>OY796850.1:27656918-29045918 GCA_963680765.1 Agrochola lychnidis
TGGACTATTAGGTATGTAATCCCGGTACTGCCCGGTAGTACGTTCCCGTAGTTTATATTCCGACATCCACGCGGGCGAAGCCGCGGGCAAAAGCTAGTTGTATATAAATTAAGTAGGTTAGGTGTACTAGCAGAAGTGTAACACTAAAATCAGTTGCAGAAATGAGGCAAAATAAATTTTTCAGTCGCTTAGCACTCTCTAATGCAATATGTACTTACACTTATTTACTTACTTTGTGCAATACAAATATTTACCGGCTCTCAGAAGTACAAAACATACGGCGATCTAAAGGCACTCACTATAGAATACGTGTTTATGTGTGCGTGCGTTTTCGCTTGTTGTATGGAGGCGGCGGCGTTCAGAGATCGCCTAATTTAAAATTCCACAAAAAAATCGAAATATTTTATTTCACATAAATCTACATGGGCACTTATGATACGTCAGAAGCTAGGTCCACACCCTTCCACAAAAATTCTATATTAAGCTATTGCATAGCTTTTATCGCGGGCTTTGAGCGCGGCGACCGAATCAAGAAATTCCGTAACGTAACGAAAATAAAAACCTAACCCCCCCCACTCCGCCTACCATGTAATGACCGTTCAACATATTCGCCACGGTCAATAAGAAACCGATCGGTCTCGAGGCACAACGGTGGATCGACATTTCTTGTCCTCGGGTTCGATCCCAGTCACAGGGTTTTCTTTTTGAATATGTTCAAAGATATTTTATTGCATGTTGTTTACTTTTATTTTGTTTTTCATTGTTATGGTTAATTTTCCGTAAAGATTTTGTTAGTTTTTTGTTTCCGATGAAGATTTGTAGTTGTTAAGGTGTTAGTTAAACTAACACCAGTTTGTATTTAGATTTTAAAATTAAATTGTTTGTGCCACCTATGTTCTTCTTTCATTAGGTAGTCAGTTTACTTGGAACCCCGGTGATGACCGGGGTTGTCGTGGGAACGTAATTTTTGTTTTATGTCATCATATCATCATCCCAAGTGTAGCGTTGACAAATAGGAAGTATGGAGGTTACAAATGCTATGCAATAGCTTTACCGCGGCAGTCCCCGAGTGCCACACTTTTTTTTTTTTAATGTCTATGCAACGTCGATTCCTGGAGCATGCAATTTAAATTAGACGATCTCTCCCTCTCTATGTACTTCAGAGTATCGTTTCTAGGAACAGCTTTTCCTGTGCAAGTTAGTATTTGATACCAAGCGTTTGTTTTCCTTAAATCTGTGCGGTGGGTTGTGAACTGCACCAGTATCAAAGCGACGTTGTGTACGTACGCTGTCGTCCTTAGGTCTATAATTTAATGTTCTTGGAACTGGCTCTTGCATAGGACCTTTATCTTTGACGAAATGAGACTCTGATAATATTTGTGTAATGCTGCTGTTGGTCTTACAACGTCTTGAAGACACAACTGGGATTTTTACTAAACATGACTATAATTTAATTTGTGGCCGGCAACAGTTTAATATTTTAACAAATCGTGCTTCAAATGTTTAACTAACCATCATTTAGGTGCTTAGTCAGTTTTGTTGATGAGTTTATACACAATAAAAACTTTTTTCCAAAAAAAAAAACAACCGACTTCCGAAATTTAAGTAATTTTACACTTTGTAGTAGTTTTTTTTGGAAGTCGGTGGTTTTTTTATTTTTTTTAAGTTTTTGTTTCCCGCTTTTTAATTTGTAATTTGTCTAAGTTACATTAGCCTAATGCCAACTGCTCATCACCTTTTACAAAATATTGCTTTTCCCGATGCAGGGACGTTCATCGTTGAGTAGTTCTCCTGGTACTTTACCATCAGCTCCACTTCTCCATATGCATTGTACCGAGCATAAATTATTTAGAAAGAAGAAAGAAAGAAAGAAAAATATTTTATTTGGGACACACACAGGAAATACAGACAGAAATAAAAAATAAAATTAAATTAAAAAATAAGAAAAGAGCATTTTAAACTAACAAAAAATAGTAACGACCTGTGCGAGGCCAAAAAGGCCCATATCTCAGCATAATGCTGCGATATTTTAATAAATACCGCGGCGCTGGTATTCTGATAGGGCCCGCTGTGATGCCACGGACACACCTACGTACACATATAAATCCCTCTAAGGGATTACAAAATAAATAAAACAATAAAAAATTATAATATAAACAAATAATAAAAATCAAAACCATTCAAGAATCGACGCATGCCCAACGTGACGTTCCAACCTCCGCATCACTTGTCAGGTATGGACTATTACAATCTATAAAAAAATTAAAAAAAAAAAAAAAAAACATTTAATTCAGGCAAAACCCATATTACATCAAATAAAAACTATACTGCAACACACAATCTAACAAAACCAACATAATAAAAATAATGTCAATGCAATTAAAATATGACAAGCGAAGGGATCTATGACAAGCGAAGGGACGCGGCGCGGGAGTGTATTATCTATGGCGCGATTCTGCGATGCAATCGGCTGTCAATTTAGCTGTGCAGTGTTTTTTGAAGTAAATAGAGAAAATAAATAATATAAATCAACGAATATACTACTGTATAATAAGAGGTATTGATACAAATAAAGCAGTGAGCGAATAATATAAGATAAGGCAAGAAAGTGGTGCAAATAAATAAAATAAAAGTATCTTTGTGTTGTGAATTTGTGATTGACTGTGCTGTGTTGTGTAAATCGGAAGAAAGAGACTCAGTCACCGAGCAAAACAAAGCGATTGAGCAAAATCGTGCTGCTAGGAAATAAGACTCCGCTAAGGTCACCAATACCAACTGCGTGCAGTCCCAGGGTGAGTTTATAAACTGGTTTCCTTTTGAATTCGTATTAAATGTTGCTTATATTTTGTACTAAAAGTTCCAACTGTTTTTATAGCACGAAAAGGAGGTGGCAAATCGTTCCAGCAGCGAGAGGCAGCGAATTTAAAGCTTCCACGGAATGCAGCAGTTCTGTGCGTTGAAGCCAACAGAAGGTAAGAAGATGCTCTTGTTTTAACTTTATTTATGTCACGTGACCAAGTTAATTTCCTATATAGATATTCTGGACTTTTTGTGAGAATGGTGCCAAAGAGTAGGGTAGCCAGATGAAGCTTTCTGCGATCTGACATTCTCATCAAATTACCCTTATTTAAAAATGGAGTTATGTGAGATCGAGGAGGGACATTGAAACAAAATCTCGCACAAGCATTCTGTACTCGCTGGATCAACTTTTCACTTCTACCGAGAATGCACGCACCATACACAGTGTCAGCGTAGTTCAGCTTGGATAAAACAAGTGACTAACACAGCATGACACGCATATCCACACTTATGTAAGGCCGTATACGGTACAGAAGCTTTAACCGGTAAAAACAGTTGCGCACAGCCTCAATGATGTGTGTCTCAAAATGTAGGTGCTCGTCAAATACCACCCCAAGATTACGGGCTTCTTGCACCCTATCAATAGAACACCCATCAATATTCAAGTCCAGATTGTACCCTAACATTTTATTTAGAAAATCTCTTGATCCCATGAGAATGTACTTGGACTTAACTGGGTTTAGAACCAGAGAGTTCCTCACTGACCAAGCTGAAATCCTATCCAAATCCTCATTCATTCTTTTTACAGCTTCAGCAGACTGCTGAGGGCGGAAAGAGAGATACATCTGCAGATCGTCAGCATATAGGTGGAACTTTGTGTTGATTAGACAGTTGACGATGTCGGCACTGTGTATTTGGCAACCATATTAAAGTAATCGAATCGCATACCGTGGAATACTTAGTATTGACTATTGAGAAGTTTCGGTGGCTATCTGTGGTCTTCATCATCAGTTCCACTTTACCAAATGATGCTTTTCAAAAGCAACTGCACGAGTTACTATAAAAAATACCCAAATTGCTATAGGTGTGCTTATAATATTTGAAGAGTTCCCTCGATTTCTCTAAGATGCCAAGATGCCATCATCAGATCCTGGTTTCCTTACCATGGTACTACTCTTGGAATATCTCCTTTTCAACAAAAAAAAATCATCAGAATTGGTTCATAAACGACAAAGTTATCCGCGAACGCATGTAAAATATATATATGTATATGTACGGTCAAATTGAAAAAAACTCCTTTTTTTGAAGTCGGTTAAATAAGTACATATTATCATAGTAAGTACTTGAGGTTTCATTTGAGATGTTGATTGTCACTTGATTTGTCGTTATTTTGAAGTTCAAAAGTGGAATAGTGTCACCCTTGTTTCGCAAATGGACGACGCGCGACGCACTCGGGTACAAGGCTCAAAGCAATACAAAAATCTAAAACACAATCACTTCTTCATGTTTTTATATTATTCAAACACAGAAGAAGCACTTTATGAAAATAAATAAAATAGTACGCAATAAAACGACATGAATTTCTGTTTTATGTCACTTGCTAGACAAAAATATAACAAAATATACCGTGGTCATTTATAACATCGTTACCAGCAGACCACTTGTATATTCCACTTATATTTACGTAAATTTATTTGTATACAAGGACTAAGTAATAGGCACTTAAGTTATTTTATCTTCATAAAAGCAGTTTCTTGAATTCAAGGTCTGCCAGTGATAAAATGTTTTATTTAGAAATAATTAAAAATGTCAAAGGGCAAAGTTAATTACAAGAAAACTATTATTTTTAGTCTATCATGAAAATCTTGGAATCTTAATTTACTAAGTCTTTTTTTTTCACGATAGTACAATTATGTCACATGGCATCGGTCACGTAATTTTTCACATCTTACTTAATTTAAAAACACAGGAATGAGTGATCGAAATATCGCTCTGCAGAGCCGATATTTTTCTAAAATAAGATGTGTGTGAAAAAAAAGGGCCACGTGCGTGTCGGACCACGCACAATGAAGGGTTCCGTAGTTGGGATAAATTTGTCCCAAATACAAACTTAACATTGTAGTTGAAAAACATATTCGCCCATACATTCCAACTGCAAATGTAATTTTTTACGCACAATATTGAGAGATTTACAGCGTTATTTTAAGACCATTGACTTCTCATAGGTTTTCCTGAAATCTATGAGTAAACATTACATTAAACTATTCTCTGTAATTTTCTCAAAACATTAGGCTCAGTAATTTCGCAGATATTGGTGCCGATTTCCTTGTTCACAAACTAAACTAAATTTAAGTTCAGTGCATCTTTTTCTTTCTATTTCATTAAGAAAAGGACAGAGGATAAAGTTTAGTTTAGTCCTGTCAAATTAATCAGCGCCTGTCACTCTCCATACAAGTTTAGACGTGATTAAAAACTTGCCGACTAAAATTACGTCAATTTACGTCAAGCGCTGATTAATTTGACAGGACTAAACTAAAACTTATCTTCTGTCCTTTTCTTAATGAAATAGAAAGAAAAAGATGCACTGAACTTAAATTTAGTTTAGTTTGTGAACAAGGGAATCGGCACCAATGGTAAATTTTCATATATTTTCTTAAATATCTTTTAATTCAAATTTATTTAAAAAAAACGAGATTCTCGCTATTTCATTTGATATCTCACATGGTTTTTTTAATTTTCTTTTTTGCCGCCATAAATGACCCCCATATTCAAAATTAATTTATTTACGTTATACGTCCATGTTTGGGGTCACAGAAATACATATGTGTACCAAATTTCAACTTAATCGGTCCATTAGATTTGGAGCAAATTAGCTGTGATAGACGTACATACGAATGATCGTTCCGTTTTTTTTTTTTAGGTACGGAACCCTAAAAAAATACCAGTAGATAGTGTACGTAAACCTAGGAAAATACTCCATTATTTTTGTTCAGTACCATACCGACCGATATTATAAACTAAATACCAATACCTAATTGTGTTTTCACATTAGGAGCAGTGGTGGCCCAGTGGCAACGGCCGCGACTTACGAGTTGTAGGTCGTAGGTTCGAACCCAGATAGGCGCTTTACTTTGTGTAAATTATTTCATCACCACTGCTCTCAAAACAGTGAAGGAAAACATCGTGAGGAAACCGGCATGTCCTAGAACCGAAACTTCGAAGACATGTGACATCTACCAACCCGCACTGGGCCCGCGTGGTGGATTACGGCCCACTCCGTCTCACAGAGAGGAGGCCTGTGTCCCAGCAGTGGGAACGTTTATAGGCTGATGATGATGATTAGGAATTTCTTAGTAGCAGCCCGGAGTCTGGATTTGTGCCCAGTTGATAGCAACAGGCTCGCCCCATATTATATGGGACTTTAACATAACTGGCGAAATGTGGGTGTACTTAGGTACACTTCTGCCTAACCCTTTGGGCATTACAGGCGCGGTTATGTTAAATACCTAATAATAAATATCCCACATTATCAAAAACGATTATGAATCGAATAAAAAAGTCTTGAATGAAAGCGAGAGCAATATCCCGGTAGGTTTTCGATTAAATATTCACTTTATAAGATTACTAGGATGTAGCGAGAAGATTAAAATTGTTGCTGCGTCTACTATCAAATCTGTTTATCTCTCTATACTTACATGTATAGTTGAGAGATAAATATCAAGGTTCTATTGTATTTCGTGGCAGCTTTTTCCAAACAAAATGCCTGTGATTGAGGAAATTATTTATTTTATTTATTTATTTATTTAACAGTTATGTACACACATATAAACAGATAAGAAGAAAGGAACAGAAAAATACGTACAAAGGTGATGCTTATTTCTATAGAAATCTCTTCCAGCATACCTGCGATAGGAAAGTAGATAAAGAGATGTAGACAACGTGTGTAAGAGTAGAAGAGAAAACAGAATACATAAAATAAAACTTAACTGTTACTAAAACTTAACTATACACTAATTTAAAGATAAACATACAACATAAGAATATACTTAAATACATACTTCTAAAATACATATCACTAAAATACTTAGATAAAATTACTTTCTACAATAATAAATACATATTATGCAACTATGACGAAGTGGAAAGATAGTGTTCTTTCACTCTTCTTTTAAAAACCGCAACAGTTTGGCAGTCCCTAATGTCAGGCGGAAGTGAATTCCATAACCGAACCGCATGCACACTGAAAGAGTAGGAGTAGAAGTCGGTTGAGTGGGGAGGGGATTTAAGGAGATTTCTAAGATGCGACCTGCAAAGTGCAACAGAGGGACGGGCGTAGGAAAAGCGTTCCCGCAGATAGGATGGCGTTTTAGGGTTGTGAAGGATGTTAAATAACAGACACAATATCCGAGAGTTCCTGCGAAGACGAATAGGGAGCCACTTGAGTATCTTGCGAAAGTTGGAAACGTGATCATACTTTTTGAGGTTAAAAACAAAACGAATACAGATGTTTTGCAAACGTTCAAGTTTATTTAAAAGCTCGTCGGTGGCATCCAAATAACAGGCATCAGCGTAGTCTATGATGGGCTGAATGAGAGTTTGAGCAAGGGATATTTTGGTACTCAAAGGCAAGAAGCTCTGGAGGCATTTCAGCGAATGGAACGTGTAGTGCACTTTACGACTGATTTGACCAACATGGGCAGTCCACGATAGGTAGGAGTCATTATACAAATACTAGCGACCCGCCCCGGCTTCGCACGGGTATAAACCGGGTTATTATACATATAAAACCTTCCTCTTCAATCACTTTATCTATTAAAAAAACCGCATCAAAATCCGTTGCGTAGTTTTAAAGATTTAAGCATACATAGGGATATAGGGACAGAGAAAGCGACTTTGTTTTATACCTACTAATCAAATGAAAACCAATTCCTGAGTACATTCGAACTTTTATAACAAAAAGTTCGAATGTACTCAGGAATTGGTTTTCATTTCGTACCCTTTTTTTTTTTTTTTTTTTTTGGGTGGGAAATTATCAAATAACTTCTCCCGCTCTGGGCGGAGCGGGAGGGCGTGTCAGACTCTTACTGACTAAAACCCACCCGTGTTCCTTCGGTTGCCCTGTTGCCGGGGGCCACGATTTCCCGATCGGTTTTCTTCGAACCCCCGGCAGGCATTGGCCCTAGTGGGCCCCGTCAATTCTGCTGACATCTCTTTGAGGCGCGCGTGGAACACAACGCGCCGTCGACCCGGGCTTGGTCCTTATCGGACGGCGAGCTACCCATTGCTCACCGTCCGCAAGCCCGCGCCTACGGTGGCCGGAAATCGGCTCGCGATTCCCGCCCCGGGCGTCTCCTCCTGCGGCGGTTAGGGGCGTGAGGGCGCGAAATTTGCCTCTCCCTCACGCGTTCCGCCTCCTCCTTCGCGAGCATTACCGCTTCGCAGAAGGAGGTGACGGCCTGCCATTTCCTCTCGCTCCGTACCATGGCCTGAACCAGGGCCGGACGCGAGAGATCACCGCCGCCGATCGCCTCTACGAGAACACGGCGTTGCTCCGCCCAAGCCGGGCAGAGCTCCACCGTATGCTTCATTTCGTACCCGAAAGGTGCCAAATGGAAACCTATTATAATAAGCCTCCCCTGTCCGTTCGTCCGTCTGTCTGTCAGCAGGCTGTATCTCATGAACCGTAATAGGTAGACAGAATTTTCATAGATTAAAAGAAAGAACATTATAATTTTGAAGGTGTTTCTGGCACCCACATGTTATACAGGCATACGACCACGGCTTTATTTGACCATTTTTGTACCTATGTCTTGATTTCTATCTGAAATAATATTCTTGTTTCGTACTTTTTAGACAATTTTTATTTTCCCGTAATCGGGTTACAGTTTTTTATTAAACTAATTTTTATTCAAAACACAGTAAAATACCATAGTAAGTATAAAGAGAGGTAGTAAGCTATCTTCATAGAAACGCACCGCGCGCGGCTTGTACCTATGCGTCGCCGCACGCACACTTGACAAAATCTCGCCCGTTTCAGAGTGCGCCAGTCGGGGCTAACGCAGCACAAGGTTTGCGCGTTGCGGCTTTTCGGCATTGCTAAATGTATGAAAAATTAGTGATAATCACAGGAGAAATTATTGCTGTGCGTTTGAGTGTCTAAATAATTCATCGATTCCAGAGTTGTCTCTGTTCAGATTACCTACTGAACAGAAAAGGTAGCCAAGTCACTTATTCTAGCATATAATTTTTACTTGATGATGAGATACCTACCTACTTATTTTTTGTTGTATTAGTTATTTATCAGACAGACGAAGTAGGCAGGCCTACTTTCCCACTAAAATGTATTAGGTACCTACTTTTGATCTGTCAATTGATATGCCGCTAATGCTTTGTTTACGTTTAGTCATGCCGATTTCTCAGCATTGTAGGTATAGTAAAGTAACTCAGTACTTATAGTTATAAAATCGTAATTTCAAATATGTGACAAATTGTGAATCCCCCCATCTAACTTTTGAAGTAAGAGAGTAAAAAATCCAATAAATATATATGCTGTAGATGTCAAAAAATACTTTAAAAAAAATTGGTTTGAAGAAGATATAGTTAGCAGTTTTTGAGATATAGCACTTTTTCAAAAACCGCAAATATAACTTTGTCATTCATACAAACACTAAGAACATCATCGTTTAGGTAAAACCGACCTCACAAACCCTGAACCCAGACAACACATAAGTAAAAAATAGAATTTCCCGGCCCTTGCCAATTTCTAGGCACTGAATTAAAATTTAGGCAACCCTGAGACATGCAAGTATGGTAGGCAATTATATCGCGGCTTGGGCCGGAGATAGCCTACTAGAACTCTTTATACTATGAAAATACCGACTTGCCAAAAAATATTTTAAAACTATTAGGTAGTCGACTTAAATAAAACTGCATGCATGTTATTGCAGTCCTTGTTAAAGCTAGCACAATGATAAAGCATGCAAATGAAGTCGCTGTAGCAGCTCATAGTAGGTAAGTGAAGTCTCAAGTCTATGCCATCGGCTTCTCGGTCACGTGCGTGCTATTTGCAATCACAGTAAGAAATGTACAGCCATGAAATGAAATTACTGTTCCGTATTATGTTTAAGACTGTTATTGTATTGTTTTTTGAGATAAAAATGGTGGAAGTAAAGGAAGATACGTAATAAAAAGAGATGTTTCACCTCTAACTGGCTTTAAACTAGTGTTAACCTACTTGGATGGTTTTTCATGACATTGACCAACCTCGCCGAGGTGTAAAAATATTTTTGACGAGAATATGTGTTTGTTAAAACCAATATACAGAAACAAATTATTGTTTGTAAATATTAGATTCTCAACCTTATCCTAAAAGGTAAGGGTCAGTTCGCAATTAACTCAGATATGATTTACAATTATTATTTTACGGGGAGCTAAACAACTTCACAACTTAATGACTGACTGACGTACAACTACATAATATCCTAGACTGGATGTCACTATCGAGCTTCCAAATACAAGACCATAATTTGCTGTTGCAACTACATCGAATAGTTTACAAGAACCAGTGGCAGTTTAGTCTCCATGTATAGAGAATTTGCCACATACGAACTACGCATAACGTTGACGTTTTAGTGGTATAAGGAACAGGGTGTAAAGTTCACTCATCCACCATAGAAAAGGGAGGATCCTCCGACCAGACGGGTATTGTGTCTGGCGGGCAACTGCCCATCGGTTTGAAGTTGAAATCTTGTATGTATGTCGATCGCTCGGTAAACTCTAACTGCGCGATGCAGGATTCGTGTGACATCATGGCTATGACGCGTAGTTCGTATGTAGTGGTGTAATCGCTACAACGTCATGCGAAATCCTGCATCGCGCAAGTAGTGTTTACCGCGCGATCAACATAATATATTGCTACCCAACTTCCAGGGGGTGGCCTACCAGATCAAACACCCGTCTGGTCGGAGGATTCTCTCTTTTCTGTAGAAGATAACTGACCTTTACACCCTGTTCTTCATACATCTATAAGAATATTCACCCATCCACAAAATAACTTCTGGAAAGTGCACCAAAACATACCTCAAATTACGATTGAGATGTGAGTTCTTTATTTATCCACAGCAATTCTTGGAACCAATCTACCTTACTATAAGGCCCGTCGTTCACGACTCCACTCAAAAGTAGTGTGATACAAACTCAAATCACCAATGAGTAGCCAAAATGTCACAGCACTAGTATTTCAACGGTGGTCCGTACGCGACGCAACCAATCACAGACTAGCTTATAACGTGTTAGGCCCTTTACACACACACGTTTTTATTGCTATGAGAAACTACGGTTTATACGCCGTGTGTAGGCATGGTCATCAGTGTTGTATGGACCACTATGGAAAAAAAAACTTGTGGCACTCGGGGACGGCCGCGGTAAAGCTATTGCATAGCATTTGTAACCTCCATTACAACATCACGTTGTCATGGGAACCGTCATTACATGGTTGGCGGAGTGGGGGGTGTTAGGTTTTATTTTCGTTACGTTACGGAATTTCTTGATTCGGTCGCCGCGCTCAAAGCCCGCAATAAAAGCTATGCAATAGCTTAAAAACGTGTGGCACTCGGGGACTGCCGCGGTAAAGCTATTGCATAGCATTTGTAACCTCCATACTTCCTATTTGTCAACGCTACACTTGGGATGATGACGGATGATGACTTAAAACAAAAATTACGTTCCCATGACAACATCGCGTTGTCATGGGAACGTAATTTTTGTTTTATGTCATCATCCGTCATTACATGGTAGGCGGAGTGGGGGGTGTTAGGTTTTATTTTCGTTACGGAATTTCTTGATTCGGTCGCCGCGCTCAAAGCCCGCGATAAAAGCTACGCAATAGCTTAAAAAAAAACTAAATTAATGTCTGTAACTTTTATGGTGTACATAATAAAGAATATTCTATCTATCTATCTTTCTTGTTGACAGACACGTTTTTTTCTACGACGCAGTTTATACGCCGTACCGTAAAGAAACCGTGCCATATACAAAAGGGCCTTGGTAAGTCGCGTCATACAACATGTAAAAGAACCCTGTCCCATCCGTAAAGATGTTGTTAAGTATCGTACTGAGAGTCTATCTATGTGGAAATTATCAGGAAAAAAAAAAAAACGGCCACATATTTTTACAATGGGGAATTTTACCGGGTTACATGGGGCACCGACGGCCGTCCTTTAGCGGGTGTCTACAAGTCAAAACATACTACCTCTGTTGAAAATTAGCAAATTTTTATTTGGGATAATTTTGGTACACACGGCTACACATCGAGCTAGTATAAGCTGACCTCGCATTGTACAGAAATTATATACAATGCGAGATCAGCATAAACTGGAAAAGTATAGCTTGATGTGTAGCCGTGTGTACTAAGAATGTGAATTTTAAATAGCAATAACTTTTAAGCTATTGCATAGCTTTTATCGCGGGCTTTGAGCGCGGGGACCGAATCAAGAAATTCCGTAACGAAAAAAACCTAACACCCCCCACTCCGCCTACCATGTAATGATGGTTCCCATGACAACGTGATGTTGTGTTGTCATGGGAACGTAATTTTTGTTTTATCTCATCACGTCATCATCCCAAGTGTCATCATCATCATCATCAGCCTATAGCAGTCCACTGCTGGACATAGGCCTCTCCAATTGCACGCCATTCAGCTCGATTCTCGGCAACTCTCATCCAGCTGCTACCAGCCACCCTTCGAAGATCGTCACTCCACCTAGCCTGAGGGCGTCCTACCTTACGTTTGCCAATTCGCGATCTCCACTCAAGAACACGTATACCCCAACGGTCATCGGTTCTACGGCTGATATGGCCGGCCCACTGCCACTTCAGCTTGCTAATTCTGTGAGCTATGTCGATAACTTTGGTTCTCTGCCGGATCACTTCGTTCCGGATTCGATCCCTCAGAGAGACTCCAAGCATAGCCCGCTCCATGGCTCGCTGAGCAACCTTAAATTTATGGACCAGCCGTACCGTGAGTGTCCACGTTTCGGCTCCGTAAGTCATAACAGGCAGGACGCACTGATTGAAGACCTTCGTCTTTAGGCTCTGTGGAATACGCGACGAGAAGACTCGACGAAGTATCCCAAACGCTGCCCAGCCCAGCTGAATTCTTCTGTTAGCCTCCCTCTCAAAGTTGTTCTTACCAAACTGCAGAGTTTGCCCGAGGTAAACGTATTCTCGAACAACCTCGAGAGCACCGCCATTGACAGCAATCGGCCCCGGAATGACGTGTTCGTTGAACATAACTTTGGTTTTGTCCAAGTTCATCCGGAGACCAATGCGCACAAAAGAATTAACTAGGCCGTCCAGCATCTGCTGCAAGTCATGCAGCGATTCGGCCAGCATGACGATGTCATCTGCAAATCTCAAGTGTGAGATGTATTCGCCGTTGATGTTAATGCCACGCCCTTCCCAGTTCAGCGTCTTAAACACATCCTCCAATGCGTTAGAGAACAATTTTGGGGATATGACATCCCCTTGTCTCACCCCTCGACGCAGGGGGATATGTTCAGTACGCTGATCCTGAATTTGGACGGTCATTGTCGCGTTTTCATACAGACATCTCAGCACTTGAATGTATCGCCAGTCGACTTGGCATCGCTGCAGAGACTCCAAAACAGACCAGGTCTCGACAGAGTCAAAAGCCTTCTCATAGTCCACAAACGCAAGACACAGTGGCCGATTATACTCATCGGACTTCTGTATAATTTGCCGCACTGTGTGAATGTGGTCTATGGTGCTGTATCCTCCTCGAAACCCAGCCTGCTCCGGTGGCTGAAACTCGTCGAGTCTTCTCGCTAGACGATTCGTAACGATTCTTGAAAACAACTTATATACGTGGCTAAGGAGCGAAATGGGTCTGTAATTCTTTAAAAGAGTCTTGTCACCTTTCTTAAAGAAGAGAACGACCACACTCTCTCGCCACGCTTCTGGAGTTCTCCCAGAGAACAGGACAGAGTTGAAGAGCTCCCGAAGCTCTTTCAGTACAGGACTTCCTCCAGCTTTCAGGACCTCGGTCGTTATCCCGTCCTCACCAGGGGCTTTTCCATTTTTAAGTTGTTTAAGAGCTGCCTCGATTTCGTCTTGGCTGACTTCTGGCAGGTCTTCCGTGAAATGGCGGGTTAAGGTTGCTCTGGAATCCTCATTTTCGGGATCAGGTCGAGATGCGTGCGATGCGTACAACTGGCCGTAGAAGTTTTCTACTTCCAAAAGGATCTCCGGCTTCGAAACGACGATATCCCCACTGAGTTTGGTCAACTTCGTCAGGTGGCTCCTCCCGAGTGACTGGACGAACACCTTCGACCCCCGATTTTGCTCAATCGCTTTCTCTATAGAGCGCGTATTGGAGCGTCGGAGGTCGCGTCGTACCAGTGTTCTTATGTTGTTGTTGAGTGCCCGTTGTTCTGACGAAGTGATAGGTGGATTTTCACGTTGTTCCGTCATAAGCTCCAGAGTCTCCTTTGAAAGTTTTGACTTCTTGCCCGTACGCCGCATTTTACAAAAACGCGTGCCTTCCTCCCTGAGGATTTCCGCCACTTGGTCGAGTGCCTGGTCAACGTCATTAGTGGTTTCCACGGCAGCAAATCGGTTCTCCAAGTTTGATTGGAACGCTTCAGATCCCAGCATGGTTTGGAGCATGTTTGGACGGAGCCTAGACCTCATCAAACGAGTTCGCTCGAACTTAAAGTTGATATTCAGAGAGCCTCGGACAAGTCTGTGATCACTGCCGGTGTTGAACCTGTTGATCACCGAGACGTCCCTGAATATATGCTTCTTATCCGCTATGATGAAGTCTATCTCATTTTTCGTCATAGTATCGGGGCTTCGCCACGTCCACTTCCTTTGGAGCTGTTTCTTAAAGAAGGAGTTCATCATGAAAAGCCCCTCCTTCTCTAGGAAGTTGACAAGCATTTGCCCCCTATGATTTCTGCTGCCAAACCCATAAGATCCTACTACCGATTCGCTGCAATTCTGTACTCCCACTTTAGCATTAAAATCCCCCATGAGAACATTGTAGTGAGCCTTAGCGGTGGAATGCAAGGCCTTGGAGATATCCTCAAACATTTCCTCCACTTCGTCATCCGAGTGTGCCGAGGTCGGTGCGTAAACCTGAATAACCTTGAGGCTATACCTCTCGGTTAACTTCACTACAAGGTACGCTACCCTGTTCGAGACACTGGAGACTTCTACAACGTTGTCACAAAGGGATTTGTTTACCAGGAACCCGACTCCGCCTTGGGATAGTTGGTCTCCCTCTCGAAAATACAAAAGGTGGCCCGATTCAAGGGTTATTGTGTCCTCTCCCTCTTTTCGGACTTCACTTAAGCCAAGAATATGCCACTTTATTTTTCCGAGCTCTTCTTCTAGCTGCACTAGGTGTTCGTCGAGCCGTAACGTGCGTCCGTTGTACGTTGCCAAGGTCAGTTGGGTTTGGCGGCCATTCGTAACCCGGGGATTCTTCGCACCCCCTACCTTACCGTTACCGTGACTGCCGCCAAAATCAGGAATAGCAAGGCGGCCGGGAACTGGAGGCCGTGGTTGCATTTGACTTGCCATTTGGAGGGTTTGCCCATAATCGCCACGCTGGGCATGCGGGTTGGCGATCGCAGATCGCAGCTTCTCGCACTAGTGACGCTGCTGCCCGTCACTAGTCTGCACCATTTAGCTGCGAAATTTTATTTAGAATGGTTATTCCGCCATTTGTCGGTTGTCAGAGCCTCGTTAGTTATTCAGCAGGATGCACCACGAGCAGGTGAGGTTGACTTGGGGCACTGAGATGGTAGTGTGCCCCCTTACACCCCAAGTGTAGCGTTGACAAATAGGAAGTATGGAGGTTACAAATGCTATGCAATTGCTTTACCGCGGCAGTCCCCGAGTGCCACACGTTTTTTTATTTTCGATATTTATAAGATTTTTTATTACTTTTAGGTGATGTTATTGCGGGTAGTGCAATAACATTAGCTAAAATTCTACCTAATTTCGGATCGGACAGGTTTTTTTTATACATAGTATACTGACTAGTACTAACTACTACTGTGACATTCTGGTTGCTCATTGGTGATTTGAGTTAGTAACACGTTACTTTTGAGTATCGTCGTAGACGGTCAGCCTTGCTATAAAGTAACTACGGCATCAAAGAACGATGTGTACCACCATTTTATTTAAAAACAGAAGCAAACATGCCAATATTTCCTCCGGTCTTTGTAAGAGTAAACAAATAAATTAAATCATTCGAACAGTCGCGTAAAATTCAGTCTCTTGCACTTTATTAATCCGTGATGAATGAATTATTTCGTATTAATTAATATTCTAGAGTGATAGTTCAATTTATAAATCAAGTTGCTCAAATTAAATTTTGATGCTGTGACAGCTATCCTATCCATCTGTTTTGAAATGAAATATAATTTTCACCATCTATTTGGGTACAATTAACGCCATTATATTGACAATTTGACCTCATGATGTCAATATTTATTTATTAAAACATTATGAACAAGTAAAAAAATACAGTACAAAGGCGGTCTTAATAATGGTAGATATTTTTAATAGGTTTTTAATAAGTAATTCTTTTTTTTTATAAATATTTATTCCTAAATGCCTGTGGCACAAGTTCGCCTCTGTACATTTGTGTGCTTGAAGTCATCATCTGCCTAGCCTTTTCCCAACTATGTTGGGGTCGGCTTCCAGTCTAACCGGATGCAGCTGAATACCAGTATTTTACATGGAGCGACTGCCTATCTGACCTCCACAACCTAGTGACTAGGTAACACGATACCCCTTGGTAAGACTGGTTGTCAGACTTTTTGGGCTTCTAACTACCCGTAACGACTGTCAAAGATATACAAATGACAACCGGGACCAACGGCTTAACGTGCTTTCCGAGGCATGGAGGGAACTTGGCATGTAAAGATGGTCACCCATTCACGGACCAACCGCGGCAAGCGTAGCTTAACCTGATCGATCGACCCGTGCAGCTGTTATTACTTAGCCACAAGCCCCTTCATTTGTGTGCTTGAAGTATTATATAATAATAGTAATGGCATAAATGAACAAGGAATGAATGAAAACATTTATTTGCTAAATACAAGTTAGTCACCTTCAGAAGTAACATTCACTTGACTCTCTATCTCTTGCCAGCGGCGTACAAATTGCATCATTGTAGTAGGTATAATAAAATAAACAATTGAACTTTTAGTCATTAAAAAATGTTGTTAGAGAGAGTTTAGATTAATAAATATAAGACACAATATATAACACAACACACATATTCACTACTTAGTCAATTATATTAATATTATTTCATTATTTACATGTAAATTATATTTTTAAATATAAGAATCAAAAAATATAAAAACATTTAAAAAATAAAAAACGGCCAAGTGTGAGTCGGACTCGCCCATGAAGGGTTCCGTAGCAGCAAGTAACATAATATAAAAGTTCTTTAATTGAGTTGATTGAATGAAAGGTAAATTGCAGTTTACGATTTATGACGTATTAAAAAAAAAACTACTAGCTAGATCTCGTTCAAAGCAATTTTCGGTGGAAGTTTACATGGTAATGTACATTGTATATTTTTTTTTAATTTTATCATTCTCTTATTTTAGAAGTTACAGGGGACACACATTTTACCACTTCGGAAGTGTCTCTCGCGCAAACTATTCAGTTTAGAAAAAAATTATACTAGAAACCTCAATATCATTTTTAAAGACCTATCTATAGATATCCCACACGGATGGGAGAAATGAAAAAAAAAAAATTGAGTTTTAGTTCTAGGTATGGGGAAACGCCGATTTTTTTTTTCTATTTTTGTGTGAAAATCTTAATGCGGTTCACAGAATACATCTACTTACCAAGTTTCAACAGCATAGTTCTTATAGTTTCGGAAAAAAGTGGCTGTGACATACGGACGGACAGACAGACAGACATGACGAATCCATAAGGGTTCCGTTTTTTGCCATTTGGCTACGGAACCCTAAAAATAGTAGCCCACCGGTATCGGGAACAGGGTTTAATGTATGTAAAATGTAATCTTTGGTTTCTTTAAGGAATCTAAATAATTATTATTTAATATTCTAGGTGCTATTCCCAGCAAGCTTTTGCGCGTTAGAGCTGTCTTACATTTCCTGACACATAAAACGCTTACAAGAAAAGCTTAATATGATTTACATGGCTTGTTTTATTAGCTTATCATAATCAACATTCCACTGCTGGAACTAGACTTCTGCAATCTAACGTCATTAAAATTCGATCTTCGGTCACTTCCATCCGGCTACCTCCTTATCAGTTCTGTGATTTCTGGTCAAGTGGTCATTTCGAGCTTGTCACGATCTCTTTAATGAAATAAGTGATAGACATAATTTTAATACTAGAAATAAAGATAAACTAGATCAACCATTTTTCAGGTTATCTAAAGTACATACATCTTTTATGGGGTACTGTGTTAAATGTTACAACAAAATACCTTGTGACATATTGCAATTAAATGAAAGAAAATTTAAAACTCATATTAAAACTTTAAATATGAAAACTTATTACTTTGTAAACAAGCATATTACAAATTAGAGGATTATATCCAAGATAAGAGTGCTTGGAAACATGCTGGTCCTGCTCCATAGGACAATTTAGAATCAAGACAAAATCAAACTGGTTGCTAATTTAATTGTAAAATTTATTACTTTGTGTTTTATGACATTGATTTTACATTCTGTGATTACTTCCTAACACACTGACATAAAAAAAAATATGAAAAAAATGGATTATTATTATCGGGAGTGTTTTTTTTTCTCAGCTCTTAGGCTGGTTTTAGCTACAATTACGGGCCAATGCCAAGTAAATGCAGCGTGTGGTGTGTAATTAAGATAAATTATTATTATTATTTTTAGTTTTTAACTATTCTCGGGACCCTGGGGTCCCGGACCTTTAGAAGGCGTACGAGGGGCCGAAGCCAACTCGCAGAGGCCCGTTAGACATTTTTAATGTAATGAGGCACCAACCGATGATTATCCCTATCCGCACTACGTAAGTGCATCCAAGGACAACCCCCGGTTGGTGTAGGACTATTGCAGGATATGGAAACAAAGATATTGGGTTATGGGTTTGGATGGCTAAAGTGAACTGGTTATCTAGGACTATGGAAAGACTATGGCCCCTGCCTGATCAATGTTTTAAATGCACACGGATAAAATGGCAGGGGGTGACTTGCACACTCAATAATGGGCCCCCAAAAACGGTCGCTAGCACAAAGTGTCGTAGCAACAAGGGGGCAACATGTCCTGAGGTGCTAGAGGAGTGGAGAGGTATTCCACGGCTTTCAGAACAATCCCAGAGCCCGGAAGATGGTCAAGATCCCTACGAGCACTTACTGGAATACTTCCTTCCTCCAAGCACGTTTTCTCTTGCGAATCTCCACTCAAGCCAGCCAATTAAGGCAAGAATGAGATGGGAGCTCTGTTCCTCGTCAGTGTTCACTCCAGCCGGCCAATGAAGGCAAGCCAGAGGTGAGGAACAAGACTTCTCCCGGGAGATAGGGTCCGTGGGGTCGCTACTGCCCATCAGCTCGCCACAAGCTGCCCTGCGGGTTTTTGTATCTCTCTTGGTCTGGTTCCTCATCTTAGACCTGTTCCGGCAAAGTAAACTCTACCGGCACAGACCTAGAGTTCGGAGCGCGCAAGCCCCACCACGACGTCAACGTAGAGATACGGCGGTGGGGTTATTATTATTATTTTTATATGTCTTTGACACATCTCGGGGCCCTGGGGTCCCGAACCTTTGGAAGGCGTACGAGGGGCCGAAGCCAACTCGCAGAGGCCCGTTAGACATTTTTAATGAAATGAGGCACCAACCGACGATTATCCCTATCCGCATTACGTAAGTGCATCCAAGGATAACCCCGGTTGGTGTAGGACTATTGCAGGATATGGAAACAAAGATATTGGGTTATGGGTTTGGATGGCTAAAGTGAACTGGTTATCTAGGACTATGGAAAGACTATGGCCCCTGCCTGATCAATGTTTTAAACGCACACGGATAAAATGGCAGGGGGTGACTTGCACACTCAATAATGGGCCCCCGTAAACGGTCGCCAGCACAAAGTGTCGTAGCGACAAGGGGCAACATGTCCTGAGGTGCTAGAGGAGTGGAGAGGTATTCCACGGCTTTCAGAACAATCCCAGAGCCCGGAAGATGGTCAAGATCCCTACGAGCACTTACTGGAATACTTCCTTCCTCCAAGCACGTTTGCTCTTGCGAATCTCCACTCAAGCCAGCCAATTAAGGCAAGAATGAGATGGGAGCTCTGTTCCTCGTCAGTGTTCACTCCAGCCGGCCAATGAAGGCAAGCCAGAGGTGAGGAACAAGAATTCTCCCGGGAGATAGGGTCCGTGGGGTCGCTACTGCCCATCAGCTCGCCACAAGCTGCCCTGCGGGTTTTTGTATCTCTCTTGGTCTGGCTCCTCATCCTAGACCTGTTCCGGCAAAGTAAACTCTACCGGCACAGACCTAGAGTTCGGAGCGCGCAAGCCCCACCACGACGTCAACGTAGAGATACGGCGGTGGGGTTATTATTATTATTATTATAATAATTGTAAAATTTTAGGATAATCGTCTACTTTTACAATGTTTGTAAATATGTGAGCACCATGTATCTATCACATATTAAATTATCTATCGTTGCTTCATTTTTTTTTTTTTTTTACCTATTGTGGTATAGTAATTTTATTCTAGGTGCATCGTCTTCACATATAATAATTATTTAACAAATGTACGTACATATACAAACAATTGTAAAACATTTTAAAAGAGTAACGGTGGAGTTTCTTGCCCATTCTTCTTCATACGAAAACTACCTTTTGGAAGGGGCGACTAGAATCAATTTTATTATTTTGTCATTTTTGACGTTCAAAAGTGCCATACATGGGCCTATTTGAAATAAATTATTTGACTTTGACGAAGGTGGCACTATGTACTTACTGTTCTTATTTGCAGGAGTAGCCAGTAGCCACCTTATTACGTAAAACAACCCTATTATACTCCTAACTGTTGACTAATAACCAAAATCGGGGTCCAAAATCACCCTCGTTAACAATGTTAACATCGGCCATTTTCATTCCTTACCCAGAAAAATAAGATTTATAAAATCTTTGGTAATTTGCCGTTAGGGCGCCCGATCGGGTCCAGCAGGGAATATATTAGAAAAATATATTATGGAAAAGGGACAAGATCGTCTCATTTTGTTGTATCGACGGTTCCGCATCTCAAAAGATTATTATTTGACGTATTTTCTCATTAGATTATTTTTTATATGCATACGTAATTTGTGGAAATTAAAGATTGACGCACATTTGGGCGGGACACACCACGCAACGCAAAACTCTTCCTAAATCACTGTCGTACATTTTGTATGAACTATCGCACACTGCAGGTGGACCGCACCGCACTTATGTTGAAATGCGTTGCGCACGCATTTGGCAAGACAGACTACAAAGACGCACAATTTCTTCAGACCTGACTAACTTCCTTTTACCATTATGGAAACAAAATTTAATTACGGAAAGACAGATTGAAGGCTTAGCAGCAGTCACATTATTACCCTTTGAGCACGGAACCCTAAAAAGTGCGTAATTCTTTCGGTTACGAAGCGGCGACTTCCTAATGAAGACGTCGACTGTTTAGCATAATGAGAACTTGTACACGATTAGCTTTTAACGATGATGACTCCCTTCAGATAGAAAAACAACACCGCAACTAAATTATACCTTAATTTTAATGCAACAAAGTTCAAATTACCGTGGAGGAGTATTTTAAGATTTTGGCATCTAATTTGTATGCTGGCGGCGTCCGCAAGCGTCATGGTTGGTAGACAAAATAATGTTTTTCGCGGAGATCGTGTGCCGTAGATTAAAAAGTTGGCTAACAGGCTTACTGTCCAATGGAAAATTTAATCTGAATCCACATACTATTTAAGCGTGCCTGCATTAGTTAAAATAACATTATTTTCATGAAAAATATATATATGGCCAGGAGAAACGTACGTGCGTAGTGATTGTGGTGTTGTAACTACGTCGCCCGCCGCCATTGCTACGTCTGCTACGCTGCTACGCTGTCGTAGCAAAATTGCTACGCACCATAATAACTTCGAATTTGTTTGCATTAGGGATGTAATGGATCTTGGCTGAGACAGAGGCGGAAATGGATAGCTTGTCCTTCGCGGAAGTGGAAGTTAACGATGGCGGAGGTGGAGCTGGAAAAAAAGTAACTTAGTACATATTTATCAAAGAAAAAAATTGTATTATAAGTAAAAAAAAAATTAGAAGGGGCAAACTACATGCAAAAAACTAATTTGTCTTAATTTAAAACATTATTTTACACGGTAATATTTTAAACAAGATACCTAATAAAATAAAACAAAGAAAATTAATTGAAATACAATAAGCCACAATGACAGAAACTTTAATTCTTGATGAATTAAAGTTTGCGGTTGTTTTCAACTGAAACTTCTAAGAATTTACTGTAGTGAAAATTAATTACTCAACGAGATTACTTCTTCAACGAATTCATTGGTATTTAAACAACCACATTTCATAGAAATACCTAACACTATAAACCAAGATTTTCTACCACAATAATGATTTAGTTGTAAACTATCTAAATTATGTATTCTAACTTAAATTAATTCTTAGATTTAACCTTTGTTAGATTAATTTGAGTATTTGCTTAGTTCCAGAATAATTTCAAACTGCTTTTCTCGGTCAAGTTGCCGAAATCGTGCGTACTTAGGTCGTGCTTTGACTTAGATGTGTTCCCGTCTCTATCTTGCACTTACTTGTAGTTTGATGGTTGTGCAACATTGATTCGTGCTAAGTATCGTTTATAGATCTCAGAGTTAGACTCATAAGAAAAAATTTAAGACGATAAAAGACAGCGAACACCATTGGTTAAGAAAAACAAAAACGAGTCTAAAATAATAATAAAAATCTCTTTCTTACACACTTCCTCTTAATATGAATCTCGCAAAGAATTAGCATTTTTTCCTCGCGCCGAGATTTTTTTAATTTTTTTCACTCTTGAGAATAAAATGATTGCGTTTCCTTTTGTCCCGAAGGTTTTGAATTGTTTAGATTTTTTCCTTTCGTGTCTAAAAACCTCCTTTACTATGGTAATCGGAGCGGAGAGGGACCGTTGTAATGAAGCCGTGCTTCTCACTCATTATTTCCTGGTACTCCAAGATTTTTTAAGAAACGAAATGATAAGGAAATCTTGGAGAAATCAAGGCGATGTAGGTAGGATAGAGGTATAAAGTAAACCATAATTTAAAGTATTATTTAATGAATAAAACGACTGGTCAAGTACAATTCATAGAAGGGTTCTATTCCAACATAATACAAAACAAAGTCGTTTTCCGTATAGTTCTGTCCGTTTAAACGAGCATTTATTCCGAAAAGAACCTGTAAGAAAACCAATAAGAAAATTAATCCAAGATGAGTTATTTTTTGTTCCCAAAAACGACCTAATTTTGATTATTTAAAATGCATAAGTACTGAAAAATCGATCCCCAAAATTTTCGTCTACAAAAACCGAGCAGTTTCCTGCACACTATTGTTCCAATATCTATTGATCATGGCCCAAACGGCTCCCAGTTACCGTCAGCTGATCACAACGCCATAGAAAGCCCATGGGCCGCGTCACCTCCTATGTTTGCCATTAACTTGATTTTATCTCTCCTGCGGTAAAACGGTAGCTTTCCGGACCGTATCGGGAATTACTATCTTAAGTACCTCCAGGGTTTATAAACATTTTAGCAAGAACAAACAGAGGGTGACAAAAGGTTAAGTGATTAAGTTGGTGTGTTATTAGTAATTAAGTAGACCTTGTGTGGACAGTTTATTCAGGTTTCTGTTTAATTTATACGTTAAGGAGCTGATGATTTGAATAAGTGTATGTGATTTTAGTTTTTGCAGGAATGATGGCAAAGTCGGAATGTAGGGCGTTGATGGCCATCCTTTTATTGCATCGACAACTGCATCTTCTGGGTACGCTCCTTTCATCGTAGTGATCCGCCGCTTTCCACTAAGCTTGATACAACAAGATAGTGAAATAAAATTTAAAAATAAGCAAAACCATCAAACGAAAACTGATTGCTACAATAGCATGTGATATCGACATAATATTGTTTGGTAAAGTATAGCTCTAAAATAAAACTACGCATGCGTTTTAAAAACACTTTTCTCAAGCACAATACAAACCATATCGCCCTCAAAACGATGCCTAAGGTACCTACCTATAAAATATCTCACCACATACTAACATAACCGCAAAACTTTCCATTGCAAACTATCGGGCCGACACCCACTAAAAATATCGTGTGGCCAATTTTTTTCGTTCCCAAAAAATCCTTTTTATTTCAGGTAGGGTCAGGCCTTATAAATCTTCCGTCCTAAGTTGTAGCGGCCATAAACTCTAGTGGTCGGATCCGATGGTATCAAGATTGCTTTTATCGAATATTGCCTGTACCAAATGTTTATTTATTTATATAAAATATTTTTTATTATAACGGTGGCGCGTGAGCTTGAATAATGTTTTGTTTTTAGATTGTAGGTGTTTTTAGGAAATATTTAAGAGGGTTTGTTAAAAAATTGACGGTCAATGTCATTCATCTTTCGATAAAAAATAATATTCTATGTAACACGAATAATTAATTACAAAGCGTGTTCAATAACACATATAGAAGTCATTAGTAGTTAATATAACGGTGCCTTTTCAATAAATCACATTGAAATTAGCATTTATTTCTTTAATTGTGAATGTATTCGTTAGATATATTCTCCCATTAACAAAACCAACCCAAAGACAATACATTAATTAATGCATATCAGTAAGACACTTAAAAGCTTTCTCAAAACAAAAATTTAACTTTCTTAAATTCAAGTAAAAGTAAATAAAACAAAAATAAAACCATCTTCGCAGAGACATAGCGACATCACAAATAAAGGAACAATCAAATCACGGAAGAAGTTCAAATGTATCTTTAATTTATACATTCAAAGAAAAGTTAAGAGGAGGGGCCACTCCAAACTCCGGAACTTAAAACGATGCGATACCATTTTATTCGGTGCAAGTGACAAGATTTTTTTTTGTGTATTCTCTATCTAGTCTGGGGCCCAAGTCTGCTATTTTTATGAATTCGTCATTCCAACATGATCCCATTGTCATTTTGCTAAAAGTTTGTAATCAGCTAAATTCATAATGGTCGATCATTGGTCGGTCAATGGTCTCGTAATAGAATTGTGTTATAATGGCTATCGTACAATCCTACAGCTAATGATACCGCCTAAGTCAGTCATTCATTTGTCATTATGTACGAGATTACCAATAAGTGCCATTTCTTTCATTGGAAAGTTATAATGACGCCATTATATTAGTAGATTACCAAACTTGTCAAAATCAACAATTATGAAATCAATGATAGACCATTCTGACACTATTGTAATAGCAGACTTGAGGCCCAGGTATGTTTCAGCTTACGTGATGTTATACTATACAAATTATTTAAGTTGATTCTAAATATTAATTTTGAGGGTTAGTAGTAGGCCTATACTCAGTAAGTAATGGGTAGGACAAGGCAACCAATAATAATGATGAGTATATTGATTAATGGATGAATTTGATGATGAATATTGTTTATCAATAGGTACAGCTCGCGTCAAATGACTGCGCAGTAGTAAATTTTACTTATAAAACAGTACCTAGTGCGCATGTCAGCCCGCATGCGCAGCCTAGCTTCAGAGCGGGATAGTTATTTGACGCGAACTGTAACCTTGTGTTTTATAAAAAAGTTGATACTGCTTCCCCACATCAGAATTTTCAAATATGTTGGCGTTTACAAATATGAACTTAAGTGCCAAATAAATGAAGTTCAACTATTCTTTGATTCGTTAAAATGAAGTACGGTTAATGTAAATACGTTTTCTTAAAATTGCTTGTATGCAGCGAGCATACAAGCACTGCTTATCCCATAAAATGTACCTAAGTTTTTAGTAGCAATATTATCCTCAATGGCACCATAAAAAGCGCTGCTGTTCATATACCCAAGCATGTTTAACTTTTATTAACAATTAACTATGATTTGGTTGCCTTTTTTAACAATATTTAGAAAAGGCAGTTCAGCAGTGAGAACATGCGGTGATTAAGTTAGTTTTAACACATACGTACCTGCTCATAACTTGACCCCTCAACGAAACTTGTTTTCAATTCATCAAAGGACCATGGTCACAGTTGAAGAGAGTGCTCCAATATTTCATTCAAAACTGCGAGCTCCAAATCGTCCGTCTGACGACTTTCTATAACTCTGTTCTTTTCATTTTATGCTCAACACGTGTTGAGGGGTAAACTGTAATGTAAATTTTAAAAGTTATTTGGCAGTGATTTTAGGCAGTTTTTTTTTTTAAGCTATTGCATAGCTTTTATCGCGGGCTTTGAGCGCGCCGACCAAATCAAGAAATTCCGTAACGTAACGAAAATAAAACCTAACACCCCCACTCCGCCTACAAAATCAAAATCAAAATATTTTATTTCACATAAACCTACATGGGCACTTATGAAACGTCAGATACTACCATGTAATGACGAAAATGAACGTAATTTTTGTTTTATGTCATCATCCGTCATCAGCCCAAGTGTAGCGTTGACAAATAGGAAGTATGGAGGTTACAAATGCTATGCAATAACTTTACCGCGGCAGTCCCCGAGTGCCACACGTTTTTTTTTATTGCGTTGTCAGCCTCCTCTTGACCTCGATTTTGCCTGACGGAAAGCGATGGATGAGGTCTACGATGGAACAAACACACACACTCTTGCTTTGAAGGCAGACGGGTTATAGGTGGAAGGGAATACAGACGCTGGCAGAGAGTTCAACACTACGGCGCTGAAAACCAGCGCAGTGCCGTAGCTCTGTCTAATAGTGTCACAGCATTATGCTGAGCGATAGCCGTTTTATGTGGATGTGACGCATAATTCCCTACAACTCTTAACTCAACGTTTGCATGCTTTATTTTATTGAAGTGCAAACTTCTTTGGGCGCGTTGGGCATTTTTGAGATGGGAAAAAACAATTGAACTCGTGACACCGTTACCGACACCTCATTTTTGTAAATGTAACGTAATTGTGCTTATTTATAATTATGTTACCGATCAATGTTCTATGCAAGTATTTTTACTTTAAAGGTTTTAAAAGTATTTTCTTTGTAAAAGCGATTGTGCTCTTTTTAAATAAGGTTACGGACTAATGTTCTATACAAGTATTTTTCTTTCACTAAGGCGATCTTGTTCAAGTTTTCACTTCTGTCGGCACTCCCGGAGTGCCACTGTTTTTTTTTTCACATTTAGTGCAAATAATTGTATTTTCTTTATAATCGTACATCAACTGCTTCTGATAAATATGACAACTAACTGCAACTCTATTTCAGTTAAATCCGACTCAACTTGATCATGAACGGCGATAAAAATGGCGCTTAAATAAAATATCAGGTAAATTGAACCTGCATATTTTTCAGTTCTGACTCCTGAAAACTCCCAATACAAGCAAGTTAAGCTTTAAAACCAACCAGTAATTCACAGAACGGATCATTTGTGTTTCGATTCATGAGCGTGGCCGGTTAACTGTTATCTGCGAGAATTAACGACTGCTGTAAGTGGTGATTCACACTGTATCGATACTATTCTCCTTTGTTGCATTCTCGCGCTGGTAAGCATGCTGTTATTAAAGTTCCGTTTGCGGATGCGATGGAGTTAGAAGAAAAATGCTCTTGTTTGACTGCCTCGATGGTCTTCCTGTGCCAGCCACATCCATTCTACTCGTGATGGCAACAATGTCATCCGCCCATCTCGCCACCAGACGACCGACACTTTGTCTTTCAACACTTAGGCGCCACTCAGTCACTGCCTTAATCAAATTCAATTCACAATACAATAATTATTTATTTATTATTTTTATTTAATTTACAATTTTTTGTAACAATTTTTTTAATAAAAAGAGTGTCCGTGGAATTTCTTGCCCGTCCTTCTCCATAGGTACTTACCTACTAGGTACGCTTTGAAATGGGCAACTAGCTTCATATTTCTGATTGACCGATTCCTTGACAATTCAAAAGTGCCTGTAAATGGTTTAATTGAAATAAATGCTTTGAGTTTGATACCAATTCAAAACATTTTATTTCATACTAGTTGCGCCCCGCGGTTTCACCCCCATAAGTCTCGATCTCGTGGGAAAAAAAAAAGTATCCTATGTTCTTTTCCAGGGCATCATCTATATATGTGCCAAATTTCATCCAAATTCGTTCAGCCGTTTTAGCGTGAAGGCGTAACAAACAAACTTACTTTCGCATTTATAATATTAAGGATTAACCTAGAAGGGCACTTATAAGCACTTATGTCAGAAACTAGGTGCACGGTTCCAATTGGTTGTTTCCTATGGAGATGAGCTAGCAAAAAACTCCACAGGTATTCTTTTAAAAATAAATGGCTTTTACAATGTTTTCAAATTACAGTGTTAATAATCCACCTCTTACTTAAGTTGGCTAACTTTCTGCCTACTTCATTTGAGTTCCATAATAGCTAGCTTATATCTCAGGTCAGCCCAAATATAGGCCTTTTGAAAAGAAATTCTCTGTATCAGCTCAGAGTTAGGAAGTTGGCGACGTGATACCCCCTTGCATTGGAAAAGACGTAAAACCATCAGTCATGCGCCTGTTCTCTCTCCGGCCGCGTCGGATTGCCACACCATCTGATTATGAGAGTGAGGGAAGAAAGAATACAACGTGATTACAATTTGATAAAGAGGTATGTCAGTCTGTAACCTTTTCACGCATAAACTACTGAATCGATCGTTATGAAATAGTGGCGGCCCAACCTGGGACCTGGAGAAGGATATGGTTAATTTTATCCTGGATGTATGTATAAAAAATTATGGAATACAAAATACACATAGGCGAAGTTGCGAGCAATAGCTAGTAGTATGAATTCACTGTGTATTATAACATAACAATGCAAGAGTTAAAAGTTACGCCAAATAAAAATGTTTTTTAAGGTTAACATAAATTCCGAGTAAAGTTACTCGATATCGAAAATGCCGTCCCGATTCAATACTCGATAGTCGGTGATTCGATATTGTGTGATTCGTGAATGTTCGTTGTCGATGTAGTGTTGTTTGTTATTGCGTGAATTTCGAAATCGGAGAGCGAATCGTGGTTCGTTCCGTTGTTTTTAAAAGGTACGACTGGTTTTCGATCATCGGGCCTATTGTGATGAAAAAGATTGTTACAAAATGGAAAATGCAATTCTTCTCAGTTACCGAACCATGTATTCTTTCTGTTTGTTATTAAAGGGATATCAGAAATAAAGAAAAAGTATTTATTGAGACTCGCACAGGAAATCACAAATTAAAACACACTCATTGAAACATAAATTTAAAAATACCAACAAAAAAAATCCATCAAGCCGTTTAGGCTACAGAGCGTGCCAAAGAAATAGACATACATACATACTCTCTAAAAACATTACCCTCCTTCTAGGGCAGTCGGGTAAAAAACCGAAACTGATCCATAAATAATCTTCGCGAACCGTGACCTTTCTGTTCTTTACTAATGTAGATCATTTAGGCAGATAATAAAAGATACATACATACATAAACTCACGCCTTCTTCCCATGGGGGTAGGCAGAAACTACAGAACGCCACCTGCTACGATCCTTACATAGTCCTAATAAATCATAATAAAAGATAATTTTTAATAATAGTCAGAATTTTGCCAATAGCTCCTAGAAATCATAAAAAGTATTAGAAAATATTTCAAATAAAAAGCACCAACTATCATAAAGCAAAAATGCTCATCCTATCTACTAAGCACGATTTTTCACACTCGATAAAGTCTCCCCCTACCTCGGGGAAATAAGCTCTACAATACTTCAGTATTTTTAATTACCATCCACGTGGTTTTAATGAATATGCCACTTTGGGGGCGACGACTGAAAGAAAATGTTCGCAGCAGGCTTCCGTGCTTATCGTTAATGCTGTGTCTGATAGTTGGTTGAACGTTGGCGTCCAATGAACCAGTGGCCAATGTTTGTGGCAATTAGTTTAAGGATCATAAATGGTACTTATTTTATTTCTGCATTTTTATCATCTATGGCCAAAGCAAACGGTGCAAGGAAGTGTGTGTTAAATGAATTTAAAATTGACTTAAAACTGGCATTACATAAAAATACCTGGGTGACCGAGGTCTGCTCTGGTGAAAATAGAGAATGCTCATTTAATAGTATGGATAGTACCTACTAATTCTATACTGCCATGATAGTAGGTACTTACTTATTCCATGCTGCCATGATCATTATTCTAATGTCATTATTTTCATGTCATTACTCTTTATCTTGTTCTAAACTTAGGGCGACCGAGCTCTGCTCGGGTGACAATACGGAGAAAACTAATTTTCCCAGATATGAGACCTAGCTAGATCGATTTTTCGCCCGCGTAAATCCCTATATTGCAACTTTCATCGATATCGTTAGAGCCGATTTCGAGAGCGTGGGTACAAATCTATATAAAACAAATATTTTTACAAATATGTTTTTGTTTAATAATATAGGGTACGATGAAGTTATGTCCAAAAAATAAACTTTTAAACTGGTATCTACGATGCAGTCTGATTTTAATCATTATTTAAATCTCTGTTCGTTTCCAATTATGTAAATAAAAAATACGGTTCAATAATCTTTAGTAATTCACTATTAAGCATTAATTTTCAGCGCTTTGTTCCATGCCCCACGCCACATTTGACAACATTGACGTGTCACAAGCCAACATGAAATCTCTTTACATTTAGCATTGGCGTGCATGCGGTGGTGTTGGCCCAACATTTCGAGAGAGTATAAAGGCTGCCATACATTTTGTAGACAAGGACTTCGCAAGTTGAGACCACATAGTAATTACTGTAATATTCGCTGAATGGAGGAGTCTTCTATTCAGTAAGTTGTGACGGAATGTGATACGTGTATTCTGCTTGATTGCATTTTATACTGCCATGTCAAATTGTAGGTACTTTACAATGAGTTCTTGTAAGTACCACTTATGACCAGGAAATAGTGTGACCGCTTTAAAAGAAACGTTATGGATTTCATTGCATTTTCATGAAATGAAATTGTTTATTCTGTGAATAGGATATAGGAATCACTTTTACACGTTATATTAAACAAATATCTACACATATAATAAAATCGTAGCGATGTCAAAACTGTACATTGAATATTTTTGAAAAAAGTAATTGCTATGAGGTCTGGGATCGATTCTAATCCCGAAAACATATTTTTTAGAATTTTTGTCTGTTTGTCTGTATGTATGTTCCAGCATGACGCAAATTCTACCGGACAGATTCTGTTAAAATTTTGCATAGATATTCCTTGTGTGTCTGGTCATGTTATAGGATATAAATTATCACGTTATTTGCTACGGGGGATGAGCAATATTACTTTATGTCGTATTTGTATGTTCTAGCATGACGCAAATTCTACCGGATAGATTTTGTTAAAATTTTGCATAGGTATTTCCTATAAGTCTGGTCAAACTGTAAGGCATAAACTATCACGCTATTTACTATGGGGGACGAGCAATATTATATTATGTTTGTATTTTTGGAAAAAACGCACCAAAAGATTAGGATATTGTAGATGGTTTTCGATTTAACTTTTTAAATGATTATCATCACGCTATACCTTTATGGAACTAAGCAGTCAATCATGAAATATATAGGAACGGCTATTTTAGGTAAATTTCAACAAAGCAATTAACTCAGTGGTTGGACGATTTAATACGTATTCGGCCTTTCTTTTCAGAGTAGAGATAGGAAACGCCGAACTCATCTAACTTATTTTTAATAAAAAAATTATATGACGTGTAAAAGTGATTCCGATATCCTATTTACAGAATAAACAATTTCATTTCAATAAAAACAAGCGACGTAATAAGGTTCAAGCAACCTTTAGTGCAGAACAATTCGCTTCAATTAATTGAACACTGGGGCTTCCCCAGTTTTACTTAACCTAGAACAAAAAGTTTTCCTGTAACAGGTATTTCTGGGGTAAGTTGTAGGTACCAGTTTTAGAAAACTCTAAGGGAAATAAAAGATAAACGCCAATTACATGAAATATAATAAACATAAACAATGCCTAAATATTGTTAAAACGTTATCGAAATATTCAAATTCCATTACAAATTGTCAAAATTTGTTATCCGCCACGTTCCGGGACCGGTAAACAATTTGCCCTATGAAGACTACCATGAAAATATTGTGACAAAAATATAGAATCTCAACATTTTTTTTGCAAGGAATTGAGTGTACTATCTCTAAGTATGATTAACATTAACAACGCACTCCACCAAACACCCCAATTAGAATATTATGTTTTAATCAAATATTACTATTTTCATTTATTCATTTTTTTACATACTAAATACATTTTTAAATATTTTTATTAAAAAAAAAAAAAAAACAGTGGCCCATCGGCATCAGGAACAGGGTCCAAGCTGCCGGTGGTCAGGGCTCTAGAGAGAGGAACCTCTTCACTATGCGTGCCGTGTCTAGGAGTACTGCTTTCTGAATCAAGCCCTTGACCCAGCCGCGCAATGAGAGCCTCCTGAGGTGTTGGTCGAGGCTCTTCGCTATTAGGCCATTAACCGTAACGATTGTCGGTACAATGATTGCAGAGTCCACATCCCACATGTCGACAACCACGTGTGCTAAGTCAAGATACTTGTTTTTTTTTTTTTTCTCAGCTTTTACGAGATTCTCGTCATGAGGGACAGCGATATCAACAATCATTGCACGGCGCTCTCGTCGATCTATCACCACAATATCAGGCTTATTAGCTACAATAGTCCTGTCAGTGATGATAGATCGATCCCAGTACAATGTGGCGTGACCATTCTCGAGAACTGGGTCGGGCACATACCTGTAGTATGGTACTTCAGATTCCACAAGGTTGTACTGCAAGGCAAGTTGCTGGTGGATAATCCTAGCCACTAGATTGTGTCTGTGCAAATACTCGCCGTTAGCTAGACGAGAACAACCAGAAATAATATGTCGGATTGATTCACCGGGGCGGTGGCATGCCCAACAGATGTCAACCGTACCGTCCTTGACAATGTATTTCCGATAATTATTCGTCAGGATAACTTCATCCATAATCGCACAGACAAAACCTTCGGTTTCCCCGAAGAGGTCACCGAAGCGTAGCCAGGATACAGACGCCAAAAAGTCTACATCAGGCCAGTGAAGGGCCCGGAAAGTGTCCGTGTAGCTCTTTGCCCTATATCTTAATCAAATATTATTTTTATTATATTGTTGTTATGTTATAATATATACATTGAATTTTTATTATTATTTAAAAAAACATTGTTTATTTATTAAAATTAGTTATGAAATGTGAAAATTGTGGTCACTTTCCAAATCTACACAACACTACAGTCGCACACGTATAAGGGTCTAACGTAATAGGAACTTCGTCCATTTTGATTTATTTTGACTGTGCAGTGGAAGTGTGACTAAAATTTACGTAGTTTTAATTATTATTGGTATAAAAATTACGAATATAAAAAAATACAGAAATCGATTCAGTAGATGAACGATTCAGAACAAACTACTTTCATATAATGTGCATTAATTCAGTTATACATTGTATAAATCTATACACCAACCTGGATTGGGCCCGCGTGGTAGATTACGGTTCTCCCTCTCACACAGCTGATTGATTTTATGAATTTAGACGAAATTGTTGTCATCCCGGGTCGCATCTGGATGATACTGGCGCATGAGCTTGGAGACATGGTGTCGGGCTGTGAAAATTATGATGATGAACACGCTCTGAAGTAGTAAAGATTCTGCAATAAATAGTGTTTGAAATTATTTCAGTCGTGTTTTCTTGCAAGGATGATTTTTAGCTTCTCTGCGAATGTCGGTATATCAACTTTTTCTCTCTTTGCTTCGGTGCCGGATACTATACTATCATCAGGTGGCACCAGCTCTAGCAAGACATTGTAACCACATATTAAGTTCCTAACTCCTTCCTACTTTCCTAAGTATTTTCCTTACCCGAAGCGGAATCAAATTTAGCAATTTAGTTCAGTAGATCGATCATAGTGTGGTAAAGAAAGTTCGGCTTCATTCCCGTTGATTGATTGTGTGTACATGTAATTTCTTAGTTTAATAGTGGGTATTTTGTCCTTATTTTCCATGGTGTAAATATAAAGGAAAATTCTTTGTCAGGTGCTCGTTCTATCAAAGTGGCGACAGTTTGGCTGGACGAAAATAGGATGAGACATGATAGATTTAATTTATCTATAGGTACCATACTTTGGTATTTCTTTATTGGTAATGTGCTTCAAAATGGTCTGGTTAATAGAACTCGTAACCAGTATGAACGTAGAAAAGACGCATGTACCCAGCACGCGCTCGTACTATGGCAAAAAAAACAATATTGGTTCAACAGTTTACCAGAGGATATAAAAAAATGTGACAGTATAAAGAAAGAAATAAAGAAAAATAAACACATTTAAGCGCAGATTAAGGCAATACACCACAACATTTTTGACTTTTTCACTTATTAGTTGTGGTATTTACCCCACATAAATTCGAATACCACTACTTGCTATGTAAATAACATTGAGAGAAACTTAACATTTCATCCACATATTAAGTGGGAAAAAATACGTATTATTGAAGCTAACTCCAAAACTACCCAAGCAAAGTTATTAAAATTTATACCTACCAAAAAAAAAGAATAATTAAAATCAATTCATAATTGGCCGAGTTATCGCGTAACGAACATGCAAAAAAAGAAAAACAAAAAGAAACATACAGTTGAATTGAGAACCTCCTCCTTTTAGAAGTCGATTAAAAATAACACAAGACAGACTATGCTAATATAATGTCTCCAACGCCCTAGACTAACTAACTCACTCAGCGCTCGGTGTGGCAACACGCCGTGTTCGAGTTCGCAACAAGTCCATCGTCATCCTGAGGATGCCTCGTTGAGAGGTGAAACACGTGTCGATTTATTTCAGGAGTTTTTTATGGCTCTTTAGAAATAGATAAGCGGAACAGGTTACTAAATATATCCACGTCTATTGTATTTTTAAGTACCAACTAGATAAAATCACTTATGTATCTCGTTATAAGCAAACTGCTAGTTTTAAGTTCTTATGAGAAAAAAGTTCTTTAAACCCATTACAGGTGGCGTTCTGTAGTTTCAGTCTACCCGTATAGGATAAAGTCGTGAGTTTGTAATATTTTTTGGAATCCTTTGGTTCTACCTCCAAGTATCCTCTTTACAGGCAAATCGTAAAATGAGTATTATATTCTATCGTAGCAAAAACAAAGCTGATATTACTCAACAATGGATAGATTAGAATCACTTGATCCCCAGAATTATATTTCTGTTAATCTTAACCTTAACCTTCATACATTATTAATATTTGGCGCAAAGAAAAATAATAATAAAACGCCATCATAAAAAAACTTCGATTCCAAGATAGCGGTCTCAATAGGCTCAGCAGATTTAATTATTCGTGCCCATTCTCCAACAATTGTGTTGAGCCTCCTTACTTTAATAATTCCAGTTTGTTCTAGAACATTCTTGGCTAAGGACTTTTGTCGTTTCCCGATCCAATTATGGAAACTGAAATAATATTTCGGAAGTTATTGAAATTCGCTTCCGAAATATTTTGGACCGTTTAGTTTTGATAGGAAAACATAATGACCATTACAAACGATTTGCCAAGAGTAATTGGCGATAAAAAAATTAAAGATTATTTTTTTATCACGTCTGCAGACGCTTTTTAGAATAGACACTTTATAAAAACCCTCATAATTACGTTTCTTTGTGCACACAGCTACAAAGTACGTGGTGGTATATATTCACGAAACGATGGAAACGGATGGTTCGCTCTTTTCTAGGAGCCAGCTTCAAGGAATTCAGGAAGGAAGGAAAACATCGTGAGGAAACCGGCATGTCCTAGAACCGAAAATTCGAAGACATGTGACATCTACCAACCCGCACTGGGCCCGCGTGGTGGATTACGGCCCACTCCCTCTCATAGAGAGGAGGCCTGTGTCCCAGTAGTGGGAACATTTATAGGCTGATGATGATGATGACAAGGAATTATGGGCTTTTACATAGAAATTTCTTATAAATTAATACACTCTATAGATAATACCGCAAGGGTCAGTGTATAGTGACCACAAAGTCTGGGCAACGCCGCTAACATTCTTCAAGTTTGTCCCCAAAATAAACCCGTCTGTAATCTAATTCCACTAACCTATTCATCCAATAAAGCCTGAAACATACTGTATGTTTTATTCTTAGCGACGCATCAGAGAAACTAAATTGATTTCTTTTCGAAAACATTCAGAAACTTTCTAATACTGAAGAAGTTTGAACTAACTAAATTTAAAAAACGGGTAAACTGGCATAAAATATGAAAAACTAATTCGAAAGTTTTTACACTGTGTATTGAAAGTAAATCATTCATTATTTTGTCTCAAGTTTTGAGTCAGTGAACTTTGGTTTAGTACTTAATTATTCTAAGATGAAAATTGAATAAGACAGAGAACTGAAATAAAACAATATTTTAATCCCGTCTTATGATGTTTGAAATCTATTTGGTGGCTCTATTTACTTAAGAATGGTAATTTAAGATAGCTTATATGTTTAATAATAACAATTTCATAACGTTTTATTATACTGAAGTGAATAGCACTACAATATGAATTTATCAAGCCTGTAAGACATTAAATTGGCCATATATTTTGTCGTCGAGCGACTTACTTCGTAATAGGTTTTATATAAATGCGAAAGTGAAGGAAAAAGTTTTTCTATCTGTTGAGTATCTACTTACATATTTTGCAGTGATAAAACTAGTTTAGTATCTAAATAAGATAAGTTTAGTATCTAGATAACAAGCATATTACAAATTAGAGGATTATATCCTTGATAAGAATGCTTGGAAGCTTGCTGGTCTAACTCAATAGGACAATTTAGAGTCTAGACAAAATCAAACTGGATGCTAATTTAATTGTATAATTAATTATTATAACATTTATTTTTACATTCTGTTATTACTTGAACTCACACACTGACTTATTAGTATAACTTGTATTTTTTTTTTAGGAATATCGTATAGGTACCTACTTTTACAATGCTTGTAAATATGTGAACACCATGTATCCATTACATAATTACTTTTTCTGTCATTGCTTCATTTTTAATTATTTTTACCTACTGTGGTATATTAATATTATTCCAGATGCATCATCTTCATATATAATTATATAATTAATGTATACAAAATAATGTAAAACATTTTAAAAGAGTAACGGTGGAGTTTCTTGCCCATTCTACTCCATACGAAAACTAACTTTTGGAAGGGGCGACTAGAATCAATTCTATTTTTTGTCAATTTTGACGTTCAAAAGTGCCTTTTTGTGCCTAATTGAAATAAATTATTTGACTTTGATACTACTCGCTATCTAGAACAGAAGATAGTAGGTTGTACACTGTTTATCAAGGAAAATCTGCTGCCTCAGCTGCAGCAGCTATTAAACTAATTTTGTTATGGCAATGCATTTATGCACCTATATTGTTTTTTTTTCAAAACAATACGATATCGAAATCATTTTAAAATTGCAACTTTAATATCTGGTTTTACCAACATCGCCGATCTTCTACCGCAGACTGCAAACGAATTTAACAAGATAAAATTGTAGCAAACTTGGTTCTGATAAAGAGGGTCTTGGAAATTTTAGCAATTCCCTTATCTACTGTGATAGATAAGTGCGGGTTGCGGCTGTTACCGGCTTATGTTTAGAGTAACGCCTTGCTCAGAGACGGATAGCGGGAAGATAAGTTCGAGATTTTTGTTACTTTGGGGATTAAAGAATATTACGTGTCGAAATTTTAGAAAAAAAAGCTGGTCGCTTGCTTACAAAAAAGGTAGAGTGTACCAGCAGGTAATGCAGGATGGAAAGTCGAAACGGGTCCTGGAGAAGAAGTAGTTTAAATATTTATGGTACCAATTTGTTACTCAAAATAAATACTAGATTTCTTTTTTCAAAATTAATAAAAATTGGATTCTATATTTTATGAAAAGTTGCCTCTCTGAGCGAATCGAACCAACTCAAATGCAAAACAATTACACCGGTATTTTCTATGACATCAATCGAGAGGGATTAAATCACTCTAATAAACATTTCATCTGAAATTGGTAGAAGGGTGGTACTGGGCCCGCTTCAACTTTCCTCTCTGTATAGCCTACCAGTACTGAATAGAAGATGTAAGTTGATTATGCACTAAAAAAGCAACAAATGATGTACCTAAAGATAAAAGATCACGAACAAGTTTGTCTTTTTCATTTAAAAAAAAGCTATTAAATTGTACATTATTGCCGCGGCCTGAAAAAGGGGCATTGATGGACGAACGCACACGTAAGTCCATAATCCAGTCCAGAATCAATGACGAACAACGATAATTTTTCACGCGCTAATGCGTTCATTTGTTTCTTTTTATCCGACTACGGCAAAGCCAAAAGGAAGGGTTATAATTTTAGCAGTCCATGTATGTATGTTTGTATGTATATTTGTTTGTATTTACGTGTGTTCCATCAACCATAGCGCCTAAACTGCTGAACCGATTTTGATGAATGAAGTATTAATTATTATTAAGTACTTTGTTGGCGTAATTAATATGTATACCTATGCCAAATTACAGCTTTCTAGTACTAAGGGTCTCGGAGCTAGACTGCGGACAGACAGACAGACGGACATGACGAAACTATAGAGTTTCTTGTTTAATACGGAACCCTAAAAACTAACCCGACCACGGGAAAATAAAAATTATCTAAAAAGTACGAAACAAGAATATATTTCAGACAGATATCAAGACAAAGATACAAAAATGGTCAAGGTAAAGCCGTATTTACTTTAAACAGCTCTATTTGCAAGCTAAATTGATAACTACAACTCCTTGGTTACCATGTGTCAAAGTAAAAAATTAATTCGTTAGTTTTCATAGTAATTTATTTGGCTGGTAAACACGATAGATATGGAATTACATACTAAGATTGCCAGTTGCCTGCTTGCATGTATTTGACCAGTACAGCATTTTCGATTTATCTCCAAGAAGGTTGTTAAAATAATGCTCGAATTTCCAAAGCATAAATAAGCATAAGCATATCATAATACCATCCAAAGAGGTTTTTTATTGATATTATTTATACATATTTTTTATATAATTTTCAAATATTTATAATATACTAGCTGACCGAACAGACGTTGTCCTGTTTCCTATAACTCGATCGCAGCGCCACCTACCGGGTCCAATTGTGAATCTAAACCATTCCCAGATCCCCTTGAACACACACAAAAAATTTCATCAAAATCGGTCCAGTCGTTTGAGAGAAGTTCAGTGACATACACACTCACAGAAGAATTATATATATAACTAGATGACCGGACAGACGTTGTCTTGTTTCTCTAGAACTTGATCGCAGCGCCACCTACTGGGTCCAATTGTGAATCTAAACCATTCCCAGATCCCCTTGAACACACACAAAAAATTTCATCAAAATCGGTCCAGTCGTTTGAGAGAAGTTCAGTGACATACACACTCACAGAAGAATTATATATATAAAGAAGATACAGTGTAAAATAAGTTCTACTAATAATTCTACTAAGTAATAATTGAACTAACTATATACAGAGGAAAAATAAAATAAAATATAGTAACAAATCATTGGGCATCAAAAAATTCATCCGAATCGCTGTCGGTGGGAAAGGCGGCCAAAAGGCTGGCAGCAATGCCACGTTGTATGGCAATGCTAATTCTTTGGCCTAAAAATTGGCCAACCCTTTGGTCACGTGAAGAGTCGACCAACCGCTTGGCGATAATCATAATACCATCCAAAGAGATTTTGATATAACTTGCAAACTTGTTTTTATTTAAAGAGATTGAAATTGGCTATAGAAAATAGCCAATTTCAATCTCTTTAAATAAAAACAATAATAATATATCTTTGGTCATTTTCTAATCCCTCGATATTCAACGCTGTCGCCAGTAACCACTTAAGTAAACTGTTCTCCTCTAAACCCGACTTTATCACACCGATTCGTAGTTTTTTAAATACAAATTAACCGTCTGCGGCGTTTTAATCTTTTGCTCGTTACTAGCACTCTAGAGATAACTGGTTAAAAATAATAAAAGAAAACTTTAGCTCTGAATTTTATTTTATACTAAAAGGTATTCTATTGTAATGGAAGGGTTTGTGTACCTCGCCATGGTAAGCTTATTTAATGCCTTATTTGAGTCCAAAATTAACGATGCCGAAACAAATAAGTCAGTACCTAATTAACCGTAAATAACAATGAACAAACAGTGTTGTGATGGACTTAAACCAAAATAACTACATTTTGATTGAAGTAGAATCCTTTGTTGAGACTTAAAAGCTTTTTACGTCAAATCCTTTAAATAGTAACAAAATAATCTTGGAATAAAACATAATGAGAAATAATAAGAGATCAATCGTCGAATCCGACTCGGCTGGGCAGCGTTCGGGAAGCTACGCAATATCTTTTCGTCCCACATACCACAGTGTCTCAAGACGAAAGTCTTTGACCAGTGCGTGTTGCCAGTGATGACCTATGGTACTGAAACGTGGTCGCTCACAATGGGCCTTATCAGAAGGCTAAAAGTCACCCAAACGGCAATGGAGAGGGCTATGCTTAGAGTTTCCCTACGTGATCGAATCAGAAATGAAGAGATCCGCAGGAGAACCAAGGTAACCGACATAGCCCGAAGAATTGCCAAACTTAAGTGGCAATGGGCAGGGCACATTGCTCGCAGAACGGATGGCCGATGGGGTCGAAAGGTTCTGGAGTGGCGACCACGTACCGGAAGACGTAGCGTTGGAAGGCCTCCCACAAGATGGACCGATGACCTTGTGGCCGAAGGCCGCAGGAATCCGCCGGAGGCGGAAAGCACAGAATCGGTCGAAGTGGCGATGCTTGGGGGAGGCCTATGTCCAGCAGTGGACGTCTTTCGGCTGAAATGATGAGAAATAATAATATTACATAATCTACTTAATAAAAATCTTGAATCCATTCATTCGTTCAAAAAAAAAGCTGGGTCTAGAAGCATGAAATTTTGCGCAAGAGTTGCTTTAATAACGAAAGTGAGCACTAAGGAAGGAATTTTGAAAATTCATCCCCTAGAGGGATTAAATAGGGGATGAAAGTTTGTTTGGAAGTTCGTAATTTTTGCCGATGGGAAATACCGCCAGGTGCTCGACTTGTAGCAAAATAAATAATAAATAAAATTTATTCAAATATAAAAATTGGTAAAATCCAGTATAAATCTTAGAAATAATGTAGGTATTACAAAGTATGATGCCTGTACTGGGATAAACCTGTATCACAGGCGGCATGAGTTCTTACAATTACTATTAGGACAACTAATTTCTAAAACAATATTTAACATTAGTTTTAAGAATAGTGACAATAGTTAATTTAATTATTATGTTAAAATCTACTTAAATACTAATAATTTAGGTAAATAATTTATATATTATTTACTGATGATACATGGTTGTTGGCACTTAGTTACACGATTATGATTATGTTTGCAATATTATTAACTAGGGCATAAATCACCTTCATGAATAAGTTAGTTTTTTGAAGCGCTCGGCTAATGTGCTAAGACAGCGACAAATCGAAGGTAAATAGGACAGCGCAGTGGCCGGGGATATTGTATATAAATAACAACTACGTTGAATCAGCGAGGTGCAGCTGTACTTGACTGAGTTAGCCCGGAGATGGGTGACCGTTTTCTTCACATAAAAGAACCATTCAAAGGTTTAGCTATACTAAGCTAATAACTACGTAGAATAAAATAAAAGAATTCTACGCGACGAAATCTTTATCCTTATTGAAAATCAGACTTTAAAACGACATTCCAAAGTCTTTAATTATTTGCAGCGGTCCCTCAGGTCCTATCTTTTCAACTGGAAGCCATTAGAGTTTTATAAATTTCTAGATACGTCTATCAGGAAGTTCGTCGGAGACACTTCAAACGACTTTGGCAAGTCGTAACTAGAAACTTACGTACTAAAATAAAATGCATGTTTTAAAGTATACCTGTAGGTACAGATACCCAAGTAGGTATACACCTATAGAATAGAATAGAATACTTTTATGTGTCCATAGGGTTAGTAACAATTTTACTTAACATCTAGTGATAGTAGCTACAGACACAGATTAACATACAATTAAAATATTCAGTATGGAGCTGCATCCACCTCCGCAACATCGGGGAATCCCACCGATCTGCAAACACACTGAGAATACTGTTGGTGCTGCCGCGAACACCTAACATCATCCTATATATATGTACGTATAACTCAAGGTTCAATAAGATAGACGGCTGCTATGACTGATCTTCTCCTTGGTCATCAGTTCAATTTTATCTCAGGTCAATTAATTGTTAAGCAAATTCAGGTAGGTCAGGTAGTCGTTTAGTCAATCAGTACTTAATTCTTGATACCACTCTCATTTACCAGGTTGCATATACAATGTTCTGCGTACAAACCTCACAAAAAAGTCACAATGGCACTTGCTGCCAATGTGACTTTTTTAATATCATGATTACTTTTTAAGTTATACAAACAAAAAACAAAAATCAAAATCCTGAACGAATCGACAACTCACATTGAACCTTAGCAATACATACCCCTCCATTTCACAGACCAGTAACACTATAACCTAAAACCTTTTCAGAATAAAACAAATCACCGCACAGTCCAATTCGCGTGCTCACCGAGTTACATGTCAAAGTAAGGGCAACTGATGCGGAATGATAGCATTGCGAACATCAACGTCACACTACGGACACAGTGCGACAATTTAACAATCCTTTTTTGGACAAAAACTAGATGTCAAACCTAGTGGTATACGTACAAAGAACGCGCAAAAACGCGGTTCACAAAAAAAAATTGTGACAGCTTTTTCAACCATCCCCTAGGGAAAATACAGGCGTAATATTGTCTTCTTTTTATTGATGAAAAAAAAACAGAGAAGTAGAATGTGCTGTACCTCAATCTGTCTAGCCTTTTCCCAACCGAATAAAAGTATTAGAATGTGCTGTACCTTCCGGTTCCTTTGTTTAGGTGTTTCTGTTCAGAGTAGTCGGTTAGGGGTTCCTGGGTTGGGCACGCCACAATTGCGGCGATAAGTCCCCTCTTTGAGGAGTGACTAGAGAGGCGCCACGGCGTCCTCACCTTCTGCCTGATGCAGGTCCTTACCGGACACGGTTGTTTTAGGAGGTTCCTGTTCAAGATAAGGCGGGAGGAAATGCCCGGGTGTCACCACTGTGTGGATCACCCGGAGGACATGGTGGAGCATATGGTGGAGGTCTGCCCGGCTTGGGCGGAACATCGCCGTGTCCTCGTGGAGGCAATCGGCGGCAAGGATCTCTCACGTCCGGCCCTAGTCCAGGCCATGGTACGGAGCGAGAAGGCATGGGAGGCCGCCACCTCCTTCTGCAAAGCAGTCATGCTCGCGAAGGAGGAGACGGAACGCATAAGGGAGAGGCAAAGAGGATACGCCCTGGGCATCGGGAATCCCGGGCCGATTCTCGGCCACCGTAGGCGCGGGCTTGCAGACGATGACCAATGGGTAGCTCGCCGTCCAATAAAGATCAGACCAGGGTCGACGGCGCGTTGTGTTCCACGCGCGCCTCAAAAAGGTGTCAGCACAACCGACGGGGTCCGCCATAGCCCTCTTTGCCATGGTGTAAATACGCCACTACTTCTTATACCAACCAAAAACTCAAGCAGTGCCACCGAATTCTGAAATACTGGTTAAATACGGTTATTCTCATTTTTTTTTTTTTGCGATATTCCATAATAATATTTGTTACTGTGGAATTACCTATTTACAGCCAACCAAAATAATTTTATATATAAAGCTGATTCGCGGAACCCTTGTGACTTTTCCACGGAGCTCACTTTTGGAATCGCTGGGATAGGAAATACCGACCCCATAGTTTTAAAATATATCTTTTTTCAAACCAATTTGAAAAAACAAATATTATTTATCATTTACCTTCCTCTTCTTTTAGTTAAAGCCATTTACTTTATTAGTCGGATGTAACTCTTCTTCCAAATCCAAGGACAATCCATCCTTTTTCCCTATAACTTATGCTCCATGATTTAAAAAATATGCGTGTGTGGTTTTTTAACACATGACTTGTGAAAGCCACAGTTGTGGAATGCAAGCTACGTGGATGACACGTGACCAGGAGATGTGAAACGATTGGCAGTGGCAAAAAGTTAAAAAAAGCATTGGATATTCTACTGCTTTGATGGTTCGGATATTTAAGGATCCAATTATTTTCAACCACAAATTTGCTGTATTGGTTCAAATCTGGCAAGTGTAGCTAGTTATGTTACTTTTATAAATTTCTATTATTATTTTCACAGTTATTTTTTGGCATCGTTAGGAAAATTAAACAGTCTGAATTCGTCACAAATATGGCAATTAATGTCTACTCCTTCTCTGTATGAGTAGAGGCTTTAATCTTGTACTAAAAAAAATTATAAACATTTACATAAATCTACATGCTTGCATTAAATAATTCAGCAAAGCAAGAAAAAATAAATAAAAAACAAATACGCATCTCCAGTCTTCGGTATTTATACCACGGAAATAGTAAATTCCCTATAAGATTGGCTGTAAATTTTATTATACAAGAACATGTTTGTATGTTTGAATTTCTCGCGATATTTTCCTTAGCTAAAAAGCTGATGACAGACTGCTTGAACAAACATGCTTGTTATAGAAAAAATAAGTAGGTACTGTAAAGGCTTTAACTTAACATGGTTTTAGAATAAAACCTTCGCGAGTCTATTACGCTAATGATACGAGATACAGAACAAAAGGGTATAAGCTCAGCTTCAAATATGTAGCATCAAAGATCTGGAACAATACACCACTTCTTTTTATATTAGTCTTTAACTATAAAAAAAATGCCCAGCGTTGTTCAGTAGGTGGCTCTATCTATATTTTTCTTTTCTTTTTCGTTTTTATAGATAAAATAGCCAGTCGTGTCCCTAATTCAATTCTATAAGTGTATGATCATCATAATATAATTATCATTTAGTATAGTGATCCGTTATTGCTAAATGTACCTCTTTTTTTGTAAATAGAAGTCTAGAATCCTATTTACAAAAAAAAAGCTTAAGCAAGCTTTTTTTTTGTAAATAGGATTCTAGACCCTTGGGTTTAAGCTGAAAACCAGCACTCGGCAATCCGCTAGCGGGTACCTAAGCATAATGCCGACGCCTTTAAGCGTCTTTTCTTCTGGTATTATAGTTTTCTGTAAGAATAGAAGAAAAGTTTAAAGAGTAGGCCCTCAGACTGACAAGCGGATGTAACATAAAAATATAATAATGTTTAAAACTAAAAGTTTTTAAAGAAGTATTCAATTATATCACAAACAAGTGTTTATATTTTATGTTATTCACGTTACATAATCGACACCAACCTACTGGGATCCATGGTGGATTACTGAGTCCCAGTAGTGGGAACATTAAAAGATTGTGTCACGTTTTAAACTCATCATGCAAGATCATAAACACATGTTCAAGATAAGCAAGAACAAATTTGTTTTGGACGTCATTTTAAATGACTTAAACTTACCTACATGTTCAAGTAAACACGACAGTCTTCCATATCTTACTTGGGTAACTTCTCAATCAAATTGTAAAACTGAGTCGAAGTTGTGCGGAATTTTTAACTAACGCTACAAGCTCGCGAACTGCGGAACGTTTCGAATCAAGTTTTAGTGAGATTTTGAAACTTTGCTGTCGTTTTAAACGGCAGCTTCCGAGAGCTTGAAGGTGTTATGTGTGTCTTTTTTGAGAATTGAATCAGGTGAGAAAGCTTCAAGTTCCAGCTTTTGGCAGAGTATCCTTGTAAATAAGCGTTTAATTCGATCATAAAGGTAACATTTTTTTGGATCGAAGTTCTTTAACGCGGCTTGTAAACTTTCAGAAATCGTCACGCTAAAAAGTGTTACTTGCGACTGTCTTCTTCTAATTCAAAGAACAAGAAAGAGAGAGGGAACACCGGCAGAAAAAAACAAAAGAAAAGAGTAAAGTGATGTTGCGAGATAAAATTGTACACATCGGCCCGAGTATACTGTATGCCTGAAAGAGAGGGAAAGTGTGAATTAGGTCAAAATGAAAATCCAAGATGGCGGCTCAGAAAATTTTAAAATTTTTCATCTTGGGTATCGTTTTCATGGTTTTCGATGGTGTTAAAGCCGATAGTGGGGTCCAAATGTAAATCCAAGATGGCGGCTGCGAAAATTTTCAAATTTTTTGACGTTGGTGTCGTTTTCATAGTTTTCGAGGGTGCTAAAGCCGATAGTGAGGTCAAAATATAAATCCAAGATGGCAACACAGAAAATTTTCATCATTGGTGTCGTTTTCATAGTTTTCGCAGGTACTAAAGCCGATAGTGGGGTCAAAATGTAAATCCAAGATGTCGGCTGTAAAAAAATTGTTTTTGTTTTAAATCATACGTGAGAAAGAACTTCATTCCCGACGGGGGTCCCCCAATCGCACACGTTTTTTGTTTTTTTTAGAATTGCATAGGTGAGTAATGTAGTAATCTCACTAGCTTTTGCCAGTCGTAAATATGCTTTATCACTATAATACTACGTCGACATTACAGAATTAAAAAACACATACATAAACCATTACATACCCCGATACCCTCAATATTTTTGAAAGACCTATTCAACGACAAAACATACAATGGAAAAGATGAGTAAAAAAATCATCCCCCCGCTTTTAAGGTACGTATAAAGAAGGTACCCGAAATATCTGTTTTTTTTTTTCAACATTTTATTACAGAACTTTGTATGCTTGACTAATATGTATAACCATACCGAACTAGGCCGTGAAGGCCGCAGGAATCCGCTGGATGGGGAAAGCACAGAATCGGTCGAAGTGGCGGTGCTTGGGGGAGGCCTATGTCCAGCAGTGGACGTCTTTCGGCTGAAATGATGATGATGATACCGAACTATAGCTTTTTAGTACTTACCGCGATTATCTGAGTTAAACCGTAGACAGACAGGCAGCAGACGTATTTGGCGAAACTGAAAGGACTCTTTGTTATACTATGGATCTCTAAAAGCCACCACTGTGGTCAAAATCTGGGCCTGTTCTCACTTTTGTGATTTTCTGCCTAATTTGTTCAATATTATGAGGAGCTCGTGGCTAAGTAATAACAGCCACATGAGTCGATCCATTAGGTTAAGCCACGCTTGCCTGGGTTGGGCCGTGGATGGGTAACCATCTTTACATACCGAGACTAGGACCGTTACTCGGAAAGCACGTTATGCCGTTGGTCCCGGCTGTCATTCGTGAGTCTTTGACAGTCGTTACTGGTGGTCAGAAGCCCGAAAGTCTGACAACCAGTCCTACAAAGGGGTATTGTATCAGTTACTGGGTTGTGGAGTTCAGATAGGCAGTCGCTCCATGTAAAATACAACTGCATCCGGTTAGACTGGAAGCCGACCCCAACAGTTGGGAAAAGGTTAGGCAGATTGATTTACATATGTTCAATATTGTCTTGTGCAAAGATATTTTATATTAACTTTGAAACTCTACTCACAGTCTCACACCTCCTAGAAACGATCTCGAACAGCAAAGACGAGCAAACTAAAGCTCTTTCAATCCCTATATCGATTCGCTTGTTCTAGCTCACATTTGTACTCGTTCGAGAAAATTCCACAATCGATACTAAAGCGTTTACTGGACCCGAGCTGAAGCCTCAGGCAATGGAGGAAATTCTTTGACGCGTTCCCAAGTGTAGAGGTACATTCTTTAAGAGATGGTTTTTAATTGTTTTTATTTAATTTGTTGTTGGAAATTGTTATTGTTTGGATCAGTGCTTCGCTTTATTATAAAGCTAATCACAGGGTCTCTTTTTGACATCATACGAAATAAAAAAATATGACTTATAATGGACCATAATTTGTATGAAAAGTTAGCCGAAACTTTTCCGAAGGACTTAAAACAAAAATAAATTATTCACAGCTTATCCACTAATAGTCACTGTTGCATAAAACAAGCTTTAAAAACGAAATTGTCATTTAAAGAGGTGTGAAAAGGCATTTCCTCTACAGTAAAACATTAATAGAATACAAATTCGAACGCAAAGCACCGATAACCTCATTAAACAAAGACAATTCACTGAAGCAATCTTTAACAGAAAAACCACTTACAAAACTCATTTGGAACTCAAAACAGGACGTTGTAATAATAAAAATAAACAATAGATGTTATTATGAAAACGTCGAAGATGAGGGATGAAAAATTTAAGAAACCCGCTTTGTGAAAGACAAATCCCTCAGAGACGGCGTTTGAATTATTCAATTCATTCGATTAAGGTAGTACGTATTAATTCGACTCGCGCGCTGAATTTGTAAAAGGACTTTTTTGAGGATCTACGAGGGGATATTTTAAACGACGCTGTTAAGATTTATAAACGATAAAAGGATTCGTCTTCAAAAAGGCTGTAAAATGAAGACTTCTGTACGATCATTAGGGTTTTTTTACGTTGATATAAACATGACAGTAGACATACAAACGCACCGACACGTAGTTAAGTAGTCCAAGACTCTCGTTTCTAAGCACTTTTTTGATATTTTGTTACCAAAGTCAAAGTCAAATAATTTATTTCAATTAGGCACATAAAAAAGCACTTTTGAACGTCAAAATTTACAAAAATGGAATTGATTCCAGTCGCCCCTTCCAAAAGGTAGTTTTCGTATGGAGAAGAATGGTCAAGAAACTCCACCGATACTCTTTTAGTATGGGGCCAAGTCTACTCAATTATAAAAGTTGTAATGGTCTGTCTATTGTGAATTCTTGACAGACTTTCTATGAAAATTCTGTCAAAAACATACAATGGAAAGACCCTAGATTTGGAGTAACAGATTTTGGACAGGCCAGAGTTATTCATGTTCCGTTACATTCACGCAAGTTTTATCGTCCCGTATATTTACTGTGAACCCTAAACGTAATGGAAGGGAATCGTTTACATATAATTATTCAAAGTACTCGTTATTACAAGTTAAAACGGTCCACGTATACATGAGATATCAAATAAATGTCTAATTTGTGTTTAAATTTTCAGTTATGAATACAAAAGGATTAAAGAGTTAAATTAAATTCAATATTCAAACAGAGTTAGCTGTGAATTAATTTGAATAAATATAATGTCTATTTTGATTAATGTTTTCAACGTGAATTAACTTGGAGATACTTTAATGGGGTAGGCATTTATTGGCTCATTGAGCTGTTGCCAATTTTGGCACATGTTCTCATGCAATATCTGTATTGGGCACTATTCCAATCAGAGGAAATGGCTAAGATTTTTTGCAGCACTAGGTACCGTAACATCTATTTAAGTACATTTGTTTTCTGACCTAATTTTATTTTGCTTTTAGTGAAAAGTCATTCGGTCCAGCTGGTGGAAAGTGATTACTGCCGCCGACACACACTTGCAGAACTAATGGCAACAGCAACGTGATTCAAGTCCCATGTCCCTATCATAATTCAATGAGCCATACTTGGAAACCGGAACTCAAAAAGGTTTGGTTAATATACAGGTACTCTGCGAAATAAATAAAATAAAATACACACAGAATCTCAATTATATATTATTGCGAAAATAAAATAAGTAATAATGAACTCAGTAATTATTAATAAATTATACAATAATTTTGAATCTACATATTAATATGAGCTATTTATGTAGTTAATTTATTTTACCGTTAAAATTTAATTCAAATATGTAGATTGTTCTGTTATTAGTTATAGTTTTAATTTAGTTTTTGATAATTTTTATCCTGTTCATGTGTCCAGGGTTCATAATTTGTACCTTTTTTCTAACATTTTTTATAAATTATGGAACACAACAATTTATGAAACGTTTAAAATAAACTCCGCTCCTATGTTACAGCAGTTCTTGACATTTTAAAAGTTACAAACAAGATTTAACAACCCAGTTATTAAACTCCAAAATGCATTCAAAACTTTTCAAATTCAAATATAAAGAACAATCTGAAAAATAAAAATGTAATACAAACTCAAAGTAACAACATTTTATAGCGTACTTACACTTTTTGGAGTAAACTAGTTTTGTGGAACAACTTTGTTCATGAATACTGTTTACATTTTCTACATGACATATTGTAGCAATATTATTAAATAAAAAACAGTTAAAAACCAGGTACCTACTGTGGTTCTTTATTTTATTGCTTTACTTTGAGAATAATTTTAGCCGTTTCCATTCCGTTTCGTTTCCGTTTGTGGGAAATTAATTGTTAAGCAACTTGACGGCCTACGTCAATTTGCCGTATTATAGCAATTTGATTAAGAATGACAGCTGTGATTTGAATATGCAAATAATTATTTTGGTTGGTAGTCAATTTGCTACAGCAAGAGCAGTGGTGGCCCAGTGGTAACGGCCGCGACTTACGAGTTGTACGTCGTAGGTTCGAACCCAGATAGGTACTTTACTTTGTGTAAATTATTTCATCACCACTGCTCTCAAAATGGTGAAGGAAAACATCGTGAGGAAACCGGCATGTCCTAGAACCAAAAATTCGAAGACATGTGACATCTACCAACCCGCACTGGGCCCGCGTGGTGGATTACGGCCCACTCCCTCTCACAAAGAGGAGGCCTGTGTCCCAGCAGTGGGAACATTATAGGCTGATGATGATAATGATGAGTCAATTTGCTTATCAATTAATGTGTCTGACCTAATATTAGATTTTGCTTAACTTATTATAATTACTTTATTTCTTCTTTAGCTATAGAGTCAGAACAACTGAGTGTATTTTGATATTATTGGTAAACTATTCCGATTTTCTAAAACTTAAGAATCTTCGTAAATAATTTCCTCATAATATTTACCCTCTCCGAAAAAACTTCGTTCTCTCGCAATCCCTACTGCCCTCATTAGCAAAAGTTTGTGTGAGAGAGAGCAAAAATTTCTCATAAACTTATCATTTCACAAACAAACAGGCCAAATTGCCCTGAGAGATGCACTGCGAAAAAAATTTCTTCTCATTAGAGTTAAGAAGTCAGGAGACTGCACTTTGAAAAGTTTGAAAAAAGCGGCCAAGTGCGAGTCGGACTCGTACACGAAGGGTTCCGTATCAACGTACAATATTTAACACTACATGTTTAAAAAAATACTTTAGTAAAAAACACGTTTCTTGTACGCGGACCCCCTTTATTTTTTACTTTATTTATAGCGGCCATAGTTAACACACTATGAAAATTTCGAGTTTCTTCTACCTATTAAAAGCTACGGACACGACGTCAGCGGGCGCGGGACGGTGGCGGCATTGGCGCGGGGAGCGGCGCATTTCCATGCGATTTATATGGAACTGAACTCCAAGGCAGCGAGGCGGCGGGGAGTGAGAACAGTTCCATGTAAAACTATGCATTTTAACGCGCCGCTATCGTGCCACCACCGCCGCCACCGCCCCGCGCCTGCTGACTTCGAGACCGAGGCCTTACGGTTGAAAAGATCAGCCCTGTGACAGACGGACGGACGGACAGCGGAGCCTTAGTAATAGGGTCCCGTTGACACCCTTTGGGTACGGAACCCTAATAATCAAGCTGTATTTTTTTCGCTTGTGTGTTTATCATAAAGCTGAAGTGACTTTGCTTGCTATGAAGTGTTTTCAACTATGTTAGATCATACTAGTATTATGTGCTGGAGCCATGCAACAGATAAACCGATAGGCCACTTATTTTTAACCGACTTCCAAAAAGGAGGAGGTTATACGTTCGTCGCGTATGTTTGTTTTTTTTTTTTTTTTTTATGTATGTCCACCGATTTCTCCGTCAATTGTGGACCGATTTTGAAAATTATTTTTTTGTTTGAAAGGGTGTGCTCTGGAATTGGTCCCATATAAATTTTATTAACTTTGCTTGGATAGTTTTTGAGTTAGCTACAAAATACGTTTTTTTTTCCCACTTATTATGTAGATGATATGATTAGTTTCTGTCACTGGTAGCAGGTAGTGGTATTCGAATGTGTGTGGGGTAGGTACCACAACTAAAAAGTGAAAAATTAAAACTTTTTACAAAAAAAAAACAACCGACCTCCAAAAAAAAAACACTACAAAGTGAAAAATAACTTTAATTTCGGAAGTCGGTGGCAAAAACGAAAATACAAAACCCAAGACACCGACTTCCGAAATTAAAGTTATTTTTCACTTTGTAGTGTTTTTTTTTTGGAGGTCGGTTGTTTTTTTTTTTTGTAAAAGTTTTAATTTACACACAATTTTACCTCTATAGGGTCAAAAAAAAATCGAAAGCGAAAAACAGTAACTGGTATGCAATAACTAGGAACTAATGACTACTACTTTTGAATTTATTGTATGTTTGTTTATGATATTTTACATTTATATTGTCTTGGTCCTTTTTTAACTTTTTATTTGTTTGCAGCATAGGCGTGCTCTTAAGCTCCAATTTGCCGAATGGAAAGCGATAGATGCTTTTTTTTTGTTTGTATAGTTTATATTTTATTAGATTCTCATGTTCGATTAATATTAAAATTTGCACACTAGAAACCTGGTAGAGTATGACGGAAACCTAACAATGCATGTTATATTAGTCAATTTGTACTCTGTACACAATCATAATCTTGCGAATAAATTCTTATTCTTATTCCAGAAACCATAGGTCGTTAAAAGCACCTTACGCCAATTTCCAAATCCTTTAGAATACACAACAAAAACCCAAGAATTCCAACTATAAAACCGACACCACCGAACTCAATCATTTAAGAATCCCAAGGAACTACTAACGAAATTCGATCAACGAAAAGAGAAAAAATCTTCAGTTTCCCAATCTGAAGAGAGGATGAATCTTCGACAAAGACGGCCTCGCGCAAACAGGACAACGGCGCGCGCAGGCGGAAGCGATCCGTCCCGGAATCTATAGTATTTATCACTTCGATATTTATTTGGTTGTTTATACCAAACACTGTTAATAGGACTCTGTGATACTTCGGATGGAATTGGAATTGTAAGGAATCTGGATTGAAAAAGGTTGATGATACCGCAAATTGGTATAAATTACTTTAGAATAGGTTGTGTGAGTCGCGGTAAAGAAAGGTATTAGTCATGTCAATAAGGCTGAGTGTCGAGGGTGTGCTGTTGAACTAACAGAAACTCAAATTCAAAGCATTTATTTTAATTGAAGAATTTACAGGCATTTTTAAATTGTCAGTTAGAAAGTTGAAGCTAGTAATCCAAATAGTAAGTTATGGAGAAAAACGGCCAACTCTCGACTCCATTTTAAATCCAAATATAGATTGTATTAAAGTTAACACTCTTTACAAAAAAACACTAGATTGATCATGATCACAAATTGCGACGCATGATTTATGAGTTTAATTCTACTATCGTTCAAATAGACTTATTTTTTCAAATTTTTATTAAGTTACTACAGAAACACACATTTTTAAGTTATAGCCGGTACTTTGCGAAAATCCAGTACAATAAAATGTTATGCAAAAACATTTAATTTTAATTCCGCAATTACCACATGCTTGGATGCAGAATGCAGCACCACCCTCCCGCAAAATGCATATGCAGAATATGTAGTTATTATGATGCTGTTTTGTACAAATTGTTGTAAAAAGTCCGGCCTGTATAATAAGTTTTGTATAACAAATCAACAAAACAAAATAACAGCAATAGCCAATCACAGCCGATGCTGGAATAGTTCCAACGTGCTTCGGTTCAAACAACATCCTGTACAGGCCCCGAGCTCGATCAACATGATCCGTAGTTGCTATTCGGAAGACACTATTGCTTATAAGACGTCCATATTGCCCCATTGATTAGTTCGTCATTACTTTTTATTGTTATGAGACCTATTTTTGCTTCTTATATGTATGTTACAAGCTATGATAATATGCTAGTGATATAGTGTTATGTTTATTACGCGACTACGACGAAAAAGGAAGTGTTATGAAAAGGTAGTTATCAGGTTATGTGTTTGGTACTAGGAGACATGGTGTCATAGGAGAATGAATATGACGGTCTAATGCCTTCATGGCGTTTACGTTTTACTGTTAATTAATTTGGTCTTTGTTACTCTTCATAAGTTTTTGCTAATCTCTTTTGTCCCACTGCTGTGCAAAGGTTTCTCCCATACTTTCCTTATGTTGTGCCTTCTTCGGCCAGTTGGTCAGGAACGAGTCCAGACCGTCGCGCCAACGCTTTTTAGGCCTTCCCCGGTGGCGATGCCCGTCATCAGGCACACACTATGTGACGATCCTAGTCCATCTGTTTTCATGCATCCTATAAGTGTGACCCGCCCAGTCCCATTTTAGTCTCGCAGACTTATCGCCAACATCGGCGGCACCTGTCTTGGAGCGTATTATGGTGTTGCGAATTTTGTCGGTGAGTTTCGATTTTTAAAATACTACGCTCCATTGCTCTTTGGCAAACCTTGAATTTGGACTTCTGAGCCTTCATAAATTAACATATGAACCTTTAAAGAAACAGAAACAAATCGTCATAAAGCAATTTCTTTCCAATCGGGAATTCCAACCCACATACTAAACTACAAAAAACCAGTAGTTATATATTTTATAGGCCCACTTCCTTAACACGTCCAGAAAGTTAGCGTCCATTCCCTTCAAGGCTAACCTTTTCAGCTTAATATCTCGTAGAATTTTTTTCACGGTTCCTTTGGGCGTATCGTCAAAAGGAATGTTCTCTATTACTTTTTTATAAGGGACCTTGAAAACTTTGTCTCGGCTTTATCCCTTTGAGTTAGGAGTTATGCAAACCCTGCCGGCGGGTGTTTCTCATAGAGCCGGTCAAACGGCTGTCCCTTATTAAGCCTTTCGTCGTGACTGCACGCGTGAAGTTTGAGATCTTTTTCTTTTGTTGGATTTTGGATTACTATGTGTATTTGAGTGACTGTTCATACAATTATAGGTATTTTAGACATTTCAACTTTTTTGTTCAGCTCATTGTTTAATCCACGCGAAAGTTAAGCTACGTTGGCCACGGTCGGTTCGTGGATGGGAGACCATCCATTAAGTACATATCAACACTCTTCCGTGCCTCGGAAAGCATGTGAAGCCGTTGGTCCCGGCTGTCATTCGTAGATCTTTGACAGTCGTTACGGGTAGTCAGAAGCCCAAAAGTCTGACAACCAGTCTTACCAAGGGGTTAGCCAGTAACTGGGTCGTGGAAGTCAAATAGGCAGTACCTCCATGTAAAATACTGGTATTCAAAGAATCTTCAGCTGCATCCGGTTAAACTGGAAGCCGATCCCAATAAAGTTGGGAAACGGTTGTTAGATGGTACAATACTACCACTCATTATTATAGTGTAGCAACACTGGCGTCACTACATCGAGATGCGATGACCGACATACTCACCAGTTATAATGTATCTCAATAAAGAATAGGTACTATTATTTATCTACCGATGGACTTTATATTTCTTACACCTGATCTCCCCAGAGACGTCCTCTACAGTCGCTTTACGTGGTATTCATACTGGAAACGACCACGTTACAAAGGCTAGGCAGATTAATTGAAGTTCGGCTCATTGAACAATCACCATGGCGGCTGTGTCCACCTGTTTCATGACCTGCGATTGATTTTTTAAACATTTAAGATCATTTAGTCAGTTTAAGTATCCACGTATACAATTCTACAAAAAAGAATATTGAGGCAGTTCAAGTCTTCCTTAAATAATGCAAGAACAAAAGCATTTCAAGGCGCCAAGATCCAAACCAAAATAAGCAATCACTAAGATTCCGGATCCTTTCTACTTAAATAAACATAAAAATGTTTCATTAAATAAATTTCCTTAACTTAAGTCGTCGTCTCGACCGCTAAATATTTCGTGAGGCACCAATCAAAAGCTGTCGAGTTTAAATGATTGCTTTCAACCAGCAAAATGTAAACAACGTTGAAAGCCTCACTGCATAGTTTTAAGAGTTACGATCAACACGACTATATTTTAATTTGTGTCTTTGTTTAATTTTAGACAAACTAAAGCAAAGTTTGTCTTATATTGGGGTCCTATTTTGGACATTGCCATTGCCAAATCGTCTCTTATATTATTAATTCTTATTATGATGTTTAAATTCTGATGTCTTCAGAATTTTGCGGTAAAATATACTTCTTAGATTGACGATATTTATTTACTTTAACAAAAACTGCCATCCGCCAACTATAACAAAATCGGCTACTTTTGCCAGAAGGCCAGAAAACTAAAGTCGTAGTCGTAGGAAAACTACGAAGAATAAAAATAAATAAACGCGTTACTGTTAGGTATTTCTAGAATAGAATGCTAAAGAATATAGTGTCGTAACACACAAAGCCGTCTAGACTCACCACAAATATTTATACACTATAAAATATTTATTTTAGGGCGCCAGAATCTGAGCAAAGAAAAGGATCTTTAGGTACTTTGGTTTTTCTTTGTAAAAAAGTAATATAAATTGACGTTACTGAATATTATAATGAAATATTTTCAAATCATACCTACTCACTTAGTAATAATAATTAAAACACTGCTGAAATTAAAATCGAGTTCAGGTTTTTTCATGAAATATTCCTTCACTGTAAGTCAGCGGTTTCCTGAAACTTTAAAAGTACTTACCTATTTATGACATGGAAAAGTCACAGAAAACGTCAAGCCACGCCGGCTGACATTTTTATATGTTACTTTAATTTTTGTACTGAGGAACTTATAAGAAACTCTGGCACTATCAAACCTCGCTTCATAGATACATTTAACAGTATTGTTTGCGTATCATATCCTGCAGCTAAGTCTCGGTTTACATAATGCAGTATCGGCAAACTTAGTGTTCTCGCATCAAGTTTGCTTTGCAAGTTCATTGATTCAAAGGAGTTCATAGTAAATGGAAGATTTATCATTTTAACAAATCAAAGATGAAATAAAAAGAAGGCATGCATCAAATGTCAGGTTAACTGTTTAGTAATTTTTGCAGTGAATGTCCTTGCAAAATATTTCTGAAGAAGAACAATGCTTTTTTGTTTTTTTTTATGCGGTGATACAGGGTGCTTGTTTGAGCCAATCACACTTTTATTAATTATTGCTAACTTACTCAGTGTTGCAGGTAAAAACGGAAACTACATTATAAGGAACCAAACCACAGGAGCAGTGGTGGTCCAGTGGTAATGGCCGCGACTTACGAATTGTAGGTCGTAGGTTCAAACCCAGAAAGCCGCTTTACTTTGTGTAAATTAATTCATCATCACTGCCCTCAAAACGGTAAAGGAAAATATCGTGAGGAAACCGGCATGTTCTTGAACCAAAGATTCAAAGACATGTGACATCTACCAACCCGCATTGTGTATTACGGCCTACTCCCTCTCACCGAGAGCTGTCCCGTGTCCCAACAGTGGGAACATTATAGGCTGATTAGACTAAACTGCCACTGGACGAGTACCAACTTCATCATTGTGACTAAGATCTAGGCAATTCCTTTACCTAGTAGTTGTGCACTGACATTTTCAGTGTTCACTCCATTAACTACCCACTCTGTGACCGCTAGGTACAAAATCTTAGCAATTGTTTCTCTTTGGAGTTGTAGTTTCTGAAGCGAGTGACCGCTCGATACTCGAGTTAGAATGTTAGAGTGGCTTACAGACGAACTTGCAGTGTTTGGTCATACACGGAGTTTAGTGGTGTTTAGTTAAACATACCCAATAATTAGGGATGGCACCTCAAAATGTATACACTCAAAAATGTTACAGTTTCATTAGTAGCAATATTTGCTGTAACAGTCCAACGAATACATCTGGCAGTTTTTCGCAATGTGAACTACCACCTAATCTTATTTTTAATACTTAGTTACTGGCATAATAATTATGAGGAGAAACGTTTTTTTAGACCTCTTGCAGTAACTACTCACACCCCAAAAAAAATTGATTACTTCCTTTAAAACATAATCTACCAAACGAATTTAAAACATCAATTCGCAATTACAAAATCCGATTTCCCTGCGAGTCGAATAATCGAATAAAGTAGAATCTTAAATTGAATCGAGAGCTGGTTGTAGGAACACGATTCATCGTTTAGTCTGTATCGATATTTACTCGGATGCTGAAATCGAGTTATCGGCGTCCATTCTCTTGGAATCTAGTCGATGCGTTGAAACTGGGTTTATTGGTGACGTTGGTTGTAAGGGCTGTCGGGTAAGCAGTTTTGTCGTTTGTGGATGAGACTTTTAATTCCGTTTTTAAAACAGGTCAGTATTCACTTGCTATTTCATTTTATAGCAAATTGATATTCGAAATCTTGACAATTTCTTCATCAATTTTTTTCGTGTCGGTTGATGAACCGTTTGGAGCCGTTTGGGACCATTTGAAGCTTTTTGATACGAAACGCATCGAAGATTATAGTTTTACCTATTTCCGAACATCTCATACTAGAAGTAGTTCAGTGTGCGCCATTGTCTAAATGAGATACTATGACGAGCTTTATAAAAAAGCCATTGCACTATTTTTAATGAGTTGTTGAATATTTAAATTTAATTAATCACAATTTTATATTTTTAGGTTTGTGTCTGTTTAGAATTTAAAATAGTTCATAATTTAAATTTATAAGTGTAAAACTATGGACTAGAATTATGTCTGAAATAAATAAATAAATTAAATTAAAATGATCATGAAATATTTCCAAAACCACGCAAGATAGCTTCTTGAAGTAAAAAGCAACATTCAAGTGTATTTAATAGCGCATAAATAACATCTATAAAATTGTTTTCAAGATTTTTATACTTCATGTAGCTAACTTGTGTGGCTTAGGAACTATTTAGATTTTTTGGCACTCTGCAAGTGACATTTTTATATTGCACGTCAGTATACACGAAGTCATGTGTATCTTCCAATAAATATGTAGGTATTATTGATGTAAATTAAAACCCTCGTCCAATATTTGCTTACAGTCATTGATTATTTAGTAATTTACTGGATCATTGAGTAAACTGTTTCAATTGGTTCGCGGTCACGAGTAATTTACTTTTGAAATTACGCGGTAATACCACTGTGAACGCCAATAGTATGGAAAAATATTCAATTAATTTACCGTTAAACTTTAATGGGCTGTTCAATACGATTCCCTTCGCTTTTTATATTTTTAAAGCTTTTAATTTATATTTCTTAATGGAAACCTGCTGGTTTTAAACCTGGCATCTGACACCAATGGTGATCTTTCCTTTCTGAGCTAGCCTTAGACTACTGAAACTTACAAACACCTTACAAAAATGACATTATACCTTTTTTTTGGTATGGAAATTATCAAATAACTTCTCCCGTTCTGGGTGGAGCGGGAGACGCTGCAGCGCGAAGCGCATCAGCGTCGTTTGCCGACACGCTGGTCTTAGCGCAGGGGAGATCATACCAGGCGGCGGCCGATTAAGCGACATGCGGGGTTGCGACAATCGTCGACAGGGTCCAGCAGTTGGGACTCGAAGTGGCCCTGCACAAGTCCGAAGCCATGTGTTTTCATGGTCCTGGGAATGCGCCACCGTCGGGTTCCCAGGTAATGACGGGAAGGGTTCACATTGGCGTCAAGTCGACGATGAAGTATGGCATTATACCTTGGAATCTTTTAAAGATAAACCTATATGTGGCAATATTATAACTTATTTTCAAAGGTTTTATTCAGATTTTCTTATTCATGTTACTGTAGGTAACATTAGAATATATGTCTGTCATCTGCTCAAAACTGGACAAATACAGGACGAAACTCGAATCTATGAGATAGCACTTAAAAATAATCCTGAGGCAGACAATATTGACAGTAAAACTGCCAAAGCTAAGCAAAAATAGATTTACCAAGCTGTTGTAGCTTGATAAATCTATTTTTCATGCAATACCCTAATGTGCTTTTAAGTGAATAACCCATCCTACGTCTCTGCTTTGACCGCTAAATGTATCATCTGCCAAAAAATATCCACTTAAAGTAAAATTGTTTATAAATTGAAACAAGCTTTTATATAATTTCAGATTTACTCAAACACGTTACACACAAACTTTAAATCATTTTGCATTTATATACATTTTCCATTACGATTTAAATGAAGAATTCAATTTTATCTTAAAATTTGCTTGGATTTAAGATGAACAAAAATCTTTGTCTTAGTTTTTTTTGTTTTCTTTTAAAAACCTCATTGTTTATTCATTTGAAAGTTGAATTCAAGGCTGAGATAGAATTTGTAATGAAATAATTTAATGTTTTTACATTGTTTTAGAATTACTAAAGATTTTACTAAATTAGTTATACATTTTAAATTTTAGTTAAGTTACAGACAGGAAGCAAAAGGAATATACTCGGTAATCTGAAGTTTATACCACCCCAATAGAAATCACATGAATCTCGAGCACGCTCCACTTGATACCCAAAATATCTGTCAATGAGTCATAAAGACAACCTTGTGTCAAACGAGGATATAATCTCGGACCTCGGAAACCTCGCAGTCGGAATTTTAGACAATTTCCTTCTTCCTTGTGTCGATGACTCCCAAATTTTCTTGTGATAGCTCTGAAAAGTGCCCTTGTTGAGATTCCTCGGGAGTTACTTCCTATAAATTATAGTTATTCAAACGTGACAGCTATATATGCTATAAATGTTTTCATTCATTAATTTATATCTGTAATTCGTTTATTAAAGATTATTCTATTCTATTATATTTTGTCTGCTACAACAATAGCGTTTTCCCTGAACATACCCATCACTTTTCAATCATTTCAAAAACAATAACTCTCATTGGACAGTTTTCTAACAATTCTGAACACAATCCGACAGCCATCCAGTCAATTCGCTGTTGAAAATATTCAGGCTCCCGCGGGGCCTGTAATAGTTTGGCGGCCGCAATATTGCATTACATTCAACAACGATTATAAAAATTATGGATATGTTATTAAAACACATTTATACTCCGTTCGAAATAAGATTAAATATTTAACTAAACCGTTTTTACAGTCCGTTCAACCGATTTTGACTTCTATTGCGATAGTGGCATGACAAATGGCAGCTGCAGTAAACAGTTGGTATTGTAATCACTTTTTTGCTTTTAATGCCATCCTTATGCCTACGGTATAGAAGTCAAAATCGGTTGAACGGACTGTAAAAAGGTTTGTTTAAATGTCTAATCTTATTTCAAATGGAATATAGGTACCTATTTTGTGTAAGAAAACCAGTGAAAACCAGTAAAGGACTGACTTTTATCTGACCATTACCATACATTTACGTATTCTTTACACTTTTCCACCAACTTCATCGACCCCGATCATCTTGTCTAATCGTTAAAAATATAATACTACTATGATGATAATGTCTCGTATCTCAAACGTTCCACAGCGATTAATTCCCCAAAGACGAACATGTTGGTGGAGAAGCACATATAATGCACTCTGTGGTATTTCATTTTTATTTTTTTCTTAGCCGTTATTGTCCCACTGCTGGGCAAAGGCCTCTCTACCCTCTTTCCACCTCTCTCTGTCTCTGTGGTATTATGCATTCTTATTTCTATGTGCATTTTAAGCATATTCAGCCAACAAGCGTACATTCCTTGGCATGTCTCAGTATACATTCTATGATCTGCGACACTGACGTACCCCGGTATATTGGAAAAGTTGCTGAGGTCGCGAACGCGCGGTGCATTTCACGCCATATTTGCCCCCAAACGTCGGTGACGGGTGCATGCAATTATTCCAAGTCTCAAGTGCTGAGAAATAGGATGCTTGTTGAATATTTTTTATGTAAGAAATTGTCGAAAATTTTGGTCGTTTCAACAATACTGATTATCCACTTTATAAAAATCTTAAATTCACTGACAGACATCGCACTACCTAAACCGCTGGGTCTAGAATAGGGCTTGAGCTCCGGAATTCCGGTTTTAATAAAATTCCGGAATTCCGATATATTTCAGTGTCGTTTGTAATATCGGAATTGGTATGATCAAAACCGAAATTTCGATATCGAAAAAAAAATATGACGGAGGAGGGTAGGTGTCTCCACCACTCATGTTCAATTTCCAATGTAAACTACCGACTCACATTTACTATTGATTTAAAATTCCTACTGTTTGATATCGATTTTGGTTCAGAAAAATGTTAGAAAAACGTAATCTTGAAAAAACAGCACCCCTTTTTAAACACGTGCTACCTCTATCTGATATATTAGCCGCTGCATCCAGCGACAGCAATTATAAACGCAGCGTATAACTCACAGGTCGGGTGAGTTCATGCATTAAGTACACCGTGTTCTAATTTATTAGAGGCTCTCTGTTCTAGATATTATCCTTAAAAATTTGTGTGAACTCTGTGCTACGTGATTAGGTATAGCGTATATTATAAGGGCGCTGATGTCATCAGGAGCATCCATAGGTTTATTCCTATGGCTTAGACTGGTTTAGGCATAAGCTCGGCTGTAGTTAGATTAGCGATCTAAAAAAAAAATTTCACCTGTAACTGTGTGTTTGTGCTTGCGACTTTTCATTTGTCTGTAAGGGTGATGACCTGATGAAAAAGATTGCATGTAGCGGATATGAGAATGTTGAGATGTATGTGTGGAGTGAAAAAAATGGATAAAGTAAGAAATTAGTATATAAGGGGAAGTTTAAAAGTGGCGCCAGTAACAGAAAAGTTAAAAGGAAATCGTTTGGCCTGGTATGGGCATGTGATGAGGAGAGAAGAAACACATGTGACTAAAAGAGAGATGAATATAAATGTTGATGGATGGAGCGGGAGAGAAAGACCAAAGAAAAGATGGATGGATTGTGTGAGGAATGATATGAAAGAGAAGGGAGTGAAAGATAGTGTGACGGTTGACAGGGAAGAGTGGAAAAAAAACGTGTTGCGCCGAACCCAAGTAACATGGGACAAGTGCAGGAAGATGATGATGATGATAATGATGTAAGGCTGATGACCAAACAGAATACTCTTTAATATTATAAATTTCGTAGATCAATGATAGTAACGTTCCATTGGATATTTTGGAGTCGCTATGCATAACTATGCTGAGGACGGATAGGTGTTATTAGAACTGAAAAAAAAAAACATAAAGTTAAACACCAAAATTCGCATCGTGTATTAACTAATTAGTATTTAGTGCTATTTTAACCTTTTTTTTTTTTTTTTTTGGGTGGGAAATCATCAAATAACTTCTCCCGCTCTGGGCGGAGCGGGAGGGCGTGTCAGACTCTTACTGACTAAAACCCACCCGTGTTCCTTCAGTTGCCGTGTTGCCAGGGGGCCACGATTTCCCTATCGGTTTTCTTCGAACCCCCGGCAGGCATTGGCCCTAGCGGACCCCGTCAATTCTGCTGACATCTCTTTGAGGCGCGCGTGGAACACAACGCGCCGTCGACCCGGGCTTGGTCCTTATCGGACGGCGAGCTACCCATTGCTCACCGTCCGCAAGCCCTGCTATTTTAACCTGACTGTGGTGGAGCTCAAAACAAGGGCAATGTTTTGTTTAATATTATGAAACAAGATTGCTTATAATACACGAAGCTAACAACCAATATAATGAGCAAATGAAACTCGTGTTACTAATAGCCTAACAATTTGCTGGATCCTCGATTTTCCAACTAGCGCTCAAACGCATGCCTTTAATACAACTGAGTAAGTCAGCTGAAACTATTTCATGTTTCATGGAGAATAAAGGGATCTAATTTAAACGGATTATATTCGGAGTACTTCTTCAAAAGAATAACGGACAGATTAAGTAGGTACTACTCTATCTAACAGAAAAACCTGTCCCTAAAATAGCCAGTACAAAAAGACCGAAAGTTTCTTGCCGGCTTTTCTCCATAGGAAATGACCAATTGGAACCTTGCACCTAGCTTCTGACATTTCATAAATGCCCATGTAGGTTTATGTGACATAAAATATTTTGAAATTTAATTTAAGTACAGTCGGACAGTTGTCTAGTGCTGTAGGTGCAGTTGTAACCCATCAGTAAATATCCAGGAATTAATAACTACATCTCTGCTTTAATTATCAGAATTTGCAGTGAAATCGAATGATCATCATAATTTATGTGACTTAGAATAGAATAGCTGCTCTTTATAATGCAGATGTACACCATTGTGGATTACAGATATAAATTTATACATTTTACATAGGATGACACAATGGGCTTACAGAACATGAACCTCTAAAGCACACAATGAGGCAAACGAATATTCCAAACTCAACATTACTTACTACAGCTCAACATCCTCAAAGGACAGAACAAAGACATTCAAATCCAAGGATTAAATACTTATTCGACTAATGTACGTATAACAAGGCGTAAATTAGTGCCTTGTCCGCGGTCACCGAGACAAAGTTTTAATGAAACGGACATTCATTTGGGGAGCCCCAATGCATTTGCATGAGAAATGCTCTTATAAATCTAGAGTAAACAGGAGCGCAGGTAAATTGCACATGTTGAATTTATTGTTGAACTCGTCGCCTTTCTAGTGAGTTGGGAGTTGGAGCTTGCTACTGTTTGTTTTCGTTTGTTATTCGTGTTAAGTTAATGTGTAAGTTAGTTATTTTGAAGTTCCTGAGTTTCGCTGCATTTTTACACGCAACAGCAAAAACAGGTTAAATGTTTTTCAAGCGTATCTTGGTTTAGGTTACGGGCTGATTTTAGGGTACGTATTTTTTAAATAAAATTATCAAAATAACGAATTTTCCATGATAATAAGTAACGTCTGTTTTTTTCTTCTTTATCTGTTCCACCTAATGATTTATTCAAAACGTTTTCCATATTATTTTATCGTCAAAATTTTGGAAACTAACGGTTGATCCATATTCTATTTTATAATGACGATACTAAAATCGCTAGCAATATTTTTTAACTTTATAGTCATTTTTTAATTTTTAATTATAATAGTCTGGCCAGGATTTTTTTAACCTACTTACTCGCGACATATTTTTGAACATACTAAAGATAAAAAATACTTTTCATCCATTAAAACAGATGGGTGAAGGTCGTCTCTAGGTTGGATCTTAGGCTATAAAAGCAAGCTGTGAAAGCAGCTCTTTACAGTAAAAAGGTGTATAAATTAACAAGGGTTTTATTTAAGAAAATGAAGCAACACGACACTTTAAACACTCCAACATAATCCGGTATAAAACTATTGTAAGCTGAAGTATTAATAGCTGCAGACATTCACCGAGTACACGGCACCGTCCGATGAGAGTCCGGTAATATCTGAGCAAATATTGGAATTCCTGCAGATTTCAGAATCACTTCTACTGAACCGGATACGCGGTTTTGTTGAAACTGTTCCTGTGATGTTTGATAGTTTAGGATGTGAATTTGAAAATTAGCAGGAATTGGGAGTGACGAGGGCAGAGATATTCATTGAACATTTTTGAGGGTTAATAATTTATTGTAACGACTTGACAAAACATTGATATTTCTTTATTTTATGTAAGTTTAATATTAATGTATTATCCAAATAAACCTTTCAGAACAAATTCTCTATATGATATTGAACCCGCATCAAAATCCATTCCGTAGTTGAAAAGAACAACGCGATCATACAGACAGACAGATGTATAAATGAAGGGTATCTGTTACCACTCTTAATTAACTTACACAACTTTATGGTAACCAAGTTTTTTTTTTTTCAATTAAAATTCGCTGGATGATAGAAGCACGGGATCGGCTGATGTGGCGATGCTTGGAGGAGGCCTTTGTTCAGCAAATGACGTCTTTCAGCTGACTGAAGCAGACCTTAAAATTGCTTGAAGTTTGTTGCAACCTACTGTTAAATCGCAGAAAAGAAGCCCCTTGTCATTGATATGGGATAAAGTCCACGAAATCTGTTCTATCTATAACACTCAGTTTTTCAACCACCTTTCTTTCATCATCATCATCATCAGCCTATAAATGTTCCCACTGCAGGGACACAGGCCTCCTCTCTGTGAGAGGGAGTGAGCCGTAATCCACCACGCGGGCCCAGTGCGGGTTGGTAGATGTCACATGTCTTCGAATTTTTAGTTCTAGGACATGCTGGTTTCCTCACGATGTTTTCCTTCACCGTTTTGAGAGCAGTGGTGATGAAATAATTTACACAAAGTAAAGCGCCTGTCTGGGTTCGAACCTACGACCTACAACTCGTAAGTCGGGGCCGTTACCACTGGGCCACCACTGCTCCTTTCCTTGGATTATTATAATTAGTTTAGTAAAAGCATTGTGGCAAAAACGAAGCGATCTCTTTGCTCTGAAGTTGTACTATTAAGTATTCTGTGCTGAAGTGAAACCACTGGTACTAGGAGTTAGCAGCATGTAGTGTGTTAACAAATAGTTGACAACTCGACGCTATTCGCCGCCGCACAGCGAGTGCCTAAGTAACGAACTTTACGTCAAGTGAAACGCTCAGTCTATTCGGTGTTAGTGCGATTTTCGAGGCTGGTTCTAGTTTTATGGTGTTGTGGAGAAGTAAGTCTTTTTATAAATTATATTCCTGGTATTATCGACGGGTTGAAGGCGAAGGGGCAAATTGTTCATACATATACCTATAGAAAACGTTTCTTCAAAACAAATGACAATGTTGATGTTCATAAGTTTAAAAACAAAATGAGCAATCATGTTGATGTTCATTTATTTCAAAACAAAATTGGCTTCAAGCTTTTTGCTTTTTGACATTCATTTGTTTTGATCAGTATATAAAATGTTTTTCTCAAACATGCATGGAAATATTGTCATTATTTTCGAAAAAAGAACACGCGAAGTATCAAATTTACGGTCAAAGAAAATCAAATCCATTACAGGCGCGTTTTTTGAATTTGGAACATTACAACGCTCTAGCAATGTTGTATGAAATGGCGTGCTGGGGTTATTAAATACTCTTTGATTGGATCTCTTTTATCATTCTTGGCATACCAAAGTAAGTCTCTTTGCTTAGTACAAATTGCGTTCACGTGACTGTATAGCTATAAATGCGTAGATGATAAATAGAAAATTGGCGGCAAAACTGAAAATTCGTCTTGATTTGTTATTTACATACTATAAATAAATTTAAAATGAGTTCCAACGGTTCAGAGAGTGAAATGGAGATTGATTGTACTCCACCAGATTTAAGGTCAGAAGCCAAATTAGCAATGAAAAACCGGCTTCCAGCGAAGTCAAAAGAAAAATACATGAAAGTATATGAAAATTTTATGATTTGGAAAAACGAGAATAAAGTGAACATTTTCAACAAACTGTGTACTTTTGGCGTATTTTAATGACATTACTAAAACTAAAAACCATCTACATTATGGGCAATTTATTCCATGCGGAAATGTTTATTCCATGTCAAAAATGGCATTAACTTGAAAAATTATGGAAATTTAACTACTTTTATTTCCCTGCATTCTTTTGAGAAAAGCACTATATATGCCTCGGCGGAAATGGCAATTGCCTGTCTCGTATTAGTGAAGTCCTCGCCTACGGCTCGGCCTTCAAACTCATACTCGACCTGCAATTGCCTATTTCACGGCCTTTGCAATAATGTACTATTCATAAACATGCTTGGAAGTTCGAACATTATAAATCAAAATTGCTGTACTGGTCGAAAACAAGCGAGCGCCCGATCGGCAATGTTAGTATGAAAATCCATATCTGTCGTGGTTAGCGGCCAAATAAATTACTATGAAAACTCTGTCGTGTTATTTGAAAAGGGAACTAACTTTTTTCTAACACATGGCAACCAAGGAGGTAATAGATAGATAGATAGAAGATAGAATATTCTTTATTATGTACACCATAAAAATTAACGAAAGAAGAAAGATTTTATTTAAATTTAGAACTGGCTTAGCAAATTAGAGCTGTTTTTTGTAACTTAAAGGGAAACAAATTAATGATCATACAAGCGCGTGAAAAAACTTGTTTGTTCGTCATTGATTCTAGAATTTATAATTAATTTACTTAGTTTGAATATCCACGTATTATTTGAGAAAAGTACTAAAGAAGCCTTGGCCGCAATCAGGCATTGATGGACTCACGTATGTGTCGTCCATCAATGCCCTAATTGCTGGCCGCGACAGTAAGCTGGTTGCTGGTTGCGTGGCGCGCGCTATATATTTATTTTCTTTGTGAACAAGCTATTGAACAAGAATTGAAGCGATACAAACTGGCCAAAGTGACGATGCCCTTTTTTTTAAATGAAAACTTTTTTAGGCGTGTTGAGCATTTTTGAGATTAAATCATTGATTTCGCGACATTGTAACGCAATTTACCGACAACGTGGAGTAAAAGACATCATCGCGTTGATTACCGCGGTGTGCGGTGGTGGTGGTTTTTGTTTTCATGTTTTCACTTCGGCACCCGGAGTGCTACTGTTTTTTTTTTTTTGGTTGGGAAATTATCAAATAACTTCGGCGAGCGTGTCAGACTCGTACTAATTAAAACCTACCCGTGTTTCTTCAGTTGCCTGTATATTGCCAGGGGCCACGGTAACCCTTTCGGACAAACCCGCAACCCCGGCAGGCATCGGCCCTAGCAGACCCCTTCAGTTGTGCTGACATCTGGCGAGCTACCCATAAATTGCTCACCGTCCGCAAGCCCGTGCCTGCGGTGTCTGGGAATCGGCCTGCGATTCCTGACGCCCAGGGCGTCTCCTGCGGCGGTTAGGTGCGTGAGGGCGCGAAATTTGCCTCTCCCTCACGCATTCCGCCTCCTCCTTCGCGAGCATTACTGCTTCGCAGTAACAGGTGACGGCCTGCCATACCTTCTCGCTCTGTACTATGGCTTGGACCAGGGCCGGTCGCTAGAGATCACCGCCACCGATCGCATCCACGAGAACACGGCGGTGCTCCGCCCAAGCCGGGCAGACCACCGTATGCTTCACCGTGTCCTCCGGGCGATCCATTCAATGGTGACAACCGGACGTATCCTCCCGCTCTATCCAGAACAGGAACCTCCCGAAACAACCATGTCCGGTTAGAACCTGCGTCAGGCGGAAGGTGAGGACGCCGTAGCGCCTCTCTAGCCACTCCTCAAAGAGGAGACTTATCGCCGCAATTGTGGCGTGCCCAGTGATAATGCCCCTGGGGGTAGTATTATCATCATGCACTAGCCCAAAACACTAGTCTAGCACCACCTTAGTAATTATTCTCAATATTTGAAATAATATCTAAGTACACTCTATTGTGGTATTTATTTTTTCATTCTTCAGATACGTAGGTAAGTAGGTACTTCACGTGTAGCAACAACATCATCGAAAGATGTTAACATTCAGCCATAGTGTTAGCTAAACTTTACACCACTAAAGCTTCCGGCCGCACTACGTTCATTGCTTTACATCACTTTATTCGAGTATTGGTATTCGGTCCGCGTTCACGACTAAACTGATTCATCGAGTTAATTTGGGACAACTGTCGGCAAAACGACAGTTTAGTTGAGTCGATGGCGTGTGCACGGGAATTGTTGATCATCCTACTTGAGTAGGGTTGTGCATAGGATAGGAATAGTAATCATGGGAAAAATATTGTTTTTGTAATCTAAAGAAACACGTTAATATGTAGAAGAAATAAGGATTTTCTTCAGCACGATTGCAGGTTTACTATCTGTCTTATAAAGCAAATTTTACTTTTAAGTAAAACTAGAAAGAATTGTACGTAAAGAATGAAGACGTCAAAATGCAGTCAACGTGATATTGATCAATACAACCAAGGTATATCACTGTGAAGGGATGATGAACACAGCTGATGTTATTAAAAGTTATTAGCTTATTTTATCGACCATGTAGTATCAGACTTATCTAATTGATTGCAGAAAAAAATTGTCCTTTCCCTAATTTCGAATGAATCTTTTCACGCCTCAAAGTCTAAACGGATTTTTACGAAATTTGTACTCAGGTTGATCATGACCTGGGTTAGGAGATAATAAGATATTTTTTATCTCGGTAGTACATTCCTTAGGACAATTTCCGGCCTCCACGCGGCCGAAGCTATAAATATTTTATCATTTCAGGTTCTCCAATAAATTAATGATCCAGGACCTTGGCACTCTGCAGGTACGTTCGCAGCCAAGTCGTCAGTATTGAAAAAGAACGAGTTCTCTTGGCAAGATTCTCAAAAGCATTTATGAATTATTGTCCGTTCGTTGGCAAAGTTAACAATTTATTATCACACGGTGTAATGGAGTATGTGTCTTGTTTTTAGGTAAAAGTTGGAAATGGTAGGTACGTAATCTGTGAAAGAAAATCGCAGCTTTTTAAATCTTTGCTACCTTTTTTCTTGGCGCAGGAATACTCAGCAGTTCTCATAAAGGGAATGAAATAACTTGATTTTACTAAAACAGATCATAAATTGAGATGTAGATTTAAAATCATATTTATCAGTATTATTATACGTCAGTTTATCCTAGAACATAATTGGTCTTAATAAAACCGGCCAAATGCGAGTCGAACTCACACACGAAGGGTTCCGTACCACAATGCAATATTTAACAAAAACGCCGAAAAAAATAAGTTAGTTGTAAGGGGATTGTTGTTATAGCAGCAATAGAAATACACACTCTGAAAATTTCAACTATTTACATATTACGGTTCATGAGATACAGCCTGCTGACAGACAGTCGGACAGATGGATGGTCGGACGGATGGACAACTGAGGCTTAGTAATAGGGTTCCGTGTGGTACCCTTCCGGTACGAAACCTTAAAACGAGCTTCAATGTCTGCTACACATCTACGGGAAAGAGAGTTTTGTCTACTGTTCGCAAGGACGTAATAAAATCGCGGCGGGATTTTATCGCGCACTGGATTTTCAACTCTCGGTGTTAAGCCGAGCGTTGAGAATCAAGTACATGAAAAAAAATCGCCGCGATTTTATTACGTCCGTGCGAACGTCGCCGCGTCGGCTTATGCATATTTACCCATGACTACCTTAATACTTAAATTAATTCATTCATTTTAAATACATTATATACTACCTCGTACTTAGCTCTTTTATTTTCCACCCAAAACCATGTCGTTCCAGATGCATTAAGCCCTCATAAAATACATCAAAATGGGTCCTAAATTAATGGCCTCAGTTAGGACCACGGCAAGCCTCATGTCCAAGGAGCACATAAATTACGAGTGACTGCACTTTGTCACCAGTTGGCATGGCCAGAATGCGTAGCGAAGGACCGGGTTCTATAGCTGGGGTATTTTAAGGGTAAGCTTGAAGGAAGATGGTTGTGTTTTAATTTATAAGAAGCAAAGATAAGGACTAGATTACTAGGACTTTTTTAAATCGAGCTTTTTCAAAAGACGTTTGAACCTAACTTAAGCCATAATCATCAGTGGTAATAGAACAAAGATATACCTCTTTCCGAACATTTATAACCGACTTCAAAACAAGGAGGAGGTTCTCAATTCGACTGTATTTTAATGTTTTTTTTTTAATGTTTGTTACCTCAAAACTTTCTACTGGGTGAGCCGATTTTGATGATTCTTTTTTATTTGAAAGCTGGTGCTTTCTGTGTGGTCTCATATAAATTTTATTAACTTTGCTTAGGTAGTTTTTGAGTTAGCTTCAATAATACGATTTTTTTTACCACTTAGTATGTGGATGATATGTTAACTTCCTCTTACTGTTAGTTACATAGCAGGTAGTGGTATTCAAATTTGTGTGGGGTAAATACCACAACTAAAAAGTGAAAAAAAAACTTTTTACAAAAAAACAACCGACTTCCAAAAAAAAAACACTACAAAGTGAAAAATAACTTTAATTTCGGAAGTCGGTGGCAAAAAACGAAAATTCAAAACCAAAGACACCGACTTCCGAAATTAAAGTTATTTTTCACTTTGTAGTGTTTTTTTTTTTTTTGGAAGTCGGTTGTTTTTTTTTTTGTAAAAAGTTTTTATTATACGTAAGATAAATATAACAAGTTCAAAACATACCAAAAGTTTTCAGAAATAATACAACTACTCGTAGTTTGAATTCGGTAATAATATTAGATTGATTTCTCTAACACTCAACATTGTTTTATTGTATTTGAGCTATTGTAACGCTTGTGCTGAATGAATATGAATAAATAATACATATATTAATATGAACCATCTATGAACACAGCATACTAGTTAATACCTAAATCCCTTGATAGAATACAATATACGAAAATATATTTGGTAACCTGTTCCGCTTAACTATTCCTAAAGAGCTATAAAAAACGGCGTGTTGCCACACCGAGCGCTGCACGCAGCTCGCATTTTTGGTTCGCGACAAGTCAGTCGTCATTCTGAGAATGCCTCGTTAAGAGGTGAAATACGTGTCGATTTCTTATGGCTCTTTAATTATATAATATAATTTATTCACCAAAATATAAACACGTATTACAAAATTGAATATTTGACCAATATACAGTAAATAATGACTTAAAGTTTGTAATATACAAAATTTAAGACTATCTGCATCCGAACTAGGTGGTAAACCTGTATCTCGGATTACATTTTATCGCCTTATATAAATTGTGAATATTTTGTAGCCACGTTTAAAGTTATAAACATAATTAGATTACCATGTAAGAATTTATGTGGAAAGTATGCATAAATTATGAAAAAATAAAATAAAAAGTACGTGTGATGTGAGAGTGTGTGTGTGTGTGGAACTCTTTAGGAGTAGTTAAGCGGAACAGGTTACTAAATATATCAACGTCTATTGTATTTTATAATGGATTTCCGCAAGGTCACGCCTGAATTAATTAACTGCCATGATAGCACATTTTTTTTTTTGAGTTGAACAAAAAACTGTAACGAATTTAATAAAATTCAAATTCAACTACCACTGTTATAAATGCATTTGCAGCCACTATTATCAACTATAGGTACGCTTGGTAAACGTTCCTATATTTTCGTGATCCGAACTAAAGCTGAAAAACATCAAATGAGTAGGTATATCCATTAGTTTTACATTAGCGTGATTGTGATGAAAGGGTTCAATAGTTCAACGGAGAACTCGAACCCGCGCCCTTCCGAGCGGATATCCGCACCCTGAGCTATTGTCGCTTACAACGTCAATAGGGCGACAATGGCGAGGTTTGTTACAGATAAATATTAAGGGTATATATCTATAAATATATAAAACAAGGTTACTTTTCATGTATGTCTGTGTGACCGCGTTTTTTTCTTCTAAACTACGCAATGAATTTTGATGCGGCTTTCGCCATCATTTAAGCAGCAAACAACTATTTTATAGGCGAAAGTGTTTCTTTGAATCGAGACCGGAACGAGGGATTCTAAAGTAGAATCCTGAGCGCAGCGAGAGATTCAAAGTACGTCACTCGAGCTTAAAATAATTTTGACAAATTGGACACTCTACTTTTTATCACCCTCTATGAGAAAATAAGTACCTAAGTGCAACTTATGAATATGAATAGTCCCTACGTTTATATATTTCATTCTTATTACTATACACACTCATTTCTTATAAAACGTAAAATCCGAATTGAGTAAACAATTACGAACAATAATTAAAGATGGAATGCATTTCGCACGTTTTTTATTTTTTCACAAACTTTATTTTGAACTGAAAACTTCTTTAGGCGCGTTGGGCATTTTTGAGATGGGAAAAACAATTGAACTCGCGACACCGTTACCGACACCTCATTTTTGTAAGACGCATTTATGCAAAAGTATTTTTACTATCGCGTTCTAATGAACGCGATAGTATTGAACCCGCTATAAGATTACAGGTTTTGGAGTTTTCACTTCTGTCGGCACTCCCGGAGTGCCACTGTTTTTTTTTTATCGCGTGCGGTTTATTTTGTCATTCAGCCTGTTACTTATTCATACAATGTTCGTGATTGATCTGTTTGGTAATTGGAACTTTTACTAACAATATCCACATTCCAAACTCAAATCACTTTTGGTCCCTAGGGATTAAAGAGCTATTTTGGTTGTTTACGAAGAATAAACACAAAAAACTTTTGAATAGAAGTAATTAAAACTTACATTTAATAAAAATAAAAACGATAATTTGTCAAGTCTTAAAAACCTTGCGAAGCAGGGACGGGGGGAGTGAAAATTAAACCTGAATTAATCTACATAGATTTATCTACTGTCAAGTAATTGTATCGTTTAGCAGGTTAATACTCTATCGTGTTAGCCATTTTATACGACTGATCAATTATTACAGTTAAGATGAATGAGTTTACGGACAATTGTCAAATTGACTGTCAACTTCAACTGAAGTAAAAAAAAAACTTTTTTCCTAACTGTACATAAACTTTACATTGCAGATCTGCAAGGATTTACGCAGTAGCACTATTAGGACGCTTGTTTCAAACTGTCTGAATTAGCAAGTGCGTAATTGTCATTCGGGCGGCCGTTTGTGATGTTATAAGATGGATCTTTGCGTTATGCTCGTGAACGGGTGCTGCTTGTGGTGACTGGTCGTTTTGCTGATCATGGTTTTATTATTGTAACTAGTAATTAACCGTTTATTTATTTTACCTCGATGGTCCTAGTTTATCATTTATATTAACTTCCAATCACAGCTTTAAATAGCTTTATGTAAGCGGGAACGCCCTTTATGCCTGGAGGCTTTTGTTTAGATATTTAGTTCTATTTACGTTTAGTTTTTATTTTTAATTTCTGCTTGAGTATAGTTCTCGATCTTTTTGGTTGGTATATTGGCGTGTGCTAGCTGACATATGGTGAATAATTTATCATTTAAATTATGTTTTGTGTTGCATAATGTAAGTTATTTTGCATACTATTGTATAGAATCATTTTTCTAACTTCAACAGACAGCTGTGCTGCTGGGGAGTTTGCAGCGCCACTTTTTCTTCCCAGCTAAAGGCACTAGGAAGTGGTGAAGGGTGGGCGTTTTGGGGGACTGTCTTATGTAATTTTGACGTTCGAAAAGTGCTGATTCTCAGCCTAGTTTGAATAAATGACTTTTGAATTTTGAATTTTGGTAACACTGGCTCCTAATTTTGAACATCCAGCGCCATCTAGTATATATTTATATAGACTTTATTGGAAGGTAGCGAAAATACAGTTTAAGCAATGAGTTCTGTGGCTTCAGCTAACAATATTACAAAGGATTTGACGATCGAAGTTACAAATTCATCTTACAATTTTTATTTTTAAGCTATTACATAGCTTTTATCGCGGGCTTTGAGCGTGGTGACCGAATCAAGAAATTCCGTAACGAAAATAAAACCTAACACCCCCCACTCCGCCTACCATGTAATGACGGTTCCCATAACAACGTGATGTTGTCATGGGAACGTAACTTTTGTTTTATGTCATCACGTCATCATCCCAAGTGTAGCGTTGACAAAAAGGAAGTATGGAGGTTACAAATGCTATGCAATAGCTTTACCGCGGCAGTCCCCGAGTACCACACGTTTTTTTTATATTATAATATTTGTTTTAAATATCTGGAGTATAGTCCTATAGTCTAGAGTATGGATTTGTGCTCGGTTGATGTTAATAGGCTCACCCCCATTACATGGGACTTAAACATAACTGGCGAAATGTGAGTGTACTATTAGTACACTTCTGCCTAACCCTTCGGGCAATACAAGCGTGATGTTATGTTATCCACAACTTATAGTACAAAAACAATGTCACTGAACCTTTATTAGTTTCTAACTAATAGCAGTATAAGTGACGTCACGCTTGACCGCCTCGCAATCTCCGGCTACACTCAGTGACGCACGCCATTGTCTTAAAGGTTAGCTACCGAAGTGATCATTTCATTAATTATTTTGATATGTCACTTAATTATTAAACGGATATTAAACTCTTACTATACCTAGCGTCTTTTGTGTCACTATAAAGCTCCATTTACACGAGACAAGTTTCTTGCCTCTCGTATACAATACTTCCCTAACAACATAAAATTAAAGCAATTAATGACTTACATTGTCTAGTGTCTAAACACTGTTTAGACGGTGCATCTTTTATTGTTGCTGCAACTAATGGTATGTCACAAGCAATTAAACCGCACTGAGTAAATCAGACAAGATGTATCTCAGTGACCTTGAGTGTTACGAGTAGCTTGCGTGTTCTACACTGAGCTCACGCAACGCTTCGTACGTCCAGCCAGTAATAGGACTCGCCCATCAAGGAGCGCTGTCCCAAATTACACGTTTAAGAAAAGATCAATAATTAAACTTGATGTCACGTTCACGTGACACGTTGTCATGAATTCCCATGACAACGTGATGTTGTCATGGGAATTTTTGTTTTATGTCATCACGTCATCATCCCAAGTGTAGCGTTGACAAATAGGAAGTATGGAGGTTACAAATGCTATGCAATAGCTTTACCGCGGCAGTCCCCGAGTGCCACATTATTATATTTTTTTATCAGCGTTAGACATTATTACCCGACTACGGCAAAGCCAAAAGGAAGGGTTATGATTTTAGCAGTCTATGTATGTATGTTTGTATGTATGTATGTTTGTATGTATGTATGTATGTTTGTTTTTACGTGTGTTCCACCGTAGCGCCTAAACTACTAAACCGATTTTGATGAATGAGGTATCAATAGATTCGTAATAATGGTCCGGGTGACATAGGCTATATAATTTTTCCCTAAATTTAATTTGGTGGACTTTACACGTAAATTTCTAACCTCGAAAAAAATTAAAATGGGATGATCATGACATGTTTGGTATCAAAAGAAAGGTCTTGACGAGCTACAACATTATGTGACTTTCGTTATTATCAGTGATATTTTAACTACTGTGGGCGTAGTGTGGGTAGTGTTGGTTAATGCGCAATAGAAAAACAGTTTGCAGTTCAGATCACATAATAATTTACTATCAAATGAATCACACTAGCTAAATTACACAGACACTGGGTGCGACGGCGTTTATTAAAATCACCAATTAACAAAATGATCACAAATTACAACTATCACAATAACTGAGCACCACGAATCGAGAACAGTTCCGCGACGTCTTGACTCCAATGCGACTAAAGGTTGACTGTCCTCCTCGCCTTGGCCATCAAACATCACGACTCTGTAGAAGCGCGCCTTTTTTAGTGTCGGTAAATCACTCTTGATGTCGCCAGTGGCGCGCTTGCGATTCGTTTTGTGTCCGTACTAATGACCGGACCCGACACGGCCATCCTGCTATGCACACGTCCTCGTGTGTTTACCTGCAACCAAAACTCAACAACAGTGCCTGTTCGACTCGGCCAATTCTGACCATTTACGGGTTCCAACTTTTGAGATAAGGAAACTTTAATCCTCAACACTTTACAAAACAATACTCCTACTTCTCAATGAACTCACAAACTTTCGACTAATTATGGCAAAAATCATCAACCAGAGCCAGGTACCATCGTTTTCCACATTAACAATCGTCTTTTCACTAAGAGCCTTAGAAACCCACACACGAGTAAACCACTCCAACGCCATGGCTCTCCAGCCGACTAGCAATCGCATTGCTCTCACACATCCAGCGCATGGATCAAAACTATGGTCTTTCCAGACCCCGACCTCCGCCAGTCTACCTACTGGCACGGTCCCACACAATACGGCCGTTAGAGAACCCTACTCGCGTGGTTCCCATAACTTAGGTTTGCTCATCACCACTGTGATCACCATCTACTACTACTGGTACATGACCTACTGGCATCTTTCTTCACCTAACGTAAACGTGAACTTCTGTAAAGTTTGTTTATTTAACTAACATCACATTTCTAACATCATTCTACTAACTTCAAAAAGTCAAATTGTAGGCAGGGATAACAATTAAATAAGCAACATGACAATCAATCAGAGTCCAGGTACTATTGAGGATTATGTAAACTGATAATTTAAGAATTGACCGAAAGTCATTAACCAATTAACAAAGCCTCGGGTATCTCATTCGCGGTCAACAATCACATGCGCACTTCCCAAAGCAATGCCGAGTCGTCCTTGACTCTACGATCTTGGCTACAAGGCTAGATCCGACCATACCAGCCAGAGCTATCGTATACCCCGTACACGATACTCTGGTACGGTCTCCTATACGGTCTTGGCTACCAGGCTAGACCCGACCATACCAGCCAGAGCTATCGCCCACCAAATTCCCACGGTCTAGCAAGTAGATGCCGATTTCTAACGGGCTATGACTACGATACTCTGGTACGGTCTCCGACCCAACGAATCGAAAACCCGTGCATCTCACACGAACAATTCAATTCGACTCTACTTTCACTATCCCGTCATCTTCAAAATCCTCAATAGGCCCTCGGCCCTTGTCCTTGGCCCTTTACTTCAGGTTAAGCTTAATTTAACTGCGCTCTTCGTTTTCCAATAACACGAAACCCCAAACTAAATTTTTGTTATATCTGCCTTTTTCTAATATTTTCCAACGCAATCTCACGGACTTCATCAACGTCCTATCGTAGTAATTTAATTACTTTGCAAGTTAGTGTCGGGAAGCACATCCCAAAATCAAAACAATTAAAACACAAAAACCTCAAGTTGGTGTTCGCTAATCGATACGCTACATAACCTTTCAACTGTCATTAACGAGACACAATAGAATTTTAATTGTTATCCACTTCAATGAGACGTCGTAACAGATGATGAGATAAGATTGGTTCTAAGCTGAATACACATGTTTGACCAATAGGTACCAGTCAACGCAACAACGTTATTAACTCGTTTGCCACTTAATTTGGCTACACAACTCTCCTTTACTAACGAGCATTCAACACCAGAATCATTAACGAAACAATACAGCTCACCTTTTTATTTAACGTGCCTGAGGGTAGTTGCGCAACGCACAGGCGCACAGGCGCACCGGCGCATAGGCGCACCAGCGCATAGGCGCACCAGCGCACAGGCGCACCAGCGCACCGGCGCACAGCCGCACCGGCACACAGGCGCACCAGCGCACAGGTGCACCGCCGCACAGCCGCACCGGCACACAGGCGCACCAGCGCACAGGCGCACCGCCGCACAGCCGCACCGGCACACAGGCGCACCAGCGCACAGGCGCACCGGCGCATAGCCGCACCGGCACACAGCCGCACCGGCGCTCAGCCACACCGGAGCACAGCTGCACCGGCGCTGAGCCGCACCGGAGCACAGCCGCACTGGCGCTCAGGCGCACCGGCGCACAGCCGCACCGGCGTACAGCTGAACCGGCGTACAGCCGCACTGGAGCACAGCCGCACCAAAGCACAGCCGCACCGGCGCTCAGCCGCACCGGAGCACAGCCGCAACGGACCACAGCCGCATCGGCTCCCACTCGCGCATCCGCGTTTCCGGTTCCACCCCCAAATGGACACCATCTCGTGCCAGGGTCACCAGCTGGCGCCCCGTGAGGACGCTTCACCATCGCGAAACACCACCTGAAAATGAAGCAAGAAGCACGAATGGTTTTGCCGACGGCTGCGGGGCTGCTTGGCTCGATACTGAAGACGTCATAGATCTTCCTCTGCTGTCAATCGGCTTGGCTTGGCTGTCGTGCACCATGATCACGCATAAACGCTTGCATGTTTTTATTTTAATGTTCAAAAACGGTACGCCAACGGTAATTTTCAACGTTTTTATTTTGCGCCTGAACCAACACGAATCCCACTTATGATGTCGAAGACGGGTATGTGACTTTCGTTATTATCAGTGATATTTTAACTACTGTGGGCGTAGTGTGGGTAGTGTTGGTTAATGCGCAATAGAAAAACAGTTTGCAGTTCAGATCACATAATAATTTACTATCAAATGAATCACACTAGCTAAATTACACAGACACTGGGTGCGACGGCGTTTATTAAAATCACCAATTAACAAAATGATCACAAATTACAACTATCACAATAACTGAGCACCACGAATCGAGAACAGTTCCGCGACGTCTTGACTCCAATGCGACTAAAGGTTGACTGTCCTCCTCGCCTTGGCCATCAAACATCACGACTCTGTAGAAGCGCGCCTTTTTTAGTGTCGGTAAATCACTCTTGATGTCGCCAGTGGCGCGCTTGCGATTCGTTTTGTGTCCGTACTAGTGACCGGACCCGACATGTATATAATATTATATTTTCAAAGTAAACAAATATGTTTAAATCGTTAAAAACAAGCAAAAGTGAGACTGCGCTACGTAGTATCGCAAGATGTTACCAACGTGCAGTTAATCAAATCTTAATAAGAAGTACCGATTTGTAATTCCACTCTTATGAAGAAAAAGAAGCACAACGAAATATTTATATTTTGGATTTCTTCGAAGCTCGATATCGATATATGGTGTTGGCGTCGAAATAAATCGCTCTATGGTTTCGTCCAAAGCACTATGCACTGCTATTGGAATTTAAAATAGGTTAATTACTGAACTATTGTATTACTCTACTCTTATTTACGTTTATCAAGTGTTAAAACGGAAAAGTATAAAATAAAAAAATAAAGTTTAAAAAACTGTAACCCGACTACAGGAAAATAAAAATGATCTAAAAAGTACGAAACAAGCAAATATTTCAGACAGAAATCAAGACATAGGTACAAAAATGGTCAAGGTAAAGCCGTCGTCGCATGCCTTTATAATTTTGTAGGTGTTCTTGGCACCAACATGGTACACAGGCATGCGACCACGGCTTTACCTTGACCATTTTTGTACCTATGTCTTGATTTCTGTCTGAAATATTTGCTTGTTTCGTACTTTTTAGATCATTTTTATTTTCCTGTAGTCGGGTTACAGTTTTTTAAACTTTATTTTTTTATTTTACAAATCAATTTCACTATGTAATATAAACATAATCTGGAATATTCTTAGACTAAGTTATTAAGAAAATGCTCTAATTTAACATGTTATATTTTATACAAATCAGTAACAGTACTCGTTTAGACGTGATCTTCAGTAAAACGAGCATAACTCCACATTTGTTTAGTATACGGTGCATAGGTAATTTTGATCGGAGATATCGATAAATCAAATTGTTAAATTAATAGGTTCGAACACACATAACGTAGTAGGAACTCGATACGTAGATTCCAATTCCAGGGCAATCACAGACATTACACTGGTTACAGACAACAATATTTCTTAACAACAACAATTTTTAGAATGATATAGCAAAGTGGGACATATATCACGGTTGAACGAGATGTTTCGCACAACCACGCTCCGGTTCGCACGCGTTCCGAACACTGCCAGTGACAAGTTTCCACAAAATCGAAACTAGTAATTTTACTATATGATTCAGGCTTATAACAAAAATCTATTCATTAAAAGCTAGCTGCTAGTTTATTCGCTACGTAAGAACGCACACAAACTTTAGTCCTACATGAAATCCATTTGAGACTCTTACGAATAATATTTTCTTACTAAGTACTCTTTTAACACTAAAAAAATTAGTATCCACCCAAACTGTATACTTATTTCCACATTCAATTGACAAAGGGCTGATTGTCATTTGAGCAGACGAAGTCACATGTGGGGACCGTGAATTGGCAAAGGCATCGTGAGACAAAGCTGAATGGACGAATGACCCTGCAAATGATCTGCGTCAGACTGGATGCGAAAAGTAGAGATGGCTGTCTGGCAATGTTCTGTGATAGGCTGATTTGATTGATTGATTAATCTTTAAAATGTCATAGTCAATAACAAACTAGTTAATAATGCGTTAGTAAGTCGTGTCGTGTACAGATCACCGTTGAAATACTAGTGCTGTGACATTCTGGCTACTCATTGGTGATATGAGTTTGTATCACGTTATTTTTCAGTAGCGTCGTGGACGGCGGGCCTCAGCCATGTTTCGTGGAATATATATGAATAGATGGATAGTGTGAACTATATTTTATTCAAACTATCTATGTCCGAACGTCCATATTTACGCCTGAACTGCCGCCATGCCGCGTCCGCTACGTTCGGCTCTGCATTCGCTTTGCACACGTTTGTGTCAAATTCCACACGTACTTGTGACATTTTGCACGTCACATATCACAAGAGAACATACTACGAATTAGGAAGTACTAAAAAAATTACAGTTTCAATAAAAATAATTTGTTAGTCACGAGCACTAATATGTCAAGTACGCTTAGCAACTTTTAAAAGTGATTTTCTGTTACCTACTGTTTTTATTTTGTTATTGAACCTATACTATTATGAAATAGGTCTTATCTCAAAGTTTTAAACTTTATTACTCGAGAAAATATTAAATAAATAAAATAATAGAAATATTTATTCCACAATTTTCGAAATTGCACCTACCAAAAGACCCAAAGGTTGACTGGTAGAAAATGACTTTGGCATTAAGTCCGCTTCTGTACATGTATGTGCTTAAAGTATTAAATAAATAAAATCGCTTTTGAATTTTACTAAGTGTAGGTATACAAATTAGTACTCGTGACTGTACGGTGGTTCAATGTGAATAATCAATAACCCTTCTTGGAAGTTGGGTAAAAAACTCTTACTGAAGGTGCCTAGTTTCGATCTGGTGGCCTCGTGCACTAGAAGCAAAATCCTTAACTTCCATCACTCTATACATAATCAGCCTATAATGTTCCCACTGCTGGGATACAGGCCTCCTCTCTTCGAGAGGGAGTGGGCTGTGATCTACCACGCGGGTCCAGTGCGGGTTGGTAGATGTCACACGTCTTCGAATTTTTTGGTTCTAGGATAATATGCCGGTTTCCTCACGATGTTTTTAAATTATTTACACAAAGTAAAGCGCCTGTCTGGGTTCGAACCCACGACCTACAACTCGTAAGTCGGAGCCGTTACCACTGGGCCACCACTGCTATTACTAATGCTAGCACGAAAAGAAAGATAAAAGAAAATTTGATTCGACCCAAGTTACGGCACATAACAATACATAAACCACATGCAACGGCAATTGTCATAAGTTGTGTGAAAATCTTGTTTTCCCAGTCGAGCAGTTTAGATGACAAATGTTTCGCGCAGACCCCGAAACACGCCATGAGGGAAGTCTCATGTGAAAAGTTTATAATTGTGGGGGAGCTAATTAAATGAGCATGCCCCTGGCAACAGAATACATCGGAGAAAAGGATAGTAAGCGGTTGGATGATATGAATGCTTAGAATAAAAAATAGACTAGACTTTGTAGCGTAGCCTCCTCCATATAGCAAGTTAAATCATTTATTTCAAAAAGGCCACTGTATGGCACTTTTGAACGTCAAAATTTACAAAATAATAAAATTGATTCTAGTCGCCCCTTCCAAAAGGTAGTTTTCGTATGAATGAAGAAAAATGGGCAAAAAACTCCACCGTTACTCTTTTAAAATGTTTTACAATTGTTTGTATAGGTACCTACATTAGTTTAATAATTATACGTGAAGACGATGCACCTAGAATAAAATTACTATACCACAATAGGTAAAAAGAATAAAAAATGAAGCAACGACAGATAATTTAATTATATGATAGATACATTGTGCTCAAATATTTACAAACATTGTAAAAATACCTATACGATTTTCCTAAAATTTTATAATTAATAAGTCAGAGTGTGAGGAAGTAATCACAGAATGTAAACCAATGTCATATTTTAATGGTAATCTTTTGAAATAAATTACATGAATGCGATAAAGCAATAGTAGTTTATGAAACTGTTGCATAATAAGGGGTATTAAAACACGAGTGTGTTTAAAAACCGAGCCGTAGGCGAGGTTTTTAATAGTATCACACGAATGTTTTAATACCTAGTTATGTGCAATTTCATACACTACTTTATCTACTCTCAAACATTGGGATTGAAACAAATACTAAATAAAAGATCAAAGTTAAAGATCAAGAATAAATTTAAAAATCCCACGAAATTCAGTAAGTACTACAAAACAAATGAATGTCGCCTGCACCAGCACATCACCGCACATGCGCTACAGCGGGTGCTGCTGTCCCCCGCCAAAAGTTGATGGAAACTCTTTGGTGATATTAACTTCTTGGATTAGCGCTGTATCGTAATAGAAAAAAAATTGTTTTATAGTATTATTTTGTTAGGGAAAAAGTGTTATAATATGATTCTATTTTTAAATTTCGGTATTCTGTTTTTAAAGTATGTCAATATAAACTCGTTTTGAAGTTCATAATTCGAATATTACGCTATGAGAGTAGATAAAAGAATATTACATAACATACACACGTCTGTTTCCCCCGAAGGGTCAGGCAGAGATGTACAGTTGTACACCCACATTTCACTAGTTATGTTTAAGTTCCGTGTAATAGGGGTGAGCCTACTGACATCAACCGGGCACTATTCCAGGCACGTGGCTGTTACTGAGAAATTTCTGATGGAAAAACCCAATAACACTACCCGACCTAGGAATCGAACAGGAGCTCTTGCTCAGCAGTAGCGCTTGCAACTACTAGACCAACGAGGCAGAGAGAAAATATTTATTAAAAAAAAATACTCAGCCTAAAATATTATAATTGGTATTTTGAATATATATCCCAAAACATATTTGGTAGGTACTTATACGCACCTCCACTTTAACAATAAAATTGTCATCCCGATAAAAAGCATCAAAGAATTGTATTGGGAAATGACGTCGGAGCCACACCGGATCCGGACCGGCGCCGGACCGCAAAATGAAAAAAATTCAGAACATCTCAGAATGAAAATATAAATAACTACAGGAAGTCTAAAGAGAAATACCGTATCAGTCAAGTATTTTTTAATAAAATCTCAATAATAACCTCGTACACATAAAACTGAAGAAGCACTTCACAAAAAGACGTAGGTGTAGTGAGAACGTGCCAACAAGGGGCTCAGGAGTCAGCCATCCAACCGTGACGAGGGCTCCAGATTGAAATACGAAACTCAACGGCTTGACATTTATAAAACGATGTGGGAAGTGGTGTATATTTCAATACGTTCGTGTGAACTCGGCATGAGGTGTACGATAATAGCTCAACAGTGAGAAGATTTGCCGGTCAGCTATGTTGATAGCAGGAATGACTGCCCAGATAGCGTGTGCAGCCCTGAGTCTTGATTCGTGCTCTTGGTTGATGGCAATAGGCTCGCCAAATATAACATGGGACTTTCAACAACCCCTATTTTTCTACCCTTAGGGTTCGAATAGGGTTAGATTAAATTCGGGGTGAGAGCCTGGTGATCCGTCGCTATTAAAACGCTATTATTCTTGTCTCTATGTTTATAACTATGTGAACATTTGTGAAGAGAGAAATAAAAAAAAAACGTGTGGCACTCGGGGACTGCCGCGGTAAAGCTATTGCATAGCATTTGTAACCTCCGTACTTCCTATTTGTCAACGCTACACTTGGGATGATGACGTGATGACATAAAACAAAAATTACGTTCCCATGACAGCATCACGTTGTCATGGGTAATAAGTCCATGGTCATGGGAACCGTCATTACATGGTAGGCGGAGTGGGGGGTGTTAGGTTTTATTTTCGTTACGTTACGGAATATCTTGATTCGGTCGGCGCATTCAAAGCCCGCGATAAAAGCTATGCAATAGCTTAAAAAATTACTACTACTTACTTACTATTTCCACTGAAGCGGAGACGTGCAGGAACAGCACAAAACAGACGAGACCCGCGATGAGGATTTCAACCATTGTGATTGGTCGATTGCTGCAAAATAAAAACAGCAAGCCCCTGCTCAGCTCCGCTGAGCAGGGGCTTGCTGTTTTTATTTTCAATTTTATTGGAAATAAATCAAAAAATCGTCAATTAGTTTTTAATGTATTACCACGCCAAACTTTTTCAAAGTTTGGCGTGGTAATACATTAAAAACTACGGGTCGACTTGAGAACCTCCTTTTTTCGTCGGTTAAAAATTCAATAAAAACCTTTTAATCAATTTTAATCGTCCAATTTTCTCCACTAACTGAAAATATCAGGCTTTGACAAGATGAAAATCGAATAAAGATGTCCTTAATAATCTAGTATTACTAATCTAATGTTTACGTAGAATTTGTGCACTTCACTGCATACGTTATTAGATTAGATTTCACTATACCTACGTTCTAATCGAAACGGTTCTGACCTCGCATAAGATGCTCGCCAGACACAATACTATTTACGTAAAAACGCTGCGACAGATATAATTATTGATATCCGGTTATAAGGAAATAAATAACTAGAACTTAGTAGATATTATGAAAAGCTTATTAAGTAATCTTCCTTTCTGTCTACTCGTACAAACAAAAAGTATTCATAAATAGTTTGTTTTTCACTTAATTCAACAACTATTTTATTTTTCACCTCCTATTGATATAGATAAAAACCTTAATTAGACGTCGAAAAAGGACGTTGAAATGCCAGGAGCTTATCAATTAGATATTAGGAAAAAGTTAAATAAAAAGCTAATTAATCTACGATATTTTGCAACATAATGTAGCCCTTTACTTTGTGGTATTCCCATTGAGTGTTATTTATCTTGACCTGTTGAAAATCTGCACATGCATTTACACCTTGTAACACAAAACTCACAAACACTGATCACAACAACAACAATAACTCCTAAACTATTCATTCATTATCACATACTGAAAACCCATTGCTTAATTTGCGTAACACTGACAAGTTAGGGAATTACGTTACTTATTTGATAAATGTCAAACTCAAAAAAATTTTCACTCTGTGACAGCTGCAAATTGACGTCGATCTGGTAAACGATACAATTCCCTAACTGTAAAAGAGAATTTGAAGTAGATCGTGTGTTGGTGCCGTTACTACTAGCAGGCAGTAGCCGAGGCCTGCACTCAAGTTATTAGTAGGTACTTGTGCCCGTCGTGTTCAGTTTCTCCTACTCCGTTTTACTGTGATCATACGCTTAGTTATACATTAAGATCCTACAGTTTAGTCAACGAAATGCGTAGGATAGATCTTTATGGCATAGTTCATAATAGTTGTGAAACATTTAATATGATTTTTGACCAAAAATAACAATATTAACCTCCACTTATGATTTTGATGAATAACCGCGCTTGGGACACGGTTTTGTAATCTCAGTTTCTTATTATTAGCAAAGAGCATTCAAATGTCAGCAGTGGTGGAACAGTGGTATCGGCCGCGATTTACGAGTTGTAGGTCGTAGGTTCGAACCCAGACAGGCGCTTTACTTTGTGTAAATTATTTCATCACCACTGCTCTCAAAACGGTGAAGAAAAACATCGTGAGGAACCCGGCATGTTCTAGAACCGAAAATTCGAAGACATGTGACATCTGTCAACCCGCACTGGGCCCGCGTGGTGGATTACGGCCCACTCCCTCTCAGAGAGAGTAGGCCTGTGTCCCAGCAGTGAGAACATTATAGGCTGATGATGATGATGATAATTCAAATGCCTCGTTCTAGAGAAGTAAAAAAACTTCATTTTACACCTACAGCCTATGGGTAGATTAAATGATAAATGATTTTATTTCTGTAAGTAGGTTTGTACAAACACTTTTACACGTCAATCATATTTTAAAAACTAGATGAAGTCGGCGTTTCCTATCTGACTACTCCGAGAAGAAAGGCCGAAACAAACTCAGAGGTCACAGTCTCTTTTAAAGTCCAGACATAATCTTGGTCAGATCATGTGAAGGCCATGTGGATTGGTGTCTGAAGTGGTCTTTATAGGAAAGCACCACACAGATTGAGAGGGCCTGTCCAGTCAGTGCACGCATTTGTCAGTTATCGTGTAGCTACACGCTCAACTCAACTCAGAATTTAAGGAGCTCAACGATTCGACGAACAATACCAAAAAAAGGACATTTGTGTAGGCCACATAAATTACTCAAACTGTCAGACCATGATTAAAACTAACTGAGAAAAAATTAAAAACAAAACAAAAGGAATGACCCATATAGTCTTCACATTCACAATAATTAAAATAATATAATACTTTAAAAGTAAATATTCACGTCATTGTATATGTATATAAAAATCATTAATGTCAATGTGTATATAAAAAAAAAAAAATCCGGAAATGATCTTGGTCAGAGCATTTCATTTGAGGACCATGTAGATTTGTGTCTGAAATGGTCTTTTGAGGAAAGAACCATACAGATTTGAGTGGACCTGTCCAGTCAGTGCACGCATTTGTCAGTAATCGTGCAGCTCAACTCAGAACTTAAAAGGAGCTCAACGATGCGACGAACAATACCAAAGAAAGGACATTTAGGTAGGCCGCATAAAGTACTCAAAACTGCCAGATTATCATTAAAAACTAACTGAGAAAAAATAAATAAATATATATACATGAACTACATAGTCCTCACATTCACAACAATTAAAATAATAATAATGTTATACTTAACAAAGTAAATATTCATGTCATTGTGTATATAATTTTAAAGTTTGCAAAAAAAAACAAATTTCAAAAGTAAAAAATAAAAATAATAATTGGAGCAGCTCAATCCCAAGCCTTTTTGTCCTCAATGTAATCTTTAACGGTATAAAAAGCTTTCTGGCACAACTTACGTTTAATGAATGATTTGAATTTATTAAGGCTTAGATCTTGTACATGGCTTGGAAGTTTATTATAAAAGCGTATACATTGACATCTGAACGATCCACCTATTTTTTTGAGCCTTGTTGTGGGTACAACAAATTTGTGTTTGTTGATTACTCTCATTATTTATACAACGCCCTTCGCTGCATTCCATATAATAATGCGTTCCAAGTGTTGATGGGGCTGTTCCGCTCTGTAGCGCATCAGATATGTTTGCTGAAACTCACGTCGATGATTCTGCGCTACGATGCGAACAAAATAAACTTCCTGTTGCGCCGGGTGCCCCAACATCATACTACGATGTAACGCGAGCAGACTGGACTGCTTGTGTGTAAACCGCTACTGCAAACTTTCTACCTCGGTGCCGAGTTTGTTTCTCATATAATTGCAGTAAAGATCTATATCGATACAAGCTAAGTTCGACGCGCAACTAGCACATATACAACGCCCATCATGCCTCTCATGCCTACGTATCATCAACCCTAAAATACCTACGCTGTTATGTTCTGGGGCAACGCCACAAATAAAGTATCAGTGTTTAAAGCGCAAAAAAGATGCGTTCGCGCAATGGCTGGTTCCTTGTTCCTGAATCAAGAGAACCATATTTAAAAAAAAAAAATTGGTACCTTTCCATCAGCTTATATCTATGAAGTTACAGTATTTGTTAAAATAAATAAAAATCTATTCGGTGAACTAAAATCAAAAAGACATATACTGAAAATATCTAGTATACCACATAGAACTGGTCTTCTGGGCAAAAGATTTTCTGGAATGGCATCTAAAATTTACAATAAGATACCTGTGGACATTTTAAGCACCTAGGAACTCCCACTATTCAAATATAAATTGCGTAATTTTTTAATTGACAAAGCTTACTACACGATCCAAGATTTTCTTAATAATTAGTGCCTACTACAATCTGTCACCATACACCTAATTTTTATTTTGTAAGATTTGCTTTATAAGTGATGCCTAAGAAAAATTTTATACTGCATGTTGACATAATTATTGTATGCCTATTAGGCAGGCATCAACTGTAATTTACCTAACATCTATCTGTATAACCTATGCCCACAATAAAAAGATTTGATTTGATTTGAGACACAACACCTGTCTGATCGGAGGATCTTGCCTTCTGTATGGATGATGAGTGAACTTTATACCCTGTTCCTCATACCTCTATAATTACAGTTATTAGAAAATATTGTTCCCAACATATTGAGCCTCTGTTACTTGTACAATAAATTCAAATGCCACATGATGTCCGGTGGATCCAGGGCAGTCAGCCCAGTAAGATATGTTTGCCAGCCTGACTGTCTTTTAGCCTCTGCTTAAGTGGAGGGTACTCTAATTCTGCCCGCGAGAGTCGTAAGGGAAATAACCTAATTACTACTAATTGTCTTTAGTGGCTCAGTAGTAATAAACACTGTTTTAAACCGCTTTGAAGTTCTTTATGACTATTCCCATAACGTACAGAAGGCTAAAATTGCGTATAACAGAATCAGCGCTATCTATACGAATATTACAAATGCAGTTCATCTGTGACCTTTCACCTCTTAATGGCAAAACAGATTATGATGAAATCGGGGCACAACTAGAACATGATCTGAGTTTGGACATAGGATACATTTCATCCCAGTAATACGTTCCCGTGGAAGAATTTTCGACTTCCACGCGGGCAAAAGCTAGTCTTCTATAAACACGCAATAAACAAACACTAAGGCGACTAACAAAATGTATTTACAAGGCTGATGTAAAGGGAAAGGCCGGGCGGGGACGCCCTAGGAGGACAATATACTGACCTTATTGGTGATGTTCTTCAGAAAGGCCAGGTGCGTAGTATTTGCAACCGGCGTGCGTGTATGACCAGATGTATGAACGTAAACGAGGCAAAAGGACTATGTAAGGATCGTAGCAGGTGGCGTTCTGTAGTTTCTGCCTACCCCCATGGGAAGAAGGCGTGAGTTTATGTATGTATGTAAATAAACACGTGTTCGTAACAGCAGGCAACAGTGTGCAGCTGTCATCGAGTTTTTATCATTATCATTTACTAGCTGCGCCCCGCGGTTTCACCCGCATAAGTCTCGATCCCGTGGGAAAAAAAGTATCCCTTGTTCTTTTCCAGGGCATCATCTATATATGTGCCATATTTCATCCTAATCCGTTCAGCCGTTTTAGCGTGAAGGCGTTACAAACAAACTTACTTTCGCATTTATAATATTAAGGATTTGTAGTAAGAGTGCAATGTGAGTTTGATTTACAGAATATACTACCAGTGTTTGATCAGCGGAGGTCATATTTAATTTATATTGTTAGCCCAATGCGTTAGCTTTGGGTTTGATTGAAGAGCTTCAGTAAAAGCCTATGCGGATAGTCTACACTACGCTTGATCTTTTTGGTATATGGTGCAGAATTCATGGAAAATATTTACAGGTTTATTATGTACAAGTAGTCGCCCAGTGGTGGAAATACGACCATAATTCGTTAAAATTTTAAGTTTAATAGGATAGTTCATACTAACTCCACGCTGCCATGTCATTATTCTAAGGTAGCCATCTTGTTCTAAACTTTGGGCGAACGAGATCTACTCAGGTGAAAATAACGAGATAACAAATTTTCCTAGATAAGAGACCTAGCTAAATCGATTTTTCGCCCCCAAAAACCTCTATATTGCAACTTTCATCGAAATCGTTAGAGCCATTTTCGAGAACATGATTACATTTATAATATACAAATATTGCTCATTTAATAGTATAGGATAGGATAGAAGATTTACTTGTCTAGGCAGTGATGTTTCTACCTATAGAATTAATTTCAAGAATGTTAGTTTACTCCCATATGAAAAGCTAATTATATGAGTGCTTTCACTCCATACCTTCTCATCGTACGTGAGAAAAGCTTCAAACTTTCCGCACGTGCATATGAAAATATTATCTTTAATAACCAGACCACCTCGGACTGAAGGCGAGCCAAACGAACGGCTTGCCAAACAAACTGCTTAGCTCGAATGTATTTGTAAAGTAAATACGTGAAGCTACTCGCAGTTTCCGGTCGGTTGGCGGCCATTAAAACTGGGTAAGGATTGTGCTCATACTTTTATTGAATTATTTTGTGTTTGTGATGTATGTGCACTCTGGCTGTGCAAAATGGTGCACACAATTTCGAATCGAAACGAAGTGACGCCTCTGTTTTCCAGCACTACGTATGACATTTATCCATTAGGAATTCCAGTGGAATTCCGATGGAATAGTTCACAGCATTTAATTTAAAATCGTCGGATTACACTCGTACCGCAGACTTCACAAGTTATGTGATATTTCGTGTTCGAAAAATAACACGAATTTTTGTTTTAAATGCCTATAGACTGTAGACCAATAGAGACATATGTATAGATAAACGTTTGAGGTGGTCTAAAATCGTAAACCCCACTCGGTAAAGATGCTCGTGCCTTTTCTACATAAAAAGAGACTAAGTCCTCATACACACGAGTGGCACGCGCCAACAGCATAAGCAACTACAGCCGTCGACACTCGTAGATGGCAGATGCAACTGCAGTTGTCGACATTCGTAGATGGCAGAGGCAACTGCAGCCGTCGACACTCGTCGTCGGCAAAGGCAACTGCAGCCGTCGACACTCGTCGTCGGCAAAGGCAACTGCAGCCGTCGATACTCGTCGTCGGCAGAGGCAACTGCAGCCGTTGAAACTCGTAGACGGCAGAGGCAACTGCAACCGATACGTGCTGCTCATGTCTGTGAACACTTACCCTGCAGTGGGATAGTAACAGACCAGTAGGTTTATTTTGTAAAAATATCAACGTGTAGAGTTGTCATTCCACGAAATGAGAGGGCTTGACATTATTGACAGCTTCACCTAAATTTTCACAGTGGCGCAGATAAACAGAATAGATTGGCAGTATTGTATACAATTAAACGCCAAGATTATGTTAAATACTCATTATTTCTATTCGTAAATCTAACAAAATGGATGCTGGCTATTCCAATTCACGTTTCAACTAACACTCGTGAATTCGTTATTTCAGTTATTTTCAGTACGTTTGATATCGATAACTCCGATAAAGTATATTATATCAAAGCATTTGGTTCTCGTTCGATGCTAACTCAAAGTAGAACCTGCACTATATAATAATATGATATTCTATCAAAGAGTATTGATTTCGTAGATGTGAACTTAGTTTGATATGGTGGTGAATAGTATGCGACTAACCTGAAATATTTCTTGGCAGATACAGGATAACCATTCTAGTCAATAACTGTCCAAAAGCCTGTATTCCTCGAATGGATAGACAGGTTAATTTATTATATTTATTTCGTTTATTCATTTAGTTCTTATTAATTTACATTTTTAAATATTTCTTAAAATAAACAGGATAAAAAAAAACCATTTAAAAATATAAAAAATAGAGGTCCGCCGGTGTCGGGAGCAAGCTACCGGTGGTTAGGGCTGCAGAGACAGGAACCTCCTCACAATGCGAGCCGTATCGAGGAGTACTGCTTTCTGGATCAGGCCCTTGATCCAACCGCCTAACGAGAGCCTCAAGAGATGTTGGTCGAGGCTTTTGGCCATCACTATATTTATTTATTATTATTTTTTCAGGATAATTTATTTATAGAAATTACAGGTGTTACCAGTTGTAAAAGTCGGTGGTTATCGTACACTCCATATTTATGTCGTAAGTCCTATGTAGGGCATGCCTATTTCCAATAAGCGGGTACAAGTCAAAACTTGAATAGAATATTTTGATGGAAATATACAAAAACACTTTTCTCGATCAGGAGATCGATCTCCTACCCAGGACCAATAGAAACTAAGATAATTATCACTAATAATACTCCAAGCTTAGGTAAGGAACTAGTCGAGTCTTAGTTGAATTAGTCTCTGAAACATAGTTACCGTACCAAAATGCTTTGACAATAAATTAGAGAGAACACAAGTTCATGCACGAGCGAGTCTGTTTCATGACGAACGACTATGTAACTTTGTGATTTTATTACCTGTTACTTGAGTGGAATGAAAGTTTATCTTACTGAGAATTATTGCATACTAGCGGTGACATGCGGTTTCACTTGCTTTCTTGGGCAACTTTTTCCTGTTGTAGGATAAAAAGTATCCTATATTTTATTCAAACTCAAAGCATTTATTTCAAATAAACCAATTACAGGCACTTTTGAATTGTCAAGGGGTCGGTCAGTCAGAAAGATGAAGCTAGTTGCCCATTCCAAAGCGTAGTAAATACCTATGGGGAAGAACGGATAAGAAACTCCACGGACACTCTTTTAAATCAAAATATGGTTACAAAATATTAGTTACATCATTCATGTGAGAACGATGCAGAACGTTAAAAATGTCCGTAATAGATATATTCTAAGATATAGTATATCTGTGTGCCAAATTCCATTCAAATCTGTTCAGAACATCTTCACAAACAATTTTTTTTTTAATAATCATAGAACTTCTTGTTGATATCGTCTAAAGATGACGCGTACTTTCATCGCATAATCACCACTCTTCGAAATTGAAATCCGAATTGCAGCTATAAAAGAGGACTCGCATAAATCCACAGCAGACAACACCCTTTGGTTGAAAGATCAGCATTCGAAGACCATAGAAAAAACTTGGATAAGTTAACATAGGTAACCTCCGTTTATCAAAATACATTGACTAGTGTAAACCACAAACGTAAACAACGCCACGGCACGAGTAAACATATAGTGCCACAAATTATAGAGCGTGATGCTTCACGCACTCAGTCACGCCTCGCTGCGTAGCCGCCGCGCGCCCGCCGCCTCTGTTTCACACATCACGGCTTTCATTTGTTTGTTGTTTTAGAAAATTACTGGTAAATCACTATAGAAATGTGTTATGGACTGTTCTTGTCAAAAGTTACAAACGATACAGAAGGCGGAGAATGATTTGCAACGTTTCTTTTAGATTATCGATTGGCTTATGCACTATTGGCGGAATGTTCAAGCGTAACTTGATTTTGATAATTTAACCGATGCGAATTTTAATTTCACATGTTATATTATTAAAGACCATACCTATCTCATCATCATCATCAGCCTATAAATATGTTCCCACTGCTGGGACACAGGCCTCCTCTCTGTGAGAGGGAGTGGGCCGTAATCCACCACGCGGGCCCAGTGCGGGTTGGTAGTGTCACATGTTTTCGAATTTTCGGTTCTAGGACATGCACATACCTATCTATAAAAAGAAATCAAATTATTGAATATATTTTCAGCTCAAAAATATACGGAAATCTATTAGTAACTTCTGCGAAAATATCATTAGAGCGATTCAGACTCCGCTCACTCACACAAATCATCATCATCATCATCAGCCTATAAATATGTTCCCACTGCTGGGACACAGGCCTCCTCTCTGTGAGAGGGAGTGGGCCGTAATCCACCACGCGGGCCCAATGCGGGTTGGTAGATGTCACATGTCTTCGAATTTTCGGTTCTAGGACATGCCGGTTTCCTCACGATGTTTTCCTTCACCGTTTTGAGAGCAGTGGTGATGAAATAATTTACACAAAGTAAAGCGCCTGTCTGGGTTCGAACCTACGAACTACAACTCGTAAGTCGCGGCTGTTACCACTGGGCCACCACTGCTCTTACACAAATACTCCTCACGAACTACTAACGAGTTCACCTAGGTACTTGCCGCTAGATGTCGCTATTCTAAACATGGCACGTAACCTCAGCAGTAATTGGACCGTTTTGTGCTCTTACACGCGAAGTCTCTTTCTTCGAAGTTTGTTAGCTACACCCATTGTGTGAGATCGTAAAAGATTAAACACTGTTTTATAAGTCCGACCTAGATTTTACGATAAAGAATGTTGTGGAAGTTTTTTAGCTAATAAACTGTTTCTTGTTAGGTTTTTGTTGCTTAAGTTATTAATTTATATTATAACTTCTGCCTACATGAGAGGAGTTTCATTAAAGGACAAAGGACCCGTTCTCCTAGCATCATATCATTATGTGATACTCACTCAAATCTGCTAACAAAATCATTCCCAAAACCGAACTACGAGTATCTTACAGCCATCACACCTCTATCACCAAAATCACAATATATTATTTGAAATTGTTAATAATATCGCACCAACAAAGTATGGCAGCGACATCAGAGTTCGTACCGCGTTAAAATTCAAGGAGAAAGTTAGAAAATTTTCCGTCGAGCAGCCGCCATTGAGAGGAAAAACTTTGACATCTGCCCATGAAACTATGAAAATTGTTTACGCTACTACCGGAGGTGACAGCGCTGAAAAGTTGAGGAGATAAAAGAAAGGATTTTTATAGTTCTGTTCTGAAATGACGGAAAACTTTCTTTTTTTCGTGAGCAACAGCTAGTACCTACTACCTACTAGTGAACAGTTTCTTAAAGTAACTAATTAAATAAGTAGGTATCGTAGATGGGCCCTACACCACAAAATTTTATAATTACAATCTACAATTTACTCATTTATAAGTTTTACAAGTCCATGTACCACAAAACTATAACCCACACAATTGTAACGGAAAAACCGTACAAATGTGTAAATTGTAGTAAGAAGTATACAATTTATACATAGCCCTCATACTTTGAGTTACGATTTTAAAAACTGCGAAAGAATTGTAGATTTTAAATTCTCTTACATATTTTGTAATTTCTGGGTTACGCAATGTTTTCGACAGTTTATCAATTTTGTAGAATTGTATTAGACTTGTAAAATTTTGTTGTGTAGGGCCCTGTTCGTAGATTCCATTATTTTAGTGGTTACAAGCAAGTATAAATACATTGATACATGTTTTTCATTCTTAGAAAAATCATTAGGTATCATAAACGACTTTTATGAAAATTGCAACCCTCCATAAGGTCTTTTGTTCATCAAAATGCGATTTGCGTCGGTGATTATGTTATTATTATCATTATTTATAGCAGCAAAAAACGTTAAAAAAATCGCCGGCTACCTTGCAGCATCCCCTTGAACATAATTAAATCTGCAAATTGTAAATGTAGAGCACAGTTGGTCCATAAGGAATACAGCCCTGTCGTCAAACACACGCAACGCAAACAATTAACGCAAAAAAGCGAAACAGCTGTCAGCATCCCATTGGTCCACATCTCTCCTACAGATCAACGAAGCTATAAAAGCAGTAATTTCGCTAGATTTTTATGACACTTTTTATATGTTATTGTTACGTTGGTCCAATAATGGAAACTGAACTGGGCCATTATTTTATTTGCACTCACATTTTATGGTTGGAACGATCACGTCGCAAAATGTCCGAGTTTTATTATAATGAAAGTTAAATTTTCAATTTAGACGATGGCGGATTGTGTTTTGATTTTTTGTTGGTGATTAAGGATGTTTGTTTTTGTTTTGTTTAATTTTTCGTCGTGAGATCATAGTTAGTTGGTTACCGTTATCTTTCACTGGTTATACCTACTTTTATTGAACGTGACCACAAGGACATCCCAAAAATACTTACTACTGCATTATTCTAAACTTATGATTCTCTGTTAATATCGACGATAGACCGAGACACGTAGAAAATCAGTGTGTTTAGACCATAATAACCTAACCCGAAAGACATGCCGATCAAGAAACAACAGCAGGATGGTAAACAAAGGCAGAGAGAATCTCTAATAATTCTTCACGGAACCTCGGCCGGGCGCAGCTGCTAAATCCCCTAACTGGCCAGCATTAGAGAATTACTCGATATAATCCCTCCGTGGGCGTATTATTTGCTCTCTCTGATGCTGCACTGAACCTCGGCAAACGATATTATAATTCCTAAGGGATCGTGAACAGATGCCTGTTGAGTTTAGCAGTCGAGTTTTTTTTGTTAATGGTGATACTGATTGGTTTGAGATTTTTTAGTGTGCGTTCGCGCAGCGGAATGTTGTTGAATTTAAAGATATTAATTATGCAGATATTTAGTGTATGACGTCGTATAATTGTGTATGGTAAAAAAAAAATTGTGTACGCAGCCATTGTGGAGAAATTCACCAAAAACTGATTCCGCTGGGCGAACGTTGTCCTGGCGGAACTTATTTTAATCCATAGACTTTAGAAGAAAAGAGGTGTGTCCAAAAATTAGTGTGTATTTGTGTGTAATTGTGTATGTATGAATAAAATGAGTGCATGCATAAACTTCGGAGAAATTCAAGTTTCCGCTACGCGAACGTTTGGCCATTAGCTAGTTTTCATATAAAGCGCTTACATAGAGAGCTGTAGATTTTTACATACGTTGTTTTGAATTTGTTTATATTTGTTTAAAAAACAGATTTAGAAAAAATCGTAGGGCTTAAAAGATAAAAATATAAACGTAAAATACACTTAATAGGTCTTAGTTCTTAAAGTATGCACTTTGGGGTCTAGATTTTCACGTTTATACAAACCTTGTAAGTATCTGAAACATGTTGCCAAGTATCAATGATGTTCCGTTAGTAATTAAAGAGTTAAAGGACAATTTTACCATGAATAGATCACTGTTTACAAAACAGTCAAATATCACGACGTTCTAAAGGAATTGCATGGTAAAATGTATGCCAAAAATTAGTTTATTCATTCAACTATTCACATGCAAAATTTCATGTCATTAAATTTAGTAATTAAAGAAATCAATTAAAATACTGACGAAGCATCGAAAACCTACATAACCCGACCAAGTTCGGATAGCTACAAAAAAGCGTCCATGCAATATATTTAGGTAACATCCCAAAATTTACCGTATAATACCGGTATTGAATTGGTATAGGTGATAACACAATTGTTGTTTCGATATAATTTAAAGGTCATTTATTTTTGTATAATACACCAAATTTTTGTTCAATTGTTCTGATTTTTCAGCTCCAGAATTGACTGGAATAATTCCGGAGTTCCGATAGGTATTCACATTTTTTAAAAGTTAATATTTTGATTTAATTATATTCTTGTGAACGCACGTAATTTAACGTCTGTGGAATATTCCACAAACTGCTAGTCAAACAGGACGCGCGCGGCTTCCCGCTTGAAACGGTACTTCCATCCTTGAAGAAAAGAGAGGGCAATAATATGTTTTCATTGGCCGCGGCCCGCGCGTATTCGTTTTTGCTGTTGAACTTGAACCTGATTTTGTTTTTTATCCCCAGTCACAAACAAATGTGCAGTCAAGGACAATGTGCGTATGCGCTGTTGTTTTGCTATGCATCGCCAATTCTCGATAATAATAATATTGACAAAGTGTGTTATTAATGTTATAGTGTAACAGTGAAGCTTAACATAATTATGTAGTAGGAATATTGAGTCAGTGATAGTGAGAAGCTGATCACAGATATAAGGTAAGATTTTATAATAAATTAATAACTATACACTTATTCATTTACGTAGTTTATGAGGCATATAAATTATAATAATTGTGTTACGTTAACATTAATTAACGTTTAATTGTGTTACGTTACCCTTATATTCATAATCGTTTATTAAACCTATGTTAGTTAAAACACATTTAAGTTTATTGCTGTCGTTGCAAGCGTTTGTTAACGTTATTATAATTACTTATTTAAGTGTGTAATGAAACATAATTAAGTATGTACTTAATAAAAAAAATTTTTGTACACGGATATTTAAATAGAAAAGTACTTGTTAATTGAAGATTTGTTTTTATCGTAGATAGTTGGGTTATTATTAAAAAAATATTTTTAATTCAAGAAATGCAATTGTTTTATTTTTTCCTAACGCTTGTGTACGGAACTGTACCATATTAGTAAATACTATATTGGAAGGTTAAGAACGTCTCTTAGATACATATGGCTGGGCCGCTTTTTTGTAGCTATCCGAACTTGGTCGGGTTATGTAGGTTTTCGATGCTTCGTCAGTATTTTAATTGATTTCTTTAATTACTAAATTTAATGACATGAAATTTTGCATGTGAATAGTTGAATGAATAAACTAATTTTTGGCATACATTTTACCATGCAATTCCTTTAGAACGTCGTGATATTTGACTGTTTTGTAAACAGTGATCTATTCATGGTAAAATTGTCCTTTAACTCTTTAATTACTAACGGAACATCATTGATACTTGGCAACATGTTTCAGATACTTACAAGGTTTGTATAAACGTGAAAATCTAGACCCCAAAGTGCATACTTTAAGAACTAAGACCTATTAAGTGTATTTTACGTTTATATTTTTATCTTTTAAGCCCTACGATTTTTTCTAAATCTGTTTTTTAAACAAATATAAACAAATTCAAAACAACGTATGTAAAAATCTACAGCTCTCTATGTAAGCGCTTTATATGAAAACTAGCTAATGGCCAAACGTTCGCGTAGCGGAAACTTGAATTTCTCCGAAGTTTATGCATGCACTCATTTTATTCATACATACACAATTACACACAAATACACACTAATTTTTGGACACACCTCTTTTCTTCTAAAGTCTATGGATTAAAATAAGTTCCGCCAGGACAACGTTCGCCCAGCGGAATCAGTTTTTGGTGAATTTCTCCACAATGGCTGCGTACACAATTTTTTTTTTACCATACACAATTATACGACGTCATACACTAAATATCTGCATAATTAATATCTTTAAATTCAACAACATTCCGCTGCGCGAACGCACACGATTTTTTAGATTAATAATCTAAAAAACACAGCTTGTTCCTCGTCTTAATATAATGCTTTTCGGGGTAGCACTAGACCCAGATTTAGGACTTGAATTTAGCATAGCATAATCAGCCATATTATGTTCCCACTGCTGGGACACGGGCGTCGTCTCTGTAAGAGGGAGTAGGTGGTAGTCCACCACGCGGGCCCAGTGTGTGTTGGTTAAAGTCACAATTTGATAATGTTACTCAAAGTGAATCACTGAAATTGTATTCGGTTACATACTGTTTAGGACAAAGAACTTCTGGCTGCAATAAAACAACAGTGTCCACTACAACCAGATTTATTGTTGTATTCCACAGGTATAATCTTAAGACTATGAAATACACTGATTCAGGCAGGCAAACTGGGCTTCAGTTACAGACTAACTCTTACATTACGCGGTTATAAAAAAAAATACGAAACGTGTGAACCTTATAACGTCTGGAAGCGAACTACTTTCATCAAATTACAAATTGGGCGGAAAGGGCTTACATTTGAATCAACTTCCGGTTTCTAGAAACTTCGAGATTATTCTATCGTGATTTACAGTGCTTCCACTAGCGTCGAAAGGCGACAACTATAATATTCATTGATAAATACATAATAGCCCATTCGTAAATCGTACCTCTGGTGGAGAGTGGCGCAAGCAATCTTACTATTATTCATTCATAAATGCTGACGCCCTCTAGCAACAAAGGGCGACAGCTACAAGGATTCGACCTATAATATCTTCCACCTCTCGCCACCAGATGGCATTATTTTGTATATCAGTCACACATACCTCGCTTGAATTCAAGCGTCATTAATTCATTATATTAGACACATTTTGAGCTACGCTAATTACGCTAGTTTACGCTCTCCCAGACCCACCCTTAGATAGGTACCTATCATTATGAATTTAATAGACTCCTGGACACAAATAATCTAGGTACTTTGGGTTCCTCCAAAGTCTAGAAAAAATCCGCCGTGTAATATAAAAGCCTGTCACAATGACAAATCTCCATGTAGTACCGACCGACGCGCGACGCAAGAAGAACTTACACTCACCTGAGTAATGGTGGCGCTTCTTACGGATTTACCCTTCAGTCCGACGGATTTTACACTGTCTTCTAGTGGAAAATGGTAGGAAAAGATACTAGGAACAAACATGTTAGGTGCCAAATATGTGAGATAGTGTTAGATAACAGTTTAGTTACTGGAAGGGACACGAAAGCTCTTTTAGTGTCTAGAGATAATTCAGTTTGGTTATACTGACATTCTCGTGTTTTCGTACGTTTTCTTACATTGAATTTGTCCTGTGCCTTGAGCGCGTTTACAGCAAATAAGCAGACCCGTAATAAACAATCTGTTAACCCTAAAAAAATTGTTTTACTGCCCACGGGAATCGGACTCGAAATCCGTGGCTAAAAAGCCGAAAGGCATGCTCAGTTACGGAATTACTAATATTTCATTTTATCTTAACTTACCGAACTAAGCTAAGAATCAAGTTACGTTTTCTTATAACCAAGTTAGTCACATAGTCCCATAACCTAAACGGGTTAATGGTTCACAAATACCTACAGACGATCCACATGTCCATCCCTCCAAAGTGCTGACCTCTCCCCAATTGACCTTTACTCCTTACGATATGACAAAAGGCTCAATTTTCCCTCTCGCACCCAAATCAGTATAAAAATGTAAGAACAAATGGTAACACACTTTGATATGCAAAAGGTGAGGTCTCAGATATTTCACATACAAATAAATTTTACGCTAATATTTCTTTCAAAGCTGACATCGCGTCAAAACGTCGTGGATCCTAATACGTGGAGATATTATTCAAAAAAGATTTACTTTTTTTTTCTTCCCAGATCCTTCCTACTAAGGATTTGTTCTTACCTTATTAAAAAAGGGTCACAGAGTAAAAGAATATTGAGACTCCTACAGGGGAAATAACGGTGTGCCAAAATTTTTGTAGTTTCGTTTTTTATGCTGTGGCTTATTACCGGAGTCGCTTCTTAGGATTATTTTTTTACTAACAAAGTAGAAAAATTTAGTGTCAAGCGTAAAATAATGTTAGTGAGAGAAAGTTTTGTAACAAGTTGTTTGACTTGTCTGTTTTTGAAGACAAATTGACGTTATAATTGTGAAAGTTAGCGCTAATTCTAGCGAGAGGAATTTAATGTTTTACTCCTAAACCCCATTTTATTAAAAGCCTTATAATATTATTTTAACGACATAGTTATTATAATAATAGGGTCTGAAATTAATCTTCTCCGTGGCCTCGCTTTTTTCCCGAGCCATTGTGAGCTCTGAGCTCGCTTTGCCTAAAGAAACCATTGTGCACTGCTAGCTAACGCAAGACTAGTTGTTTGTCAAAAAATGATACAGTTTTCTTATTTCAGGGACTGGAGAACGACCTTCTTTATTATTCAGTAGCAGAGCTTCATTTCTACACAGTTGTTTACGAATGTTTTATCTAAATTGCGATGACTTTAAAGAATTCAGTTGTTCTTGATTGCGTAAAGCCCAAGCCCACAAACCAGCCAGTACCCAGTTGCCCAGTACGTACCAATTGATAAAACTGTTCCACCGAACCGCACTTATTAAGATTTTGTTTCCGTGCGGTTAGTGGAAGTGCTCAAGTGCGGTTCGGTCAAGTGCTGGAATACCTCAATTATTTTTTACTAGCTGCGCCCCGCGGTTTCACCCGCATAAGTCTCGATCCCGTGGGAAAAGAAAAAAAGGATCCTATGTTCTTTTCCAGGGCATCATCTATATATGTGCCAAATTTCATCCAAATCCGTTCAGCCGTTTTAGCGTGAAGGCGTAACAAACAAACTTACTTTCGCATTTATAATATTAAGGATTAAGGATTAGAGGTTATTGTCCAAGGGAAAGACAATAACAAAAATTATTAAAATAGCACTAAGGAGTAGTATGCAATGTCTACCTATAAATAAAAACAGTACTCTTTCAATACAATTGAACCATGCATCGCAATCGCAACACAAACATTGATTCAAGCACAATTAAAAAGAAAATCACGCGCCTTCAATCCTGCAACGCGACGGCCCGGTCGGAGCGACCAACGAGGCGTCGCGTAACATACTGTACTCGCACTTACGCGTAAGTACGCAACATTACAATAATTCTCGGCGAACGGGAATTTCGAGCCCTTTGAATCCCTTCGGAGCGTGAAGTGCTCTAATTAAATATTGCGTCAATCTCGACACACCTGCCAGCCTCGTTATACCTGGCCGGCGAACAAAGGGTTGAATATTTTGTGACAATATATTTTGTATGACAATGTCACAATGTCGTAGTTGTATTGAGTTGAGTGCTATTGTTTCGTTTATAGGTGATTTTGACAAATTGGTTCATTAGTGTGCCGAACAAAACAATTGTTTTTACATTGCTGCATCTCTTGTTATATTTTCACTTCGAGTCTGAACTTAACAAGAGACTTGACTTACAATTTACTTTTAATGCACATAAATTACTCGAATATACAATTTAGTTATGCACTTTCAAAGTGAGTACCATTTTTTTGACAAATAGTAATAGCACCTGACAAGAAAAATACTCAATTGAAGACATAATTATTTAGGTAAATATCATCACATTAACTCCAGATCCAACATGACTGCCGTCAAAGTTGCTCCACTAGACTACTAATAAAGTGACGGCTAGCAATCGGTTTCTAAGACGTGACCACGGCCACCGTCTGCTTCGGGACGAGATATTAATTGTGCTTACAAGACAGCTACGTAATTAGACAGGCTTGAGGCTTCAGCACGATTTTGTGGTGAAGAAATATTGAGCTTGATTCATGAAGTTGTTGCAAAAGGGCAAGTCTTATTGTGTCAAGATAGGCATTTCTACTTAATACAAATCTTAAATTCATTCATTCACTGACAGACAACGCACAACCTAAACCGCTGGATCTTGAAGCGTGAAATTTTGCACAATGCTCCTTACATGGTGAAAGTGAGCACCAAGGAAGGATTTTTGAAGAAGAAGGGAATTTTGCCTATGTGAAACCCCATCGGCACTTGTCTATCTACAAAAATGGAACCATCTATGACACCGTCATACACTAATTTGCACTAACCTAGATTTGATATCATAATTTGAAAATAAACGGTTGTTTTTCAGTTCACCATTAACGGTCAGAATAATAAATCAAATAGTCACCAATTAAAGTTCAATATTTATCTCGCCTCACTGTCTTGATGTTTTCACAACCGCTAATCTTCTTAACATTTTTTTCTGCCAATTTCGAATAAAAATTTTCCTTATCATCCCAATTTTCGTTTATTACCCCAGAAACGTTTTATTTTTCCAAATTAACGTGAAATTGTGTCTAAAATGCTGCCATTATTCAAAATTACACGACGCCTGTGATGGGTAAGCCTGGCAGTCTGAAGTTTCGGGGTAACAGCGTATAATCTCTGGCCGTCGGAAATGTCCGTCATGGCGATCGGACACGGTTAGTTGTCTACGTTAATTACGACAGCTTTAGTTACCGGTTCGGGTCAAAATTTTCGTTATTATAGAAAATGGGTGTAACTGAAACTTAATGTACGTTTACGTAGATATTATTTTCATGATCATTTGCGTGAATCACGAAAATAATTAAAACTACTTATACTTTTGATTAAAGGAATTGTTTTTGTACCTGCCTAAGAATGCGTTTTCTTTTTTTTTCGTTGTTTCACCAAAATTCTCATTTTTGTTCCCAGCTTCAATAAAACTCTCTTTTTTTATCTCATATTCAAACTCATTTGACACTATCATGAAAACACTACTATTTGCTATTCTGTCCAAAACTCCTTCCACAAACATAGTTCTTCTACGTAAACATACAACACAGAACACATGTAGGTACAGTACAGTACTTCAAATTAGGCAGCATTCGTTAGCTGTATGGACATACTCAAAATAAATTATTAGTTAACAAACGGACAAGCAAAGTTTGGAGAGCTAGTCTGTACTGTGACTGCACGGAGTCGGCGTTCCGGCAACGTTCCTCTCTATGAACGACCGCGGTTGACCGCTCAGCGTTCATTATAACTGTTTTAGATGACCTGCCATGTTATGTCTCGATGTCTTCTTTTTAAATCTTGTTTCAGTGCGGTTAGTGGAAGTGCTCAGGAGCGGTTCGGGCAAGTGCTGTTGAAATCAGTGCTCTGAGTGGAATACCTCTTCTTTTTCACCTTTGTTATGGTAATCAGCATTGGTATTTCTTGGACTTTTTTCCGATGGTTACGTTTTATTTTCTTAAAACGCCTGGTTGCGTTTATGGCCCTTTTGAATCGATTGAGTAACTAAACTATGATGCACGCATATTTACGCTTGGTCAGTATCAAAGCGTAAACATGCGAGTTTTAGAAAAATACTGTCACACAGGAGTGACAAAAACGACGCCCTTCAAAGCCGAACTTTTTTTGAACACGATTTGTCATTAGCTGCCATTTGCTGGCGTAAAACAATATTATTTATTAATTATTTTGCGTACACATCTGCACAACCCATCAGGGAATACAGGTATGCTCCGTGTGTTATGATTATATCCAGTTCCATTCCTTCCAACAATTCTTGGCTTAGTAAATCTACTATAAATACCGCAAACTCACCGACCAATCAAAACCAAAATTAACTACGTCACTGTAGAACATCCAGTCCAGACGTTTGGGCCACGTAACCCGAAATCAATTAGAGTGGGTCCGTGCCGATCGGAGGCTCACTGAGAAGTTCGCTGACGTCACTACGGCCTTTATTACCAACCCGTGTAATTGACTTTTAGAATCAGCGGTGGACGAGTGACAGGGACGGATTGGCGGGCGAGGCTTGAAAGATCAATACCTATTGTTTCTAGTTTGAATGTTAAATGTTAGACCGACGACTTGAATAGTTTAACTTGGAAACTCGTAAATGTCTTTTGGAAATGGGCTGGCAAAAGATAGTTCTTCAAAGACTAGGTCGTGTAAAAGCTGATCGAAATAATCATCATGTTGCTGATACTGAGTATCAGGACTTTCTCTTCGGTCAAAGTGAAACATTCTCTTCCTCTCAATCGCTCTCTCACTACTGAGAATCGTGACTCCGTTTCGAATTGGCAACGGTCTTTCTCCATCTGTTACGATCGGTGGCCTGGTGGAGTGCAGCGCCGACCACCGTTTTGGGCTTCGGCCTCTAGGTCTTTTGCCCTCTATCTTTCTCTGTGTGGCCGAAGTATCTCAGGACACATTGAAGGAAGGTTGAAGACAGTTTTTGTGCTTTCTCTAGTTTGAGTTGTATAATGATCAAGCCATTTGTGTGGTAGGCTGTCCATGGGATACCATGGTTAACGATAGTTAGTAGACGGCGCCAGCAACACATTTCGAAAGCGTTAATTCTTTGCCTGTCGGTAGTTTTGATCGTCCAAGTCTCTGTCCCATAGAGAAAGATGGAGAAGACAAGTGTACGGACCAGGTTAACATTCTATCTTAAGCTATCTAAATGCTCATATGTATAATACAAAGCACCTACCTATACTAAAAGCGATTGTGATACGTCATCTCGTCTCCCTGGAGACTTACTTCACATTATATTAATATGCAAAGATACGTTGGTCCGTATGCACATTTATGAAAGTGTTCATTATACCTTGGATGGAGTGTTAAACTGACGTTTTACATGTTATTACGGAGCAGTGAGACTTGCAATCTTTCGGGAGCGGAATGTAAATAAAATCTACCTACTATTAAAGCGAACGAGAGTTAAAAGTTAAGTAGAACATCACGCCTGAATAGCTCCATTGGGTAGGCAAACGTGATGTACCTATAGTACCCAGATTCTTTATAGTTAGTCCCATGAAATAGTGGGTGAGTGTAGTGATATTGCCAGTAACCGGTCACTTAATAAACTCTCCGGACTGCTACTGAGAAACTCCTAGTTGAAAAACTCAATATCACTACCCGACCTGGGGATCGAAACTTCACACTCAGTAGTGTAGTGCTTGAATGTTTTAATTGTTTTTAAAAGTTAATTAGAAATTATAATTAGAATATTTGTACGCCGTTGACGGTCAGAAATAGCGTTCATTTAGTTTTATACCTTATTTATTTTACGTTTACCTATGTTCTACAAATAAAAATATTTATGAATTTACACTTTTAGTCATGCTTGCAACCAATTGAGACAAAAAGTCAAGACGAAAAAAAAGGACAATGATGTCGATTTCCCAGTATGACTACCACAAAGACCTTGTTTAACTTCTCGTCAATCTCAACATCACCTTATTTATGTTCCACACGGTATGTACCTCGTGAAACTGTTCATTGCGAGCTTGCGGAGCTAATTGGTACTTTGTTTCACCCATTACCAAGTAGCAAGAGTGTAAACCTTTCAGTTGAAACTTATGTATGCAGCGCTTTTGACTTCGCGCAGAGTGACTTTGAAAGAGGATATTCCGTTTCTGGTTCAGTTTTTTGACAGATGGAACTACCTGTGAGGTTCATAAGTACTTGGATTTTACTGGATTGAGAGCTTTGTGCAAAGATATGTCATCGAGCTCGAGTGACGAGGTTTCATACGTCCGGCATACTTTGGGCAGTCAAGGCTGCCGCTATCCTTTGAATATCTATTTACTACTCATGTTTTTTTACAATAACTAGATAGTATTAGCACACAAAACATTTTTAAATGAAAAATGTAAACTCTATAATAAAAAAATCTGCAAGCTTCTGCTAAAAACGTTTTAAATTCAATTGGTGAACGGAAAATGTATGCCAAGACGAGAAGAGTAGTTAATTGATTCAGGCGTGATCCAGCGGAAATCCATTATAAAATACAATAGAAGTGGATATATTTAGTAACCTGTTCCGCTTAGCTATTTCTAAAGAGTCATAAAATACCTGAAATAAATCGACACGTGTTTCACCTCTCAACATGCCGTGTTCGAGTTACTAAACATATCCACTTCTATTGTATTTTACAATAATAGTAGTGAAGCCACTCTAGTTTGCCGTACAGCCTATGAGCCCGAGCCATTCAATTACCCCATCCAAATTCCAGTACAACACAAATTTCAGCCAAAAACATCGCCCCGTAATCCGGGTCTGTGCTAATTCGTAATAAACCATTGTTGACACCTGCACCGCGGTTCTTGCTTTATTGTATGTCACCGGCGCTCCACATTAAAATAAATTGTTAGTTAAAGTTCGTCTGTTTGTGTTTGTGTACTATGTGCTGTGATTTATGTACTTGAGTACTTGTAAATGTAGTTTGTGGAGTAGAAAGAAGGAGATGTTTATATAATTTACACTGTAATACTTCATTGTATGTTTTTAAGAAGACAGATTCCAGTTATACTATTGGTCTTTATTGTGTTTTTCTTAAGAGAGCAGTGGTGGCCCAGTGGTAACGGCCGCGACTTACGAGTTGTACGTCGTAGGTTCGTACCCAGACAGGCGCTTTACTTTGTGTAAATTATTTCATCACAACTGCTCTCAAAATGGTGAAGGAAAACATCGTGAGGAAACCGGCATGTCCTAGAACCAAAAAAAATCGAAGCCATGTGACATCTACTAACCCGCACTGGGCCCGCGTGGTGGATTACGGCCCACTCTCTCTCACAGAGAGGAGGCCTGTGTGTGCCAGCAGTGGGAACATTATAGGCTGATGATGATATGTTTTTCTTTATAATGTATTATAAGTGATGTCTGAGATTTTAAAAAGAACCTCTTACATAAAATAATGTCGGTGGATGAAAAAAATCACTTAAATATTTTCCAGGTTCGAACAAGCAAATGCTTGCGAAAAACAGTACCTACCTTGAAACTCCGAACCATCACAAAGTTTCGATGATAACTAATATTTGCACAACTCATAAATTCGAAGACACAAAAAAATCTTTTTGTTACTTTCCTTCGAGTTCAAACTAAAAGTAAACAGAACCTCGTAAAAACTTTTGTGTAAATACCTCGGTAGTTTTCCTCTTTCAGTATAAGTATTCACATTTGCAAAAGTGAGTGCATAATAGCAAGCATATGGAGTTAATTGGCGCCCGACAACTAGGAAGTAATTAGACGCAGTCTACTTCTTTTATTAAATATTTTGTAACAAGAAGTTTCCGAGTACCTCCTGTGAATTCAGACAACTCTTTTAATAATTGTTTTAGTTTTTAAGCGACTTAAAACAATAATTTTAATAGGGACAACCGACTTTAAAAAATTCTAATTGTTTTCTTTTGCACCATTGACAATTTATTGATGCCTATTTATTTATTGGTACCTACATAACTGTGTTGCTGTCAAAAATGATGGTATTCTTCAATCAAATATAATTATGATATCCTTTCAATTAAATATCTTATGCCTTACACCCACAAAAATAAACCATCCGGCACATTTTAAATACTCACTCTATCAACGCATACCATCCTCCGAGTCTCCTCTTTACTGCATTCATGTAAGCACAAGATTAAATACTGTCTTCACTAGCTAGTAACTAGCGCAGTAGCGCGGTAGTGTAGATATTATTTAAGCGCTCCTTGCATAGCGGCGCTTAATTCCAGCCAATACCTGCTTACAGGGAAGGGGAGGTCCCTCAACGAATCAATTCGGGGAGTCCCGGACATACTCGGGTGAATTATCCTCTAGGCTGCTGCGGAAAGCCTTTGTTTAGAATTTTGTGACCTCTTTTGCAAACGTGTAGGGACTGCTCAAATAGGGGAAAATTGTTGTTTTGTGTTGAATCGCTATTATTGAGGTTTCAAAATTATTGCGTGTTGCAGCGTGGCCCAAACTTTTCTTCTTTCTAAAAAATATTTACTGTAAACATGAGTACTAACCATAATTTATCAAGATGAAAGCTGGTTCTGAAGTTTGAACCTAGAAGAAATAAAACCCAGTTTAAAGATGTACGTGTATGACCAGTGGTCCTAAAACAGCCACATTAAGCAATTCCTCTAAAAGCAATTCATTTTCTGAATTCCCAGCAGATCATTAGCAATTCCTCTAAGGTGACACATATAAGCTGAATCATATTCAAGTCAGTTCATATCAGAATTGAATTGGTGTAAAAATTGCCGCATGAAAAAAAATTAAGACCGTAATTTTACCGATAAATTTTTCTTTACAGTTTCGTTGTTTGGTCTTTCGACGTGAGTTCTGACCGCCAAGCGAGCTGAGCTGAGCAGGTATCGCTGAGCGAGTATTATCTTTGATAGCTATTATCGCTCAGCAACAAACTAGTAGAGTGAGTTCTCGCCGGCGCGCGGCGGTGTGAACATTCAGCGATCAACTATTAATATATGCATCTCTTTTGTTTACAAAGAATGTAATCTGTTTTACGTTTCTAGAGCAAGAAAATAGCCGATAGTTAGTCACTTGCTCGCCGGCAGTGTTACGACTGCCTAAGGAGTTCAATTCAACAGGAAAAGTTTCAAAGTTCCCTATGGCGAAATAACAAAATGTTTTTTTGCCAAGGAACGTATTTTCTTTCGATCCCCGTGTAGAATTCAAAGAAAATGGTTGGAAACCACCTTGAGGATGAAAGTCAAAGGAAATGTATTAATTTTGTATTTAATTAAATAATTACAGTCTGTTTTAACTCTCTCCCTGTCCTGTGATCTGATCACACATGGTTGAACAATGAAGATTTTTTAACTATTGTTTCTACTAGTCAAAAATTTGTGAGGACTTGATTTTTTAAGAATTAGTTTTGTCGATCCCATTTTTGCCCATCAGTTCTTTAATTTTCTTTTTCGTACCACATTTTCAATCTATTACTTTCCTACACAATGGCCGCGAGCCTTCTGAAGATATCCTCTTATTTTGTACTGTAGCCTCATCCAATAAGCTCCCCGGATCAACAACTTTTCGTTACGCCCCGCATTGTAAATTTTAATATTTTTCCTTCCGCCTGTTGACTATATTGACGCTTTGACTACTGAAACGCTTCCAAACAATAGTTTTATAAAAAATCAAAATAAACTTTTTACTTGATGTCACCATTGTGCATTAAAGAGACAGGTCGTTTGACATATTTTTTGTTAGGGACATTTCAGTTTGCCGTTTTCATTTCCAATCGAGATAATTGCTTAACACACTAATAATGGCAATGCCTTTTATTTTGATAATCCGACAACATTGCGTCTATTACATTGTCGAGCAGAGGAATTTCTCAAACATTTGAAACAATGGATTTATGGAGCAATTTCCTTCAAAAACTGTGTTACGCAATTGGGTTGCAGAACCAACTTGGCACAAATCGAAAGTTGTATCTATACTCGTCTCGAAACTTTCACACTTCAAATTTTAAGCAAAACGATGCATTATATTTCAGGAAAAGCCTTAAAATGACGAACAAAACTGTAGAAAACCGTTTTTCGCACATGCATCCATTTTTGCACCTAGGCTAGGATAGAAAGATAGGCAGGTACAGAAAGTCAGCTCCGTACAACGAGCGAAAACACCTACGCTCATATACATAGATACACACATACATAAATAAACTCACGCCTTCTTCCCATGGGGGTAGGCATATTCATAGATGTGTAGGTAGATTCAGGGAATTAATTAATAGACTATTTGTCCACAACCGTCATTCTTTGACAGTTGTAAGAAATGGTTATAACACAGTAAATTGACATAGATTGACAATTTGATTACCAATTAATTTACCTGACTGGACGTACACACGGCTACATTTCCAGTATAAGCTGACCTCGCATTGTACGGAAATCCTATACAATGCGACATCACCAAAAACTGGAAATGTATGGCATGATGTGTAGCTGTGTGTACCACGTAAGGTGATCCAAACACAAATGGCAGTTGCCTCGCGAGTGTGCTGGCACTCGCTGTACGTGAAGCGAGTGCGTTTTTGCTCATTGTATGGAGCATGGAACCAACCTTCTGTACCTATCTACCTCGTGCCTAGATGTAGCTGAGCACGGGTAGACTAGCCCGCGGCCCAAAACTGAATTTGCAAGTGAAATTCCCGCCAAGCCATAACTTTGTCAGAGACGTATAGGATGCGAGTCTGACAGATACGACAACTGAACGACCGAGGGTTCGGTTCCTGTGTAGTTGAATTATTGTTCGAATGTTGTCTGTGTTTAGCATAGAGGTCGGGTAGATAATAATATAGGAGTGTAGGTAAAGCTTGTCCACTCTGAAATAACAAGCCCCACTACCGCATTTACGCACACGGTAATGCAGATTGCTATGGGTAAATAAATAAATAAATGGGTAATGCGATAGTGCGGGGCGCGTCATTTCAGAGTGGTCATTGGTGATCATACTCATTTAGTTTACCGACCCTGACGACCCCATTACCTTCCTTCAGGAGAGCAGTAGGGAAACCAGCACAGTGTACAAAAGCAGACGCCTCCCGTCATGCCGACCTCGCCGCCGAGGTCCTTTGCGATCGCGACCGCGTCCCCGAGTAAATGATACTCCCCCCCGACCCTTGCTCGATACCGAGGTGCCAGCAGTTGTTGCAACTGAGCATGTAGCTTTAAATTCCCCGACGGGCTAGATCAAAGTTTTGATCATGATTATTATCATGATCAAAACTTTGATCCAGCCTGTCCCATCATGATGTCCTCCCTCCGGTTAACGCCCTAAGCCGAGGTTCACCTAGTTTTAATTAGCATTATTAAATTAGCATATTAATTAGCATTTGAATAACCCCTGGCTGGAGGTTTTAAGTGTAGTAGCTTAAGGCACCCACAGGAAAGCCCAGTTAAATAGTCATGATCTCAGATGTCAACTACGAGATGCCCTGCCAAAAAAAAAACTCATTTAGTTGTTTACTAAGGGCGAATTTCAGCGTGTTCAAGAGCTGTCAGTATCAATATTCTACATGTACCTAATTAGTATGTACTATCTACTATTTGATATTCCACAACAATGATGAAACTGATAGCTCGGCGTAGTTTAGATGTGCTGATCGCGTTTAGTTTCATTGGTAAAATTAGCCCAAAGCAATTATACAGCACGAACAGAATAGGGATGTTGTCTGAGTAAAAAAAAAAAACTATTTAGTCTGTCAGTCAGATAATAAAAATATATTAGACACGTATTTTTTTCTTTATCAAATTAATAAAAATAATTTTCATAAAGCTCGCTCTACACTTGTGGCGCGAACGCCCGCGAAAGTCGTGAAACACGAGTATAGATGGTTTTGCGCCTTCGCGTTCGCGCTTCGCGCCATTCCCCGATCGGTGTCGGTTTTTTGTCCCGCGTCAAAGGGTTCGCGCTTGGTTCACAGCGAGTGAATTCGAACGCATCTATACTCCATAGGTTTAGGTAGTTAAAAAAAGGTCAACAAATCGTTAAAAGGGTTTTTATAGATGACACTTTCTTGTTAAAAAAACAATAAAACCAAATTAAATTTATTTTAGTTTTTTACTATAGTTTCCTCTTTTATTAATGTATGTTAAACTTTATCGTTTATTCTTCACTACTTTTCGTAGATGTAATTGCTTGAGCACAATTTTTTTTGGTCTGATTTATAAGATTTTGTAATCTGTCTATTGTAAAGAGCCCAATTTCTAAACGTCAACGAAATATAACGTTGCTAAATTGAAGAGTTCAACTGTGACGTAGCATAACAACTGAAGTGACTGGTATTACGTTTAGTCGGTTACTTGACATCTGTCTCGTCACATGGTTTTTTTTGTTTACCTTTTTTTAACTACCTAAACCTATGGAGTATATACTCGCAGCATTTCGCAGTAGCGCACAAGTCGCTTTCGGGAATGGACTTGCGTGTTTTTTTAATAAGAATAGATTTTTGAAGTGAACATTTCTTTAGGCGCGTTGGGTATTTTTGAGATGGGAAAAACAATTGAACTCACGACACTGTTACCAACACCTCATTTTTGTAAACGCGATTGTGCTCTTTATTTAGATAAGGTTACGGACCAATGTTCTATACAAGTATTTTTCTTCCACCAAGGCGATCTTGTTCAAGTTTTCACTTCTGTCGGCACTCCCAGAGTGCCACAGCCATTTTTTTTTTCAGAATTTCGTCATTCACCATCTTCTCTTTATCCATCTCTTTTTTTTGCTTGTTATTTTAATACAAATATATTTGTAGTACGCTATAGCACATAGCGTTACAGCAGCAGCAACAACCACATCGTCGTCCATTTTCTTTGAGATCACGAACGAAACTGCGAAACTTTGCGAGTGTGGAGGAATACGTTTTTACGCGAAATTCAAGGCGCGAATCGCGGCGTCAATTCACAGCAAGATTCGCGCGCGAGTGTAGAGCGGGCTTAAAATACATTAAAGTTGGGGAGTCCCCCACTCCCCAACTTTAATGTGTTTTATGAAAAAAATCTACCGAAGAGTGACGTCATGCTACATTTTAACTCAATGTATTGCAATATATCTTTGGATTACGTTAAACAATATAAATACGTGTCCAATATTTTTTATTAATAATCCGTTTGACAGACAAAACAAATTTTAGTCATCCCTATTAAACTTACTTTAAATAATTATTAATCCATTTGAGATTCAGTATCTAGTTATATTCGTACGTTAATTAGTCCTTCACTTTTAGTAAGTCGCTGGGGGTTAACTGAGCTCACTGCATTAGCTTGAGTGTTACGGTTAGTTAGTTGTAGTTTGATACAATTTCTAGCCATTATACGAACCACAATATAACATGATTTGAATATTCGAACACTTTTGTTTGTTACCATTGGTGATCGCGGTTATCAATCAAATAAAGTTAGACTACCAACCCCACTCTAAATGCTTAAATAGGGGGACTAACCGAATTTAAAGCTTACTATCCAACCTGTAATATACCTGCGCTGGGCAAAAGCTTCCCTCTTCCTTATCCACACACATCTGTCTCGGTCCCTAATGTATTTTATGACAACATTGGATTTAGTTACAAACAAGAAAAACTTTAATTACAATGAACAACAAAAACTTTATTCCCTACTTAAATAATTTAATGTCTCAATTTCCTCAAAGCAAAACCCGCATACCAAGAACATGTGATATACATATACATGTATATGCAGTGAGTAATGTATGTTTGGAAAATAATTCAAAGTTCGCTGTAGCGAGAGACGCTGCAAGCCACACTGGCTCGTGCTAAGAAGCCATGAATATCGTCCCAACACTTACCTTGCCGATATACAGAGAATGGAAACGCAACTTGAAACAACATTTTAATGATGAAAATAGTTTGAAATGATTGAAAAACCAGCAGCTCTTATTAAAAACAATTTTAATCGTAATAACTCTATGGCTTTCTTAAAATACAAAAATCTAAAATAAGAAATATATTTGTTATTAAGTAATTTTCCAGAGAGCCATGGAACGGAGTATTCTGGGTATTAAACTTGTGGACCGGGTTAGAATACAACAATCCGTTCCATCACTAAAATATCTGATGTCACTCGGAAAGCTGCTTATACACTTAAATGGAATTGAGCTGGACACAGCTGCCGCATGTCAGACGACCAATGGGCCAAACTTACGACCCAGTGGGTCCCGCTTAATGGCAATTGACATCGCTGCAGGCCCAGACGGAGATGGTAAGATGAGCTGGACTCCTTTAATAAAGATTGGTCCTTTGCAGCTCTGGACAGAGAGAGCTGAAAACAGAGTAGGGAGGCCTTTGCCCAGAAGTGGGACAATACTGTCAATTAAAAAAAACAGTGGCATTCCGGGAGTGCCAACAGAAGTGAAAACTTGAAAAAAAATGAGCACCGCGGCAATCAACGCGTCGATGTCTTTTTAATGGTCAAAAGCTGGTGTCGTCGTCAAAAGCTGGTGGCGAACAGTGTTTATGTTCAAAATCAATGGTTTAGTCCCATCTCAAAAATGCCCAACGCGCCTAAAGATGTTTTCACTTCAAAAAAATGGGCGTGCTCCGAACCTTGATTTCGCCTGCTTAAAATCATATATATATTCATTTTTATTTCAGACCAAATTACAAGATAGAAGAGAAGAGTAAAAACCACACTCTGTATGTATCAAGGAAATCTTTTGAACGCGAAGTTTTCTGTGATAATCCTAGGGACTCTTGTTAGGTTTGTACGAGTATGTGATTTGGAATGTCTACAAACAAAAAATCTTCAAAGACCTTAATTTTACCGTCTGAAAAATCTTGAACAACAAAATCTACATCTTCAAGAAAACCGTAAATAAACCAACACTCTCCCACAAGGTCTAAAATTGAAAATGAAGTACCAGACTACTAACAAGTCGCTTTATATTAAACCGCTTGCAATCCCTGCATTCTGCACGGCGGTGATTACCTTAGTTATCCTCGAGCATTGAGCTAAGTGCAGCATTAATACACTGTTACCTGCACCTGGTAATGTGCTGATGCATTATAGTTGAGGGAAAAGAGTTTTCAGGTTTTTTCTTGGAGAAATGACAATGTTTTGTGTACCCTGTCAATATCGTTCAGACTGGCGAATGTCAAAGACAAAAAGTTATGTATCAAGTGATTTTGTACCATGAGGGGTGCGCAGCACCTGTTAACTGTCACTTTGACTTGCCCTGCACATTACCTGCCTTGCAATTTAGAGCACCTGTACCCTAATTGCGTAACTTATTTTCGTCAACAATTTTGCCTAATTTGTTTCATTTTGACAGTTCAACAACGTTCATTACGTTATTTACATTGTTGAGCAGATTTTTTTTTCCAACTTATGAAGCAATGGATTAGCAATCTGTTTCAAATCGAAACAGATTGTGATTGTGTTGTAGGTATTACGCAATTAGGGTACAGGTTTCTTCAATCTGTTTTCCTTCACCGTTAGTTAGTGACAGACTTAAATTGCCAATAGTCAGAAAGCTCGGCCATAATTCATTAACCCTTTATTCTAAAAACAACTACAACCATGCTCAATTTTCCTTCTGTTGGAATTATGTAAATCAGATGAACCGTACGGAGCTGTAGAAAACTTTTTAAAATTCCGATTACTTTCATAGAGGAGGAAAAGCTCTAAAAATCACACATGCAGTTTTGGAGTCGCTTCCTGCACATAATACTCCACGTTTGCATACATTTCACTGCAGGACAAGATGCGGAGGCATTTCGCACGGAAACATTGAATAATTTTATGCTAAGAACTTGGCCAAATGAATTCCTAACCGCTGAAGCTATAACGTTATAAACGTGGTTTGTGTAAGTTAATCTTGAGGTTCTTCAATTTAAAATTTATTATTATAGGCCTAGAGGCGTAGTTTAGACTCCAGGACAGCTATTCATCTGCTGGGGTCGCGGGAAAGTCCGAAAGGGAAATCGTGGCCCCCGGCAATATGGCAACTGAAGGAACACGAGTGGGTTTTAGTCAGTAAGAGTCTGACACGCCCTCCCGCTCCACCCAGAGCGGGAGAAGTTATTTGATAATTTCCACCAAGAAAAAAAAAAGAAAAGGACAGCTATTCACAACCGTACGATTCACTATCGAAGTCGATTTTTACGGTTTGTTTAGGGAAAACTCTACAAAATTGTTACTTTAAATAGAAAATGTTCAAATGAATTTGTATGTTTGTTAGACCAGGGAATTCGTTTCCGTGGGATAATTATTCGGAATTATATCGTTTTCCAACTACTTTCTTTCTTCTGATTCCGACCATAATCCTTGTTGGTTTCCAACGTTCGCATATTCGCACGACGATCACTTATATTAGGACACGTGAAAATAAATCAATATAACTTAGAAATGACGCATTTCTATTTATTTATTATTTATTTATTGGATCTCCTACAGAGGCTACACAATTTCATGCAAACAAGAACAGGGACAAATACTAGTGTGTGCTTTCAATAGGAAACCACATCATACTCTTATCATTTAGGTTTTGTTTTAAATATTATCTACCCATTTCTAATGGTATGATAATGGTGTAATACACAAAAGTGAGATTGTTCCATAAAATACTGCACATATTCAATATTATTATAAGGTGATTAATTATTTAGGAGGTAATTTATTAATACTGGAGTGTTTCCGCACGTAACTGCGTGCCCTAATGACCTACGAATATGTGTAGGTAATCTGTATACTTATCGATGTCGAGGAGTTTATGATAAACAGGAAAAAAAAACATAAAAATCTAACGAAATTAATATTTTACTGAGGTAAAATTGTTTGTTTGTAATTATGTTTGTAGGAGGTTATCTCTGGTATGATTAGAAAAAATATTTCACTGTTATAAAGCTATCACAAAGTGAAATAAAATGTGAGTATTTAGTATGTAATCAAAATCACAGTATTTGTAAATCAAGTCGAAGAAAAATGAACTGATTGTTTGTGTTATCGGCACACATTGATTTGACATCCAGTCCGAATTATTAAATGTGAAGCAAATTGGCCGAGAGTGCTACGTCAATTTGCCGTGTTATAGCCATTTTATACAACTGTCAAAGAATGACAGTTGTGATTTCATTAAACGGACAATTTAAGTTGGTAGTAAATTTGCTTAGCAATTAATTATCCTGCCTGTACATACATCAACACAATGTCGTAGGTAGTAGTATAAATATATATTTTAAGATACAATAATGGTTTAATAGTTTGTAAGGGGTTTTTTTATAATTCTGGTGATGTTTAGGTGTAAGATATAATAAACAGTATTGACATGATGAGCATTTAATAGAGATTAAATTTTCGTTTTTCAGCACACAATTTGGTCGTTCGGCTTAGAAGATAATACAAAAAAAAAACGTGTGGCACTCGGGGACTGCCGCGGTAAAGCTATTGCATAGCATTTGTAACCTCCATACTTCCTATTTGTCAACGCTATACTTGGGATGATGACGTGATGACATAAAACAAAAATTACGTTCCCATGACAACATCACGTTGTCATGGGAACCGTCATTACATGGTAGGCGGAGTGGGGGGTGTTAGGTTTTATTATCGTTACGTTACCGAATTTCTTGATTCGGTCGCCGCGCTCAAAGCCCGCTATAAAAGCTATGCAATAGTTTAATAAGAAAATTAAATTCATTCACGGCTATAAATGCTATTTACCGACTTCCACGCGAACGAAGTCATGGGCAGAAAGCTAGTAGTTTATAATTAGACAACAACCAAATATAATTTTCCTGTTTGTCATAATAGATACCTACATACCAATATTTCGACACTTAGGTACCTACATTGGTTTTGTTGCATTTAATTACATGATAAGTGCATTGACAACAGCTGTTATTGTCGCTAGCGTCATCAGCGCCAGTCAGCTGACGTTCCGCTACTTGTCTAAGAGGGCTCGAGCGCGCTGACGTCACCGCCGCAGTACTTACCACCACCGAGTGAGTCACTTATCACACCGGCTTCGCCCGATATCGCCGTGATCACTGTTGTGGCTGGCTGTTGTTCGTTCGGTACATGACTCACATTCGATTTGTTTACCTTCTACCCGCTCAATTGCTCGATATTGGGGTGTATTTTTTATTTGAGTCACAATCGTTATTGTTTAGAGAATCGTGTGGATAGGATAATCCCACAGGGCTACTATCCAATAACCAGGTACACGTTTTGTATTCTGTTTAGACACGGATGTATGGGGTAGTGAGTCGTTCTTCAGCTGAATAATTTCAGCTTTCATTGCACTCAGATGATCCAGCGTAGCATATGTATAGGTACATTATTTTATCAATTGAGGTTTGCAATCGCACGAGATCCTTCAGGAGCTTTGAGCAATCCAGAAAAAAAAAAAACAGATTTATTACAGAAATTGGAAATATTTGTAAGAAAAATAAAGAATTCAGCAGCAAAATGTACCAGGAAAGCATGTAAAGCTGAGAGCATGTCGATTTTGGCGTATTACTTAAGCTATCAGTGATTATCCAACAGGTGACAGTGTTCCTAAGTGGTTGTCACTGGCCTACAGACATGTAGTTTGTTGCGGGGCTCCGAAGTAAGGTAAATGGATTGGGAGACATTTTTTATAGGTAGCTACTAAAGGATAAAGGGACGGAAATTATTCATAGATTTTTATTTTCGTATGTTATATTGAATTCTCTTAAAGTTGTGGTTAAAACAAGTAGGTAAGTAGTATTATAAGTTTTTTTTTTGGTTTTTATATGTAGGTGGTACCTACTAAGTAGCTACTTCTATCAATGAAATAAATACAAATTGATCATTTGCTCAGGTAATAATAATTTTGGGTAAACTAGTAAATTACTTGAAATAATTTACCTTATTCTGCTTCTAAATGAAAGACATAATTAATAACACCTTCGTGGAATTACTAATAGTAGCTTAAACAGATAAATAAGATTGAAAATAAAATTCGAATTATTAAGTTAAAATAAATAATTCACTAAGTAGTAATAACATCTTCATTAAAGACTCGAAAATTTATCGTTCACTTAGATATTGAAATTGCGCAAAATAGTTTTTATAGAAACGGTATTAATTAAAATATTCTTTATTAAGATAAATTCAGCACAATTGATATTAAGAATATTCTAAAATTGCTTTCAAAATGGCTTCGCCGATTTATTTGACATCTGGGGATGATGTCAAAGTAATATTAACCTTTCAACTGTCATTAACGAGACACAATAGAATTTTGAGAGCAGTGGTGGCCCAGTGGTTACGGCCGCGACTTACGAGTTGTAGGTCGTAGGTTCGAACCCAGACAGGCGCTTTACTTCGTGTAAATTATTTCATCACCACTGCTCTCAAAATGGTGAAGGAAAACATCGTGAGGAAACCGGCATGTCCTAGAACCGAAAATTCGAAGACATGTGACATCTACCAACCCGCACTGGGCCCGCATGGTGGATTACGGCCCACTCCCTCTCACAGAGAGGCCTGTGTCCCAGCAGTGGGAACATTTATAGGCTGATGATGATGAATAAAATTTTAATTGTTATTCACCTTAATGAGGCATCGTGACAGATAATGAGATAATAATCATTCAACTCAAGAGTATACCATGATTTGTAAAAACGTTCGCAAATAGGTTGGTACAGAGATTTTTTAAAATACAACCGTTTACATGATTCTTAAAACATAGTTATGTAATAATTAGGTAGATATGAATACGTAAATTGATAATAAAACTAACCAAAGCTTATTACATGTAAATGATGTGAAATTATCTTAAAGATATTTCCAGAATGTTATGAAGTATAGGTACGGCCATAATCATTCTGTAAAGTCAAAGTCAAATAATTTATTTCAATTAGGCACATTCAAACCTCAAAATTTACAAAAAATAGAATTAATTTTAGTCGTCCCTTCCAAAAGGTGGTTTTCGTATGGAGAATAATGGATAAGAAACTCCACCGTTGCTCTTTTAAAATGTTTTACAATATTTTATATCCATTAAATATATTTTATAATGTATGGTCGTTAGCTTATACTATTCTAGAAAATCTAAATAAATCAATGAGTATTCAGAAGCATAAGAAGCTTGGAGTAAGTCCTCCGTATATGTCCTCAATGGAGTCTCATATTCTTATTTTCAAAGTCTGATATGTTTTAGTATTAACTCCTAATGAAAATTATCTTGACTTCCAGAAGTATGAACGTGAACGAAGCGAAAGAGGTGTTGGAGAAGGCGAACATTCTGTAGAGTTCTGCCTACAAGCAATGCTAATTCCACTACGATGAAATACCAATAATACGTGCAGCCCATCTCCTTACCGCATGAAGTCAATCTCAAGCAACACATGCTCGAACTGGCTCGAGAATTAATTAACGGCTACATCTATCAGGCTGTCGTACTCCTTGACAGCCGTTATCTCAATGAAGCGAATGTCAATAATTGGTCGAGGACACAGAATAGACAGGTGCAGAAGGCGGATTCCATACAACGAACGGAAACCGGCGCACGCACACATGGACGTGTACGGAGATCTCTAACGTAACAAATGTCAGTCGTGAGAGCGCTTGCACTCACTTTAAGTAGACCCGAGCCTATGTGTGCGTGCGTTTTCACTTGTGAAGCTGACCTTCTGTACCTATCTATTTCGTGTTGACGGGTAGGTATCTCAGAAACGCACCAATTCAGGTTACAACAAAATGAATCGCGATTTTTCTTAGGGGACAGATGCATGGGGATATAATGCGACGTATATTTTTGAAGAGAAAACTTCTCAAGGCGCGTTGGGCATTTTTGAGATGGGACTAAACCATTGATTTCCCGACACTGTGACGACCAGCTTTTGACCATTAAAAAGACTTCAACGTGTTGATTACCGCAGTGCGTGGAGTAAAAGACCGTTGATGTCTTTTACTCCACGCACTGCGGTAATCAACGCCTTGATTACCGCGGTGCTGATTTTTTTTGAAGTTTTCACTTCTGTCGGCACTCCCAGAGTGCCACTGTTTTTTTTTTTCTGTATTAAGTATAAAACTTCTTGAGCAAGCATGATGATCAATGCTCGTGCCTTTTCTGTATGAGAGAGATCTTTACCCCTCAGTGGAAAAATTTAACAGGTTGATTTTATTTTATTATAAACATTGACCGAAACTACTTAACCTTCTTGCCTTGTCAGAATCGTGAACATCTCAATTATGTTTCTAGTAAGTACAAAACTTTTTTTAAATTCCCTTTAGGCTGATAAAACCCACTTCTTAATGAATGTCAGTTACTCTTATAGCTTCACAAGAATTTGAAACAATGGCCTGAAAAAGAATTTCCTGCGACAAAATCCGATCTTATTATACATGTTAGAAACAGACGAGGCTTTCCATTATTTCTCCGCTATTTAATTGAAGATTCCGCGTTGACATTGACAGACTGACATTTAATCTGTAGTAGAAGTTATTAGTTATGTCGGGAGCAGATCAATGGCTAAATGATGGTCGCTTTTGAGAAAATATATATATATTATCTTGAAGGGTTTATTTATCCTTGAATGGTGAAAGGTCTTTTCATTCAATTTAACCTGAACAAGAAAGGTAATTTTTAACCCCCGGCGCAAAAATAGGGATGTTATGAGTATGACCGCCATGTGTGTGTGTGTGTCTGTCTGTGATACCGTAGCTCTCAAACGGGTGAATCGATTTGAATGCGATTTTATTTGAAAGCAGGTTTTCTAGCGATGGTTCTAAGACATGTTTTATCAAAATCGGTTTAACCGTTTGAATATTATCAGCTCCTTTCTAGATGATGACTGGATGTGAGCATCTTCCACAGGGCTGATTTCTGATCGATTTGAAATTTGGTATTCTGTTACTTGAATTATATTAGAAGAACATAGTAACCTTGAACTGATGCTGCAGCATCACCTGGAATTTGCAGGATATCCAATTCCCTTACCAACTTACAGCATAGCCTAGGTATCGTGTTTGGGCACATTGGAATGGTCTTACTGAATAGGTTATAGATAGATGGTGAACAGGGCCTGGTGATGGAGTAGGAAAGAGAAATGAGGAAATGTTTGTGTCGGGACTTTTTAAATTTTAACAGATAAAGTTATATTTGTAGAAGTATAAATTGTGAATTTTATCTATTTTTCTTCACATTCACATATGTATGAGTGAAAGACAACGATCTATAAAGACAAACTTTTTCAAAAACTACAAATAAACATATCACGCCTTATATCCCCGAAGGGTTGGGCAGAGCTGTACCTATGGTACACCCACATTTCGCCAAGTAATAGGGGACGAGCTTATTGCCATCAACCGGGCACAGACTCCAGACTCCGGGCTGCTACTGAGAAATTTCAAATAGAAAAATCCAATAGCACTGCCCTATCTGGAAAAAACCAAATTTACTGCCAGCTAGGTAATGTACTATGGGATCAGACACTATCAGTAATAACGGGTAAGTCGGTTAAACAAGAAAAACAACTCGAGATTATGGTCAACAATAAATTAGTTAATATAGCAGCCGACGTAGCTGAGGCATTTAATGAATTTTTTGCCAACATACCTATAACTACGACTCGCTCCTTAAATTCGTCCCCGTCTAAAGCTGAAAACCTTTTGCATAGCAGTGTGCCTAAATGTAGTAGCTTATTTAGCTTCGAGCATGTAACACCTCGTGATGTAGTTAATGTTTTTAACACACTTAAGTCTAAAAACACTGGTGATTACTGGGGTATCTCCACTAAACTATTAAGTAATATAATAGACATAGTAGCTCCATATTTAGCTGTAACTTTTAATAAATGTGTTGATTTAGGAACTTTTCCTGACCTCATGAAGAGTAGTAAAGTCATACCATTATTTAAATCGGGTAACAAAAATGACGTTGGCAATTTCAGGCCTATTTCTATCTTACCTGCATTCAGTAAAATATTTGAAAAGTTAATACTCAAGCAGTTGCTAAGACATTTTAATTTAAACAGACTTCTTCATGATGAACAATATGGTTTCACAAAAGGTCGTTCGACTACAGATGCAGGTGTTGCTCTGATGAAACACATATTTAACGCATGGGAGAACTCGCAAAATGCTATTGGAGTTTTCTGTGATCTCTCCAAAGCCTTTGATTGCGTGCACCATGACACACTTTTGCGTAAACTACGTCATTACGGTGTCCAAAACGAAGCTCTTAAAGTAATAAATTCTTATTTGCATAATAGGGTCCAATGTGTAGATGTTAATGGTGTGAAATCTTCCGGGCTACCAGTTCAGTTAGGTGTACCTCAAGGCTCAATACTGGGTCCATTCTTATTCTTAGTGTATATAAATGACTTACCTTTTTATTTAAAGGATATCTGTAACGTTGTACTGTTTGCAGATGATACCTCTCATATTTTTAAAGTAGACAGGAATAGACAAGATTTTGACGACGTAAACAGTGCACTCTCAATGGTTACGGATTGGTTTACGACAAATAACCTAGTTCTCAATGCCAAGAAAACGAAATGTGTAAAGTTCGCTCTACCAAATGTTAGAAATCTAGGACCCAACATCGTCTTAGATAAAGAGGTGCTTAAAACTGTGAACTCGGCAGTTTTTCTGGGCATAACAGTAGATGCCAAACTTCAGTAGGGCCCACATATATCAAGCCTAGCGGGAAGGCTCAGTTCGGCCGCCTACGCTGTCAGGAAAGTAAGACAATACACTGACATTGATACAGCTCGGTTAGTCTATTTTAGTTATTTCCATAGCGTTATGTCCTATGGTATTCTGCTGTGGGGCAAAGCCGCTGACATTCAAAATATATTTGTTCTTCAAAAACGAGCTGTTCGAGCAATTTACCAGCTACGTGCCAGAGTTTCTCTAAGAGATTTTTTTAAAGATGTTGGTATTCTCACGGTGGCATCACAATTCATTTTCGCCAACATCTTATATATTAGGCAAAATATACACTTATACACTAAAAACAGTGATATTCACAGTGTTAACACTAGAAATAAGGACAAACTACGAGCTCCCTTTCACCGGCTTCATAAGGTTCATAACTCATTTGTTGGGCTTGGTATAACTTTTTATAACAAGCTACCCTCTTCTATGCTAGATTTGCCTTTTAATGCGTTTAAAAATAAAGTAAAATCCAACCTTTGTTCAAAGGCATACTATTGTATCAACGACTACTTAAATGATAAGAATAGTTGGTCGCTGTGATTAACTCAAGACAATGTTTATGTTCTTTCTCCAGATTTAACTTACCTACTGACAGTTTATATAAGTTTATATAATTTTTTTATTTTATTTGACTTTATGAGTCAATTTTTTAATTATTTTTTTACGAGTCTATTTATTTTTATTTTATTGTTGACATAATCTACTCATTACAATGTTTTTGTTATGAGTTTGTATTGCAATTTGTGGTTGGCTAGTGACCTCGACAGTTGATTATATTATTTTTTTACCTGAGCAACCGGCAGCAAGTTTGTCATGCTCCCTTAGATGTCAATGCTTGCGGTAGCGTCGGGAGTCGGGTTGCCTCCTTCCCTCAAATATGGCGAGGGGGGTAATGGCTGATCTTTGCGTTATGCTCGTGAACGGGTGCTGCTTGTGGTGACTGGTCGTCTTGCTGATCATGGTTTTGTTATTGTTACTAGTAATTAACTGTACATTTATTTTACCTCGATGGTCCTAGTTTATCATTTATAACTTCCAATTTACAGCTTTATGTAAGCGGGCACGCCCTTTATGCCTGGAGGCTTTTATTTAGATATTTAGTTCTTTTTACGTTTAGTTTTTATTTTTTAATTCTGCTTGAGTATAGTTCTCGATGTTTTTGGTTGGTATATTGGCGTGTGCTAGCTGACATATGGCCAATAATTTATACTTAATTAAAATAATGTTTTGTGTTGCATAATAATTTTGCATACTATTGTATAGAGTCATTTTTATTTTTTTTCTAACTTGAACAGACAGCTGTGCTGCTGGGGAGTTTGTTGCGCCACTTCTTCTTCCCAGCTAAAGGCACTAGGAAGTGGTGAAGGGTGGGCGTTTTTGGGGGACTGTCTTATGTAATTCTGACGTTCGAAAAGTGCTGGTTCTCAGCCTAATTTGAATAAATGACTTTTGAATTTTGAATTTTTGAATTTTGAATGACATTACATTCAAGAAATGTCATTTCTACTGACAGTGTGGTGATTGGTATGATGATGTGATCTAATTATTTTGAAAGTTTTACTTCAATACTGGAAGGAATGACAGTAATATTAATGCAATTATTATTGATGGTGTCTGTATCCTATACCTAAAAACAAGCCAACATCATATCCCCATACGTCACAACACAACGTTAACAAAAACATTACCTATGTTCTCGGCGCGCGACACCAAAATATATTACAGGGAACAAAGTCGCAAGTCCCGTAACGAAGACTTACACAGATTATGTACTGTAAAAACGTCGTAACTTATAATAAGGAAAACTGGAATTTGCATTCAGCTTGAAATGTTTCAACGAGATCTCCGGAAAATTAAACAATGCTAAAATAACTGTGTTCTTTTAAATCAAACTTATGCATATGTCACCTAGCAAGGTAGTCTAAAGAGTTTTAGGCTTCATGCACACTTGCACAGTATGCACATTGCGTTTTCATAGGCGCCGTCGACGCGCGTAGACCCTGCCCTGCCCTGCAAACGCAACAAGTGCTGCTTTTGCTTGGCAAAAAACGCGCGTTATATGATGTAAAAACGCGCTTATAAAAACGCTGTGTGCATAAGCCCTTAGTTCTGTCAGATTCAGACGACCGTTATTGAAAAAATCTTAAATTACAAGAATTACAAAAAATTCAATAATCTTAATATACAAGAATTACAAATATTAAATTACTTATCATCACGACAGTGTTCCCTAAAAAGGTAAAAATATCCATATGAAAAGCATTTTACATCCACTTGTGCCAGTTATGTAAAAAGTCCCATGTAATAGGCGGCAAGCCTACTGCCTTGATCACGCACAAATTCTGACTCCAGCCTCCAACTAACAATTTTCTAATATTAAAACCCAATAACACTTTCTCCACTCACAGGAAAGCCCAGGATTGCGCAACTAAACCAACAAAGCAGAAAGAATAAGTAAAATAAAGAGCAATGAACAGTAAAACCTCTGTAAGTTATAATAAACCCGCAATGGAACAAGTTTGCACTCAACCGGAGACCTGTCATTTAGAACGTGGTTATTTTCCCGACAACTTCTTTGTAACTAGTTTAACACCCGTTTTGCAGCACTAACTAATTTAATGGGTAAGCAGAAGAGGTGGTGTTTTTATTTGAAGACTTAATTTGAGCAATGTACGGTGAGCTCTACGAAAAGATTCAATTCATGAAAGAACATAGAAAATTATACGGTTCCCAGATTTCCAGTTGTACCGAAAAAAGCTCTTCATTCCCCGCGACACTAACCGTAGTGTCAATTTAGTGGTGTCACGTTGAATGAACGAAAAAACCGTAGGTTCTTTAAAAAGGCGAAATAATATACTTAGCCAAAAATCTTCCATCTTTTCCAAAAATGTAGTCCTAATGTCAAGTTAAGTTATGCAAGAAACGAAAAGGAATAACAACATCACGCCGGTATTCCTCCGAGGGTTTGGCAGAACTGAATAATACTGCTGGTTGCAACACTACCAGTTTTGTCAACTAGTATAAGATAGTTAATTGATTCAGGCGTGACCTTGCGGAAATCCATTATAAAATACAATAGACGTAGATATGTTTAGTAACCTGTTCCGCTTAGCTATTTCTAAAGAGCCATAAAAAACTCCTGAAATAAATCGACACGTGTTTCACCTCTCAACGAGGCATCCTCAGGATGACGATGGACTTGTTGCGAACTCGAACACGGCGTGTTGCCACAGCGAGCGCTGAGTGCAGACTCAGCGCTCGGTGTGGCAACACGCCGTGTATGGCTCTTTAGAAATAGCTAAGCGGAACAGGTTACTAAACATATCCACGTCTATTGTATTTTATTACTAGTATAAATCAAGTATACCTACAGATGATACTATTTAATGTTAACATTGTTATTTGATTAAAAATAAATAATTATTAGTACACCCACATTTCGCCACAGAAACAGAAGCTATATTCTTCTATACATATTTAATTTGAAGTAGCTTTTCGTGTTTGACTGTGCGACCGCGAAGAAGAACTCGCGAACAATCTTCTTGACTGCGCAATGGATTTTGATGCGTATTTCACTATCATTTGAGAATTAACTCCGGAAGGTTTAATACATCAAAACTTACATGATTTGACAGCTGAGAGGGCGGGGACATTACGTCGCTGCGATGACGCTGTCAGTGGAAGGGGTGACACACCATGAGCCGTGTACTGCCTCTCCTCGATCACTTTAGCTGCGGAGCTCGGAAGTGACGGACGCATACTACTGATCATATTGAACGATTTTCTTGTAACGGATTTTCTAAAATTAAATAAGTAGTTGTGGGCCGACCCCAACATAATTGGGAAAAGGCTAGGCAGATTGAGTTGTTCTTTTTAAAAAAATAATTAGGCTTCTGATCCCTAAGAATAGAGAAATCTCTATGTTTGGTTGAGTTGTAAAAACCGTGCGAGGCAGGGTTGGATCGCTATATACAAAGTTAAAAGTTTGTGAGCTCACGTCTGTTAGGTAGTGTTCTCTCTCACGATCCCTAATCGTCCGTCAGTCACTGCTCTAACCGTTTCGCAATTGACGTTTTGATGCCGCGCTGATGGCATTCCCGAAGAGGCGCCTGCCAGTAAACCCATTGTCACTTGCATTGTGTACCTTCGATAGCAGGATGCTATGTTTTTGAAGAGATAAATTGAGTGCTATTGAAAACTTTAAACGATATTTTTGCCTATCACGTTGTTGATAGCAGCTGTAAAATCAAAATGAAAATATTTTATTTCACATAAACCTACAAGGGCGCTTATGAAACGTCAGAAGCTAGGTGCACGGTTCTAATTGGTCGCTTCCTATGGAGAAGAGCCGGCAAGAAACTCCACGATTACTCTTTTCAAAATAAATTGTTTCTACAATGTTTTCAAATTACAGTGTTAATAGGTATGGGAGGACAGTGTAGGCCTATCAACAAGTACCAGGTACTTAGTAAAATAGAAAATGGTCCACAAGTCTACAGCCTACAACGTTCTCACATTCACAAAATCTAAAAGAAAAGAATCTATATAAAAGATAAACAAAATAATAAAAAAATAAAGTTTAATAAAAAACTGTAACCCGACCACGGGAAAATAAAAATGATCTAAAAAGTACGAAACAAGCAAATATTTCAGACACAAATCAAGACATAGGTACAAAAATGGTCAAGGTAAAGCCGTGGTCGCATGCCTGTATACCATGTGGGTGCCAGGAAAACCTACAAAATTATAATGGCATGCGACGACGGCTTTACCTTGACCATTTTTGTATCTATGTCTTGATTTCTGTCTGAAATATTTGCTTGTTTCGTACTTTTTAGATCATTTTTATTTTCCCGTGGTCGGGTTACAGTTTTTTATTAAACTTTATTTTTTATTTTATACTTTTCCGTTTTTACACTTGCTAAACGTTACAACAACGCCGCGCGCAACGTCTCACTGAAAATTGAATTTACAACGAGAACATTTTCGCGCGATGATTTTGTACGATTTCAAATGTCGAAAAGAAGTGGCCGTCATAGGGCTATGACGGCTGTTACATAAGAAAACGTACTGGCTGTGAAAAATTAAATTTAAGTGAATAGGCGAATTACATATGAAGAGATTCAGCATATACTGCAGATTGGATCGGGAAGTGTAAATGAAATTCTACACGGGCATCTTCAGGTAAAGAAGATAGTTTCATGCTGATTACCACACAATCTAACGCAGAAGGAGGTTCGGGTAGAATGATACATGATAGCAAAATTTGAAGCAGGCTCGTCTCGGCGCGTTTACGATTTCATTACGGGTGATGAATCATGGATTTGTCATTTTTGTTCCCCAAAATAAAAAATCAACTCAAGGGAAAACAGGGATTAAAGAGGTGTCTGATGTGGACTGGAAAATGTGTAATGAAAATTGGTTAAGACGCATGAAACTGTGTATAGACGCCAATGGAGAGTTATTTGAAAAGATTTAATAAATAAAATATAACCTGTAGTAATATAACCAGTATAACCTATTTATTTTTTATTACCTATTACAAAATTTTCTGAGTGCCCCGTGTATAAATATTTCGTTGTACACAGTGCTACACATCAAGCTATAAATTTCCAGTATTAGCTGACCTCGCATTGTACGGAAATCCTTTACAATGCCAGATCAGCTTAAACTGGAAATGTGTAGCTTGATGTGTAGCCGTGTGTACTTGTTTTTCTTCATAGAGGAATTGAGGATGGAATTACAAACCGTTTTTATTTATTAAGATTTGATTAACTGCACGTTGGTATCATCTTGCGATACAACGTAGCACAGTCTCACTTTTGCTTGTTTTTAACAATTTAAACATATTTATTTACTTTGAAAGTATAACATTATTTACATATTTGTAATGTGCTCATCAAGACCTTTCTTTTGGTACCAAACATGTCATGATCATATCATTTTAATTTTTTCGAGGTTAGAAATTTACGTGTAAAATCCACCATATTAAATTTAGGGAAAATTTATATAGCCTATGTCACCCGGACTATTATTACGAATCTATTGATACCTCATTCATCAAAATCGGTTCAGTAGTTTAGGCGCTATGGTGGAACACACGTAAAAGCAAACATACATACATACATACATACATACAAACATACAAACATATAAACATATATACATAGACTGCTAAAATCATAACCCTTCCTTTTGGCTTTGCCGTAGTCGGGTAAAAATAAGGACCTATTTAAACCAAATGACATGACTGCCACTACAGCTGTAACAAATCTAATTTCATTTAAAAAAAAAATTGAATGAGAGTAGCCGATGTTGAAATGGCGAGTGATTGGTGAGGTCTATGACCAATTGTCCAGTAGTGGACTGGATGATGATGATGTTACATTCAATCTGCCTCTTAGCCTTTTCTCAACTATTTCGGGGTCGTCTTCTAGTCTAACCGGATATAGCTGAATACCTTATATCCAAGATAAGAGTGCTTGGAAACATGCTGGTCTTGCTCCATAGGACAATTTAGAATCAAGACAAAATCAAACTGGTTGCTAATTTAATTGTAAAATTTATTACTTTGTGTTTTATAACATTGATTTTACATTCTGTGATTACTTCCTCACACACTGACTTATTAGTTGTAAAATTGTAGGAAAATCGTCTACTTTTACAATGTTTGTAAACATGTGAGCACCATGTATCTATCACATAATAAACTATCTGTCGTTGCTTTCATTTTTAATTCTTTTTACCTTTTGTGGTATAGTAATTTTATTTTAGGTGCATCGTCTTCATATATAATAATTATTTAACAAATGTATGTACATATACAAACAATTGTAAAACATTTTAAAAGAGTAACGGTGGAGTTTCTTGCCCATTCTTCTCCTTACGAAAACTACCTTTTGGAAGGGGCGACTAGAATCAATTTTATTATTTTGTAATTATTGACGTTCAAAAGTGCCTATTTGAAATAAATGATTTGACTTTGACTTACCAGTATTTTACATGGAACGACTGCCTGTCTGACCTCCACAATCCAGTTACTGGGTAACAGGATACCCCTTTGGTAATAGACTGGTGGTTGTTAGACTTTTGGGCTTCTGACTACCAGTAACGACTGTCACAGATCAACAAATGACAACCGGGATCAACGATTTTACGTGCTCTCCGAGGCAAGGAGAGGTCTCGATATGTAAGTAATAGATGGTCATCCAATCACGAGTTGACCTCGGCTGTTATTATTTAGCCACAAACCCCTTTATGATGATGATCACCACTAAAATAATTACTAAGCTTGGTACTGTTATTGGTGATCATCGTTTATTTTATTTGTCGTTCCGTTTCTGTCAATGGTTTGAAGATGACAGAGACAGAATTATGTTTTAAAAACGTTTAGCGTTAATGCATTTACTGATTTGTGGTGCAAGGGGGTATTATGAAAAAGTTATTTATTTATGCTTCTGTAAGATTACCGTCTGACATCTATAAAGGTTAATCATGAACAATTATCGCTTCCAATAGTCAGTTCAAAAAATAAAAAGTTATAATCTAACACAAACAAAACAATACCGCATATTGTTTAACTAGCTGCGCCCCGCGGTTTCACCCGCAGAAGTCTCGATCCCGTGAGAATATCGGGATAAAAAGTATCATATGTGTTAATCCAGGTTATAAACTATCTGTGTGCCAAATTTCATCCAAATCCGTTCAGTAGTTTTTGCGTGAAGAAGAGATAAACATACACACACACTCAAAAACTTTCGCCTTTATAAAATTAGTGTGATTTCATTTTTGTATAGTTGTATAACAAGAAATACTTGATCGATCTATGAATCATTTACTTTTACTTATAAGTCCTAGTTGCCCAACGATTTTTTCCTTCAGTTGAAAAGCACATAAAATATACATAATTATGTAGGTAATTAAGAAATTGAAAAATCATATTTATTGCTCCTTCTCATACATAAAAATCAGATAGATCCCTTTACGAAACACGACATATTTCTGAATAAGAACGTATAAATTAAAACTTATAAATAATAAAAATTCTCCTCCATACCGTAACATTGCACACCAACAAGTAATGAAAGATAAATATTTGCCTTAAGAAACAGGTAGAAAGAACTCAGGAAGTTAGTTCGCCAGGGAACATTTTATACAAGGCAAAATGTATTTAGAAGTGGGTAGAATGAGCGTTCTTAAGTGTATGGAAGGTTGTAGTGTACTCTCTAGGGCTATTTTGGGCTATAAGGTTCTAGTGGCCGTTTATAGTAGTAGCTAGTAGTGGTAAAAGATTTCAGTTGAAGGTGAAGGTAGGATAAAATTCAGTTTTTCGTTTTAGGTATTATTAGTAGTGTATAAATAATTCTTTTTGACAATAAAACCACCTATTGTTTTGTTTTATTTTTGTATTGTTGTACATTAAGAATAAAATAAATACAGGACCTACCCATTACTAGGTTCTAGTTATTTTATATTATACTCAGCATTTTCCTGTAAGGACTTCCCGCAGACAGGCGCGACGCGACTAATAAAAAAAATGTTTATTTCAATTACAAAAGGTATTAAGATACAATGTTATTGGAAATCACCTTTTAAGCAAGGAATTGCTTGTGTTAGGAGACTCCGCGCTTCCACTTATCATTATCTTATACAATTAAATGTAGACAATGTAAACATGCAGAAAAATTAAATAAATGGGTAACTTAAAATTAAGTATACAAAAATAAAGGAGTAAATGATTTGTAAATGAGCGACTGTGGTGGAACAATTTCTATGAAAACTTCACATAAATTTTTCTACCGGTGTCGCGTCGTGCCTGTACGCGATTCGACTCCAAAATTCGACTTACAACTTTGACCTTTTTATTATTTAAATCATCAACATTGATACAACTTATTTCTCCCTATATCTTTACATCCATAACTAAGACAGAAAAAGCAGTCCAACCGCACTATAAGAATCTTTACGACTTAACAATGGTGTTCATAAAAATACAGCAGCGAACAGTTGCACCAATGAAGAGTTGCGAAGAGATTGCGCGGCAATAAAAGCGTTATAACTCAGAGATAACAAGAAAACCAACAATGGACACGTTCCGGCCGCGCCGTGAGAATGGACGAGGAAAAAATTGAGACCGTTGTTGAAATTAAAGGTTCTGTAGATAAAAGAAGACACCCCTTCTTAACAAAGGGGTTTATTAGGGGTTGAAGGATTCTTAAGTATGGGGCACCCTGTTTATCAGCGTTGCTATTTACCTTGCTGTATTGCTTGTCTATTTACCACAGTGAAGCATTTAAACCTCGATAGGACAGACTACTTTAACTGTGAATCAATCAAACTGCCTAGCCTTTTCCCCAACTATTGGATCGGCTTCCAGTCTAACCAGATGCAGCTGAATATCAGTATTTTACACTGAGCGCCTGCTTATCTGACTTCCATAACCCAGTAACTGGGTAACACGATACTCCGATTCTTTAACCGAAAAAAAACATATAACTATTTTTAATAATTAAATTAAACCCTATTGGTATAGGTATCTCATAAGTAACAAGAACTGCTTCAGTCATAGATATGGTGTAAGTACTACCCGACGCGCTCCTTCACAAAGAGCTCTTCTATGCCAATGCTTCATAAACACAACTCAATATAATTCAATTCAGTAGATTTCTCAACGGCAACGCGGAACCCCAGAAAATCAGCCATTTCGCAGAGTGTAACCGTCTCGTTTAGACTGTATTGTAACTGTCGCCGGTTCCAGCAATAGTCAATAACTCGCTCCGGCCAAATTTGGCCATTTTCGCTCTAATAGTTTCTAATAAACATCGCCTACTGAGGTTTCCTGTAGTCGTCGTAGAGAAAAATAGAGAAATTTTATTCTTATTAAGCCTTCCTTTTATGTCTTCCTTTCGTCCTTCAAATGGATCCGACTAACTACTGTCTTCATAATAATAATTATCACATAAAATAGCATAGCATAAACTCACGCCTCCTTTCCATGAGGTAAACATAAACTACAGAACACCACTTGCTACGATCCTTACATACTCCTTTTGCTTCGTTTACGTTCATACATCTGGTCATACACGCACACCTGTGGCGAATACTAAACACCTGACTTTTCTGAAGAACATCACCAATAAGGTTACTATTAATGTCCTCCTAGGGCGTCCCCTCCCGGCGTTTCCACTCACATCTGCCTTGTAAATACCTTTTGTTAGTCACCTTTCACTCATCCTTTCAACATGTCCAAACCATCTAAGCACTAACCTTACAATTGTTGTCACTACATCTTCTTTTAAACCACACCGTTGCCTTATCACATCATTCCTCAGCCTATCATTCATAGTTACACCACACATGCTTCGCAAGGAACGCATTTCCACAGCACTTTTCTGCTTTCATAATAATACCACCGTATCTCTACGTTGACGTCGTGGTGGGGCTTGCGCGCCCCGAACTCTAGGCCTGTGCCAGTAGAGATACAAAAACCCACAAGGCAGCATGTGGCGAGCTGTTGGGCAGTAGCGACCTCACGGACCCTATCTCCCGGGAGAAGTCTTGTTCCTCACCTCTGGCTTGCCTTTATTGGCCGGCTGGAGTGAACACTGACGAGGAACGGAGCTCCCACATCCTTCTTGCCTTAATTGACCGGCTTGAGTGGAGATTCGCAAGAGCAAACGTGCTCGGAGGAAGGAAGTATTCCAGTAAGTGCTCGTAGGGATCTTGACCATCTTCCGAGCTCTGGGATGGTTCTGAAAGCCGTGGGATACCTCTCCACTCCTCAAGCACCTCAGGACATGTTGCGACAATTTTCGGGGGCCCGTTATTGAGTGTGCAAGTCACCCCCTGCCATTTTATCCTTGTATAGTACATAACATTGGTCAGGCAGAGGGACATAGTTATTCCGTTCAAGGTAGCAAATCCACCATAGCCACCCAAACCCATAGCCCAATATCTTTGTTTCCATATCTTACAATTAGTCCAAGATCCCAGAGCGATAAGACATAACTTATTTTCTAAAAGATGAAACTTTAAGTTCTCAGTAGTGTCTCATGTACTTAGTATACCTGCGTGTTTGTGAAGTTTGCCCAGTGACACCTGGGCAGGTACCAGGTGAGAAAGGTGACTAAAAATAAGAGTTACTTAACTTAAATTTATACGGCTGATTTTGATATATATTTAATAAAATATCATTCTCAAATAGTATCGCAAGTATCAGACACTTTTCATGGACCAAAACTTTTGTCAGACGCTTTAAAGCTCCACCAAAAATAAATGGACTTTACTTATTTTTTAATGTCTGATTTTTTAATATGTTATCAAGATAACTATTACAAAATTATATTTAGTCAGTCAGACAAATTGGAATGACCAAAAATCCCCTAAACACAAAAATTATATTATAATTAAATATTCCAAAAAGTACTTACTGCTTTCGATAGTATATTTTTGCATCTCTTTTTAATTAAAATGAATTTCAACATTAAGCTAATAATTAATAATTATTAAAATTAAAATAATTTATTGCATATATTCGGTAAATTAATTTTTTTTCGGAGTAACTGTATTTTATAAAAAAATTTTTTTTTTTTTTACCAAAGATAACAGTTTTTACATTTATAAGAAAAAATAATTTTAGTAAAAAAGAAAATAAATATAGTTAGTAAGTGAAAGTATTTGATTGTCCTTAATCATCGTTATCATCATCAAAATAATCATTAGAATTTTCATCATTGAGCCAGTCATATTGTCCATTCAAGTCATCATTCTCATCGTCATTATTTATATTGTTGTCGTTGCTGTCAGCTTCTTCTGTAAAAAACAAATAAAAGAATTACAAAACATAAAACTACAAATATAAAACAAAAACCGGCCAAGTGCGTGTCGGACCACGCACAATGAAGGGTTCCGTAGTTGGGATGAATTTATCCCAAAAACAAACTTAACTTTGTAGTTGAAAAATATGTTCTCCCATAAGGAATGTATGGGAAAACATGTTTTTTCAACTGCAAAGTTAAGTTGGTCAATTATTAGTCGTTAACCTGTAGAGCCTACTTAGCTGTGATAGTTTTCCTTTTAATTTCGTTATATAAGCTACTGCTGTGATTTTTTCACACAGCCAAAACCAACCATTTAGCCGGCAGGGGGGGGGACACTTGACTCTAACAAAAATTATCACTTTAAAGCTTAATATTTCGCAAACAAATCCCTGAATCCAAAAATGATTTCACAAACTCACAATATTTTTTAAGGACCTTTCCAATGATACCCCTCACCATGGGGTAAAAAATAAAAAAATAAACATTACCACTTTACGTGTATGAGAGGTACCCTAAAAAAAAATGTTTTTCATAATTTTGTTTTACCACTTTGTCGGCGTAATTAATATGTATACCTATACCAAATTAAAACTTTCTAGTACTAAGGGTCTCGGAGCTAGACCGCGGACAGACAGACAGACAGACAGACAGACGGACATGACGAAACTATAAGGGTTCCTTGTTTACTACGGAACCCTAAAAATGAATTGTAAACCTAAAGTTAAAGTACAGTACCTGGATCTTGAAGTGCTTCACTGACGTCTCCTGGTAATTGATCACCATCAAACCAATGAAAGTGATACTGGTTTTCTTCTAACGTCCAGCCATTATTTTCAGGGGTAAAGATGGTTGGTTGTTTTTCATTTGCATTATTCCATATGCTAGCAATGTAATTAGCTCGGAGATATTGTTGAAATAATTCAGTTTTGCATGGTGGTAAATTGCTAGCATCAAAATTTTTAAAACTTTTTGGATTAAATTCTTCGTTAACATCAGAAACGGTATAATTATTTAAAAACAGCTGAAGCCGGGCAGCATCAACGTCAAGTGTGCCAGAAACATTATAAATTTCGCAGATAAATTTTTGTACTTTGTTAAAAATATCCTGTTGTATGTGTGCATCGGTAAACGACTCTGGGCTTCCAAATTGCATAAAAGCAAGCTGATATTCCTGCTTCTTCATCAATATATTAAAAGGTCTTTGTTTACCTTTTTTGAAAAAGGAAAGATTAAAGTCACACCCAGTCAATGCATGAAATCCTGGTAAACTTTTACACAAAGATGGGCTCAAATGCTCGTATTTTTTTTTTAAATAATGTATCTCCGGTTATTTCCGGTGCCTGCGTATAACCATAGATTGGAGTCATCATTTTTCAAATTACCCATATATCCTAACATAATTATTGCAATATCAGTGTCAGAACATCTACTATGGACGTCTCACTCGCTCTGAAACGCATGCATAATGCTCTCGCGCTCGTACTCACGACCGAATAATTTTTGTGTTTAGGGGATTTTTGGTCATTCCAATTTGTCTGACTGACTAAATATAATTTTGTAATAGTTATCTTGATAACATATTAAAAAATCAGACATTAAAAAATAAGTAAAGTTCATTTATTTTTGGTGGAGCTTTAAAGCGTCTGACAAAAGTTTTGGTCCATGAAAAGTGTCTGATACTTGCGATACTATTCGAGAATGATATTTTATTAAATATATATCAAAATCAGCCGTATAAATTTAAGTTAAGTAACTCTTATTTTTAGTCACCATTCTCACCTGGTACCTGCCCAGGTGTCACTGGGCAAACTTCACAAACACGCAGGTATACTCAGTACATGAGACACTACTGAGAACTTAAAGTTTCATCTTTTAGAAAATAAGTTATGTCTTATCGCTCTGGGATCTTACTCTAAATAGTCCTACACCAACCGGGGGTTGTCCTTGGGTGCACTTGCATAGTGCATACAAGGATAATCGTCGTTTGGTGCCTCATTCCATATAAAATTATCTAAGGGGTCTCTGCGAGTTGGCTTCGGCCCCTCGTACGCCTTTCATAAGACCGGGACCCTAAGGTCCCGAGATATTTAAACATATAAAAATAATTATTATAAAAAATGTATTGATTAATTTGAACCACGTTAAGTTTTCACAGGCATATTTGTGTTTACTGACTAGCTTTAATGGTGATAAAACCTTATCACGTATTCTTGTAGTAAGTATTTATAAAACAACTAGCGGACCTGGCAAACGTGATCCTGCCCGAACAGCGCCACCTACCGTGTCCAATTGTATTTTCAAACCATCCACTCAAATATACACACAAAATTTCATCCAAATCGGTCCAGCCGTTTAGGAGGAGTTAGGTGACAAACACACGTACAGAAGAATTATGTATATAAAGATTCATTTACGGTTCATACATGTTTTACTATGCCACGATAAAATTCCCCTCATAAAATGGGATTAAAACAAAGTCAGTGTCAGTTTTTTATTTATTCCTTTCCTCAATAAATAAATTCGTTGTGGTAATAAATCTACTTGGTATTTTAAACTAGTAAAATTTCATGTAAACGGTGGCACGGAGTTGCGACAGAATGCTTTATTCCACGACAGGTCGCCGGTAAAATTGTTTCAGAGACAAATGCTCAGTTTCTGTTAGAACATTTTGTGCAAGAGATTTTGTTCAATTGTGTCTTTTCGTCAGACTTACTTAAAAATGTTGTGTTGCTTAGCAAATCTATTGTAAAATGTCAACTTGTGAACACGAACTTACATAAGAATTTTATATTATATAGGAACTTAAATTATAATAATTACAAAAATTATAGTGAGTGACTATTGACTCCTTTGCATAAATAAAGCAACGCCATGCTCGGAGAAAAGTATTGCGTGTGTTGTAACTAAAAAACTGGTCAAGTGCGAGTCGGACTCGCGCACCGAGGGTTTCGTACCATTTTCATAAGGACGTCGCGACGCCCCCGCAAGGGGGCGTGGCGAGCGGGGTCAGGGCTTCGCCCTTCGCCCGCGGAGGCCATACATTGGCCCATAAAAATGGGCCCCTCGTTCGGGTTGCCTAGGACGGCTAAAGAAAAGACGCACTTTCGTGAGGCAAAAATGCGTCTATGTAAATGGTTGCTATGAATATTTCTGTAGGCGCGCCGCGACGCCCTTAGTGGCGTCGCTTTCTTCACGACATCCCGGCGGTCTGTCCCCGCCAGGTGAGACCCCCGGTTACCCGGGGGAGGCCCAGCGAGAACGACCAGCGACGGAGATGCCGACTCGACGCCCTACAGGTCTAATATGTAGCTTCCCCCTCTCCCCGCTTACAGATCGAGCCGTTTACGGATTGAGGGGTAGGCAGTCTCGTATGTGTGAGCGGCTAGTACTGTAGTGTTACACCGCTCAGTGAGTACGTGCGTCGCGACCCGCATCGCGCCCGCACGTGTTGAGTATAGATGCCTGTATAGTAGCGGTTGTCTGTATTTAAGTTATGCGACGTGCCTATATTAACTTAGAACACGCCGCATAACTAATGTATGTGTACATATGTGGAGTCTTATTATTTCGAGTAAGCTGCGTGTAACCTGGGTGCAGCTTACCCGAGGCGTCAAATCGGTGCGATGGGGTCAGGGTCCGCTACCAGGTCGCGGGGCAGGGCTTTCGCGTCAGGCGGCCGCGCGTGCAATGGCGCTATCTGCCTGACATGGGGCCAGGCAGAAGCGTCGGCCCGCGCGAACATAGCCTTCGCGAGTCGCCCCACAAACTCATCCAGGCTCTCGATCTTGAGGTCCCGCTGGATTACGTCATTCCTCACGAAACGAGGGGCGTCTACAATGGTCCGCAACGCAATGTTTTGCTGCGTGCGGAGTAACTTTCTGCTCGGCTCGCTCGTGAGGGCGTACCAAGCGGGAGCGGCGTACGTCAAGACTGAGCGCACGTACATTTTGTACACGCTCAGCTTGACGCGCACCGGGATTCGAGACGAGAGCACAGGCCGGAGGAGGTTGCGGGCGACCATGCCCTGTGCGGCGACCTTGCGGACGTGGGGCCCCATCGTGAGGCGGCGGTCGATGGTCACACCCAGGTATTTGACCCGGGGCGACCAATCGACGTCGACGTCCTGGAGCTTCAAGGGTGGTGGGAGTGGCGCGTTTCCGGTGATCATCGCCTGCGTTTTACCCACGTTAACGGAGAGCCGCCATTTAGACAGCCACTCCGGGAGAGCGTCCAGTGCACGCTGCATTTTCGACGCCGCGTACTTCGCATTGAGCGATTTAGTAATGTACGCGGCGTCGTCCGCGTATAACGCGAGCATCGCGTCTTCGGTGGTGGGGATGTCGTCGGTGTAACGCGAGTAACACGCAGGCGATATGCAGCTACCCTGCGGCACGCCGGCGAGCACCGGGCGGGCGCTAGAGAGCGTCCCGTCGACCACCACCCTGATGGTCCTGTGGGAGAGAAAGCTAGATACCACCCTTACGACGCGACGGGGCGCGTCCGAGGTGGCGAGTTTGAAGAGTAGGCCCTCGTGCCACACGCGGTCGAAGGCCTTCTCCATGTCGAGGAATACTGCCACCGAGTACTCCTTCTTGTTCCTAGCGGTCGCGAGGTGGTGCAGTACCCTCGACAGCTGGAGCGTCGTGCTATGTTCCGGCCGGAACCCGAACTGCTCCGGTCTGGGCTCGATGTATTTTTGAAGATGTCGCAGCAGGAGTGCTTCGAACACCTTGGAGATTGTCGGCAATAGTGTGATAGGCCGATAGCTCTCCGGCTTCTGCGTATTTTTTCCCGCCTTGGGCAGCATTATGACGCGCCCCTCTTTCCAGGATTCGGGAAAGGTCCCCGTGCGCAGTATCGCTGTGAACAGGCGCGCCAGTGCCGCTACCATTCGGTACGGCAAGTGGCGCAGCGCTGTGTTCGCGATACCGTCGGCACCGGGGGCCTTCCTGGGCTTGGTCCTTAGTATGGCGCGTCTAACTGCGCCCGGCGAGAAGAAAATCGGCATCTCTTCGGGAGCTATCGGCGGTGCGAAGTAGTTCTCCAAGTGTTTCTCGACTGCTGCGACATGCTCGTGGTCGCTGGTCGGGTTCGGCTGAAACTGACGCTCCAGGTGCTCGGCGAAGACCTCCGCGCGGTCCTCTGCTTTGTATCTGAGCGCCCCGTCGCTATTCAGTAGAGGGCGTACCGGGGCTGGGGTGTTCGTCAGCTGTCGGCATAGGGTATGTAGGGACGGCCAGCTGTCCGTCGTGGCGTCGATTCTTTCTTCCCAGCCCGCGGCGGTGTGGGCCGATAGCTCGGCCTTGACCTTCTCCGCGAGACGGTTTAACTCCGTTTTCAGTGACGGGCATCTAAGCTGTTGCCACTGCTTGCGAAGGCGCCTCTTCTTGGCGATCAACTCGGTTAAACGTGCCGGCAGGGGCGGCAAAAGCCCTCTCCCCCCCGGCAGTGACGTCGTAGTCGCCACTTGCAAGGCGCTCTGGATGCAAGCAGTGACGTCACCCGCCATCTGATCCACGTCCGCGGAGGTGACGATGGGCCGAGTAGGCGTGGTGGTATCTAGCGTCTCTCCGAAGATTGTCCAATCCGTTCGTCGGCGTGGCGCTATAGGCTTCAATCGGGTCGGCACACCCGATAGGACGACGAGCACCGGTTGGTGGTCCGACTGTAGCCCGTCGTCGATCACTTGTTGCGTGATCTGGCAGTGTAGCCCCCGGTGGACTACGACGTCCAGCACGTCAGGCATCTGTAGATTTGACCCCGGGTAGTGGGTGGGCGTCTCCGGGCCGGACACCGAGTACCCGAAGGCTTCCGCGTCCGCGAAGAGCCGCCTCCCCCCGTTGTTAGTATTCATCGAGTTCCACGCTGGGTGCTTGCAGTTCAGATCGCCGGCAAGGAGAACAGCGTTGCCGTCCGGCGCGCCAAGCAGCGCCCGCAGCTCGACCACATCCAGGGGAGCCGCGGGCGGTTTATAGCACGCATGGACGTTGACGTCCTCGCCGGCAACATGCAGTTGCACACCCAGCGCGTAAAAGCTGTTAAGCGTTGGTACGGGGAGCTCTTGATGGACGACTCTTCGCCTCACCAATACCGCCAGACCACGGTAGCGGGAGTGTAGTGCCGACCTTTCATCCTTCCTGTAGACGTGGTAACCTGGGAACCTGACCCTATCTTCGGCCCCCAGGTGTGTCTCACTGATTAGCGCCACGTCGACGTTCTGGTCCCGGAGGAGATGGCGGAGGGGAGCGACCTTATCCTTAAGGCCGCGAGCATTCCAATGGACGATCCTCAATGGTCTAGCCATCACACAGAGAGAGTAATGTGGCCAGACCATCGAAGATCACGGACTCAATCTCTCGGCCCTGTCTAATAGCCCTGATCAAATCCATCAGGAGCTTTATAGCGCAGGTTGTAAATTCCTTTGTGTTCTTAGCCGATCTGTTTGCCGATAAGATCGGCAAATGTGCGACGACAGCGCCGCCACTCGTCAGTGCAGGGAACTTTCCCTGCGTTCCTATTGGCCGCTGTGTTTGATCAACTCTGACCGCGGCAGTGGCGGCGCCGTGCGGCTTCTGGGCGAACCTTTGTGGTTCCACCTCTTTCCGCGGCGCCTGATTGGCGCCACCAGTAGGTTCGCCCTTTTCCTGTGTTTTTCTTGGAATTCTTTGTTGTTTTTCTTCATCCCTCGTTGCAACCTGCGCTATGTAGACAGGGGCGGCCGTAAGGGGGTCTTCTTGCGTACTGGTGGTGGGGGGATTCTTCCTCTTCCTTTTCCCCCCGCGTCTTTTCTTCCTCCGCCCTGAGGAGGGGGCTTGCGTCCGGCTCGTGGGCTCGTTGGCCGCCGCCATCAACGTCGTGCCATGTGCCTCTACTGAGGGCGCAATCGTTGCGTGTGCCCGGCTTTTGGCCGTGACGGCGACGGTCCCCGCTCGCTTGTTCCGTATCTCTTTCTCGAATACGGGGCACTTCATATTATTCGCGGGATGCGGGCCACCACAGTTGGCACAGGTGGCCGGCTCTTCCCGCGGACGTGGGCAGTCCCTGGCCGCGTGCCCGTCCCCGCATCGCACACATGCGAGCGGGCGGTGGCACTGGTGCGAACTATGCCTAAAACGTTGGCACCGGTGGCACTGTGCGGGCCCACGCTTTCCACGCCAAGCCTCGATCTTGACCCCATCCATGTTCATGAACACGGTGGAGCCGTAGATGTTCCTGACGTCCGGGGTTCTCTTCAGTATCGCGTGGAACACGCAGCCGGGTCGTCCTAGTGCGCCCTTGATATGGCGCACGTACTCCGGCTGGTATCCCAACGCCCGGAGTTCCTCCTCTATCTCCTCGGGGTCCGTGTCCGCCGGCAGGCCCCTGATGGCGATCTTCACATTTTTCTCCGCTGGCAGCGAATACGCGAACCAGCTCACACCGCTGTCCTTCTCCAGGCCAGTTAGGTAGCGTTGGACCAGCCGATACTCGTCCTCGGTGTCCGGGGTGAATCTCACCCCGGTCCCGTACGGACGGGCGTTCGGCGGCCGGCCCAGCTTGTCCCGTATGGCCCGGAAATGAGCGGCCCAGTTGGGTAGCGTCTCCACCACCAGCGGTGGGAAACGCAACTTCTTCTTCCCCGGCTTCTGTTTGGAAGAGGTGGCCGCCGTCGCAGCGCCGGGGGGGCCATCAGGGGGGGGGGCGGTAGATGCAGTACGGGCAGGGGATATAAGATTTGTACTTACCCCTGCCGATGGTGGTGTTGGCGACCGCGGTGGGGTACGCCGGTGGACCGCGTCCGCGAAGGTAGGCGATGCCGGTAGTGCCCGACCGCGCGGCGCGCTTTCGCGCTGTGGCCGCGGCGGGTCAAGACAGTACCGCTTCGCCTCTTCCACCGCGGTCTCGTCCGAGCTGCGCCTGCGTCGCTGGGCTCTGGTTTCGAGTTGATAATCGAAATCGAGCCCCAGCGACAATGTAGGTGACGTCATAGTTGGGCGGTTCGGTTGACTCGCCCCGGCAGCTCCTCCCACGGTGGACCGCCGACCGGATCGCGGTGTCATGTCCGGGGACATGTCCTCGCGACCGGAGGCGGCCGAGCCCGCGGATGCCAGCGACATGCTCGACCCAGCTCGCGAGGAGCATGTCGACAGCACAGCGGGCGAATCGTAGGCTGAGGTCCGGGGGGGCGCCGGCGAATCGGGCGCCATCCGGGTGAGTTGTACGGGCCGGGTAGACGGCCCGGCACAGGTGGGTCGCTCCCGCTCAGCCAGCATCGGCTCCGCCAAAGAGGGGCGGGCGCCGGAGGGGGCGGTGCGGGGAGCGGGCATGCTTGATGGTGTCGTCTGCTTCGGTGGTAGCCTATCACTAGGCGGCGAGACGAACCGCGGCGGCGGAGCGGCGGTCCGTGTTGGTGGTGCGCGAGTCCGCACCGCCGGCATCGGGGCTCGCGGGGCGGGTAGCGCGGGGTATTCTGCGCGAGGCGCGCCGGGGCGCGCAGCGGGCGCGTTGGGTCGACCGGGCGCGGGCGCGCGCGCGGGTGGTATTGGTGCGCGCGCATGCATTGCGCGGCTCGTGTTCGCGGCTGGCCCCGGGACCTGTATCGGCACCGGGCGGAACGCGGCGGGGCGGACCGGAACGGCGTGCACACGGCTCGACGACGGCGTGGGCGCAACGCGCGCAGGCGCCAATGACGTCGGTGGGCCGGCAGCAATCGCAGCACTGGACTCCTCCCTCTTGGTTGCAGCGGAAGTGGCGGCAGCTGGTGCTTCCTTCAACTTCTTCCGCTCCTTCTCCTTCTTCTTCTTGTTGTGACCGGCCGGGGGCGCACCGGACGACGCGTCGCCAATATTTGGCAGCGACATCGCCCGGTCCAACACCGGGCGGTCCTCCTGTATCCCGGCATCGCGGCCTAACGAGCCGCGCTTGCCGGGATTCGACATCTCCTGAGGTTTTCGGGCCTCCGCGACCGCAACGGCGTGAACGCCGGGCGTCCGGGGCGCCTCTCCCTGTGCCTGCACAGGTACCGAAGTATTCTGTTCACTCACAGAGAGAAACGTATTTAAAATAAAGCGATCCGCGCGGAAAGAACTGACGAACAACAATCACTTGAATTCAGCCAGTCCCGACGACCGAGTAGCCAATCCTCGTACCATTTTAAATTTTCATTGGCGAAGCCTATATTCGTCAGAGAATTTTAACACTGCGATGTAGAATGATTGCCGTTTTAGATAAGCGCCATCTTTTGACTGATCTAAAAAACTAATGTAATTTTTGTTGATGATTTCTGAATAAGCGTGCTATTTAGAGGCATGGTTTTATTTTTCCTATAATCTTTACATAAATTTCTATCACATAGAATAATTTCAGATTTTTTTCTATGCAAACTTCGGAGATAACGGAGAACGGTATTTTTTTATATTTTTTGTCAAAAGTCGAATATTATGCGGCCTACAAAACAAGAAAAATGTTTGAGAATGTGCAAATATCGCTATTTAATGTGATACTCCACATGCCCTAGTAGCCCCACTTCGAATTTTTAAGAAACCGACTCAGGGCCTGTTGCAAAAAAAAATGACATATTTTTATTTTTTTCTTATTTGGAAAATAGTTGCGCAAACGTCTTCTAAAACTATCCCAAACTGCAAGTTGATAGCATTAGTAGTTCTTGAGATATCCACAGACAGACGGACAGACTGAGTCGCACCATTAGGGTTCCTTTTAACCATTTTTGTATGGAACCCTAAAAACGCAAGTCAATTACTTAAAACTATTGCTATAACAGAATTTAAGGTACTTACTTTCCCTCCACTGACAGCATTATTTTTCACCTTGTATATCTAGACTATCATTCCTTTCGTGAGCTCTCTGATGACTAGTACCTAAAGCCAAATTGATAATGCCACCCTGTATGATCTTGTATCCAACTGCAATACCGCATACTTACTTATTTTTTACACCGCTTGTCTCGTTATTGACAAACACACTCGCTCCAAAGAACACAATTTAACCAATATAATTGACAAACAGGCTGTAACTCCATCCTTTTGAGCCGACTTCTAACAAATACTCGTAACATGTCTATTGTTGGGAATAACAAAAGATCGTTCATAATAAAATAGCTACGGTAAGTCGTTGGTGAATACTTCGGTGGATTCACGAGTGGTTTATTCAAGTTTACAGTCTTCTATCATCATCGGCCTATAAATGTTCCCACTGCTGGGACACAGGCCTCCTCTCTGTGGGAGGGAGTGGGCCGTAATCCACCACGCGGGCCCAGTGCTGGTTGGTAGACGTCATATGTTTTCGAATTTTCGGTTCTAAGACATGCCGGTTTCCTCACGATGTTTTCCTTCACCGTTTTGAGAGCAGTGGTGATGAAATAATTTACACAAAGTAAAGCGCCTGTTTGGGTTTGAACCTACGACCTACAACTCGTAAGTCGCGGCCGTTACCACTGGGCCACCACTGCTTCACTGCTTCACTGCACAGTCTTCTATAGACATACATAACTAGCTGCTGCACGCGGCCTTGCCCGCGTGGACCCTAATTCTTTTTCTAAAATAAATGCCTAAATTACTCCCTATAACATCAGCTATCTGTCAGTGAAAGTCCCGTCAAAATCGGTCCAGCCGTTTCGGAGATTAGTCGGAACAAACAGACAATTGTTTTTTTTTTACAATTATCAAAATCAATCTGCCTAGCCTTTCCCTAACTACGTTGGGGTCGGCTTCTAGTCTAACCGGATGCAGCTGAATACCAATATTTTACATGGAGCGACTGCCTATCTGACCTCCACAACCCAGTAACTGGGTAATACGATACCCTTTGGTAAGACTGGTTGTCAGATTTTTGGGCTTCTGACGACCCATAACGACTGTCAAAGATCCACAAATGGCAGCCGGAACCAACAGCTTAACGTGCTCGGCACGGAGGAGTCTCGGTATGTAATGATGATCACCCATACACGAACCAACCCCGGCAAGCGTTGCTTAACCTGATGGATCGACCCCTGTTATTACTTAGCCACGAGCTCTTCCAATTTGCGATAGTTTTCGTTATAAGTATCGTTATAATTAGTGATCGGATAATCGGATGCATATTTACCTAAAGTGTAGGTGTTGGCTATTATGGAATGCACTTTTGTATCGAAAAAATCCCGGGAATTCTAAATCGACAAATTTAGTTTTTTTTTTTACTATAGATTCAAATCGAGTGTAAGAATATTTACTTAGTTTAAGGTGTTGGCTAATATTATGGAATGCACTTTTGTATCGAAAAAATCCCGGAATTTCGGAATCAACAAATTTACTGTTTTTATTATAGAGTCAAATCGTGTGTAGGTACCTACTACCTACTATTCCTCTTACACTCAACATAGTCATAAATTGATGGGGAGCTTAAAATCAACTTCAAGTAAATACATATTAATAATCATGTAATACCCTGTTTTTTTTTTTTAATGAATACCACATGCTAAAGACGACGTTTCTCCACCATGTTACAGACTAGTTCCTTATTCCCGAATTTTCTGGAATCCCGGGATTTATATTTAAAAATATATGTTTTAAGAAGCCGCTTCCATAATTTCCTAACCAAAAATTAACTTTAGGTAAATATGCATCCGATTATCCGATCACTGGTTATATAATATATATGTTTATTTGTATTTGTTAAGATGTATAGATTTAGTCGCGTTTCGTGTCTGTCTGTGTGACTGCTTTGTTATTCTAAACTATGCAACAGATTTGACTGCGGTTTTCAGTATAATTTATTTAGAGAATTTATTCCGGTAGGTCAATGTGTATAATACATTTATTAAACTAACATGTATAAAAACGTCTCGATGTATTGTCGAGTCGTAAAAACCGTGCGAAGCAGGGGCGGGTACTAGTTAAATATAAGGATATTTGATAATAGTGGTCCAGGGTTCGATCCCCATGTCAGGAAAGAGGCCATTAGCGTTTTACATTAAGAATTTCTCAGCAGCGGTGTCTGGATTTGTGCCCGGTTAATGGATATAGGCCGGATGACAGATATAACTGGCGAAATGTTGCTTAGTGCGGGTTGGCGCTAAGTACGTGCGACCACAATGGCGGATCCGGGGGGGCACAGGGGCACGTGCTCCCCCCCAAACGGGGTAAGTAAAATAAAAGTGAAACGTCGAATGGACTGGCCTGAATGCATATCTATCAAGAAATTGCTTCAATGATGAACGCTGAAAAAGTAGGCTACTACATCTTCATTGAAAAAGAATTAATCCCAAAAACAGCATAGTGCAACAAACTACCTTAATTGCACTATGCTGTTTTTAACACACTTCTTATCTGTCTGGTCCATGTGCCCCTCCCAGAAATAAATCCTGGATCCGCCCTCGGGCGACCACACCACGATGGTAACACTTTGGCCTTGAGCTGGCCAAGCGTAGTACGAAATTTAAATATAATAAGAGGTTAAATTATACTGGTTTTGTTACCATTACATGCGGCTGACTGTACCAGACTATTATAAGATCACGTTTCCATTTTATGTTTCCCCTTATTTTATGTTTTTGATGCCAAAATTAACTCTGATGTTAAACAATTCACATTCCATTGGTTTTCCAAGACAAAGAACGCCAAAAAGTTAGTAACTTACAGATCACTACAACTATACCTTAATATTTACAACGCAATCACGAAATCATAAGAACAATACTTTAGCAGAACTTACTCCAACAAAGTTTTCAGACGAACTCTCAATTAAAAATTTATAAAACCGATCGTTCGAAGTTCTTGAACTAAGTTTTAAAAGTTAATTATACACGTTAAGCTGGGGTTTAGTAATGCCATAGGGAACAATACAGCAATTTGGGATAGTTATCGAAGCAGCCTATTGTTTAGAGCGGTTGTTGAGTTCGGGACCTTCAGCAGATGATTAATGATTACTATTTGAAATTCTACTGTTCGGAATTAGGTCATTGTGCTACATACTAACATCTGTATTGTCTGTGGTAATCTTAGTCTAAGATGCTCGTTGCTGGGAAACATTGATGTATGAATGTAAACAAAGCAAAAGGAGTATGTAAGGATCGTAGCAGGTGATGTTCTGTAGATTCTGTCTACCCCTATGGAAAGAAGGCGTGAGTTTACGTATGTATGTATGCTGAGAAAAAAACACACTGTATATTTCTAAAATTGCAAAGCTTCTCACATCCATTCAATTTACTGTCGGATTCGATGGTAAGGTTCATTTCATAACTGTCCTACCAGTCACGCATTACGTAAACTATGAAACGAGATAAATTTAAACAAGTACAATTTTAAAAAAAGCGGCCAAGTGCGAGTCGTACTCGCCCATGAACCCTTCCGTAGCAGCAAGTAACATTGAATGAAAGGTAAATTGCGGTTTACGATTTATGACGTATTAAAAAAAAACTACTTGCTAGATCTCGTTCAAACCAATTTTCGGTGGAAGTTTACATGGTAATGTACATCATATATTTTTTTTAGTTTTATCATTCTCTTATTTTAGAAGTTACGGGGGGGGGGACACACATTTTACCACTTTGGAAGTGTCTCTCGCGCAAACTATTCAGTTTAGAAAAAAATGATATTAGAAACCTCAATATCATTTTTGAAGACCTATCCATAGATACCCCACACGTATGGGATTGATGAAAAATTTTTTTTTGAGTTTCAGTTCTAAGTATGGGGAACTCCAAAATTATTTGTTTTTTTTCTATTTTTGTGTAAAAATCTTAATGCGGTTTACAGAATACACCTACTTGCCAAGTTTCAACAGCATAGCCCTTCTAGTTTTGGAAAAAAATGGCTGTGACATACGGACGGACAGACAGACAGACAGACAGACAGACATGACGAATCTATAAGGGTTCCGTTTTTTGCCATTTGGCAACGGAACCCTAAAAGGGTTCCGTTTTTTGCCATTTGGCAACGGAACCCTAAAAAGATCGGGTCGGGATGACACAAATATTTCCTCATTTCTCTTTCCTACTCCATCACCAGACCATCTATCTATAACCTATTCATTAAGACCATTCCAATGAGCCCAAACACGATACCTGTGCTGTAAGTTGGTAAGGGAGTTGGATATCCTGCAAATTCCAAGTGATGCTACAGCATCAGTTCAAGGTTACTATGTTCTTCTAATATCATTGAAGTAACAGAATACCAAATTTCAAATCGATCACACCTGTGGAAGATACTCACATCCATTCATAAATTAGAAAAACAACCGACTTCCAAAAAAACACTACAAAGTGAAAAATAACTTTAATTTCGGAAGTCGGTGGTTCGGGTCTTTGGTTTTGAATTTTCGTTTTTTGCCACCAACTTCCGAAATTAAAGTTATTTTTCACTTCGTAGTGTTTTTTTTTTGGAAGTCGGTGTTTTTTTTTTTGTTTAATTTTTTTTTCACTTTTTAGTTGTGGTACCTGCCCCACACAAATTCAAATACCACTATCTACCATGTATTTCGTCAATTTTTTTGGAGTTATTCGTCCATCTGTCGCGCATATACTTAATGCAAATTTAAGACTTATATGGTTTTCTCATGGATGCCATTGTCAGAAATAGACCAAATTTAAATGGAACCGCACGGGAAGCACTAGCTTTCAAATAAAAAAATAATCATCAAAATCGGTTCACCCAGTCGAAAGTTCTGACCTAACAAACATAAAAAAGCGGCCAAGTGCGAGTCGTACTCGCCCATGAAGGGTTCCGTAGCAGCAAGTAACGATAAGTTTACGATTTATGACGTATTAAAAAAAAAACTACTTGCTAGATCTCGTTCAAACCAATTTTCGGTGGAAGTTTACATAGTAATGTACATCATATATTTTTTTAGTTTTATTATTCTCTTATTTTAGAAGTTACAGGGGGGGGACACACATTTTACCACTTTGGAAGTGTCTCTCGCACAAACTATTCAGTTTAGAAAAAAATTATATTAGAAACCTCAATATCATTTTTGAAGACCTATCCATAGATACCCCACACGTATAGGATTGAAGAAAAAAAAATTTTTGAGTTTCAGTTCTAAGTATGGGGTAACTCCAAAATTATTTGTTTTTTTTCTATTTTTGTGTGAAAATCTTAATGCGGTTCACAGAATACATCTACTTACCAAGTTTCAGCAGCATAGCTCTTATAGTTTCGGAAAAAAGTGGCTGTGACATACGGACGGACAGACAGACAGACAGACAGACAGACAGACATGACGAATCTATAAGGGTTCCGTTTTTTAACGGAACCCTAAAAATACAGTCAAATTGAGAACCTCCTCCTATTTTTGAAGTCGGTTAAAACAACTGAACCGATTTTGATAAAACATGTATATGAACCATCGCTAGAAAACCTGCTTTCAACAAAAAAAAATCGGTTCACCCGTTTAAGAGCTACGGTAGCACAGACAGACACACACACAGCGGTCAAATTTATAACACCCCTCTTTTTGCGTCGGGGGTTAAAAAAAAAACATAGCAAGTAGTGGTATACGAATTTGTGTGGGGTAGGTACCACAACTAAAAATCAACCGACTTCCAAAAAAAATACTAGTAATATTAATTTTGGAAGTCGATGGAAAAAAATAAAATAGTCTTTGATAAAAGTATTGTAAGTACAAGTTCTGCTTAGTAATTAAAGTGACATCACAAACCCCAGCCATGCCTCGGATTGAGTCGGCTGCCTTCTGATCAGAAAATCTGATTTAAGTAGCCACCGAATATTAAGTATATTGGCAACACGCGTGTCTGTACGCACGTATGCACAATGCACGTGGATCTCCTTATCTGGACATGCACTAAAACCACTTTAAATATCTGTTACAAACTAACTGGGAAAAACTAATAATCTCGAGTAGATATATTGGCAACGCGTGTGTTTGACGTACGTATGCACAATGCATCCACAACTGTACAGGAGGATGTAAAACATAATTTTAGGGAAAAACCAGTGGGTGAACTTGCAAAGTGCGATATCGCAAAATGTATCAAAGTACAAGCCGTGACCGTTTCACGGCTTGTTGGCTTTGAATAAAGAGCATCACGAATGATGTGCAGGTGTTTGTGTCAGTCCGTCCTTTTACATGTGCGTTTACACTAGATGGAGCTAGTAATGTGGTCGGAGTGGAATATGGCTTTGAAGTGACACAATTTGTTTCGTTTGGATAATAATATGTTGAAGAATCGCTCAAAGATCGATGAGTGGACAGATGGGTCCACGAAAGCTTAATTCTTACAACAATGGCTTTTTTTTTTTTTTTTTTTTGGGTGGGAAATCATCAAATAACTTCTCCCGCTCTGGGCGGAGCGGGAGGGCGTGTCAGACTCTTACTGACTAAAACCCACCCGTGTTCCTTCAGTTGCCGTGTTGCCAGGGGGCCACGATGTCCCTATCGGTTCTCTTCGAACCCCCGGCAGGCATTGGCCCTAGCGGACCCCGTCAATTCTGCTGACATCTCTTTGAGGCGCGCGTGGAACACAACGCGCCGTCGACCCGGGCTTGGTCCTTATCGGACGGCGAGCTACCCATTGCTCACCGTCCGCAAGCCCGCGCCTACGGTGGCCGGAAATCCTCTCGTGACTCCCGACGCCCAGGGCGTCTCCTGCTGCGGCGGTTAGGGGCGCGAGGGCGCGAAATTTGCCTCTCCCTCACGCGCTCCGTCTCCTCCTTCGCGAGCATTACTGCTTCGCAGAACGAGGTGACGGCCTGCCATTTCCTCTCGCTCCGTAGCATGGCCCGAATCAGGGCCGGACGCGAGAGATCACCGCCGCCGATCGCTTCCACGAGGACACGGCGATGCTCTGCCCAAGCCGGGCAGACCTCCACCGTATGCTCCACCGTGTCCTCCGGGCGATCCACACAGTGATGACACCCGGGCGTTTCCTCCCGCTTTATCCTGAACAGGTACCTCCCGAAACAGCCGTGTCCGGTGAGCACCTGTGTCAGGCGGAAGGTGAGGACGCCGTGGCGCCTCTCTAGCCACTCCTCAAAGAGGGGTCTTATCGCAGCAATTGCGGCGTGCCCAGCGCTGGGTTGCGACAATCGCACTCTCCATTCCGCCATGAGATCCCGCCGGAGCTCTGTCCGCTGTGCCGCAACTTCTTGCGGCATCGGAGTTAAGCCCCGGCGTTTCGCCTCCTCGCGCCACTCCCAAATGTGCGCGAGGTACAACAATGGCTTGAACTTACACACTGATAGCGCCAATTAATGGGTAGATAGACTGCCGGACAGTCACTGTATGTATCGGTGCGTATTATATTATCATCTAAGATTCTAGGCCTTCGACGGTACAAAACGACATTGAGCCTCATTAACCAAATAAAGGAGTACGTGTGAACTACAAAGTATGAAGTGAAATATATTTCTAACCATTATTAATGGCAACTCAAAACTAGTCGAGTGTCGATAGACAAACACACGCAGTATCTATGAGAACCAACTGAAAACAAACTACGTTGCAGTTTTTTTATTCAATATAAGTTTTGGTAAGTAATGTCCAGCTCAGCTCATCCCGGGATGAGCTGGACTCCTTTAAGAAAGATTGGTCCTTGGAAGCTCTAGACAGAGAGAGGTGGAAAGAGGGTAGGGAGGCCTTTGCCCAGCAGTGGGACAATAAAGGATAAGAAAAAAAAAAAAAAAAAAAAGTAATGTAGTAGTACACGTCGTAATAATATAGGGTAGCCAAATCAGAATGTACTTATAGAACTTTTTTTGGTCACCATTTTTAATTGGCACCTCACGGTTCTTCGATATCCACTATTAAGTGTTATGCATTTCTAAGGCCATGACTACAGCATTAATTTCAACAATTTGATCCTAAAGTTCCTACAGGAAATAAAACACGACCCAACGTTTTTTAACAGGTCAGTACGAGTAACTAATACCATTTAGATCACGGAGGATTTGTATATAAACTATATTTTCACAATTGAGGAGAAGAGCTACCTTCGTTGACCCAGGCATGACCCCTAAATTCTTTATTGTCTGGCTGGTTACGTGGAGTAATTACATCATTTTTACAGGCTACAGGACAAGTGCTGCTGTTACTGCAATCATATCAATCAGTTAGACCTAGTGAACATGTGGTTCCAATAAAAGAGAACCAGAAACCATGTAGCACGAAACATAATCGAAACTTAGACAGGAATGTCTCCAATACTAGGTATAGCAAATAATAGTTTACGTGTAATGATAAAATCAATGATTAGATATGTAGGTCAAAACTGAAACCAAGTAAGAATCAACGTGAATAAAAAAGCAATATAGGGTTAAAAAGCGGCTTTTCGGTTTACCTAAATAATCACTAACCTGTTTATCGGCTCATTAAAATACATGGTAGAAACATCCTGTTTGATTATATCAATTCCAAGTAATCTTATCGCGTTATAACTGTAATGCAGTGTGCGTGCCAGGACGAGAAAAGCAGCTATAAATACTCCTGTTAATTAAACTGCAGCTATCAGTTTAAAAATGACGCCGATACAAGTATTCGTGTTTATGGATTTCGGGAGTGTATTCGGTGACTCAAAGAAACTTATTGAAGTAAGCCTGTTGGATGTACCACGTAGTCAATATCTTCAACCAGAAAACACAAAAGAACCGCAAGCCAAGAAGACATGGAACTTAAAGTTTAATGGATTTAATTTGAATACTTACAAATTGATCAATAAGTTCATAAACGAACAACAAAAACCCGTGTGCCTGGTCTCCCATAATGGACACGAATTTGATTTTCATATACTCAAACGAGAGCTTCAGAAATTGAATATCAGTTTGTCTGATGATGTCTTATGTGCTGATAGTATCTATGCTTTTTATGATATCCTTAAAAATGACAAATCTCGTCATAATGTGAAAGGTAAAAAGAAAGGAGTAAAAGGTATTGATTCTAGCACAAAAAAGGATAACAATTTCAGTAATTCCAATAACGTTAGTAACATGTTTAGCGATATTATTGTAATAAGTGACCAAATAGACGATACTAAGCAAGATAAACCTGAGCAAGAAACATTGAAAGCTACAAAACTTTCAAACATATGAACAAAATAAAAAAATATGATGCTATTACTGCTATTGACTTAACTGAAGAACGAGGACCTAATGATAATATTATTATAATAAAAGAAGAAAGTACGTATCCTTGTGTGTAAATACGTCAACCATAGTATCGATTTGTCGAGCGAACAAATAGTCGATAATATTCAAGTTACAGACACTCAAGGTCATGAACTAAATGAAGATTTAAATAATGATAATATGCAACCGCGAAATAAAAAGACACCTAAAAAGCACCGATTTGATACTACAAAGAAGCCTATGGCAAATAAGAGAAGGAAACTTGATTCAAATCTTCGAAATCCAGAAAATTCTAAACGGAAATTAGATTTTGATAAGAATTTTATATATAAGGGGAAAGCTGTAAGAAATGTATTCTTTGGAAATGACAATATTCCAAAACTCAAGTATACATTAGGGGCCATTTATAAACGAGTTGTGAAAGGCCGTCGTATAAAGCCTCACCCAACTGCAAAGGACGTCATCATCATCATCAGCCTATAAATGTTCCCACTGCTGGGACACAGGCCTCCTCTCTGTGAAAGGGAGTGGGCCGTAATCTACCACGCGGGCCCAGTGCGGGTTGGTAGATGTCACATGTCTTCGAATTTTCGGTTCTAGGACATGCCGGTTTCCTCACGATGTTTTCCTTCACCGTTTTGAGAGCAGTGGTGAAGAAATAATTTACACAAAGTAAAGCGCCTGTCTGGGTTCGAACCTATGACCTACAACTCGTAAGTCGCGGCCGTTACCACTGGGCCACCACTGCTCACCACTGGGCCACCACTGCTCAAGGACGTATATATACATAAAGTTTAGAATATCACATAAATTAGGCAAAAGATTATTAGCCTGGACAGACCAAATACAACTTAAGTTTGCTGATGTTAAAGCAAAGGAAGTTGTCATCCGTAAACGAAATCGCTGATAATATAAATGCGAAATTAAATTAGAATGTTAGTTGCGTCCTTACAAGTAAACTAAAGATAGAGAAACTGCAGTTCGTTTCAAGTAAATTTTGGCAAATAACACAGAAAGTATGCTAATTTTGTTGTTTTGGAGCACATCATCATCTGCCTAGCCTTTTCCCAACTATGTTGGAGTCGGCTTCCAATCTAACCGGATACAGCTGAATACCAATATTTTACATGGACGATTGCCTATCTGACCACATAAAAATTAATCATCATCATTCATTTCTATGAGCTCTATTTTGGAGCACATAAAAAGTAATTTTTCATAAATAAGTGGATTAATAGAAAAATTTGAAAAAATCGTAATCACGTCATTTCATGCCACGTCCATTCAGCCATGCTGTGTGTGAAAGTGCATGAAAAACATTATCTCACGATTTCATGTTTTATTCGATTATGTACAGACGTTCTCAGAACTTGACTTCTTCGTTGGTCTAGTGGTTGTAAAGTCACAAGCACAGTACCGCTTCAGTAGCCAAGTTCTGAAAACTCAAGCAGTAGCTGAGCATGAGGTCCTAGATTCGATTTCCGATTCGAGCAAAGTGTTATTGGGTTTTTCCATCTGAAATTTCTCAGTAGCAGCCCGGACTCTGGATTTGTGCCCAGTTGATGGCAATAGGCTCGCCCCTATTACATGGGACTTAAACATACCTGGCTAAATGGGTGTACTAGGTACACCTCTGCCTTCCCCATCAAGGAATACAGCCATGAGGTTATGTTATGTTTTGAGAACTGTAACAAATGGACTACCATACCAAACCTAGAAATAAGTGTAGCTTATCGACTCATATAGATAACAGAATTCTAATAATATTCTATTATGATGATAACAAATATTCAACGTTGTTTAATGACAAGTGATTACCGCATTATTGATTGCATTCAAAGTCGAAATCGAAACTATAAATACATAGTTCATTGTCGGCGTAATTTTGAAAAGTGCTATAGTAAAATGCAGCCATTTGTTTTTATAATGACGCCGATACAAAACTTCGTGTTTACTGATTTGGGGATTATCAAAGAGATTTAGATTATTGAAATATGCCTGTTATAAGCACACCGAAGTTCTTTGGAAAGTCCAATCAAAATCGCACAGTTCCAACAGCTGACACTGAAAATGCACTTTCATCAGAAGTTTGATAAGAGTATTTGCAATAGCATCAGTGAATTCATGATGTATCTTAAAAACCAATCTGTCGAGTCACTCAAAAAATGAAATGTATGTGTGAATAGTAAATAAATAAATAAATAATAAATAACGGAAACGAATTTGATTACCCCTAACTTAAAGTATCTCATCATTGTTAAAGTTTTGATTTAAATAATCATGCAACGTCAGGACGAAAAATACCTGTTAAGCGATTGTTTGTTATTAAGTACTTCAACATTTTAGTAGTAAGAAATTGTAATTATAAAATAAATAACTGTAAAAATACATCGTTTTATTAAAATTTACTTAATAATGAAGCGAATATACCGTTGAGGCAATAAGTCTTCGGCTAGCAATCCCAAAGCTATCACAATTACCTACTGTTACGAACGCTGCCCCACCGAGTCGGATGCGACGATTAACCTCTTTCTCGAAGTTGGACCTACGTAACTGGATATGTTGTCCTAGGTCCCTAGGTCTATTTATTAGCTTGACTGTTGTATTGCTGGGTAAATGCCTCTTCATAAACGTATTTTCTATCACTTGTCTTGTTACCATTTTATAGCGTTCCTCGTAAGCGAACCTTACAATCGAATCCGAAAACGAATCGAAAAATTTCGAATAGCTGTGCTGTTCTATCATTCGCATACATTGGTAGTCCTACTGAATGAAATTAATAATTTTGTAAGTATGTGATAAAAAGTAAAAAAGTTTTCTTAAAATTGATACACATGGAAATACTCTATATCACAAACTATTATATTTTTACTAACTTCTGTTAGTTCCATAGGGTGACACAATGCGCGGTTTTATTGCTACTACCAATCTTCTACAGACAAACTTTATGTAACGCCAAGCCTCCAAGTACCGATAAAGTTATTTAATAAAAATCTTTACTTCTCATTTCTCACTAATATCCTTACTAACACACACCACTCCACGTCCAAACCCAGCGGTTCTCCTCCATCTAACACTACGTACTCTCAGCACATTTCCATTATCCCGGCCCTTTTGCCCCAGTTCTCGCCCCCCGCCGAGCTGTAATTAAATATCAAATGCGGAAGCTTTCCACCACTTCGCTCATTATAGTTTTTAATTATTTTAGTTACATGATTTAGTAGTCTCCTCTGCCTAACTCTTCGGGGAATACTGACAGGCGTGATGTTATATTCTTTGATTTAGTTAAGTGTCGGTAACTTTTTAGTTTAGATCTTCTGTTGTGGTTTAAGAGGTTCTAAAATAAGAAAAAATATATTGACCCAAGTTAAGGCTCACAAAAATACAAAAAAAAACAGCGAAAGTTTACAACAGTATTGTGTGCTCCACGGCTGCGACAAATAGGCCCAGTTCGGCATAAATGCCAGAGAACTAGTGCCTGACGCTGGTTTTCAACTGAACCTTATGTTGCGAGTACAACTTACGGATGTAAATCAGTTTTTAGTCTGTGTAAATATTTAAATAACAAATTAATAGATACACATATGTGTAGTAGATAATAATAAAATCGATATATGATATAAATAGCGACTCGCCCCGGCTTCGCACGGGTATAAACCGGGTTATTATACATATAAACCTTCCTCTTCAATCACTCTATCTATTAAAAAAAACCGCATCAAAATCCGTTGCGTAGTATTAAAGATTTAAGCATACATAGTGATATAGGGACAGAGAAAGCGACTTTTATACTTTGTAATGATTAAGTTTAAAAATAATTAAAGATTTATACAGTGGTGTTTAACATCGAATTAATGCTGACGTTTCAATCATCAAATAACTTTTATCGGAAGACTAAATATGACGGTTTGACATCTTATGTATCTATATAATATACACTCATACATACAAAAAAATAAAATTTAAGTGCATGTTTATAACGTCAAAATAATAACTTTTTACCAAATAGATGTTGTGGTGAAAGTATATATATGGTACTATAAAACAATTTTTTTTTGTCTCTATCAATTTGTTCCGAATAATCTCAGAAACGGCTGGAACGATTTTGACGCTTTCACTGGCAGATAGCTGATGTTATAAAAAGTAACTAAGGCTACTTTTATTTTAGAAAAAGAATAAGGGTCCACGCGGGCGAACCTGCGGGCAGCAGCTATTTATTAATATGTTACGTTATCCATGTATGTAACTGTTTTGTAGGTATACCTACCTGATAACAAAAAAACATTTATTCTCAAATAAATACCTAGAAACTGGGTGACCGAGCTCTGCTGTAGTGAAAAATAATAGAGAATAGTCATTTAATAGTATAGGAAAGTTCATACTAATGTACCTACTTATTCCATGGTGCCATGTCATTATTGTAAGGTAGCCATCTTGTTCTAAACTTTGGGCGACCGAGCTCTGCTCGAGTGAAAGTACGGAGAAAACGAACTTTCCCAGATATGAGACCTAGCTAGATCGATTTTTCGCCCCCTACCTATAGTGCAACTTTCATTGAAATTTTTAGAGCTGTTTTCGAGAACGGGAATACAAATATATATAATTATATATAGATATACAAATATTGCTCGTTTAATACTATAAGATAGTTTCTCAAAAACTTATCTTCAGAATTCTAAATGTCTTCCAATTACGCGTTAGCTTAGTTAAAATATTGCGTTTGATGTATATTTTACAAGACAAAGGCGAGACAGTTAGGTCAACAAACTTGGAAATTCAGTTTTAAAATTGTAACTGTTGTAAAGAATCCAATTTTTAAATGAATACTTTGAACTTTTTAGAATTGTTCTCAGGCAATTCATTCAATTACTGTCTCGTAAGTTATTTATCAACTTATACACAAACAAAGCCTAAGTTTCTTGGTAATGCACCTTAGAAGTTAAAAAGTCTCATTTGCTCAGTTTTAACCTCTATCTCTAACATTATAGAGTCAACAAAAGAAATCTGCCCAGCCTTTTCCCAACTATATTGGGGTTGGCTTCCAGTCTAACCGGATGCAGCTGAATACCAGTATTTTACATGGAGCGACTGCCTATCTGACCTCCACAACCCAGTAACTGGGTAATACGATACCCCTTGGTAAGACTGGTTGTCAGCCTCTCGGGCTTCTGACGACCCGTAACGACTGTCAAAGATCCACGAATGACAGCCGGGACCAACGGCTTAACGTGCTTTCCGAGGCACGGAGGAGTCTCGGTATGTAAAGATGGTCACCCATCCACAGACCAACCCCGGCAAGCGTAGCTTAACCGGATGAATCGACCCGTGCGGCTGTTATTACTTAGCCACGAATCCTCCCCATTATTGAGTCAGGAAAGAAATAAATAAAAGTATTTTTTTTTGCTCAATTAATCCCCTATTCCCATCAATCCACTGCCCATAGCTCACGTTTGCACGGACGTAATAAAATCGCGGCGATTTTTTTTCGTGTACTTGATTTTCAATGCTCTCCTTAGCGCCGAGAGTTGAAAATCCAACAGCGTTTTTTCAACGCGCTGGGGCGAGAGTGCGTCTCAGCGCGTTAGATTCTTAACGCTCGGCGCTCGGCTTAACACCGTGCGCGATAAAATCCCGCAGCGATTTTATTACGTGCGTGCGAACGTGAGCTAACACGGATAATAATTATAATCATTTCAGAAAACATCCATATTACACACATCTTAAAAACAACTAATTCACATAAAGCTTCTAATAATAGCTAATTCACGTACAGTTTCTTGGTATTTGCTCCCTCATCACCTGTGTTCAGGAGATAATACTTGGTTACCTTTAGTTAGAACAAAACTTTCTAAATAAAACAAAATATTAACTAGCAACCTTTGTATTCTTCGCCCCACTTCTCAAAAAGCAATTACACAATTAAAGAGCGTTTCGCAAAAATTAAAGTAGAGTGCCTTTTGTGAAAAACTTATTCCAGTTATTGTAAAAACTATTAATTAGGGAACTTTTTCATTGTCTCCGATCTGTCGAGTGACTTTCGTAAGTTACGACATCTTTTATGAAATTTGTATTTTTTTATGATGCCTATTCATAATTCTGTCCCTAGTTCTTAAATAGTATCATTATGTTGGCAAATTTTCTAACGCCTTATGACAGTTAACATTGAGACGTTCTTAAAAAAGTCTGTTAAATACCTTAAAGTAACAGAAACGGCATGGGACTTAACAGCAAATTTTTATTTATTCGATTTATAAATTCATTTGTCATTTCCAAGTGTCAGTTTTAATTGAATCTTAAATTAAACTACCTAAATTCCACTCTAGGAACAACATTTTGGTGACATTTATATGTATACATAATCAGCCTATAACGTTCCCACTGCTGGGACACAGGCGTTCTCTCTGTGAGAGGGAGTGGGTCATACTCCACCACGCGGGCCCAGTGCGGGTTAGCGGATGTCACATGTCTTCAAATTTTTGGACATGCCGGCTTCCTCACGATGTTCTCCGTCACCATTTTGTGAGTGTTGAAATAAATTACTCAAAGTAATAAGCCTGCCTGGGGTCGAACCCATGACCTACGACTCGTAAGTCGGGGCCGTTACCACTGGGCCACCACCGCTCTCTATTTACGTATTTGAATTTATGCATTTATGTTCAATAAACTAAATATAACCATAGAAAAGACATAGAACATATAGACAAAATTCAATAGGTTCAATATGACTGTTTGCATTCAGTGTTCACCCCCTATAAAATGAACCTACGATTTATATCATCCACAAATCATACCAGTTATGGCAGGGGTAATCTTAAGGGCATTCGTTTACTCCATAGGACACCAACGTTCAATGCCGTTTTTATGGGACATAAAACTTTAGTAGTCTATGTATTAACGAAAATATAAGTTTGTTATGTTAAAGTTAGAAATAGATCGCCATTGAAATGGTAGGTATTGTTTAAGTGTTGCTCTGTTAACCATCAAAGTGATAGGTAGAATTCTAAAACACGAGAAACTTATAGCTACTCGACTCTGAGTAGTTTTTTTACTTTCGTATTTTAGATAAGTTCAGTAATCTTCACTTTTCTATTGTGTATAACTTTAGAAATCAAGCTATCACAAAGCACTTAGGTCCGCAATAAAACAATTGTCCATAAAAATCTACATATTACAAGTAAATCCCTCACAATTTATGGATAGAGGCGTTATTAAACTATAAAAATGAAAATGGGCGTAAAATGAGTTCGGTTAATGGTTCCGCATAATAAAACGCTAAAGTAATTGTGTCGTATAGCGCTAATAAAGTTTCGTAATTAACGTAAATAGTTTTCTTTGTTATGAAGCGACGGCTAAATTGTAAAGTCCTCAAACTCGGTGGGTAGTTTAGTAATTATATCATGTTTCTTTACCGAAACTGGTGTCGTAAAACTATCAGTACAAAGTGAAGTTTACGCTTCTATAGCTGTAGCCACGTCGTAGCGCTACGGGGAACGGCGTAGCGCGTAGCGGTGTAGCTAACTGCTAAATAGTATAGTAATTTTATGGAAAGTTTTTTTTTTTCAAAGTCCCCTTAGTTTCGTTGTCATACGGGGTGTCAGGGACATCGACGCGAAAACTTTTACCATGGGTTCAGTACATGATTCTGAAACCCCCTGCATTAAAATTTTTCGTTGGTTATTCCAAAAAAAAACAGCTGTTTCATAGAAAAGTGCAATATCTACGCGTTCGAAAAATATGGAACAGCTGATTTTTTTTAAAATAACCGACAAAAAATTTCAATGCAGGGGGGTTTAGAATCATGTACTGAATCCATGGTAACAGTATTCGCGTCGATGTCCCTGCCACCCTGTATTTGTGTCAAAAAAGTGAGAAAATAAAATTAAGTTTTGCTCTTTTCTAGCCCTCTAAAACCGCTCATCAAAACTTGACCAAATTTATACTGGACCACTAGGGAGTGCCCTTTCAAACAAAAAACATAATTATTAAAATCGGTTCATAAATGAAGAATTAATAATACACAAATAAATAAATTTATAATTTTATATAGACGAATTGAAATCCTTCTCCATTTTTGAAGTTGGTTAAGGTAGAAACCTCCAAAAAGTCTAACCTCCCAACTTAAACAAATACAACTTAAACCTAATTATCCACTTTTCATTAAAGTATATTCATTTCACAAAATTTCAAGTACAAGTTCACCGGCGTTCCTCTCCTCGGTCCACAGTACCAATAAATTAACCAGGAACATTTTATCTACCTCACTGGCCGATTCTGAGGTGCCGTGCCTGACCGATGCGTTGAACACTTGGAAAATGGCTTGTCCCAACACGGATCTGCCCGACAACCCTTCTTCTCAGAGACGATGGGACGTTCCGCTCTGCAGTATTATACGAAATACCCTATTAAACATATCACCTAATACTGTTGAGCGTGTCCGTCTGCTGGCTGTGGGAGAATGGGAGTCACGCTTGTGGCTTCAGGCGCTCCCGTCATCCACCATAGGCACTATGATGGATGACTCATCGTTTCGGCTCGCTACGTATCTCCGCTTGGGTGCACCTTGTGTTGCTCCGCATTTGTGTCATTACGGTGAAGCTGTCGACAGTCTCGGGCACCATGGCCTGTCCTGCTGCAGGAGCGCAGGTCGCATAGCACGGCACGCCAGCATCAGCGACATTATTCTTCGAGCCCTTGTCACCGCCGGCGTACCAGCGATATTAGAACCAAACGGCTTGGTATGTGACGATGGGAAGAGACCAGACGGGATGACGTTGTTGCCTTGGAAGGTGGGTAGGCTTCTGGTTTGAGCTGCAACCTGTGTCTGCACCCTTGCGCCATCTCATGTTCCTAATACGGCGGGCTGTGCTGGTGCCGCTGCTGCGGCTGCTGGGACCCTCAAGCGGCGCAATCACTGTAACATTATGGGTAACTACAGTTTTGAGCCGTTTGGAATCGAAACGCTCGGATCATGGGGGCTCGAGTGCGCGTCTCCTTTTTAAGGAAATTTCTCGTCGATTGGTCGACACTTTACGTGATCAGAGGGCTGGCTCGTTCTTTAGCCAAAGAATTAGCATTGCCATTCAACGTGGCAATGCTGCGAGTCTTTTGGGCACGTTTCCGGATGACAGAAATGTGGACGAATACTTCGACGCCGAAAAGTCGTTTTGTTTTTATTTTTATTTATACAGATAGGTAATTAGTCTTTTAATTTAGTACCTATAGTGTAAATAGTTGTGTTAAAATCTGTAAAGTTATGGTGTTAATTAATTTGAATATGGTATTAATTGTACATTTCATTTAAATGTCTAAATAAACCTTTTCATTTAAACTCTCGACCTCCATATTCCAGGTTTTAATTTAACAAAAACTGTATCACAGACTTAAATGTTCCAGATCTTTATTCAAGTACAACAAAGAGTTTAATCGTGTGGAAACTATTGTTGGTTTTAAAATATAACTGGCTCGGCTTAAATCTGTACATTAGCGATCCTATACACAGTCGGTTTGGTGCCGTAAGGAGCTCGTTGAAGCCGCGAGTACGAATCATTAGAGTAAGTATGTTTATTGTTATTTTTAAGTCTCTGCTAAAGTGGTAATAAGAGTATAAGTAAAAATGTTGTGATGGCTGAGAGGTTACATGACATGATTCTCGTACACGATGTTGCAAGTTCGAACCTGGCTAACAATGTGTCTTTTAAATTATCATGTAAATCTTTTATAGTAGCATGTATATTGTAACTTTATTTAATTATGGATTCAGAGCATGTGTATTCGATCTACCCTCTTACTGTTACCTGTAACTGAGTGTAAACAACAGGATAATGTACCTATATTAAAATAGTTTATTGTAAAAGATAATTGTATCTCGTTAATAATCCTTAAATAAATAAACATAATCAAGAAACCGCGACTTAAATTAATCTGAAATCATCAGTAATTTCGCAGTGAGCTAGCTTGGTGATTTGCTTGTGCTTTTACAAGAGGCATGTACCCTGCAGTGGGACAAGTATTGTCTAAGATAAACTATTACTAATGCCCGTATTCACTTACATCAAGCAAAGCAACGCCTAGTTGTGTAAAATGCCAAACGAAATAGTTTCCTAGACTCCTGTTTCACCATTCGTTTCTCAGTAGGCAAGTCGTAAGCTTCGAAATCTACGTTTTTGACACTAGTATGTTGTTTTCAGGGTTCCGTAGTAAACAAGGAACCCTTATACTCTCGTCATGTGTGTCTGTCTGTCTGTCTGTCCGCGGTCTAGCTCCGAGACTCTTAGTACTAAAAAGCTGTAATTTGGCATGTAATTACGCCGACAAAGTGATAAAACAAAATTATGTTTTTTATTAGTTTTTTCTATCCCGTAGTATGGAGTATCGTTGGAAAGGTCCTTCAAAAACATTCTGAGCATGTGAGAACCATTTTTGGATTCAGGGATCCGTTTGCGAAATATTAAGCTTTAAAGTGCTAATTTTTGTTAGAGTCAAGTCCCCCCCCTTGCCAGCTAAATGGTTGGTTTTGGATGTGTGAAAAAATTCACAGCAGTAGTTTATATAAGGAAATTAAAAGGAAAACTATCATAGTTAATTATTACTTGATAACTTGTTGCAAAAACATGTTTCCCCATACATTCCGTATGGGAGAGCATGTTTTTCAACTACAAAGTTCAACTTTTCATCTTCCTAGCTCGGCAGGCTGTGCTGGGGCTACTGCTGCAGGTGCGGAAAACCTCAAACGGTGCAAATACTCCAATCTTATTGGGACTTATATGTTTGAGCCGTTTGGGGTTGAAACACTAGGGCCATGGGGTCCGAGTGCCCACCTTGTTTTTCAAGACATCGCCAAGCGGCTGGTCGACTCTTCACGTGACCAGAGGGCTGGCCTATTCTTTGGTCAAAGAATCAGCATTGCCATACAACGTGGCAATGCTGCCAGCCTTTTGGACACTTTTCCTACTGACAGCGATGCGGACGAATTTTTTGATGCCCTATGATTATTTCCCCCTCCCCCTTTTTATATACTTATACATATTATTATATTACTACAAAGTTAAGTTTGTTTTTGGGATAAATTCATCCCAACTACGGAACCCTCCATTATGCGTGGTCCGATACGCACTTAGCCGGTTTTTTAAATCAAGTTCGGTGTCTGTCAATATTGTTAGAAATCTGTTGCTAGGCGACCTGTAAGAGTTGTCTAACATTAGTTTTAAATTTTCTTTACCAACACTGCTATATGGATTCTCTGTCGTTTGAAATAAAGGTCTATTATTATTAAACATCGGCGAATCAGTGTCGTCACTTTAGTCAACACTTTGCGTTTCATGATTTATGTATTATTGCGCTAAGTGTTTATTGTTTACGCATTTAATTTACGTGTCGCTTAGGGTTAGTGAAAACGGGCATAAGAAATTGTCATTTCTGAAACTATTTTCATGCGCAACATTAAAGACACAATAAAACAACCTCCTTCTACCATTATTCGTTTATTTAAAGTCCCATTTCCAGAATACTTTCCTCCGGCGGTTGATTCTCGGCTTATCTGTGAATAGCCGAGACGCCTCTCATTCATTCATTCAGTATTCAATCTCGCTCTCAATCTCATCGCCATTCGTATTAGCGTCCGCGGTAACTCACTAATAATGCCGAGGATTTCGCGTCAAATATTTATTACAGGATAGAAAGATATATAAACTTTATTTGCTGGAGATTTGTTAGGTTTATGACGATGTTTTGAGATTGGACGGACTAGGTACGTGCAAATAATACTAACTTACTTACCTGCTTGTACAGTCATATCCAAAATAGGTATGTTCGCCACCATAAGAGCTATTTTTGTCTGCTCATTGCACGATAGAATCTGCTTTACCGACTCAGCATTTTAAGTGTATTGCATCGTAATGTCAATACCGCAGAATGATATTCAGCTATCTTTGAGACATGTCGGACCGAATTTAAAATGGGACACTGGGTCTGACAGTATTATTTAAACTAATATTTCATAAAATAGCATGAACACCGTTCGGGGACCATTGTATCCAATACGCTACAAAGTCACCACACGACTTACAACTCCATTTGTATTCGCTGTAATCAATATTTTTGTTTGAAATTTTTTGCAGTCTATGGTCAGATAGATATTCTTGTCAAATAAATCGACTAAAAGCAAAAATATAAATGGGCAACACTATAAAAAAATGTTGAAAATGACATTCCCGCGCGGTCAAAATGACAGTAAAAAGTCACTCCCGGGATGCGCGCGTTCGCAGTAATAATTCGTTTTTTAATGGTTTTAGTGTGTAAATCGTCGGAAAGTGGTGATATTTTCATTTTGAAGTAAATATTACATCGTTTTAGATAATATTCGCACTAAATAACATTAGATTATACCTATTTTGACCCAACCAAAAAAAGTGTAAACAAACGTGAAGGAGAAAGTTCTCGTGAAAGTGAAAGTTGTGATATTTTGTGAGTTTTCTGTATGGATCTGATCGGTAAGTGTTTTATTTCTTTTCTATATTTCATTTTCTAACGTTTTAGAAAAAAATTAGACCAAAATATAAATAAAAAATATTTTTTTGGTACGGAGAAAGTTATGAAAGCACTAGAAATTCTAGATCAGCAAATACCTAGATTTTTTGAATTTTTTTGAAAAAAATTTTGTCTCTAAAAACGCTTTTATTAGATAACTTATCTATCCATAATGTACCCTGCAAAATTTCGTGTGAATTGGTACGGTAGTTTTATTAGAAATCGTAAAAACATTAGAACATAGAAAACACAAAAAAAACGGGTAATAAAGATTAGTAAACGTTGATAACAAAGACTGTAACCATTTACAATGTATCTCTAATCTATTCGAGTAGCAAAAAACATAAACAAAACACTTTAGACGTTATTATGAAACCCGATGCTTTTGTTTATTCAAGTGCGGTCGTAAATCTGTCACGGCGCAGACCACCCACCGCGCCTGAGCGGTTAAAAAGATTATAGGTTGATGTAAACTTGTCAATATTCATAGGTGTATGCTATTTTCCCTAAAGTAATTAAATATTACTAGTGACCACTAATCGAATCGCCCCATCGCCCAGTGGTCGAATTTCAACCATAATTCATTTACATTTTAAGTTGTTGTACATTCTAATTCAATGCTGCCATAATAGTACATACTAATTCCATGCTGCCATGTCATTATTCTAAGGTAGCCATTTTGTGTCAAACGCATGGTAGTGTGTGTAATGTTTTTAAGCTATTGCATAGCTTTTATCGCGGGCTTTGAGCGCGGCGACCGAATCAAGAAATTCCGTAACGAAAATAAAACCTAACACCCCACTCCGCCTACCATGTAATGACGGTTCCCATGACAACGTGATGTTGTCATGGGAACGTAATTTTTGTTTTATGTCATCACGTCATCATCCCAAGTGTAGCGTTGACAAATAGGAAGTATGGAGGTTACAAATGCTATGCAATAGCTTTACCGCGGCAGTCCCCGAGTGCCACACGTTTTTTTTTTTAAATAATTTAATTGATTTCTAATGCAAATTATATATATTTTTAAATTTCTTTCTGCACTTCTTCTCCATATAAAATTTTACTGTGCCAAACCTATTCCTCCATCCACGTAATTTTCGTAAAAAGGGTTACAAAGTTTTACTTCACGTATTAATTTAAAGAAGATAGTTTAGTCTGCCCAATGCCGTAGCCTCGAAAGATATTATGTGTCCTGACTTGATATAAAAAAGCATTTTAAAACTAACGAAGATATAAAAGACTTGACTGTACTTCAATTTATAATGGTTACAGTTTCATTTTTTGCAATCACCGAGCCGGATGTCGAAATCTCTTTTCAGGCGTAGATAAAACGATACGTAAGTCTTCCAAGACAGTTCAGCTAAATCCAGTGGCGGGGCATGACCAAAATTTGATGTGGGCGAGGTACATTTCGCGAGGCCCTCTGGTGGCACAAGAAGACGAAAAAAAAAAGCAGTTGAACAGTTGTCAAAATAAATTTTTAGGTATAGGTCGAGTTATAGGATAGTCCGTTCAAAAACCATTTTTCTGTTCAGGGATCCACTTGCGTAATATTAAGTTTTTAAGACGTTCAGTGCCGGGAGCCAGCTTGGAAGGCGCATAAAAAAAAATTGGTTTAGTACGAGTAAAATTTTTTCGACGCGCTCACGGCTTTTATGTAATGCAAACCTTCGAGGTGCGAGGCCCCTTGGACCGCGAGGCCGTAGGCGGTGGCCCACGTCGCCCATGCCTTACGCCGCCTCTGCCTACATCATTATGCCACAAACTCTATATATTACTGTAAAATACCTTAATGCTTACAAAAAGTAGGGCAAAATAATCAGTTCGTGACATTACTTGCAACATTAAACTCTTGAAAGCAAATGCATATTTTTACTAGTTACCAACAAAACGATGAAGTTTACTGGAAGACTAAAGGAAAAGATCTGCATCGGCACTCTTAATGCAGAGTCATTAAGCAAGTCGTGTTCTGTCGCAGGAACACCGAGAGGCGGAACTAGCACTGCCCGGGAGGATGCAGGCAACAGTCAGACGAACAGAAGGTTCAAAGCGCAATATTTATTATAATTATGCGTCTTGCTGACCATTGGCTCTGGTTATTTTTATTAGTAACTTCAAGACTTAACTGTTATTGAGTTTTAACAAGATGGTTAATGTTACTTCGCATGTTATTGTATAGAATAAAGTTCTTCTAATTTAACAGACATATGTGTTAATAGGGAGTTTGTTGCGTCACTTTTTCTTACCATTTAGATCACTAGGAAGTGGTGAAGAGTGGGCTGTGAAGAGTGGTTGTTTTATGAAATTTAACGTTCAAATAGTGCTGATTCTCATTAATCAATCATGATTCTGATAAGCTTAAAAAAGAGCTTGGTTTTAAAATAAAGTAAGGTAACGTTTTCAGGTTTGTAAAAACTGTTTAAGCCTATTTTAAAAACCAAACTTTTACCAACTTTTTTAAAAGTATTGCTAGTACTAGGACTTCTGTTTCCTATTCTACTTTGGTGTAACTCAGTGGAACTTGATCTCGCCGCACATTAATCCTTGCCAGGGACAAGACACTGCTTGGATCTTTCGGTTTTTCACAAAGCTCTGCGAGAAACCTAAATTGGTGGCAAAATAATAGTGAACTGATTATTTAGTTGAGTATTCATATAGTTTTTGCCTTTTTGAATGGATGAGGCCAAAGATTAAGCCCTAAGGATTTGTGCCTCCCACCTATTACGTTGGATTTAGGCTAATCGTCCACGACGCTACTCAAAAGTAACCAGTTACAATCTCAAAACACCAATGAGCAGTCCGAATGTCGCAATTAAAATTGCAATGCAACCAATGACAAACTTAATAATGCGTTAGCAAGGCAAGATGTGTACAGAACTACCACTGAAATACTAGTGCTGTGACTTTCAAGCTACTCATTGGTGATTGAAATTTGTAAATAAATAAATAAAATAAAAATTGTTTATTTCAATTACAAAAGGCATTTAGACAATAATATTGGAGATCACCTTTTAAGCAAGGAATTGCTTGTGTTAGGAGACTCCGTGCTTCCACTTATCATTATCTTATGCAATTGAATGTAGACAATGTAAACATGCAGAAAAATTAAATAAACGGGTAACTTAAAATTATACAAAAATGAAAGAGTGAATGATTTGCAAATGAATGAGCGTTATGCATAGAAAAAGGGCCAAGTCGCGCGTTTACGTGTGATTATGTGTGAGTATGGGTGAGAGTGTGAAGAGTGAGGGTGTGTAGTGTGTGAGTTATAATTAGCATATTTAGTTATATGTGCAATCCTTTAATATCCTGCCCAATAATAAATATAAATACGAAAGTGTATTTCTTTTTATTTTTATTAGGTATTTATGTGTTTGTTTGCCTATTACGCCTTCACGCCAGAACGGCTGAACAAATCCGGATGAGGTTTGGCACTTAGATAGACTTAGTGTAATACGTTACCTGTGTGTATACCACACACCCCTTTGGGAAAAACAGACGTGAAGCTTTGTAATGATTTATTAAAATCCACTGCGCACTATATCTGTCTAATACCTACCTACATACTTTACAAGCAGGTTCCTGAATGTGGACCCCACGTGCAAGTAATCACTGAACTTGCAGCACTAGGAGCAACTCGGATTGACTTCAAAGTCTGATACAAACTTCCAATTGCAGTCGGAAAGTTACGGAATTAAGTTAGCAGTTTGTTACAAAAAAAAACTAAATAATGTTTGATCGTAAACATAAATTCGGAATTTGCATCAAAACTAAAACGTACAGGGGACAAATATAGCCAAAAGAAAACAAATAGAATCAAAAAGAGAAATTTTTAAAGTTTTACAATATCTTTATAAATATAATTTCTTCTGTAAATGTGTTTGTCACCTAACTCCTCCTAAACGGCTGGACCGATTTGGATGAAATTTTGTGTGTATATTTGAGTAGGTCCCTGCATGGTTAGAAAATACAATTGGATCCGGTAGAAGTCGCTGTTCGGACAGGACAACGTCTGTCGGGTCCGCTGGTTGCCTATCTTTATATATACATATAATTCTTCTGTGAGTGTGTATGTCACTGAACTTCTCTCAAACGACTGGACCGATTTTGATGAAATTTTTTGTGTGTGTTCAAGGGGATCTGGGAATGGTTTAGATTCACAATTTTGTCCGCTGGACAATGTTTTGACAGGACAACGTCTATCGGGTCCGCTAGTAATATTGCTAAATGATGATGACAATGAATAATTTTAACAATTTATTCTGGAAGATTTATGTGTAAAATTTATGAATACTGTAAGTTTTTACATCAAAACATCGTTTCTTAATTATAAAATAAAGAAACGTAAAAACCGCGCGAAGCAGAGGCGGGTCACTAGTATAATATAAGTTTGGATTCAAAATTATGTCTAGAAGATTATCTACTACAGCAGTATCGACTTCATAATAAGACTCACCTTCAAGTACTGTATAAAGTATTACTGACTCAGTTTTGTTCTTAAATGTAATTTATTTTTAATCTTGAAGTCATTAACTGTAGATTAGAAGAATCGTCAATCGTCATTGTTTGGTAACCGGGACTTGATTTGCCAACAAGCAATAGGCAAATGCAGCGATCAATGGTTCGTCCTTCTCTTATGTCATATTTCCTCTGCAGTCAGGTAGCTAAGGCTGAAGAACTACAGACAAGGCAACGACGAGAAAAATTCAAAAGAGTATGCTAAGATGGTTTGGTAATGCTGAGAGGATGAATGAAATAATGTGAAAATGACCTCATTGGTGATATTCTTCAGAAAGGTCAGTTGTGAAACAGGTATGTAACGGATATCCGCATCCGCAAACGGCGGAGCATCCGCATAAATTTTGATATCCGCAAAACATCCGCTTCCTCAAGTTTTGATTTTAAAAGCTCCGCATCCTCATCATTTCTATGGGGATGTGACCCTACCTACGTTGTTCGCTCAAATTGTGTTTTTATTTAAACTCGCTCCGAGCTAAATGTGCGGCCGGAGTGTGAGTGACGCGTTCCTATTGCCAGAATTCGCAGTGTCCCTGTCCTATGACAGACGATCGGCTGCACGTGGCAGTGGTGGCATGATTGTGGTGTTAGGTGTCAAAACAAGGGCTATTTTTCATACAACATCTGCATCCGCACCCTCATCCGCATCCTCAAACCCGATTATGTCGACATCCTCATCCGCATCCTTATCCGCAACTGGCGTGCGTGTATGACCAGATATTATATGAACGTAAACGCAGCAACATTAGTATACCTTTCGACACAACAAAAACAAAATAAACATACCTCAATCCCGTCTCAAAATGCACTCAACCAGCCCTTTAGTTATGTCTATAAAAATGTATAATAAATTGCCAAATGACATTAGAGAAGTAAACAAAACAAATATATTTATTAATAAATTGAAACAATTTCTGGAATCCAAGTCATACTACTCAGTAAAGGAGTTTTTAGATGACAAATCGATTGCAAACTAAAATTATTATTTCTCTCATACACCAAATATTATTAAATATAATATAATTAGGAATATAGGAAATCAAATATAAATATGAATACATAAACAATAACATAATTTAATAATAATGAAAATACTTCTAAGAATTTAAATAATAATTACCTATATTATTCTTATGCAATATTTAAAATTGAAATCCGTAATATATATACTATACCTATATACACAAACCTAATAATATACAATATATACATAATTATACACCCAATTAAACAAATATAATAATTTATAATAATATTGAATTGCTACTTAACCCTCTTCCTCTCTCCTAATTTTGCTGTGCCCGACAGGGTCCATATTGATCTTTTACTTGTTATCTATGTAATACATATGGAATGCAATAAAGAATTGAGTATTGAGTATGTAAGGATCGTAGCAAGTGACGTTCTGTAGTCTTTGTCTACCCCCATGGGAAGAAGGCATGAGTTTATGTCTGCGTCTATGTCTCAGATATGAACATGAATAGCAACACATTACTTTACATACATCAACGCAATCCTATTTCCCACAAGAAAACGAGCTCGACAACGCATAGGCCGTGCATGACACTGAAAGCCAATAAAAGCCATCACTCATTGTCTATGGACGCATGTTTTATTTATAGGCGCCATTAGGTTCCGTACAGACATATGGAGGATTCAAAGCGGGTTAGGATGATTTTTATTGTTTAACGTTCATGGTGGTTTATGGGTTAAGTGGCGACGAATGGTGGGGTTGAATACGGTTGAGTAACTGTGGGAGAAAAGTCACGTTTTTTTCTTTTGTCGTAAAAAGCTTCATACATCTTGGAGGCAATTTGGGAATGTACTTTACATTATGATTCCTGTATGGTATACCTACGGTCTACAGTACGACCGTAGTAACCGTTGAACTGTGACAACCAAAATACAAGAGCGGCAATGTTAAAATGGTACCATGACCGGTTGACAGTACAATAAAGCAGTCTATAATAAATAATATAATGTCCTATGAATAAAAACGAAAAAGGCTAAAATATGGAATAAAAACCATAAAATTGATCGTTTAGAGCACTCAAAGCGGTAACAAAGTAATAACATAAATATCAGAAAATGGGAAAGTTTTGCAACCCGGAGCCCATTTCTTTGCCAAACAAGTAACAGGTAAGTCTATGGATGGGTCGTGAATACAAATATTGAATGTTCGGTATTCTGGGCAGGACCGCTAATTTGTGTGGGACCCTCATTAGCTAGGGGTAAATTTGATGGTGTACGGATTTATCTACTTATATAGGTATCATCGTCCTCAAGATATACCAAAAAAAAAACAGCTGGTATTTGACGCACAAAAAAGGAAATGCTTCTGTGTGTTTGTGATTTCAAATTTTAAGGTCCAGCAATGACAGTTTTCCGTATAATTCTACTTCCTTACTTTGCCATAAGTCATGTCATGTTCTAGATTCACTTGGAAAGTACAAATTTATTTAAGCATATGAAACGACAAACAGTAAAAACCCTTAAAAAAAATCCTGGTATATAACTCACGCCTCGTGCTTACGAAATATAACGATGTATAGCACTTAGATTTAACCATCCTTTAAAAACTAGAGGTGGAAATATGCCAAGAAATGGTCTCCCGAAATTCAATCCTGTTTGTCAAATTTCACTGCAAAATAACGAATAGAAGCCTTCCATAACAGAAAAATTCATAAAAATGTGTCCAGACTAACAAAGCGGTCTATTATGTTGCCCAATTGTTGGTTCACAAAGGGAATCGGCTTTTTTTAATTAATATCTGTGGCAACACTGGCAACCTTCACGCTTGACGCAGGGGGAGCGACAGCAATTGATCGACTATCGCGACACGATGATTGATCATGCAATAATGCCTACATGAAAAGTTCGAGGGACGTTTTGTAGAGACCCTCTGTGTTCGCTTTTCAGTACGTCGACGATGTATTAGGGGTTTTAATTTGAAACATAGGATATAGCAGGCAGTAAAAAAAGGCACTTAAAGTAATACTCAATTTTTGTAAGCCGTTTTAATGTTTTTTTTCAAAACTAATTGTCTATTGAACAAACAAACTCACTATCGCAGGCACCTGAAATAACTTACATTTTCTTTAATTCCTAAATCAGTATTCAAAAGGTTTCTGAGAATCTCATTTATACAGAATAAACAGAGGTTGTTTAGGTCTTAAAGGGTCTCAGAATTAGATCTGTTTACCAACCATTTAATAAACATAAACTTTAGATTTTAGTGTACCTGCACAATGTTATGAAAAACATAAATTATCATAGAGAGAAATAACATTGTAAAAGTTAGGATGGGTATGAGACAGAAATAGAACAATACATTATGGCGAATTGCTATATTAGTAATAAATAATATTATAAATGCGAAAGTGAGTTTCCTTGTTTGTTTGATCGTTTGTTTGTTTGTTACGCTTTCACGCTAAAACGGCTAAATGGATTTGGATGAAATTTGGCACATGAGTAGTCCATGACCTAGGTTAGGACATAAGATACTTTTCCTCTCGATATTCTCATGGGATCGAGACTTATGCGGGTAAAAACGCGGGGCGCTGCTAGTTACTAATAAAGTTCAAACACCTTTTTGAAGGTCAGACTCACCCTTCAGTATTTTTTATAGTGTTTTAGCTAGAAAGAAGTAGTATAACGAACTTCCCAGAAATACGAATACATACCTTTGTCTCTGTTAGCATTGTTTTGTTTTACGTTTATTTTATTCCTATCATGCGTTTCTCTTAGCAATTAACTTAGTATTCCGTTTAATTTCCATATTATTAGGGAACTAAACAGTGACCCATCCAATTAGGGACCGCTCCAAAGCGACGCTTAACATAATAGCAGCTCTTGGTTTAACCAACCTCTGCGAATCTAGTCTTTGATATAATTGTCAGGAGCGGGTAACGTCTTAAGTGTGGCGAGAAATCTGGTAATGAAACCTGACTGCGAAACACACTCTAAACGACAATCCCTTTTAGTTTAGCAGTTCAACGATATCCATTGCGTTATTTTTTCTATTGAGAAAACGAATTTTGCAAACTGACGAAGCAATGGATAATGTTGTGTTGTCAAAATCAACCGTATTGTCATGCCGAGGGTCCTAGTTTTTTGCTTGGGATGACTTTGATTAGCTACAAAATCCAAATAAACACTAATTTATTCAAATTAGCCCGAAAATCAGCAAAAAAAATTAAGTCTCTTGCAACTTTCGACGTGTCTTTTTATCACCAATTTCTAATTTTTTAACTGGAAAAAGTGGAGCAACAAACACTCCAGGTCTATCCTTATAGTATATCACTCGCCATTCATATTAAAGCAGATTCCAACTTTACCACACATGATTGCGACCGCCTGTTTAGGCGGCGTCACACCCAACGACTCATTATGCGTTATAAATTCGCAACTAATTAGCGGCTGTTCGCTGACAAAGATTAATGTCGCAGTGTGTACGACGAGTCTAATGCGTTGTGAGGCAAGTCGACAGTGTGCAATGTGTGTTTAGATAATTAGTGATTTTGTAATGATTTTGTCGCTGTGGGAGTCATTAGGGTTCAACCTTAGATAAGTATAGTTAAATTAATTGTTAAGCAAAATGACATCCTACGTCAATTTGTCGTGTTATAGCCATTTCAAACTGTAATAGAATGACAGTTGAGATTTGATTATAAGAACATGGTAGTCAATATGCTTAACAATAAATTTCCCTTTTTAGGGTTCCGTACCAAAATGGTAAAAAGGAACCCTTATGGTGCGACTCAGTCTATCTGTCTGTCCGTCTATCTGTCACAGCTGGATATCTCAAGAACGACTTATGCTATAAACTTAAAATTTGGAATGGTTTTAGATGACGTTTGCCCAACTATTTTGTTAATAAGAAAGTTTTTGTTTTTGTAACGGGGACTGAACGGCGGTTTTAAAAATTGGAAGTGGGGCTACTGGAGCATGTGAAGTATCATTATGAAAGAGCGCTATTTGCACATTTCAAATGTTTTTTTTTTTTAGGCCGCATAGTTTTCGTCTATTATGCAAAAAGAAAAATCTGAAATTATTCTATGTGATAAAAGTTTATGTAAAGATTACAGGAAAAATAAAACAATGTCTCTAAAGAGCATACTTTTTCAGAAATCATCAACAAAAATTACATTACTTCCATTTTCGGTCAAGAGATGGCGCTGACCTAAAACTACAATTTTCCGCAGTGTTAAAATTCTCTGACAAATATAGACCTCGCCGAGTACGGAACCCTCGGTGCGCGAGTCCGACTCACTGTTGACCGGTTTTTTTACCTACATGATGCAGTAAAATATTGGTATAATGAAAACTTCGTCAACTGAAAACGTTGGTAGTAGTGGAGCTCCTTGTGAAAGAGTTACTTCAAGATTTTTTTTTTATTGCCGCTGTTGAGAAGTTTAAAAGGCGTAAGTGCCAATGGAATTATAGGCAATCGAAACTTTTCTTTTTGGTGTTTACGGACCAAAATGCATAAGTGATAAGATAATAATTGGTTTTCCATAGATTCCAATTGGCAGATAGTCAGTTGTCTGCCGAATTGTAAAAAAAAATCTTAATCACATCCAATATCCACGAAACTCCCCTGGTATTCCCATGGACTGACCAAAATTATGAGGACCATGTCCCATATTTTTCGTCCACAATTACATGGACCCATTACGGAGCCCATATCCTCATAAATACTAAAGTTTGCAACCATTACCGACACCAGGGATGCCAATCCTTAATATTTCCATTTGAAATGTGAGGCGATTTCATTTGGAGTTTTTAGGGTTCCACACCTAAAAGGTGCTACTGGACCATATTTTTTAGGGTCGCCAAAAGGTGCCCAAGAAAGCTTATTAGTAAGAATAAGCTGTCTGTCTACCTCTTTGTCTGCCTGACTGTCACAGGGCTGTATCTTTTGAACAGTGATAGGTACGTAGGTACTCTTAAAATTTTCAAAGAATACCTATAACTTCTTATATACCCGTTTTGAGCAAGCGCGGTGATCCATGCTCGTGCCCTTTCTATAGGCTGATTACGTATAAGGCGACTATCATGGCAAATAATACAAAGAATACCTAAACTACGAAAGATAATTTATAAGATATAAAAGATTTTTTGGTACGGAACCCTTTTTTTTTGGGTGGGAAGTTATCAAATAACTTCTCACTCTGGGCGAAGCGGGAGGGCATGTCAGACTCTTACTGACTAAAAACCCACCAGTGTTCCTTCCGTTGCCATGTTGCCGGGAGCTACGGTATCCCTTTCGGTATTCTTCACAACCCCGGCAGGCATCGGCCCTAGCGGACCCCGTCAATTGGTACGGAACCCTCAATACGCAAGTCCGACTCGCATTTTGCCAGTTTTTCCTTCTCTTAATTAAAAGAGAGCGGTCGCCGCCGCTTCCTAAATTGACTCTTTAAAACTTGTAATTTGCATTCATTATTTACGTGGAGGCGTTTCAAAGGTTTCCTTGGGTTTTCTGTGCGCCTAGTACAGTAGTTTTAAGAGGTGTGTAAAGCTACGGCTTCTAGAAGAGCGGTGGCCGTCATGTAGCGTCTGCAATTTACCTTCGAATGATGTCACTGAAAACGTTTCATTTATGAAAATAATTTGGTGTGTTTTCCTAGAGAGCGTTTTTTGACACTTCTCTGTCATCATTTTTGTGACAGCCGTCACTGCGACCGTTATGTGGCAGTCACCGCTTTTTAGAAACCACCATCGCCGCCGCCACCGTCCTTTTTCTTTCCGTTTTTTTTTTTTTTTTTGAAACTAGCTTTAGTGTCGTTGAAAAAGGTCTACAAGTATGTATTACAGTTGCCTTTAAAGGAGAAAAAAATAATTAGTATAAGTTGATAAGCTTCAAAACGAATAGGAATTCAAATGCTCAGCCTTGCTATACAAAGAACTATTTCTATTACTATTCGAGATACCAAAAGATTTCGACAATCTACCAAACCTGGAAGTTGTACCTCGAACAACATCGACGATTTTTTCCGCAGCAAGTGTTACTTAAAAATTAACCAAAGTATCAGACAATGGTGCCGATTCCCTTGTTCACAAACTAAACTTTTAAGTTCAGTGCATCTTTTTCTTTCTATTTCATTATGAAAAGGACAGAAGATAAATTTTAGTTTAGTCCCGTCAAATTAATCAGCGCCTGTCACTACTCCATACAAGTTTAGACATGATTAAGAACTTGCCAACTAAAATTACGTCAATTTACGTCAAGCGCTGATTAATTTGACAGGACTAAACTAAAATTTATCTTCTGTCCTTTTCATAATGTAATAGAAAGAAAAAGATGCACTGAACTTAAAAGTAGTTTGTGAACAAGGGAATCGGCACCATTGTCTCGGTAACTGTAAATTAAATAACTGAAAGTCTTCAAAGCCATGAGTGAAAAGGTAGCTTCTAAGCTTGGGTGTACCATCATCGACCACATTCACCTTACCATCAGCTGTGAAAATGTCATATAATGAAGAGATATCTTTTTCCATGTTCGCGACAATTTCGTTGAATAATTAATATCAGTTCAGTGGATTTAATTACGATACCTTCATTAATATTAGTATTGCAGCTCAGTGAACATTATGATCCACTTTTTATATGATTTGGATGGTAATATTATCTACAAATATGTATGTTGTTTACACCAATACTTACATACATACATAAACCTACGTCTTTTACCATGAGGGCAGAAATGTATAGATAGAACTTCACCTGTTGTGGTGTGTGGTGATACTTACCTGCTTATACTGAGCTCGCGATTTAGTTGCTAAACGTGTAAACAAATAAGTGGTTTTGAAAAAACGACTTTAATCCCCGCACATAAAGTTCAGTTTGCGCTACAACTTCAACCGTTTTCACAAGTTTTCCAATAGTACTGATTATTCTGATGTCAACTTAATTTACACCTTCATAAAGTTAAAATTCGTTTAAGTGGAAATAACATAGAAACAAGAACTTGAATATTATAGACTTTACTCATTTTATTTCTTCCACGTAATAATACCTACACGCAGGCCGTGTTGTTATATCATCTGTGGTATTTTGCACCTGAACACCATCGAATATATTACAGAGCAAACAAAACACTTTTCTTAAGCTGCCTACAAACAATGTAAGAAAACATCCCGTTGTTACTAAAAGAACAAAACGAAGTCAAGATGTATGTTGTAAAAATTGTTGTTTAAGTTTAAACTTTCTTATTTCTGATAAATAACAAAGCTGTACAAAATTTTTATACCCCTATTTTTACATACTACAAAGTCTTCAGGGATACTATTACACGAAATATCGGAAAACATAAAATCAATGTTAACGATTGTATTGTAAACGCATCGGACTGTTTAACGACAGTTTTGATTTATTTGAACGATGCCATTATGTGACGCAACAATATGATTTGCATACAATTCTATTGAATTCTGGAATCTGAGAATTATTATATAAAAGCCGTGTGCCCGATAGGATTTCTCATCGGAAAAATGACAAGTTTTCATCCCCTATTTAACCCCTTTAGGGGATGAATTTTCTAAAATCCTTCCTAAGTGCTCACCTTCGATATAAAAGGAACTCTTGTGGAAAATTTCATGTTTCTAGATCCAGCGGTTTAGGCTGTGTATGCAAGGAACACATTTTTTATTATTATTATTAGATTTTTTTTTGTCAGATAACATGAACCATTATGGTTAGTGACAACAGGAACTTATAAACTGTGTTAGTAGGTAAATAATGTAAATATAAATTAAAACCTTTTATTTTCCCGTCCCAAACACGATGCTAACCCAGAACGAGTGCATCGGACACTGACATTTACTCGAAACTATCCTCAGAATGTCGTTGTTGCTGCCGCGTACTCTGCCCAACAGCGACGACACACGCTTGCGTCTTATTGCGTAAAAGTCATCCGTACGCGCTTCGGCAAACATGGCGGACACACTGCAGAACCGCGGCAACCGCAAAAACCTCCTGAAGACGTTATTGTATTGTACTTGCAGAGCGTGTATGCCTTTTGAGTATAATAAACCCACAGGCTGCTCGTGTAAAAAGATTAGCAATATGCTTTGAATAGCGCTAACTTGATTTCAGCTGAGCAACGAGCAAACCTGCGAGCCAACATATTACCCCGGACCACCAGCGTTTATAATGTACTAAATGATGGCTAATAAGAAACTTCAGAAGACACGCTGCGCCAACCACAAATAGATTTGGGAAGGGGCAGAAGGATGATAAATAACTCATGTTTCATCCAAAATTCCAAGAAAACTAATTTAAGGTTTCCACCGCCAACTTAAAACTTAATCCCCGTAATTCAGTTACAAACATCAATCAAAACATTTAGACTTTAGGATTACAATATTAGTTGAATAACTAGAATAGATGAAGTCTAGACTAAGACCTAAAACTCACAGACTCTTACACTTTAGAATAACTGAGTTAATAATTTGGCTAACGTCGGTTTATGCCAACTAAAGATTAAGTCAAGAAAATTGGGAACTAAATTGCTTTTGTATTTTGTGCAGTATACTAAGTTTCTTATTATAGCTTATAAGTATAGTTTTGTGCCCGATTGACGGCAATAGGCTCGCCCCCTATTACATGGGACTTAAACATAACTGGCGAAATGTGGGTGTACCTGCTACAGGGACACCTCTGCCCAACCCTTCGGGGAAACAAGGCGTGATGTTATGTAAGTATAGTCCTGGGGACACTTACTAGTGCCGAGGTGTAACATAGTGCAACACACTTACAAAATATCCTGCACAGTCATGTAATTCAGACAAAATCAGTTGGCACTTAACATGATATCATCATCATTGTAACAACTAAAAGATGTTCAATGCAAAACAAAAGGTCATCCAAAAAAGCGGCCAAGTGCGAGTCGGCCTCGTACATGAAGGGTTTCGTACCACCGAACAATATATTATAATACTAGCTGCGCCCCGCGGTTTCACCCGCGTAAGTCTCGATCCTGTGAGAATATCGGGATAAAAAGTATCCTATATGTTAATCTAGGTTATAAACTATCGGTGTGGCAAATTTTATCCAAATTGGTCCAGCCATTTGAGCGTGAAAAAGAGACAAACATACACACAAAACACACACACTCACAAACTTTCTCTCTCTCTCTTTTTTAAACGACGATAAAAACACGTTTCTTTTGTAGAGAAAATTAAAGGTCTCCTTTAATTTTATATAATATTTAATATCCGATATCCTATTTACAGAATAAACAATTTAACTTTATTTTATTATTTGTTTTTACAGCGGTCATAGAAATACACACACTGTTTGCAAGTATGTACCTATTATGGTTCAGAAGATACAGCCCTGTGACAGATGGATAGCACAGCCTTAGTAATAGCGTCCCGTTGTTACCCTTTGGGTACGGAACGCTAAAATTACTTCTAAAGGCACTATCTCTATGAAAAGCACTCGGCTTGTAATAATATAAACAAGCAACTCCACTGCCCCTACAATATACCCCTAATAGCTATAATTAAATCTGTAACATGAAAGCCGACATAATTATTTATTTTCCGCATACATTTGATACGGTTCGCCGAAGAATTAGCTTCAATATTATTTTAAAAGCACAACGCTCCGCTTGCTTTGTGTGCAAATAAATTAATTATATTTCTGATATCTACATATGAACCGGTTTTAATGAGCTGTTTGTATAATAATTCACTGTATGGTATACCAGCTCTGCCTAACCTTTCTTCCTTTTTATAAAATAAAATAACGCTCGTAATCCCCGAAAGGTTAGGCAGAGCTGGTATACCTTTAGTACACCCACATTTTGCAAGCTATGTTTGAGTCCCATGCAATAGAGGGCGAGTGTATTGCCATCAACCACGCACAAATGCAGACTCCGGGCTGCTACTGAGAAATTCCGGATCGAAAAACCCAACAGCACTTTGCCCGACCTACGAATCGAACCCAGGACTTCATGCTTAGCAGTAGTGCTTACGGCTACTAGACCACCGAAGCAGTCAATTCAATCATTTTAATATGTATACGCTGTATAAATAAAATTGTGTGAATATTTTTCGATCTTGGCACTATTTCATGAATATTCAAGTCTGCTCTTATTTATTTATTTAAAATAGGTACGCCAACAGCATATACTCGTATATTATACATTAAATATTAAAGTTAACAGGTATGGGCTCTTATATATATACCAATTACATGTGTACACGACATTCACATAACAAAGCAACCTTCTTAAATTACCTAAATTTAAAATGGAAAACAAAATAAAATAAAGTCATTAAAAAAAACAGCTTTGACTTAAATCTAAAACATAATAGAAAACTGACTTACACAAATATCATTTAATATAAAATAACTAACTAAGTATTGTTTAAATGAATGACTTCGCAAGAGGGTTTTGAATTGCAGCAGGGAACCAAAGAACACATCTAAATCAGGTAGTTTTGTGTTGAGTTCGTTGAATTTAATACACATCCTAGACGTTGGCGAATGTCTCCCAATGTTATTTCTACAGGTGGGCGGTTCAAAAAGTCTGGATATTGGTCGTCTAGGAAGATTATAAGGGACTGACAACATGACACGTTCAATCAATTGCTCGCATTCTATTTGACCATGGACAATTTTATAAAGAAAGACTTATGCCCGTTTTCACTGACAACTAAGTGACATTTAAACGAATCCCTAAATAAAAGTACATTGTTGGATTTTCAACTCTCAGCGCTGAGCCTAGCGTTAAAAATCCAACAGTGCAGTTTTATTTGTAATGAAGGTGAAAACGGGCATAAGTCATGGACAGTACGAGAGAAAGTCAAACGTTGTTCATAAGGACATCTGTGAGATATTCCCGAGGACAGGTAAGCAATATGCCTTGTAAACGCACGCTGGATATTCTCGAGACGCTGCGAATGTACAGCGTACACGGGATTCCATGCTATACTGGCAAATTCTAGATGAGAACGCACTAAAGGATAATTTTAGTTTTGACCCCTTAAGACTTTGCATTTCTTTTGATGAAACCAAGTATTTGATCCGATTTTTTTACAATTTCTGAAATATGAGAGGTGAATTTTAGTTTTTGGTCTATAATAACGCTTAGGTCATAAATTTCAGCAACTTCTTGCAATGTAGTATTATTTATATTGTAAGGGGAAAGTAATGGCTGTAATTTTCAGCCATAACGGATGCAAAAACATTTGTCCGCATTCAAGATCATCCCGTTAGATTTACACCAGAGACTGATTTGATCAAGATCGTGCTGAAGTAGACTGGCATCTGTCGGTGACTCTACTTTTTTATAGATTTTGAGATCATCAGCATAGAAAGAAAAGTCGCAGCCAATACGAGACGCAAAATCATTGACAAATATGATGAATGGTAGAGGGCCCACGTGCGAGCCCTATAGTACTCCAGATTTGGCATAATACATAATAGAGTCATGACCTCCAACTGAAACAACTTTCTTAGAAAGATTTTACTCGTATTAGCTCAAGAATCTTTGCTTTTGTTTCATTCATTTTAAAATGTAAACTTTGAAGCGTCTTCAAAATATGGCAGTCAATTAAAACAGCTATGAAATATGCACAAAAAGATAAAAGGATAGGTAGATGAAAGTAACTGAAAAGGATTTTTAGATACTACTAAAAAATAAATAAAAAAGAATTCTTTCTTTTATTTAAACCGTTAGGTACCTACCCGTTTCGTTTTAAAAGATAAGACAAATAGCGATCCCTCGTCTTATGGAATCATTTAAGAAGATATGTAAGGGTTCTCTTATGATCATTAAGGCTTCAACCCAAACACAATGCATGAGATAATTTATAACAACAACAAAAAACCGGCCAAGTGCGTGTCGGACTACGCACAATGAAGGGTTCCGTAGTTGGGATGAATTTATCCCAAAAACAAACTTAACTTTATAGTTGATAAACATGTTCTCCCATACGGAATGTATGGGAAAACATGTTTTTGCAACTGCAAAGTTAAATTGGTCGATTATTACTCGTTAACTTGTAGAGCATTACTTAGCTGTGATAGCATTCCTTTTAATTTCGTTACATAAAGTACTGCTGTGATTTTTTTCACACACCCGAAACCAACCATTTAGCTGACAGGGGGACACTTGACTCTAACAAAACTAAGCACATTGAAGATTAATATTTCGCAAACGGATCCCTGAATCCAAAAATGGTTTTCATAAACTCGCAATGTTTTTAAAGGACCTTTCCAATGATACCCCACACCATGGGATAAAAAAAAACATCACCACTTTACGTGTAAAAAAAATGTTTTTCATACTTTTGTTTTACCACTTTGTTGGCGTAATTAGTATGTATACCTATGCTAAATTACAGCTCTCAGTACTAAGGGTCTCGGAGCTAAACCGCGGACAGAAAGACAGACAGACAGACGGACATGACGAAACTATAAGGGTTCCTTTTTTACTACGGAACCCTAAAAAAAGCAAGTCCTTATTTATTTATTTATTTAACCATTTATGTACACACAAATAATACACAGACAAGACAAAAGGAACAGAAAAATACGTACAAAGGTGATGCTTATTTCTAATGAAATCTCTTCCAGCATACCTGCGATAGGACAGAGGATAAAAAGAGATGTAGACACCGTGTGTAAGAGTAAAGGGGGATGCACTAAGGTAGCCCGCGAAATTCAAGTTTAGTAACGTTTTTTGCAATTTATAGGTAAGTGTTAGGTTGTATATTAAACAAAATATGATTCACTACTGTAACAAATGTGTACTTACAGAATTATACTCATTAAAATCTTGAATCTGTTGAGTAAGAATTGGCCTGAAATGTCGTGACTTCATGAAATAGTCCTTCAATGGGGTAATTTAAACTCAAAGAGTTATACTTATTGATGATTTTTATAATTGTAATTCTGTAAATACATATTTGTTAGGGTCGCTATTTATATTTTGATCAACAACAACCTGACACTGACCAGCAAATAGCAAAAACGTAATAAAAAATCGACGGTTATCCTGGCGATTTCGCTAGGTTTGTAAAACGACATCACGATTGCAATACTTGAAAAAATACCTACTAGTAAATAAAGCGCGCAGTACGGAAATAACCGCAATAACAGCTCGGGAAAGTTTTCGAAAATTTAAATAGGTCTCTATGACTGTAATAACCAGGTTTGTCCGTTTTAGGCAGCTGAAATATCTGCGTCGTTTATTTAATGGCTAGTTATTAACGTTACCTGTCCGTATAAACGATAGGTAGACCCTTTGGGACATGCTAATGGCCAGTGGTTGGAAAAGTGAAGGGACATTCCGCGGGTTTCATTTTGGAACATTGGTTTGAATATGGAACAACATAAATCATGGAAGTGAAAAGTAGATGGTGGATGTAAGAGAACGAGTAGAAAATATATCATGATCATGTCAATCATTGTCAAGGAAACATTTTTATTTATAATAAAAATGGTATTCGTATCAAGGTGACAATGCTGCCAGCCTTTTGGGCACTTTTCCTGTTGACAGCGAAGCGGACGAATTGTTTGATGCCCTATGATTATTCCCCCCTTTTTTTATCTTAATACGAGTATATATAAATTACGTGTCACGTTGTTTGTTCGCGATGGACTCCTAAACTACTTAACCGATTTTAATCAAATTTGCACACCGTGTGCAGTTTGATCCAACTAGAAAGATAGGATAGGTAGGGTAGGTAGGGTAGGTAGGGTAGGTAGGGTAGGTAGGGTAGGTAGGGTAGGTAGGGTAGGTAGGGTAGGTAGGGTAGGTAGGGTAGGTAGGGTAGGTAGGGTAGGTAGGGTAGGTAGGGTAGGTAGGGTAGGTAGGGTAGGTAGGGTAGGTAGGGTAGGTAGGGTAGGTAGGGTAGGTAGGGTAGGTAGGGTAGGTAGGGTAGGTAGGGTAGGTAGGGTAGGTAGGGTAGGTAGGGTAGGTAGGGTAGGTAGGGTAGGTAGGGTAGGTAGGGTAGGTAGGGTAGGTAGGGTAGGTAGGGTAGGTAGGGTAGGTAGGGTAGGTAGGGTAGGTAGGGTAGGTAGGGTAGGTAGGGTAGGTAGGGTAGGTAGGGTAGGTAGGGTAGGTAGGGTAGGTAGGGTAGGTAGGGTAGGTAGGGTAGGTAGGGTAGGTAGGGTAGGTAGGGTAGGTAGGGTAGGTAGGGTAGGTAGGGTAGGTAGGGTAGGTAGGGTAGGTAGGGTAGGTAGGGTAGGTAGGGTAGGTAGGGTAGGTAGGGTAGGTAGGGTAGGTAGGGTAGGTAGGGTAGGTAGGGTAGGTAGGGTAGGTAGGGTAGGTAGGGTAGGTAGGGTAGGTAGGGTAGGTAGGGTAGGTAGGGTAGGTAGGGTAGGTAGGGTAGGTAGGGTAGGTAGGGTAGGTAGGGTAGGTAGGGTAGGTAGGGTAGGTAGGGTAGGTAGGGTAGGTAGGGTAGGTAGGGTAGGTAGGGTAGGTAGGGTAGGTAGGGTAGTAAGTGATAAAGATGGTCCACCCCAAACATTTATATGGCAAAACAACGTTTGCAGGGTCAGCTAGTACTTGTATATATTATTATTTTAAGTCTGTTAGTTTTAAATTATGTAAATACGTGACTATAAATAAATATTTTTAATTTGCAAACGGTATTTGCCTTGGTTACACATAATTTTCTACCGGAAATTGAAATAAAGCAAAGAAACCTTTAAGAACAAAGAATAATGGACATTAAGACTTAATTAAATCACAAGTATAAACAAATGCTGTTTCTTAGAAGTTTCAGCAGCTCATATATTTTATTTTTCAGCTCATATAGGTTGAGAAACATACAGAGTTCCAGCTCCCACTTTATATTGCATTCGTAGATTACACAAAAGCTTTTGATAGCATCAGCCATAGCTCAATTTTCAACGCCTTACAGAATCAAGAAAGAAGTTGCAAGACGCACCGAAAACGCCTGGAAGAGCTAATGGGCCATGAAAGATCTAATGACCACGGTTGGCGCGGTGGTTAAGCGGCTGACTGCTGCGCTGCGTGTCGCGGGTTCGATTCCCGAACGGAACAAATATTTGTATGACCTACCAGTAGTTGTTCCGGGTCTGGCTGTTTGTGTATGTGAGTTTAAATGTTTGTAATCGCACCCACGATACAGGAGAAATTCCTAGTGTGGGGCAACGTTTTAAAAAAAAAAAAAACAAAACAAAAACAAACAAACAATGAAGGGCGATCTTCCTCTATCTCTCAAAAGAAGACTCATCGACGTGTGTATTCTTCCCATCCTCACGTATGGTTCTCAAACATGGTCTTTGACAATTCAGCAGAGGTCCACGCTCGGGGTTTGCCAGAGAGCTATAGAACGGAGTATTCTTGGTATTAAACTTGTGGACCGGGTTAAGAATACAACAATCCGTTCCATCACTAAAATAACTGATGTCACTCGGAAAGCTGCCACGCTTAAATGGAATTGGGCTGGACACATCTGCCGCATGTCAAACGATCAATGGGCCAAACTTACGACCCAGTGGGTCCCGCTTAATGGCAAACGACATCGCGGCAGGCCCAGACGGAGATGGCGGGATGAGCTGAACTCCTTTTAGAAAGATTGGTCCTTGGAAGCTCTGGACAGAGAGGTAGAAAGATGGTAGGGAGGCCTTTGCCCAGTAGTGGGACAATAACGGCTACGAAAAAAAAAATAGGTTTGAAGAAACTTTATTCTCAATAAAGACATATACATATATCACTTACTTGAGAACAATACTAAAACATACAAAAATTACACAAAGTTCGTCGTCATAAGTTACAAACTAGATACACTCAATGCTTTTTTTTCTCGAAAAGTGATCGATCCGCAATTATATACTGACCAAGTTGAGTTTTAAATATACAATTATAATATTATTTTATTTCTATAAACAGACATTTGGCAATCAATCTAAATATACTCAATCAAAGTTCAATAAAGCACTATCACTTACAAAGATTGATTGTGACAAATGTATTTAGGTGGATAGATTGTCAAGAATTCTAAGTTCATACTGGTTTAAAAACTAAAATCTTTCATCTAAAGATTATATATAATAAAAAAACTGTCAGTAAAGACGCTGAAATTATTTATTTTTCAACCTGGGGCGTATTAACAAACCCGAAAGGCGACAGGTAACAGGCGATAATCCAACAATTAGACAACTTCTATGAGTTTTTATAATAGTTATAATGCAGTTTAACAGCACCTGTCCTGCATATTGGCAGCTTTTTTTTACAAAATTAATATATCGCATTGTCAGTTACAATAGGCCTCAGTTACTTCATTGATTAGACTCAAAATAAAAATACAAACACAGTAACACAGCATCCTGTCATATCCTCATGGGCATACACACATACGTGTTCCCCAACATTTCTACCTCTCCCCAGTAAAATTGTCGGGCGATACAAAATTCAATAACCATGCTCCCTTAGCAAAGAGTCTCGCTTCCGATATTTTAAAGGATATGTTTGCGAAGATTTCTGCTCAGTGAATTTTTATTTCTTTTAACAATACGAATGTTACGTCCGGTAACAAAGGCGCCAGTATTGAACGTGCGATTATGTCATTTACACAATGTATGGTTCATTTATTACTCTTTTGAAGTCGGCAGTAGTTTAGTTTATGGGACTCAAAGGCATGACGTACTGTTTCTAAATGGAGGAAAATTTACAACAGCTCAGGAACATTAATATGACAAATTATTTATTGTTTCCAAGCTGAAGTAATGTATATTGACCCATTTGAGTGCCTTGCTACAATATCAAAAATAAATACAATCTCATTAATGGTGCACCTTTTGCTCATTTCAAGCTGCAATGCAATATTCCTGATTTATTTGATCACAGAGAAGTCACGTATGCTCCAACATATAACTCACAAAATATTCTCATAAATGTTCCTTTTAATACTACGTAATATTCCGCAGACTTTTGAAGTTTGTTACTTGGCAGTTTATTATAGAAATGGTCGTCTGTGTCACTGCTCATTACTTCATCAAAAGAATCCAAACGCAGCAGGCACTTTGTGGATTTACGAGTTTATTAAATGTGGCTGCTATTTATGTGATGTTTATACTTTACATTAAATATAATAAACCAGAAATATGAAAAAGAAAACAGTTAATCTTGCATTATAATAATGAGGATGCACCAACTACAAAATATAACTCATCACACTCAGAACTCAAAGACTTAATTCCAGAGAACTTTAAGCATTTTCCCCTCATTATTTTAAACTAAGACTATAACATACCAAACTGCCAGGACGCGAGTCTGATGTAGTGGCAATTTAGCCAGAAAATTAGATCAGTCTGTCTCTAACTGTGGCTAGTCTCTACTTGAAACTTCCGTCTGTGCACCTAAAGCTACTAAAGCAGGTCTGTGTAACTAAAGCAGGTTTGGCAGAGATGCTAATGTGTTTCTAATTTCTTCTGGTTGCACAGTTTGAAAGCAGTTTTTGGAAAGTTTTGCACTTTGAATATGAATGACGCTCGGGTTTGTAATTCTGTGCGGATAAAAGTAAAACAAATTTTGTTTTATTTTATCGAATTGAACTGAGTTGGTCACAGCGTTATTTGCTGCTCGCGTTTAAATTATGTTACACTAACTAGTTTACTGCAACTATTGCAGTGTTATACGAGTATAACATTCATGATAACTAATGAAACCTAAAACCTTACAAAAATGATGCCAAAAAATAATCTGCACAATTTAGCGCTGTCTCGCCTCAGTCTCCGGTTTCCACCAGACACCCGTGGCCATCAACACGACGGTGTTAAGTGCTGAACTTGGCACAACTCGACACAACTCCACCAACTGGCCGACCGCGCACTTCGTTTATTAGTTTCACTGGCCGACAGCGACTGACAATATGTTACTGTGTTGTTATGGTGTTATTTTGTTTACCTCGATGATTTGACTCTTTACATCGATTTTGTTAGTCCTGTTCGCGGTCTTAGAACCTACTTTAGCTCAGTAGGTAACCTTTTATTCCATTAACAATGGATTTTTCTAAAAATGTGTTTTTGTAAAACCCTAAAACCTTTCAAATTATTTTAATGGTATTGAAAAAAAAATACCGAATCATCGATCGATCCAAATGAGCGTAACGTTCACAGCGCGTCACACGTCTCTGTGAATGTGCGGGTTCAGACGCACGCGATCGCCGCATAACTTACAAGTTATGGGACGTCCGTGACAAGTGTCACTTGATTTATTTCGGCCCGGTGCCACTGACGATAGTTAATTAGTGGTTACGCTGTACTGCATGGTTTCGGGTTTACAATTTTTGGGAAGGTTTTTCAGATTTATAGCAGGGTTAGTAAATCTGTTACAATTTAATTAAGTTTTTTAAAGTGCAACAATGGTTTAGAATGAGCATAAATTATTTATATGACTATCCTAACCTGGTATGTACAAAATTTATTTAAAATAATAATATTTCGGTAAACAATCTAATCTTAAAACACTGACCATTTCACAAACTAATTGTATTTTAGTCATTAACAAAAGGCTTCGTCATTTACATAACTAAGCCATTTTATTAAAGCCTAGATTTTCTTGGAGATTAAACTGTTTCTTAACCTAATTAGACTTAAGTAAATATTATGCCTCCTTCCACTAAGTCGTATCAATGTTTATCTGTACAAAATATCTATAGTAATACTTACATACTGATACTAATATACTAATACTAATATAAAGTCAAAGTCAAAGTCAAATCATTTATTTCAAATAGGCCCATGTATGGCACTTTTGAACGTCAAAAATTACAAAATAATAAAATTGATTCTAGTCGCCCCTTCCAAAAGGTAGTTTTCGTATGGAGAAGAATGGGCAAGAAACTCCACCGTTACTCTTTTAAAATGTTTTACAATATTGTTTGTATATGTACGTACATTTGTTAAATAATTATTATATGTGAAGACGATGCACCTAGAATAAAATTACTATACCACAATAGGTAAAAACAATTAAAAATGAAGCAACGAGAGATAATTTAATTTGTGATAGATACATGGTTCTCACATATTTACAAACATTGTAAAAGTAGATGATTTTCCTAAAATTTTACAATTAATAAGTCAGTGTGTAAGGAAGTAATTACAGAATGTAAAATCAATGTCATAAAACACAAAGTAATAAATTTTACAATTACATTAGCAACCAGTTTGATTTTGTCTTGATTCTAAATTGTCCTATGGAGCAGGACCAGCATGTTTCCAAGCACTCTTATCTTGGATATAATCCTCTAATTTGTAATATGCTTGTTTACAAAGTGTACTTTTTATATAAGTTTTAAATTTTCTTTCATTTAATTGCAATATGTCACAAGGTATTTTGTTGTAACATTTAACACAGTACCCCATAAAAGATGTATGTACTTTAGATAACCTGAAAAATGGTTGATCTAGTTTATCTTTATTTCTAGTATTAAAATTATGTCTATCACTTATTTTATTAAAGAGATGTGGATTTTTCCTTACATACATAATATTTTCATAAATGAATTGGCAAGGTACCGTCATAATATTAATCCTTTTAAAAAGTTCCCTGAGAGATTCGCGACGACATAGGTTATAAATGGCTCTGACAGCCCTCTTTTGTAAAATAAAGACGGATTCAATGTCAGCAGCCCGACCCCACAGTAAAATGCCATATGACATAATGCTGTGAAAGTAGCTAAAATATACCAAACGCGCGGTTTCTACATCTGTTAACTGTCTTATCTTTCTAATAGCATAAGCGGCCGAGCTTAGCCGCCCCGCAAGAGATGTTATATGAGGTCCCCATTGTAATTTCTCGTCCAGCGTGATTCCTAGGAAAACTGTTTCATTAATAAATTCCAGTTTTTCTCCATTCAATATGATGTCACATTCGCTACTTTTAACATTCGGTAATTTAAATCTAATGCACTTGGTTTTTTTCTCATTTAGTACCAAATTATTTACCGTAAAAAAAAAAAACTGGCAACACTGGTAGCCGGTCGTCAAAAAAACGATCTCTAGAGTAATTAATTTAGAAAATTAATAAAAAGTGTTTAATTATGTTAAATTAGAGTAATATAGTCGTAACTAGTTATTAAGTAGTCTAATCAGTGAATATACAGTGTTTTTTGTCGCGTGAACTTCGCACAAAAAGGATAATAAACCGGCTGTCAACTCGACCAACCCAACGGTGACGGATTTCAAATTATCATCAATCCCGGGGAGTATTTTGTTTTATTTATGTTATTTTACATCATATTTACAGTCCGCAGAACATCACAAAATACTGCTCAGGTTTCTGAGCAACGTCCATCACACACTGGCACGGTTTATGTCTCCTTTTGCTTGACAACTAGTGGAAGCAAAATCGATGACGAAAACATTCGCTCAGACAATAAACACTACCTAATTTACTATACAAATATAAGCTCATTAGGCCTTACCTACTGATTATTATTTATTCAGACTATTAAACCAAATTTTTTATTTTTATTTTTTTTATTGTGTCCTGATATAAAAGCAGTGTATTCTTTAAAACTTCACTTTGTTTAACATTCCCATCTAATTTCTTATTAACTTCAGCTAATACTGTAATTTCTATTTGTTAACAATTCATTACCTAATTTTAAATTAATTTAAATCTTTTTTTTTTTTCTCTTCTACCTCCTATTAATCTAAATATTAGAACATCTTTTCTTACTTTGTTATTTAGCTGCATAACTTTACACATTCCAGGCCACTGACATTGCAAAGAAAATGATGACCCGCAGTGCTACAATCAGGGATTTGGAAGCAAAATTAAGAGTTACCTTGACGGAGCTCGAGGCTTCTAAAGCCACATGCCAACAGCTGCTCCAGGAAAGAGAAGACAGTGAAGTGGAAGTGGTAAACATTAATTTAAAGAACACCTCCCTCAAAAATGAACTGTCTCAGCTACACATACAACACATGGACTTAACCGACCAGCACAGTCAACTACAATATCTAGTGTCAACGTTTCAAGAGTGCAGTGATACCCACGAACTTGCTTTGAATAGAATTACAGAACTTGAACAAAAATTGTGTGAAGCCCAAAACGCCCTATCTCTCTCAGAGTGCATCAAGGTCAGCAAACAGGTCGCTAGCACCAGTAATCTATTTAGTGAGTTAGTAGGTAGTAAGTTAAAATCAGTGTGTGAGCCAGCTGTAACGATAGATTTGACTGGTGATGACACCATACCATTATGTCCTATTGTTGTGAGTCATAATAAATTAAAAAAATACATTAAAATCAAGAAATTAATTAAACGGTCACAGAGAGCAATCAAAAAACAAAATCTCTTAAAATTAAATCTTTCACTTAGAAAGGAACGTGTTGTCTTATCAAAAAGTTTAAATAATTGTACTATTGAGTTAGATCAATGTAGGGAAAAATATGACACTGATATCCAGCTCCTCTATAATGATATACTACACAAGGAGCACTTGCTGAAGGATATTTTTAAAAAATATGAGACTTCACAACAGCAAGTAAGTGACCGCTTGCTTGAGGCTGGGGAACTACTGGATTTGGTGAAGTGCAATGCTGAGATGTATGAGTCTCTGACCAATAACCTCTCATGCAGCCGTGTAAACCAACCACTACCTCGTCAGCCTCAGCCTAACTTGCCCCATCAGGTGTTGGCTCTTCCAGCAGAGACTTGTGTTAAGTCACAAAAAAATAAATCAATATTTTTTTGTGACGAATTAGGTTCAGGCTTTGGGAAAATTTTATTCAATTACCTTAGCCATAGTTTTACTAATCATAGCTATCATAACATAAGTTTTAAACAGATGATAACAAGAATTGTAAATACAAACCTAGATAATTATTCTACAATGGTTTTATTATTAGGTAATAGTACTGGTGTTACCAGAAAGGACATAGTGGATGGTGTGGACACCTTATTAAAATTAAATGTAGGAAAGCTGATGTTGTGTGCGTTTCCTTATTCTGATACTTTATCATATGATGAAAACAACTATATTTTTAAGTTGAATAATACTATTCATAGGCTGACATGTTGTCATAGTGACAAATTATTGTATTTTGACACTAACAAATTTGTTAGTGGTTTTAAGTTAACTCAGAGAACTTTATCTCTGTCTTGGGAATGTAGACATATGATTGCTATGTTGATAGCACATAATATTAATGAGGTTATAGGTAATATAACTCAGTGTAGTATTAGTGACGAATCTGTGTTGTCTAGTTATACTAACAACATAGTGAATAATTATGTATTACCATGTACGAAGGAGGATCCACCTACAGTGCCAACATACTTGGAGGCCACTACCAGTCAGATAGGGTATTCCCTTCCTGCTGGAACTCATACGGGCATTTTAGATTCTTCAGTTGTAGTTGTGGAGGTCACTCCGGATATTTCTTTAAACTAGGCAGTAAGACAACAGAAGTTACCCCTTCAATTAACCAATTATTATTAGAGAATAATAAAAAGGTATCTTCTGGCAATATTTTACATAAAAATAATAATAAAAAACCAAAGGGGGGGCAACATACTTTAAAATTATTCAATCAAAATATCCAAGGTTGCTCTTCCAAATTACTGGAAATAGAATTGTTTTTAGAAAATACCAAGTTTGATGTAATTTGTTTAACAGAGCATTGGTTAAAAGATCATGAAGTGATGTCAATTAATTATGAAAATTATTGTGTAGTCAGCCATTTCAGCCGAAAATGTATGATACATGGCGGGTCATTAATATTAATAAAAAATTCCATTAAATCGAAAGAAAGAAAAGACATTATTGGACTGTCTGTTGAACACAACATTGAATTGTCCTGTGTTGAGCTTGATAAGCATGTTATAGTATGCGTATACAGACCTCCAAGTTACCAGAATCTATCCGTGTTTGATTCTGTAATGGAAGATGTATTAAAGAAACTTAGTACTAGTAGTAAGTCAATAATCATATGTGGTGATTTTAATATTAACTTATTAGAAAATAACTCGAATACTGTCAGATTATTAAGTCTTTTTAGGTCATTTGATTTGTCAAATGTTTTTATTGAACCAACCCGAGTGACAGCTTCTTCTGCCACTTGTATAGACAATATTTTTTGTAATTGTGATTACTTACACAAACAAATTGTAAATAAGTTGCCATCAGATCACAGTGGACAAACAATAACATTTTGCTCCTACATACCTTTACAAAAAATTCAAATAAGGTTTAGGCCAATTACATGTAAAAGTTTAGAGAAATTAAATAATTCTTTGGCCAATAAATTATGTGTTCAGAGTTTTAATAATATAGGTGACCCAAATGAGTTCTACGCCGAGTTCTTTTCACTATTAAACACGCAATTTAATGACACTTTTCCACTAAAGACTAAAAGTATTTACACAAAGTTCTTATTTAGTGATTGGGCGACTCCAGGTATTCGTAAAAGCAGGGAAAAACTATTTGAACTTTATGGCTTAAAGCAACATATGGATAATACAAACTTTCATAAGTATGTTGCAAAATATTCAAAAACTTTTAAAAGTGTTTGCAAAATAGCCAAAGCTCTGCATATTAGCAATAAAATAAAATCAGCTGATGATAAAATAAAAACTACCTGGCAAGTAATAAATAATGAAACGGGTAGGAAAAAACAGCGAAATACTGAATTTAATTTAGAGACTGCACATGGCCCCATTAACTCAGATATAGAAATAGCTCAAGAATTTGAAAACTTTTTTGCTAATATTCCTCTTAAAACTACTGAAGCTTTAAATTCCTCACCCGCGCTTTCTGCTGCCTTACTTAGACAGAATGTGAAGGCATGCCCTTTGGAGTTTAGGTTTCAGCATACAAACCCCCAGGCTGTTATAAAAGCTTTTAAAGATCTTAAAATTAAATCAACAGAAGATCTCTGGGGAATGTCTGTAAAAGTCTGTAGATCTATTATCGAAACCATTGCGCCCTATTTAGCTTACATATTTAATACCAGTGTAGACCAAGGAGTCTTTCCGGATCTCATGAAACACAGTAAAGTAGTTCCATTGTTCAAATCCGGTGATAGTAAAGAACCCAACAATTATAGGCCTGTGTCAATTCTACCAGTTCTCAGTAAGGTGTTTGAAAAGTTGATGCTCAATCAAATGTTACGTCACTTTAATAAAAATTCCATCTTTCATGAACAACAGTACGGTTTCACCAAAGGGCGTTGTACTACTGACGCCGGTGTCACCCTAATAAAGAACATTTTTAAGGCCTGGGAAGAAGCACAAGATGCCATTGGAATCTTTTGCGACCTCTCGAAGGCGTTCGATTGTGTAGACCATGAGACACTTCTGCTGAAACTAGAACACTATGGGATTAGGAATACAGCTCTTGATTTACTTAGATCATACCTGAAAGATAGAAAGGTTAAAGTTCAGGTAAACGGCGTAAACTCATTAGGGTCTGAAATGGCAATGGGCGTTCCTCAAGGTTCGATATTGGGTCCATTCCTCTTTTTAGTTTACATTAATGATTTACCCCAAATACTTCAAAATCAACCGAAGATGGTGTTATTTGCAGATGACACATCATTAATCTTTAAAATAAACCGACAATCACAAAATCTTGACGACGTGAATAGCTCTATTCTGCAAGTCCAAGATTGGTTTACGGTAAATAATCTGGTACTTAATAAAAAAAAAACCAAATGCATTAGATTTAAATTACCTAATGTTAAAAGTAGCGAATGTGACATCATATTGAATGGAGAAAAACTGGAATTTATTAATCAAACGGTTTTCCTGGGAATCACGCTAGACGAGAAATTACAATGGGGACCTCATATAACATCTCTTGCGGGGCGGTTAAGCTCGGCCGCTTATGCTGTTAGAAAGATAAGACAGTTAACAGATGTAGAAACCGCGCGTTTGGTCTATTTTAGCTACTTCCACAGCATTATGTCATATGGCATTTTACTGTGGGGTCGGGCTGCTGACATTGAATCCATCTTTATTTTGCAAAAGAGAGCTGTCAGAGCCGTTTATAATCTACGTCGCCGCGAATCTCTCAGGGAACTTTTTAAAAGGATTAATATTATGACGGTACCTTGCCAATTCATTTATGAAAATATTATGTATGTAAGGAAAAATCCACATCTCTTTAATAAAATAAGTGATAGACATAATTTTAATACTCGAAATAAAGATAAACTAGATCAACCATTTTTCAGGTTATCTAAAGTACATACATCTTTTATGGGGTACTGTGTTAAATGTTACAACAAAATACCTTGTGACATATTGCAATTAAATGAAAGAAAATTTAAAACTCATATTAAAAGTACTCTTTATAAACAAGCATATTACAAATTAGAGGATTATATCCAAGATAAGAGTGCTTGGAAACATGCTGGTCCTGCTCCATAGGACAATTTAGAATCAAGACAAAATCAAACTGGTTGCTAATTTAATTGTAAAATTTATTACTTTGTGTTTTAAGTATGACATTGATTTTACATTCTGTGATTACTTCCTTACACACTGACTTATTAATTGTAACATTTTAGGAAAATCGTCTACTTTTACAATGTTTGTAAATATGTGAGAACCATGTATCTGTCACAAATTAAATTATCTATCGTTGCTTCATTTTTAATTTTTTTTTACCTATTGTGGTATAGTAATTTTATTCTAGGTGCATCGTCTTCACATATAATAATTATTTAACAAATGTACGTACATATACAAACAATATTGTAAAACATTTTAAAAGAGTAACGGTGGAGTTTCTTGCCCATTCTTCTCCATACGAAAACTACCTTTTGGAAGGGGCGACTAGAATCAATTTTATTATTTTGTAATTTTTGACGTTCAAAAGTGCCATACATGGGCCTATTTGAAATAAATGATTTGACTTTGACTTTGACTTTGTAAACCAATCTTGGACCTGAAGAATAGAGTTATTCACGTCGTCAAGATTTTGTGACCGTCGATCTATTTTAAAGATCAATGATGTGTCATCTGCAAATAACACCATCTTCAGTTGATTTTGAAGTAATTGGGGTAAATCGTTAATGTAAACTAAAAAGAGGAATGGACCCAATATCGAACCTTGAGGAACACCCATTGCCATTTCAGACCCCAATGAGTTTACGCCGTTCACTTGAACTTTAATCTTTCTATCTTTCAGGTATGATCTCAGTAAATCAAGAGCTGTATTCCTAATCCCATAGTGTTCTAGTTTTAGCAGAAGTGTTTCATGGTTTACGCAATCGAACGCCTTCGAGAGGTCGCAAAAGATTCCAATGGCATCATGTGCTTCTTCCCAGGCATTAAAAATGTTCTTTATTAGGGTGACACCGGCGTCAGTGGTACAACGCCCTTTGGTGAAACCGTACTGTTGTTCATGAAAGATGGAATTTTTATTAAAGTGACGTAACATTTGATTAAGCATCAACTTTTCAAACACTTTACTGAGAACTGGCAGAATTGACACGGGCCTATAATTGTTGGGTTCCTTACTATCACCGGACTTGAACAAAGGAACTACTTTACTGAGTTTCATGAGATCCGGAAAGACTCCTTGGTCTACACTGGTGTTAAATATGAAAGCTAAATAGGGCGCAATGGTTTCGATGATAGATTTACAGACTTTTACAGACATTCCCCATAGATCTTCTGTTGATTTAATTTTAAGATCTTTAAAAGCTTTTATAACAGCCTGGGGGTTTGTATGCTGAAACCTAAACCCTAAAGGGCATGCTTTTACATTATTTCTAAGTAAGGCGGCAGAAAGCGCGGGTGATGAATTTAAGTTTTCGGTAGTTTTAAGGGGAACATTGGCAAAAAAGTTTTCAAATTCCTGAGCTATTTCTACATCTGAGTTGATGGGGCCACGTGCAGTCTCTAAATTTAATTCAGTATTACGCTGTTTTTTCCTACCTGTTTCATTATTTATTATTTGCCAGGTAGTTTTTATTTTATCATCAGCTGATTTTATTTTATTGCTAATGTAAAGAGCTTTAGCTATTTTGCACACACTTTTAAAAGTTTTAGAATATTTTGCGACATACTGATGAAAGCTTGTATTATTCGTATGTTGCTTTAGGCCATAAAGTTCAAAAAGCTTTTCCCTGCTTTTACGAATACCTGGAGTGGCCCAGTCACTAAATAAGAACTTCGTATAAATAGTTTTAGTCTTTAGGGGAAAAGTCTCAATAAATTGCTTGTTTAATAGTGAAAAGAACTCGGCGTAAAACTCATTAGGATCAAAAATATTATTAAAACTCTGAACACATAATTTACTTGCCAAAGAATTATCTAATTTCTCTAAATTTTTACATGTAATTGACCTAAACCTTATTTGAATTTTTTGTAAAGGCATGTAGGTGCAAAATGTTATTGTTTGTCCACTGTGATCAGATGGCAACTTATTTACAATTTGTTTATGTAAGTAATCACAATTACAAAATATATTATCTATACAAGTGGCAGAAGAAGCTGTCACTCGGGTTGGTTCCATAAAAACATTTGACAAATCAAATGACCTAAAAAGACTTAATAATCTGATAGTGTTCGAGTTATTTTCTAATAAATTAATATTAAAATCACCACATATGATTATTGACTTACTACTGCACTAAGTTTCTTTAGTACATCTTCCATTACAGAATCAAATATAGGTAGATTCTGGTAACTTGGAGGTCTGTATACGCATACTATAACATGCTTATCAAGCTCAACACAGGACAATTCAATGGTGTGTTCAACAGACAGTCTTATGATGTCTTTTCGTTCTTTCGATTGAATCGAATTTTTTACTAATATTAATGACCCGCCATATATCATACGTTTTCGGCTGAAATGGCTAACTACACAATAATTTTCATAGTGAATTGACATTACTTGATGATCTTTTAACCAATGTTCTGTTAAACAAATGACATCAAACTTGGTATTTTCTAAAAACAATTCTATTTCCAGTAATTTGGAAGAGCAACCTTGGATATTTTGATTGAATAATTTTAAAGTATGTTGCCCCCCTTTTGGTTTTTATTATTGTTATTATGTAAAATATTGCCAGAAGATACCTTTTTATTATTCTCTAATAATAATTGGTTATTTGAAGGGGTAACTTCTGTTGTCTTACTAACTAGTTTAAAAAGTTATCCGGAGTGAACTCCACAACTACAACTGAAGAGTCTAGAATGCCCGTATGAGTTCCAGCAGGAAGAGAATACCCTATCTGACTGGTAGTGGCCTCCAAAGATGTTGGTATTGTAGGTGGATCCTCCTTCGTACAACAAGATAATTCAGAATTAATTACTATGTTGTTAGTATAACTAGACAACACAGACTCGTCACTAATACTGCAATTTGTTATATTACCTATAACCTCATTAATATTATGTGCTATCAACATAGCAATCATATGTCTAGATTCCCAAGACAGAGATAAAGTTCTCTGAGTTAACTTAAAACCACTAACAAACTTGTTAGTGTCAAAATACAATAATTTGTCACTATGACAACATGTCAGCCTGTGAATAGTACTATTCAACTTATAAATATAATTATTTTCGTAATCTGATAAAGTATCAGAGTAAGGTAAAGCACACAACATTAGCTTTCCTATATTTAACTTTAATAAGGTGTCCACACCATCCACTATGTCCTTTCTGGTAATACCAGTACTATTACCTAATAGCAAAACCATTGTAGAATAATTATCTAGGTTTGTGCTTTCAATTCTTTTAATAATTTGTTTGAAACTTATGTTATGATAACTATGATTGGTAAAACTATGGCTAAGGTAATTGAATAATATTTTTCCAAAGCCAGAACCTCTATACTAATACTAATATACTAATACTTATACTTAAATAATAATATATGAGTTTGTTTGTAAGTTTGTATGTAGGGGGTAATCTCCGGAACTACCAGTTGGATTTGAAAAAATATTTTTGCATTGGGTAGCCCAATTCTAGAGGAAGGTTATAGGCTCGCGGACGAAGTCGCGGGCAGAAGCTAGTTTAAAATGAAGTCGCTTTTCGAGTTTGTCTGTGACCTCGTTGTTCTTCTAAGCCAGTGGTTCTTAACCTTTTAGTGGTAAGGGACCATTTGCCAAAATTTCGATGTTGCCATGGACCACCAAACGTTTAAAGGTAATGAACAGTAAATTTAAATGAATGAATGAATCGTTGTTCTATTTATAAATAAAAGATGCATAACAGTTTTTTTTTTTTACGAAAATGTTATACTGCAGAAGTATTTGTATAATAGAAGTATATTATTTTAATGCGATTTTTGTGACTGCATACTCTTTAGTAACTTCTGAATTCTTGGTTTAGTGCCGCTTAAAGCCAAACGGATATCGGCACTGTTTTTAATTGATTATCAGAAGCGCCGAGAACCCCTGCTCGCATAGATACGTCGATGAAAACAAAGTTAGGTGGTACCGTATAGCAATTTCTCGATTCTCGAGTCTTTGGGAAAAAGTTGTCGTCTCAAAAAATCTTCAAGATTTAAGTTACTATCGTATTGCATCTCAATCACTTCTTCTTGATATTAATCAGAAACCCCAGAAACTTTTGACAATGAAAGGATTGCGGATCAGTTTCCGAATACTATTGTTCTCGCAGTCAGGAAAATAGCGATTGAATTTACTTTAAGATTTTCAAATGGAGTGTAATTTTCTTTTGTATTTCTTCAATACGCGTCGATGTGTTGATTCATTGCCACTTATTTAATCTTTTTAGGATGGCTACACGGACCACTTCGGTTGGGTCCAGGGACCACCCGTGGTCCGCGGACCACCGGTTAAGAACCACTGTTCTAAACTATCCAACTGATTTTATATAAGAAAATTTATTGCAGAAAGAAATGAGCATGAGGTCCTAGGTTCGATTCCCGGGTCTAGCAAAGTGTTATTGGGTTTGTCCATCAGGAATTACTCAGTAGCAATCCGTAGTCTAGATCTATGCCCGGTGTATGGCAATAAGCTCGCCCCCTATTACATGGGACTTAAACATAACTGGCCAAATTTTAAAGAACCTATAGTACCTCTATAGGTTACACCTCTGCCAAACCCTTCGGAGATTGCACGTGAGATGTTATTTGTTCTATGACATCTTGTTCTCAACGTATACTCAAAAACCTGGTCCAATTATACCCATAATATTTAAGGGTCGGATACGGGCAATCATGTTATGGGTTTTGATAAAATTATATAGAAAACTTAAAGTAGTATGCCACAAAAAAAAACGACTGGCTAGCTGAAGATTTTCACTAGTCAATGAAAAAATCGGATTACGGATAAATCTTGTAGATGATTGTTAAAAAAAAAACGTGTGGCATTCGGGGACTGCCGCGGTAAAGCTATTGCATAGCATTTGTAACCTCCATGACAACATCACGTTGTCATGGGAACCGTCATTACATGGTAGGCGGAGTGGGGAGTGTTAGGTTAATTTTCGTTACGTTACGGAATTTCTTGATTCGGTCGCCGCGCTCAAAGCCCACGATGAAAGCTATGCAATAGCTTAAAAAACACTAGAAACGTACAAAAAGCACTGCCGTATTTTGATAACTTCGGCGAAAATAAGAAGTCACTCAATTAATATTATACTTAAATAAAGACAACAAAGAACAGTGAATCCACTGAATTTTCTGAATTCTCACCGTCAAGTCAATGTTACATTTTTGTGATCGTGAAAATTCCGAAAATTTCCGAACATTTTACGCAAAACAGAAGGAATGTTATGGAAAACAGAAAAAATCTGTGGGTCCACTGTTCTCTGTTGTTTTTATTTAAGTTTAGGTGACTTCTTAAAGTTATCAAAATACGACAGTGCTTTTTGGTCATTTTTAGTGATATTCAATTATTTTTACAGTTATCTATAAGATTAATCCTCAATCCGATGTTGTCACTGGCTAGTGAAACTCTTCAGCTAGCTAGACGTTTTTTTTCGTGGCTACTACTTTATGTTTTCTATATAAACTTATTCAAAACCTGTAACACGATTTCTCGTATCTGACCCTTAAGTAAATATGTTAACAAAATAAATAAAAAGCTTTACATATTCCGGGTACATGCATTATTCCATTACGCTTCGTACGTTTCAATCGAACGAGACACACAATGCTATGACCAAACACATTCAAGCGGCGTCCGGCCAATGAGCGCGGACCTTTTCATATGTAACGCGAAGACGGTGTATTGAGAACGAGCCTGGCCCCAGAGATAGTTGGAATATATTTAAATAAGCGAGAACAGCCTGACTATTGAAGGTGAGGGGCTCTAAGATCGCGCTTTTTGCTGCTAGCCGCCCGTCGCTGAAAACGTATATCTATCCAGTTGTTGCAATATTCATTTTTATTTTTCATTGTAACTAAACGTTTTCGGAGAGGAGCTCGTGGCTAAATACTAACAGCCGCTCGGGTCGATCTTTCAGGTTAAGCTACGCTTGCCGGGTTGGTCCGTGGATGGGTGACCATTTCTACATACCGAGACTCCTCCGTGCCTCGGAAAGCACATTAAGCCGTTGGTCCCGGCTGTCATTCGTGGATCTTTGACAGTCGTTACGGGTCGTCAGAAGCCCGAAAGTCTGACAACCAGTCTTACCCACGGGTATCGTATTACCCAGTTACTGGGTTGTGGAGGTCAGATAGGCAGTCGCTCCCTGTAAAATACTGGTATTCAGCTGCATCCGGTTAGACTGGAAGCCGACCCCAATATAATTGGGAAAAGGCTAGGCAGATTGATTGTAACTAAACGTTTTATCTTCTTTCTATTGGCACGTTATCTACATTTGCAAGAAAATTAGCAAGTGCACAAAATTACACGTGAACGAAGGTTCATGTATTTTAATACACTATGCGTAGAGCAGTGGTGGCCCAGTGGTAACGGCCGCGACTTACGAGTTGTACGTCGTAGGTTCGAACCCAGACAGGCACTTTACTTTGTGTAAGTTATTTCATCACCACTGCTCTCAAAACGGTGAAGAAAAACATCGTGACGAAACCGGCATATCCTAGAACCGAAAATTCAAAGACATGTGACATCTACCAACCCGCACTGGACCCGCGTGGTGGATTACGGTCCACTCCCTCTCACAGAGAAGAGGCCTGTGTCCCAGCAGTGGGAACATTATAGGCTGATGATGATGATGATGATGACCTAAAGAGTTCTTACGAATTACAAGTTAAAACCATGAGTCTATGTTAAATTATATAACCCTACTACCCAGAACTTTTTATAAGTATGTTTACGTATTTTTCCATTTAAATCCATCCAAAGGTTGTCTGTAAAAGATCGCTTTTAGCGATAAGACCGCCCATTGTGTCACCCAATGTAAAATTTCTATATTAATGTCTGTAATTTTTATGGTGTACATAATAAAGAATATTCTATCTATCTATCTACGTATTTTTATTAATCAAAATATGTTTTTTGTTAATTTTTTACGTTCATCTTGAAAAAACCAGCTTACTTTTCTTTCTATTACGCGTTGGTCTAAAAGCGCCATATTAGGGCCCCAAGTTTGCATATTTATAGGCATCGGAATAGCGATGAGACGACCTCCAAGAGATTGCAGCCTCATTCACTCAGTGGCTCGCTACCGATGCGCTTCATTGCATTTGTTAGCACTGTGTAATACTGTGTGTAAGTTACGGCTCGGCGGCTCACAATAGCTGAGAACTAACCAATAGCTCTTACAGTCTGAATCGAAGATTAAAACTTATGTTCTACATGGGTATAGTTAAATATATATCTTTACTGTTTCACGTAGTAGAAAGAAAAAAATATAGACATTGCAACTATCGGACGCCATTTCCAAAAATTTTTGAACACGCTATGAACTCAAGAAAAGCAGATTTCAAAAATACTAATTCCTCCAAAAAAATAATGCCCAACGCGCCTGAAGAAGTTTTCACTTCAAAAACAGTGGCACTCCGGGATTGCCGACAGAAGTGAAAACTTGAAAAAAATCGGCACCGCGGTAATCAACGCGTTTATGTCTTTTACTCCACGGTGTCGGTAAGTTCCGTTACAGTGTCACGAAATCATTGGTTTAGTCCCATCTCAAAAATTACCAATGCGCCTAAAGAAGTTTTCACTTCAAAAAAATTAGAAAAAAGAAAAAAAAACTCAATTTTTTTTTTAGGTAGGCCTTCTCGTAGTTGACCTCTGAGATCATGACTACTTATCCGGGCTTTCCTGTGGGTGTCTTAAGCTACTAAACTTAAAACCTCCAGCCAGTGGGATGTCTCAGACACCAACGAACTGCACGCAGTTGGTATTGGTGACCTTAGCGGAGTTTTATTTCCTAGCAGCACGATTTTGCTCAATCGCTTTGTTTTGCTCGGTGACTGAGTCTCTTTCTTCCGATTTACACAACACAGCACAGTCAATCACAAATTCACAACACAAAGATACTTTTATTTTATTTATTTGCACCACTTTCTTGCCTTATCTTATATTATTCGCTCACTACTTTATTTGTATCAATACCTCTTATTATGCAGTAGTATATTCGTTGATTTATATTATTTATTTTCTCTATTTACTTCAAAAAACACTGCACAGCTAAATTGACAGCCGATTGCATCGCAGAATCGCGCCATAGATAATACACTACATACATAGAATACACTCCCGCGCCGCGTCCCTTCGCTTGTCATAGATTGTAATAGTCCATACCTGACAAGTGATGCGGAGGTTGAAACGTCACGTTGGGCTTGCCATTCTTCAATGGTTTTGATTAATAAAAATCAATTAATTTGTTTATATTATAATTTTTTATTGTTTTATTTATTTTGTAATCCCTTAGAGGGATTTATATGTGTACGTAGGTGTGTCCGTGGCATCACAGCGGGCCCTATCATAATACCAGCGCCGCGGTATTTATTAAAATATCGCAGCATTATGCTGAGATATGGGCCTATTTGGCCTCGCACAGATCGTTACTATTTTTTGTTAGTTTTTTAGTTTAAAATGCTCTTTTCTTATTTTTTAATTTAATTTAATTTTTTATTTCTGTCTGTATTTCCTGTGCGTGTCCCAAATAAAATATTTTTCTTTCTTTCTTTCTTTCTTTCAACGCAATTTAAACGGTCAATATTGAACCAAACATTGCATTCAAACCATTAATCATAGACCCGAACTAATATTACACCACTTCAGCTGCGTTACGACATTCGTGGCGCCTCAAAAATGAAGAAGAATCAAGTATCCAATGTACATTTAATGTGCTATGATTTATACAGCCGCAAAGAATCCTGTCATTGGCCAACAGCCAACTTGCTAACTGCGACCAAACACGAGATTTAGCAATTTGAGAACGCCAACACATTAACGCCAAGTTTGGCGGTTGGTGAAAGTATCGCGTATGGATTTTATTGGGTTACGCTGTGATTGCACGAGGAAGGAGGGGAATAATGCAGTGTTGATGGAAAAGTTTCGCAATTTCAGGACTGTTGTTTTGAATTTGATTTGGGATATTACAGTACGTTATTCAGGGTGGATATTATTAAGGTTTTCAAGTGTTTTTAATATACTTACGCCAAAAACAAGTATTAATTTACTCAATGCACAGATTACCAATAAAAATTCATAGCAGATGTACAACTTTCTAACTTTTTAGGGTGGAGATTTTAAAATGGCCACACTAAACCACACATATGAAAACACAATACAAAGTAAACATTTAATTTCGGAAGTCGATTTCTTACATCTGTATTTTAGTTTTTGCCACCGACTTTCAAAATTAAAATTATTTTTATGTTGTTGTTAAATCAGTTGTTTTTTTCGTAAAAAAAGATTCTCATTTCTCACTTTTTAGTTATGGTACACACGGCTACACATCAAGCTATATTTTCCAGTTTATACTAATCTCGCATTGTATAGGATTTCCGTACAACGTGAGGTCAGCTTATACTGGAAATGTATAGCTTGATGTGTAGCCGTGTGTACCTTCCCCACACCAATTCGTATACCACTACTTGCTATGTCAACAACTGTAACAGGAAATATTATAACATCATCAAGATACTTAATATGAAAGAAATTAAGAGGAAGCTTCCTCAACCAAATGAAAAAATAATAAAAGAATTTTCAAAATCGATCCACAATTATTCATGTTTTTTTCATATTCATATAGACGAACATATAACCCTCTCTATTTTTGAAGTCGGTTAACACTTTGAGGGACACTAAACGTCTATAGGCATTATAACAATAAAACTTCTATTGTGTCTCCTTCAGTGTTCTTGAAGAAAACCATCTTTTTGGCTCAGTTTTGTTAGAATAATATTAGAAAGAACAATTCAACCTAGGCTCTATTAAATCTATTTTCTAAGTTCCAATCTAAATTAAAATAATAAGCTTATGTCTCACACCACACCAGATCCGACACATACATAGTATACCTTCCCAAGTGCCTACTTACTCCAGAGACCTAATAGTCCCTCGCAACTATTTTATTGTTTTCCCCTTCCTAATGACTCTAATGCGATGTTCCGCGTACATTAACAGTTAGACTTCACTCAAGATCCCAGTCACTTGCAATTTCCCTACAATTAGACTCCAAACGAGCAATGGAATGACTCCTTAAGACTACCGTCGAGTTTATAAGAGATATTTTTTCAAGTTTCCGCTTTATTACCGAAGTTCTTAATGGCAGTTTTATCCTTAGTAATACGCCATTAATGTTTAGTTGTCTACGAGTTGCAATCTTTTGATAAAATGGTGGGGATTTTGCAAAAATGCTTAGGGCGCGAACTTGTGTCGATGTCATTTTGTTAATTAATTACGCAAATAAATAAAAGCAAACACATTTTGACATAACAATAATACTTTTTTATTCTAGGTCATTTTCAGATCTCTGCAAATATTATTTCCTGAAATGGATACAACACCTCGATTGCCACAGGATTTTTTTAGTAGGCAAAATGTACCTATTTTGATCATGGCAATTCACAAACAACTAAAAGATATCAGAAAAGTTGGCGTCCAAAATCATTATCCAAGCAGAAAATCTGTACCAGTAAAGGGAACTTAATAACCCGTATTAAAAACGAATTTCCCGATAACCGACGTCATTTTGCCATAGTTATGCGCGCTCTCGTTAAAACCTGGAAGAATTCTCGCCTCATTTACCACTGACGGCCGTAGTGCCGTCTGAGTGCGACCAAATGTATGGAGAAAATATTACGCGATCTATTTTAAAATGTTCGCATTTGAGACGTGACTTAGTGGGGTTTAGACGGGCCACTAACAGTTGGTTTGTGTAAAAAGCCACGTATTTTTGCAGTCGTGTGAAGATAGCTTATAAACATATGGTAGTATCTTAATCTGTGAGAACAAACGTTGTTAAAATAAGCAACTGTACAACGACTGTTTTGTGGTTTGTATGTTGTATTTCTGAACAAGCGTTGTCTGGAAAACAGTGGATGCGATGTGTTTCACAAAAAAAAAACTGTTATATATCATGACATGACAGTTTTTTTAGGTCACAAGAGGCAGTACAAACTAAACAATTTAAAAACTGCCTCTTGTGGAGTGACGTATATTGCTACTAACTGCCTCGTTTCACGAGTTGTGGCATGTGACATAAAAATTAAATAATGTGTTCAATGTGAATGGTGAGTGTTTTACACAAATAATAACTACGAGAGACTACCGGTTCCTGGCAAGTCGAAATATATGAACTTGTGTACTGTCCCAGTTAATTCTCGATATTACTGACTAATAGTGAAGTAAAACATTGTGGACAAACCTGGACTTACTAAAAAGAAGGTCGGAAATCACCAACCTGCACTAAAAAAATCTTAGTCTGTGTCTGCTGTCTCTGATGCCTTCTAGTAAGAAGTAAAATGCGAGTAAATTAAAATTCCGTCAACTTTTTAGTCGCTTGAATATTGCGCGTCTGAACAAACACTAAGGAGGCAGGAAGGCAGCACTCTTAATATAGTCGGGTTATAACATAATGTTCCTCGGTGTTTTGATTCCAGTAAACGTCGCAAGCAAGTAAAAAATGAAGGTAGGTAGATACGGTCAACCGTAAGACAGTAGAGACACTTTTGAACTACAAAAGCCGCCCTTACTGCAAAGAAATAAAAGTCCTTTCAAAATTTAGTATTTAAATGATTGTATTACTATTATATTAAGATATTATTATATTAAAATTTATTTATTTGCTGTCACGTTAAGGCTCGTACAGACCAGCGCGACATCGCGGGCGCGACATTGGTCGCGCTGCCTGTCGCGCCCGCGATATCGTTCTGGTCTGCACGAGGCTTTATAGTCTAATGGTCGAAAGCGCTACAGCTAAACATGAGGTCCTGGGTTCGATTTCGAATCCCAGGTCGGGCAAAATGTTATTGGGTTCTTTCTTCTGGAATTTCACAGCAGCAACCCGAAATCTGGATTTGTGCCCGGTAGAAGGCAAAAAAGGAATGCAACAAAATAAAGATGATTTCCTTCACTGTAGTAATGAAATAAAATTGCTCAAAGTAAAGTACATGCCTGGCTGGGTTCAAACCCAGAACCATAGTATAAAGAGAGGTAGTAAGCTATCTTCATACAAACGCACCGCGCGCGGCTTAATATGTCGACTGTAGCAATTAACATTGTCGGATATACATTTTTGCGATTTTTTAATTTATAATTTATTCTAAGACCTTTAAAGCACTAATTTAAACATTTCAAAAATGTAGATCCGACAATGTTAATTGCTACAGGCGATGTGTACAAAATCTCGACCGGTTTCTCACGAGAAACGGGTCGAGATTTTGTTAAGTGTGCGTGCGGCGACGCATGGATACTATGGCCCCATACATACAAGCCGCGCGCGGTGCGTTTGTATGAAGATAGCTTACTACCTCTCTTTATACTATGCCAGAACCTAGAACTTAGTAGGTACCTATAACTCACGGCCACCACCAGCTCTCATCGGTTTTAATAAAAATAAAATCTGAATCATGTAGTAAAATATCACGGTATTATAAATTCAGAAGGCCCTGTATACGGCTAAAGTAATTGTTATACAGAATTAATGTAACACCCTTCAGCTACGAACATCCGTAGGGATCCCGTACATGGTGTATTAAATTAAATGCTCCATTCGATTAATTAATTTGATGGTATGTTAGGTTATTGCGTATGTGCTATTTACTGTATAATATATATTCTGACAGTAAAATATTAAACCAAAGATAAACGTTAAAACCGAATTTTGTGTATTTTAATGCTTTACCCTTTTGGCAGGGAAAATTAATCTATAGGTTTTTAAATACTGAAAGATATTAAGTGTAACTAAGGTTCCAGTGCTTATCAAATAGGGAGATTTAGTTTACATACGATTATTTCCATTTTAAATGAGAGTTACTTAAAATACCTTGTAATTTTAACTATATTCTCAATTGTCGTCTTCAATTCATACCAAGAAACTTCAGATACATCCTACAGACTCACAGACGCCAATAGAGCAACAAAACGCAAATAACTTTAAAAACCGTTAAATAAATCAATTACAAACAGTTACCAATAACGCGTAACTGGTTACAAATACGTGTTTTTAATTTACCCTTGTAACGTTTACCAAGTTTTAATCGTACATAAGACAATTACTTAGGAAGAGTAATGATCGTGCCGCGGTAAGCTAGCAAGATTAATTGAGAGAGAGCACAATAAAAAGCCTCCGGGATCCCTATTTGTATTAGTGCAGGTGTTACTAATATGATTATGTTGTTCAGGGGTCGGAGTCCCCTTGAAATATATAGATAGATATTAATATTATGTATAGGGAGAATAGTTGGTATTTGTCTGTTTCTTATTTGAGTAAGACTTATGTACAAAACAGTGTCATTTTATACCACTAAAATGATACTGTTTTCTCTTTACTTTCAGTTTTGTCACTGCCAAGTGACAAAGCTGAAAGTTTCATGCTCCTTTGATTCATACTTTTTGGAACAAATACTACTTACTGGTAATTTGATTTTCATGCTTTTACCCAGCAAAAACATCCTCAATAGAGCCTTTAAAAGTCAACAAGCCTCGTGTCCGATGGAAATTATCGACAATAATTACGAACTTTCGTCCCCTATTTGAGGGGATGATTGTTCTAAAATCCTTCCTTTAGTGCTCACTTTTTAATTATAACAGGAACTATTGTTCAAGCTTCTAGATTCAGTGGCTTAGACTGTGCGTTGTCTGTCAGTTTTATTTTTTATTAAGTATAACACACGAAAGGATGATGGTGGATGAGGAGCTTATGGCTAAGTACTAACAGCCGCACGGATCGATTCATCAGGTTAAGCTACGCTTGCCGGGGTTGGTCCGTGGATGGGTGACCATTTCTACATACCGAGACTCCTCCGTGCCTCGGAAAGCACGTTAAGCTGTTGGTCCCGGCTGTCATTCGTGGATCTTTGACAGTCGTTACGGGTCGTCAGAAGACCGAAAGTCTGACAACTAGTCTTACCAAGGGGTATCGTATTCCTAGTTACTGGGTTGTAAAGGTCAGATAGGCAGTCGCTCCATGCAAAATACTGATATTCAGCTGCATCTGGATAGACTGGAATCCGACCCTAATATAGTTGAGAAAAAGCTAGGCAGATTGATTGATACGAAAGGATGATTGGTCGAAATGGGCGTAGTAAGACAATGCATTCCACAACTTTCCTCGACAAATCCTTTTCTGTCCAGGCCGCTCGTTTGTGGAATGCGTTGCCAGTTCCAATAAAACGTGCGCAATAGTTACCCTTATTTACAAAACTCGTGAAGGAACATTACTTGTTGTTGTGATCTTGATTTCGTAGCTGTAATAATCTGAAGTCGTCATTTATTCTCGTTGCGTATATACATAATTTTTCTTACCTATACATTTAGTATGTAGGTATGTTTTCGTATCTATTATATAGCAAATTATTATATCTATTAAAGAATATTCTATCTTTAAACTTACTTATTATTTATTATTTTGCACCAATGACAACCCCATTTTAACCGACCTCCAAAAAGGAGGTTCTATGTTCGTAGCGTATGTTTTTTGTAAATGTATATCTACCGATTTCTCTGTCAATTGTGGACCGATTATGAAAATATTTTTTTTGGTGGTATTTGAATTTGTAGGGTAGGTACTACAACTAAAAAGTGAAAAATAAAAGCTATTTCCAAAAAAAAAACAACCGATTTTAATAAAAACACTACAAAGTGAAAAATTACTTTAATTTCGAAAATCGGTGGCAAAAAACGAAAATTCAAAACCAAAGACACCGACTTCCGAAATTAAAGTTATTTTTCTCATTGTAGTATTTTTTTGGAAGTCGTTTATTTTTTTGTTAAACGTTTTGATTAAATTCACGCATTCACTGTCTATTCTATTCCAAGGTTGCCTGGAAGAGATCGCAGAAAGCGAAAAGGCCACCCATTGTATGTTTTATTTTGTTAAATTAATTTTTTGCTATGTATTTTCTGGTGTACAATAAAGTATATTTTTAAAATAAGTAAACATATTAAAACAAAATAAACTATTATATATGACATGGACATGTTTACTCATGTCGTCGCAACTGTTTAGTGAAACATGCCAGCAGCCAGGGAAAAAATAACTCGGCCCATTAACCAGGACGAAATATTACAAACCTAAGCGATGCGACATGATGTAGATGTTGCATTTACCCGCACTCCACTCGGGGCTCGGCGAAGATTGCTGCCATTGTAGGAAGGCTGGAAAAAAAACATTACATGTTATGATATTATGTTCCTACGTAGATATTAATATCATAACATGTCCTCTCGCCTGTATTTCCCAGAGGAGCAGGCAGTTGAGTCTATAGTACACCCACATTTCGGCAATTATGTTTAAGTACTTATGTATAGTAGATACATTGACTTTCAATAGAATGCGAGGCCAGCCTCATTCAACTCAGCCTATCCCAGTCCACTGCTGGACATAGGCCTCTCCCAGGCTGCGTCACAATACCCAGCTAGCCAGCCAACTTATACTGGTTTTATAATCACTGACGTACGAGCCTATTATCATGAACCGGGCAGAAATACAGTCTATATTATATTTGAAAACTAAATAGCACTAGTCGACCTGGAGATCGGACCTTAGACCCCACATGTAAACAGTCGAAGTAGAATTCAATAAAAAAAAGGTAATACATAACATAACATCACGCCTGTATTCTCCAAAGGGTTAGGCAGAAGCGTACCTGTAGTACACCCACAAAAAAAAAAACACTGGCACTCCGGGAGTGCCGACAGAAGTGAAAACTTGAACAATTTTACTGTGCAGGAAATACTTTTAATGTCGGTAACGGTGTCGCGAGTTCAATTGTTTTTTCCCATCTCAAAAATTCCCAACGCGCCTAAAGAAGTTTTCACTTCAAAAACAAAGAATTTTCAATTAAATGTTTTCTATTATGAAACATTTATGTACTTGACAAGATTATTCCATCGTTGGAATGGTATCTAATATACGAGTAATACGACATAAATCAAGATTAAACATTCCAACTTCTCGGATAAAAATACATTCTACAAGTCCTTATGTAATATCCATAAAAATATATAACAAACTACCAGAATTAATAAAAAAAGAAGATAAATTGAACATATGAAATAAAAACTAATAGGTACAATTTTTATTAAGAAATTGCTATTATAGTTTAAACGATAAAATATAAGTGCTAACATAATCTAATAAGGAATGTCATAATACAGTAAACTATATAATTATGTAAAAAAAAAAACAATATAATAATATTAGATTTAGTTCAGAAGATTGATAAGCTAACTTCTTTCAAAGCTTCCTCTCTTCTACTATTTTGCTGTGTCCGACAGGGTCCTTAATGATCACATATAATTTTAACTTATCACCTAAATACATTATGGAATGCAAATAAAGTATTGAGTATATTCGAAAAGCAAAAAACCTACGTTTCATCCCAGATAAATATTTCAAGCAGCCAAAGAGAAAAGAACACAAGTACTACACAACATCAAAGGCAATGTATTTTCGAAACAATTGGTATCGGAAATAATGCACAAGTTATGTTACATTACTTGCCGATCAACTTGGGGGTAACTTAACGCGTTTCCTTTGTAACTTATACGCGAATAATATACCTTTTACCGTCACAATTTTTCTTTTGTAGATGGAAAATGCAATAAAATAAATGTTTAAGTGATCATTTGTAGAACGAAGGTTTATTATTAAAAAATGTTTAATTGTACCGTTATAATTATGTGAGAAAACTAAAAACTGAAATTCAAGTAAAGACAAAAGAAGTAAGTAACTTACCCGACATTTTCGTGTCCTTCAATTTGGATCAGAATCATTCTGATTTTCGGTAGAATACCTATGGTCGTAGCAGTAGACAATGTATAGACAACACTATTTGAGAATTATAACCTTATACTTTTAGCTATAATCACAGAGTAGGTGCTATTAATTCTATTAATATTTTTCTTTCGAAAACTTGGCATTTGGCTTTAGTATTAAACTAACAGTGTATTATTTTGTAATGCGCTTTTTATTTATGCAGAACTAGCTGCGCCCCGCGGTTTCACACGCGTAAGTCTCGATCCTGTGGGAATATCGGGATTAAAAGTAACCTATGTGTTAATTCAGGTTATAAATTTCATCCCAATTGGTCCAGCCGTTTGAGCGTGAAGAAAAGACAAACATACACACTCACAAACTTTCGCCTTTATAATAATACTAGCTGCGCCCCGCGGTTTCACCCGCATAAGTCTCGATCCCGTGGGAAAAAATTAAATTATCCTATGTTCTTTTCCAGGGCATCATCTATATACCTATGTGCCAAATTTCATCCAAATCCGTTTAGCCGTTTTAGCGTGAAGGCGTAACAAACAAACTTACTTTCGCATTTATAATATTAAGGATAAGGATTAGTGTGATAAACAATTCTTTCGCATGCATTATGATAATAGTCTCACCAAGTCAACACTCTCCTGGATGAATTTTTCCAAGCAATATTACTACTACTACTAAACGTCAACAAAGGAGAGCATCACAATATCCACACGTACATAAGGCACGCTACATCCTCACTAGACATCCCCATAATTTCCTTTTATCAAATCAACGTCAAGCTTGCAACCTCTATCTCACGTCGCTCTCAATATTGGAGCCGTTCCAAATGGAGAAAACATTGTCTTAGCATCGGAACGACCTTACCTAAGTATAATATGGTTCCATAACGGTCGTCACGGCTGTTATCACAAAGGGGGTAAACAGAAGTGTACGCCTATTTCCTATACATCCCTCAGAGCTAATAGTTATCCTGGAAAAGTGCTTGTAAACCATAGTATAAGATCGATTATAAATAGAAAGAAAGAAAAAGTATTTATTAGGACTCGCACAGGAGATCACAAATTAAATTTATCATATAACATATAACAAAGAAGGGCATCTAGGAAGAAATGAAGAAGACAGTCAAACAAAACGATTTCTATGATTCCAACCAAGTCTCTGTTCTACTAATCTGCATTAAAACATTTTTCATGTTAGTTGTTGAGAATAAAAATAACTTTAATTTATTTATTTATTCTAATAATAAACAATAATTTAAGTTCACCTTCACACTACTTTGACAACAGCGGGTGTATTCTGTAAAAATCTCACCGTGAAAACTTATATGAAGTAAGCTGTCATTCCACCTGCTGGGGATTTTGGGGCACTCAGAAAAAGTATCGTATCAGATTATGTAGTGATTAAATTAACATACCATTCACAAACAAACTAATAATGCTCTTTCATTGCGCTAGCAGATGTTTCTATAAAAAAACTTTGAATATAAATCCTTCGCCAAATTCTCTCTGTAGAAAGTCGCGCTTCGTCGACTACCGACTCATCCAATTTGGTTAATATTCGCCCTAAAATGTTATAGCTCATGGGGTTATATTGTTAAGCGTCTATGGGTACGAGCGATGCATAGAAACGTGCATTTAAGGGTTCGAAACTGGTAATCCTGGTGAATGTCATGTAATCTGATGAAACTGTTAATTCGCTTATTTGCAATGCGTTTTCAGAATTCAGATTAGGTTATTTTCAATAATGATTAGTAAACACAGGCAGGGTTGGAAATGAAAGTGTTTGTTTTTCATGGTAATTGTCCATTACTAAACAACACGCTTCAAAAAATATTAAACAAAATCACTGTCGAGCAAAGGTAAATAGGTAGGTACTGCCGATCTCTTCGTGAAAACTAACGTAATAATCTCACCGTGACAACTAAGGTAAAGTGAGCTTAAAGTGAGCTGTCATTCCAGCTGATACTAGGGGATTCACACTACTGACTTCAAGCTCACTTCAACTTAGCTTTCACGGTGAGATTTTTACAGAATAGATCGCCAGGACTCTACAGCAGTAAAGTAAATGATTAATTGGCAAGATAACAGACAGATAAATGGGTCAATGTCTAAAACTCACTTGATGGGCTCAACTTGTGCATTGAAAGATACTATGAATCGCAAAACTTCACTAATGACGAGTAGATGCAATTGTCTCCTTATTCTTACTTCTTTTCAGTTACTATTAGGTACACCTAATCCCCTGTCAGTTTCTTTTCAAAAGTAAATAAATAAACCAAAATACATCAGTCTTAATTACCCCAAGATTTCTGTTTTTGAACTGAAAACTTCTTTAGGCACGTTGGGCATTTTTGAGATGGGAAAAAACAATTGAACTCGCGGCACCGTTACCGACACCTCATTTTTGTAAACGCGATTGTACTCTTTATTTATATTACGTTACGGATCAATGTTCTATGCAAGTATTTTTCTTCCACCAAGGCGATCTTGTTCAAGTTTTCACTTCTTTCGGCACTCCCGGAGTGCCACAATTTTTTTTTTCTTTACGTTAATGTAATTTATTTGTGTGTTGTACTATTTTATTTTGTGTGCACTAAAAAATAAATGGTTATGTTTGTATCTGTCTATCTAAAATCTGCCAGTAAGGAAGTCGATCCAGACAATCGACGGGCTTAAGCAAGTCCACACAGACGCGAGCTTACTGCCGCTCACCCGACCGTTGACGGTAAGTCTCTCCATACCGACGCAAACTACCCGAAAATCCCCTAAATGCCCATCATATCGCAACCCTGACGACACCATAAAAGTAAATTACGTGACATACTCATCCCGAAGCTGGTCTTTTGTCGTTCCAGATTTATCTCCGACATTAGCCGAAGACACACGAAGATAAAACTTAGTTTACGAGCATTCGCCACTATATTTGGACGATATTCCTTTTGATACGCGATGTTATTTGTCGAGCATTCAGAGAAGCCATTTTATTGGTGAGTCTGAATTAGGGTAATAAGGTAAGAGGTATACGAGTCAAGTGTTTTGTTGGACGTCGTAATTTCTTGTGAAGATTTTGCGTGTGATAAAAATGTGGTTACGTTTAATTTCTCAAGTCTTATGAACAATGGAAGTATTTTTTCTTTTTTAACCGACTTCCAAAAGGAGGAGGTTCTCAATTCGACTGTATGTTTTTTTTTTTGTATGTTTGTTACGCGATTACTCCGCCAATTATGAATTGAGTTTGATGATTCTTTTTTTGTTTGGTAGATCATACTTCAGCGGTGGTCCCATATAAATTTTATTAACTTTGCTTGAGTAGTTTTTGAGTTAGCTTCAATAATACGTATTTTTTCCAACTTAGTATGTGAATGATATGATAACTTCCTGTCACTGTTATTTACATAGCAGGTAGTGGTATTCGAATTTGTGTGGGGTAGCTACCACAACTAAAAAGTGAAAAATAAAAACTTTTTACAAAAAAAAAAACAACCGACTTCAAAAAAAACACTACAAAGTGAAAAATAACTTTAATTTCGGAAGTCGGTGACAAAGAACGAAAATTCAAAACCAAAGACACCGACTTCCGAAATGAAAGTTATTTTTCACTTTGTAGTGTTTTTTTTAAGTCGGTTGTTTTTTTTTTTGCATAGTCGTCAAAGGATCTACAGAGAGATAGCAAAGCCGCGTGCTCTGTTTTTGGAGAAAGGATACATAAATCAATGTCTATCAATCTGTCAGCAGACGAAGACAGGTGTTGCTTCCAAATACTGATTGTAACCTTACCTTTTTCTTAAAATAAATACTCGTGTAGTGTCAATGTTTTATAGGCCCTTGGAACCAGTTCATGAACTAGTAGGCCATTTAGATTTTAGATAATACATTATGGCACCATTGATGTAACTTAAAACAATTTCAAAGTCACCTTCGTTACACGAACAAAGAAATGCAGCCCTGGAAACTATTAGTACTACTTTGTAAGATAAGTACTTGCAGCTCAGTTTTGAAATAGCAACCGTTTTTCTTCTCGACTCATCAAATGAGGAATAAGGAACAGATATTTTCAAACAATCTCCGAACTTGTCCGCATAAGTCAATGAGTGTCTGCGGAGCAAACGACCAATTACCCCTCCCCCCTTCCCCTCCCTGCACAAGCACACAAGTGGTGCATTCTGTAAAAGTTTCCTCTAAAAGGCTGATTAACTAAATTAGCTACCGTTGAAGTCAATTACGGAGTTGGTTCAGATAATTTGTATAAAGTTTGGAGGTAACAATGTGATGTAGGCACTTATTAGTGGTCTACTTTAAGAACAGTGCTTCTGTGTACGGAAGATGTAGGTTGTAAGTTTTACGCAATCTGTGCAGTTTATTTAAAACCGGCCATTGTGCGTGTCGGACCACACACAGTGAACAGTTCCGTAGATGAACTACCACCACCACCACTATACCATTGACGAATTCCTAGTTGATCAAAATTTGACCATTTTATGTATTTATGTTATGTCTACAAATTTATTACAATCTAATATATCTTGTTTTTAATTTCTATTGATTATTGATTTCATTGATTGTTCATTATGTTTCATGTAATTTTTAACTTAATTTTAATTTCTAATATTGTAATTTAACAATGCATGCCTTTATAGGGTAGATTTTTGAGCACTATAAAATATTTTTAAGACCCTGAACTTTGATGGGATGAATAAAATTTATCCCAAGAACAAACTTAACAGTGTAGTTGAAAAACATGTTCTCCCATACATTCCGTATGCAAATGTAAGTTGGTCTATTATTACTCGTTAACTTGTAGAACCTACTTAGGTGTGATAGTTTTCCTTTTAATTTAGTTAAATATACTACTGCTGTGAATTTTTTCACGTATCCAGAACCAACCAGTTAGCTAAGGACACTTAACTCCAACAAAAACTAGCTCAATATTTTTCAAACGGATCCCTGAATCCAAAAATGGTGTTCACAAACTCTATAAAGACCTTTCCAACGACACCCCACACTATGGGATAGATGAGAAAAAAAATATATCTCCTCTTTACGTGTAGGGAAGGTACCGTAATTTTTTTTTTTCATTATTTTATGCTACCACTTTGTCGGCGTAGTTAATATGTATACTCGTGCTAAATTACAGAGTCTCTGAGCTAAGCCGCGGACAGACAGACTGACAGACAGATGAACATAGCGAAACTATAAGGGCTCTGTTGACTACGAAACCCTAAAAAGTAAGGTGTATTCAAGCAACACTTACCTCGGCAACATTTTACATACAATGACATCCCCAATTAAACTGGTATCATTTTATTGCACTTACGCTCACGTATTTTTTACAGTGCGCGCGACAAAAATGTATGAAGCTGTCCGATGCAAATTTAATGGACTATCAAGTTTATAGTCACGCACGTAAAGCACCAACTTTATTGTGGCTTTTACAACGCTTTTGGTGGTTTCATCTGCACTCCAGTGTACGTGGTTGCTCGTTTTTATATGTCCAGTTAATGTGAACTAATGTGTACGATTATGTTGACGTTTTAGGGAGTGGGCTTATTTTTCGTATTTCAAGGCTTATCCCTCTCGAGTTGGTTTGTGTCAGCTGTACTTAATGTGCCCGGAAAATTGGCATAATAAACTAAAAGATATATGAAGCACAGTACTCTGCCGTTTAAATGACACATACAATTTTAGAAAAAGTTCTGCAATAGAGAACAAAACGAAAAAATCTTAAGAAACCAAAAAATATGAAAACCCTAAGTAAACTTCAATTAAAACGTAAATTCAACAAAAGGAATACCTAATCTATTCAACAAAACGGCCATCAGTCCATAATAAATTCTATCTCTACTAAAGCTACTCAATTGAATATCGATTTAAGAATCGGTACCAAAAATATTTCAAAATAAGCCATTTCAAAAGGACGTCGTCAATGTAAACGAATTGTAATTCAGGTAAAAGATTTGGCGAATATTTAATGTTTAAATTGGGCTTTTTGCGACCCGGAGGTTAATGCAAAATGAAATTTTAAACAAAAATAGTAGCCTTCTACCAGACGACATCGATGATTGGTTGAGATGGGACAAGATAAAGATGAAAGCGGAGTTTTCGTTTCTTTTCTTCAGTCATCAACATCATCATCATCACTGACATTCACAGTTCACCTGATGCTGGCAATAGGCTTTCTTAGAACCGCGTAAATAATTCTCAACAGCATGTGAAGCCACGTCAGAACCCCTTGGGCGGCTTTAAAACTCTGACTCTAGGTTAATCACTCAGTGGCGGGGTAAGATCAAAATTTGGTGTGGGCGTATATTTCGCAAGGCCCGAGAACCCTCCTGGAGGGCTCGTGTCAATATATTTATCGCTTTAAAACGAGTAAATTTTTTTCGACGCGTTCTCGGTTTTTATGTAATGCATAAACCTCCGTGGTGCAAATAGATTTTCACCCCATTATTTCCATAAAGCCATTCGTACATAATTCGTGCCGATACTTAAAGTAAAATAATTAGCAATTTGGATATTTTTAAATTGATACTACATCTACCTAACTTGCACATTTTAAAAGATTGTCTTCATTCATCGCTGTTGTGCCACCACACAAACCACTCCCAAACAAATAAGGTTCGTAATAAAATTTCTGTACACAACGTAAGCGGTTTATGAGTTTCCTATTTAGCTGTGCTGTTGTATTGGAATTGAATTTTTTCCCTTTCTTCCACCTGAGCATTCTGTTTGCGCCAATTGTTGCCCTCTTGTGCCTCAATTTGTTTTGCCTAAGTATCTGCCACGGATAAGTTAGCTACTGGAGTGTTCATAAGTTTCTGAATCCCGACGCTTGTCGCCTTATCGCCCCGTTGAGGTTTATTACTTGGCGCACTTCGCTTTCTCTCGATTTACGAAACTCTGATTGTAAGATCAATAAAATGCTATGTTCGCTGTTGTGACAGTTAACAATTTATTTATGAATTTCGGATGTCAAAACAAATGTTCGACTCAATCCGACAACAGAATCTATACTAATGTTATAAAGAGGAAAGATTTGTATTTTTGCATTTTTATATTTTATAGGTAACGAATAAACTTAAAAACTACTGGACCGATTTGAAATGTTCTTTCAGCAATGGATAGCTACATTATCAGCGAGTAACATAGGCTATATTTTATCCCCGTACTCCCACGGGAACGAGAACTACGTGGGTGAAACCGCGTGACGTCCGCTAATATATTATATTTCTTTAAATGCTTAGTGTAGCCTGTTCGATCGATGCACGTAAAGAATATCGGAATGCAAATTAAGAGAATCTTATCAGGCGCTTATTTCTTCAAGGTTCATTTATCATGAGGCTGTAACGTGACGTTGTAAAATGTGAATTATGGCAATAAACGATTAAATGCCGGCGCACATATGGCGGAGCGCAGCGCAGAGCAATTTTCACTGTCAAACTATTATCGACATTGTCCTGTGACAGTGTTGTTCGGAATCATACCTTGAATGTGTGTACAAAATTGTTAGACTTTTGCATCTGTGTTCGCGCATTCTTATTAAATTAACACTCCATTGTTAACTTCTCCGTGGCAGTTATCTGACTTTATTGGATCCGCAACAGAAATGTCTTGTCGAGTGTTCTTAAGACCGTTTGTATTGGGTTACGTTGAACGTTTAATACGTTGCCCATTGAAAAGTAAATATTAAGTTTGAAGGTGTTTTTTTAACATCAATAATATTGATGCAGTTTTCTTCTTACACAACATTGTTAGGTACCACAAAATAAGTCTTGTTTTCAAAAGATAATAAAGACACGTTACAGTAATACAGAACTTGTGGAATGATTAAAAGTGAAACCGAAACTAGTACCTAATCATTATTAATTTTAAGCTATTGCATAGCTTTTATCGCGGGCTTTGAGCGCGGCGACCGAATCAAGAAATTCCGTAACGTAACGAAAATAAAACCTAACACCCCCCACTCCACCTACCATGTAATGACGGTTCCCATGACAACGTGATGTTGTCATGGGAACAATTTTTTGTTTTATGTCATCACGTCATCATCCCAAGTGTAGCGTTGACAAATAGGAAGTATGGAGGTTACAAATGCTATGCAATAGCTTTACCGCAGCAGTCCTCGAGTGCCACACGTTTTTTTTTAAATTTATTTAGTTTAATTAAAACGACTAAAAGCTAATTTAATAATATGGAATTAGTAATATTTTGTATCCTAACATTCGTATAAAATAAGTAAAACGATCTATTCAATTGTATTGCTAGTTAGTTAGTCATTTAATTTAGTGTTAGATTGTTTATTGTATATAAGATTTATATGTCATCCATCATCATCAGTTCGAAAGAAGTCCACTGCACACACATAAGCCTCCCCGAAGCACCGCCACTTCGACCCGTTCTGTGCTTCCCGCATCCAGCGGATTCCTACAGCCTTCACAAGGTCAGATATTATATGATGAGAGATTTATATGTAAATATAAAAATCAATTGAAAGTTATATTATTATTCAATATTAAGCCATACTCATAATAACAGCTAAACAAATAACTAATTATTTATTAACCTATCCAATTTACCCAAATTTTACCCCGTTTACCTAGTTAAAGAAACACCCTATCGTGATCCCAAACGAATGTACCTTGCTTTACGTAGGTACATCTTAACAGTTCTTTTTACCGGTAACATAATTTATATTTGGGGCGATATGTAGCGGCCAATTAGGGCTAAACTTATCATAGGAACAGTAAACTGTAATTAGTAGAACCTTATCTACGTCACCGATCTAGGGTTGTTCTGGTTGGACATTGTGACATGAGGTAGATGTTACTCGTGAATCTGAGAAACAAAGACTTTGTTCGTAAAACCTGTGAACCAACTATAAAGAATATTTTATACAATCAGACAAGAGCCGTTGGGACGATGACGATGAAATGAAATGAAATGAAATTGTTTATTCTGTAAATAGGATATCGGAATCACTTTTACACGTCATATTAAAAAAATTTATTAAAAATAAGCTAGACGAGTTCGGCGTTTCCTATCTGACCACTCTGAGAAGAAAGGCCGAAACAAAATCAGAGGTCGCAGTCTTTTGAGGAAAGGACCACATAGATTTGAGTGGACCTGTCCAGTCAGTGCAAGCATTTGTCAGTAATCGTGGAGCTCAACTCAGAACTTAAGGAGCTCAGATGACGGTATAAAAGAGCTGCAATAACTACCTGTTATTGTAGTTAACATAACTGGCAAATGAGGGTGTACCTACTGTATGTATTATTGTAAGTACTTACCTACTATTGACTTTTAAAAGTGTTTGTATAAACTTACAGAAATAAAATAATTTATATGAATGCAAAAATATTCAATCTTCCAGTTCGTAGGCAGCATGTTTTGACGTTACTTTTAAACTTATTTTAGTATCTAACTCTACAAACGAAACGAAGATGAAAATCACATAACTGTACCATTCCGAAGAAGTTACAATGAGGACGCTCATTGTAACTTTGTCCTCGTGTCCAACTCAACTGTAAACTCACATAAAAAGTATTTCATACCAACATCCGGCGAGGTCGACGTTCGGCCGGAAACGGTAATCGGCCGCCGGAAGTAGCCCCGCTGTTTATTGTTGACTACAGTCCTGCTTGCACCACAATTGAAGCCTTACGCCGCAATCATACGACTTCAATTCACTGTAATGATAGAGTGCACTCGGTACTCAGAAGTAGTTATTGTTTAACTTTTATTCTGTAATGGTTCCTTAATTTTGAGTGTATTTTCGTGTAACTGGATGTTGATTGGGATCGGATCAGGGAATATTAGAGCATGCTGCATAAATCCAGAGACAAAAAACAGTAAAATTTTGCATCCTTTTGTGTACCGTCAACCGCTTGTCCAATGTGTGTGTGTGTGTACTGCTGACTTGCAGCTGACCTCACTGTGGACAAATCATAAAGACAAAGAAACAAGAATTCATGCCAGTCAGCAGTGACAGTAGGTCTAACCGCCTAGGGAACCGTGCTTTTACTAATTAGATGACGTACTCAAAGAAGATTTGTTCCCATTACAATTTGGACTTTAAAACTGATATTAAAGAGCTAATTTATAAAAACCAAAGAAAAAAACAAAGTAAAGGATAATTCTTAAATTGTCAGCAGAACGCACTTAGCCCGGCAATAGCTGGATTTATCCAACTTACCGTGTGATTAAAAGTTACCAGTGCAGAAAATAAGATGCTTCGGGGATGCACTTTTAGCGCTGTCTCCGGGAAATCTGCTTACGGGCTGCCAGCGCGGGTGAGGTTGATAATCCCTTGATGTAGATGGAGACAAGTCATCAGTATGTAGGAGCGTTCCTAATGTGAATGAGATGGGTACGAAATTGAGAGAAAGAAAGGAAATAATAAGAATTTTATTTGCTGTAAAATGTAAACAAATGAATCAGAACACGTACCTTTGGATGTTTAGTTGTAGTGCCACTTCCAAATTAAACATTTTTTTTTTTTAACATTTATATTAATTTTTATTATTGTTTAAACATTAATACCTTAATATTAGCGTCCAAGTAAATAGAACTAACTATATACAGAGGAAAAAATAAAATAAAATATAGGAACAAATCATTGGGCATCAAAAAATTCATCCGAATCGCTGTCGGTGGGAAAGGTGCCCAAAAGGCTGGCAGCATTGCCACGTTGTATGGCAATGCTAATTCTTTGGCCTAAAAATTGGCCAACCCTTTGGTCACGTGAAGAGTCGACCAACCGCTTGGCGATGTCTCGGAATAATCAATGAGCACTCGGACCCCATGGCCCTAGTGTTTCAACCCCAAACGGTTCAAAAATATAGCTACCGGTAAGGTTGTTATATTTGCGCCGTTTGAGGTTTTCTGCACCTGCAGCAGCCGCCCCAGCACAACTCGCCGTGCTAGGAAGATTATTTGAATGTTTGAATCCAAAATTCGAATGTGTTTTTCATTTGAGAATCGAGATCGAGGTTCATTTTTACGTATAACCTCGTTTTTCTTCAAAGATTTTTCAATTATATACATACCTACATAAACTCATGCATTCTTCCCATGGGGGTAGGCAGAAACTACAGAACGCCACCTGCTACGATCCTTACATACTCCTTTTGCCTCGTTTACGTTCATACATCTGGTCATACACGCACGCCGGTTGTTTTCAATTACCTACTCAAACCATAATTGTTAGAAAGAGTGGAGTTATAAAGTTGAAACTTTTAAAATATAGAATGTGTTATACTAATTCCTTTTAGTGCGTGAATGTGTCCAGGATTGGTAATATGTTGATTTTAAAGAATGCCCTTGGAGCTTCTTGCCAGTTCTTCTCCATAGAGAAATGAATTTTGAATGGGGTACTAGCTTTATAAGTTTCTGACTAACTGACTGACTCTTTGAAAATTCAAAAGTGCCTGTAGGTAAATGGTTAATGCTGAGTTTTTTTTAAGAATACAGGGTTTGTTTATACTTTTGCTTTAACGACTTTTTAGCCATTTATTATTTTTGGTCAGTCCTGTTTCATTTATTTTTAATTATTTTGTTTTTTAATCTTTCACCGACCTACGTCAGCCTTACATGTGTATAATTACGTATATACAAATATATGGAGCAATACCCACAATACAGGGTTATTAGTCAATTGCCTTATGTAACACTGACGAGGGTGTCGGGGGCGCTGAGGTCAGGGTGCGACCATTAATTTCCATTTATTCGCACTGACAGAAGGCTGTGGGCAGCAGTATATGCCAGCTCTGAACATTTGCTAGCTTCAACGACTTCTGTCAGAATTTAAAATCGTTAATAGCTGGATACGTAATATGCGACGGAATTTCGGCTTCGTCCATACTCATCCCCAGTTCGAACTCGCCCGCTTTTTTATATGCCTATCAGCTGCAAGGGTACAGTTTGTCGGAAAAGTGCTACGATGTAGGAAATAAACACTCTTCGTCTAAATAATAAATACTGATCACGTATTAATTTTACTATGGCAGTCTTGATCTTTTTCTATATATTTTTCAAAATTACCTACTTGGATTCCGTGCAAATAAGTATTAGGTAATTATTAATGATTAAATATTGCGTTCCTAGAAATTTTACAATAATTGAACTGAATTATTGTTTAAACAGATTGTGATTTTTTAGCAGAGAGCTTTAATTACTGTACAAACTGTTTTTTTTAGAGAAAAGTTTTAATTTTAATATGTACCTAATCAAAGTTTTAATTATTGTACTTACGAATTGTGACTTTAATAGATTTGTGACTTTTTTGTGACTTTTTTTTGACTTTTTTTGTCATTACTAACAAAATACATGAAAAAAAAAACTTATAATCTCATCCCTATTTGTCCAAATTATTTGTGCCAGTAATCCAAAACAATCTTCACGATATTCGGAGGAAAACCAAGTTTCCGTTAATTGCATAACCGCCCCGTGGCGAAGGGTTAGCTGATCAAATTATCCCTTATTCTAGTTCAGCCCGTTGGTAGTTTGGTATATAAAAACAATAACTCTATTGTCTTTAATAATATTCCGATTGATTTGCTTCGGTCGGCAAACATAAAGTACCTAGCGTCCCCACTGCGAGTCGCGCGGCCTTTTGGGGCTTCGAGGCCTCGCGAGGCTTTTGTCTTTTTCCAACGCGTCCGCATTATAAGAGCCTCGCGACACGCATGTATGAAGAAGTGATCGTGAAAAAAAAATGCAAATGCAAGCTTCAGTAGCATTTATAATATTAAGCACCGCTACGCAAACAAGAAATAAACCGCGGCGACGGCGTGTTAGGGTGCGACAAAGTTTAGCACTTGGTCGCACCCTAACACGCCGTCCGTTGCCGCGCAGCAAAAAAAATTACAGTGCTAGTAATTTAGAACAAGATTTAATATTAGATGATGTAGATAAAATAAACTGATCGAAGTCGTGCTGTAGTGACGGTTTTGTGGTCCTGGACGGCGCGGCACACGAAGCCGCCAAGCTCCAGGTATCGATGGTAAATTCTTTGTACGGCAGAACGGCTTACATGAAGTTGTGCAATTATGTTTCGCTGACTAAGCCCAGACTGAAGAAATGCCTCAGCTTGCGCGGCTACTTCAGGTGCAGTATCCATACTTTGAACGTCAGAATGGATAAAAAAATAAGGAAAAACAATTTTGATACTCTTTTTATGCAAAACAAAACAAATAATGAAATAACTTGACTTACTTATCAAAATGTTGTTTCAGTGCGGTTAGTGGAAGTGCTCAAGTGCGGTTCGGTCAAGTGCTGTTGAAAACAGTGCTCCGAGTGGAATACCTCATCAAAGCTTGCTTCTTGAAGAACGACCAAACTCCGATATTCTTCACTTTTCAAATTCGTGAATTTAAATTTGGAACAATGGTACCGAAATGATGGCCAGTATCACAGCTTCAAAACTGCATAAAAACTTTTTCTCTGAATTTTTGCGTACCTACCTTACACACTACACTTATGTTTAAGCATGCAGCATACCATGTAATAGAGGGCGAGCCTTATGCCATCAATCGGGCACAAGCCCAGACTCCGGGCTGCTACTGAGAAATTCCACATGGAAAAACCCAACAACACTTTTTCCGACCTGACTTTAGACCTGAATTTATCACTTTTATTTTTCTACGCAGAGTTGAATAGGAACTCTTTTATTTTGCCAGTTATTATCAAGTTTCAAGACAGCGAGCCTATTGCCAGGAACTGGGCAGTAATCTTCTGGGTAAGCTCCAATAACACTGCTCGAATCAATCGAATGAAATACGGCCCAATATTCGACTATGATCAATGAAGCCAGTAAATTAAAAAAAAAACTACTTAGCAATATTGTGTTAGTTTGCTTAAAAAAAAATATTAAAAAACGTGTGGCACTCGGGGACAGCCGCGGTAAAGCTATTGCATAGCATTTATAACCTCCATACTTCCTATTTGTCAACGCTACACTTGGGATGATGACGTGATGACATAAAACAAAAATTACGTTCCCATGACAACATCACGTTTCCCATGACAACATCACGTTGTCATGGGAACCATCATTAGGTACATGGTAGGTGGAGTACTCGGGGACTGCCGCAGTGAAGCTATTGCATAGCATTTGTAACCTCCATACTTCCTATTTGTCAACGCTACACTTGGGATGATGACGTGATGACATAAAACAAAAATTACGTTCCCATGACAACATCACGTTATCATGGGAACCGTCATTACATGGTAGGCAGAGTGGGGGTGTTAGGTTTTTTTCGTTACGGAATTTCTTGATTCGGTCGCCGCGACCAAAGCCCGCGATAAAAGCTATGCAATAGCTTAAAATATTTTAGTTGGGACACGCACAGCACGCACACCTACCTAACATAATATTTTTGTTCGTATTCAAAACTTCCCCAATCGATTCGCTAATCACAATGCTTTACCTTCAAGTCATCACATAACTTTAAAATTATATGCAACACAAGCATAAGTTCCCCGTAGGAAATCACGCAGAACAATGTGTCCTCGGCCGAGCTAGGCACAGGCATGCTCGCGACATCTACACTACAGCCCACTTTGAGCTCGAATTACCTAATTGCTAATTATGCCAACGAAACAAACGCGATGTTTGCGAGCGACGCGCTGCAAGGCTTAAACGTTTAACGAGTCGCTTTGCTAAACGTTTATGTTGCCTTTGTTATTTTGAGTTTGACAGCTGACAGGAGTTTGTTGCGGTCGGCGGTCCTCTAACTAACGTATTAGTTGCGCTATGGAAAAAGGTTTTTCGAATAGCTCTAGCCAAATTGAGGCGAATTCCGTACGGGATGCGGGACGAAATTCGCTGATACTTATTGTGCTAACTACCTTGTACTTGGTTTAGTTTAAATTGGCGCGACTAGTCGTGTGACTTCTTAAATATTAAAACAATCGACACAGCACACAGCAGTCGCTTGCCACGTATTAGGCGAGATTTGCCTCAGTATGGCCAGCGCTTTAGACAGGTACCTACTAGGAGTTACGGGCTACGGGGTAATAAATAAATGCCGACAAAAACTCTTCGGGTGATGTTGCCGATTATAGCAACGCGACTTCGTAACCCTTACATGTGTGTCTGCCCTACTGATTATATAGACGCTTATTTTTATTATACTAGCTGACCCTGCAAACGTTGTTTTGCCATATAAATGTTTGGGGTGGACCATCTTTATCACTTACTACCCTATCTACCCTACCATAATTTATAAAAACATAATTTTTCTTCATATCTTTTTTTTTCCTAAATTAAGATGTAAGCTATCCTATCTTTCAAGTTGGATCAAACTGCACACGGTGTGCAAATTTGATTAAAATCGGATAAGTAGTTTAGGAGTCCATCGCGGACAAACAACGTGACACGTAATTTATATAGGTATACTAGCTGACCCTGCAAACGTTGTTTTGCTATATAAATGTTTGGGATGGACCATCTTTATCACTTACTACCCTACCTACCCTACCTACCCTACCTACCCTACCTACCCTACCTACCCTACCTACCCTACCTACCCTACCTACCCTACCTACCCTACCTACCCTACCTACCCTACCTACCCTACCTACCCTACCTACCCTACCTACCCTACCTACCCTACCTACCCTACCTACCCTACCTACCCTACCTACCCTACCTACCCTACCTACCCTACCTACCCTACCTACCCTACCTACCCTACCTACCCTACCTACCCTACCTACCCTACCTACCCTACCTACCCTACCTACCCTACCTACCCTACCTACCCTACCTACCCTACCTACCCTACCTACCCTACCTACCCTACCTACCCTACCTACCCTACCTACCCTACCTACCCTACCTACCCTACCTACCCTACCTACCCTACCTACCCTACCTACCCTACCTACCCTACCTACCCTACCTACCCTACCTACCCTACCTACCCTACCTACCCTACCTACCCTACCTACCCTACCTACCCTACCTACCCTACCTACCCTATCTTTCAAGTTGGATCAAACTGCACACGGTGTGCAAATTTGAATGAAATCGGTTAAGTAGTTTAGGAGTCCATCGCGAACAAACAACGTGACACGTAATTTATATATATTAAGAAGATAAGAAGATTAAGATTACGCCGGATATATGTCCACGTTTGGTAAATAAAATAATATTTGTAAACGGTGCTTAGTACCTACATTGTGCTTTAACTGAACTGGGCCGTGGGATCCACGCATCACAGTCTAGAAGTTACATTGAATGAGCCTTTCTAAGAAAACAGATAACATTGCCTCCAGTAATCCGCACAGTTCCGCCGCAAGCCTATCTCAACGGGTCGTAGTCGCACTAGTCTCGCTTCAAACATAAACGACAAAACTGCCAAAGAAATTTCCCATTTGCCCTCTCCAAATTAAGGGTTTCCAGAAGTACATTTATAAGCTTGTCATTGCGATTTAACGTCAAAATAAACAACGGACATCGGATGGTCTCCTGTATAGACAAGTTAAAACTTTAATGTCTCTGAAGTGTTTAATCCTCGGTTAGGGATCTTGATTATGTTCTCAATGATGATTATTGTTTGACGGAGCGGAACGCTGCATGGTATTCTTTGCTGATTAAACTACTTATTGTGAAGAAAACAATTTTACAAACATTAGGTATAGAGCAATGGGTAGCTCGCCGTCCGATAAGGACCAAGCCCGGGTCGACGGCGCGTTATGTTCCGCGCGCGCCTCAAAGAGATGTCAGCAGAATTGACGGGGTCCGCTAGGGCGGATGCCTGCCGAGGTTGCGAAGGAGTCTGAAAGGGAGATCGTGGCGCCCCGGCAACATGGCAACCGAAGGAACACGGGTGGGTTTTAGTCAGTAAGAGTCTGACACGCCCTCCCGCTCCAACCAGAACGGAAAATTTCCCATCTAAAAAAAAGGTATACCCACAAGGCCACTACTTTGTACTGTGAAATATCTTTCACAATCTTACTATTATTGTTCTTTGAGAAAATAAATAAGTACCTACCTATCTTAAAACCGAAGAAGAACTGAAATGATCGTCTCCTAAATACAATGAGCGTTGAATAATTGATTTGTACAGTCAGGTCATAACCTTTGACGTCGTAGTACGGAGTTTCAAAGGAATCAGAGGCCAGCTCATACTTACTGATCTTATTACTACTGACATGCGGCCTACAGTACATAATAAAGTACTTACAAATTACAATATCATGATTTTGATTTATTATGTAACTAATTGAAGTTACTCACAATATATTCTTGTAGTACCTATATAATAATAGTCTGTATTCTAACTACGTACGGTATGTGTTTATCCGTTCTGGCTTGAAAACGTTGCGACGATTAAATAAAACATTGCGCTCTGTTCGACTTCGCCGCAATCAGGTAAAAATGTTTTGCAACTTTAGCGGAACTGGCTACACACAACGAATTTCATTATAAAAAATATCTGGTTCTACCACATGAGTAAAGAAATGGAACAGAGGGTAAGCTTCTAAAGAGCATGCAAAATTAATACTCTGAGTTTTTACTCTGAGTTCTGGTTGGCTCAGGAGGATAAAATTAAATAAACAAAATGATAATTAACTTTATATTTGTAACTATTTTTTTTTTAATTACACACAATTTTTCTTTTTAAGTTTACTTATGATATCATATTTTTATTACAAACTAGCTGCGCCCCGCGGTTTCACCCGCATAAGTCTCGATCCCGTGGGAAAAAAAAGTATCCTATGTTCTTTTCCAGGGCATCATCTATATATGTGCCAAATTTCATCCAAATCCGTTCAGCCGTTTTAGCGTGAAGGCGTAACAAACAAACTTACTTTCGCATTTATAATATTAAGGATTATTTACTCTTTTTTTTAGAGTTTTTGTTTTTCATTTGTTGTGCCTTTTAATTGAATCATATGGCATTTAATTTTTACTTTTTGCTCTTAAACGCACCGTTTGCGAGATATATACCTATTCAGTGCCATTTACGATCAAAACTTTGTTACTACGTACTTAGCTAGTGGAGTCTTTGGGATAAAAAAATGCTATGTTTGATTCCTAGTAGAAGGTATTGCTCATACACACAGTACAGTAAACAACCATATTTACACTTTTTATGTCTATTAAACAAGTACAAAATGCAGTTTAAAACACTATTGTTTTACTCATTTCAAAACATGAAACGCAAAAAAAACACGACGCGCAATGTGTACGCTCAGCCCTGAGCGATGCAACTGGCCGAGCCGGTATGAACCGGTTTCTCTTCGTACGCGGTGAAGCCGCCAGTTGCACGCACACACACACATCATGCTTGTAGTAGTGCACCTATCATAGCGCGGTTGTATGAAGCTTACCCTCTATCCGTTACTCTGTGGTCCTACCTCTCAACAAACTCCTACCAGGCCCACCATTGTCAGTAACAAACGAACAAAAAGCTCATAAGTTCAGCATCGAAATTATTTTGCAAACAATAGCAATCGATGCTGGCAAGTAATTTGGATTCGTATCATAGATCAGACACAATGCAACTATTGAAACGAGAGCGCATCAATACATTTGTGCGGAGGGTACAACGGAGTACCATGATAATATTGAATGATTGAAAGTTTATTACCCGACTATTTTTCATAGGAAATTCATAGCAAAGTTGTTCAGCGTAACAGGTAGGACCACTCCCCGCTAAGACAGAATTTTACTAATGAAACTGAATACGATTAGTATGATGCGAGCCACGAAAGAAGGCCTGCGGAAAATTGTGGAACTACATTTTTTTAATGCAATGTGATGCAATGGCATAGACACTAGCGCCGCGGGGCCTTCTTTCGTGGCGCGCACCAAGAGCTGTGAGTGCCACCATTGTTGTGGAATATTGACGGCTCTTGAACTGACGGCTCTTGAACGCGGTTTAGATGTGCTGATCGCGTTCTGTTTCATTGGTGAAATTCGCCCTAAATCGCCAGCCCGTGTACTTACTACCATAATAGATGGGTACTTGTAAAATGATACTAACGACACTTCGCTTTTTGTCTAATGCTGACCAGCGCCAGTGGTTTAATAGCGTAACACACTTACAATAGCACAGCCTTTTTTTTTACATAAGTGCATATTACTAAATTGTACATAACTTCCATAATGGACGAATGGATAACCCCTGTAACACAGGTTTTCCTAGCATGGGGGTCATTGTTCAATATTTTGTATCAAGCTATTTCCACGTGTAAATAAGTGTCAACCTGTATCTGTGTACTTTTTTATGTCAAATAAACAAATTATTATTATATTTCATTCAATAACATGGCGTCATTTACGTTGTCGGGCAGATGATTTTTTCAAACATGAAGCAATGTATTAGCAATTACCTACCTTCAAAATCCTTCGAATTGTGATTGAAAGTGGGTCACGCAATGGGTGCTGCTAACGAGTGCAGGATAACCATGTATAGTCAATTCTTTCTACGAAAAAACCGGCCAAGTGCGTGTCGGACCACGCACAATGAAGGGTTCCGTAGTTGGGATGAATTAATCCCAAAAACAAACTTAACTTTGTAGTTGAAAAATATGTTCTCCCATACGGAACGTATGGGAAAACATGTTTCTGCAACTGCAAAGTTAAGTTGTTCGATTATTACTCGTTAACTTGTAGAGCTTACTTAGCTGTGATAATTTTTCTTTTAATTTCGTTATATAAACTACTGTTGCGATTTTTTTCACACACCCAAAACCAACCATTTAGCCGGCGGGGGGGGGACACTTGACTCTAACAAAAATTAGCACTTTAAAGCTTAATATTTCGCAAACGGATCCCTGAATCCAAAAATTGTTTTCACAAACTCGCAATGTTTTTAAAGGATCTTTCGAATGATATCCCTCACTATGGGTTAAAAAAAGAAAAAAAAAACAACATCACCACTTTACGTGTATGAGAGGTACCCTAAAAAAAAAATGTTTTTCATAATTAATATATATATAATTTTATTTTGCCGTTTCGTCGGCGTAACTAAAATATATACCTATACCAAATTACAGTTTTCTAGTACTAAGGGTCTCGGAGCTAGACCGCGGACAGACAGACAGACTGACATGACGAAACTATAAGGGTTCCTTGTTTACTACGGAACCCTAAAAAAGGTAAATATTTATCACCCGCGACGCTTCACGCCTGCACGTTTATTACACACTTGGGAAATTGGATCCCAAGCTCGTACATTGTCCTGGACCAACCCTGCCGCGCCGCACAATGACATTCAATTAAAGAACTTAATTACCCGTCCCGATTGATAGAATCAATTGAAGCTTCCTTTTTTTGTGCGGTGAACGAAATTAACTGTGTTTCTACAATTGTCATTAGCAGTTAACATTGTTGCAATTAATATTTTTGCATGAATACATACATAAACTCACGCCTTCTTCCCATAGCGGTCGGCTGAAACTACAGAACGTCACCTGCTGCGATCTTTACATACATATTCCTTTTGTTTCCATTATACAAGCCCGCCGGTTGCGAGTAGGTACACACGGCTACACAGCAAACTATACATCTCCAGTATAAGCTGACCTCGCATTGTACTGAAATCTTATACAAAGCGAGATCAGCTTATACTGGAAATGTGTAACTTGACATGTAGCCGTGTGTACACAGCTAACCTTTCTGAAGAACATCACCAATAAGGTCACTATAATTATTATTGTGTCCTTCTAGAGCGTCCCCTCCATTAATTTTGTAGTTATATTTATGTAGGTAGGTATACCTACTAGTTGTAGGTACATTGGTGACATTGTTATTTTGTTTTAGGTAGTAGGTACAGAGGTACAGTCAACCGCGCGTCTATGGTAACAATTTGTCATTGACAACGCCTTTATTTCGCAATAGTAAGCACATTCGAAATTCTATCTGTTCATCATATTCTATTGACATTTTTAACGCTTACCTAATCATAATAATACTTACTCATATATTTTTTTTTTTATCTCTCTTTAAGGCGCTTCATCATCAGCCTATAATGTTCCCACTGCTGGGACACAGGCCTCCTCTCAGTGAGAGGGAGTGGGCCGTAATCCACCACGCGGGCCCAGTGCGGGTTGGTAGATGTCACATGTCTTCGAATTTTCGGTTCTAGGACATGCCGGTTTCCTCACGATGTTTTCCTTCACCGTTTTGAGAGCAGTGGTGATGAAATAATTTACACAAAGTAAAGCGCCTGTCTGGGTTCGAACCTACGACGTACAACTCGTAAGTCGCGGCCGTTACCACTGGGCCACCACTGCTCTTACTTACTTTAAGGCGCTTACTCGATAATAATGATTTTCTTCTTTAAATCCGTTCTTAAAGTGGTTTTACACCGGCGAGGCGAGGCGTGGATGGGATGGGCGAGAATGAAATTTGTATGGCAAAATTTCTATCCACGCCCTACCCATCTTTGGTGTAAAAGGTCCAGATGCGCGAGATTTGCAAGGCGAGAATTGAAATATTTGTTAGTACAATATTGAACTTTATTAATGTAAGAATAGAGTATTTATTTACGTTGTACAACGGATATACAAATAGCGCACCGGCCATCGAAGACCCGCATGGTCTCTCTCCGTCAAGTGCTGACTCGCGATGTCTCGCGCTGGCACGTTCCGGCTTGCTCCGACCATCACAAGATATCGCAGCATATTATACTCTCGGCTGGCCGGCGCACCAGACACGGCTGGCCGGGCGGCGCATGATAGCGAGAGCTGGCGCGTGAAGGCTTGTGCAGACCAGCGCGACACGCGACGCGACACAAAGGCACCGCTCGTCGCGCGACGAGCGGTGCCTTTGTGTCGCGTCGCGTGTCGCGCTGGTCTGCACAAGCCTTGACATCGCGAGCCCGCGCGAGGCAGCGCTGGCCATCGCGAGACGGCGCGGCGCGGTATAGCGCTGGACATCTTTCGGTGTAAAAGGGTAAGCGTGATTTCAATTCTCACCCATCCCATCCACGCCTCGCCTCGCCGGTATAAAACCACCTTCAGAGACGTTAACCTTTGCCCTTTATAGGTATCATGTAAGGATTAGGTACCTATAAATATCCTACACCACCGGAATATTAACGAATTCGAAATTACTTTGTTTAACATAATATTATGTTATTATAATATCAATCATTATAAGTAATTTTACATGCGGGAAAGACGAACTAAACTAAAGTAGGTACAAAAGCGGCTGAAATTGGGACGTCGTGTTCAATAAAACATTCCATTTAATATTATAAACCCTTCTAACATGTGCCAACTATGAGCTGCGTAATTTTAGTAATGTAACTAAGGGCGCTTTCAGACGTAGCATACTCGCGGGAATAACGAGTGTAAAAATACCCTTAACGAAGCCGAGAGTCATTTGTTCTTCCCGTTATTGTTATCATTGTACTGGAGTTACTGGAGAATATTGTACTGGACCATACCTGGGAACCTTCTGGTTACGGAGATATTGAAGGTCAACGTTCCAAATGTGTATGTTGTGCGTGCGTTACATTGCATACCTACTACTGTAAACAGCGAGTAATGATCACACCAAAAATAAAACTCGTTTCGAAAGTTACTTAATTCGATATACAGCATGCGTAAATAACGGCTTCGCGAAGATTCTTTTTTACACCTACATGCATTATATTTATGATACTAGGCAGTTTAGTAGCGAGGCTAAGTACGGGTGTGCTGGGCATCGGTACTAACTAATCTTATAATTCACCAAAAAGTGCAATGAGAACTTATAGTATATTTCTTTTCGCATGTTCCCACCGAAATACCTAGACCCGATGCTCAGTTGCACGCTTATGATTACTAGACCAACGAGACAGTCCTGGTATTTATAACTAGGTATGTGCTCACAATTTTTACAAGTAAAATAAGAAAATCTTGAGTAATACCAGTCCCATCGTCTGTGCTCACCCTAAAACGTGTGCGTTGTAACAGGGGAGTCGTATGACGTCACACGTCACGACATTAATAATAATCAACACGTCACGTCGCCGCTGTCACGTCATGTGTTCACAACACGCCGCGCAACCTTCGCGGTGGAATATATTTACTACTTTAGCAATAGAGGTAATGTGTTCTTGGAAACAACCACTAATGGTTAGGTAGGGAAAAACATACATATATTGGCCTAGAGGTAACATTGGAAGGAGAAATAATCTTCTCGTCTTTCTCGTGCCGATACGGGAAAAGGTCATGCTATAGATAGTAGGTGTAAACATAATTATAAATAATTAATTAATCTAATTAATCAGGATTTTAGCGGATACCACTGCTACTAGCTTGTGCAATAAGATGTTTTTTGTTACAATAGATAAGTAGATAATTAATTTGGTTTACAAAATGAATGGTTCATTTGGATTTAAAAAACTAAAGTTACACAATATGCTGAATCCAAGTTACATAGTGGTGTTTCATTGCTGCAACAGAAAAAAATCAATCACACCAGTTTCGAAGAGAGCAGTAAAACTATGCAGTTACGTTTGTCGCTAACTGTCGTCACAAAAACGTGCATGCCAAGCAAAAAGTATGAACTCGCGCAAAAACATATTGACATGCTTGTTGCACATTGCGTGTATATGCAGAGCGTGACAGCGCGGCTGTGGTGAAAAATAAATCTATAAGTACGTGTAGGTGTACCTCCTGAATGTGTACAACTTAACTACTAAATTAATGGAGTAAGACAAGAAAGTATCAGCGTGTTTTTAAGAAAAGATGATAAGGTTAGGAAGGAAGTGTTAACTTTTATTTGAGATGTAAATATGGACGAAAACATCGGGCTGTGCCGACTACTTAGTATAAGGGTAGGATGATGATGGCCGTGGTCTATCGAACATAATTAAATTATTATTGTTCAACTTCAAATTCAAAAGTAATTGCAACCACTTTTTTTTTGGGTGGGAAATTGTCAAATAACTTTTCCCGCTCTGGGTAGAGCGAGGGCGTGACAGACTATTACTGACTAAAACCCACCCGTGTTGCTTCGGTTGCCCTGTTGCCGGGGGCCACGATCTCCCTTTCGGACTTCTTCGCAGCCCCGGCAGGCATTGGCCCTAGCGGACCCCGTCAATTCTGCTGACATCTCTTTGAAGCGCGCGTGGAACAGAACGCGCCGTCGACCCGGGCCTGGTCCTTATCGGACGGCGAGCTACCTATTGCTCACCGTCCGCAAGCCCGCGCCTGCGCTGGCCGGAAATCTAAATGTCACCCCTTGGACTATACATATTGCTTATGAATAAAAACAACGACAACGAATAGGTACAGACAACCGGTTAAGGTTGCCTCCAAAGCTTCTTGTCAATCAACAGAAGCCTTTCGACATCAGTTCAATCAACTAATCACTCAGTTTATCACAGTCCACTGCTGGACATAGGCCACTCCCAAGCTTGTCCTCACAACACCGTGTCCTCCGCCTTCGGCATCCACTCTGTACCAGTCACCTCACCATTTCACCAGTCTGTAAAAGTCTGTATGAGCACGCCAAGTTTACATTGACTGCGCCTTTCTGTCGTACCAGTAAGGGTGAGTTTCGTAGTACTACCACTGATGTGCGGATGACTGTATCTACGATACAAAACATAATTGTTGAATCGTAAAAATTAGGCTGCTGGTGTCTTACGGATACAAAATTATCTTAAGTACTGACCTTTGCTATAATTGACTTCCAAGAAATTTTAACTGGTAAGCACAAATACTAGAAAAAACGACTGAGGAGCAGAGCTGTCTTCGAAACTCACCAATTTCGATCAAATGCAAACATGATTCGGCTTCAGACCCCGCTGCCAAACAAACAATAAATTCTTCTACGTAGCCTGCTCCCAAGTGCCCACAATAAAAACTAGCCAAGTATACTTGAAAACTTTGCCACTACTCGTTTCGAGGCAGAAACTACGCGGCGATCCTTCGCGCATTATTAGAAAAACTTCAAAGTGAGGGGATTCAATGAGATTCATTGGCCGTTGTTAGGCGTCGTCTTGACAACTTGTATCATGAAATTCCGCCGTCCATCTTTACAAGAAAACAAGCCTGAAATTATTGTCTGTTGTGGAGATTACAAATTAAACTTTATTATTATGCAGTTAAGAAATTGATCGGTAAAATTCTGTATGTACTGTACAGTAACCCGTACTGAAAAAAACCGGCCAAATGCGTGTCGGACCACGCACAATGAAGGGTTACGTAGTTGGGATGAATTTATCCCAAATACAAACTTAACGTTAGTCGAAAAACATGTTTTCCCATACATTGCAAATGTAAGTTTGTACGCACAATATTGGGAGATTTACCGTGTTATTTTAAAAAATATATTATAAATTATATATTGTAAATAAAAAAATCGGTAATGGTAAATTTTCGTCTGTTTTCTTAAATATTTTTAAAAGTATTTATTTTAAAACTAAAAAATATTATATTTGAGATCATACCAACAGGCCCTTTCATTTGATATGTCAAACGGTGGCATTTTTTTTTCTTAGTTGCTCCACAAAAGTGACACGTATTCAAACATCATTTATTTACGTTATAAAAAAAATGTCAGATCAAATCAATTAATGTCAAAAGTACACAACAAAATAAAAATTAAATTAAATAGAACAATGAATTAAATTATGTCAGAAATTATGTAAGTGAAGTTATGTCAGAAGTAAAAATTTAAATTATAATATTCATAACATTGACAAGTTAAGCACCAGCAATATGCCTGCTACAACAATGCCCAACGTAGGGGCAATCCAGTCGTTGAGCAATCATCGCCAGAACAGTGTTGCAGCTAGCCCGCACCCTGCGCTCCAAAGACGCGCACCGCTTGCGCTTGCGCGTCCGTGTTTGGGTCACAGAAATACATATGAATTTCAACTTAACCATTCCATTCGATTCGGGGCAAATTGGCTGTGACAGACGGACAGACAGACAGACGCACGAGTGATCCTATACGGGTTCTGTTTTATTCTTATGAGGTACGGAACCCTAAAGAGAGGTAGCAATGACACTAAAGTAATTTTAAAAACTTCCACGAACCTGCAGAATCCAAAGTACATTTCAATTTGGCTTGCCTTTTCGATTTATCTCGAAGAAGATTGTCAAAATAATACTGAATTTCCAAGCATGATTCAGAAAATCCCTTTTAATGCTCTTTCTAGCATCCAATTAAGCTGTTTGGCATACGTATTCAACTTTGGTGTAAATGGAAAAATATGGTACCATGGAGCTGGTCTGGTGATGCAGACGGAAGGTGGCAAAAAAAACTCCTCAACTAAACACAAAACCCTAACGTTTAGCCCCTTTGGATTTCTCTTGACAAGTAACATACGTCAGCTTAATCGGATGCAAGAAAGGACGTAATACAAGTGAGAATTTCCCAAAAAAATATTAAAAACCTTCTAGCTCCTAAATAATAAGTAATCGCTAAAAATCCATCGGGAAAATCTTAAGAGTAACTTAAAAATGTTTCTTTCGATATCTTTTCAGTCTGTATAATTCAGTAAAACCTCTCTTCTTCAACGAGGGCTAAAATAACACAAATGGTTTAACACGCCTAGTTCACGTCTTTGAACCGCAAACGCATCCACACTCGCACTGTCAAAAGCTTTAAAATAGCTGTTAGTAAGTACAATATACTCCAACATGTCGGCTACATGAAAGTGCGCAAGTAATAACTTGCACAGGTAAGTTACGATCATGATGACCTAAGTTAGATCGAGTTAGAACAGCGACGGAACCAAAGCAAAACTTGGGATAGCCGACCTGATGGCTTGCTTATAGTGCATACAAAATGGAACAACTTGTTTTATTTCGTATTCATAACTTGTTATACAAATTACAGTGTTTGCATTTGCTAGTTTTACTGAATTCTTTGAAACGAATATTTTAAAAGGTACTGTCAACCGCACAAGTCAATGTTCAAGTCATTCTATTTATTAACGAAATAAAGATGTCTAATATTGATACAGTCACAAGGTTTAAATGTTGTTAGTTAACTAATTAGGTAACAATTTACGAAAAAACCGGCCAAGCGCGAGTCGTACTCGCCCATGAAGGGTTCCGTAGCAGCAAGTAACATTGAATGAAAGGTAAATTGCGGTTTACGATTTATGACGTATTAAAAAAAAACTACTTGTTAGATCTCGTTCAAACCAATTTTCGGTGGAAGTTTACATGGTAATGTACATCATATATTTTTTTTAGTTTTATCATTCTCTTATTTTAGAAGTTACAGGGGGGGACACACACATTTTACCACTTTGGAAGTGTCTCTCACGCAAACTATTCAGTTTAGAAAAAAATGATGTTAGAAACCTCAATATCATTTTTGAAGACCTATCCATAGATACCCCACACGTATGGGATTGATGAAAAAAAAATTTTTGAGTTTCAGTTCTAAGTATGGGGAACTCCAAAATAATTTGTTTTTTTTCTATTTTTATGTAAAAATCTTAATGCGGTTCACAGAATACATCTACTTATCAAGTTTCAACAGCGTAGCTCTTATAGTTTCGGAAAAAAGTGGCTGTGACATACGGACGGACAGACAGACAGACAGACAGACAGACATGACGAATCTATAAGGGTTCCGTTTTTTGCCATTTGGCAACGGAACCCTAAAAAAGATTGTGTGGTTTTATGAAACCACGGTAAAAGTGAAACTTCTATAGGCGCCGCCATATTGGCCTTGGCTGCTCTGACAAGCGCCTTTCACTTTATCCCTACTCCGCGGCCGACCGTCACGCGACTTGCAACATACAGACGAAAAAGTTTGAGACGATGCAATAAAAGTTTCACTTTAAAAAGTTGTTGGATAGATGCTCCCATAGATCTGTACTGAATAAATTAACCAACTTGGTTATACTTCAGATCTCACAATGTTTTGCGGTAGAAGAACTGCGTTACGAGACTTGCATTTTTGTACATGTTTAGTTTTAAATGGGTTACTATTAGGCTAACACTACTTATACTTAACAATAATTCACACTCTCTTATAATAATCAACTAAATACGGCGACGCTTTACTTCAAAATCATATCTGGATCAAACAAAACCCAGCCACACATCTCACTTACACCCAATATCCCTAACTTGACCACAACGAAGCCACTGGGTCGAATCATTTAATTGGTCTAACGCTCAAAGACAGTAAATATCCTTGTGCATCCAACAGGTTATCGCAAAACACCACGAAACGGGTTTAATACGCTTCATAAGTTCACTTAGATTTACTGACCTGCCGGTCTAACCCTGTGGCCATCAGCTACACGCTCAAGCGACACGCGTCTTGCGACAGTGACCGCAACTGCGAAAAAAACAAATGACAGAAGTTGATTACAGCATGCAACGAGAAACAGCGACGTGACTTGCGAAGCGACGCGCGACGGACGGAAACATTCGACGTGCACGCGAGTCTCTTGACGCAAGTCGCATCGCTCGAGGCCATAAACGGAGCCTATTCTGTGAAAATTTCTTAATCTTACGTAAATTGAGCTGTCAAAGAGTCTCCCTAGCATCTGGTGGAATGACAGTTCATTTCATTTAATTTATTAATTTTGTGAACATAGGGTAAAAATTATACAGATGTCACAAATAAATATCGGTCCATACTACGTCCCGCCAGAAGGTATACAAATAGTTACTAATAATAATAAAATGTCAATAAATTAAGACAAATAAACAAATAGGTATTTAGTCACATTCTCGTCTAAAATATAATAATAAATTAAATTTAAAAATAAAAATAAAAAATGTCAATATAGAATAATTATTAGAATATTACCTTATGGGAGCAACATTTCAGCAATAAAAATAAAATAAAATAAATAAAATTTCTCTAATAAAAACTCAATCACACTGTAGTACGCCTTATCCTTTAAAAAATTACGTAGTCTACTCTTAAACAGCACTATTGTCAAGTCTTTCCAACCACTTGGTAATTTATTGTAAATAATTGGAGCCATACAGTAGACACTTCTGCGCACCAAAGTAGTTTGACACGGCAATTGACATAATTTACTATTGTCACGCCTATTTCTTGGGAACACATCAGCTAGACGTTACCAAACTTACTCAATATACCAAAGTTTTCACGGTGAGAGATTGACAGAATAAATCGGCTGGACTGTCGCACGTACTAGTGGCATTTCTAGATACTCAAACACACTTCAGTATATGCCTGCACCTTCAGTATGGGACCAATCCTGAAATTGTGAAAAAGGAAATCTGCTATTCACATTTGTGCTCACAAAAATTGACTAAGCTCATAGGGCTTGCCATAGCTGAATTTTTTCGCGATATCAAGGGTGGTCCCACCGTTAAAGCAGTTCATAATGAGGAGTATAAACAAAAAATAAAGAGGATTGGGGTAAACAAAAACTAAGGTTGTATAGTTAAGCATACAACCTTATGCTCTAACTTGGCTTACAACTCCATAATTTCCCTTTCCTAAACAACTGTCCGCTAATAACTCGAATTACTGTCTGTCACACAGAGCAGTGTTTTTTTCTCCACAGCATTTATTCTACTTTATTTCATGCTTCTTTTGCCACACCGAACATTCACTTCCATCAGAGCCAGAGCTAGTCAGGGCTGCCAATGTCTGCCTAGTCAAGTTAACATTGAAACACAATTCTCAATAATACTTATTTAAGTTAAGGAAGAGCGGAGTCTCCTAACACAGGCTTATTTGCTTTAAAGGAGACTCCAATCACTTGTTAGTGTATTCACTTGTGAATATAGTAAACCATTTCATTTTATTTTTTAATTTTCATGTCTATTTAACAGTGAAATACAATGGCAATGGCTGTGATGTGACGTCTACATTAGAGTCTGCGCTGAACACCTTAGGGCAAATTTCACCAATGAAAATAAACGCGTTCAGCACAATGATAAATGATAATGAATAATAAATGATTTTATTTCTGTAAGTAGGTTTGTACAAACACTTTTACACGTCAATCATATTTTAAAAACTAGATGAGGTCGGCGTTTCCTAACTGACTACTCTGAGAAGAAAGGCCGAAACAAACTCAGAAGTCACAGTCTCTTTTAAAGTCCAGACATAATCTTGGTCAGATCATGTTAAGGCCATGTGGATTGGTATCTGAAGTGGTCTTTAGAGGAAAGCACCACACAGATTGAGAGGGCCTGTCCAGTCAGTGCACGCATTTGTCAGTTATCGTGCAGCTCAACTCAGAATTTAAGGAGCTCAACGATTCGACGAACAATACCAAAAAAAGGACATTTGTGTAGACCACATAAATTACTCAAACTGTCAGACCATGATTAGAACTAACTGAGAAAAAATTAAAAACAAAACAAAAAGGAATGACCGATATAGTCTTCACATTCAAAATAATTAAAATAATATAATACTTTGAAAGTAAATATTCATGTCATTGTATATATAAAAATCATTGATGTCAATGTGTATATAAAAAAAAAACCAAAACAATCATCTAAACCACGTTCGAGAGCTGTCAGGTGTCATAATTCGTCGCCCTCCCCGGTTACTATCGTAACTAGCAATTGATATTTTTCCAGGGCAACAGTTTTTCGGTCGGGCGCTACAATCATGTTAATATAGTTGCGTTAGCTGTGGCTTTATTAATGAGTTAATAACTTTTATAAATAGCTCTTGACTTAATCTTTAACTTACTAACTGTAGATGTGTGCATATACGACAGGTGGTGAGAATATGTTTTCTCTCAAACAAAACTCACGCAAAACAAAATACGTGATTATCTAGTTAATTGATTCAGGCGTGACCTTGCGGAAATCCATTATAAAATACAATAGACGTGTATATATTCAGTAACCTGTTCCACTTAGCTATTTCTAAAGAGCCATAAAAAACTCCTGAAATAAATTGACACGTGTTTCACCTCTCAACGAGGCATCCTCAGGATGACGATGGACTTGTTGCGAACTCGAACACGGCGTGTTTTTTATGGCTCTTTAGAAATAGCTATGCGGAACAGGTTACTAAATATATCCACGTCTATTGTATTTTTTTTTTTACGTGATTGTCTACCAAACGGTAAACGACACAGACACGACGATTAGAGAACTTTTTCGAAACAAAGTTCTGGACACGTAGGTAATGTCAGTGCAGATACGTCAGTTTGTGAGATACGACAGTTAGCGGGGAGGGCGACGAATTGTTGTGGAATATTGACACTGACAGCACCTGAAAGCGGTTTCATTGGAGAAATTCGACCTTAATAAACTACATAGAACTTTCATTTGTAGGTAGGTATTCGTTCCGTCATTGTGACAAAATGTCTGGCGAGGTCTAAGTAAGCGCAAATTATTACAGCTGAGCCGTATTGTGCACAAAACTACAATATAATACTTTGGCTGTGGTGCAAGCTTGTGCGAACTAGCGATTTTAGTCTAGAGGAACAATGTAAGTTTTTATATGCATAACCCAGTACCTGGGCGACCGGGCTCTGCTCTGGTGAAAAAAAGAATACTCATTTAATAGTATAGGAAAGTACATACTAATAACATGCTACCAAGATAGTAGGTAGGTACTTACTAATTCCATGCCGCTGCCGCCATGTCATTATTCTAAGGTAGCCATCTTGTTCTAATGTTTGGGTGACTGAGCTGTGCTCGGGTGAAAATACGAAGAAAACGATTTTTTCCAGATATGAGTGATTACAAATATATATACAAATATTGCTCGTTTAACAGTATAGGATAGGATAAACTCGGACCTTTTCATGGAAAAAAGCCCGAGGGGGCCCTAACCCCATGGGGGTTAGCTAGAAAATACAGAACGCCACCTACTACGCATATCCTTCCACGCACTATCCTTGCATACTTAATCCTTTTGTCTCGTTGACGTTCATACATCTGGTCATACACGCACGTCGGTTGCGAGTACTACACACCTGACCTTTCTGAAGAACATCACCAATAAGGTCAGTATATTTCCTTCTAGAGCATCCCCTCCAGAATTTTCCACTCACATCTGTAAATACCTTTTGTTAGTCGCCCTTCATTCATCTTCTCAACGTGACCATACAACGTAACCATCTAAGTACATATACTATTTTAACCATATAAGTGCACCATGTAGTGTGTAGTGTAAGTTTTTGTTTATCTTAAACCTGAAAAAGGTTATTGTATGATCCCTTGATAGACCATACACTACTTTTAGATGTTGGATGAATGGAATGAAAGAAGGTAAAGTATCAAAACACTACTGTATTGTTCCAAAGGTACTTTAAAGTAAAATGAGCTTAATGAACTGATGGTGTGGAAATGAAGTGAGTGACGCGGCCCTTGTTGGCTGTAACGAGAACGCCTGGCTGCATTGATAGCCCAATGCGAACTAAACTAATTATATGAGTTGAAATGAATGTGTTGCGTAAACTGCTGAATTGCAGAATGTGCGGTTGCACCGTGCAGTCATAGTATTCATCATTATGAACAAGTTCAACTTTTGAATCAACCCTGATATCTAAATGAGCTTTTTCATATATAAAAAACGTAGTGACTGCTTTCTTTAAAATCGCACTCACTCATTGACCGCTTTGCTCCACTGCTAGTTTTCTCAGATTTCGACTTATTTTCATATTTACCACAATATTCAATTCTAAGTTATTTTGTACCTACTTAATTTATTATGGAAATGACACCACTTTTGGCGGTAGATTCCAAGATTACTATATTTATATTTATTTATTTATTTCAGACAAAATTCTAGTCCATATCTATCACATTTAAATTATAAATTATAATCTCACCGATAAAAACCCAAAATACAATAACCTTTAAATATTCATTGAAAACCAAAATAACTTAAATGATAACTTAATGATAGTTATTTAGGGGTATGAGGAACAGGGTGTAAAGTTCACTCATCCACCATAGAAAAGGGAGGATCCTCCGACCAGACGGGTGTTGTGTCTGGCGGGCAACTGCCCATCGGTTTGAAGTTGAAATCTTGTATGTATGTCGATCGCTCGGTAAACTCTAACTGCGCGATGCAGGATTTGTGTGACGTCATGTCTATGATGCGTAGTTCGTATGTGGCGATGTATGTCACCGCTACAGTTATAACACGAATAACAGTAGATGGTGATAACATAATTATGTTTACCTATTAAGCTCATATAGTAAATAATTTATTCTAAAACTACAAAATCACTAATTAAATACTCTAATCGCTGCCTCTAACATCTTGTTCTTCAAGAAAACTGCGCAGCGGCTGTGAAAGGCATATGAAGAAAGTTTGCAAAATTCCAAACTTTAACCAAGGATGGATCTCGGCTGGATTCTTTGCGAAATTGTTTAGCCTGCCTAGACCTAGCTAGCCTTTACCTTGCAAGCTTATAGGTTTGCAGTCGTTTAGATTGTTTTTTTTTTGTTTTCGTTAAAACTGTGTCGAAAAGCTCGCCTCTAATATCTTAATTGATCCTAATTGCACTGATTGTGCTCAGATTGCACGCACCCATAGTATTAAATACTTGGGTGTAATAATAGATAGTAAGCTGACATGGAAGGAGCAGATTGAGGCTCTGGTTTCCAGGGTCAGAAAACTAATATTTGTTTTTAAAAACCTGCGAACATCTGCTGATTTTGGGATACTACGAACAGTATACTTCGCTCTGGTACATTCCATCCTAAAATATTGTATTGCAGTTTGGGGTGGGGCTGGGAAGTGCTTAATGCTCCGACTGGAAAGGGCACAAGGGCAGTGTTAAAGATCATGACTCACAAACCTATTCGATTTCCAACTACTGAACTGTACGCTCTTTGCGACTTACCAACAGTCAGACACACATTTCTTCTTGCTGTTGTGCAGCGTAAACACTTAGCCCTTCCTTTCGATCCTGTTGTCGTTACCCAAAAGCGCAGATCTGGCAGAGTCTGCCAGGTGGAATCTGCCAGAGTTCAAGTTGTTCGGCGGCAATATCACTTTTTTAGCTCCACTTTGTATAATCGAGTAAATAAACGGCTCAATATATATCCATTGACCTTGCGAGAATGTCGACGGATCACGGATGAATGGCTTCATACACTTACTTATGAAGAATTAGAAACATATGTAAAAACTTAAACTCACTCTCTAATTGTCCTTTATATGTATAACATGCGCAAACACACCCCCGGCACAAACTGACATCTCTCTCCCACACACACACACATACCACACACAAATACACACACAAATATACACACACCACGCTCAAAACTACACAATCCTTCCATACAAACACACAATCTCACATAAAAATACGGTGAAATTTTGTTCAGTTTTAATTTTTAAGTTTTGGTTTATTTTTAATTTTATTTTCTTATTTTTATTTCTTATTTGATTTGTTTTAGTTTCAATTTTGTCTCAGACTTTTTGGAGGTGGGCGTTAATGACTGTGACACAGTATTATACTAATGCATTTGTTATCGAACACAGAGTTTCTATAAACTGAGTTTTTTGTTTCAATAAAGTTTATTTATTATTTATTTAATTACTTCACTTATTTAAGTAGGTAGCCAAATGTTAAGACGGAATACCTAACTGAAGAAATTCGGGTTTTTTTCAGGATTAAATTATGTTTAACTTCAGTACCTAAGTTAAGTACGTAGGTACCTAGCTACGTTTTTTTGTAAAGATTAATTACGTGAGTCCCATTGATTTCCTCATTATAATTCAAAATGAAACCTCTACTCTTGGTTGAACTAAAAGTATAGGGATACCATAGAAATTATGTCGTAGCAAGAGTCGCTTTTTATTTAAATGAAATGCATTTCATAAGTGCCCATATAGGTTTATGTGAAATACAATGTTTTGATTTTGGTGACATATAATTATTAGAAGGAACACAGCACCGACAGCAGTGATAGCCTAGTGGGGTGACCGTCGGATAGCGAAGTCATAGGTCTCAAGTTCGAACCCAAGGCAAGGCTCAGACTTTTTGGATTCATGTGCGTATTGTATAATTTATCATGCTTTAAAAACGTTGAAGGAAAACATTTTGAGGAAACCAGTATACCTGAGAGATATTTCTCGACGGCATAATTACGAAACCAAGTCAGAGGCCCATGGGCGGCATAAAAACTCTAAGACCAAGTTCATCACTAACCACGCGAAACAAAAGAAAAAGAAAGCGTACATACATATAATATTCTGAATTTTTAAAGACAGTAACCAAACAGGAGGTTATCAACTATGTAAAAGTTGCTCTTGTATGTAAGGATCGTAGCAGGTGGTGTTCTGTAGTTTCTGCCTACCCCCATGGGAAGAAGGCGTGAGTTTATGTGTATGTAAAAGTTGCCAATTGAGTATTTCGGTTAAATCAAACAAGCAGTCGGTCCATGTAAAATACTGGCATTCTCCGGTTAGACTAGAAGCCGACTTCAACATAGTTGGGAAAAGGTTGAATACAAATTAATTAATAAAGAAATGCCAAGGCTAAGATAATTCCTTGGTTATAATACAATTATCAGAAGAGTAAGTAAGTACTAAGGTACCTACAGTGGCGGACTGAGCCTGATGGGGGCCCGGCAAATATAAATGGAGGCCCCCGCCAAGGTATGCATAAAAGTTTAAAAAGTACCTAGTATACAAGAGCGAGCGAAACGATCATGAAATTTTAAAACTCAACAATTTTAGAACCCTATGTTTGTAGAGAGGCCCCCCAACTACAAACTGCCGATTAATCACTGAACATATTTTGGCCTTGTTTGGGCATTTACTCGAGATTTGGGGGCCCCTTCAAGACCGGTGGCCCCCCTTTAGTCCCCGAGTGCCAAGGTATTAGGAACATTATCAACACGCGACCCCTTCATCAAAGCGAATACCAGCTCTTTACCTCCAAAAGTCCATACCCCTTCGTCTGACTTCAGAATGTCAAACTTCAACAGAATTTCAAGCCGCAAGCTGCCATAAAAACAAAGTCTGGTTGCAAAGTTGACACCAGTGTCAACCAAGGAATGCTTATCAAAATGGAGTGTCTATAATAATTTAATTTCATAAAGTGATTGAGCCAGAACCGTCCACCTACTGTGTCTTGCTGCATTTGTCTATGGCTTGTAAAATTTATTTATTTTCGTGGAACTATGATTATGATTAACTATGATAATCAATAATACCTATTTATATAATAAAAATTAAATATTGTTCGTTGGTAAACGCATCACTTCAGAACGGTTGGACCGATTTGGCAAATTTTTGTTTAAAATGTCCATAATACATTTTAAAAGTTGCCGGGAAAATTGGAGAATTCGGGAAAACTGAAAGTGAATTTTCCATGGGAATTTTGTATGAATTATTGAAATTTGGACAGAACAACGTCTTTCGGGTCAGCTAGTACTTTATAACAATGATTTAAGAATGACATTACGTCCGTATATTAAGACTCCATTTGTTCGCTACTCTGCGGTACACGAGTACGCATGGCGGTGTGGCGTGGCGTACGTGACGTAGCTAAATTGGACTTATCGCGGCAGATCCCGCGCGACACTTCATTTGCGAACCTCTAGGCAAAGTATTAAAAAGTTTACGTGATAGAAATACTGGGATTTTATGCGACGAGAAAAATATTGAATACCTGATGGTTGGTACAGAGTCATAAAACATGTACATAAACTGTATTTCGCTTGGGTGCAGTATTATTAAAAGACAATAAATTACAGTACTTAATTATTTATACAACTTGGCTTACGCTTATTTATTTATATTAATTGATACACCAATAGCAGCTACGTAGGTATTTATGCGTTCTGAAGAATAAATATACTTAAAGGCCATCGTCTTTACCAGAAGAGGTCTTTGTATCTCTAAAGCGAGCCTATAGCGAGTAATAGGGGCGAGCCTAAAGCAATGGGCACAAATCCAGACTCGGGGCTGTTACTGAGAAATCCCTGATGGAAAACCTAAAAAAGGCTCCGGCAAACAGGCGCGACGCGACAGCGCGACGACGTGACTGTAATAAAACAATTTCTAAGAAAACTTCACAGTTTAACAATTGCCGGTGTCATGTCGCGCGACAAGACATGACATGTCGTGCCTGACCTGAGAATCGAATCCGGGACTTCATGCTCAGTAGTAACGTTTGTGACCACAATAACAATTAAGCAATCAAACAATTATCAATGATACAGACACCATACAATCATCACTACCTATTAGTTTCAACATAAATACCGACTCAAAGACATAACTGCCCACAATTATTGGGTTAATAATAGTGTACTTGAACCTTCCGTTTAGTGTTCTCTTAACTTTTTCCCTTGAAATAGACAAAAATGTTGTGCATATTATTTTGTAGAAGTTCACCAGAGGTGAAGGGTGGGCGTTTTTGGGGGACTGTCTTATGTAATTTTGACGTTCGAAAAGTGCTGATTCTCAGCCTAATTTGAATAAATGACTTTTGAATTTTGAATTTAGGTCCTTTTAACCCGACCCTATCAGGGTTACGACCTATTGTCCCTTCCAAGACTGAATATTCAGTGTTCCTGGCCTGGCAGGAGCAGTGGAACATGTTCAGCAAAAAGAAAGGCAATTTTCCGTTTCGCACTTTGCATGCAGTGCACTCGACTATAAAACCAAAACCGTGGTTTTTTTGGTCACAAAAATGTATCGAAAACTGTTATTTCTGTTCTCTATATATATATATAGTAGGGTTACCATTTCGAAATTTGAAAAGTCCGGACAAAAAGTCTGACATTTGCAAAATGTCCGGATATTTAACTTAATATTTTTTTTTTTTTCAGTAATTATATATTTCTTTTTTAAAGAAAATCCCCTTAAATTGAAAAGTCCGGATAAATGAGAAAGCCGGACATAGTCCGGACGGATGGTAGGTAACCCCATCTGTGTAGGATGGTAGGTACATCAAATTCATACATCCGATAATAATTTATTTATAAAGCGTCCGTGTTTCACATTTACCTGATGCAAAAAGGTGAGTCGGGTCACTAATTAGATAATAAGGTAAACATAATCAGTCCGACCCATAATTCTTCATGAAATTTGTTGGTTCATTCATGCTTACCTTGCGGTTTATATGGGAAAATAATTAGGTACCAGGGCGGGTCAATAAGTCCGTGACTTTTTGAATGAAACGCAGGTTTTTGGATAAAAAATATTTTACTTTCCAACGTAGTCTCCTTTGAGCTCTAAACACTTTGTCCAACGTTTTTCAATTTTTTTTATCCCTTCCAAAAAATAAGATTTGCCGAGGTCATCAAAATATTTATTTGTTTGTGAAATGATTTCATCTTTGGAGTCAAATCTCTTTCCGCCATATCTTCAGGATTAGGAACAAGAAATAGTCACTCGGAGCTAGTCCGGAGAATAAAGCGGATGAGGGAGCAATTCGTAGCCCAATTCATGTGTTTTTGCCATGGAAACTGCACATATGTGCACCCTTGCATTGTCCTGGTGGAAAAGAACTTTTCTTTTTTCAAGTACTCGTTAAATTAGGCCGATAAGTTGGCATAATATTCGCCATTGAGTGTTTTGTAGTCAATATGGATTATACCGTGTGCATCCCAAAAAACGGTCGCCATGACTTTATTGGCTGACAAACCCACCTTGGCCTTCTTTAGCGCCGATTCACCCCGAGAAACCCACAGTTTCGACTGCTGTTTGGTCTCTGCTGTATTGTAGTGGTTCCACGTTTCTTCTACGATTATGAAACGGTGCAAAAACTCGTCCATATTGCGATTGAACAACGCCAAACACTCCTGCGAAGTTGTCACACGATTGCGTTTGTGGTCGATTGTGAGCAAACGCAGAAATATCTTGCGGAAAGCTTTCTCATTCCCAAGTGATCATTCAAAATTGTAACTACTGAGCCATGTGAGATGCCTATGGCTTCCACAATCTCTCTCACTTTCAAACTCCGATCGGCTAACACCATATCGTGATTTTTTTCAATTGTTTCGGGTGCAGAGACCTCAACTGGGCGTCCATAACGTTCGGCATCTTCCGTGCTTGTAAGGTTACCACAAAATTCAGTGAAGCACTTCTTTACCATTGAAATTGATGGTGCAGAGTCCCCATAGTATTTATCAAGCTTAGCCTTTGAGTGGTGTTTTTTTTTTCGCAAAAAATAATGCTTAGGGTAAGATAGATAGATAGATAGAATATTCTTTATTATGTACACCATAAAAACTACAGACATTAATATAGAAAGGTAAGGTAAGGTGGTGCAAGAGTGCGCGGTCGGTAAGAGTACGCATCTAGCCTCCAGCAAATACTGTGTGTCATTTGCAGCTCACTTCAGTCGTATTTTGGTGATGCAGTGAACCTGTGCGCGCTCCCGATAAATAATCTATGTGAGACTATAGACGTAGGTTTTAGATAAGCCAATAGGTTTTTACTTCACTTGATATAATATTTTGGTGTTTTTCATTGAATGCTTGTTTGAAAATTATACAGGTTTGGTTAGTAATGGGTAGCTCGCCGTCGTTGTGTTCCACGCGCGCCTCAAAGAGATGGCAGCATAATTGACGGGGTCCGCTAGGGCCGATGCCTGCCGGGGTTGCGAATAAGGCCAAAAGGGAAATCGTGGCCCCCCGGCAACAGGGCAACTGAAGGAACACGGGTGGGTTTTAGCCAGTAAGAGTGACACGCTCTCCCGCTGCACCTAGAGCGGGAGAAGTTATTTGATAATTTCCCACCCAAAAAAAAAACGGCGCTACGGTGGAACACACGTAAATACAAACATACACACATACATAGACTGCTAAAATCATAACCCTTCCTTTTTGCCGTAGTCGGGTAAAAAGTAACACTTCCACTCACGGCTTTTCTAAATTATAAAAGCCACAGCATAAGTAACAGTATTATATAAATTAACAGCACCCCAAGCAGGTCATGAGCTGACCTCTCCCGGTAATGGAATACGGCGGCAGAGTTTAATAGTTCCCGCACATAATTTATATGTTGTTCACTTCTGTCCTTTCTACTAGTTAGGTGCAGGCACAGAGTAGGTAAGGAATAGGACGGATAATGGAGTAGTCTGCTCATGGTCCAATTTTACAAGCCACGATCCAAATATGTTCAATAGAAGGGATTCTGAGATCTTAAGTAACGAAATACTTTTATTTTCTCAATTAATTGTTATTTTTACGGTACCTAAGTAGGTACATACTTGTATAATTCATCCTTTTTAAACCTGAAGAATTTTATGGGAGAAATTCGTATACAGGTGATGCTTCCGAGATAGCTAAGTCTGTTTTCATTACAAGGCACTTGTGGTGTGATATTATGTTAATTATAGTAAAGCTGTGTGTGTTTCTATTATCAATTATTATCATATTACATCAGTGCTAGAATTAACATCTCTAAAATTTTTTAGTTTGAACGACCATCCTCGAGTTGGTTTTCAACTCCAAACGGCACCATAATTGCGTAACACACTATCAATCACAACCTAAATGATTTTGAAGGATATTGCTAATCCTAATCCATTGCTAGTTTTCGTTTAATTTGTGTTGAACACAAACGTAAACATAAGCAAAACAATAGCGGTTTGTGGACGGGGAACAGTGCTGCCACCTCTGACGAGCTTTCATTTTTATCCCCATTTCACAAGCATTTAGCAACAACGCCCCCCTGTGAAAGTCATTCCAACACCAAAAGATCATTATAGCAGTGAGACCGTCATTAAATGTCAAAGAATTGTCCCTTCTGCAATTCTCAATTCGAATCGCCGCAGAGCAGTGTCATCGAAATGAATTTATGATAGTGCACGTAGCGTTTCAGCTACATGCGTTATATTATGCCACTGAATTTGTCAAGGCTGACTAATGCCTGCAAATTATGGGAGCCTGCGAGCTCCGAGGACCGAGCTCCAGTATTTAGCCTAGCTGGCAGGCTAGTCGTTTATGTAGCTAAAGGGACCGGCTTTAGCGCTCTCTCGTTGATTTAAACTTGGTGTGGTGGATACTTGAATAAGCCAGCGTACGGGGGTTAATAATTCAATGTTATTAGTAAAAGTAACTAGTGAAACTTTACACACGTGACGTTATGAGATAGATATTTTTTTTTTTTTAAACAACCGACTTCCAAAAAACACTACAAAGTAAAAAATAACTTTAATTTCGGAAGTCGGTGTCTTTGGTTTTGAATTTTCGTTTTTTGTCACCGACTTACGAAATCAAAGTTATTTTTCACTTTGTAGTGTTTTTTGGAAGTCGGTTGTTTTTTTTTTTTTGTAAAAAGTTTTTATTTTTCACTTTTTAGTTGTGGTAGGTACCTACCCCACACAAATTCGAAAACCACTACCTGCTATGTAAATAACAGTGACAGGAACTTATCATAATTATCATCCACATACTAAGTGGGAAAAAGTACATATTATTGAAGCTAACTCAAAAACTATCAAAGCAAAGTTAATAAAGTTTATATGGAACCACCTCGAGAGCATATCCTTTCAAACAAAAAAATAATTTTCAAAATCGATCCACAATTGACGGAGAAATCGGTAGACATACATAAAAAAAAGAAACAAAAAAAACAAACATACGCGACGAACTAACCTCCTCCTTTTTGGAAGTTGGTTAATAATATTCGAATTTATGGGATTTATCAAGTTTTTTTTTTTGTTTTATCTTTATTAGAATGATGCTGACATAGGCAGATGTTTTACCGCACGAAGGTGGGTTGGTCTCTTAATTATTTGTATGTACTGTAGAACAGTGAGCAGTGGTGGCCCAGTGGTAACGGCCGCGACTTACGAGTTGTAGGTCGTAGGTTCGAACCCAGACAAGCGCTTTACTTTGTGTAAATTATTTCATCACCACTGCTCTCAAAAAGGTGAAGGAAAACATCGTAAGGAAACCGGCATGTCCTAGAACCGAAAATTCAAAGACATGTGACATCTACCAACCCGCACTGGGCCCGCGTGGTGGATTACGGCCCACTCCCTCTCACAGAGAGGAGGCCTGTGTCCCAGCAGTGGGAACATTTATAGGCTGATGATGACTGTAGAACCTGCAGAGTGCTACCTAATTACGTAACGTGCCACATTCACAATCCGTTTTATTTTGTCAATTCATCAATATTCCGTTTTTTACGATCGACCAGACAATTTAAAAAAAAATTAAGCACAAGCAATGGATTATTAATGTCCTTCAAAATGAAAAGGATTGTGTGAGTGAGTTATGTAAATGGGGTGCTGATCCTTTCCGGACTCCTAAGGCCTAAGGATTTTTATAGCAACTCACACCATGGTATCATATGTAGCTACACGCATTGGTGATTTAAAATTCGCGTTCGTTAAAATTCCGTACACTGAATATAAACCGCGCGAATAAAATTCGCAGTGCGCGCTAGGCCCCAAATGCTCCTTTTTGCTTCTATCAGCCACAAACAATCTGAGATGTCTACATTCAACAGTTACAGTTCAGTAACTACATGGGGACTGTAAATTGCAGCAACTATCCATCATGCGACACAAATCAAGCGACCCACCCACCGGTGCATTTGCCATGCCGCCGCGCCGTGTGTACTTAGGCACTCAGTAACTTCATACAGTGAATACCGTATTTAGCCTATTCTTAGATGATTAATTAGTACAAACTATAGATTGCTGCGACATGTTGAGTTAAGAGTAGGACAAGCAGTGACGACGTACTGTTGTGCAAAAAATTGAGTAAGTACTCTGTAGTCTGAGTAGCCATACTGAGGTTGTAATATTGTTAAGTGCTGGTACTGTTACGTATCTGCGTACGTTTAAATTAACATGTTGTGTACATCACACCACAATTAAGTATTTTTTCACGTGTCACCAAATTCTTTCAAAAACCGCAAACAAGTCATCAATAAAAATCCTTATCAACTGAAATTGAGCTTCACTCACAGGCACAGCTCACAAATACTCACAACTCTTTAAGAAACACTTGATCGATATCACTGAACCGACAAATGAAAATAACAATAAATAATACATAAAACCAGTTATCTATCAACATTGGCCGGATGAGGCGAATAAGCGATACATTGGATAAACTCAGAGAGCGATACCGCCATGTATTATGGATAAGAAGTGAGCTCTTGAAAGATTTATTGGGTGGAGAACAAAATGTGGTACATTGATTATTGTACCTGTACTTTGGTGGGAAGACGTTACATTTTGTATTTTTGGGATACGAGCTCTGGTACAGTGTCGATGTTGGACTGCCTGCAACAATTACCAATATTAGGTAAGTACAGAAATTTTGCTGTCGCGCAGTCGGGTAAGTGGTAACCTAAATAACCTTTCACACAATACTAAAAATATTTAAAAAATATGCTATTGACATAAACACAATTAAAATTAGAAAATTTGAATAGTAAATCGTCGTTAAACTCATGTAGTAGTAGCAGCAGCCGCGGAGCATGCGCCCAGACCGGATACAATGTAATCGCAGGGTGCGGGCCGCGGCCGCACAACACGTAGGGTACAGAAGGTTAACTCGGCTCCCATATACGCCGAGAGAAAAGGCATGTACAGTTGCACAGACGCGTCTACGTACAGCGCGTTCACGCGACTCGCGCGTGGATGCATACGTTTGACATAATAGACACCCATTTGAAGAAGGTAGTTACATAAAGTGCAACATGGATCTTTTGGCGATGTCTCTTGATTGACAGGGAAGCGCTATTAGTAAACTTTTGTGAAATAGTTTTGCGAAATTGTATTGAAAAACCGGCTAAGTGCGTGGTCCGACCACGCATATTGAAGGGTTCCGTAGTTGGGATGAATTTATCCCTAGAACAAACTTATCTTTGTAGTTCTAAATTAATAAATTATCTAAACTATGTATATACAAATAACTGTTATATAAATTACGTACAAGTATGTTAAGGAAAAAATAAAAATAAACAGAAGAGCTCATTATGCGTCAAAAAATTCGTCCGCATCGCTGTCAGCGGAAAAATTGCCCAAATGGCTGGCGGCGTTGCCACGTTGGATGGCAATGCTGATTCTTTGGCCTAAGAATTGGCCAGCCCTCTGGTCACGTGAAGAGTTGACCAATCGCTTGGCGATGTCTCGAAATACACGGTGAGCACTCGGACCCCACGGCCCAAGTGTTTCAACCCCAAACGGCTAAAAATATAGCTACCAGTAAGATTGCTATATTTGCGCCGTTTGAGGTTTTCTGCAACTGGAGCAGCCGCCCCGGCACAGCCCGCTGTGCTAGGAAGATGGGATGGCGCAAGGGTGTGGAGTCGACACCCTAGCGTGTCACGTGTCGTTATTGCACAACCTGTGTCGACACTGTCGACACAGGTTGCGTCCCATACCAAAGGCCTACCCAACTTCCAAGGCATTATGATCAATCCATCTGGCCTCTTCCCATCGTCGCGTGCTAAGCCATTGGGTTCTAAAACAGCTGGCGCCTGGTAACAAGAGCCTAACAGATGATGTCATTAATGCTTGCGTGCCGTGCCACCCGAATAGCGCTCTTGCTACAGGAAAGGCCATGGTGTAAGAGACGGCAACCGCAAAAAAAAAAGTGTTATATGACATAGGCGATAAAACTACAAATTAACGACCTTTACCTGTGCTGTGAGACCTTGCTTCTTAATTCCAACTTAATAGGTACACAAGCCTGTGAAAAAGAGTCTTGACAGACAGACAGGCAACGAAGTGATCCTATATGGTTCCTAAGGGTTTTTCCTTTTGAGGAACGGAACCCTAAAAACAAGATGGCGGCGTTTGTTCTAATTTTGGTCACGCAAAAGATCCTTGTAAAACTCTACGCGTCTATGTGTGTGCGCCTGTTTTCGCTCGTTGTATGAAGCCAGCCTTCTGTACCTATCTATTTTGTGACGTGGTCGCACGTCTCAGCGGAAGGCAACCGTTCATTCTCTGCTTTATTGCTTGAAATGTTTGTTAGCGGCCAGCTAGCGGAGACGAGGGACGATTTCTATTGCAAATTTCATTTATTAGGTCCCAGTTTCATACTTAATCGGACGTAAGACTTGTGGAGTAAATAATTTTAAATGAATTTTGGGACTAAAGACTCCATACCTGTACCCTAATTGCGTAACTTATTTTCGTAAACAATTTTGCCTAATTTGTTTCAGTTTGACAGTTCAACAACATTCATTGCGTTATTTACGTTGTTGAGCAGATTTTGTTTTCCTACTTATGAAGCAATGGATTAGCAATCTGTTCCAAATCGAAAAAAAATGTGATTGTGTTGTATTACGCAATTAGGGTACTGGTCAGTTCTACCTACAGATCTGTATGATCTGAACCATGTGAGGTCATCGGAACGATTCGTGCCGTGTGAAGCTTTCACGGCGTCAACGACGATGGCCTACGACAAATCTACGACTACGAGGCAAGGCGGCGTGAGCGACTGCGGCAGCGACGCGGCGCGGTGGACAGTATCGTTGAAAAGTCCACTCGGTCAGACTCAAACCGATGGGATCCATCTACTGTTCAGTTGTATCTGTACGTGTAGATAGGTAGGCAGGTTTAATGAAACTGTTCCATTTGTATGGGTATGTACTGTGCTTATGTTATAAAGATGATTCTCGGAAAGCGTTACGAGTTTTGGGAAAAGTAAAAGTTTTTAACTTGATAATTAGGTTATTTGGTACAGACACCAGCACATCAAGCTACTACAATCGGTCAAATTTATTTAATAGATTTTCAACTTTAACGCTGAAGTGTAAGGTTCAAAGTTGATTGGGAAAATTTGACAGTTTCGGGTAGCTTGATGTGCTGGCGTCTGTACCTATCTATACCTACTTCTGCTTTTACATCACATTAGTCTTTATGATTCTTACAATAAGGTTGCTGTTTTGTGTTGTATGAATACTTTAATTTACACACTGACTTATTAGTTGTTAACATTTTAGGAAAATCGTCTACTTTTACAATGTTTGTAAATATGTGAGCACGATGTCGATATCTTCACTTATTAAATTTATCTGTCATTACTTCATTTTCATAGTAAGTATTATAATTTTATTCTAGGTGCAACGTCTTCACATATTAATAATTATGATTTTAAAAGAGTAACGGTGGTTTTTCTTGCCCATTCTTCTCCATACGAAACTACCTTTTGGATCCCAGCCACAAGAATTAATGTTCTATTTTCTTGTTAATTTCGACGTTCAAAGCCCCTTTTATGTGCCTAAGTATTTGAAATAAATGATTTGCCTTTGGCTTTGACTTTGAATAATACATACATACACATACATAAACTCACGCCTTCTTCCCATGGGGGTAGGCAGAAACTACAGAACGCCACCTGCTACGATCCTTACATAGTCCTTTTGCCTCGTTTACGTTCATACATCTGGTCATACACGCACGCCGGTTGCGAGTACTACGCACCTGGCCTTTCTGAAGAACATCACCAATAAGGTCAGTATATGTCCTCCTAGGGCGTCCCCGCCCGGCCTTTCCCTTTACATCAGCCTTGTAAATACATTTTGTTAGTCGCCTTTCATTCATTCTCTCAACATGCCCAAACCATCTCAGCATACCCTTTTCAATTTTTGTCACTACATCTTCTTTTAAATCACACCGCTGTCTTATCACATCATTCCTCAGCCTATCATTCATAGTCAGGCCACACATGCTTCGCAAGGAACGCATTTCCACAGCATTTATTCTACTTTCATGTTGTTTTTGCCACACCCAACATTCACTACCATACATAAGCGTGGGTACCAGCACACCATTGTGAACAGCCAGTCGAGCCTTTTTAGACATCGACTGGTTGGTCACAATCGCATGTATAGCACCATTCACTTTGTTTCCCGCGTTTACTCTCTTTTCCACATCTCCATCAATCTTCCCATCCCTTGTAAACAGACTCCCCAAATATATAAACTCACTTACTTGCTCCACACTCTTATCATTTATTTTCACATCACACACCGATACATCCTCTCCTCTTTCAAACACCATGACCTTCGTCTTATTCACATTTATATTCATCCCTTTCCTCTTATATGCTTCACCCATCACAGTCACCATGTCTTGCAACTGTTCTGCTGATGATGCAAGTAGAACTTGATCATCTGCGTAGATAAGGCATTTGACAGGCAACTCATTCATCCTCAATCCGCACTCACCCTCTTTCAAATCTATCAGACAACTATCCATGTACAAGTTGAACAGCCACGGTGACGCTACACAACCCTGTCTAACACCCCTCGAGATGCAGAACCAGTTCGTGTATGCCCCATTTATCCTAACACAAGCACTGGAATCCTTGTATAAAGATTTCAGTGCCCGTACCAAGCGCCAGTCCACACCGTACTTGGATAGTGTCGACCACAGTTCTTCCCTCCACACACTATCATAGGCCTTCTCCAAATCAATGAAAGCACAATAGACGTTCTTGTGCTTTGCTAGATGTTTTTCGGTTATGCACCTTAGGGAGAAGATCTGATCCATACAGCCCATTCCCTCTCTAAATCCTGCCTGTACATCCCATATTTTCTCATCTGTCACTTTTATCACTCTATTTATCAAAACCTTCGCATACAGTTTGCCGACAACGCTCAAAAGACTAATGCCGCGGTAGTTTTTACACTCCTGCTGAGAGCCTTTTCCCTTATATAGTGGTACGATTACAGCCTTGCACCAATCATCCGGCACACGGCCATATCTCCAACACATATTAAAGATTCGGCACAACAGGCTTGCTACCACCCCATCACCGCCCTTCAGCATTTCAGCAGACACTCTGTCGTACCCTGCAGCTTTCCCAACTTTCATCCCTTTCAGCGCTCTTATAATCTCATCTATTTCTATCGCATTTTCGTCATCTACATCTGAGTTTGGGTCTTCAAAACTGGCGTCTGCCCAGTTACCCACTCCTTGCACACTATCCTGACAACTAAATAAACTTTCAAAGTATCCCTTCCAACGTTCCAAGACCTTACATTCTTCGCTTAGTAAACATCCATCTTCTGCTCTTATAATATTCATACTCGATGTTTCTGTTACTCCGCGAGCCAATCTTACCTGTTTCCAGAACAGCTTAACATTGACCCTGAAGTTATCAGAGAACTTCCTGTTATACTTTTCTTCCTTTTCATCCTTCTTAATTTTTACCATCTCTTTCACTTTAATTTTCATTTCGGAGTATTTCTTCTTCACTCTTTCCAAATCATCTGAATCATCTGTTACATTCGTTGTCCCATTCATCCTATTTTGGGCCTTACAGGCTAAAACATTAAGCCAGGCCTCTTTTTTCTTCCTCACAACCTCTTTTACTTCACCATCTACCCAAGAATCATTCGTTCTACTACCACATTTTCTCTTCGCCAGACCACATACTTTTGTGGCTACATGCACCATACTACTTTTCACTATATCCCATACTTCTTCTAGACTGTAATCATTAGCATCATCAAATATTTTATCCGTCTTCACTTTCACTTCCATCTTATATTCCTCTTTTACTTTCAATTCTTGCAGACTTTCTACTTTTATTCTTTCTAGAGCAGTCACAGGAACTCGAACTCGGTGCCGCCAATGCCTGAACAGACCATCCATCCGACACATAACCAGATAATGATCAGTCCCTACATTAACACCCCGATATACTCTAGTGTCTGTGACTTTACTCTTTAATCTTCCATCAACAATCACAAAATCGATCATACTTCTACTGTCTTGCCTTTCCCACGTATACCTGTGAACCTTTCTATGATTAAACATAGTGTTCATAACAGACAGATTCCTCTCTACACATATCTCTAGCAAATTGATCCCATTCTCATTCACTCTTTCATCCCCAAATGCACCTAACACTTTTTCATACCCATTCCTCTTCACACCAACCCAACCATTAAAGTCTCCAAGCATAACAATCTTCTCGTTTGACCTACATCCATTCACTAAATCCCTTACACTGCCCCAAAATTCGTCCCGCTCCGAAGGTGAGCTTCCCATATCGGGTGCATAAACGCACAAAATAAAAATAGAGTTTAGGCCCACCTTGGTTCTTACCCATAGAATCCTGGGACTCACACAAACATAATCTTTCACACATTTCATCATCCGCTCGGACAGGACCACCCCCACACCCTGACTGGCCCTATGTGTCTCTTGAACACCGGACCAAATTGCGGTCAGAGTACCGTGTTTGGATATGTCCACTCCCTTTCTTTTCGTCTCATTCACACATAACATATCTATCCTTTTATTCTTCACCAACTCACACACCTCATCCATCTTATCTCTTATACCTCCCTGCACATTCAGCGTAGCTAAGCGACATTCCGCCGCTCGCTTTTCGCCCCGTGGAAACAACTGACGTGGTGTGTGGCGAGCATCACCGCCGCCTCCGAGTTGATTATTATTTGAATTACTCATTTAGTTCCCACGAAAAGCAGAGGAAAAAATCTGTCAACACTCTACAGAGCCCCGCATGTAGAGGTAAGGCTTGTTAGTGCCTGGGAGCGCCCGATCCCAGACAACAGGCACGCTCGCGACTAGGCTCCCCCTAGCCATGCAGCTCTCGGCACGGCAACCTTAGCTTGGGTGTGTGTTGTTCCTACCACACAGCAGGAAACAATAAAATGCCCCAGCTGTTCCCTTAGTCGCTTTTTACGACATCCACGGGATGAGATGGAATGGTTCTATTCTACTGCCCGGAGACCACACGGGGCCTTTGAATAATATACAAACAAAATATGTATTTGTAATGTGACGAAGTTAGTAATACTAAATTATCAGTTAACGCAATTACCTACTCTAAGTAAGGGCAATTAACTAATCCCTCAACATAAACACAGCTACTTATATGAAGCCTATAATGTGAGGCGGTAAGTGCAAGTGCAGGTGAACAAGACAGTTAGATTGGACATAATTGCGTGTCAATGTTAACAAGATGGAGCGCCTCTCGTAGGACCTACCCACCCGCAGGACCTGCGAACATTCGGGATTCGGAATGTGATGGATGGAGTGCAATGTACTGCAACGCCAAGGCATTGATAATATTTTTAAAGTGATATCAAGTGGTATCAAGTATGGTAATGTGGTGGTCTTCAAATATGGACGTATTTAAAAAGTTTATAGCCTGTGTTTAATAGCGCTAGTAGGTTCTTTTGGAGTGTGGCTAAAATCGGAACTAAAGCCGCCATCTTGTGTTTTCCATGGAATTAGTATGTACTATGCCTATGTTTTTTCAATACATTTCATAAAACAATTTCACAAATGTTTACTAACAGCGCCCCCTGCAGTCAACGATATTCGAGCGCCAACAGAGATCGTCCATGACATCGAATTTCAAATTTGGATCGGTACCATAATTGCGTAACTTATTTTTGTAAACAATTATGACTAATTTGTTTCATTTTGACAGTTCAACAACATTCATTGCGTTATTTACGTTGTTGAGCAGATTTTTTTTCCAAATTATGAAGCAATGGATTAGCAATCTGTTTCAAACCGAAACAGATTGTGTTGTATTATACAATTAGGGTACCGGTGCTACTTTTTAGTGGTGCAACGCGTAATAAATAAGAGTTAAAAAAAAACATGTTAATTACTTAACTCCGATTTAATAAACTCTACATTTATTTAATGAATCCAACTAAACATGCAAGTGGCCCTTACTAATTCCAGAGATTTAATAGATCGATTAATAATTCCATGATATTCTTGAAGATGAAGACGACGCACGGAATTACAAGCTGTCAAGTACCGGAAGCGGCGTCGTTATCATAGACAATGCAGTCATTAGAGCAGAAAGGACACTTCAAACAGGAGGCTGACAATCGTATTAACGTCCACTTCCACGATTCGCGAACATCACAAATATGTGCATTTACAGAATTAGGTATATCTAATCATTGGAATTTTGATAAAGATACAACCGAACAATGACCAGCAAATTGCAAAAAACGTAAGAAAATTTAAATTTCGCGGGCTACCTGTGCGAACCCATCTTTTAAGTATAAGCTATCTTACTTACTACTTACCTTGATTTTTTTCGAGGAAGCTATTAAAATAGCATTTTATTGCCATAATTAGTTCTAATTCACAAACTCATTAAGTATTATACTTATTTAAATAATTACCTATAGCCTTATATCCTATAGCCAAAGATAACCAAACAATGGAAATAATGTCATATCACAACAATTTACAACTAAATAAATATTACTTACTGGCTCCAAAACCCAGGAATTTCTCCGAGCTATATCTGAAACAATGGAGGCAACAACCATAAATACTAACATCCGGAACAAACACACTTGTCACGGTGTGTGAACCAGTGAAACAGACTCCCTCCGCTTGCCAAGGAAGTAAGGAACCCACCTTTACACTATAAATATGGTCTAAGCTCATTGCCTCCTTCTGTAATAAGAACTAAGTAACGCAAACTTTTTGGCTCAGTTTCAATTTTCAAAAGAAAAAATGCCGGTAAATCCAGAATTACGTGAAATATCCACAACATTTCAGTAAAAATAAATAGGTAGGTTCCTTATCTTCATAATACTATTTGTCTAATGTATAACCTTGATACATTTTGTGAAATGCAAATAAACTATTGAGTATTGACCTAAGTCAAGAAGTCAAGACTCACTCAAGTCACTCAACCATTATTATAAAAGTTTAAACCAGTGAAATAGCTATGCAGGCCACATACGTAACGATAAGTATACAAGTTTTTATAGGCTTGCACAAGTCTGTGTGACACCGAATGGCTCGGATACTACTTAGTGCTAGGTAATTCATCCCACACACGTTAATCTTAGACCATTTTATTTGGTCTGAGACGTTAATGTATACCTACTTGTACAAGTCCAATTTTGCGCAAGTATAGATATCGTAACGTGTGTGGCCTTCGTTAAGTACCTAATGCTGGAACCTTGAGCTAAGTTGTACTAAGGTTACGCTTTATTATTGACTGAAAAGAAGATCTGGTAGGTAATACCAGGTGTGATTACTCCTACAGTTTAGTCCCATCTCGGCACCCATGAATTTATTTATCATGCCAACGAAAAATTCCCATGTCGGCATCCTGTCTAAAACCATTGATACTTATCAATTCGAAAAATGGAAACAGAACTTTGTAGTGGGTAAATCAACTTGATTAAGTATTTATTAAATCAAAATATATTTTTCAAAAGTAACTGTTTATAAAATAAGTTTAATTTTAAAATATTATTGTATTGTAGACAAAGTAAAAGATATTTCTATGGGACTTTCACAGACAAGCATCGCTTTAATTAGAGGCTCCATTATCTCGGCAGTCACTTGGCAAATCTTAATGCATGAGCATGGCGTTTTCAAATGAATGTTTTCAGTTCCTAATACATACTGTAAAATAAATAAATATACCTATGTATTCCTACAAGTGTTTTGGTCATCAGATTTATCGTGGTACGCACGAGTGACGGATGCGTGCGTGAGTGAGATGAGTATTTTAAAATTAAATTTTGTAAACAGTAACCCTTGTTCCCACTGTTGGGACACAGGCCTCCTCTCTGTGAGAGGGAGTGGGCCGTAATCCACCACGCGGGCCCAGTGCGGGTTGGTAGATGTCACATGTCTTCGAATTTTCGGTTCTAGGACATGCCGGTTTCCTCACGATGTTTTCCTTCACCGTTTTGAGAGCAGTGGTGGCCAAGTGGTAACGGTCGCGACTTACGAGTTGTAGGTCGTAGGTTCGAACCCAGACAGGCGCTTTACTTTGTGTAAATTATTTCATCACCACTGCTCTCAAAACGGTGAAGGAAAACATCGTGAGGAAACCGGCATGTCCTAGAACCGAAAATTCGAAGACATGTGACATCTACCAACCCGCACTGGGCCCGCGTGGTGGATTACGGCCCACTCCCTCTCACAGAGAGGAGGCCTGTGTCCCAACAGTGGGAACATTTATAGGCTGATGATGAACCCTTGAAAATTATTATCAGATTGATTTACTCACTACAAATATACTGTGTTTCCATTTTTCGATGTGTACCTAACTACCCGACAATGGTTTAAGACAGGATGCCGAGATGGGAATTTTTCGTGGGCATGACAAATAAATTCATGGGTGCCAGATGGGACTAAACCACTCCTACAGCCTGTTAAATAACTAACTAAACCCATAAAGATAAAAAGACACAAAATCAATCTGCCTAACCTTTTCCCATGTTGGATGCAAGTATTTTTACTTCAAAAGTTTCGGAAGTATTTTTTTTTTTTTGTAAACGCTATTGTGCTCTTTATTTAGATAAGGTTACGGACTAATGTTCTATATCAGTATTTTTCTTCCACTAAGGCGATCTTGTTCAAGTTTTCACTTCTGTCGGCACTCCCGGAGTGCCACCACTTTTTTATATTAAATCTTTTTCTGACGACCTGTAACGACTGTTACAGATCCACAAATGACAGCCGGGACCAAAAGCTTAACGTGCTTTCCGAGGCACGGAGGAGCCTCGGTATGAAAATATGGTCACTCATCCACGGACCAACCCTGGCAAGCGTAGCATAACCTGATGGATCGACCAGGTTAAGCTAATAAAGACAAGTTTTCCTCAATCCCCCTATTTTTATTTTTAGGTATTTTTTTCACAAGGAACAATGGAGTTCAAAATAATATAGGGCAGGGTAATAAAGCGTTCTGCTCCAAATCAGTTAGCGGTCAAGTGGTCACATTAGGTGCAGATTTATAGCCTCCTCCCGACGGGACCCGAAATACATGCCCTACTATACTTTTCATTTTCTCACAAGCACAATGGCCTTCAGTCTATAACGTGGAACGAATCTTTTGACGACCGCGTGCGTAATATTTTTGGTATAAGTAGGTAAGGGGTACACATAGGTAGGTACTTACAGCAATAACATTACCTAAAAGTTATAAAAATCTTAATAATAGGTACTTATTGAAAATAAAAAGTTACTGCTATTAAAAAATTACCTACTTACATTTTTAGCACTTAGGTACCAAAATTACCCCAAATCCATAAAAAATAGCAAATTTTCAACAGGGGTCATAAGTTATGACTTGTAGACACCCTCTATACGACGGCCGCCCGTCGATAAAATACCAATTGAAAAAAAAATTGAAGTTTTGAAGTGAAAACTTCTTTAGGCGCGTTGGGCATTTTTGAGATGGGACTAAACCATTGATTTCGCGACACCATGACGACACCTCATTTTTGTAAACGCGATTGTGCTCTTTATTCATATTATATTACTGATCAATGTTCTATGCAAGTATTTTTCTTCCACCAAGGCGATCTTGTTCAAGTTTTCATTTCTGTCGGCACTCCCGAAGTGCCACTGTTTTTTTTTCTAAGTATCTGAAAATTACCACATAAAGGCTCGTACAGACCAGCGCGTATCGCGGGCGCGCACATTTTTGTATAGGTCACCCTATGGTGATAGCCGTGATAGGTCTACAAAACTTTTTATTTCTAACCGTTGCTGTCCCACTCCTGGGCAAAGGTCTCCCCCATTTCCTTCCACGTACTCATTATCCGGCCGTCCCGCGTCGTCTCAACTCAAACCTTAAAAAAAAAACTTAGGTACAGATGTTCTATGTCACGAAGTCCGTTTGGCTATGAATGTTGTCAAGCGTGCACATGCACATTGTTTTTGTGTGCGTAACTTCGAGAGCGCTCAGTGTCGATCGGGACACGGTCCGGATAAGTAGTGGTTTTTAGTTCGCGCCAAATTGTTTCACGGAGTAAGGTCAGCATGGCAACAAAACGAAGAAGAGTTGTCCATAGTGAGGTAATATTTATTTATACGTTTTCAATTAAAATGTTATACAAAGATACTTAATATAGCAATAGAAGTATTTATAAAATGAATGTTTTTTTGTGTTATAAAATGTTTATATTATTTAATTATTTTGATTACATTTTGTTTTAGGGTCGAAACATGATAGCTAGTGTTTATCATTTTCTGCGAGAAGAATATGAATTTACAAAATCATTAATGGAACTCAACTGTGATTTGTCTCATTTACGAGACATTACACGCCGTACAGCTGAAGCTACGGGTGTGAGCCAAAAAACAGTTCAAAGAATATTAAAAGAAGAGAAGGAATTGCCATCCACTTCATCAAAATTCACTTCACCTATGAAGAAAAGGAGAAAGCGAGAAAATAAAGTGGATATAGATAATTTTACAGCCGATGTGGTTCGCAGTACTGTACAAGATTTCCATATTGTCCATAAAGAAATTCCAACATTAGCTAAGTTAAGAACAGCATTGAATGAAAAAATCGGATTCGAAGGTTGTTTAGAAACTGTTCGCAAGTTACTGTTGAAATTTGGTTACAAGTGGCGCAAAACAGAGAATAACCGTAAAGTCTTGACGGAGCGTCATGATATACAAATGTGGCGTTTAAAATATTTAAAAAAAATAACAGAGTACCGCTCTCAAAGTCGGCCCATTGTCTACACCGATGAGAGCTACGTCCTTTCGACACACGTGCGAAACAACACCTGGCCAAAAAAATGGAAAGAACTCCGTTTTTAAAAAAAATTAGCACAGGCACTCGCTTTATTTTAGTGCACGCGGGAACCAAGGATGGTTTTATTGAAAATGCTTCCTTGGTTTATAAGGCCAACTCAACAGCTGGTGATTATCATTCAAATATGAGCTATGATAACTATGTAAAATGGCTAAATGAAAAGTTGCTACCCAATTTACTTCCGCGCTCTGTCATTGTCTTAGACAATGCATCTTATCACAACACACAGGCTGAACGACTACCGACGCAATCTACAAAGAAAGCCGATATGCAGCAATGGCTCAGGGATAAGGGTATAGCATTTGATGAATCTCTTCTTAAATTGGAATTGTACGATACAATAAAGAAGTACAAAGACCAACACGTAATCTACAAGATTGACGATTTTATAAAAAGCAAGGGTTTTGATGTCTTACGCCTTCCCCCTTATCACCCAGAATTAAATGCGATTGAAAATATTTGGGGGATCGTTAAAAATTATGTCGCATCTAAAAATATCGAGCAGAACATGACGAATACGGAAAGACTGATCAACGAAAGTTTGGGCCAAGTTAGCAGTGAAACGTGGCAAAAAACTTGTGCTCATGTTGAAAAAATTGAAAAAGACTACTTGAAATATTTTGATCTCGATTTTGAATTTATAATCAATGTACAAGATGATTCTGACGACAGCAAAACGGAATCGGAAATCGAAAATTTATCTGATAGTGATTGAAAATACTGAATAGTCCTACTTGTTTCGTTTCCATTCTGTAACACCAATGCTTAATTAAATGCCTACATATTCTTAATATTTTTGTATTTATTGCAACCTAATCTAATTTATTTACAAAATGTATATACTTTTAAAACCAAAATTTTATTTAGATTATTAAATCTCGACTTGAATATATATCAGATTTTTTTGCTAACTTTACCTACTTTTACACACACAAGCGCGCTTGTCGGGATACGTCACTACCACAATCAAAGCCGAACGGACTTCGTGAAATAGAATATCTGTACCTACCTACTTTAAAAATAATTTGGAAGGTTTCCAATTACCTACTTACAAACTAATTTTCTTACAACTAAAAGTAATTATTCGTATCACGATATTAGTTATTGCAATTATTCATAATCAATACCTACTTCAGTAGGTAGGTAAGTAGGTACCTACAACACGGCGATATTTCATAATTTCATTTAGTAATATTAATGAAAACGGTGAAATATTTGGCAGCTATTTGAAACGTTGCCAATTTCAAGAATACACCCTCTTCAATCTAGAAATAAGTAGGTATGCAGGCAACGTAGGACGGTACTTCTAGCGATACCCACTCATAGGCCGCATTCCGACTTACGTTAAAAGTGATAATATCGCGAATCCAACCAAATTTAATAGTCACAAAATTTAAGGGTTAATGAGTAATAATTATGACTTTGGACTTTGGTCGGATTCGCGACATAATCACTTTTGGCGTAACTCGGAATGCAGCCATAGTCGGTTGGCCCGAGGTAATACTGGTCATTTAAAGTCTAGTAGGCTCAAGCCCACAACAGCTAATACAGCATCTAATGACAGGCGTTTCAGCGCCTACAGCATGCTAATAATTATGTAAATTATCTAGATAAATGGAAATTTAGTATAACATTTTCTACAATAATTTGCTGTGAACAGCGCCATCTTTTAGTCTTATTTCAAACTGATTAACGGCTAGTAGAGGCACGCGAGCACGAGATGGCGATATTGATCGGTACTTACAACTTTTTTTTTCAAATCTAGGGGTGGGTCGTTACGTGATTTTTGCGAAACGTAATGTAACTAGTGACTACAAGGACGTCACCGGTTTTGAAAACTAGTGATTTTCGTAACTAGTTATTTTTCAACACGGTGATTCTTACGAAGTGTTACAGTTATTTGCGAAACGAAAATATAAATGGTTACCTACGTAATACGTTATTTTTGGAACGAATACTTTTGTTTCGTTTCACTCTTTTCATTCGATCACTGCATTGTGATGGAACTAGTTACAAAAATCACGTCTTTATGTGTGACTCGAAACTAGTTATTTGGTTACATGCCCCGTAGCCAGTTATTGTAACTAGTGACGTTAAATAACGCCCATACCTAAATCTTTACTCAGAATTAAAAATAGAGCTTAAACAATTTTTTATAATAATTGTATTAGACTGTATTTTTTTATTGTGCAGAATTATGTTGTTCGTAATATAATAATAATACTGGCAAGTTAAGACCGGCCGGCGCGCGCCATCTTTTCCTTCCGCCGGCGCGCCGGCTGCCATCTGCCATTTCAATCAATCTGTCATTTATTTTCTACGGATCGCTGAACGAGTGTGTTGTTTGTTCGTCTATTTTATTGTCACATTTTATCAAGTAAGTGGTAATCTTTATTTAGATTTATTTTACTTATAAACATTAATTTCAAGCTAGCATGTAGCATATATTCTGTTCTCAATAGATAAAAACACGAAGTATTGTTTGCGAAATTGATGTTCTATTGTCTAGTGTTAGTGAATGGTAAAACTCGACTTTGAAGTAAAAAAACGGAATTACTTGTGGTTATGACACGCTTGCAAACCGCTGATGATGCCTCGAGCACGAATCACTGTTTAATTATTATAGTTATTTTTTTATAGGGGTGGCATTAAAATACTAGCAAGTAACAAGAAAAACAATAACATTTACGCATGGAGGGTAAAGATCTGAGCGGTCATGCGGTGGCCGTTTTGTACAAATTTAATGTAATATAATTTTTCAAATCAAAGGTCATGCAAGACGGAAGCGTTAGGAAAAGGCTTCGCTGTGAGTCTGAAGACGAAGTCTCAGGGAATGTAGCGAAAAAGATGATAGGCGAGAGGTAATTTTTCCACGAAATAAAAAGTTACAACAGTTCTATTATCCATACTTTATAACCTTCCTGTTGCTGCAGGAAATTCAAATGAATAATAATTTATTTTATTGCATTTTGGAATCTTAATGTTTCGTGGAACTTGGGGATTTTAAAAGGTGACAGGTCTGGCATGTTGTTCGACTCACCTGATAGGTAAAGGAAAAAAATATCCTATTTTAGCTTTATGAGATTCTTAATTTATAAGTGCAAATTTTATAATTATGGTGTAGGTAGGTGGTAAGTTTATTCAAGTGTTTTATGCGAGTAAAGTATGTTTTAGAAAGGTGTTGGTGTGTATAATCCGTTGTCTTGCTGCATGGAAATATTGTGCATGATATGAATACAATCATCTGTTCATTTCCATTTTAAATTGTATTCGCAAATACTTGATAAATATTGTGTAACATTCAGATGATGAAACTGCATGACTGACCCATGATTCATACACAATTTAAAAATTTTAAATTGATTTTTTATCTTTTTATCGACTTCAATAAAACTTAATTTTGTATGTATGGAGAGCAGATTTTACTTCTATGCTTCATAGTTGCCATAGGAACCAATCCAATGAATTGTAAAACTACTACAACTGTTGATAGAATACTTAAACCCCCACAATTTTGATAATGGAAATCTCATGATTATTATTGACATAAAAATCCCTTCGACAAACAATTTTACTGTTGAAGATTTTTACAAAATTAATTTGTATCTAGACTTGGAAATTGACAAGTGTCAGCTGCCAACATGTCCATGGAACATACGTGTTACTGCAGAGGCGATGAGGGCAATAACATCGACCTTCACAAGCCTGAACACCTACTGCCCATGATGAGGCCTTTCTCTATGAGGTGCTTGTCTATGATTATAGTAAAAAAATTACATTGAGTAGGAATACCTATTAGATAGATTTGAATTGTATTTGTAGTAGTTTTGAATTAGAATACTTTTAGTTTGAGATTATAGTACATTAAATCTATTACATAAGGTATTATCAAGCAAAATTTGAAAATGTACAATGCCTGATATTCAAATAAAGCTTGTAGTTAGTTTATTTTGTACTATTGTTTAGAAACGAAAACCATAATGAGTTGAGGTGTTCTCTTGATAAAAAAATTCAAACTCGTTGCTGATATTTAACAAAGGGCTGATTTCAACACCATCAGACAACTTTTATACATGGAATAAAATTGAGGTCTGGCCTTTTTTGTATGGAAACTGTCAAAACTTCTAGATTATTCCAAGCTCTTCACTACATAGTATAAAACAAAGTCGCTTTCTCTGTCCCTATATCCCTATGTATGCTTAAATCTTTGAAACTACGCATCGGATTTTGATGCGGTTTTTTTTAATAGATAGAGTGATTGAAGAGGAAGGTTTATATGTATAATAACTCGGTTTATACCCGTGCGAAGCCGGGGCGGGTGTCTAGTTCTTAAATAATTTAGACCCACATAATATGCAGACAGTTTTTTTAGTCTGAAAAGCATTTAAATTATAATTATTGTGAATTGCCAAAGTAAACTAGTTGGTTAGCTTTAGCTATTTTATATTTTCGATAGAAGAAAAAACACTTAGTTGGAAACAGGTAGATAAGCGAGTAACTTAAAAAAATTTTTTTTCGTAATTTGTAGCATACCCACTATGTGAAAAAGAGGATAAAATCATTACAATCTTACCATCACCAGAAAAAATGTATGTATTGATTTAATACTAAATGAGTATACAAACATGATTGGATTTGTATTCTCATTTGGTCCTCAATCATTAGGTAAGAATTTGAAAGAGACATAATTCATTTATGTCACTCACACTTTTATAATCAATACTGTAAGTAAATATCAACTTAATTTTTCATTGAAAACGTTACCTATCCTATTAAAAAAGGAAGAGGTTTGCACTTCGTCTCTTCAATGATTCAGCACATCCATAATTGTATTTACCATTTAAACTCGTTAAATACATACCTCTTGTGTACTTACTGCTTTATTATAAAAAGAACATTATTGACCTAACAAACCGACTTACAAAAAAATCCTATTGTAATTATTTTTTTTTTGTAAAAACTTTTAATTTTTTAGTTGTGATACTTACCCCATAGTCACACAAATTCGAATAGCACTAAGTACCTGCTATGTAAATAACAGTGACAGGAAGTTATTATAACATCATCTAAGTGGGAAAAATATTAATTATTGAAGCTAACTCAAAAAGTACTCAAGCAAAGTTAAGAAGTGAATTTTGTAAATTCGTCTATATATGACGGAGTTATGCCCGAACATACATTAAAAAAAAAACTGGCACTCCGGGAGTGGCGACAGAAGTGAATACTTGAACAATTTTATTGTGCAGGAAATTCTTTTAATGAGGTGTCGGTAACGGTAACAGTGTCGCAAGTTCAATTGTTTTTCCCATCTCAAAAATGCCCAACGCGCCTAAAGAAGTTTTTACTTCAAAAACATCCGAATTGATAACCTCCTCCTTTCTGGAAGTCGGTTAAAAATAGAAAAACTTTTTTCATATTAGGTTTACAACACTAGGTATTTCTGATAATTTCATCACCTTGTCTTGATGACCTGTTTTCTTGCACAGACCTGTGTCTACTCATCATGACGTCGTCGCCGTGTCGTTGGCATAAATTAGATATCTAATGATAGAATTGTTACGAATTGTTCACATAGTTATTTTTTCTGTTGGATTTTTCATACTTAATGTTTGTTTTTGGCTGAAAAGATACCTATAGATTCCAGTTCTTGTGTGACAAAAGGTGCTGGATGTAGGAAATCCGCGAAGCATCTATTTTGTATTTTACTAGGAATCTTATGAGGGTCATTCATGACTCAATCGTGTGGTGGGTTTCTACTATTGCTGGGTGATTCTGAAAACCTACTGAGATTTGGCGTCATCGTCTGTTTCCTTAACATCTGAAGATTAGACTTGGGTACTACTTTGGAAATTGAATTTATTATTGGACATTATCCTTCCTGCTGCTATCGGCCACTACGAATCGAAGTCAAGGCTATCCGATAAGTAAACTATGGCGATTAAATCGTATCTATCATTAAACTTATCTTGTCACTAATTGTCTAGACAAATTGATTTCAACGATAATGACAATTTCAGAACATTCCATCCAATTCTAATCGTTTCTCAACAACGTCATATCGTATTTTCTTTATCTTTCCTGACAATAAGTTGCATTTACGATCTTTTAGTAAAACGTGTAATTTTAAAGTGTCTATAGTAAAGATAATGATAGTACTTACTTAGCTAATAGCTATTGAATTTGCTGGTTTTAATCATGTTTAAAGTGGTTTAGTTCAATATAATAACATAATATTGCTTGTGGTTAGTTTAGAAGATACCCTAATGACTAAGAAACAATTTCCCGAAAATAATTTCTACTAAAACGGATTTTATTCCACCTCCGAGTTATCAAATGTGAAAAGCTGGTAAATATTAGCGTCCTAGCGTGTAGTAAACACTTGAGTTATTTACTTCAACTGTATCACCCTCGTATTGTCCTTATCATCTTCAAGATAAACGTTCATAAACAGCTTAACATTATCTATCATCTCAGAGTGCAGTTTCGCACTGGTAAACAGTGCGATACTTTTTTACCGTAGAAGTCTGGCGATTTTCAGTCTCAAATCTGAAGTGACCTCTAGCTTCTGATAAGATCTTTGTTATAATTTAGTTTGGAAAGCAAGAAGTTTCGAGTAAAAAAAAAGGTTTACAAGTATATAATGGCATTTTCTAGTTGAAAACTGCCACATCGAAAAAAAAATACTTGTTTTTAAAACAATGCCACAGGACTACCATAACCTTTTTCAGAACAAAGCTCAGTAAGTTCCCAGCTTCCCACATTATCTAAACTTTCTCTCATTAAGCCATGAGAAACCTTCATAACGGACAGTTGTCCTGCTTCCCAGGCTCAGCAACTTGGAAGTCATTCTTAAAAACATGTTCACATGTGGAATACTCGGTGCATATTTGCAAAATGGAAACGGACGCCTGCTAGTTGGACTGTGGAGAGCAACTAACGACATTCACGACAGTGTCCACGAATGGGTGCCACGGTATTTCCAGCGATACGTCGCTCAAACTCATGGGTTAGTTTTGCTTATAAAGAAATTGTAGTTCAGTTTGTAGGTTCCTTCATATCGGAGGCCGAGTTTTAGTAGTTAGCTTGATGTCCTGTAGAAAGTTGTCTGATGATTTAGATACTTGCAGCTAGCAGTTTCAGAAAGATCGTCTGTCCTCCGCAAGACCTCGAGCTTAGAAGCCACTTGAGTTAGCTTTGCTGACGTATTCAACTAAGCCACTTAACAATACTCCATTTAGGATTGTCTTCGTTGAGTTAACTATCATAAGAATTTGCAACATTGGACATTGAACAACCTTGAATTGCAACTAGAATAAAATTCAAGATTCTATCTATTTATAACGCGACTGTTTCGGTTCATATAAAGGATTTATAACGCTTATAATAGCATGAAATTATTCTGCCGTTTTAAGAGTCTGTTGTTTTAAATACATGAATTCGTAGCGCGGTGGATATCGAAACAGAACTATAATTTTATTGACCGCAGAATATCTATGCCTTGGCCGCCATAGCACGGTCGATAACCATAGTTTCTTGCATATTTAATGTTTTTTTATTTTTTTTAAGTACGGTCTGTATAATATTAAAATTTTATTTTTGTCATCGTCTTTAATTGCCGTCGTCTTCGCTGTTTATACTATTTGTTCTATACTACAAGACACCTACACAATGTAAATTCTAGGCACTAGGCTTCGGTGCATTAGTTACCCCATCAGCCAATCGGGATTCTAAAGTTAGTTTTCAGTCTAAGTTGATTGTGTCGTCGTTGAGTTTTTAGCATGCAATATGGTCGTTATTAACCGTTTGTTTATCCATATCAATCATTTGGAATATTCCATGATCGTATTGCCAGACCATTCTCAATCATTTCGGTGTCTGACGTCATTCATTTAAATTTTTCATTTTGTATTAATCTGATTTAAAATATGCATACGCACAGACCTACTATAAATTCTAACGATACCTAACTCACCGAGTTAATTATTTTCTCACAGAACTCCCTCAACCTTTGACATCCAGTAGATAACCTCGTTGTGTAACTGTGCACCATGGAAGATTCTCGGCTTGTTTTGAACCACGGTGATATTTAAACAAAAGTTATCTCCATGGATAATAATATACCTAATTTGCATACAGCTAACATTGTCGTTTCTTAATGATGTGTTGTTTTCTCTAAGTAATTACTTTTGTAAAAGGGTTTTTTATGAGAACGTTTTAATAGTAGATGAACTATATTTGACCTAGCTAGACTATTGCATAGTTCCCCTAGGATGTGGAATGACGCACCTGTGCTGCTTTCATCATATTATTAGCAATGTCACTGATCTACCTGGGAAGTTTGATGACCATAATTTATTATCTGTATAGTCGATAATGGCGAAGATTCTATTCTCTTGTTAACTGAGTTTTCAATACCAAGCAAGGTGCTTTCAAATATCACTTCTCCATCACACTTATATTCTCGACAGAAAATTATCAGATCTATCAAAACACTTGTCGCTCTTTTACGTAATAAATAATATCCTTTTACAAATTAAGCCCATGTAAGTGTTTCTATTGACATTTCCAAGCGCCTCTTGATCTCATTAATCTTATCGATCTGTGCGTGTGAGTATTGTTCAGAACTTGTGAAGTTCATAATTCAGTTGACCGTAAGTGTTCCCCTCGATAAGACGTCTCGGAAGTGAGTTCTTCAATTACTTTTTCATTCACTCAAAAATATTTCTGTGATTTTGTGCCGTGGATATTTAATACAAGATTTTGTGTGGTATCATATTTATTTAAATATAGGTTCTAAATTAATTGAGGTACCTACTGGTACTTTATTCGATAATTCAAAAATATCTATAAAGTAAGATAGGTAGTAGGTCGATATTTTTACAGAAACAATTGTTTTTATTTTTTCTGCCTGCCTCAAATCCTTCCAGAAACTCATTTAGCGATTTTATAAATTAAACATCGGTGTTCAAAAATTGAGAAGCACAACACGTAATCTACCTATGTACCCATTGCATTGTTTTTCAGAATATTTCATGTGACTTCTCCGGATTTTTAAACAGTTTGAAATACCTGCCTACTTTCTTTTTTATTTAGACGAAACATTTTCACTATAAATGTACTGTGAGACATCTAACTGCGCAAGCGCAAATCCGTGTTCCATCAAGTTCTATGATCTTGTTACATTCAAACGTGATGGCCACATGAATAACGGTACCTGCACACGTCGTGAACTCGTGATAGACCACTTACATTGCACAATATTCGGTAACTTTTCCATTTTCTATTCTTAGAATAACTGTTAATTTGAACACCAAATAAGACAGCTTTATGATTCAAAGTAAACTACCCGCTTCTACAACATTTAATTCAAGACATCGCGGAATATATGTACATACCCAGTATCAGAAAGTGAATATAATCACTTCTTTGAAATAAATAGTGACTCGATACGGATATGATAACGACTGTAATCTTGTACGTGTAATGTTGCTAGGTACTTCTAAAAGATAGTGACATAATTCGGTGATAGCTATAATACTTTGATGAATTAAAATATTGAATAAGTACCTACTTATAACTATGAAAAACATAATATCGTTTTTCTCTTTGTAATTTGTTGCTCTAGTTATGACCATCATAATATTTTAACATTAACCATCACCATATCTAGCTCACGCAAGCCTATTTTAGCCTATATATACGATAAATGATTTAGGTAAGTCTTCTATACCATCCTAAACTAAAGCACTTAGTTCGAAATTCGAATTAGTTACCCACCAGTTTTAAATATTTCTAACATCATCACTGAACAAAAAAGTCTATGAAATAATACATCTACAATTGAATACCAACCTTATCGTGGAACTAATAAGGTTTTAATGTCAATTCCAGTTTCAACAAGATGCCTCTTCAGCTGACTAAGCCCGCTCCCCAGTTCAAGACCACCGCTGTCGTCAACGGCGAGTTCAAGGACATCGCTCTCTCCGACTACAAGGGCAAATATGTAGTGCTGTTCTTCTATCCTCTTGACTTGTGAGTACAGACGCTGTTTCATAGCCATTTTCATTAACTATTAGGTTAGGTAGAGTGCTACAAGTATCTTGCATGACGATGACAGGGTGGCGCTGTTGGTAAACATTTTTAACTGTTTTGTGACATATGTATTGAAAAAACAAGATGGCAGCGTTAGATCCCATCTTGGCCATGCGTCAAAAGATTCTTGTACAGTCTTTGGCCAGCGCGCACTAGAGACAGTCGGCAAGAAGATCATTATTATCGTTTACGTCTCAAATATTATTAGCTTCATACTAATTGTCTGACTATTGCGCGCTGAGCTTCAAAATGATTATGATTATGATTAGTATGGGTCCCGATTATCTAATACGATTAAAATAAGTTCTTCGACAAAGTCAAGTACATGATCTACTAAGTTTACTGTCTTTTAGACTTGTAAGAACAGAACTAGGTAATACACATGCTTACAGAAGATGAGGTGTGAAGCGTTGACAGATACGGAATGACTACACTTGAATGCTATAATAAAAAACCGGCCAAGTGCATGTCGGACCACGCACAATGTAGGGTTCCGTAGTTGGGATGAATTTATCCCAAGAACAAACTTAACTTTGTAGTTGAAAAAAAAAATCTTTCATACAAAATGTATGGGAGAACATGTTTTTACAACCGCAAATCTAAGTTGGTCGATTATTACTCGTTAACTTGTAAAGCCTACTCAGCTGTGATAGTTTTCCTTTTAAATTCGTTATACAAGCTACTGCCGAATTTTTTCACATATCTAAAACTAACTATTTAGCTGGCAGGAGGGGGGACTTTAACAAAAACTAGCTTAATATTTCGCAAACGGATCTCTGAATTCAAAAATGGTTTTAACACACTCTTTTTCATAATTTTATTTTACCACTTTGTCGGCATGATTAATATGTATACCTACCCATGCCAAATTACAACTTTCTAGTACTAACAGTCTTGGAGCTAGACTGCGGACAGACAGATGGACATGACGAAACTATAAGGGTTCCTTTCTCCTTTCAACTGCCTTTCTCCTTTTGTCATCCAATCCATGGAAACATTTCTATCGTGTCGTCTTATGAGTTTTCATCTTTACTGTTCTTATCTTTGGTGAGTAATCTTAATGCTTTATGTGCGGTGTCAACGCAACCATTGTGTTGGAGCAGTCACCAGCACAGCTAATTCTTTACGAGGCGTTCTATTTTATGTTTAAAGACTTATAAAAGACAACACAATAGTCGAAACATGATTGTCTCCATAAAAATATGTCGTAACTTTAGAATATGCTGTCTCATCCTGATTCACAGTGCTAATCAATTATATTAGGAATATTACCAAAAGAAGTACCTACGCTCAAACAACAAGGTGTAATGTTTTACGCCGGCCTTCCATTACTAATAAAATATTCCTATCTTTTTGTCGGCCCGATGATACAGAAATGTTCTACAACCTTCATACTGTTATGTCAAGCTTGATTACTATTAAAGTATTGAACATTCAGTTCTTTGAACCGCCGCACTACATCCGCATAAAACCGGTCGCATTCATTACCACACAATCATGTTATCCAATACGTAACCCACTGAGGTCAGGGTTGTCAACTTCTAGGAGTAAACGGCATGGCAGATTTATAGATTAGTCTCTCAACTTAGATCAGTTATCAAAATGTTGATCTTTGTGTAAGACATACATCATGTTGACCATTTTGGGATGAAAGTCGCTCAGGAATTTCGTAAAATTGTTCAAATAACATCCGACTAGTTTTTCTTAGTTCCCGTACAACGTCACGTCATATTCGTCAAACATCAGGAACGTTATCCATGAAACGTCACATACACGTTTCTTGGATAACCCTAATTTCAATCGAATCCAATTAATGTTATACGCTGCTGCTCACGGATATGCGTTAGAGTTAGACTGTTCTATTTATAAGAACTTTTTAATTTCGACTTGATTGCTCGATTCCCAGGTTAGGTTGGGTTTTTCCATTAGAAATTTCTCAGTAACAGCCCGGAGTCTGGATTTGTACCCGGTTGATGGTACAGGCTCCCCCCTATTACATGGGTTTTAAACATAACTGTGTTGTGTGTGTATTTATTTTCATGGTTGCAACGCGTCATAAGTCTCTTAAGTCTTAGGGTTCTTCCACAACACTCGCTACTGTACATTTATACGCATTGTACGCAATATCGTTTCATTGAGTAAAGATTTATGTATTCTGTCATTAACTTTAAACTCAGTGTCAAGCCTTTACAAAACGTCTTTCAATTCTAATGTTATGCTTTCGTGATTGTACGAAGAAAAATATGGCGTTATATTATTAAGTAAGGACAAGGAATATGTTCAGGAAGGCCCACATCCAAGAAGCCGTGAAGGAAGAGGTCTCGAAAGCGGTGGTCTCTCCGTCTCCATCTTTCCTGCACATTATACAGAAGGCAGTATGTTCGTGTCAACGGACTACCCAGGAGGGTCCTAACACAGGCCAGGGAACGACTGAGACTAGCCAAGAGAGAGGAACTGGGTAAAAGGAGAGGGATTAGTTACAAAGAGGGAGAGGATTGTGTTTGTTCTGAGGGGTCGGTTTATGTTGTCGCATAACTTGTTCACTGTTCTTCGGTCTGTAGCTTGTGTATTGCTTTAGTAGTTATTGTTGTTATCGCTATAGGTTTTATCTGTCCAAGGATTAGGGTTCTTTAGGAAGGCGCCAGGTGAGATAGTGACGTCGACGTGTTAAAAAAACTTCCCTGCGTTATTTTTTATTATATTTTCATTGACAAGGCGGATTTCATCGTTAAATTTAATAATCACAGATTTTTCTTTTGATAATACTTTTATATGCATAGGCAGGTATTCTTTTATACCCAGGTTATGGTATTTTTTTATATGCTTCTTTAGTGGTATGAGGAACAGGGTGTAAAGTTCACTCATCCACCATAGAAAAGGGAGGATCCTCCGACCAGACGCGTGTTGTGTCTGGGGAGCAACTGCCCGTCTGGTCGGAGGATCCTCCCTTTTCTATGGTGGATAAGTGAACTTTACACCCTGTTCCTCATGCCACTAAATTGGTGACACCGACGTGATGAATGTTAATATGTGGCGGTGTAACCGCTACATCTCATGTATTTGCAAAAACATTTAAAAAGAGAAAGCATCCAAGCACTTTGTCGATTCGCAAAATCAGCTGTTGGGGATTACACACCAAATACTCGTGATTGATCGTGAATCAGTAAACAATCTCAGTTTAATAACTGTTCGCGAGATGTTTGTGATCTTTGAACGGACACGTCACTGTTGCACTCGCCTGTCCTACTAAAGTTCCATAGCGCTGAGTCATAGTTTCTTGCGCACTGCGGGGCGAAATTTTGAAAGCCTATAATATTGAGGTAATATCTGACAGTTACTATAATGCTTATTCTTTGGGACATTAGCTGTAGTCTCGGCAAGTCAGTCATTACTGATGTTGCAGTATTTTCATCAGAGTTATTTAATTTAGGCAACAAAATGTGTGTATAATAAACAATTTAATAAAATCAATAATTAGAACTTTATTTACCTACCTAGTTTATTTCAATTGTTGGTCGTAAACGCTATCTAAATTACTTCGGCCTCAAAGTATCGTTTTAACAGCAAATTGAAAATATTTTATCTATTTGCTCGCTTATAATTTAATTTTCGAGATCGCTGACCCTGTATTGATATAACAAACCACAAACTGATAAGATAGTGTGTTGAAATTATATAATGGAGTGTTGTTGGCAATTTACTGAATACTTAAAACCTCTTTTTCATTCGTTATTCTTTGGTTTCGACGTAGACAATATCTATTTAAACCTTATAGTAGCAGCAATGCATTCATAATAAAGGTCTGGGAATAAGTACTGTGTTTTCATACCTACATTTCAGTTATATATAAATCGACAGTAGAAAAAATACTGCTGTAAAAAATCAACTTTAAAGTTGGAACCATGAATTTTGTTTTTTTGAATGAATAAATCAAACAAACAAGTACCAAGACAAGTTTATAGTTAAAAGTACTGCAAGGATCTTTTGACACCTAGATGACATTGACAGGGGGGCGTTGTTGGTAAACATTCGTGAAATTGTCATAGAAATTGTATTGAAAAAGCAAGATGACAGCGTTAGTTCAGATACTGACCACGCGCCAAAAGATCCTTGTACGGCTAATACTCCGACTCTCTTACCGACACAACTATCATAATGTACCGATTGTCACCTGTTCCAAATGTTTGAGTGTGATGTATTGTCCGCAGCACGTTCGTGTGTCCCACCGAGATCATCGCGTTCTCGGAGCGCGCGGACGACTTCCGCAAGATCGGCGCCGAGATCATCGGCGCCTCCACCGACTCGCACTTCACGCACCTCGCCTGGATCAACACGCCGCGCAAACAGGGTTCGTACTTACATATATTGTCGACCTATACAAGGGCGAATTAATTAAACACCACAGACGTGATGGGCATCGATATATAAACATGTAAATCAAAAAAAGATTTTCCATTACTTCTTTGCGGTCAACGAGCGCAAGTAGCGCAGGCGCAGTGTAGTCTGGCCACGCTAAGTTTGCAATGGAGTAAATGGGGGGCAATCCCAAAAAGTTTTTTATATGGTATACTTTTACATCAGTCAGTTATGTCAGTTTCGGGGTTGTAAGTAGATCTAATGATTTTGATATTTTGTCTTTTGCATCGTGCTAAAGTACGTAGTTTTTACTTATGCAGACATAGCGTGGCCAGACTCTAGTTACTTGAAGTTTATCCTGTTTAGATATCGATTGCTATTTTAATTGGACATTGTAATGTGATAGATCTAAATGAACGTTGCGAATCATAGAATTATCTATGCTTTAAACATTGTCCTTAATAATAAGCAGCGCTGCCATCCACGTTGATTCATATCAAGACACATTTGCCCTGAATCTTTCGCAAAGGGTTGGGTTTATTGTCAAGAAGGTGATCTGAGGCCCTAGTGTGCGTTCAGCGCTCCGATTGGCCCTTCACTGGCCTTCACTAGTGAATAGCCAATCGGAGCGCCAAACGCGGTCGATGCGTAAAATTGAGATGGTTAAAAGAAATTCGCACTAGGGCCTCTGTAAGTACTTGGTACGGAATGTGAGCAAAGTACACCTGAGTATTAGTGAACAAATAAAGTCTTATCCAAGATAAGATTTATAAAACCTATCATATAGCATGTTATTGTGTTTAAATGAAAAAAATGTCTAATCATGATTTCTAATACAATTATCACTTGCAATTAGCACGCCCTATCCACGCACCTGACTGATACACTATCATGTAGGTAAGGTGTCACCAATTCATCTATGGCACCTAAAATTTAGTCTTTGAACTCTGAAATGTTTTTGTATACTTAGTTAAGCATTAAGGTATGATTCCGAACAACGCTGTAAGCGGCAGCGTTATTGAGATCACATCTTTACTAAACTATTCTATATGCTGTAGAAGTGTAAGCTTGTGCAGTACCCAGAAAAATGAATTTCGTGGGCTACCCTAGCAGATTCCCTTAAGTTTAAAGGTTCATTAAACTCAAATGACTGAAATGAGATGAAAAGAAATTGTTTATTCTGTAAATAGGATATCGGAATCACTTTTACACGTCATATAAAAAAATATTAAAAATAAGCTAGATGTGTTCGGCGTTTCCTATTTGACTCCTCTGAGAAGGTCGAAACAAACTCAGAGGTCGTCTTTTTTAAAGTACAGACATAATTTTGGTCAGGCCATTTGAGGATCAAGTAGATTAGTGTCTGAAATGGTCTGTTGAGGAAAGAACCACACAGATTTGAGTGGACCTGTCCAGTCAGTGCAAGCATTTGTCAGTAATCCTAATCGTGGAGCTCAACTCAGAACTTAAAATATACTATAAAACTTTAACGATATAAATCTGCAAAAACAAAGAACCAGAAAAATGTAAATGTTCGCATAAAATAACATGAGCTCATTGTATTCCAGGCGGCCTGGGCCCCATGAACATCCCGCTGCTGAGCGACAAGTCGCACCGCATCGCGCGCGACTACGGCGTGCTCAACGAGGAGACCGGCATCCCCTTCCGCGGCCTCTTCGTCATCGACGACAAGCAGAACCTGCGCCAGATCACCGTCAACGACCTGCCCGTGGGACGGTAAGGCCCGCCGTGACTCGCCTGCCGCATGTACATGTACACCCCACTGAGCACTACAAGTTTTTCAGAAACACGGTCCATAGGATGTTCATACATTTCTATCGCTAGGGCATAATCGTAGGTTTGTTATTAGTCGGATAGCTTTGCAATAGTCTAAGCAGACTTACCTCAGAAAGAAGTTAGTCATAGTAATTTATTTGTAAGGGATTCTCACAACCCCGTGTGGGTTTTACGGGTAGGTTTTAGTCAGTAAGAGTTTGACACGCCCTCCCGCTCCGCCCAGAGCGGGAGAAGTTATTTGATAATTTCCCACGGCAAAAAAAAAAGGATTCTTACAAGTCACATCAATAAATTACAAATGTATATATACAAGTCGGAAAAAAAAATATATAAAATAATCATAGTCATCCAGCACGCGTAGCAAGACAAACGGGTTTTGTCGACGGAAGAATAGACAAAATTTATCTGTCATTATGTCTATTTTTCCGTCGACAAAATCCGTTTCTATTGTGGTCATGCTACGCGTGCAGAAAAGCGAAATCAAAGCAAATACGAATAAACGCAAAAAAATAGTTTTCTTATTAGAGAGTAGATTCCTATGCCCAAGGCCAAGTTGCAAATTGATAAAACAGTAACAATACTGTCCGTCACCATTGATAAATAACAAAATTGCGAATAATATACTAAAGTTTAATTAAAATTCAATTTTCCCTGCAAAATAACTCTATTGAAACAGTTATCTACACAGCTATAAAGTGTAAAATCAGCTGTTTACATAACTGGTAACCTAATGTGCGCTATAAAGTATTAAACATTATTCATTGAATGATAGCTTATCGGCACTCGAAGATTCTGTACAGCACTGAATTCTCAGATTATGACGTATTTGCCTATTGTTTTAAAATATTAACACAATACGCAATTTATTCTTATAATGAGAATTTTATGTTTATTTGATTATGTTCTCAAATATTCAAAGGCTATTTGCGTAATATTCGCTTCTCAATAGATAACATTAACATCACACCTGAGGGTGGGTGGTAGGCAAAGGTGTAGGACACCCTCGTTTCACTAGTTATGACATTTTAAAATTAAAGCCTAGAGTCATGTTTAAATATAAAAATTGTTTGGGAAGGTGAGACCATAATTATATGAATATGCTGCTTAAGTTTGTAGTCTGAAAGGGTTATTTTTAAGTTCTGCAATGCATTGTCAGTTGTCACCATAATTCACCAGCTCTTTATTACAAAAATAGCCCTATTGAATAATTAACACGTCCTCAGCCCCTAAAACAATATTCCCTAAAGAAAATAAATTATTCGAAATGGCTAGTTAAAAGTATAATTAAATATTAATCGCGTTATAACGTCCCGACGTACTCGATAGTCGTAATGAAAAACACTAGAATCTAGACTAATAATTATTAAAATAAAAAATAGACAAAAATCATTTATTTGCAAAAATAAGGTACAGAAAGTTCTTATGAAAATATCTCTTATTATGCCTTTAATTTCGGCGTGCAAATTTTACATAATCAGATATTATTATAAGAATTTAATTAATTACTTAAATAATGCATGCGATTGGTAAATTACATTAAATTAATTCAAATTTGGTACCTACTATTGCTTTACGCGAATAAGTCCCCTGAGAAACTTTGAAAATGGTAAATAGCTTATAATGATAATGTGTAGTGTGTCCATGTGCGTGTCAGCTGTGGGTTCTCATGCACGTGGTAATCTAACGACCTTCATTATATGCCACGATTATACGTACATAATTAATGTGATGGAATGTTATTAAGGAGACATACTGTATTATTATGAATTCTGATCTCATATCGTTTTGAGTGCGTATCAATATAATAGTAATATGTAACATACATGTATGTATAACTCTATCAATACACCAGGGCCTCAAGCCTGCTATTGCAATAGTGTCAGAATGGTCTATCATTGATTTCATAATTGTTGATTTTGACAAGTTTGGTAATCTACTAATATAATGGCGTCATTATGACTTTCCAATGGTCAGCCACTGACACTCCATTGAAAGAAATGGCACTTATTGGTAATCTCGTACATAATGACAAATGAATGACTGACTTAGGCGGTATCATTGGTCGTATTGTACGACAATGCCATTATAACACAATTCTATTACGAGACCATTGACCGACCAATGATCGACCATTATGAATTTAGCAGATTACGAACTTTTAGCAAAATGACAATGGGATCGTGTTGGAATGACGAATTTATAAAAATAGCAGACTTGGGCCCCTGTACGGTCAACCGCATGTCATTAGATATTGCACTTGAATTACTGTCCTTACTGCTACAAAATAAACCGCTGTCAATTTTAAATTGTTACCATGGCCCTGTGATAAAATTCCCTCGGAACAAAAACTAGTTATGAGACTCGTATTTATTTTGTTATTACAAATCTTGTTGAAGCTGTTTTACTTTCACGATACAAATTTGATATCCGCCATGTGGCCCCCAGCTCGGTGGAGGAGACGCTGCGCCTGGTGCAAGCCTTCCAGTACACCGACAAGCACGGCGAGGTGTGTCCGGCCAACTGGAAGCCCGGCTCCAAGACCATCAAGCCCGACACGAAGGCCGCGCAGGAATACTTCATCGACGCCAACTAATCGCGCACCGCTCACTCGCTGCTCAAACTTGACCTTACTTGCTAACTCGACAAAAACGGCGCTTTTATAAAAATCGTTTACATTTTTGATCAGTGGTAGGTAATGTCAACATTTTGCGGCAAATTAGATCCCTTTTCAACGGAAATTGCACTCACGAATAATTGTAGTAGTACTAGTTAAGCTTTACATAATGATATTCAAACAACATAGCTGTAATGGAACTTTGTTAATTTAATCAATATAACTATCATGAGTGCAATTTTCGCACTTTGAACACACTGAATGTCGGAAATTGGAGTTAGAGAAGAAAATGTCTGAATCTCAAGCGATAGGCCTGTCGACGCCAGTCCTACTAACAAAATTCCAATCCAATTAAATTGCATTTCGAAATATCTAATTAATCATGTTGGGTGGGTTAAAACAGGCGCAAACTCCAATTTTCCTAAACAGTCGGACAATAATGTAATGTAGGTAACTAAGGTGCTTAGTACCTCACACGCAATCAGTATTCTATGGAGATCCTATGTCATTGTACTAATTGAGGCTGTAATAAAAGCTATGTGCAAAATTATTTTGTTTTATTTCAACTTACAGAAACATTGGCAAAAATTAAAGGTGATAACTTGATAAGCGTGATGTGACGACAGTAAGCTTACATGTATTCAGTTCGTAGTTTGTACATCACAATGTAACGGATTGACCATTGACGCCCAAACTAGGCAGGGCTTATAACTTAGTGGTCGGAGCGCGATAGATCAAAAATAAAATGTCTGTTTACAGTATATAGGACTAGTTTAATAATGTTTGCTTTGCTGGCACTGGCATGACTTAGTAGTTGCAAGCGTCTGCTTGCCATTTTCCATAAATAAACTTACACGTAGTTTTTTTGATGCAAAAACATTACATAAAAAGTACTCTCTGTGAACGTTACCCTCCACTTGGGCTGCGTTGCAATCGGTAAAAAATGAAATTGAGGAAATTTCCTTCAAAAGAATGCCTAGAAACTACGTTTACAACGTATATGCTCGAAAAGAGCGTTTTCCAAGCAGCCAAACGGCGGAAAGTATCACTTTTTTTAACTATTTACAAATTAAATGATGACGATGGCATCAGTGGCGATGACGATGGCATCAGTGGCGGTGGCAGTGGCGATGACAATCATGATGATGAAGAATATTGTTTGTATTTATATTATTTATGTACGTCAGCCAAGATGTCAAATGTTACACATCATATACTTCAGGTTGGGCGCCCACGAGCAACTTAGTTTCCCAGCTACTTGGGCCGCATTCCGACTTACGTTAAAAGTGATAATATCGCGAATCCAACCAAATTTAATAGTCTCAAAATATAAGGGTTATTGAGTAATAATTGTGACTTTGGACTTTGGTCGTATTCGCGATATAATATCACTTTTGGCGTAACTCGGAAAGCGGCCTTCTTTGTCTATCACTGTCCCTGCGCCGAAATTTGGACGATGCGCACACGGGCAATGTCAGGTTGGCGGGTGTATTTTTCAGAAATGGTCGAAATATATCTCAAAATTTAGTACCTAATTGGTACCAAATTGTACCACTTGTGAAATAATTTGTACCTCGTGGGATCGCAAGTTATTGCAATAGTTTCATACACCCGCCATTCTGACGTCAGCTTGGCGGGTGTATTTTTGTGTAGCCAAGATTACTGAGAAGTTGGATATAAAACATATATGGATATTTAGTACCTAATTGGTACCTCTCTAAACATACCTCAAGTCAGTGAAATCTCATTGGAATTCGACAAAAAATGAAAAAATCACTTTCCAATATACAGGTGTTACAATATTTTGCTTATTTGACACAAAGAGTAAGAGAGCCTACGACCAAAACCATGTTGCATCGTTTTACGACGAAAACCGTCTAAAATTGTTAGTTTAGACGGTTCTTAGCTCAACTCGGTGGGTAGTACTGATCAGAAACGTCGCAATTTGCGACGTTTCTGGGTCAGACGGTTTTACCACAATATGTCTGATATTAAAAACGTACATTGGATTCGTTATTTTATTATGAAAAAAATAGTTTTTAAAAGAGGTATGCAATCAAACTTGTGGTGATGTTAACTTTCTTAGTGAAATTGAATAGGACATAAGTGGTTATGCTAAATTTTTCATATAGGTACCTCTTTCATCTACTTAAGGTTTCCACGTCATTGACTGTCAATTACTATGCCTAGAAATGTTGCTTTTTGTACTTGGTCTATTTTAGTTCTAATAAATTCAATTTTTAAATTTGGTAATTATGACCGCTGATAAAAATATATTATGTTAGTCTTTCCTAAATTAATTACTAATTTATTGTCGTCATGCCAATTCACAACGTCCACGAGTGTATTATTTATGTCCTGTTCATATTTATTTGTATCAGAACAACTGATTAAAGCAGCTCAGGTAAGCTCTTTATTAATCGTACGTAAGTAAATACCTACGCCGCAATACGATTTTTAATTATTTCTGATTATGGTAAAGTTGGTCTGATTAGTAACGTGATACACATAATTTGTCTGATATAATTGCTATGTTACTATGCGTTCGCACTGGCGAAACATCACAACAAAACATGTTGAAATCTCTAGTGCCTGTCAAACTTTGTATGGAAAATTGACAGAAAATAGAGATTCCAACATGTTTCGTTGTGAATGTTTTGCCAGTGCGAACGCATAGTTACTGATCGGAAAAAAAAAATCAATACATTCAAAAAGGATTCAACACATAAGTTGCTAACATTTACTTCTAAAAAACCATTTATTCGACCAATGTTCACTTGAAAACAAGATTTTTAGACTAGGCAAATTATTTTATTTTCGCAAATGCTCTTCTGGGTACGTGTGACGCTAATGATGTCTGAAAATTGTCTTTTCGGTATCTAAAACATTTATTTAAATTCAGAATAACCAAAAGATTTTATACGGTTTTGGTCGTAAAACGATGAGGTAAAAATTTTGGTCATGAGCTCTCGTCGAATACCAGTTGAGGAAACCGGGGATACTTGAATATAGGGATACTTAGCATCAGGTGAAATGACAGCTTACTTCACCTGCGTGAAAAAAAGAATAAAAGAAGAATAGGGTCAGTTGGTGATGGTAAGTTATTTTTGTTTTTTCAGGTATTGTTTATACATAAGAAATACTTTTTTCTGGTCTTCTATTTTAATAATAGTTTTACGACCACGTTTCATTTTAATTTAGATAAACATTATTTCATATTTAGAAGAATGTAGGAAAGAAAGAGGCAGGTCGGTTATCTTCAAACAGATGTCAAAATTATGGCCACTTCGATCATTGTAAATGTAAATAAATATATAAGATAACATCTATGATTGCCATCCATGATTTACTTTGTAACGTGAACTAGAAACAGGTAAAAGAAAAAGAAAATACGTCTGCGAATATACCTACACCTTTTTCAAATAAATTTTCATGTCATGTGTTTTCAGGCAACTAAACGACATGCCAGCCGGCCGGTCTCAAACTTAAAGCATTTATTTCATATAAACCAATTACAGGTACTTTTGAATTGTCAAGGGGTCGGTCAGTCAGAAAGATGAAGCTAGTTGCCCATTCCAAAGCGTAGTAGGTACCTATGGAGAAGAACGGGCAAGAAACTGGAGTATCGTTTACTCCATCCGGTCTATTAAAAATCCGGTTTAGTAAAATCTCACCGTGTAAACGTAGGTGAAGTGAGCTTTAAGTAAGCTGTCAATCTCTAGCATCACATGGAATGTCATATCGGTTGATGCTAGGGGTTGACACTATTGACAGCTCACCACCTTTTTTTACAGAATAGATCGGCTACTGCGGTCTATTCTGTAAAAAAATGAGCCGTCGCGGGACGACTGGCAGATGTGAAAAAGCATATGCATAAAAGGATAGTTTACGATAGGAAATAAACATGGCAACTGTTGGCGTGGCGACGCGTCGCCGACGCATCGCCACGCCAACAGTTGGGCTGACCTGCCGCTATAGATGTTTCACATCAAAAACTCACCGTGAAAACGCAGGCGAAGTGAGCTGTCATTCCACCTGATGCTAAGTATTCCTATAGTCAGGTGTCCCCGGTTTCCTCTACTTGTGTCAAACAAGCAAAATATTGTAACAGCCTGTATTTGGGAAAGTGAATTTTTCATTTTTTGTCGAATTCCTATGAGATTTCACTGACTTGAGGTATGTTTAGAGAGGTACCAATTAGGTACTAAATATCCATATATGTTTTATATCCAACTTCTCAGTAATCTTGGCTACACAAAAATACACCCGCCAAGCTGATGTCAGAATGGCGGGTGTATGAAACTATTGCAATAACTTGCGATCCCACGAGGTACAAATTATTTCACAAGTGGTACAATTTGGTACCAATTAGGTACTAAATTTTGAGATATATTTCGACCATTTCTGAAAAATACACCCGCCAACCTGACATTCACACGGGAGCGACAGCAACGCTACCTTTTCGTAAAATTTTGCCGCATTCATCAAAATGGATTTCGAAGAGATGGTTGTGATCTGTGCGCTTGTTTTATGAAACCGAAGACGACAGCGAAAAAGGCAATATTGGGTGCACCCATTATGGAGTGACAGACTAACATTAGGAAAAATTCATACAATATTTAGAAAACAGAGCATTAAAAAAAAAACATTTTCTTTATTTTAGAATGAATATCGGAAGTTTTGATGAATTGTGCACAATTTTCACTTCTTCAATCAGTCTTATTATCGATATCTTCTTCCGAAATCGAATTTTTTCTCTATTTTGTGTAGAATAGCGTACCTACGCGAATAAATACGTTCGGTGATGGGACGCGCTCTGTGAACGTGGGCGGTTGAGCTGCAACTGACAGGCTGGCAACTTTTTTGTTGCCGTTGCAACCAATAGGCGGGGCGACAGTTGCGTCGCCGGGCTGTCTCCAAGCCCGTGGACAAAAAAGTCTCCCGACTATCGTGTCGCTACATGCGTGCACTTTCATACTAACCCGTAGCACAGATAATATAATACTACGTCCCTTAGACTTGATGTAAGAGATAAATTACTTGCGGGGACAAAAGTTGCCCGTGCGCGCTAGCTCTACTGTAAGGTACGCTCGTTTTTTTATTTCCTCGCACAATGCATAGTTAAATGTGAGGAGCTTGTGGCTAAGGACTAACAGCCGCTTGGGACGATCTGTTAGGTTAAGCTACGCTTGCCGGGGTTGGTCCGTGGATGGGTGACCATTTCTATATACCGGGACTCTTCCGTGCTTCGGAAAGCACGTTAAGCCGTCGGTCCCGCCTGTCATTCGTGGATCTTTGACAGTCGTTACGGGTCGTCAGAAGCGAAAGTCTGACAACCAGGCCAAGGGGTATCTATTGTATTACCCTGTTACTGGGTTGTGGAGGTCAGATAGGCAGTCGCTCCATGTAAAATACTGGTATTCAACTGCATCCGGTTAGACTGGAAGCCGACCCCAATATAGTTGGGAAAAGGCTAGGCAGATTGAATGCATAATTAAACGTGTAAAATGATTTCCGACTCGTATCGACTTATACACTCTTTGGAAATCACCTACTTTCCGCACTCGTAGCATAAATAACTATTCTCGAGTTGTGTTCTTTCTTTTTATTATTGTTTAAAAATATTATTTTTTAATTTTCTTTAGATTTTACCTTTTCTCGTTTCACTCGTGTGCTAATGTAATGATGTGATGTGTGATCATGTGTGTGATGTATGTGTGTATAGTTATGTACGGTACCTACCTATTATTTATGATGTGGATAATATTGTGAGCTACAGACATGATAACTCTTTTTTTTTTCATTTTCTCACTACCTGTTTATTAGCATATTTATGGTAATTGCTTGTTTTCCCGTAATAAAATAAATAAATACCATTCCTGCAGTTAAAATGTGCGCCATCTATGTTTTTTTGTGGTTTTAAAACGGCGGTGAACAATTCTCCTGCTAGTTAATAATAATATCCATAGATGTCGCTAAATAGCGTTTCAAATTATTGCAGGTTGAAAAACAGTCGCAAACAAACCATAACACCACCAGCACTCTGTGACCACATGTTCTATTGTTCTGCGATTCCCATTTCCGCTCTAGTTGTTTCGGAAGGAACACGTTCTATTTTTTAAAATTACGAAAAATTGGAACAATGAGCTTCGGTCAGTACAGTGATTATGGCAGTGGTACCAGTTCATCTAATTCTGTAAGTTTTTTATGTATTTTTTGGAAATTAACGTGAGATTTTGCAAAACAAACACTAGGTTTTCGTTACTAAAGCAGGAACAAGTACGGACTTGTTTTGTCTTTCGCAAATTCTGGATGTTTTCTGATTTTAAAATGTGTGATTTATTAATTTAATATTTATTATTTTCGTGTGGCGTAGCTGTTTAAAATGCATTGTTGATATTATAATTTTGTGGGTAGAAGAAAATATTATTTTTGTTCGTGATTCTAGATATTTTTCTGGCGATGCAATTTTTTAATGTTTAGGTGATGATAGTGTGGTGTTTTAAATGAGTAATTACTGTATAAACACGGTCGGGTCGGTACCCAAGTAGCACGTACGCCATGTCATAAAAAGGTGTCGTAGATTTAAGCCTTTCCACCACCACCAGCCTTTGCCACGCGCCTGTAGAGATAGGCGCGTGTTTATTGCACGTTAACGCAAACGTTATGCTGGGGCTACACTGGTGCCGATTCTCTTGTACAGACGCCAGCACATCAAGCTACCCGAAACTGTCAAATTTTCCCAATCAACTTTGAACTTTATTTTTCAGCGATAAAGTTCAAAATCTATTAAATAAATTTGACAGATTGTAGTAGCTTGAAGTGCTGGCGTCTGTACACCGAACTAAACTAACTAAACTATCACTAAAATTCCTTACTTTTGACTATATGAGAATCTCAAAGCTATTCTGCAAAATAAATTCTCTAAATTTAAAAATAATTTTGACACATCTAAATCGAATTTGACAATCGCGACTCCACACGTGATACCTAACCACGTGAATCTTTTTAGAGCCGGAGGCGCGCAGGGGGGCAACCTCGACGTGTTTTATATGGATTTTTCACTTTTTGTATGGAAAATAAGAAAAAATATTACCTACATGTAGAGTGTTAGGGGTTTAAGGGTCTTATAAAGGGTGTCGAAATTTTCATTATTTTTGCGATTGGACACACCGTTTTCGAGATATAAGCAAAAGAAAAAAAATATATTCAGTACCTACTGTTTTTTCATCTGAAGTCGAGGTGTTGGTGTGAATTTTAGTTCATGACAACCAGTTTTATTCCACATGTTTTTAGTCGCGATTAAAAATAGTCATATTTAGTTAGAAAATCTAAATTTTTGGTTAAAAACGTCAAATTCAGAATAGCAAAATTGCCATTTTCACTAAACTAATATCTCAGTGCCATCTTAGTGCTGTCAAACTAAAATATACCTAGTTGTGTCACTTTAGTCTATTTCAGAATGGGAAATCGTCGTTTGACAGGAATAAACTAAATTTTGGTGATTTTTAGTTTAGTTTAGAGACATTTGTGACAAGAGAATCGGCACCACTGTCGCGTTATCGCGAACTAAACTTCGCGCGCTCTCTATTCGCACATCGCTCGACCTCTCGCTACAGAGACCGCGCGAAGAATTATAGTTCGCGATAACGCGACAATATCACGGCTTCCAACCGCGTCCCCGACAGAGGTGACCTTGGTTGGCGACAGGCAGAGCTGTTTGAAATTTGGTCGTATACCATGCACATCTACACGGTTGTAAACCACCGCCACTACCACTCCGACACCACTCCATTCTGTTGTTTTTAATCGACTTCAAAAAAGGAGGAGGTTCTCAATTCGACTGTTTTTTTATGTTTGTTATCTCAAAACTTTCGACTGGGTGAACCGATTTGATGATTTTTTTTTAGCTGGTACTTCCCGTGTGGTCCCATTTCAATTTGATCCAGTTCTGACAATGGCATCCATGAGAAAACCATATAAGTCTTAAATTTGCATTAAGTATGTGCGCGACAAATGGACGAATAACTCAATATCACGTCAACCGATTTCGATGATTCTTTTTTTAACCGACTTCCAAGTAAACAACTAAAAAGCGAAAAATATTTTTTTACAGTTTTAGAAGTTTTTTCAAATTAAAGCTCTTTCAAACAGGCGCGTGTCGCGCTGGTCTGAACAAGCCTTTATCTATCACTTATGTTGCACCTGCCATGTTTTGTCTCTGCATCACCCTAACTATGCGTTCGCACTGGCGAAACATCACAACAAAACATGTTGAAATCTCTAGTACCTGTCAAACTTTGAATGGAAAATTGACAGAAAATAGAGATTCCAACATGTTTCCTTGTGAATATTTCGCCAGTGCAAACGCACAGTAAGGTTGACTGGTAGAAAATGCCTTAGGCATTAAGTCCGGCTTTGTACAGTATTTTTTATCTGTACATAAAGTTTTAATAAATAAATAATATCCGTATTTTGTAAAGTGTTGTTTTGTCTAATCTCAGATTAAATTCAAACACACAATAGTCTATCGTGTGAAATGAACAGACATTTTTAGGGTTCCGTACGTTCAAATGCTTAAATGGAACCCTTATAGGATCACTCGTGTCTCTGTCTGTCCGTCTATCACAGCCATTTTGCTCCGAATCTAATGGACCGGTTAAGTTGGTACACACTATATAAATTTTTGTGACCCAGTCACCAACGTGTAACGTATATAAGTAAATTAATTTTGAATATGGGGGTCACTTTTCGGTGGCAAACAAGAAATAAAAATTGCTAACTGTACCGTGTGACTTATCAAATGAAAGGGCTAAAGGGCAAAATTATAAAAAATGATATGTTTGAGACCCTCAGCTCACAATAGGTGAGGATCTCAAACATATAATTTTTTATAATTTTGAAATAAATAATCATAGTTATTTTAAAAAATAGATGAAAATTGACCAACCGTCCTTATCTCCGAAACTACTGATCCTAAAATTAAAAAAAATACAGAACATAGATCTATCTTATAGATTACTTACAGGAAAACATAGTTTTAAAATAACATGGCAAATTCAAATCTCTCAGTATTATGAACTTACATTTATTTGCAGTTAGAATTTATAGGAGTGTTTTTCAACTACAATGTTAAGGTTGTTCTTGGGATATAAATTCATCACAACTACGGAACCCTTCATTGTGCGTGGTCAGAGATCCACTCAGCCAGTTTTTTTTTTTAAACCGATTAAGGCTCCATGCACGAAAAACACCCTCTTTTGTCAGTTACTTATCTAATTGTGAAAAAGCTTGAAATTAAGTCTGTCAGACTATTATACTATGGCTACATTGTCGCGATAACACGAACTACACTTCGCCCGCTCTCTGTTGCTCAGCGAGACGTCAAGCGGTGTGCGAGAGAAAGCGCATGAAGTTTAGTTTGCGGTAACGCGACAATGTAGCCCCAGCAGTACAGGGAGGCGTCGACCGGTGTGCGAGAGAGAGCGCGCGAAGTGAAGTTCGTGTTATCGCGACAATGTAGCTGTAGCATTAAAGTACAGTTTTCATGGTGCTAAACCATTCGTGTCAGTAATGTTGGGGCTACATTGTCGCGTTATCGCAAAATATTCTTCGCACGGTCTCTGTTGCTCAGCGAGACGTCGAGCTGTGAGTGTGCTAGAGAAAGCGTACTAAGTTTAATTCGCGATAACGCGACAATGTAGCCCCAGCAATAAAAGTTGCGTCACTTTTGCGCTCTCGAAAATATTTAATGGTATATTTCACCTTTGATTTACTTTGCATAATCATAAAATAAAAATTTGATTTTATCTGAAGACTAATTGACTGATTTTTAAATTGCTTGATATGGTTAGCTAAATAATAGGAAAAAAAAAATACATTACTGACTGGGTAGAAAAATATTTTTTCAACATTATTTTTCTGCTACCCATATTTTGTATGGAAGTTGAAAAAGTGGTTCAGCCACATGAAAGTAGACCTATAATGATATTTTTTAATTTTCATAATCAAAAGTAGTTTCTAGTAACAAAATGATCAAGTCAGTCTCGCGTCATTTTTCGGAAAACTCTTAATTTATTTGAAAAATCCCTTTTAGCCACATACAAATCAAAGAACTCGACTTTTCAAATCACAAATAGTTTTGTATAAATTCTTTTTTCCTTTATCACAACAAATTAACAAAATCAAAATCAGTCGATTTCGTGCACGGCCCCTTAATGTTTCGTGATAGGTCTCTTAAGGCTCCTGGCTGTGACTTCACTCGACAGAGTTTAGGTAAATTCTTGCGATGCTATGTTTGTGTGCACCGTTCACGCACACACGCCTAAACATCGAGCGTAGTGATCGCTTAAACAGTTTTGATCCTATAGACGGTATTTTGTTAAGTTACGTAGGTACGCTTATGAAATAAGTCTGGAATGTTTGTGTATATTCGTTTAGTATATTTATAACAATTCTGTTTTATATGGAATTTTATACTTTTTGTATGGAAAACATGAAAAATTATTACCTACATGTTGAGTTTTATGGGTTTCATAAAAGGGGTCGAAATTTTCATTATTTTTGCGATAAGACACAATTTTCGAGATATAAGCAAAAGAACAGAAAAAAGATAAAGTACAGTTTTTGCAACTGAATGAGTTATTAATTTAGTGAAAATGAAAAATTCGCTATTGGTGCCGATTCTCTTGTATACCGAACTAAACTTACTAAACTATCACTAAAATTCCTTAATTTTGACTATGAGAATCTCAAAGTTATTCTGCAAAATAAATTCTCTAAATTTAAAAATAATTTTGACACATCTAAATCGAATTTGACAACCGCGACTCCACACGTGATACCTAACCACGTGAATCTTTTTAGAGCCGGAAGCGCGCAGGGGCGACGTGTTTTATATGGATTTTTCACTTTTTGTGTCGAAAATAAGAAAAAATATTACCTACATGTAGAGTGTTAGAGGTTTAAGGGTTTTATAAAGGGTGTCGAAATTTTCATTATTTTTGCGATTGGACACACCGTTTTCGAGATATAAGCAAAAGAAAAAAAAAATATTCGGTACTGTTTTTTCATCTGAAGTCGAGGTGTTGGTGTGAATTTTAGTTCATGACAACCAATTTTATTCCACATGTTTTTAGTCACGATAAAAAAATAGTCATATTTAGTTAGAAAATCTAAATTTTAGGTTAAAAACGTCAAATTCAGAATAGCAAAATTGCCATTTTCACTAAACTAATATCTCAGTGCCATCTTAGTGCTGTCAAACTAAAATATAGTTAAGTTGTGTCACTTTAGTCTATTTCAGAATGGGAAATCGTCGTTTGACAGGAATAAACTAAATTTTGGTGATTTTTAGTTTAGTTTAGAGGCATTTGTGACAAGAGAATCGGCACCAATCTGAATTTGACTTTTCTCACCTAAAATTTTGATTAGTGCCGATTCTCTTATACACCGAACTAAACTAACTAAACTATCACTAAAATTTCTTACTTTTGACTATGAGAATCTCAAAGCTATTGGTGCCGATTCCCTTGTTCACAAACTAAACTAAATTTAAGTTCAGTGCATCTTTTTCTTACAATTTCATTAAGAAAAGGACAGAAGATAAATTTTAGTTTAGTCCTGTCAAATTAATCACCACCCATACAAGTTTAGATGTGATTAAAAACTTGCCGACTAAAATTACGTCAATTAACGTCAAGCGCTGATTAATTTGACAGGACTAAACTAAAATTTATCTTCTGTCCTTTTCTTAATGAAATAGAAAGAAAAAGATGCACTTAAATTTAGTTTAGTTTGTGAACAAGGGAATCGGCACAATTATGCAAAATAAATTCTCTAAATTTAAGAAAATTTTTGACACATCTAAATCAAATTTGACAATCGCGACTCCACACGTGATACCTAACCATGTGAATCTTTTTAGAGCCGGAGGCGCGCACGCTCGACGTGTTTTATATGGAACTTTTCACTTTTTGTATGGAAAATAAGAAAAAATATTACCTACATGTAGAGTATAAGGGGTTTAAGGGTTTTATAAAGGGAGTCGAAATTTTCATTATTTTTTGCGATTGGACACACCGTTTTCGAGATATAAGCAAAAGAAAAAAAAAAGATTCAGTACTGTTTTTGCATGTGAAATCGAGGTGTTGGTGTGAATTTAAAGTTCATGACAATCAATTTTATTCCACACGTTTTTAATCGCGAAAAATAGTCAGATTCGGTTAGAAAATCTAAATTTTAAGTGAAAAACGTCAAATTCAGAATAGTAAAGTTGCTTTTTTCACTAAATGAAAATGTCAGTTCCATCTTAGTGCTGTCAAATTAAAATCTAGTTAAGTTGTGTCACTTTAGTCTATTTCAGAATGGGAAATCGATTGCCCATTCTGAAATAGATTAAAGTGACACAACTTAACTATATTTTAGTTTGACAGCACTAAGATGGCACTGAGATATTAGTTTAGTGAAAATGGCAATTTTGCTATTCTGAATTTGACGTTTTTATCCTAAAATTTAGATTTTCTAACTAAATATGACTATTTTTAATCGCGACTAAAAACATATGGAATAAAATTGGTTGTCATGAACTAAAATTCACACCAACACCTCGACTTCAGATGAAAAAACAGTACTGAATTTTTTTTTTCTTTCGCTTATATCTCGAAAACGGTGTGTCCAATCGCAAAAATAATTAAAATTTTGACACCCTTTATAAGACCCTTAAACCCCTAACACTCTACATGTAGGTAATATTTTTTCTTATTTTCCACACAAAAAGTGAAAAATCCATATAAAACACGTCGAGGCTGCCCCCCCTGTGCGCCTCCGTCTCTAAAAAGATTCACGTGGTTAGGTATCACGTGTGGAGTCGCGGTTGTCAAATTCGATTTAGATGTGTCAAAATTATTTTTAAATTTAGAGAATTTATTTTGCAGAATAGCTTTGAGATTCTCATAGTCAAAAATAAGGAATTTTAGTGATTGTTTAGTTAGTTTAGTTCGGTGTACAAGAGAATCGGCACCCATGTCTAACTAAATCTGACTATTTTAATCGCGATTAAAAAGGTGCGGAATAAAATTAGTTATCTTGAACTAAAATTCACATCAACACCTCGCTTCAGGTGCAAAAAACAGTACTATATCTTTTTTTTTTCTTTTGCATATATCTCGAAAATGGTGCGTCCAATCGCAAAAATAATGAGAATTTCGATCCCCTTTATGAAACCATTAAACCCCTGACACTCTACATGTAGGTAATATTTTTTCTTATTTTCCTTACAAAAAGTAAAAATTCTATATAAAACGTCAAGGCTGCCCCCTGTGCGCCTCCAGCTCTAAAAAAAATTCACGGGGTAGGGCAAACAAGTACCACGTGGACTCGCGATTGTCAAATATAATTTTAGTGTGTCAAAATATATTTAAATTTAATTTAGAAAATTTTTGTTGCAGAATAGCTTCAAGATTTTCATAGCCAAAAGTAAGGAATTTTAGTGATAGTTTAGTAAGTTTAGTTCGGTATACAAGAGAATCGGCACCATATTGCCATCTTAGTGCTGTCAAAATAAAATATATTCTATGATTATTTCACGATGGGAAATCATCGTTTGACAGGAATGAACGAAACTTTGGTGATTTTTAGTCTAGTTTTGAGGCATTAATTTGTGACAAGAGAATTGGCACCAGTATCCATAAAGGGATCTGAGACACTTGCGCGAAAGACATTTTCGCGAAAGACACTTGCGCGAACCCACTTGCGCGAAAAAGTTGCGGAAATGAGATTTCTTCATAACATCACGCCATCAATTTCAAAGGGCCCAACACTTTGAAATTGATAGCGTGATGTTATGAAGAAATGTGAAAATTTTCGCAGCTGCCATCTTAGATTTACGTTTTGACATCAAAATCTGCTTTAGAATCCTCAAAAACTATGAAAAAGACACCTATGACGAAAAATCTGAATATTGTCACAGCCGCCATCTTGGATTTATATTTTGACCTCACTATCAGCTTTAGCATCCTCGAAAACTATGAAAACGATACCCATGACGAAATATTTTTAAATGTTCGCAGCCGTCATCTTGGATCTTTATTTTGACTTAAAGTAATCTTCAGTAGCGTTAAAGAACTTCGTTCCAAAAATACTTCACTTATTGCTACAACAGCATATCGGCGCGGGCATATCGGTGACGCGAACCCATAACTTTTTCTCCTACCAAATATCATTCAAAACTATGAAATCTAAAGTCAAAATATAACTAGTGAACCCAGCAGGCAGATGTTGTCCTGCGACAACAGCGCCACGCGAGTCCAACTATAGTTATGAACCATCCAAGTTACACAAAAAGAATTAAAAAAAAAAAAAGCGGCCAAGTGCGAGTCGTACTCGCCCATGAAGGGTTCCGTAGCAGCAAGTAACGATAAGTTTACGATTTATGACGTATTAAAAAAAAACTACTTGCTAGATCTCGTTCAAACCAATTTTCGGTGGAAGTTTACATAGTAACGTACATCATATATTTTTTTTAGTTTTATCATTCTCTTATTTTAGAAGTTACAGGGGGGGGGACACACATTTTACCACTTTGGAAGTGTCTCTCGCACAAACTATTCAGTTTAGAAAAAAATGATATTAGAAACCTCAATATCATTTTTGAAGACCTATCCATAGATACCCCACACGTATGGGATTGATGAAAAAAAAATATTTGAGTTTCAGTTCTAAGTATGGGGAACTCCAAAATTATTTGTTTTTTTTCTATTTTTGTGTGAAAATCTTAATGCGGTTCACAGAATACATCTACTTACCAAGTTTCAACAGCATAGCTCTTATAGTTTCGGAAAAAAGTGGCTGTGATATACGGACGGACAGACAGACAGACAGACAGACAGACAGACAGACAGACATGACGAATCTATAAGGGTTCCGTTTTTTAACGGAACCCTAAAAACATCTAAATCAGTCAAGCCGTTTAGGATAAGAAGAATTACGAACACACGTACACCGGTATTTTATTTATTGCCAGGCATGCAAAATTTTAATGTTCTTCAAAAACAAGCAAAGTACTTTAAAATAAAATGCGGATCAAAATGTGGTAGTCGACGTACAATTTCTGGAATATGTTAACATCGGACACGTACGTGCGTGTGTGCGTGCTGCGACGCAAAGTGATACATCCTCACGCTGGGAAGGCCCGTTCGCTACTGACGGAATAGATTTTCCGCGATCGTTTATATAGTTCACTTTGCCATTTATTTACGTAATGAAGTAATTGTTTATTTATAAAATAAAATTTAGATTCTATTAAACAATTAACTTAAAATTAATATATAATTTTTAAAATTTCTTAAAAGTGTTTCTAAGTATTAGAAAAAAAATATTTATTTGGCTTGAAGTTTTGAGAAAGTTACGTTATTTCAACATTTTTTTTCTGCTATATTTTATATGAAAGTTGAAAAAAGTGGTTCGCCTATGTACAAGTAGACCATATAATGATGTTGATGATATTTTTTAATTTTCAACATCAAAAGCAGTTTCTTCTAACGAAACGATCAAACGTCAGTCTCGCGTCATTTTTTGGAAAACTTGTTGCGAATTTTAGTGATTTCCCACGAATCCTTAATTTATTTCAAAAATCCCTTTCCCCTATGTACAAGACGAAGAATTGGACTTTTCAAATCACAAATAATTTTGTTTAAATTCTCGTCCCCTTTCTCACAACGAATAAACAAAATTGATCAAAATCAGTGATTTCGTGCGGTGCGGCGGCACGGAGCCTTAAACAGGCGAGATGTTAAAATTACTATTGCAATTCATCAATATTTTAGTGCATTACAGAGAGATATTTCATCATTTCATTTCGTAATGTTGACGAACTTATTAATACAGGTATTTGTTAGCTATTTTTGACGTTACCAACAGTTATAATATTATTCTTTGTAAGCTGTACTGTAGGTACCGCCTACCTACTAAAAGAAACGGACACTTCCAAACAAAGCATTTTTTAACGGCTTCGTTTGTTATGTTTATCGCGCTATGGTAGTAGAGGTCGCATTGTACCACAGATTATCTGTGATTATCTTGTTTTTCATAGGTACCTACTTACAATCTAGGTACATCGGTTCACTTTTTCTACTACTTAGTAAGTACCGCAGTACCTATCGATTTTGTGGTAGGTCAACATGTCAATGGCAAAAATTTGACATTGAAAGCGCGGACGGTTTTCACAATTCAAGTGTTCTGATCCTGAGTCACTAAAGGCTCCTGCAGACCAGCGCGATATTGCGGGCGCGACAGGTAGCGCGACCCGTGTCGCTCCCGCGATATCGCGCTGGTCTGTATGAGCCTTAACGTGGGTTTGAATGCTAGAGAATGCAATCGGAATGCAGTTTGTTGCGCCACTTCTTCGCAGCTAAAGGCACTCGGAAGTGATGAAGGGTGGGCGTTTTTGGGGGACAGTCATGTAATTTTGACGTTCGAAAAGGGCTGATTCTCAGCCTAGTTTGAATAATGACTTTTGAATTTGAATCTGGACAATCCGTAATCAAAAAATCCGAATTTCCGCACTTTTTTACTAGACTTCCAAATCCGGATTTTTTTAACAATAAGAAATTGTAACAAAAAATCATAACGAGCGAGTTTCTCGGGATAGTCGGTAGATCACGCTTTTCGCGCTTCCCCCAATGCGCGAAAACGATACCTATGCATGCATGCATGACGAAAATTTGCAAATTTTCGGTGGTGTCATCTTGAACTTAATTGATTTTGACCCCATTATCGTTAACAGCCGTTTGTCCCGGTTGTCATTTGTGAATCTTTGACAGTCCTTACGGGTCGTCAGAAGCCCGAAAAGCAACCAGTACACTAATTGTGAAACTTATTTTCGTAAACAATTATGCCTAATTTGTTTCATATTGACAGTTCAACAACATTCATTGCGTTATTTATGTTGTTGAGCAGATTTTTTTTTCAACTTATGAAGCAATGGATTAGCAATCTGTTTCAAATCGAAACAGATTGTGATTTTGTATTACGCAATTAGGGTACAGTCTTTACTAAGGGGTTCGCTTCATGTAAAACACTGGTATTCAGCTGCATCCGGTTAGACTGGAAGCCGACCCCAACAAAGTTTGGAAAAGGCTAGGCAGATTGTTTTTTTTATCGTTGTCAGCGCCCTCGCAAACTATGAAAACGACATTTGCAAATTTTCAGTGGTGCCATTTTGAATTTTAATTTTGACCCCATTAAACTTGCCAGCGCCCTCGCAATTGGAAATGATACTTACCCATGACAAAAAAACCGGCCAAGTGCGTGTTGGACCACGCACAATGAAGAGTTCCGTAGTTTGGATGAATTTATCCCAAAAACGAACTTAACATTGTAGTTGAAAAATATATGTTCTCTCTTACATCGATATACGTCACGGTCAATTCTCCAACTAATAATATAAAAAAATGGGTTAAAAAACTAAAAGAAAAACGCTTAGAAATAAAACGATGTCTCTAAATAGCACACTTTTTCAGAAATAATCAACTTAATACATTAGTTCCACTATCGGTCAAGAGATTGCGCTGACTTAAAACTGCAATATTCTACACGGCAATGTGCCCGTGCAGTGTTAAAGTTCTCTGACGAATAAAGGCCTCGCCGATGAAAATTTAAAATGGTACGGAACCCTCGGTGCGCGAATCCGACTCGCTCTTGACCGGTTTTTTTTATTGTGTTGACTTAGAAGCTTGATTTTTTTTAGAGCTTCAAGGAACCATGTATAGACTTACGTATTTGGTATTAATTTCAACTTGATGCCTCCTCGCGCTCCTGAGTAAAAAGGAAAAAGAATACAAGCGTGATATTATGAACAAATCTCATTTTCGCGACTTTTCGCGCAAATTTCCATTCGCGCAAGTCTTTTCGCACAAGTGTATTTCGCGCAAAAGCCCGTTCGTGGAAAGGTCTTTCACGTAAGTGCCTGTTCAACCTAGTTCAAGCATAAACAACTGTGCTCTATTTTTTTAATTATTATGTAAAGACGCCAGCACATCAAGCTACCCGAAACTGTCGAATTTTCCCAATCAACTTTGAACCTTATTCTTCAGCGATAAAGTTGAAAATCTATTAAATAAATTTGACAGATTGTAGTAGCCTGATGTGCTGGCGTCTGTACATACCTACTGTATAAAGATGTGACACATTTTCTTTATAAACGATTAGGTATTCTTAATATTTCGTTTATTAATTCTCTTACATATTATTAAAATTAATAAAAACCAACCTCTTCTCATACAGAGAAGCTACGAGAAATGACCACTACGCTTCCTCAAGACAGCTTAGCGATTTCAGACTTATATTAACTAAAACGAGGTTTTTCCTTCACCGACGTCTGTAATGTCCAACATAAACTAAATGTCACATTGGTTGGTACTTGTCCGGATTTCAACATTTTCAACCCACAATCTCATGCATGAGAGGCGAGGCCTTAACCACTGAGCCATACGATAAAATATCTTAAATCAAATCATCAATCATCTCAAATTACTTTTTATATTTTTATCGTACTTATTAATTCTGTTGCAGCCTCCATCATGGTCGCCTCAGGATACTTGGTCCTCTTACCAGACTCAGCGCAGTATGGACGGCAGGCCCGTCGAACAGAAGTCGCTCAGCTACCAAGATCGTAAGTATCTGACTCCTTATGCCTTGGATATTAATTAGGTAAGTTCCTATTCTTTGTGTCAATGATTAATTTACAACTTTGTGAAAAAAAAACTGGTCAAGCGGACCACGCACAGTGAAGGGTTCCGTCAACGGAATGAATATTTACACATGCACATTGATTTTATCAGACGCGATAATAACTTTGTATTTCATAGTAGGTATTTATCGAACAAAACTATGAAAAACAAAGCATTTCTGCGATTTAACTCAGAATATCCAATAAGTCAAAAAATAATCTTTTTAATGATGGGATCTAACAATACCCCAGACTCCACAAGCCTATGTAATGAGCGTTTTTTAGCGGTGCACAGAATATAAAGTACTATGTAGGTATATTCTGTATCTACACCGCTAAACAATGCACTTTTAAATTTTTATAGATTTATAGTCTCCGAGTGTGACATTTGGACGGACGGACTGACTAACAATGACATGACGAAATTATAAGGTTTTGGCTTTTGCTCTTTGGCTACGGAACCCTGAAAAGTGTAGACTCTAACTTCTTCAAAACGTTCTCAAACGTCTTTCTGTACCTACCTTCAAGTGGCAGGTAAGTTGGCAAAAAATCGGTCATCGACTAGTTATGTGTTCAGTATCCGACCATTATAGTAAGCCTGTCGTCTGATAGAGAAGCTTCTAGGCTAGTTCGCTCATGTTTCCATGTGTTTCCACAGTAGTCACGGGGAAGTGTACCCTGGAGGACCTTAGCAGGGACTTCCAGATGAACGGCTCGGACTCGCCCTACTCTCCCATTGAGGACAGGATCTGGAGCAACCACGCAGGTTGGTAGGGATCGAAACGTATTTATTTTTAACCGACTTCAAAAAGGAGGTATCAATTCGACTGTATTTTTAAGTGAAAACTTCTTAAGGAGCGTTGGACATTTTTACCATTGTCAAACCATTGATTTCGCGACACTGTTACGACACCAGCTATTGACCATTAAAAATGCATTGATTACCTCGACGCGTGGAGTAAAAGACATCAACGCGTTGATTACCACAGTGCCGATGTTTTTTCAAGTTTTCATCTGTCGGCACTCCCAGAGTGCCACTGTTTTTTTTGTTTGTTTGTTACGCGATTACTCCGCCAATAATGAATTGATTTTGATGATTCTTTTTTTGTTTGGTAGATCATACTTCAGAGGTGGTCCCATATAAATTTTATTAACTTTGCTTTGCGTTTTTGAGTTAGCTTCAATAATACGTATTTTTTCCTCGCTTAGTATGTGGATGATATTATGATAACTTCCTGTCACTGTTATTTACATAGCAGGTAGTGGTATTCGAATTTGTGTGTTGATAACGTCACCCTGTAACATCATCAAAATAACTAAACCTAAAAACACTTCTTAATTCTAACATTACTCTTATTACTTACTACATACTTATTTTAAAACAAAAAATGCCAACTTGTACATAGTCCTAGCTTGTTCCGACAAAGAAAAAGCCAGGACAGCGTTACAGTCTCCAATGTCGTACTTGTTTGTTGGACCAAGTAAATTAAATCGCAAAGCCTCATTCCGCACACACTCCATCAAAACATGTTGCACATCTTCGACTACTCCACATTCTTCACAGTTGGGTGACGTAACCTTTTTCATCAGAAAACCAGCTAATAGAGATATGAAAGAAAAAGACAGTTGCGTTCCGCCGACCTCAAATAATAATTTTGGCGCGTCATGGCGCCCTGTTTTTTTCAATGAAACTTGATCCAGTTGTAATAGATGTGTATTTGTATCACATAACACAGTGTCCAAGCGACAGCGGAACAATTGTATACACAAACACAGGGTAATAAACTTGTTAGTTACACGATACATGGAGTCTAGTAATAATATTGAGGTAGCCGGAGTTTTACATTGGGATTCAAAATCTTCTGGTTTTCCTTGAACCATAGACTAACTGCCCTAGACCAACTAGTGTTGTCAAGTTATATCTATCAATGGGAACCATAGATAATTAGTTGGTTCGCCACCAAGGGATTAGACAGAATGATGATGTCATAAGTAACATGTTTCTAAATGTTCCTGTTTCAGATGGCCTGTCAGGCATGGGCCCGGCGAGCGCGTACTGCCGCCAGTCGTCGTGGCCGGCGCCCGAGCGCTCGCCCGCGCCGCGCCTGCCGCGCCCGCGCTCCGACTGGCTGCCGTCAGCCTCCGCGCAAGAGTTCAACCCGCAGGAGTTTACCACCTCCACTCCCATTGAGGCTGTTGAAGGTAAATGACATAACAAAATCCCGCCTGGAATTTCCCGGGTAGCTGGTACTGAGAAATTCCTGATATAAAAACCCAATTGCAGAACCCAGGATCTCATGCTCAGCAGTAACGCTTGCTGGTAGAATTTTTATGATAAAAAGTATAAAAACTATATAAGCTATGGGCCAAAATAACCACCAATTTGTAGCCCCTAACACAGCCAGAAGGCGTCACAGCAAACCCCGTAGAAGATGGCGGGACGAACTGGACAAAACAAACGACCAATGGTCCACATTTCCCCTGGATCGAAAGAGCTGGAAGTCATGGGGCCTTTGCCCAATAGTGAGATGATGCAGCAGTGAGACACTAACTTCAAAAGCCCTTTTAAAATAAAGACTCAGATTTTCGTTTAATTTCCCAAATACGTAGTATTTTCATAAAAGGATGCTCTAAGAAATTCTTTGTAGTTTGGTTTCAATACATGAATAATTAAATGATTGTTTGTTGTCTGTATAATGTCATAAGTTATGGAATTAGGCGTTACTTCCATGAAATCCATGACAAACAAATGTTTGGCTATTTCTTCCGCCAAAAACTAGTTTCATTCAAACTTGGATGAAGCATGCAGCGCCGCCGCCCTCCCGCCCGCACTCATCATCATCATCATCAGCCTATAGCAGTCCACTGCTGGACATAGGCCTCTCCAATTGCACACCATTCAGCTCGATTCTCGGCAACTCTCATCCAGCTGCTACCAGCCACCCTTCGAAGATCGTCACTCCACCTAGCCTGAGGGCGTCCTACCTTACGTTTGCCAATTCGCGGTCTCCACTCAAGAACACGTATACCCCAACGGTCATCGGTTTTACGGCTGATATGGCCGGCCCACTGCCACTTCAGCTTGCTAATTCTGTGAGCTATGTCGATAACTTTGGTTCTCTGCCGGATCACTTCGTTCCGGATTCGTTCCCGCCCGCACTAACATGCACATATTTCTGCATAATTATGTTCGCATCTTCTGGTGCGAACCATAAAACGCAACACGCAATTCAAACCGATATTCGTCACGTGTTTCGCTCAGGAGATGTGGTTCGTCCGTCGACCGCTTGGACTGCGCGTCAACGTCTCTTGATTCTCATCTCCTTTATTGTTCTCTAGAGTTGCTAGGTTTTGTGGTTTGTTAGTCACCTAGTATTAACCAGCGGGTGGTGAATCGAGGATCATGCCGTCCGCATTGCACGGTTTGTTGAAATGTAGGTAGTGTTTCCACGTCGCCAAAGGCGAAGGCGTGCGGGGCTACTGTTACTGTTGTTAAGTGGGTGCGAACCCCACATAACCACACGTTCCTACGGGCGGTGCGGTAAGCGCACAGGAATTTACGAAGCAAAAAAACACGGTTGTGCACGGGTTTTTTTTTTTGGGTGGGAAATGATCAAATAACTTCTCCCGCTCTGGGCGGAGCGGGAGGGCGTGTCAGACTCTTACTGACTAAAACCTGCCCGTGTTCCTTCGGTTTCCATGTCGCCGGGGCCCTCGATTTCCCTATTGGTTTTCTTCGAACCCCTGAGCCTTGTAGTAGGTATAGTAACTTAATAGTTTTGTAAATGTTCATAGATACGAGCGCGGGTCGCGAGGCCTCGGCGTCCTTGTCTGTGGAGCAGGCGCGCGTGCTGGCGTCTCTGCCCGACACCGTGCTGTTATCTCTACTGAACGACCTCAATCAGGCCAGAGGGCACCTGCAGAAACGCTCCAAAAGAGTCGCTAGCGTGAGTATTATTCTCTCTAATAGTTTTTATAAAGGTAAGTGATTGGATTGTAAACCAGGACCATAGTATAAGGAGAGGTCGCCGCACGCATTCTTAACAAAATCCTGTTTCTGGTGAGAAATCGGTCAAGATTTTATTAAGTGTGCGTGCGGCGACGCATAGATTAGATATTATGGCCCCACACATACAAGCCGCGCGCGGTGTGTTTGTATGAAGATAGCTTACTATCTCCTTATACTATGCCGGGACCGTCCGAAAGCGCGTTTGGTTGACAATATCGTCAAAGTCGTGGGAATCACCTTTCAGTGTATTTCTTTCAGTCGCATGTGTATTTGTGACAAACTTGGTTTTCTTAGATTTTAAATTGCTACGTGAAATATAAAGAGGTAAGTATGTGACGATGTGTGTGAGGTAAGTAGGGGTGCGAAGAATCCCCGGAAGAGATCCGGCTACCATAACCACCGGAAACTGGACCTGGCAACATACAACACGCGTACACTCCGGACCGACGAAAAGATCATCGAACTCGAGGAAGAATTGAGCAAGTTACGATGGGGTATAGTAGGGTTATCTGAAGTCCGAAGAGAGGGCGAGGACTCGATAATCCTCAAATCCGGGAACTTGCTCTATTTCCGGGAGGGCGACCAGCAGTCCCAAGGTGGTGTCGGGTTTATCGTCCATAAGTCCCTTGTGAGCAGCGTGGTGAAGATCGAGAGTGTGTCGACCAGGGTGGCGTACCTTATACTCAGAATATCCGCAAGATATTCGCTGAAGGTCGTACAGGTTTACGCCCCGACCTCGTCACACCCCGACGATGAGGTGGAGACCATGTATGAGGATATTTCCAGAGCCATGCATGGCTCTAAAACTCACTTCACCGTTGTCATGGGGGACTTCAACGCGAAACTGGGCAAACGAAACGATGATGAGCTGCGAGTGGGGCAATTTGGAGTTGGACGTCGAAACCACAGGGGTCACCTACTGGCCAGTTTTATGGAGAAGGAAGGCCTCTTTATGATGAATTCCTTCTTCAGAAAACGTGAGCACAGAAAGTGGACCTGGCAGAGCCCTGATGGTGAAACAAAAAATGAGATTGACTTCATTATGTCGACGAAGAGGCAAGTATTCAATGATGTCTCTGTGATCAACGCGGTGAAAACCGGAAGTGATCACCGTATGGTAAGAGGCACATTGAACTTGAATATCAAGCTGGAAAGATCTCGACTGATGAAGTCTACGCTCCGCCCAGCACCGATCCAAGTCCAAAACCCCGAGAGCTTTCAGCTCAAACTTCAGAATCGTTTCGAGTGCCTAGGGAGCTCCGTGGACGATTATAACGATGGGTTCGTGGAAACTGTCCATACGGTCGGGTCCAAGTTTTTCAAGACCCGTCGTACAAATCGAAACAAGAGGCTCTCTGATGCTACTTTACAGCTCATGGAGGAGAGGCGCGAGATGATTCTGCAGTCTTCAGACGATGCGCTTAAATACCGGCGGCTCAATAGACAGATCTCTAAGTCCTTGAAAAGCGACCTTCGACTCTATAATACGAACCGTATTAAGGACGCAATAGAGCAGAATAAGGGCTCCAAGGTATTTGCTAGAGATCTGTCTATTGGACAGAGTCAGCTTGCGAAACTGAAGACCAATAATGGCAGAGTCGTATCCGCCAAACCTGAGCTGTTGAGAGAAATCGAGAGTTTCTATGGACAGTTATACACGTCAACCAGTAACCCCGTTACGAATCTAGCAAACGACCCAAGAGCTAGATTGACCCGACACTATACCGAAGACATCCCGGACGTCAGCTTGTACGAGATTAGGATGGCTCTGAAGCAACTTAAAAACAACAAGGCGCCGGGTGATGACGGAATTACGGCTGAACTCCTGAAGGCCGGGGGAAAACCTGTTCTTAAGGCCCTCCAGAAGCTTTTCGATTCCGTCATACTCGAGGGTCAAACGCCACAGGCATGGAACAGAGGTGTGGTGGTACTCTTCTTTAAAAAGGGCGACAATGCCCTGCTTAAGAATTATAGGCCCATCACACTTCTGAGCCATGTCTACAAGCTGTTTTCAAGAGTTATCACGAACCGTCTCGCGCGCAGGTTTGACGACTTCCAGCCTCCCGAACAAGCCGGATTCCGTAAAGGCTTTAGCACCGTAGACCACATACATACGCTGCGGCAGGTTATACAGAAGACCGAAGAGTATAACCAGCCTCTCTGCTTAGCGTTTGTGGACTACGAGAAAGCCTTCGATTCGATCGAGACATGGGCTGTGCTGCAGTCTCTTCAACGGTGCCAGATCGACTATCGGTACATCGAGGTGCTAAAGTGTTTGTACAAAAACGCCACTATGTCAGTTCGACTCCAGGACCAGACCTCGAAACCTATCCTTCTGCAGCGAGGTGTGAGACAGGGAGACGTTATCTCTCCGAAACTGTTCACCGCTGCACTGGAGGATGTCTTCAAGGTTCTGGATTGGAAAGGGCTAGGCATCAACATCAATGGCGAGTATATCACTAACCTTCGGTTTGCCGACGACATAGTTGTCATGGCTGAGACCATGGAGAAACTCAGTACAATGCTCGATGACCTCAGTAGAGCCTCCGAAAGAGTGGGTCTTAAAATGAACATGGACAAGACAAAAGTCATGTCAAATGCCCATGTGACACCCACTCCCATGAAGATCGGAGACGCTACGCTCGAAGTTGTGGACGAGTATGTTTACCTAGGACAAATTGTCCAGCTAGGTAGGTCCAACTTCGAGAAAGAGGTCAATCGTCGAATCCGACTCGGCTGGGCAGCGTTCGGGAAGCTACGCAATATCTTTTCGTCCCACATACCACAGTGTCTCAAGACGAAAGTCTTTGACCAGTGCGTGTTGCCAGTGATGACCTATGGTACTGAAACGTGGTCGCTCACAATGGGCCTTATCAGAAGGCTAAAAGTCACCCAAAGGGCAATGGAGAGGGCTATGCTTGGAGTTTCCCTACGTGATCGAATCAGAAATGAAGAGATCCGCAGGAGAACCAAGGTAACCGACATAGCCCGAAGAATTGCCAAACTTAAGTGGCAATGGGCAGGGCACATTGCTCGCAGAACGGATGGCCGATGGGGTCGAAAGGTTCTGGAGTGGCGACCACGTACCGGAAGACGTAGCGTTGGAAGGCCTCCCACAAGATGGACCGATGACCTTGTGAAGGCCGCAGGAATCCGCTGGATGCGGAAAGCACAGAATCGGTCGAAGTGGCGGTGCTTGGGGGAGGCCTATGTCCAGCAGTGGACGTCTTTCGGCTGAAATGATGAAGTATGTGACAAGTTAAGGATGATGTTTCAAGACTGGGAAGAACCAATAATGTCAAAGAAAGGGGAGGCCCGTACAGCTGTGGGTGATGTAGGCTGATATGGTGATGGATATTGTGGTGTTCAAATTATGGTTTTATATATTGTACAGACGCCAGCACATCAGGCTACTAACATCTGTCAAATTTATTTAATAGATTTTTAACTTAATCGTTGAAGTGTAAGGTTCAAAGTTGATTGGGAAAATTTTACAGTTTCTGGTAGCTTGATGTGCTGGCGTCTGTACATAACGAATTTGACGCCAAATCAGAATGGTGGTAAAATGTGTCATCTGATATGGTGGCATAGGGTGTTCTTGTTTGTCAAAAAACTTTATAAGCAAGGTAACGTTCCCAGGAGTGCCGCTTCTGCAAGAACAACGGCGAGCGCGAGTCGTACTACCGCGCGCACGCGCTGAAGGACGCGGCCGGGCGCGTGTCGTGCCCCGTGCTGCGCGCCTTCGTGTGCCGCCGCTGCGGCGCGCGCGGGGACAGCGCGCACACCAGCAAGTACTGCCCGCTCAGCACCGCCGACGGTACGCGCCCGCTTCCAGACTTAGCGTCATCTGCGTAGCCTTTTCTCAATGATGTTATATATTGGGGTCGACTTCCAGTCTAACTGATGCAGCTGAATACCAGTATTTTAAGGAAACGACTGCCTATCTGACCTTCACAACCCAATTACTAGGTAACACGATACACCTTGGTAAGACTGGTTGTCAGATCTTTGAGTCAAACGGACCCCGCGCTCTGTGTAATATCCCACCGCGCCGTGCCAGGTAAACCCCAGTTTCTAGCCCAAGACTTGTTAACGGACAACATACCTTACTTTATTTCATACTGTAATTTGAATGTCGAATTGGCTAACTAAAAGTCGCCACATACATCAAGTATTTTAACCAATACCCTAATTGTGTATTGGTTAAACAATTTTGCCTAATTTGTTTCATTTTGACAGTTCAACAACATTCATTGCGTTATTTACGTTCATCATCATCATCATCATTTCAGCCGAAAGACGTCCACTGCTGGACATAGGCCTCCCACAAGCACCGCCATTTCGACCGATTCTATGCTTTCCGCATCCAGCGGATTCCTGCGGCCTTCACAAGGTCATCGGTCCATCTTGTGGAAGGCCTTCCAACGCTACGTCTTCCGGTACGTGGTCGCCACTCCAGAACCTTTCGACCCCATCGGCCATCCGTTCTGCGAGCAATGTGCCCTGCCCATTGCCACTTAAGTTTGGCAATTCTTCGGGCTATGTCGATTACCTTGGTTCTCCTGCGGATCTCTTCATTTCTGATTCGATCACGTAGGGAAACTCCAAACATAGCCCTCTCCATTGCCCTTTGGGTGACTTTTAGCCTTCTGATAAGGCCCATTGTGAGCGACCACGTTTCAGTACCATAGGTCATCACTGGCAACACGCACTGGTCAAAGACTTTCGTCTTGAGACACTGTGGTATGTGGGACGAAAAGATATTGCGTAGCTTCCCGAACGCTGCCCAGCCGAGTCGGATTCGACGATTGACCTCTTTCTCGAAGTTGGACCTACCTAGCTGGACAATTTGTCCTAGGTAAACATACTCGTCCACAACTTCGAGCGTAGCGTCTCCGATCTTCTTATTTACGTTATTGAGCAGATTTTCTTTTCCAACTTTTGAAGCAATGGATAGCAATCTGTTTCAAATTGAAACAGATTCTGATTGTGTTGCATTACGGAATTAGGGTACCAGACGGAACATGGCGACAATTTTTGGAATCATCATGTCATAAAAAATGTGTATGTCACCGTAAGATTGTGAGAATCATTACTTTATAATTTATCGGTATTATTTCCGTTAGATTATGAACTGTTGAGAACTTGGTGAAATGGGTTCAGTTAGGTTAGAGCTGTGATCAACCGCGCGCGAACGGAGCCGCGACAATGACCTGTGAACGCTACTTCCAAGTTGCTCGCAGCTAGGCAGGCTATTTAATATTAGCATAAGGTGCAAGCAAATTTAATATCAGTTCACAATTTGTCTGTTTCCCATGGATAGAGTATAAACTAACGAAAAGTAATACATTAAATTGTAAATGGTTTGTTGCTGTTTTTAACTAACGAAGTTCAGTCATATGGTGACATGTATCTATACGAAAGTTACATACATACGTTATGGGTGCATGAACTTGTACCCAAACCACGGGTAAAATACAATGTCGCCCATCGGCATGTGACCGTCCGTATTTTTCTGAATATTCATGAAAAATTATCGAAAAGTAACTTTGAAAAGGTGGATCTTTAATATTTTTTATGTTAGGTACTCAATTTTTAGGGTTCCGTTAAAAAACGGAACCCTTATAGATTCGTCATGTCTGTCTGTCTGTCTGTCTGTCTGTCTGTCCGTCCGTATGTCACAGCCACTTTTTTCCGAAACTATAAGAGCTATGCTGTTGAAATTTGGTAAGTAGATGTATTCTGTGAACCGCATTAAGATTTTCACACAAAAATAGAAAAAAAACAAATAATTTTGGAGTTCCCCATACTTAGAACTGAAACTCAACATTTTTTTTTTCATCAATCCCATACGTGTGGGGTATCTATGGATAGGTCTTCAAAAATGATATTGAGGTTTCTAATATCATTTTTTTCTAAACTGAATAGTTTGTGCGAGAGACACTTCCAAAGTGGTAAAATGTGTGTCCCCCCCCCTGTAACTTCTAAAATAAGAGAATGATAAAACTAAAAAAAATATATAATGTACATTACTATGTAAACTTCCACCGAAAATTGGTTTGAACGAGATCTAGCAAGTAGTTTTTTTTTAATACGTCATAAATCGTAAACTTATCGTTACTTGCTGCTACGGAACCCTTCATGGGCGAGTACGACTCGCACTTGGCCGCTTTTTTTTTATTTTGAGTGGCGTTTGCCTTATCTCCGATTTTATCGACTCAATTTGGGTTCTGCTTATTATTTCTAAAAGCTTAGGAGTTATTTTATCGGATTAACTAACATTTTGATTAAAATTTGTCAACTATGCAAAAAAAGCGGAGGTGAAAACATATTTTTTCAAAAAAAAAGTGTTTTAAAAAAAAACAAAAGTGGAAGTTCATAAAATCTTAAAAGACTTAGAAAAAAAAAGTTAAGATAGACCCTCCCTTTTAAAGTTATTTTTCGACAATTTTAAAGTAAAACTTTTATTACATCGTCTCAAACTTTTTCGTCTCTGTGCATGTCGCGTGACGGTCGGCCGCGGAGTAGGGATAAAGTGAAAGGCGCTCGTCAGAGCAGCCAAGGCCAATATGGCGGCGCCTATAGAAGTTTCACTTTTACCGTGGTTTCATAAAACCACACAATTCTTTTTTTGCATGAACATTCAGAAAAATGCGGGCGCACATGCCGATGGGCGACATTGTATAGTCGGAGACGATGATTATCACGTCCCGCCCTTTCCGCGCCACGTCCTGCTTGTAGTTCTGCTGTATATAGGTAGGTACACAGTCGCTGCGGTCGCGCCGTCCAACGCACATTCTCACCGACCCTGATGACCCCATAACCCTCCTCCAGGAGAGCAATAGGGAAACAAGCACTGAGAACAGTGTACAAACACAGACGCCTCCCGTCATTCCGACCTCGCCGCCGAGGTCCTTTGCGATCGCGACTGCGTCCCCGAGTAAATGATACTCCCCCCGACCCTTGCTCGATGACGAGGTGCCAGCAGTTGTTGCAGCTGAGCACGTAGCTTTAAATTCCCCGATTAATAATCACGATCAAAACTTTGATCCAGCCCGTCCCATTTTTGATGTCCTCTCTCCGGTAAACGCCCTAAGCCGAGGTTCGTACCCCACAGGGGGTGTCCTTAGCGAGCGTTCACCTAGTTTTAATTAGCTTAGTTAAATAACCCCTGGCAGGAGGTTTTAAGTGTAGCAGCTTAAGGCATCCACAGGATTGACCGGTTAAATAGTCATGGTCTCAGAGATCATCTATGAGATGTCCAATAGAAAAAAAAAAAGCTGCGGTCGCACTCCATACCATCCTTTCTTGTCCTCCACCCTAGCACGTTAGTTTCGCGTCACTACTCACTATCGCGGTGCGTATGCATTTTAAACACCCGTCCGTGTTTTCTTAGATCCCAAGATCAGTCTCCGCCCCGTCCACGTCCTAACGCTGACCTTAAAATAACAGCAGCCAGTCAAATCTTAATCCTAGTGATCAATTTTATTGAGATTTTCATGTCATGAAAAGATTATTGCTATTGGCTTCGCCTATTGGACATCATCACTATGTTGTATTTCGGTTTTTATTACATACTAGCAGCGCCCCGCGGTTTCACTAGCATAAGTCTCGATTCCGTGGATATGTCGGGATAAAAAGTATTCTATGTGTTAATTCAAGTTATAAACTAAATGTGTGCCAAATTTCATCCAAAACTGTTCAGTAGTTTTTGCGTGAAAGAGTAACAAACATTCATCCATCCTCACAAACTTTCGCATTTATAATATTAGTAGGAAGTAGGATTCGATAATTTTAATTACTAAAATTTTCTTTTCAGAACGTCTAAAGTCCACGGCCATGATGCGCAGTGTCCTCATGGCATCGGGTCGTCGCCGGCCCGCGTCGCTGCCGCCCTCTGTGTCCGCGAGCGCGCACTACGCGGCCCTTGCAGAAATAACGCCATCTGTCATCTCTGACACGAACGTGTACAATGCTTACGCTCCCACATTGCCGCTTGACCCTTTATGGGCAGCTCTTGAACAAAAATTATATTTATCGACGCTTGAATAACAAAAATAAATTAAATTTTATTTTACCACTGTTATTAAAACGTTCCATTTTAAGTTTATAGTAGTTGATTCATTTGCGTATAGATGGCGCTGTACTCAATTAAGCGGGAAATTATGAAGATTTATTTTTTGTTTCGTTTTATTATCAAATAAGTAATATTATGGATGTTGACTGATACATTATAAGTGTTTGTAGTAAGTTGACTGATATTTAAATCCTGTTGTTAAATACGGGTATCAATAATTATGTTTTAGAGTTAAGGATATATAAATAATGTTGGTTAGTATTCTAATGTTTATTTGATGATACTTTACGTATGCCTACATGTTAATTAGATGATTGTTAACGTACCAGTGTGCCAACGGCTGAGTAATATAATGTTATTGATTATTGTGAAAAAGAATTAAACAAATCGAACTTTTATGTATGACAAAACTGTTTCACACAGCATAAACTATGAAAAATAGATTTGCCAACTTTTAAAATTTTTATCAGCTGAACCACAATTTGAAGTGTTTTATCAACGATTAAAATCTCGATGTGTTGTCATACCTACATGCGGATATTTAAAGAGTACCAAATTAAAATGAACTTAATCAGCTTCTGAACAACAAAATAAATTAATTAAAATACATTTTCCTTAATCAATGCTTATGTATTGATAATAAAATGATAATTAAGTTTGAATTTGTAACACTGAACTGATTCGAAACTGCTTAGGCCGTTATCTTGAGTTTTTGAAACCTGAATCAGTCTAGATTTCGAATAATAAACTTCGTATAAATTACCAGTTTTAGTAGCAATTAAAATTCATTTACAGTTATGACAAAAGTAGATCGAATTTGACTGTTAAAAAAGTCCGTAATAATGAAGATATTTTTTGCAAGTACCAACTAATTTAGTAAATTGTCCAAATTATACATTCAAAAACTGCTATTTCTATCTTACTTAGTAACCCAATTTTGTTCGTAACTCTGTGGAATTTTAACGATACGTATAAGTTGTTCATAATTTTTGAATAAATTATTCAACTTATTAATCGAGGCCTAGTTTTGATAATTGATTTATTGGTATTTGCAAATAAATATGATTCGTATCCGCATGTCACCAATTATAAATAAAAAAAAAAACTAATTCATTTTGAATCGTCAAATAAGTTGACGCTAATTTGTCATAGACTTATATTTTCGCGATATAAGTAATCTAAAATTTTATTTTGTTGATTATTTTTACAAGAAGATTTATATTGTTAAACATTTATTGGTGGAGGTGTCTTTTGGGGATAAATAATAAAATAAATCAGACATAAAACATTATTTTTCATTTAATTCTCGCCTGCATTTATTGTTACCTAACTTGAATCCTTGATACTTGTTTCCTGTTGGTGTGGGCCACAGCCACAGGTGTGGCTGGCGTTCGATCCGCCAGCTATGACATTTGAGGAGAGACATCATCCTGCGGAAAGTCATTCTATACATTTTTTAATTTGTCTTAATTTTTCGTTTTTTCCAGAAAACAAGGTTACCTACTATTGGTACTACAGGGTTCTGCTTGTGCTTAAAAAGCTTAAAAATTACCTATTTTACAATTCCATCTGTTGTGACTTTCCTCGTACAATAAGTGACATCCTGCCCGGAAGACGGCTATAACTACTATTCTGAACTTTTTGGAAAAATGGCCAATGTTTAAATTGGACCTACAGAGCAATGACTGCGCTCAAATTGTACTTAGTTAATTTATTGGGAACTTTTTCCGTGGGATGCACCCCTTTTAGAAGTTATTAACTGAAATAATTTTAAAAAAATCGAGGTATTTCGAGCATGCCTGGAAGAGATCGCGGAAAGCGATAAGGCCGCCCATTGTATATTTTGTAGTGTTTGATTTATTTTTTGTTATGTATTTTGTGGTGTACAATAAAGTATATATAAATAAATAACGGCGTTAGCACAGGTCTTCCGAAGCTGCAACTTTCGTTTTTTAACAGACTTCTAAAAGGAGGAGGTGTTTTTGTATGTTTGTTACGCAATTACTCCGCCAATTATGAATTGATTTTGATGATTCTTTTTTTTTTTGGTGGGTTAGACTTCAGAGATCAGAAGTAGTCCCATATTTTTTTTATTAAGTAACTTTACTTGGGTAGTTTTAGTTAACTTCAATAATACGTATTTTTTCCCACTTAGTATGTGGATGATATGATAAGTTCCTGTGATGCTGGGGTTACATTGACGCGGCGACGACGCGACGTCTCGCTGAGCAACAGAGAGCGCACACGAAGTAAAGTTCGCGAAAACGCGACAATGTACCCCAGCATCACTGTATTTGAATTTGTGTGGGGTAGGTACCACAACTAAAAAGTGAAACATTGGGACTTTGTACAAAAAAAGTGAAAAATAACTTTAATTTCAGAAGTCGGTGGCAAAAAAAAATTCAAAACCAAAGACACCGACTTCCAAAATTAAAATTAATTTTTAACTTTTTAGTAGGTACACTATTGATCTCTTCAACATCCCAAAAAATCAGTACAGTGCAATTTTTTACGGTGACTGGCGTACGCTGGCCAATACGTGGCAGTAAAATTGTCGCTACATTGAAAATTCAACTTTTCTTTTGAAATAACATTTTTATATTTCGGAGGGTAGTTTGCGAAATATAAGGTAATGTACTTTTACCATTGCCAGTCGAAAAAGGGCATTTTATTCATCGATAACAAGGAATAAAAGTCTTTTACTCACTGAGTGAATAAAAACATTTTGAATTTGGAACAAGCACGAATTGTACGAATTATGTACAAACGATGAATAAAACGTGCTGAAAGTACATACTGGCTCGTTAAATGGAGCTATAGCGATACAATATATTTAGTTTTTAAACCTGCCAATTTTAGTTAGGTTCTTTTCTATCTGTTATCGTGGTTGTTTTATGTTATTGGAAAATGTATACATAATTAATTATAACAAAATGAGTTCTTCCAGTGATGAAAATGAGATACTGACTTCGGAATCATTTCGTTCTAAAGCAGAAATTCAATCAATCTGCCTAGCCTTTTCCCAACTATGTTGGAGTCGGCTTCCAGTCTAACCAGATGCAGCAAATGCCTGATTTTGATATGGAGCAAATGCCTGTCTGACTTCCACTACTCAGTAACTGAGTATTAGGATACCCCTTGGTTGTCAGACTTTCGTGTTTCTGACGACCCGTAACAACTGTTAAAGATCCACGAATGACAGCTGGGACCAACGACTTAATATGTTTTCCCAGGCACGAAGGAGTCTCAGTATGTAAAGATGGTCACCCATCCACGGACCAACCCAGGCAAGCGTAGCTTAACCTGATGGATCGACCCGTGCGGCTGTTATTACTTAGCCACGAGCTCCTCTAAAGCAGCAATTATAGTAGATAATATTGTTGTCGCCAAAAATGTGATGATAAAATACCTACTACATACTACTACTTATTTTCTCGCAGTCAATGGTAAAAAGTAGAGTACACAACTCGAAAAATTTTACTCGGTTCTTGTATCCCTCGCTCCGCTCAGGATTCTAATGTAGAATCCCTCGCTACGCTCGTGATTCTACTCTAGAATCCTTCGCTGCTGTCGGGATCCAACTTAGTCCCTCGAATTAAATTCCCTTTTTTTTCACTTGTTGTATAATCTACTATTTTGAATGCGGTCACCAGTAAGCAGCGGCGGCCCGCGGTGCAGTTTGAAAATCATGCTAAATTTATAAACGTTCACTATCACACATACGTATACAGACACACTTAAACCACATAAATTAATGTCCAGCCTAGATTTATTTTATTTTTTCTTTATATTGTCTGTACCTACTACCTAGAAAATAATGTACCTAACTTCATCTCTTGCGTTTGCTAATTAATCTAAAGTAAGTACATTTAATTGGGGGCCTGGTGACCCGTGACACAGGTATTTTATGCCTTTTTCGGGCCCCAGTCTCTCACAAATGTTAACTCAATTTTTAGATTAAGCATTTCTTGTCCAAATCTACATTTGTGATGAGAAAGTAAATAAATAAACGAACATCGCAGCGCACCAGGCGGCGTGCGGGTCACGGTGACAGTCATTTCTCCGGCCTTCACTAATTTTGCGTGTAGGTATAAATAAAATAAATAACATTGCATAAAAAGAAATATATTTTTTTAATAAAAACATTACATTTTTAGTAAAATTTTAATTCGGTATAATTGATATAACACGCCTGCGCTGTCACCTGCAAACCTGTTTTCCTGCAGCTCCCTATGATCACTTTGTTTGGCAGACTGAAGATGTTGTGATCACCATTGGTTTGAAGGTACGCTCGGCTACACATCAAGCTATACATTTCCAGTTTCTGCTGATCTCGCATTGTATAGGATTTCCGTACAATGCGAGGTCAGCTTATACTGGAAATGTATAGCTTGATGTGTAGCCGTGTGTACGCTCGTGGTGGAACATCCAATAAATCGACGTATCATGTCAAGTCGCGTCTGCTTACCTAGATGGGGAAAAAGCAGGGAGTTTATCTTCAGAGAGATCGCTCGTTCCGTCTCTCTATGACTTAGGGGTATATTTACCTATTTTAGTTTCTGGAAAATAGCCTCAAGAAAAGTAGAGCTTTCCTTTCCGTAAATCGAAATGCATTTCTATCTCAAACCAAATAAAAAACCAAGACATAGCGCTATCAACAGTGACGTGAGGCCGGTTTCGTAAACATATATGTGTGCACTTAGTGAGGTGTAGTTTGATTGTAGTCTCATTGTAAATGGTAGTAAATGTGTGCGTGTAAGCGTGTATATGCACAGAGCGGAGGTGTAGTTTTGGTATACTTCACTGTATTGTTCGCAGAGCGCTATGTCTTGGGTTTTTATTTGGTCGGAGCTTTCTACATAGCAAAGCTTGTAAGTAACGTAAGTATTAAAACAGTATCTTAACATTTTCGACTCCACAAACTTTAGAACTCATACGCCATGCCGCCATACATATTGGAAGTGAACCCTCCGGGAGGCTTTATCCTGTAGTTGGATTATCACAGGCTTGTTAGTAGGAACTCAGCTAAATACTGACTATGCCAGTCCCTCGAGTAGGAAACCTACTTGAAAAGATTCCTCATACGCCTCTCAAAGAACCAGTACTCAACAGGCGGTGTTGTCATTGTAATTCCTGAGTGATTAAACAGGGCTGCCCACGCAAGCGCTCTGGCAAGTGACGTACTACTAAACTTAAAATTTTACTAGTAGGTTGATTTACTCAGCCCCGGATTTAGGGGGGCAAGCCGGGGCCCGTGCCCCAGGCGCCAACTTCAGGGGGCGACAGTTCAAGCGTAGCAGACAAGTGCACCACCCAGCACGCAGCACATTTATAATCTTTTCTTTTTTACAAGTTTTGGCGCCCCTGTTGAATTGGCGCATTATCGATCGATACAATTTGATTCTAATTATGTAAATGTTGCTGCCAAAATGTTCATTTTGAGAAAATTTTGATTTCGCGGGGGCTAATTTAGTGCATCCCCATAAAAGATCTACGGGGGGCGGCAGACGGCAATTTTTGCCCTGCCTCAAAAAATATCTAGATCCGGGGATGGATTTCCTTAGTAGTTAGTAAGGACGTGTTTCCAATAAAGATAGCTGAGATAGGTACCTACCTATTTGATGCGTAGCCAGAATTTCCCCCTACTCCTCAGAATTTGTTTGTTTTTGAGAATACATAGTATGATGTTCTCCTTTATATCCACCTAGTTCTTTGTCGACTTCCACGCAGATAGAGTTGCGGGAATACCAGGCTAGGCTAACACAGCACTAAGCTTCGCCTAATGCTAAGCTAATATAAAGACGGGCGCGTTTTTAGACCAATCGCGCTTATCTACAGCTTTCCCACGAACAAACGCCAATAGCACTATCCCGGTGGTTCTGTAGTATTTCTACTGTCGGTAATTGTGAACAATTATATCCAAGTAACACTTGAAAAGATAGTAAAAGTTGTGCAAAGTGTGTCAAACATCGCGCCTGCGCTGGCTGACCGACCAAAAATAAACATTATTATTGCAATTCAAAAAAGTCGCACGATGCCTCGGATGTGCTAGCTGAGCGTACTCCTAAACCTATAAAATACGACAGATTATTCACAACCTTATTTAGTAGGCTCCAAAGTATAATTTCAAATGACTAAGATCAAATGAATCGGTTTAAAAATCATACGAATTTGAACTCACGCGTCGAAAAGCCGCGTACCGTTTTGAATTCATTGATCATTCGTCTTCAACGCTTTAATCGACCTTAAAATCAAAATAACAAGTCATACTTTCCTTTAAACTGAAAACGCCGCGGCAAACGGAACTTTAACACGTCGCATGACGGTATCTTTTTCTTTGAAAAGAAGTGTCCAAAATATCTAGGTTCCAATCCGGTTGATTTGGGAATGTGTGTCGCGGAAGTGGGCTGCGAAGAGTAGAGGGCAGGTGAAAGGGGTGGAGGGGGGGGAGGACATGCTGAGATTATGCACATCTGGATAATGGTCGCTGGCTGTTAAAATTGGCACACTTTGACCAGTGAGCGTGAGCCTTTTCTAGGCTATGTGGAATGTTTATTCAATCGGAAGATCTGGGATTGAAGACCACATGTATGGATGCAGAGGATTCTAGGTTATTGTGTTGTTCGAGGTTAATTGATTTTGAATTAGCTGCAGTCTACATTTTCTTGCTTTTGACACCGTCTCTAGTCAGTCCGTTTGATTGTGCAGTAGAAGAAAAAAAATATGTGACGACCTCAAAATTTTCATCCAGCAAATGATACAGGGTGGTCCACATAGTAACGTCATAATTAAAATGGATTCCTTATGCCCAGGAGTTTTCGAAAATACCCCATGTATGTTCCGCGATTCTTGTTAGTTTTCGAGTTATATTGTTTTCAGGAATATCGCAGTAGTCAATGTATTTTTATATTCCTATACTATAAGGGAAGTAAGAAAATGGGCCTGTCAGTTGCTCAGTGTCGGTTAAGAAGAAAGAATGAACCAGTGTACAGTCAAGTCTTTTATATCTTCGTCGTTTTTCAAATTCGTTCCCTTATCAAGTCAGGACACATAATACCTTTTGAATCTACGGAACTGAGCAGACTTTTGCATAGAAAACTATAACATAACATAACGCCTTGTTTCCCCGACGGGTTGGGCAGAGGTGTCCCTGTAGCAGGTACACCCACATTTCGCCAGTTATGTTTAAGTCCCATGTAATAGGGGGCGAGCCTATTGCCATCAACCGGGCACAAATCCAGACTCCGAGCTGCTACTGAGAAAATCCAGATAGAAAAACGCAATAACACTTTGGCCGACCCGGGAATCGAACCCAGGACCTCATGTTCAGCAGTAGCGCTTGTGACCACTAGACCAACGAGGCAGTCAAAACTATATTTAATTATTTGATACCAAAGATTGAAATAGCATAAATTTTAGACAAATTTTAAGTTGCCACTTTTCAGTAGCCTGGCTGTTTTATGAAATGTAAGTAGAAAAAATGTTGTCAGAGTGTGTCTCACATTTTTCTTTAAGACTGACATACGTAAAGGAGATGACTGAATGTCATTCTGCGACATTATGACGCAATATATAATCGGTAAAGCACATTATATCATCGTCCAATGAGCAGACAAAAATACTTTAGGTGACGAACATAGTGTCGCTATGACTGTAAATGTAAAAAAAAAATTGACAGATCAGTTAACCGCAACTTAAACGTAGGTGGTGAATGAAACAAACTACGCACTACGCCACAAAACATCTTGCCTTACTTTGTCAATTATAAGGCAAGCACTCACTTCTGTTCGCCGCCGACCTACAGCCCGCGGCTCACAGTCGCCTCATTCTGCCATCGTCGTGGGAAGGTCTAGTCCCAGCATCACACCTCGTTATTGGACTCCTAGTCCACAGGAAGTATCGTTGATTAATATCGAATACATTATGATTACAGATCTGTTAATCCGGAGGTGGTCTAAATGTAAAGCTATACTGATTGGAGTAGGTATATATTATTATCTCAGTTCAAGTTCGATTCGTTCGTGTATTATTATTGCTTTACAGATAACAGTGTATTAGCTGAGTGTCGTTGTCGTTTTATATTTCTAAACCTACGACAATAATGTTGTGTTTACTTGGATGTAAGTACTTCATCTAATTAGTCTGAGTGATCTTGGAAATAGCTCAAATAGTTAGAAAATCTTTGTTTCCAAAAACCCGATCCTTTGCAATAGTCCTAGGATTTTTGCAAAGAGCCGATTTTTTCTGTTTCAGTTATCTTACGACATTATGTATTGACAAGCTTTTTCCTGCGGCTTCGCCCGCGTCGATGTCGGAAAATATCTCACGGGAACATACTGTCAGAATTAAAAGTTCCCTATGTATTAATCCAGGTTATAAACTAACTGAGTGCCAAATTTCATCCAAATCCGTTCAGCCGTTTTTACGCCAATCCGGAACATACATCCAGAGAAACAGATAAACTGTTAAAAATTCAAAAAACATTTTTTTTGCCATCAGACTCATTCTTACACCTCATAGTATTTTTTTTATATTCTCTGTGCTATTTTGACTTCATTACTATTTTATTATAGGGATAGATGGTCCTAAGTCCTAACTCCCTTGGTCATTGGTCTGTGGTCGAACCTTCTGAGCCTTCAAGTTTTCAGTTATTAAAGTCAGTATTTTGCTATTCCAACCAAGCGATCAGATCATAGATCATACTGGAGAGACCTTAGCTGTAACAAGCAGAAGACTAGGATAAGCGTGCATTTTTCAGCCGTCAGAAGAAAGCCCCCTACAACGTATACATTTACAGGAACATAGAATGTCTTGAAGATTAATCACAGACAGCGAATAAAATTGTGAAACATAACACTAAGCTTAATGCTAATTACATCGCATACATATTTATCATTCATAATGACATGTAAATGTTCTAACAGTTATGTACCTGTGGGTGTGCCTAATTAAACTATTGACCCCAATATTATATTCATTGTTACACTATTTTTGTTTGGAGATGCTCAGACCAAAGGTGGGCGGGACTCATTCAGAGATTGACTAAGCTCTGCGTTGCACTTAAGGCGATCCAATTACGGTATTGGGCTTGGACTGAATAAGACAAACTTGCTGTGGAGCATATCGTCATGTCCTAGAACCATAAATTCAGAGACCAGTGACATTCACCAACGTTATGGACTTTAAAAGAGACTGCGAATTCCGAGTTTGTGTTTTTGTCTCAGAGTAGTCGGATAGGAAACACCGATCTCATTTAGTTTATGAAAAATATTATTGACTTGAATTTATAGGTATGTTATGGAGTGATCCATGAGGTGATTGAAAAAGTCTGAGTTGCCAGTGTGCATCATCGTCAACCTTGATGATGACGTTGACGATGATGCACGCTGGCACTACCGCAGTCAGTTATGTTGCATATGAAACTAGAAAGTAAATTTTAAGCAATTGCATAGCTTTTATCGCGGGCTTTGATCGCGGCGACCGAATCAAGAAATTCCGTAACGTAACGAAAATAAAACCTAACACCCCCCACTCCGCCTACCATGTAATGACGGTTCCCATGACAATGTGATGTCATGGGAAACGTGATGTTGTCATGGGAAAGTAATTTTTGTTTTATGTCATCACGTCATCATCCCAAGTGTAGCGTTGACAAATAGGAAGTATGGAGGTTACAAATGCTATGCAATAGCTTTACCGCGGCAGTCCCCGAGTGCCACACGTTTTTTTTTTTTTTAAGTTCACCTGGTCTACTTAAATGACATTATATTACCTTATTGTAAAAGTTACACTGGTGCTAAACAAGTCAGAACTGAGCACGTATCTTAAAAGCTGATCACTTAGCATCCGGACCATGACGGCATTTTTCAGTTTTAAACATTTCTTACCTATTTTTCGTTGTCGTTTTTTCGGCGCCAGCAGAGTTCAGATAATTCATTTTTCAGTCTTTCTTCAGACGAAAAGACCTACTTACTTTATAAAATACTTAATGACATAAAGTTCTACAGTCATATTATTTGATAATTTCTTAACATGTTGCGAAATGTGGGTGTACTATTAGGTACACCTCTGCCTAACTCTTCGGGTATACAAGCGTGATGTTATGATGTCCTGTTTCTTCACCTCATTGATATAACTATCCCTCTCATTTCCGCAAAGCCTCCAAAATACGTACGCCATTACTCCAACATCCCCACTCAACTCCTAGCTACTTATCCAGCTCGAATTCTGCGAGTTTCGTCGTCTATCTGCGCCTACGCATAGCCCTTCCCCCTCCCCCTCCCCACCTCGCCGAGAGAAATGGCGTGACCTTGTTTCTTGACCCACTGCCGACGTCGCTGCCGAGCACCGACGCACACAGGCGCACGCGCGTACTCTCACACATACACAAACTTTGGTCGAAGCAAAAAGTCAATGGGGTTTGGTTATTGGGTTATTTTGTGACCTGAAAAATAATGATTTTTGGGAAATAGAAAATAGGTGACCGATGTGTGGAGCGGCAGCACATGGTTAACTAAGATTGCAGGACCATGGGAAGGTCGTTTAAAGATGTTCTTCTGGAACCCTTGATTTATAATATTTTGGAACTATTAGGTACCTAATGAGTAATAACCATTAATTCCGCTTTACGGCTAGGTAACCGCTACTATAAGTCTGTCTAGGATCTAGGCATTGAATAACAGATTTTAGTACAATTATTTCTGTAGAACAAACTACTTTGTCTCAGAGTTTTTCGGATGTTTTCGGGATTACAAATTGGTCACGAAATAAACGTCACACAATCCCACCCACACTTCTCAGTTGTTACCGTAATTTGAGAATATATGGCTAGCTTTTGGAGATTACAGGGTCTGCCCTTTAATCTCCAAAATCTAATTATTTTTATCAATAAATACATACATTGTTTTAAAGTTGCCCATTATACTGTCGGCTTCATACTAATCAAAACAGTACACCATCTCTGGCGAACACTCATTCAATAGCTGGTGACTGCTAATTAAGTGCAGTCGGTTGACATTCAATATAAAGTCGTAATGTGTTATACCAGACAGTAGCCGGGCTATACTGCATACATCGACATTAATGGGTTGATGAATAAGCTTTTTGTTAATTGATTTAATCTTTTTTATTCTGCGTTTTTTGGTTCGGTCCACAGGTCGGCTAGTGTAATTGGGTTTTTAGGTTTCCATAGGGGTTTGGACCCAGTTGATAGCAATAGGCTATAAACCCACCCTACTACATGGGACTTAAACATAACTGAAGAAATGTGGGTGAAGCAGGCACCTTTGCGTACAACTTCGGGGACACAAAATATATGTATAGGCGAAATCTTATTATGTGTCATGTATCAGTATGTTATGTTTATTCTTTTTGAAGGAGGTTTTCGCTTTTTTATAATCTTCATTTATGATACTGCATTTCTTGTTAATGAATACTAATTCGAAGGCACGCTAAACTGGGCATGCCACAATTGCGGCAATAAGTCCCCTCTTTGAGGAGTGGTTAGAGAGGCGCCACGGCGTCCTCACCTTCCGCCTGATGCAGGTCCTCACCGGACACGGCTGTTTCGGGAGGTTCCTGTTCAGGATAAGGCGGGAGGAAACGCCTTGGTGTCACCATTGTGTGGATCGCTCGGAGGACACGGTGGAGCATACGGTGGAGGTTTGCCCGGGTTGGGCGGAGCATTGCTGTGTCCTCGTGGAGGCGATCGGCAGCAGTGAACTCTCACGTCCGGCCCTAGTTCAGGCCATGGTACGGAGCGAGAGGAAATGGGAGGGCGTCACCTCCTTCTACGAAGCAGTAATGCTCGCCAAGAAGGAGGTGGAACGCGTGAGGGAGAGGCAAATTTCGCGCCCTCACGCCTCTAACCACCGCAGGAGACGCCCTGGGCGTCGGGAATCGCGGGCCGATTTGCGGCCACCGTAGGCGCGGGCTTGCGGACGGTGAGCAATGGGTAGCCCGCCGTCCGATAAGGACCACGCCCGGGTCGACAGCGCGTTGTGTTCCACGCGCGCCTCAAAAAGATGTCAGCAGAAGTGACTGGGTCCGCTAGGGCCGATGCCTGCCGGGGTTGTGAAGAAATCCGAAAGGGAGATCGTGGCCCCCGGTAACATGGCAACTGAAGGAATACGGGTGGGTTTTAGTCAGTAAGAGTCTGACGCGCCCTCCACCCAGAGCGGGAGAAGTTATTTGATAATTTTCCCACCCAAAAAAAAAGGCACACTAAACTAACATCGATTTAGTACATCATAACAAAACAAAATCACATCGTTCGCACCGCGCCCTATGTGTGTAGCTCCCTAACCGGACATTACGCACATTTCAGCCCAATTTCTAACGTAATTAAAGCAGAGGTAGTGCCGTCCTGTGCCGACAAAGGACGAACACACTGCCATACCAATGACTTGGCCATCTGTGCGCCATTCAGCGGTTCATTGCGATTCGCAGTCGATGCAGCTTGACGTGTTAACTAGACAAGTAGATACACCTAGCAGGGTTGGTGAACCTAAGACTAACGTGTTGTGAGGAGGTTATAGACACATAAAAATATAATTTGGACATCAATCTATACTTACGTATACTGGCATCGGTTATTTATATAAAAGTATCGAGTTCTGAACATAACGAAACAGAACCATTCTCCTATCTGCTAAATATTTATTTGTTTACTATCGGCCGAACCCAATAACCTCTCTATCAGCTGTTGTGGCTTACAGGAGATAGAAAAACCTATATATCTATGGTTTTAACGTTCCAGTAATCTGTCAGAATAAGGACCTTACGGAATTGTGGGACGACATTCAATGACAGATGGAAGAATTATACTGTCTACCATCAATAGCGATCTATCTTTTACTGAAAATAGGTTATTGGGTCCGGCCGAAAGTCTGTACCTACTGGTTCTTACGTTACGTTTATACTAATAGTAACCTTTTCAAGTAGAGTACGAAAAAATCAAAATCAAGTTGATGGTGTCAATACAATAAACATTCGCCACCCCTGATCTAGGAACTCAAGCGCACGTGTCCTTCACATGTGTGTGTGAGTGTGTCGTATGTCAGGAAAGCTGCCTGTGTGAATGCCGGAGACATTACAGCTTAATAACAGATCAGCTATAAGTAGGCGAACGGGGGCTGACAATTTGTTTAAAACTAATATAATTTGCAGTTTTTGTTTAATTATAAGATGTAGTAATAATGAAATGAGTGTTAGAATAATGGCTGTTACAGTTAGCTGGTGGCAGATACATATTTCTTATCATCTATAATCTATTATACTTGACATTATAGCATATTTAAACGTTGTTGTCTCACTGGCAGTGGCTCCTGGTATCCCACTGGCAGTGGCCTGTGGTGTCCCACTGGTAGTAGCCCATGGTGTCCCACTGGTAGTGTCCAGTGTGACCAACTTCTCATTCAATTCTTTCCATTTTTGCGGCTGGTAGACAGCTACCAGCCGAATGGACCATGACAGCATGGTCCATTCTTCGGTCTTCTTTATTTCTGTAAAACCGATAAAAAATTGTTCCAGGGTATTTAGTAGTATTTAAGGTGGTCTGGGTATCACTGCTTGTTAAATTTGTGTCAGTAAACATAGCTGCGATAAAGGAAGAAACGTATCCTCGGTCAACGTTAAAAACGTAATATCTTTTCTGTAGCCAACTTTTCCTCCTCTATGTAAGGAAAATTTCCATTCATTGCTCGCTATATATTTCCCAGATTATACATAAGTATATATTACACTGATAGATAAGAGCTTGTCTCATTATTTTCTTACTCTGTGGAAAGGAAAGTTAAGTGTAGCATATCATAAGCTTAGTGCAGGCTGGCTCATTATTGTGTAGGCTCAATCAGGCCTCAACACCGCGACTATGTAAGTAGAATCGTTGCTATCTTTATAGTGACATAGTTATAAATTGTGCCCGTGGCTGAGTTATTTGTAGCGGATTAGATTGCTCGAATGATTTCTGCGTGATTTATTATGATTAAGATTACATTAGTTTTCTGCGCTTGGGGTATTAATGATACCAACCTGTAATGGTCCACTTCTTTGCAAAGCTTTGATCACCACTTTTATCAAACCAGGATTTTTGCCAGATGAAATCATATCAGGATAAGCAGTTTTGCACCCATAATGTTTAGTTTACTCATAATCAATTATATTATTTTTCTGTCTTGTAGGGGATTTTTTTATACTAGCTTCTGCCCGCGACTTCGTCCGCCTAAAATCTCGAGCCCCGTCCGACCCATGATCCACCGCGTCGCATCGTGTCGCCTGCCCGCGCTATTACTTCGTTTACTCTTAGTGTTCTTTCTGACGGTCATAACGTGATGTTAAATAGCCTATAACCTTCCTCAAGACTTAGTCTATCAAATGCAAAAAAAAAACCGACTGGTAGTTTCAGAGATTAGCACGTTCAAACAAGAAAGCAAACAAACTCTTCAGCTTTATTATTATATAGTTTACAATAGATAAAATACATTTTAATATAACACATATTTATATATTGTGTAGGTACTATCACGTCTATCACACACAAGTATAGGCTAATAACTTACTTTAACTGCAAGCGAATACAACCAAATAAGTATTTTTAAATTCATCAACAAATTGTTCTAAAACAAGTTTAAAACAAATCTTAAAAAGTGATGAGTCTATATTAAGTGTCCGCGAAGGTTGATCACCGTTGCGGGTACCGTTGTCCCCGTAATGTGAACATGTAGGTGATAATTTTGGGCAGTATCGTCATCAGTGATATCAGCTCGGTTCTGATGTAAAAATAGCGGTGTTTTTTGTAAAGCTATTGTTATTTGCAATGAGTTTTCTAGGTCAAACTGGATTGAAACCAAATCTAGTTCATTTTTAAATGTTTTATAATGCTCGTGTTTGACAAATATTTTACCAGTTGAGGTAAGTGATGATGCACGTTTCTCTACAAGTTACCTACTAATTTAAGGCTTGAGGCCTCCACGTATATCTAATCTATACAAGGCCAGAACGCAGCCATAGGAAACTGCTCGCGTATACATTTTAATGCTGTTTTTAAATCTATGATTACAATGTATACACAAATTTTGCTTATGTAGTTTGTGACGTAGACGAGCGCGTCCTGTAGTGCTATTCTGTAAAAATCTCACCGTGATAACATAAGTGAAGTGAGCTGCCAATAGTGTCAATCCTTAGCAACTGATAGCTCACTCCACGCTCACTTCACCTAAGATAACACGGTGAGATGGTTACAGAATAGCACTACTGGTTCCAAACTATACTACATCACATACGCCTGATAAGAGTTTAAAAGATATAGGTAGTCTACAAAAAAAAAAAAAGTTCAAAGCGTGAACTGGGTGAAATGGGTTAGGTTAGGTTAGAACTGTGACAAACCGCGCGCGAGCCGAGCGAGCGTAGCGAGCGGTGCCGCGGCAGCGGCCGGCGAGCGCTACTTCCAAGTTGCTCGCAGCCAGACAGGCTATTTAATATTAGCGCAAGGTGCACTACGTCGCAAACAAGTTGGTTACCAGTTCACAATTTCTTGCAATCTAAACTTGATTAGTACGTATGCGTACTGGCACTGTATACTATGGAATGAGGTAATTAATTTGGTCACTACGAAGTATACGCGAGTATTTGCGTACTACTCTTGTATAGATTGGAAGACCTTAGTAAAAAAGTGATTTCAAATCTATACGCGAGCAGTTTCCTATGGTTGCGTTCTGGCCTTGTATAGAATGGAAAGACGTGACGCCTCCAGCAGGGTGTTTTACTAGGTACTTCATCTTCTGCTGGTCACAGGCCGCTCCGTCGCACGTAATTGTTCTCGGCTATTTTTTATCAATCTGCTGCCAGCCACAGAAAATTGCTGCGGGACCTAGTTGTGTCCTTTACCTTACTATTGCTTAGTTTTCGCTCGTTACCCTTCTCCATTTACTCAGTGTGGGATAGGAATTGCCTCATGTTCTAGCTAGAGTGATGGAAGAGTTGGCATTCAAATGTTATTTCAGTCAAGGTCCATTAGGTCAAGTGCACGAAATGTAAAGGAGTCCCATCCTCTAAAGAAAAAAGTAATATGTTATCATCAAAATAATTTAATAGAATTTAGAAATGGATCATCGGTTACATTGGTCGGCGGTACAAATGGTGATATCTGTTGTAATTAAAATGTTGGTTACTTGGTTGCTAAGCTAGAGTGGTTTGTGGGAACTCCCATTTTTTAACGTTTTATCGATATAAACGCGTTGCTTTTTAAACGCGTCAGTAACGACCAAGTTAGTGTTCTTTCACCAAGATTGATTGCAATTAATTTTGTAACAGTCCTATATTTTTTTCATTTATAGTAAAAAAAAATACAAAGCGTGACTGAAAGGTTGGTCAGAAATAGGATTAAGCATTGATGTAATATATGTACATACGTATGTATATAAAAAATCAAAGACTGATCTCGGTTAAAGGGAACATTGCCATAATCACCACTCTTGGTTACGATTTAAGCATACAGGTGGAGATGAATGGCCATCTTCTTTAATACATCCACAGATAGCTATAACTTGACAATCTTTATCAATAACGTGGGGCTCATGAATGATAAGATGTATGAACGTGGATGAAACAAAAGGAGTATGTAAGGATCGTGGCCTGTCGTGTCTCTCTATGCTTTGCCCGGGCAAAACTCATGTATGTATGTGGTAGTAACATCGTTCAGTAACTAAGGAGTTATTCGGACGTGATTTGCCTCAACATGCCCACTGCTAAGTGTGCCGCGTCGAGAGTGAACACGGGTACTGTTATTCGACGGCCCAACTTTTACTTTTGTCGCCCCCCTCTTCCCTTCGCCCCTCCCCGTGAGGGAGATACAAGAAAATGCTTTAGGCACGCTGTATGTAAACATAGTTTGACTTTGACTTTGAAATATGGTGGCATTGATAGTTGGTTCTGTGTTTATTTAGCGTGTCCATAATATTTATAAAGCTTTTTCCTGTATGCGTAATCTTAAATACAAATTTTTCGATCATAAGATGAATCCACTTAGCCATTCCTATCACAGTCCAGGAAGTACTTGGACAGTCTTCTACGCCAAAGCATTTAGCTAATCTGCACAAGTACTTCATCTTTACTCTAAGGATTCATCTAATCAAACGATGATTGGTTCTGCAGAAGTACTTAATACATCCTGTAACTGTAACTTCAGCTTGGATACTCTTCAACCTGTTCGAGATAGTTTTATAACAAACGATTTATTTTCTTCTAAATCTATTTGCACATGTACTTGTTTTTTGACGCAACATTAACAGATGGATACATTTATCAACTTTCGTGAAGTATATACAAAAGAATCGTAATTCTTAAAATAATAACGACTTTCCCTTATTTCTGCACTTGAAAATTCCAGCATTAACTTGCGATAGCCATCGTGAACTTAACCCTCAAAGTCTCTCAACATGTGTGATGTTGTGAGTGTAGGGAATACAGGCATGATGTTGAGAGAGGGAGAGGGAGAGCTGGACCGTGAGTTATACACATTCAGACTCCGGGCTGCTACTGAGAAAAAGTGTTTGAATCAATGTTGTCACTCCTGGGAATCGGACCCAGGAACCCATGTTCAACAGTCTCGTTTACGGAGACTAGACCAACGAGGCGGTAAACCAGATGGCAGATTCCATCAATGATTATTATCAGTGTTAATAAGGTCGCTGTCCACTTACTCCTTTACGATTACTTTAAGTAATATTAGTAATACTGGTAACTTGTTCGTAATAGTACTGGTTTCATTAATTATATGCATTAGTTAGCTAGACCCTGATGATGATAACCGTACTGATTCAGTATCCTAATCCTAACTAATATTATAAATGCGAAAGTGAGTTTGTTTGTTTATTTGCTTGCTTTCACGCTAAAATGGCTGAATGGTTTTGGATGTTTGGCACATGGGTAAACTATGACTTGGGTTAGGTTATATAGGATGCTTTCTATTCCAGCATTCCCACGGGATCGAGACTTATACGGGTGAAACCGCGGGTGCAGCTCGTCTTTCATATTTATTTTGTGACAAGTCAATCCAATAAGAAACTTTTTAACACCTAATTTTTGGTCAATATTTTAAAATAAGATGAGGTCGGCATTTCCTAGACGAGAATAAAATGCCGAAACAAACTCAGGGGTCATGGTTTCTTTCTCTGTTTCACAAATTTCCTCAATATCCATGAATTAAAGTTAGGAGTTTTGGATGGCACAGATAATACATTCCCTTTCCATACCCGTATATGTTTTTTTAATTTTACCTAATTTAATAATTTTCATCTCATTTACCTTACCAGCAGAACCCCACCATAGGCAAAGTAAAGCCCCGTCATAGTTCAGCTGCGTCGCGGATGCAGCGCCGGCGGATCGGTGTCACCGGCACACTTTCACGGGCCGGGCCGTGCCGGGCCGCCGCCGGCCCGTCCCCCGCACAGCTTCCGGAAACCACGTTTAAGGTCGCCTGGTCAAGGTTATGGTTCGCCTTTAGGTCATGTGGGAATTTTTGGTGGTTGTTAATATTTTTAATTTAGGTGTCCGGGTTTTTTTAATGGTTCGACGTTATAAATGACCCTTCTACTTGGCTACTGACAAAGAGTTAAATTATCTTTCTTCCTTTATCCCATTATTTATTCTCTAATAGTACTACTATCATCTCAGTACTTAGCCACCCCTTTTTAGACCTATCATCTTTACATATTCCATATTTCGCTTCTTAGCTTTCCTAAAAAAAGTTACAATAAAATTGAATCTATAATAATGGCTATATAAGTTATATGAAAAAATCCATGACATGCCTGACATGGCGATGTCGTGAGGACATCGTGCTTTTGAGTTCAAAAAGTTATTCTTTCGTCGCAAGCTTGGGTAGCGAATAAAAGAGCTTGTCACGAAATATCATGTGCCTAAGTAAGTCATACCATAACTTTTAGAGCGTGTCGCATTTATTATACGCTCCAAAATAAATTCGGTTGGCAATTTTTTAGGCAATTGAGGGAAATAGGTTGCTTTGAGTTTTACTGTTCTTGTGTTTTTAATTTCACTCTTAATGATAGAGATTTCTGGTTGTTCTTCTCCATGGGAGAGTAAATTTAGGTAAAGTACTTAAATAGTAAATATCAAAAATGACAGCAGTCATGGCTGGTGATATACGTTTAGTTTTCATCGTATTTTAGATTTTTTTTTAAGTAAAAATATCCAAATGCTTATTTACCTCGAATCTACATATATAATTTATCGTTGTCAATTATCAATTTGCATTAATCGTTAATGCAAATATTCAAATTGTAACCAAAATAAATATTTTATAACAGTCCAAAATCTAGAACATGACCACGGAAACAGAATGTCATTCCACCTAAATGAAGTTTAAATATAATAGGTACTTAATTACTAAAATATGGAGCCCGCAAAATATCTACTTATTTAATGAAATTACGATAATGTAAGAACGTTTTCCATAATTATACTCACACGAAAAACTAGCTACAACTTAATTATAGTTTATTTCCAATCGATAAGTAAGCTTAAAAAGCTGTTACAAACAAGAGTGGTTAAGCTCAAATTAACTGGTTTATCGTGCACAGAGTTGTATTCAGAGACGCGTGCGCGACTTTAATCACTGTCATTAATCATTGCAGCCCAAATTCTGTGACGTCGGGTAAAGGTCACACAGTTTAAGGCATGAGCGTAGCGATTTTTCCATTTTTACCACCGAAAGGTGGACAATCTGACAATTCGACAATTTACGACGGTAGGACAATCTGACAATTCGACAATTTTAAAAGTTTCTTTTTTAAATGTGCTTTATTAAATTGCACCTAAAAATGTAACAAGCATGAAATTTTTCGACAAATTAAAAATGTTGCATTGTCAGTTACATTACGTAAATAGAGCCCTGCTATACTATATTTAAGGTGGGACTGGACCAACTATTTGGAATGGGCAACTTACTTCAATTTTCTGATACCTTGCCAGTTCAAAAGTGCCTGTAAATGATTTATTTGAAACAAATTCTTTGAGTTGAGTTTAAGTTTGAATTAATAAGCATGTAAAGGTGGCACTTGGGATTTTGTATTTTCTGCCTACCTCTATGGGATAAGGAGTAACTTTATATGTGATTGAATCCGGTTGCTTCACATTACGGAGAACATCATCAGAGCAGTAAGAACTGCTCTCTTATTACCTGAGCCTGACATATCGCCATCACCATTCCATCCATTCATGATATAATTCAATGAAATATTATGATGGAGAACGAATCAAATTTCATCGTGGTTATTTACTTATGAAGTTTCATAACCCAGATGACAAAGAACTACAACGTAATCTCGATGCTTTGTAACGTGATGTTAGTGACATTCATATATTTTTAACGACTGTTTTCCGCGAAGGGTTAGGCAGCCTCACCTCTGTACAGTACTCATATGTCATTGGAAACTTTGGAAAATGCTTATCCTCGACATTTAAATTTTTCTTTTGTCACTGTGTATCACCATAATCCACACATCGTTAATATTATTAACCACTACTATTTATCGCTTGTAACTTGCACCGCGCACGGGTCGCGACTCGCGCACAAGTTCAAGTATGAAGGGCAAGGAGCGGCGCGGGCGCACATTCGCAAGCATTTCACTACAAGGCAAAGGTTGCGCTGACCTTTCGCTCACATTTGCTTCACGTCGGGGGTGTGACCGGCTTGGAAAAGGATGGGTGGGCGTTTGATAATGTTAGAAATTGAGATTTTGATTTTGTATGGTGAATTATGAATTAATTTCTAGATTTATGCACGGAGTCTAAATAGCTTAGAGTTTGTTGGTTGTAAAATCCAATGAATGCTAAGGTTTGACATGGAATACAACGTGTACGAACTCAAAACATGATATTTTTCTCTATTTATCTTTTTCTTAATCTCTTTGTCTTTAGTACCTGGAAGGACTTGGTAGAACTTCTTACAAAGAAAAAGGTACTTGTAAGTGAAATGTTCGCAGTATGTAACAGAAGTCAGTGCGGCCAAGATGAAGCTAGCAAGTCTCCAAGTTACACAAAACAAAATAATAAAAATTATTTTTAACTACCCACATTTAACATAAACATACAAGCTATCTTTCTCATATTTCTCCGCTGCCAGATTGAGAATTGAGAAGATTTTTGATATTCTTAGATAAAAAAATATGACTCATTTTTAGATCATACTCAACGTATTACATTTTGGCCCACCGTTTTCCATATCCTTTATGAAGAAACGAAATAATGAACATTAGATAATATTTACAATACATGTATTTTAATTCGTAAGGCCCTCAACAAAAGTATAAATATATCGCTTACTAAAGTAAGACAAGTAACATAACGGAGCACTCGCCGAGCCAGTTTCCTGATTTTACCGAAGATGAGAACAAAATTTGGCAAAAAAAACTTTTGAAGTACCTATCACAATTATACAACAAAATACCCTCATTTACAAAAAAGTTACACTCATTCAATGCATTCAAAACTCAATTAACTGAATCACAAATAACACCCTTCCTAAAAGCTGAATGCCTTGTATTATAAATATTATAATCATAATTGTTACCGTGACGTCTGTGACGAACTTTGTATTTATAATTTATTTTAATGATTGTTCTCATGTAAGTCACTTTGTGTCTTTTAAATCCTTAAACCTAAGTCAGACTACTATCAGGTTCCTACTGGTAGTGCTCTGGACTGGCAAGCTATGATTAGTTCTTGTACATTTTTACTTACTTAGTACAGACGCCAGCACATCAAGCTACTACAATCTGTCAAATTTATTTAATAGATTTTCAACTTTATTGCTGAAACATAAGGTTCAAAGTTGATTGGGAAAATTTCATAGTTTCGGGTAGCTTGATGTGCTGGCGTCTGTACATTTTTGTCATTAGGCTTGCCACAAACCTCCAAATATGATAAAAACAAACCTAACTTTATCAGCACAAAGTAAATCAGTTCCAAGTTACTTCAACCCGTATTTTTTTTCAAAGTTTTCTTCACCGTTTTCGTAAAATTCGTAACAGGTAGCAAAGGCGTCTTTGTTTATCAGTCAGTATTGACAAGCAGCTCACAGATCTGCACTGCTGAGGTCATCACTCTGCCCGGCTCGTGCGGGGTGTAGCGTGATGTTCATTCTAGTCGCGTGGAGTAAACAATGCATGCATCGCATTTGTATTAGCACCACTGCATGTAGGGACTTGGAACATTTTGAGGAAAAAGAGTAAATAAAAAAAATCTAAAACCTGACTGCGTAAAAAGTGATCTTTAAAAAAAAATGGAAACAAGAGGGAACTCAAGCAGTTGGAGGCATCTTCACTAATCACTGTTAGCCTTTTCAAATTATTATTTAAAGCTCTTTTAATAAATTATTGTTTTCAACATGACATTAAATAAGGGTCAGTTTGGCCTTGCACACGTCAAAACTAGCTAGCTTCAACATTCTGACTAACTGACCGACTCCTTGAAAATTCAAAAGTGCCTGTTTAATTGAAATAAATGTTTTGAGTTTGAAAACTAATCCAAATACGTTTATAAGCGTGTTTGGTTGAATAAACAATTGAATAATTACTAATTTTAGGCCCTTACCCCAGTTTATTTAGGGTCGGCCCAAAACGTCTTTTTTTCGAAACATCTCAATTAGCCATTATCTCAGAACGTACCTACTTCCTTCCTAACCATATCATTTTTCACACAATCCATCCATCGTTTCTTCGGTCTGCCTCTAACATTTTAAATTCTATTCCTAAAATAAACTGCAATAAATAAAACATACATAAAATATATTATGTCAAGTTCACATTTTTAGTGTGTACACGTAGTAGCAGTTTGCGGCGGGCGGCGTCGGCGGCGGTGAAATCAAGCCGCGCTATGTAAGTGGGTTGGTGAAAGAATCTCTCCGGCGCGCGCGCGGCGTACCGATAGCAAGCAAAGCCGACCTTGAATCACTAATATTTTTGCCAAAAATATTCTCAGAGACTGTTATTTCCCGTCTCCAGACATGATTATTTTTGTCTGAAAAATTAGGTAGAGCTAAGTTTTTTTCCTTTTTCTTTCGTTTTTGCTGGCTGTTATCATAAGCTAATTCGAAAAAGAAAACGAGTTGAATTATGAGCATTATTAATTAAGTCTGTATTGTTTTACCTAGATAATTTACCAAATTGGCTTTATAATTTAGTGTCTTAATTGCCTGTTACTGGATTAATAAGATATTGTTACAGTAAGTAGTTTTCATCGACAAATGTTAAGATAATAGCTCAGGCTTGAATTTTTTGAACGGGCTTACTTTAAGATTTGATTTGCAATTTTGAATTTTTTGGGCACTATTTTAGTTTAAAATAAAAATAAAACACAAACAACGGTGTGAATTAATAAAAAATATGTTGTGTTTTAATTAATAAAATATTTTTATATTCTTAAGGCATTATCTAAAACATTAAATTAGATACACGATAGTATTCTGGATTACGCAGTAAAACGAGAATTAGCATTTTCATGAAAAATGATAACACATTTACAGATACATCATATTTTTTTTTTACTTTATTGCAGTGGCTGTCATATACCTACTCTACATTAAGACAACGTAAAATTTTGTCATTTCAATTTTGACACTCAATTTAACAACCGATACAGATTTGCAAACGTCGATTATATAAAACATCGATTTGTAACAGAACCGATACTAACAAATTCATTACGTTGCAATATAATAAAACCTAATTAATTTAATTTCGCAACGATTTTTTGGCTCACCGTACTTTGCTTATGTGTGCGTGTAGCGACAGCGACACAGCAGCGATACGTTGACATTTCGCGCGCACGTGTGAGTTATATTCGCACGAGTTTTTGCGTGTGTGTGTGTGTGTTTTCTCTTGTGTGCCCTGCGCAAGAGCACTTGTTGACGCAAAAAGGCAATTTGTCGTTTGTGTGTGCATTATGACAATTTTCACATCCGACTTTCTTCCGAGACGCACGGGAACATTACGTGTGTTGTGTGAACTAAACTTTTAGTCGGATCTTTCACTTCGTGTGTTCACACCTTTGTTTGCTCTCAGATGTCTAATGTGACCCACTTGTGTCTCTGCGTGTATTTTTAGAAAATTGCTGCTTCTTATCTCTTTATGTGTGACTCTTTGTTGATGTATTTGAGACCATTTTCTTATATTGGGTAATTAAATGTATTAAGAAAATCTCTATTATTCGCCGAGCAAATAGATACGTGAAACCTACCAAGTCCAAGATCCATTTAAAGTAATGTCACAGTCGAAGGAACGCAGAAAACAAACAAAAAACTATCGTTAACAAAAAAAAATCTTCATTTATTTTACATTAATTTACAAATTTACTTAATCATCTATTGGAAAAACCTCTTGAAAAATAACATTCGCCGCTTAAAAAGTACGCATAATATTTACTTGTTTTCGTCAACTGTAATGCTTTACAATTAATTAATAATTACAAAAATTATAATTGAAAAATAAATACTTAGCACTAACAATTTATATTCTAACAAAAAGGTACTTTTATTAAGTTCTACTTACACACACCGCGAGAAACGCTGCGGTCGAAACATCCGTGAAGTTTTATTATTATATCTGCAGCATTACATTTGAGCTTTATTGATTTAACAATTTCTGGAATACTTTAGACTTCATGCAACGCTATTCAGTAGAAACCAAGCTGTTACAGATTTATGATAAAATTCTGGGTCAAAAACTAAAAAAAAAAGTTTAAAAAGTTGTAATGCTGCATGCATTTTAAAAGCTTGCACATGCATACAACAAATTAATTTATTTGTAATTTCTAAATTGCTAAAGCTGCTGCGTTCCAGTGATATTTCTTTTATTAGAGAAAGCAAATAATAAAATGTAACGGAAAGAAGTAAGCACTTAATTTTTTTCGATGTCTTTCTAAAAGATATCATTTATTTAATGTTTTATCAGTTTCAAGTATGTTTAAGTCATTGTTCATGGTAAGCAATGACTTTACATAATTATTTGGTTTCAATGTAAAATTATGCTTATGAAAAAATATTTATTTCAGTGAGTCGCTTGTACAAAATAAATGCAATTGCTCATTTTATTTTACAATCTAGATCCATTAAATGAGAATCAATACACAAAGAAATCAAGGCGAATCTTGACAAAAACTCGTGAAAGATTAAAGCGTTTCGCCCGCGCGTTTGCCCCGCAGCGTGTATTTTTCCCTAACCAGCAGCCGCTCGTCTGCTTCGACAAGCGTTTTAACGCCTCAAACAGTCAAAGATTATCCTACGATACTCGCAGGCACCTAGTGGAATGTTAGTAGTGTGTATCGAATACACAGAAGATGAAAGATGGGTGAGATAGAAATGTATGGAAGTGGAATGTTTAGTGTAAATGTAGCTTTATGTCAAAGTTCACAGTCTTAAGTCAGTGATGCTTACTTAATAATTAATGTGATATGATTTTAATGATACGAGAGTTGTATTGAAGATTATGATAATTAATTTTCATGATGATTTTAAATACATTTTGCAACAAATTGTAGTAAATTAGATGAGTGATTTGCAAAATTGCTAATTGTGAAATCGATGAAAGTGATAGTTTTATGATTGAGTCTTGAACAATTTATCCGATCTCCTAACCAAAGGATTTGCAATTCTATTTTTCTGTGATCAATGATATCGTGATTTTATGAGAGAGTAGATGATGTGGAATTTCAAAATGTAACGGTGATAAGTTTTTCTAAAACTCCGCATCAAAACTTAAAAACCAGGACCAGGCTATAATATGCAAAGTTAACGCTTAACACAATGTGGTCTCATGCCATGAATAACAAAAAAAAGCATGTAATATTTGGCGTTTAACGAAAAACAAATCATCTCTAAGTGCTCCTCAGTCCGAATCACGCAGCCCTTAGCCTTAAAGAGGTAAATGCCCCAAATACCGAATGCCGTAACATCAATTATAAACTGCCAACAAATAGCAATCTTACGCAACAGCGGATCGGTATTATTAGTATGAATTTTATTTTTTATCCGTCCGCTTCCCGGACGCGTCGAGTTCCGTTCGCGTGCGTTTGAGCATCTAGCGTTCGCGAATAATGAATTGACCAGCGCGTTTTGATTGGCTGTTATATTCGACCAATAAAATATTTAACAATTATTTTGTTTCTTTTTTAATATTTATATTCGTGAGATTTTTTGTTCGCGATTGAACCAAATACGGTTTGAGTATTGCAAAAGAGCTATTGAACTTTTAAATTATTCAATTTCCCTTACAGCCTTGAATTATTTTAAAAAGCGAAAACAAGACCGCCCTTTAAACGTGATGACGGAAATAGTGCAACACTCTGTTGGTGCAATAGTTCAACACGACAAATAGCTAGTGTTGGGGAAGATGATCAAATGCGATGATTGTATGATAACTGTATGACAATGATGATAATGTATGGCTCCATTTAAAAATGAATCGTGATGATCTTGTGATCATGGAGTGAAATGACTGTGTGTGATCTTATTTGAGTTAATGTATTGTAAATGCAAGTACATGAGAGATATTGAGTGTGTTTGATGATGAGCTTATGAACTTGAGCTTTTAAATGACTGAAGTATTTAAAGGATAATGATTAGGTACCCTTATAATATGTGATGACATTATAATGGTTCTGTTATACTTATAGATATGATTTGATTTGATTGTGATGTTACAAGTGACAGAATTATGAATGATTACTTTGATAATAACATTAAAAATCTTTGCAAGTTAAATTGTTCTTTAATTCAAATGTTTTGGTCCCCATATAAATATAATAATGAAACGATGAAAATTAAATATAATGATGTTTCTATAATGTACATAAGTCGCAAAGATTTTTAGTTATTTACATTTTGTGACTGTTGTGTTACTCTTGAGGTATGTTATGTTATTAATACTTGTTACTTCAAGTAGAAAGTTAATTCAAAGAGCCAAGAAATGGCGCGAAAAATAAATAACTAGCAGTAGCGATATGAAAATTAAGCCTTACTCATAAACTATGTTGCCAACCAAATAATTAAAAATCCCTACTTCACATATATTTTAAAAGAGTATTTTATACAAAGTTTATAAGTACAAAAGGTTTACAATTGGCAGTATCATGTTAGCCTCATGAGCTTTGTCATTTCTCTTCCTTAAATTAATTAAGTACTTATTTATACATTAAAAGAAAAAAACTAATTAAAAATTCTGACTAACAATAGGTAATCGGAGTAACCATTCACATTTAAAATTAAATAAAAATGTTTCTTCATTACAAAAATATATTTATTTCGTTCATGTTTTGTCCGTCTTAATAGCGTTGCGCTTTTTGTGAGCAACCTATGACGTAGCATGTCATGAGTCAATGTGACGTCAACACATAACCGAAATAATAGAAGATATAACTACACTAATGAGACGGATAGTTCAGAAAACAGTCATAAAGAAGCGGAGCGGAAAACTTCAAGAACTTACAAACTAATAATATAATACAGAGAATATAAATCACTTAAAACTAGTTAACATTGCACTTGTCCTTAGGAATGTTATACTAATGGGTTAAATTAATTACTCGTGATACCACGTAACTACGTTAGAAGACGTACAGGGGACGATGAACGCCTGGCGACATCTACTCGCAATGACAGCCAATGTTCAATGTTGAAGCGTTGCAACGTCGTTCCTGACGAAATAAATTTACAATAGCCTACATGAGATTCAGCGCGCACTGCGTTACCGCTCACTGACACTAAAGTCACAGACACACTATATTACAAACTACAAAATGCTTCATTTTGAGCTAGAACCTACACCTGCTAGTCCCTGCCGATCCGCTTGTGGATCTGTTGATGCTTGATCAGGTGCGCCTTCTGGCGGAACGCCTTCGCGCACACGTCGCAGCGGAAAGGTTTCTCCCCCGTGTGAGTCCGGAGGTGGACCTTAATGTTGGACTTGTTCAGAAAACCCCTATTGCATATCCCGCACCTGTGCACCGGCTTCTCCTTGCCAAGCAGCCCGCTCAGCTCCGCCGCCGTCGCCGACGGGAACGAGAGAGAGCTGCCGTGCATGTTCCCGCTGTTCGCTTGTTTCGCTTTAGCTCGACTCCTTTTACTCTTACTGGCTGGTGTCGAAGTCGTGGTGTGAGCATGCGGGTAGCCAAGAAGCCTGTCTGGACTACAGAGTCCGTCAGGTTTGAGACTGAGTGCATAATGCGGTGCATATCTGCCGTTTAACAACCCACCAACACCATCAGTCGTGGAGACGGCGTTCCCGGGCGGAGACGACGTTGATATCACATCCATCCCATAACTTGTGGAGCTCGGAGCCTCCTGCTTGACCGGTGGCCCATTCTGCAGCCGATTTTGTAGTAGTGGCATGTAACCATGCGTAAACAAGGACTGCAATGTCGACCCCGCTTGTCCTAAGTTTTTCTGAAGAAACTCAGTGCTTTTGGAAAAATCCTGGTTTTTGCAGGGGTAGTCAAGACTGGAGTGGTGATTTTGTCCCGAAGGTGGTGAATTTGGCAGACCGAACTCCGCAAGATCTTGTTGTACAATTTTGTCACCAGGTTGTGTGCACGCACCCGTGATCCAGGCGTCGATGTCCATCCAACTGTCTCTGGAGTCATTCCTCTCAGGGTCTTCAGGTTGCGACGGGACAGTCGTGTCGGCGATAGCTGAGCCGATGATAGCCGCGATGTCCTCTATCGAGCTGATGTCGTACATGTCCTGCTTGTGCCCGTCTTCAAACAGTTTGGCGGGCGGCGAGCAAGACGCGGCGCAGGAGTCCGCGGCGGAGGTGTCCGCGAAGGGCTTGGTGTCGGGCCCGTCGAGGAATGGTTTGACGTCCTCTAAATCGGGAGGTTCCGTGTCAGCTGCGCACGTCGATGAGGACACGACGTCATGGTCGGCGCCGTACCCGCTCTGCGTCGGATAGTTATTGTTTTCTTCTGGAAGGCGTTGCGCGATAGCATGATAGTGGTGTCCTGAGATGCCATTGATAGATAGGTGTCCGGTGTAGCCGGTGAAGGGGGGGAGGGGCTTGAGTTCTGCGAGTGGGGTAGGGGCAAGGAGAGAGTCCAGGAGCTCGTGGCAGGTGGGCGGGGGAGAGGAGTTGTCGTGCTTGGGGTCGAGCCAGCAGCTGCCGAGCAACAGCTCGTCGCCGCTGGCGCCTGCCACGCCGGCGCACTTCATGCCGCGCCTCACCGCGACGCCGGAACCCAATGACAGCCCTCCGCCGCCATACTTGGACGCCGCCACCCTGCTGCGCTATCTGTAACAAACGGAAACGATCATTAGTTATTACGTAATCAAGAAAATATCCTCGCAATGGATTTACAATCAGGACTATTACCACTATTAAAATAATGTGGGAGACATTTGTAAAACATGGCAAAAAAGTCGCGACACATTCTTATTGTGTTTCAAAAAAAGGACTCTAGAAATATAATTTAGACCAAACAGTGTAATACCAGTACATGAACTAGTACGCAATCAGAGATGCAGGCGGTAATCGCGAACGATACGCCTCAATAGGTAACAGTGCTGCGGCCCACAGTCGCTTCTGTTTTATTTCTAGACATTTTTGTTCTGTTTTTAATATAAACAAAAGGCTTTTTAGGCTTAATGGAGCGTACGGTATTAAATGTGGAGACAGATAGGTAGGAATGCCCGATTTAGGAATCAATTTGACATCGTGTTTGTAATTGGTTCATCATGTTTTTCTTTTTAATTGTCATATAAAGAGACTTTTAAAATAATCATCAAATCAACTAAATTATATTTGAAATACTCAATACAGCCCATTGTTACCTCGGATTTTCCTAATTTTTCCGAGTTATATTTTAACAAAAAGGATTGTGTGGTTTAATGAAACCATGGTAAAAGTGAAACTTTTAAGCGAACTATAGGCGCCGCCATATTGGCCTTGGCTGCTCTGACGAGCGCCTTTCACTTTATCTCTACTCCGCGGCCGACCGTCACGCGACATGCAACACACGGACGAAAAGTTTGAGACGATGTAATAAAAGTTTCACTTTAAAATTATATTTCGGGGTACAAATCTTATTCGTCGGAGGTCGCACCCCATTTTGTAGATTTAGAAAAGTGTACGTACACAATTTGGAAGTCGAAATTTCTTTGACTTTGTCGAGTAGGTATCGTCTCGCAATGGAAACTACTGAATTCTTCCCATAACCCCCGTATTTCCCGCCAAAAAGCAACAACAAGCAGTACAAACACTTGCAACACAAAGCGAACGTTGATACCGGCCGCAGATAGCCCGGCACCGGCCCGGCACCGATCCGGCACAGTTACCGGAGCCCCGATACCTGACCGTGTTCGCGGCAATACGGCGCCGCTAACGAAATCAAACGAGTTACTAATTAACATTGTTAGCGATTAGGTTACCGGTAATTATGCACTGAAACAAACAGATTTATAGACTGCGTGGTGTTTGGTTATAAACGGATGAGAACTAAAATTTTTTTTTGGATTTTAGTTTAGTTTAGAAGTCAAAGTAAAATAATTTATTTCAATTAGGCACATAAAAGCACTTTTGAACCTCAAAATTTACAAAAAATAGAATTAATTCTAGTCGCCCCTTCCAAAAGGTAGTTTTTGTGTGAAGAAGAATGGGCAAGAAACTCCACCGTTACTCTTTTCTCTTTTGTTTCCCCCGTAAAGTTTGATATGGTAAAGATGCAATGGGTAAAGCTGTTTTTTACACTATGTTTTTCTCCGAAATCTTACAAAATGCAAATCTCGTATATACTGACACGGCAACATATGGAGAAAGAAGATGAGAAAGATGATGGAGTTTCTTGCCCATTCTAAACTACTTTTTGGAAGGGGCGACTAGAATCAATTAAATTTTTTGTAAATTTTGACATTCAAAAATGCCTTTTTGTGCCTAATTGAAATACATTATTTGACTTTGATGAAACTATGAGAGTCACTCCGCTAACAATTTGGTTTTCTTCAATCAAAAGCTTTTTCCGGAAGTTTATTCCTTCTCATTTTCCAAAATCAATCAATCCACTCAGCCTTTCACAACGCTCTTCTGCATATTGGGAGAGCCCCAGTACACACAACTCCTGGTCGTCTATTGCCTCCCAAAGGTGGAGAATTCTAAGCAAAAACTTGTTCACAGGTTTATTATTTAGAATAAGACATCAATAAAAACTTTTCCCTAATAGACTGTTGCTACATCGCTACGAATGACTGGAGCATTTCAATGTCAGAGGAGCGGTTCATTCACCTTTGTGAAAAATTTGGACATTGCCAGCGAACTTTTAGTAAAAAGCCACTGCACAATAAAGTAAATTCCAATCAATTAATTTTACCATTTAGCTTATTTCGGGCATTTCTTAATAGCTCTATTTCCTAACGAAAAAACTATCCTTTGATTCTCAAGCATTTTCATAACGTCAAATTCGGTACCTACTGACAAAAAATCGAACCTATGGCAACACGCACCGTTGACCAATGTCTGCACGCAACGAGTTGCGATAGCTTCACGGAAAAAATACTATTAAAATATAGATTTGTCTCGGCTGCCAAGTACGCGGCCTTGATTGAGTTTTTCGCAAAATACTGTAGTGTGGATAAAAGGCTGATTGCGCGCGCGCCGGCCGTGGCGATCGCTGGCGCAACCCGCTGCAGAAAAAATGAATTACCAAGACACCCGATTGCATACTGAACGTGACTTTAATAGACAACAATAGTATTTAAGATTTTTATTTTTCGTAATATTTTGTACCTACTGTAATATTCTATAGGCGCACTGTCGAAACAATTCTCCGAAAAGCTAAAACAGCCCTTGATATACTTACAAGCGGTAAAATCCTCCTAAACATTCATAAAAAGAGCAGAAAACTATCAATTAGGTGGATGGACTTTGTTAGTCTTTTCTTTATCCGAGTGCAATAAGGAGACCTCTATCAATCAATGGCAATGGTAATGATGAACTATTGTAAAGAGAATGTCGTTTGCTCAAGATTTCTCATTCGGAATATGTGACAATGAAAATTAAGGATGAAACAAACTCAAAGCAGCTAAAACTATAGTCTAATCATTGTTCACATAGTAAATCATCTTGAGAGTTAAAGAGTTAAAGAGTCAATATTATAACTATTGGTATCAGAACAATCATAAACGATTATATGTTGTGATATATTTCTTACAGGCAATGTGACAGACACACTGAATTCCCTAGACATAAGAAATACCCTTAGTAGTTTGTAAGATTATACGATACGAGCATATAAGTAAGTAAGTAATAAAGTTTATTATTCAAAAAGTAACAATATAATTTAGCGAAATTCGGTGAGCCACAAACTAAGCATCGCTTGGGTCTTGTGGTTCAGGAGTGCGATTAACAATATTATGGTTACTTTACAGTGTGAGATAATAATAAAGACAAGAAATAAAAAATAAATTAAATAAAACATTTGTCAAATTCTAGACTTATAGAAAAGCAAAAATAGTTTACATTTTCTTGGGCTTGTGTAGTTTTGTAAGGTTTGAGTGGATGATGGTGTGTGACGGTGTATGTGCGTGGTGTAGATTCTATAGCAAGGCTTCGGTGTCGTCGTATGATAATATTAGAAGAGCTGAAGTTAGGATTTTCTTACAGGTTGTAGTTGAGCAGTCTCTTAGGTCGTAGATTTTACAAACTTTATTGTAAGTGTTGGGAAAGGAAAAATAGGTACAACGTCGAGCTAGTTCGGATTTATATACGATGCGAATTTTTTTAAATATAGCAGTAATTATGTGCAAGCAAGCGAAGCGGACGGTTCAGGATGTGTGGATGTGTCGGGCGGAACTCGGCGCGGGCAACTAAGATTAACGTTATTTTATAAACGAGTTAATTAACAGCAAATATTTATTGTTCATACGCTACGTTGTTATTAATATTTATAATATTGTCAAACTTTTCATTCTTTTAATGTTTAGGTACCTAACTATTTTAAATGCACAAGGCAAGGTTTGTGTAGTTTAGTATAGTCTTTATCTTCACCATCATTTTCATTCACAGCCTCTAATCTGATCGCTCGCTATAAAAGGTTTCCTCTTATTGTTAACAATTTTATTCCGTATTTGCTTTTACATCAGTGAAATGCTTACAATACATGTATCTATCATCATTATTTACACCAAAATTATTTAAAGTTCCATTTGCCAAAAAGAGCGTAAAAAATTCGTCACCCATCGTCGCCGTGTCACCGGTCTCAGTGACCAACTCTGACACGAACAAAAATACAAGAATTTAACATCTCTTGTCCCAATTCCGTAGAAATTGTCACAGTTCCATAGATTATCCGCTCCGATGGACCGGCCGAGTGAAAGTAGAAACACGTCTGCTTTTGTAAATCAAAACGATCTTTTATAAAATATTGGTTATGATTGACAACGGGGAGCGAAGAAAGTATGAAATTTTGGATTTTCTAACGTTTTCTGCTGCCTTTAAGTAGGGTAATCCATTGATGAGGAAAGTAGAGTGTATCAATCGCTTATTAAGTTAGGAGCGGTGTTATTGGGAGGGTTAGTAATGGTACAGAGTTTAGTTGTCGTTTTAAGTTAATTGTTTAAACTCAGCTGAAGTTGAAAAGCTTTGCCCCCAAAAAGGCGGAGTAACTTAACTTTTTCGGTATTATTGGTACCTACCTCTACCAAGATTAAAATAATAGGTAATATTGAAGTTTCGTATTTCGTACCCCGAAAATAAATACTAAAAAGAAATAGAATATTACAATAAATAGGTACAGGGGGTGCCTAGTGCTAATGTGCGAAGCATACCATTTGACATGTATTTTACCTATGCTAAATCTTAAAAAGTAGCATCAGCAATGTTGAATCATCATGGGTATGTTTGTCTGTCTCATTATCACTGGTAACAGGTTCATTTGTTAGTCTGTTACTAGGCGCTACCCGACTGAGCTATAATGTTCACTAAAATGTAAATATTTTGATGACATCTAGGTACCCTAGAAAGGATAGAATGTGAGCTTGAACTCTTAGTGATAGTGAGTTACTTAGCGTTTCATAAAAATTGGCTGTTGTTGGGCTTGCTTATTAACTATATGTAGATAATTATGTTGTTTGCATTTTTATGTATCTAGGTCGAAACATGGTATTAATAGCCATCCAATTTCTTTAACTATCCATATATCTTTCAGTGCTAAGTCAAAGTTATGGTAAAAGCCTTAATGTTAATCCTAAATCCCAAGTCGGGCTGAATTCCAAACACTAAAGCTTAGACATGGTAAGTTAACATAAAGCACGCGACACACTGACCGACAAACGGCTACCCCCACCGCGACAGGCGGATTCTTAAAAAAAATCGTATCACGAAATTAATTTTTAGGCCAACCTACACGAGGCGCCCGCATCGAAAATTTGTCGCGCACAGACAGAGACAAAACATACGCTATAAACGAGAGTGAAAGAAACGGGTGTAAGCGAAACAGGGCCGCCTAACGGTACACACACGGAAGTATGTCAGTGGCGTAAACACCACTTTATTATACACAGGTCGTAACTAACGACGGTTGGTCATTCAAAACGCAACCTTGACCGGAGGTAATAAAGTTGGAATTTGGGTAGCAAGCGGGCTGGTTTTCGATTTTCACGGTGCTGATTCACGACAATAGAGCTATGTCCGTTTCTGTTTGATGATTACTTATGAGAATCCAGTTTTTAAACCTACCTCAAGGCTAGACCCGCGGCTGGCTATTGATGGCCTATTGACAGGCGATAGCGCCTCGAAGAGTACGACGTAGAAAGTTACTATATCACGCTGAACTGATAACATTACCGATTATGTTAACAATTTACCGACCTGCATTATGTTATATCGGTAAATATTTTTCGCTATATCGTGCATTTTTTATGTGTATAGTACGGTATATTTTCCGCCATGGTTATTTAACCCAGACGTGTAGTTTTTCAGTATTTTTTTATATTTTCACGCAAAACTTTGCAAATTTATAAGGCGTAGGTATATTACGCGAGTATTGAATAAGCTTCAGTCACCATCACGAGTTGACCTAAGGCTCAGTCCACACCACGCGTATATTACTGTTATCGCCCCATACTCGATTCATTCTTGTACGATAAGATCTCCTGCAAACAGATACAATAAGAACAAGCGCATTATCGATACTGCTTTAGTACCGATACTGATGCTGTTTATTTATTTCAGATATTACTGTATCGGTACTAGAATATGTTAGATCGGGATCAAAGAGATTATTGTCTGGATTCTAGTGTGAAATAGCATTTCGAATATTATTGAATTACAGATAGACTTTATTCCAATTCAATTCGAATTTACGTTGACCTCTAAAAGTATTGTGAACTTTATAAGTACGGTTTTTTCTTACCACCATAAAGCGGACAAAATAGAAAACATAAAACTTGCCCAAACATTCTCGTTTATAAAATTACCTCAAAGCAAAAATGCAAATACTCCTACAAAAAAAAGTTAACCAATTTGCATAGGCAAAACATTTATTATTTCAACTGTACCTTGACTCAATTGTTTCCTAGAATTAACAAGTACAGTCGGCGCTTTGATCCCTACATCCTAATTGCCTAATATACTTGTTTAGTCGTTTGTCAAGGCAGCGGGTACCGTTATAGACCCAACGGGTTTTTTTAGGAGTGGACTGTGGTATGCGCACGCGCACCACAACGAGCTTGAGTGGATTTTGGGTGGCCCAGCGGGCTCAGTGTGGGAACACGTGGCGTGTCGTAGCGTGTAGGTGCTATTGTTTTGACCTTATTAGTACGATACGGTAATTGGTACCAATTGTTTTTTAATTTATTGGAATTGAGATTTAGTTTGGAAAAGTATCGGTAATTTTCTTGATTTCGTTTGTAATTGTTTGATTTGGTCCATTTTCGTCGGTGGCGTGTTTCGGTACCCCTAGTATAGATTATCAGAATTTAGAAGAATATTATATATTCCATAATAGATACCACAAATCAAATAGCCAATTCATGTTACAATGATAACAGATATAGAGGAGACACAATCACTGGCAGGTCTTATTGACGCCATCCATATTGAAATTGGTTTAAATACTGGCTTCAAAAAATACTGTGTCAAAATGACAACAGAACTGAAAAACTTTATAAAATCAATCGTACAACAACGAAACGATTATATTTCGACAACCGACCACGATTAGTTGGGCAAGCGCACGTTTACAAAACATTTATTCTACGTTATAAAATTACGCTCAAATGCCCAATAAAGAGAATGGTATCGCAATATCCTATACTGTAAACAAATATCATAATGTTTCGCTGACAAGATATAGAAAGTACCCATGTTTGATATCAATAAGTTTTTCAACTGTTGGACATTGCTGCAACGAACGATAATAATTTACTAGCTTTGTATAACCGATAGCTTTTTACACCACAATTTTGTGAAAACTCCTTTACAAGCAGCACCCTCCTGAAACTGAAGGATTCTTCAGCTTATGTTACGTTTATATGTCATTAACGGCAACATTTAAAAATGATAATTGATGATAGCAGTAAAGGTACTAATATGATTAGGAAAGTTTTAGAGGGATCCTGTTGTATCTTTTACTGGGTAATATCCTTAAAATTTCAGGCCCTCGGGAGACAGAACCTATTAACACTGTAATTTGAAAATATTGTAAAAGCCAATTATTTTTAAAAGAGTAGCCGTGGAGTTTCTTGCCGGTTCTTCTCCATAGGAAGCGACCAATTGGAACCGTGCACCTAGCTTCTGACGTTTCATAAGTGCCCATGTAGGTTTATGTGAAATAGAATATTGTGATTTTGATTTTTTTATTTTGATCGGGCCATTATATCTTGGAAACCAAGTGGCTAAAACCATGCAGTCAATTCTTTTCAACAAAATACGATATTTGGTCTTACCCTAACACACAAATCATTTTGTTTAACAAAACAAAATCAAGTGAAAAGTATTCTTAGAAACAACACGCAAGAGGCATAGTTCAGAGATGTTGCTTCTGTGAACTAGTAAAATGCTAATGAGTGACAAATAAAGACATTGTTTCTATAGTCGTTATGTTAATTTAACTTGTAAAAGGGTTGATTAGCATTTCAATTTGTTTTCCAGAATGTATTTAAATTTAAATAGGGACATTTATATTTTTAGGGTTCCGTATATCCGAATGAAAAAACGGAACTCATATAGGATTGCTCGTGCGCGTTGCTCGCGCGATGGGATCACTCGTTTATCTGTCTGTCTGTTCGTCTGTCATAGCCAATTTTTTCAGACAAATTATGTTGTACACATATCAATTTCTGCGACCCAAACACGGAAGTGTCACGTAAATAAAAGAATTTTGAATATGGGGGCCACTTTTGGGAGACAAATATGAAAAATTTAAAAAAAGTTTTGCACTCTGTACCTTGTGATATATCAAATGAAAGGGCTTATTGTGGGGTGTCTCATGTAATTTTTTTTTTAATGTAAGTAGTTTTAATTTTATTTACGAAAAATAATATAAATCTCCGAAATTAAAAAAATACAGAAATTGGTTCTATACTTATAGATTACAGAAAAACCTATAAGAAGTCTATGGTCTTAAAATAACATGGTAAATCTTCCAATACTGTATACATTACTATCCCATATAGTTGGAATGTATGGGAGAACATGTTTTTCAACTACAATGTTAAGTTTGTTCTTCGGATAAATTCATCCCAACTACGGAACCCTTCACTGTGCGTGGTCTGACATGCGTTTGGACGATTTTTTTTGGAACGGACGCACATTTGTTCTATTTTTTTTTTTTTGCTAATTGAAGGCTGTTGCTGGTGCTACTTCAAGTAAACTCTAATTCTTGTTTAAATCTCTTTTTACAATAGTGTCGATTCTGTTGTGTTTAAAGTAAACTTAATTTCGGTTATTGCTATTTTTGCTGCGGGCTGTGAAACTCTAAATCAAAATGCAGAACAAAAACCTACATACCACCCTATACACCAATCTAAAAACCCGCGCTAATATGCCTCAAAACGAACATACCGTTACTCCAACCTGCCATGACAATCAAACTCGGTAACAACCCGACTGTCCGAATCCCGCGCTGGTCACAAACCCCCGCTCGCCCTAAGGTCGTCGTCCTGAGCACGCTCGGGATAGCCCTGTACAGTTACGGGTCAACCACCGAACGCCTGGCCTTGAGGATCCTCCCGTGAATATGAATAGGACAGGTGGACTCAACGACTGTGTTTTGAGGGAAAAATTGGTGAAATTGTAAGTTTAGTGGTTTGTGTTGTTAGGAAAGAAGGTGAAGTGAAATAGCGTTCATTTGCTATGTAAGTGACGATTTGTTTTAGGCTGTAGTGCTACTTTGGAGGCTCTTCAGAAGTTCTGGATTGGACTGTAGTTTTATTTTATACTTCGGACTTTGTAGACCTAGTTGCCTAGTAGTATTGGTATTCTTCTATCTTGGTTTATTTTGGTTGCAGAGGTCTACATTAGTACATTATTGCAAAGGCCGTGAAATAGGCAATTGCAGGTCGAGTATGAGTTTGAAGGTCAAGCCGTAGGCGAGGACTTCACTAATATATAATACATTTAATTTAAATAATATTAAAGGTTACATTAGTCATATTGGGGCAATTACTAAAAGAAAAAGTTATTGATTTCCCCGGTACATATGTTTGTTTATTATGTATGTAAATAACAAATCAAGACGAATTTTCAGCTTTTCCGCCAATTTTCTATTTATCATCTGTGCCGAAAGGCAAACGCATTTATGGCTATACAGCCACGTGAACGCAATTTGTACTAAGCAAAGAGTATGCCAAGAACGATAAAAGAGATCCAATCAAAGAGTAATTTAATAACCCCAGCATGCCGTTTCAGCGCTTTTTGAATTTGGAACATTACAACGCTCCAACAATGTTTTGCTGGAGCGTTGTAATGTTCCAAATTCAAAAAATGCTCCTGCAATGGATTTGATTTTCTTTGACCGTAAATTCGATACTTCGCGTGTTTCATTTTTCTAAAATAATGACAATATTTCCATGCATGTTTGAGAAAAATATATAAGCAATATAAGATTTTCAGAGACGCTTTATAATTGGTCTGAATATTGACACCAACATAGATCTGAAATAGTGAGGCTACAAATAAACTACAATAATCATCGAAAATGATGTAGATAACCTTTAACAATACAAGCTGTTTAGTATCATCTTTAGACAGAAAAAAAATCACTCCAATAGCCAAATACAGAAAGTTAATCTACGTATATTACACGCCAATATAAATAATGAAATCGCGATGATCTAGATGCTAGAGATAATCGCGTATCTTACAGCTTAGATTTTATGGATCAATCTAGATAAAGAGTGCCTTATAGCGTGGCTATGGTGCGCGTGCGCCACTGGCGATGTAAGGCACAGGGGCAATGGGTTAGCTGCATGGTGTCCGTAAGATAAGAGGTTACTATAGCTTGTTTAGATGTTTGTTGATGATGAGAACAGTTTTGTTTTCTGTGAATTTAGAAACGATTATGGTCCTGTTTTTCAAGCTTTTTATGTGTTAAGCAAAAGCTTAGTATGTAAAAGATATTAATTGCTTTCTGTTTTAAATAACCTTACCACTTTTTTATCATATTATATGTACAAACGATAGGCTTTTCTCTATCCCCTACTACCGGGCAAAGACCCCTATGAAGTTAGAATATGAACTCAAATAACCTAAACATCTAAATATATTTCAATAACCAGTTCCTACATCTCATCTTTATACACAAAAAGTTTAATAACTAGCATTGCACTCACACATGCGAGCATGCAGCTTACGTACATCCATATTATATGTACTATGTATATATATTGATGTGTCGACGCGTATGACGCATGCGCGAGCCGCTAGACCACTTGTGACGTAGTGACACTCCCGTCAGATACAGGCAGTTCACAAAAACAGATCCTGTACCCTAATTGAGTAACAAACTTAGATTGACATTCCCTTTCATTTTGAAAATGCAACAAAATCCATCGCTTTTCGGGAATTCATTTGCTCAACAACAAAAACAACGCAATGGATATTGTTGAATTATCAGAATGAAAGCAGTTGACATTGCGAGTGTGTATGATGCGTCGTATTTCAATAAAATTATGTTCATAAATATTTATAAAATAAATTGTTAACTTTCTTATTAAGGTCTCTGAAGTTAAATAACGTTTTTGCCGTTTTTATCGTTATATTATTAGCGGTAGACCGCATAGTTATTACAATGGGTTACGAGCTAATTTGAATAGTTGGCTAGTTTGCACATCTAGTGCAATTCGACGGTTGGCCAATCACTCAGCTGTTTGTTATAAAAGACATTGCGGTATTGTAATATTTAGTATTGGTAATGTAATGTTTGTTATTCGTTTTCTGGTAGTTGGTATTGTTAATGTGTTGTATTTTGTGTTGAAGTCAGTAGCGACTTTACTGAATAGATAGATACCGTCGTTCAATTTTGTATGCATTTATTCCGAAACTAATATCATAAATGCGAAAGTGAGCGAATTTGTTTGTTTGTTACTCTTTCACGCTAAAACGGCTGAACAGATTTGGATGAAATTTGGCACATGGGTAGACCATGATCTAGGTTAGCACATAGGATGCTTTTTATGTCGATATTTCCAGGATCGAGACGTATGTGCTGCAATTTAGAGGCTTTATAAGTAGACGATGTCATTTGGCTGTACATGATTCTGGCTTTTCATGATACTGCAATGGACAGACTTTAAAAAACTAAAACTTAGCTATACACATTATCTAAATACATGTCTCAGAAAGGAATCATCCTATACGTTCTATACACGAGAATATTTACATGGCGACCGACTCGTTGTCCGAGTCAAGGTGGCGATGGCGGTACAGTTAACCATTGTTTACATACGCGCTCGCTCCGACTAGGTACGCTCAACTGCACATACATCGTAATAGTTTGTCATTGACAGCGTTTTATGACATAGCAATAAGGGCGAATTTCATAGTTCAAGTGTTAACTGGTGTGTTGTTGACCGTACTACACATCGTTATGAGCGCATGTACCGATCGTACTAGCCTTTGTTTATGCTAATGTTGACAGCTTTACGGGTTAGCTATTAGCCGTTTATCAGGCTGAGGTTCACTGCTGTAGGTAGGCGAATGATATTGTAGTGTCTAAGGTCGGAAATGGGCTGAGAAATGTTATAGTTTTAAACTATGTGTGGGTATAATATGTAGTTATATGAAAGTGGCACCAACTCATCCCTCTAGCGTGGTAATAACCGACGCCTTAGAGTGGAAACCTAGTAAATGTAAAAGAAGTAACTTTTCAGGAGGAAGAAAAAATCGAGTGCTGTAAAGTTTTTATACGGCGTCTTTTATGTTTTTTTAATTAATTAACATGGAAATTTAACCCGCTTTTATATGCAGAACTGCGAACATAAAAGACGCCGTACAAAATCTTACAGCACGCAGTTTTTCTTCCTCCTGAAAAGTTACTTCTTTTACACTTATGAGGTTTTCACTCTAAGGCGTCGTAGTGGAGTTTCAGAGGCGTATTTCCTCGATAGATCTGATTAGGACATAGCAATATTGAAGCTTAGAAGTCAACTACACTATTAAACATATCCTTTGTTACATTCTATCTGTAAAATAATTTTAATGTAATTCCAGAGATGATCTCTTACAAACAAACAAACAATTTTACCTATTTATAATATCAGTTTAGACTCACGTTGTTTTATAAAAAGTTAAAAAAATATTTTTAACAAAACTAATTTCATCATCATAGTTTATCCAATAGTCATCAAATACAATGCCCTAACAAGTAGACATATCCATACACTGACACCTGCTAAGAATGGCGTCGCGTGGCGAATCAATTGATGGCACCTACTAATGGGGAAGCACCATAAACCTGCCAGCCTGCCAGCTCCCGTCGACATATGAAGCGCGATGCTCTCTAACAAGACCTGACAGGTGCTGTGAGAACTTGAGTTTACTCGCCTGCAATAAGGGAAATAAAGTGTTTGTTTGTGTTATGAAAAATAATTATCTTTTAGCAGGTCAAAGTTTGATTAATACCCACCATAACTTGAGAAATAGTACGTCTCTTTTTATGAAGGTATGTTACATCTCTTTAAGGCCCAATTTTTTAATCTTCAGATTAGTTTTATTTGTAGAATAAATATGGGGGTTGGTTTCGGTTTATATTTTCTTAACAAAAGCTGTCAAATCTTCATATTTATTCTTCACATAAAAGTTATCTGACGATTGATAAGTCAGCAATCTGTCTGTCTTATTATTCTCTGTTTACAAAAGTAAATGAATGGTAATCATGATTGATTATCTCTAGTTTAAGTAAGTAAGTTGGAGAGTGGAAAAGAAAATGAGAGTCCGAGTCATTTTCATACGAATACAGGGTTCTACTTCTTGCAAGGATTTTATGGCGCTTGAATGGCATTGCCAAGGAGGCGTTGTTGGTAAACATTTGTGAAATTTTATTGAAAAAACAACATGGCGACTTTAGTTCAGATTTTTCTCACGCGGCAAAAGATCCTTGTATATAGTTGCACACATGTTAAAGTAAAGATAAAAGCTTCATAAAGCCATATATATATTTTTAATTTTTGCAACCACCACACACTGAACTTCCAACAATAAGCAAAAAGTTATAAACGGAACTGTCAGTATTATTATTTTTGATGGCAATACTATTATTAAAGGCTACGTCACAGGTCGTTCACCGAGATATGAGGCTGTCATTATTTTCTGTTCGGTACTACATTGTTATTGGTACTCAGTTGCAGGTGGTTACTGGTGCAAAAAGGGGGCGGAAAGCGAATTAATAAAAAAACATAACCCTTCTTCGTAGTCGGGTAAAATAGTCGGTTTGAATTGGTAGTGACTTACTAGTTTGTTACAAAAGCTGATAAATTCAATGATGGTTAATTAAGTGATTGAAACTACGAAGAATATTAATTTAACACGAATTATTTTGAAAATATTCACTTAAAGAAATTCACTTCTCAATGTTCTATTGATCAATCTCAATTTCATTTTTATTAAACCTTGCATTGGGATAGATTGAATGCGGAAGGCGGAGGACAGGGTGTTGTGGCGCAGTCTGGGAGAGGCTGGCCAGTAGTGGACTGTGATAGGCTGAGTTGATTGAAACCTTGCGTTCTCACCGAAATCGCTAATCGCTTGTAACTTAAAAAAATTACGTTAACCGCCGTACGATCAGACAAATGAGTTTAAATAACAAACAAAATGTTCCTTTTTACTTTTAACTGAACACTCTGAGCGTAACAGTCAACGAGCGAATTAGTCAAAAAGATAATATCTTGTTTTAACATTTATTGTAATAAACAATAAAAGATAAGTGCGCCAAATGTTTTCATGTCGAAATATTTATTTCGACAGTTTAATTTACATGAATGTTTTTTTTAATGTATGCATGTTATTGTTTATGTTTCTTTGTCTTACGTAATTTCTTGTCTAATTTATAGTTCTCAGGCGAACCGTTGAAAATAACGTACTGAAGGAACCTGGGGGCCTACCACCAGCTTTTATAGCAGAAGTGGAGCTATACGTTCTCAATATATATAGCTTCATCTCTTACTGGACATTAAGTCAGTATCTTGAAAACATCAAGCTTAGTGCTCACTGCTAATTCCTTTCTCGAACGGGATTTCAATTAAAATTTTTAAAAAAAAAATAGTTAAGATTCTGTTAAGTCACTGTTTGAGTGTTAGCACGCTAATAGCTTTGTCTAACAAAATGTTTGTCATGCTAAATGCCGTGATAACGCGTTTTAATAACACTGTCGGTAAACTTTACTTGAACGCAAAAAACGGCGATATTTTACAATTTTCTCAAGACTACAAGTATAACAAAACTTTTACTTGGCAAATAGAAAACGCACATCACCCTCTTATGGTTTGAGTACTAAGGTAAAAAATCGCATGAATTTTCATTGTTTACTAACATGACTTGACGACTTTTACATTTCGCAGCGCCCCGCTAATACGGTTTTCTATGATTTGGGCATTTCGTTTTGTTATAGCCATAAGCATTTTTACTGTAAACACAACTTTTCAGTTTTCTTATGCATAGTACAACTTGCAATAATTATGCAGTAAATAAGGATTGTTTGGGGGTTATTATATCCTCGTCGTATTTAAAATAATTAGAATCAAAACGGATTATATTCATCAACGATAGAAGAAGCAGCGTAAGCACCTTAAGGCAATTTAAAACTTAATTCTGTTTTGATAATTCATCAACTTATTGGCATTTGCAGTATCTTTAAATTAGAACAAAGTAGATTATTTTTAGAGTTATTAATTTGCATCAGTTTTATTAAAATCGTCTTTTTTTTCTTTGTGCAACAACCTTACACTATTCGAATAATAATAAGAGAAAATACGTCATAATTTTCTCTTTCGAACCATAGATCCCAATAAATCGTTCCCTTAATAGAATAAATTAAAATTCATAAATAAAATCTGCTCCCTCAGGCTATAGAAAAGACATCAACGCGCGCCGCGGTACGGTGACCTACTGACAGTGCCAATGTGTGAGTGAGTGTGCACACAACATTGTTTACGTTTACTTGTGCGCACACTGTGGGTATGTAAGTGAAGTTACACACACATACACATAACGCAAGTACACGTTAATGATTTGAAAAATAAGTTATGACTAAGCAATTTTGCAAGTGAAAGTGAAGCGTACTAAATGTTTTTATGTCAGATTGATGATAACAATTAGTGTTCTTTGCCGGGATATAGTGTATACTACGTTGGTTTAAAAGGACAATATAGTTTAACATGTTAAAAGTCAGTTATGAACAATTTTCTGGTACAAATTCGAAGAAGATAAATGCTTTCCTATTTATATTGGATTGACAATTCAATAATTATTTTATTACATTTTTACAAAAAACATTTAAAACAAAAATTATCACATTAAGAAGACTATAAATAAGTGTCCTATAGTAGCGACACAGTAGTATGGTAGTGACACAAAATTCTCCAATCAATCCATCTAATGCACCACGCACACACACTCACTCACGCCCCGCCCCCGTATTGCACACACACAAGCCCACTAGTGTGTGCGTTCGTGTGCGTCATCAACTTTCTTTCGCAGTCGCCGGCGCACCTCGTTTCTTGCAACCGTGACATTGTAACTACTGCGAACAGGTCCGTGAAACTTCGCAAGAACTTGAACACTTTGAATTATTTAGTTGACTGATTTGGACTTGTGATCTGACTTCGTTTGACTCATTTATAACATAATAATGATTGTGTTTGAGTTTTACGAGATGAATAATTTGATGGCACAGTTATGTTCAGTCGCAACGCTACGGGTCACAGGTTCGATTCCCGTACTGAATTGTGGCCGTAATACTTATTCTAGTCTGAGTATTTGTATGTGTGAGAGATTTGTGTTTGTGTAAACGCATAAAATTTTACGATACATGAATAATTCCTAGTTAAGTGTAGAATTTTAGTAAACGAAGCTTTTCAGCACCACAAAATTAGTATGTCAAGGCAAGTAATAATAATGAGATTTTTTGCATTTCAATCACTTTCCCGGCAATCTTCTAAGAATGAAAAGGAGAATAGACTAGCCGAATGGAACAAAAATGGTTTGGCATGCTCCCTGACAATCAGAAAGGTCTAATTTTGTACAGAAAGGTCACCCATCCTTAGACCGACAGCGGCAAGGGTAACTGAACCTCACAGATTGATGTATCCACGCGGCCGTTATTTAGCCGCGAGGTACTAACTTCGTTGAAAAAAGAACAGAATCTTCATCACATTAATTCAAACGACAGTTATCTCAAAAACCATCAAACGCTATCACATCGCACATCATCAATCACTTCCTGCCACTTCCTGCCACTTCTGCTACATTCTGCCACTTACAGTTACTGCTACTTAAACTTATACAACTTAATTTACGTACAGCCTGAATCCTTGATCGGGGCCGAGTATATCTTTATTGTGGATCTAACACAATAATGATCTGTCTATAGATCCGATAGTGATCGATCGGGACAGTTATGCTCAAGAGTGTACGGTAGTCAACAGAAACTTTATAAGTTAATATACTTATGATATTTTGGAATGTGAAGATGTGTGTATGGTTATGATGTTAAATGATAAACACTGTCTATAAATCTTTCATGTCCAGAGATCTACAAGGAACTTAAATATTATTGCAAACAGACTTTTTGAATGAATAATGCTAACATGCAATATCTTTTCATTCCACATACCTCAGTGTCTCAAGACGAAAGTCTGATCAGTGCGTGTTGCCAGTGATGACCAATGGTACTGAAACGTGGTCGCTCACGATGGGCCTTATCAGAAGGCTAACAGTCACTCAAAGGGCAATGGAGAGGGCTATGCTTGGAGTTTCCCTACGTGATCGAATCAGAAATGAAGAAATCCGCAGGAGAACCAAGGTAACCGACATAGCCCGAAGTATTGCCAAACTTAAGTGGCAATGGGCAGGGCACATTGCTCGCAGAACGGATGGCCGATGGGGCCGAAAGGTTCTGGAGTAGCGACCGCGTATCGGAAGATGTAGCGTTGGAAGGTTTCCCACAAAATGGACCGATGAACTTGTGAAGGCCGCATGAATCAGCTGGATGCGGAAAACACAGAATCGGTCGAAGTGGTGGTGCTTGGGGGAAGCCTATGTCCAGCAGTGGACGTCTTTCAGCTAAAATGATGATGATGATGAAAGCTAATAGTTAAACCTAGTTTTATTATTGTCCTAGACATATTGATGTTTACAATGTTATTTCCGAAATCGAAAGGAGTTGTTATTCCCGCGGCGAAAGACGTCACGTGAATTGGGCTCACGAAAAGCGGTGGTAAAACTTAAAACATAATTATTTAAATAGCATAAGCATAATCGGCCTATAATGTTCCTACTGCTGGGACACAGACCTCTTCTCTGTGAGAGGAGTGGGCCATAATCAACCACGCGGGCCCAGTGCAGGTTGTAGGATGTCATATGTCTTAACTTTTGGTTCTAGGATATACCGGTTTCCTCACTATGTTTTCCTTCACCGTTTTGAGAGTAGTGTTAATGTTTTTTTACACAAGGTTAACTCACGTCGTACAACTTGTAGCGGTTACACCGCCGCATACGAACTACGCATCATAGACATGACGTCACACAAATCCTGCATCGCGCAGTTAGAGTTTAGCGAGCGATCGACATACATCTTGTATGTATTTCAACTTCAAACCGATGGGCAGTTGCCCGCCAGACACAACACCCGTCTGGTCGGAGGATCCTCCCTTTTCTATGGTGGATGAGTGAACTTTACACCCTGTTCCTCATACCCCTAAAAACTCGTAAGTCCGTTACCACTGGGACACCACCGCTCCTATTTTAAACAGGCGTGCCGTCTATTACATGAGACTTTAACATGACTATAACTGGCGAAATGTGGGTGATGTAGACCTCTGCTGAACCCTTCGGGGAATTACACAGGTGTTGTTTTATTTAAGGTTGTGTATTCTGAAAGTTGCAATGTCGCAAATAGCTGTCAAACATATTTCGCGGTTTTGATTAATTTGTCAATATTACTAATTCAATTATAAAATTTCGGACTATAGTGCACAAAAATATTGATTATAAACTGAAATGAAAAAAGTAGAAGGTATTATAACAGTTTTTTTTTTTGTAAAAATAATACTTGGAAGGTTTTCCTTTGAAGGGTTTTTTACACCTAAAATTAAAAATTCAGTATTCAAAATATTTTACTTCACATAAACCTACACGGGCTCTTATGAAACGTCAGAAGCTAGGTGCACGGTTCCAAATGGTTGTTCCCTATGGAGAAGAGCCGGCAAGAAACTCCACGGTGACTCTTTTAAAAATAATTGGCTTTTACAATATTTTCAAATAACAGTGATAGTAGGTATGGGAAGACAGTGTAGGTCTTTCAACAAGTCAATCTGCCTGGTCTTTTCCCAACTATGTTAAGGTCGGCTTCCAGTCTAACCGGATGCAGCTGAATACCAGTATTTTACATGGAGCGATTGCCTATCTGACCTCCACAACCCAGTAACTGAGTAATACCATACCCCTTGGTAAGACTGGTTATCAGACTTTCGGGCTTCTGACGACCCGTAACGACTGTCAAAGATCCACGAATGACAGCCGGGACCAACAGCTTAACGAGCTTTCCGAGACTCCGAGGAGTCTCGGTATGTAAAAATGGTCACCCATCCACGGACCAACCCCGGCAAGCGTAGCTTAACATGATGGATCGACCCGTGTGGCTGTTATTATTTAGCCACAAGCTCCTCGAGGTCTTTCAACAAGTACCAGGTAATTAACAAAATCTTTTAAATTATCTTAGTTATAGCAATTCATAATTTATATTTTAGTGCACCTTAAAGCGATTTTTTATCATTTCACATTATTAATATTTGAGTTTAACCTATTGCCACTGTCCTGTACAGTGTGCCGCGCGGGCGCACGTCCTGTTTGTAATTAATCTCTCACTAATGGCAATAACTAACAACTTTATTGGGAACACCCTCATCGTGACGTCATCATGAAATCGTTCATTTTTATTCGACGGCTCGGTAGCCAGCTGATTGTTTTGACACACTCTGTCTGATTGATTGGAGAGTTTCGGAAACTAATTAATGATTTTATTTGTGGTTTAATGTATTGATCAACGGGATAGTTACCTAAATGATTTGATTTGATTATACTTGAAATTAAAAATAATATGTGCTGTTGTTTGATATTCCAAGCTATTAAACTATTTTCTATTTCCGTTTAAAGTTATTTATTACTTCAATTCCAGCGGTTTAGGAGTAACACGTATGAAAGATACAAATTCCTTTACAAATTATTCCTTATCCAATATTATTTAGTCAGCATTCACCCATAAATTAAACACACACGAACTCATAAAAAAACATAATTTTACGGTTTCCACCAGTTCTGTAAAACTAGTTTGAATTTTTGAAAAACTAACTAGATTATTTTACCGTTACTGACGTCACAGTGGTAAAGCACATTGTTAAGATGTTAATTGGAGCATTTGAGTAACAATTAATTTAATATTTTTATTACATTTCACACAATTCTTTGAGGTGTGAATGTTTTTGTGAAATTAATTAGAGTTCAGACTGTTTTGTGTGTAAAGTGATTGTTGAAGAAATGTAATTATTTGATGAGAATTCACTCTGTAATAATAATAATTTTCTTCAACTATAATCTAAGTATAGATTTTTCTTTAGATAGAAAGCCTTCGATTCCTGAATATCTCATCATATTCATTACTATTATTACTTTATTATTTTGGTTAAATTAACATTCTGTTTGAGTTACGCTTCCATGTACAAATTCAACACATAAATATAATAAAAGATAAATAATAAAATTGGGATAGATTATATGAAGATGTGACTGTTTTCGTATCCTATCGTTACATTTATGTATTTTTTAAACTGAACCTTCTGATCTTATTTATTAAGTGGTCCGCCATTTTTCGCGCCTTGTATCATCCGACATTATTTCATTAAGTACTGGCCGCTCGTTTTTATAGGTATATTTATAAACACACATAGAATAAATTTAATATGGCGTAACGGAGCTCAGCAAAATCTCATGTAATTGGGTGTTCGCTGACAGAATGAACACAAGGGATACTGTTAGTGCCCAAGGGATAAGATAATGGCGAGATGTGTTGAAGAATATCGTTCTGTCTGCTACTATGGTAGAATATTATCCAAAACATTATTTTCCAGACGTTAAGATTTTAAAGGAGTACAGAAAAGCCACTATAACTGCAAAAAGACTGACGAAAATGCCATAACGATTATTTTACGTAATTTAACATAACTGTTTGAGCACCCGGTTACTGGAATGAATATCAACACAAAACTTTGAAGTTATCAAACGCATGTCAATTATTGTGATTTACTTATTGAATTATTGACAGCCAATCAAATCACTAGATATGAGTTTAATTTTGACACGACGTCGTTGATTGTCGTTCCGGAAACAAGTTGTTAGTATTGAAACGAAATGAAATGAAATCTTTTATTTCGAGATATAAAATCCACGTCCCTGGTCCATCCTGGTCATCCAGGTCCTCGATTCCCGGGTCGGGTAGTGTTATTGGGTTTTTCTATCTGAAATTTCTCAGTAGCAGCCCGGAGTCTGGATTTGTGCCCGGTTGCTGGCAATAGGCTCGCCCTCTATTACATGGGACTTAAACATAACTGACGAAATGTGGGTGTACCTGCTACAGGGACACCTCTGCTCAACCCTTCGGGGAAACAAGGCGTGATGTTATGTTATGTAAAATCCACAAACAAGTTTCAATAAGTACACACATAGATAACGTAATAAATATACAATATAATAAAAATATGGCAGATTTTATGTATTGCGATCGTGATTTTGCACAAGAATCGCTCGTATCTCATCACTTATACTGACGTCGAACGTTTATTTATTTTACAAATATTAATTACTTTCCAATTACGGACAGATGCTGAGTTTTTGTGGTAAATTAAGAATTCGATTTTCGTGTGATACAGTACCTGTACTTAATTTACCGGTAAAAAGCCTAAATATAGCTAGTATTTCTGGTAAGTGAGAATTTAAATAGACTAGAAAATACGAAAGATTTTAAGTAAGATTGCCGAAATTTTCATGGCTATTTTATAATTTTACTAAGCGCAACATTGTTTATGTTAGGCACATTTAATATATGTATAATACAAAAAATCAATTAAACCATCGTCTGATATACCTTCATCGCATTAAAAATTCTTTCTTTTTTTCTAACTATTGTCAAATCTGTAGATATACAAACCTCAACGACCCAGCATTTGGTTCCAAAACCCAGTTTAACCCGAGACTTATTACTTGCTATTGTCAATAACCAGTTGATAACCGTGATCACCAGCTGACTTAACCCCCACACCGCTAAGACCTCACGCGGTATGTTATTACCGGCATCGGCATCGCATAATACCGCAGTAATGAACGGGTTAGCTTCGCATGTCATTCGCAGCAAATGACATGGGCACAATTTTTTTGGGTTATTTATTTATTATAGTGGGACAATCATAGATGTACATTTTTTTCGTCTCCGGTAGAATAGAGAATGTATGAGATGATTTGGTAAAAAATTAGAATATAATAATATGGTGGAATTAATATACTTATATTTTATGTACTAAATTATTAATAAAATAGCAGCCCAAAGTCTGGATTTATGCCCGGTTGGTACTGATGAGATGTGGGTGTATTTATAGGTACACTTCTATCTAAATCTTCGGGTAATAGAGGCGTGCTGTTTTATAAATAAAGTAGATACACATTTAATAACTGTAAATAAACTAAAAGCCCGCTCTTTTGTATTTCAGTGTCTTTCATATGACTCTGAAAAATAAAACTAGAAAAAACCGCTCAATTCTACAAAAAGGCGTTAAACAGAAGACCAGTTGAGCACCGAATTAAAAAACAAACTGTATTTTGGCCACAAAAATGTGTGTATGTGACCACTATGTGGGTTTACGAGCGACGCCTCGTTTGTATGTGGAACGCGTACGTTTAGTATTTAGAACTAGTTGAGACAGATTTGTGTACGCAAGCGTGCTTACGAGGATAATCTCCGTGCTTTTGTTTGTGACTGAACCTACGTCACATGCGTAAAGCAACATTGTCTTGGCTAGAGATGAACTCTTCTTAATATTGATGAAAACAGTTCTTATTTAAGGTTTTCAGCCTAAAGAACTGTTCCACTACCTCAAATGTTCAAAAAGTAAGTCACGCTCATTCAACATAATATACTTGTACAAGATGTAATTAGATACACAATTAAAATTGCTGTATACAATGCGTCTGGTCACCGGTGTCCGACCCGACAAGGCAAAGTAATATCATCAATTTTATCGACAAATCCACCATAATAAGGTATTTTGCTCCTACTGTTTTGAAATGGCGGTCATTTTAATATTTTTGTTTACTGAGTTTCATTTATTTTGCAATATCTACCGACGTAGAGGTCCTATAGGCATAAATTAAAACCATAAAAAAATACTTGAAACGTAAAAAGTGTGAAAAAATAAGACTGTTAACATACCTTTTTTTACTTTTTTCAAAATGACGTCCGCGATATATCGCAACAAGAAAAAAAATAAAAAGCTTGTTAAGGTGGATTTGTCGATAAAATTAGTCATATTGCTTTACCTTAACGGGTCGGACACCGGTGACTAGACACACGTATCTTTATACCTATAATTGGTATACGAAGAGATGAAACTACGAACGGAAGAAAAAAATCAAAACAAGAATTTGGAAACAACCGCGTATCAGACTTACCTATACGACTACGTGAGCAATTTCCTTTACCTCAATAAACTCAACACAAAAGCTCTTTCACGCATCAATTTTAACATTTTCGTACTAAAACGATTTCGAAGTAAAGTAAGTAAGTACATAATTTGGGCAGCTAATAGGTAGTTGTCAGTCAGCATGTACCGGGTAGCCGGGAGGGAACAGGTTCCTTGAGGTAACGGGACCGGAGTGACCTCAATACGGTTTTCGGAACCTTTGGCCGGTGGAGTCGATGAAGGACACGTGAGCTGAGATGCGTTGATTTTGTGTAGGTTTTCAACGAGATCAAAAAGGTGGATTTGAACTGTAATGCTCTATTTATTAACTAAATTGAATAAACCCGCCCCAGCTTCACACGGTTTTTATGACTTGACAAAACATCGAGATTTCTCATATTCACTTGTCTTCCGGAATAAAATCTCTATATGATGGTGGAAACCGCATCAAAATCTATTTTATAGTTTAGTTAGAAGAACATCGTGGTCACACAGACAGACGCGAAATGCGAATTCATAATAGGTATAGTAAAATTGAAAACCAAATTAAATCTCATAACGAGACATCGACTTCCGAAACAATCCGAGCATTTCCGACTTCAGTAGTATTATATTTACTCTGTAGTGAATAATCCTATATAATCCTAATATTAAAAATAGTATTGCTTACATACATTAGGCATGCCTATTAGGTAAATAACGCAAGTGGTAGTTGAGCCGTGTCTACTTGACGAATGCCTAGAGTATGCAATTTGTTGTCTCATTATTATAACTTTATCTTTCAATAGAGACTTATAATTAGAGATCGGATATTCGGATGCATATTTACCTAAAGTTTATATTTGGCTAAGAAATTATGGAAGTGGCTTCTTAATAAATAAAAAAATGAAATGAAATGAAATTGTTTATTCTGTAAATAGGATATCGGAATCACTTTTACACGTCATATAAAAAAATATTAAAAATAAGCTAGATGAGTTCGGCTTTTCCTATCTGACTACTCTGAGAAGAAAGGCCGAAACAAACTCAGAGGTCGCAGTCTCTTTTAAAGTCCAGACATAATCTTGGTCAGGCCATATGAGGACCATGTAGATTAGTGTCTGAAAAGGTCTTTTGAGGAAAGAACCACACAGATTTGAGTGGACCTGTCCAGTCAGTGCAAGCATTTGTCAGTAATCGTGGAGCTCAACTTAGAACTTAAGGAGCTCAACTCGACGAGCAGTACCAAAGAAAGGACATTTGGGTAAGCAGCAAAAACTACTCAAACTGCCAGACCATCACTAAAACTAGAAGAGAAATAAAAATAATATCCACATAGTCCTCACATTCACAATAGTTAAAATAATATAATACTTTACAAAGTAATCATGTCATTTTGAATATAATTTTGAATAAAATTAACATAAATCCCGGAATTCCATAACATTCGAGAATGCACAACTAATCAGATACATGGTATGGAAATGACTTATCAGCCCTCTTATGAAGGTTACTTTTGCGGTGTTAACATAAAAATTTATATACCCACTAAACATTTTTTCACGAAACTCAAGACACCGAGTTGTTTGTCGCTATGTGCTATGCCAATTTGGCAACCTACTTTACAACATTAACTAGCATTTCCATAGATAAAAAGTACTAAATTATCAAATTCCAGAGTCGCGAGATTTTTGCGATCGATACAAAAGTGCATTCCATATTAGCCAAAACCTAAATGTTAGTAAATATAATACATTCGATTCTATAATCACAACTCTTAAAAGTCGATCCGGGAATCCCGGGATTTTTTCGATACAAAAGTGCATTCTATAATAGCCAACACCTCAACTTTAGGTAAATATGCATCCGAATATCCGATCTCTACTTATAATGTTACCTATATTCAAGCATTTATGTCAAACCAACTTTAACTCGAAAAACTTATTGATATGAAAATAAAAACATTTTTGCCCTCAAATGTACCATGTATATTAGCGCATCTTTTATTTTGAAAACAGATGATATCAAAACATAAATTTGTTCTTACATAATTCGCCGAAACCCATAAATTAACCCTTTCAAGGAGCCGCGACACGAATGCAACATTGTTGTAAGTAAAATAAAAAAGTAAGCCTCTTTTATAGCCGTCAGCGAGTTTGTATGTAAATTCCAAAGAAGCCAGTTTTGGCTGTTTTTCATCGTTTGACCCAATTTTTTGTGCTAAATAAGAGCCATCTCACGGATGTGAGCGATTTCGTGACGCAATTTGCCAAAAGAAAGTTATGCTTTTTTTCCTGGTATTAAATAAAGGAAAACATTTGTGGTTTATTTTAGATATTTCGTCTTTAACTTGGGTATTTCCGATACGAGCTATCTCATTGAGCTAAATATGAGTATCATCTCGCGAATTTAACGCGAGTTCAATATAACAACGCGTTTAGGGTGCTGCTGGGGCTACCACGATTCTGCAGTGCTTCGACTATGTTCGCAGAACGCACACCGATGGGTTTCATGCTCTTATAAGGAAGCAGTGTGCGTCGCTGCTGAGTCGTGTTAGGTCCAGTAGCAATAGTATAATAAGCGTGTTCGCGGACAGGTGGGACTCTCCACTGCTGCGCCACTGGATACGTTTGCATACTGCACTGTGAGCAGTGGACAGTTCCTCCCGGTCTTAGTGTATGTAACTGTGTCCTTAACTGGTTTTTATTTTGTGTATGTTGTTTTGTTTGTTTTTATTTTGATGTGAATTGTTTATAAAATGTGTATGTCGAAATATGGATTTTTTCTGAATTAAATGATCATATTATTATTATATATATTAACGGGTCTTGCAATTTAGTCTGAAGACTTTTTTCATATAAGTAGAAACCTATGTTTGATGAGTCATGTTTGTTTAAATAAACCATTAATCATTGTATGTCCTTGACCTCGTCGGGCTATACTTTCTTAGTGAGGTTCTTCTCACAAATAATAATACAAATTCTGTGAAAAGAAAGTAGTGGGTAGATTTTCCTTAAAGAAATCCTTTTCATGGAATTTGATTCACTTGTTAATAAATGCAACATTTATATGTAAATGAATAAACAGTGTGGTTTTACCAATTCGATAAACATTTCAGATATATATTTTAAAACGTCATTAACTTTTACATAGATACATTAATGTATAAATCTGAAAAAATAACCAAGAAAACTGGCTCATAAAAGCTCACTTTGTAAACTTTCAAAACCAACAATTATGTAGCTCGTATGATATATTTCCATTTAATAAATATTTTTATTGGCTTATAATAACTTATGGTTATAGTTATAATTACAGTGCTGATTCTACCATATTTTATGCCACTTGTTAATCATCGGTTAACTTCAAGCAATAAGTGATCGCTAACTCGATAACTATTCGACAGCAGTTTTTGTTTAACAGATACACAATACAAGCAATTTAAATCTTACAATACATTAAAGATGTACTACTATGTATGTAATTTATCTTGTCAAACGCGAAACTGTAATTTGACAGGTAAACTGTTACTGAGATTATAATTATTTTGCAAGGCTTTTGAATTTGACACCACTTGACTTTTGTATTTTTTTGTTGAAAATGATTTTGCAAACTTAACGCAATTAAAGTTTACAATGTAACAGTACTTTATAAAAATGTTATGATAGGTAGAATCACTATCATTTGTGCGATTGAAGCTTTTTAACCTATTGACCAGATTAATATGACAATATGGAACCTGTTAAGCAGAATAGATCCAACCAGCAATTTTTATGAAATTAAGTTACGAGAATCTACACATCGAGTTTTATATTTGCACAAAAGATCCTGGCGGTCTGATGACATTGCCCTAACAAAAACTACCAGATGATTATAACTTGGCCTGATATTTTTGTTTACACTTCTAAACTTCAAATCGCATTTACTCAAAACTAACAAAATGTTAGTTGGATCTAATCTGCTTAACAGGATCTAAATTTTTTTGTGCCCGCGCCGCCTCCGTCCTATTTATACGACTGAAAATCTATTGCAATTGATATAAAACCAAGCGGTCAATAGATTCATTTATAATATACGCCGTAAACGGGAGTTAATATGAAACACCAAGTTTGAAAACTCCATGTTTGATTTCCAAAGTTTTCTATCTTTTACCAAAGCTTAAAAAACTGCAAAAAATCTTCTTCAAAATGAGACTGAATTGTGTGTTTGTGAATGTCACGGTAAAGCCTCGTCTCTATAATTGCCAAAAATTTATCGGTCTAATCATCCAAGATCACACGAAATAAAGAATAATCTTTTTAACAAAACGTGTGACTGAAAGTCTCACGACTTCGTGTATGGTCTCAAAGATAATAACCCAAAATTTAATAACACTCGCAAAACAAATCCGACAATTAACCTGGCTTTACAGTTAGACTCGTTTCACTTTTTGAGACGAAAGCCTTCCCCCCTGCGTCTCCATTTCACCGCACTCCCCCGCAATGGCCTCGAAACCTCGATTCAAAGTCAAGTACTGGTCACGTGACTGTACTGGATTTGTGGCAAAAATCGGGCACGTCTAGAATTCATGACAAAAATCACGTAAAACTTTTTCAGTTTGTGCCAAAAACAGTAAAAACAATTTAGTTAAACTAGAGTTAAAATTGGCACTTGTCACTAAGGCACACTTGCACCACAAATCATATACGCGTGTAGCACTAAACTTAGTAAAAACATCATTCTGTTTCTATCAATTGTTTGAAGAGTAACAGAGACAGAATGATGTTAAAAACATGTTTAGCGCTAAATGCACTTAGTGATATGTAATGCAAGCAGGTTTAAAATAGGCATCAAAGTATAAAACTGCGTTTAATTCGTGGTTATTTAGTGTTATGATTATGACTAAAGGGTTAGTAAAAGTTATTAAAAGACACTTACTGGACAAAGTAAAAGGCGTTTTGATCATGTAAAGCAATTAGGCTTTGCTTGCTGCTCATTCCTTTCTTCTTTGTATCACTGCTGATCTAAAAACAAAAGAAAAAAACAAACTAAATCAACTGCTTTAAGAAAAAAATACAATTGTTTTATACACTAGTGACAGGTTGAAACATTATCCTACTTTTGATAGGCCAGAGCGGTATAAATACATAGTAGGATTATGCCATCAATGTACTGACAACTTCTATATATAGTTAAATAAGGACTTTGATATAATTCTTGTATAAAATCATTTAAGCCCATTAAACGTGCCTACGAGTCAATTAATTATATAAGTAAGTATTTCTGACCTGTTAGGGGTCGTAAACATTTTAATTCCTTCATTTTCAAAGCTTACATTAGGAGGATAATTATAATTATTCATGAATGCAATCGACGTGGATTTTATTATATTATTATAACGGGAAACAGAGGCCGCAAACATTTCTATGTTAATTTTGTAAATAAGAATTTTTAATTCGTTTACTTGTTCGTGTGGCCTATTTGACGTTTTAATAAAGATGTAGTTTCCACAGCTATCTTAAAGTTAAGATTTTTACTATTGTTAATAAAAAAGATTTTTTTAAACATGTTTGGTTTTTAATTAAAAGGGTTAAGTTACAAGTGTCATAAAACGACATTAAAGCAAATTATCCTCATCATGTTGAATGATTTTACGATTATAGTTCTAATAATAGTTATTCATGGTTATTGGATTTCTACTGTAGCATGCCTGGGGTGATAGGTAAGTTCTACTAGACCACGAACTAAAAAAAAACAGTTAATTAGCTAACTACATTGTACAACATTTTCAGGCTCCAACAAAAACATCATACCGCACAAACTGATTGGCAACCAAACAAAGCTTATCAGCGTATTGGCAAGCACGTGTGGTACAGTTAGCGTACGGGCCGGTGTGACGTAGCGAGTAACTGCGCCCGCGCACGCCTCGCCGCGCGCGAACAAGGCCGTTCGACGCCCGCGCCACGTGGCGGCATTAACATAATGTAGGGACGATAGATTTACTGCTACGAATTAGATGGATGGTGGCTTTTGTTGAGCGATTTTGGTTTTGTTTCTAGGATTATGTTTTGACTCGAAAATGAATGGAAGTACTCGGAGATGCATGAAATTCAAAATACATTATAATTTTCAAAAGGCTTTAATAACAGTCATACTTAACACAAGACTTTAATAATTGGTGGGAATTTGAAGTATTTCAAGTAAATTACATGTCTGCAAACTCATTTTATCTATAATTGATTAGATTAGATTTAGCTTAGATTATAACACGAAAATAGACCTGCTATCACCATGACTTCAATTTTTCCCAAAATCTGACCGGTAAATTTCAACGTATGTATGTATGTTATTAATTTTAATACTTCAAGCATACAAATGTACAGAGGCGGACTTAATGAGTTAACCTAGGTATAAAATAAAAATCTCTCAATTTGTGCGTACCGTGGCAGTGACCACTGGTTTGGTGTTGGGGCCACTCGGGGCTCACGACCGGGCTTCGTCGCCCGAAACCGACGCACCGTTACAAGGGACAAGGACCTCGAGTAAAACCGCGTGCACAAACATGACAAAAATACGGCTTTTGATAGTGATTTGTGGCAGCAAAAATTTTGTTAATTTAAGGTAAAGTTGGTTTAGATTGCAGAGAAAAGATTCCAAGAATTTCTAATTATTTTTAAATAAGCTTTTTATTCAATTAATAATTGTAAGTGGAGGCTTTATTTGATCACCACTCAAAATATATAAAAAAATGCAAATTTTCAAAACTATGACGCATGAGTTTGTTTCTCTATTTCAAAGCACTAAAAGCATTGGGCTCAAATTCTTTAGAACTTAACATAATTTATGTTCTTCAGCATTCTATTTAATTCAGTTATCTAAATAATAAAAACCTATACAATATGATTGTTTTACCCTTTTAAGTGTCAATAACATTTCTACCTCTTTGTAACCGCGTCTTTACCTCCGAAGCCTTCCAGACTCGCTCTCAATGAAATGTGGGTCAAGTTTATTTACAAATCAGGACGTTGCCCGTGTTTCATCTCCCTCGTTCCTGTAGCTCTGTCCTTCTCGCACGCAGGCTGCGGTACTACTCTTTTAGGATGATGGAGTCTCCAATAGGAATCGTGTTGGGAGGAGTATAAATAACAGTATTATAGTTCTTTTTGTACTGATTTTGGAGTAAAAGAAAATGTTAAAGAGCTGATATCAGCTGCGTTAGGAACCTGACTAATTTTGAAGCAGTTTCCAGCTGACTGTTTTTTTAATAATAAGTTGACAAGTGTCACGATGTCGGTAATAGGATAGACATTTTGCTGTTGATGATATAAGGTTGCATGTCATTGTCATTTATTGGGCACAATTTAAGACTATGAATGATTCTTGATTGAGTGTTCATAGTAAAGTCTAGCAACACTTTTCACAATCAGAATTGACACCAATATAAGCCAAGCTTGCAATTACTTAATCAATAGAAATTAGAAAGATAATTATAATAAATACCCAAGTCATTCAGATATCTCCAAATTCTCAGATCATTGCCAAAATTGTGAAGACCAAATGAACATTCTCAATAGTTTCTCAACAATATTATAATTATATGTCCCACAATGGAAGAATCAGCAGATCAGCAAAAAACTCAGAAAAGCCTCCAAACGCCCATTAACCTAGTGAAGGATGTGCGGCGTCATGTTACGTGACGTCACTTCCGCCGCTTATTGAAACGATATCCGGTTCGTTCCGGATTTAGGGGCGATGTAAATAAAGGGTTGTTTGCCTCCACATTGTTAGGGGTAGTTTAATAGTCCCTACTATTAAGGAGAACGCTTTTTTGCCAAATTTAAAGGCGTTTGTAATGGGATAGAAATAAGGTGGCAGTAGTTTCTTAGATTAATAGTCGTGTATCAATAGTAGTTTCCGTAAAGGGGTGAACAAGGATCTTTAAGGTTTATTGATACCTGTTAAAAAACGTATAATGATGGCACATGTTTTAGTCTGTGGTGCAGGTTTGGCCGTTAAAACTATCAGTAATCCTAATTATCTTCGTTTTGCTGAACTAAGGAGGTAGGCTTTATGGGAGAATGGTTATTGTAGATAAACGGGTTGGCAATAGATGGATATGAGTGGCTGAGAACTGGCGAGCAATTGTTCAGCCTATGGACTGCTAGCTGGATTTTTCATGGCTTTATAACTTGGCTGATCCTAGTAACTAATTATTTTGTAAATGTAATCAAGTTGAGTAACATGGACCATAGATAAGCAGTGCTCTAAATAATAGTTTTAGTATAGTAGTTGGATGCAAGTAACTTTACCAAAGAGATCAAGAATTTTTTGTTAAGTTTAGGATGATTCCGGCCTGATACAAAACTAGTTTGATTTAATAGTTTTGCTCGAAAGTAAACATCCTCAAACAAAGGATGTGTGTGATGTACCAACGCACGTCGATCAAAGATATCGGCACATCTTCCAAAATTCCCACAGTGCGCACATGTTCGGTTTTTTTCTCCTACCTGCCGGAGTTCGGCCCAATTCAAATATTGACTGATTGAAGGGTTCGAAGGACATCTGTCGCAGGCTCTATAGGTGAAAGCAACACGCGAGAAAGCCTTAACATATGCACATAAAGAACCTTATTGTTCGATAACATGTGGTCTTTTGAAATGGCCAAAATTTCAAAAATTTCGTTCTTTGCACTTACGTAGTTATTATTATATTCAATGTTTGTTAACTATGGGGTTATTTTTAACAATTGCTGTATGAAACACTTTCGTTTCGATTGAAATCTAAATAATATTCATTCTTCCATTCAAGATGTAAAAGATTGTCTCAAATGATGTTTCTGCCTGTATTAGACATCAACGAGCGAGAAGCATATATTCAAGATTCAATATTATTATGCTGGTCTTAGAAACATTTTTATATTTTTCTACCAATATAATAAAAAAACCAATACACAATACAATAGTATTGAAATGTACATTTCAATATTATTGTAGGAATATATCAAATTTTTAAAACACAACAGTATGTTTTTTTAACTACGACAAAGTCAACGGTTGGGGTAGGCAATTATCTGAAAATCTAGCAAGATGACTCACCGTCTATACAATATTGCACTATGATAAATTATGATTTTTCAACCACCGATGAAACTACAATTTTATAGAACTTCCCGATTCAAAGCAAACAAAATTAGGTAGTACAATACCTACTATTCTCGATCTTAGTACAAATAATTGGTGCCTAAAGCCTGGGATAGCATCAGCGAAGTGGGTCACAATACCATGTTCTAGTCTAGCACATAGATGTGGACGTCGACCGGTCCGCCTGATGCGCGGCTTTCTCTTCACTACTACGCACTTGACTGTTTACTGCTAACATTGAGCTTGTTCGCACAAGGGGGTAGGCAAAATTGTGGGGTGATTGATATAAAAGTATTGAAGTCAAAGATAGACAAGTTATTCTACTTGACTTTGAAAGAAAGTTGAAAGGCCTTTGCCCAGCAGAAAAATAGTAGGTTTATAAAAATAATACATTAATCGTCTGTAAATTATACCTATGTAAGTGAACAAGAAAATCATGAAAATCATGATTGTTGGATGATTTTATACTTCTCTACAATGTTGAACTCTGTTTACGAATTAGTTTAGTTTATCGACATTAAAGTCATAAATGCAGCTTGGTATCTACTATCCATTCAAGGACGTGAAGTAGTTTTCTCTCCGGAAAATTAACAATCTACATAAGTACATGCGGGTGCAACTTTGTACGGTCACCCATATGACAGTAGTCACTTGAACTACAATAATCAACCTTATTGCTGCGAATTAAAAGCACTGTCTAAGTCTAATTGTTATCATAGACGTGAAGTTGACTGTAAAGAGCTAGTATCGTTTAGGGGCAACTTCTAGCAGGTCAATGACATCATCAAAGAATGTACTCATCACTTTCACCTGACCAGACAATGTCACGACACATCACAAACAAACAAATCAAAGAAATTGACAACTATATTATCATTTCCAGTTTTAAAAACAGTAATTAAGGATACTGCTGTCCATGTTCTTAACTTAATCCCTTAATCATCTTTTACGTTACCCAAGGCTGATTCAAAACTCAAAAATGATTTTCCGCCAAAAAGCTATATTGTCAGTGCGATGATTCCAGTCAGGACCTATACCTCTGCCTATCCCTTGTCCAAAATACCAGGATCAGCTGTTTCGCTTTCACCTCGCTGGCCAATGTCCGCGCGTCGTTATCGATGCGGCAAGCGTCGCGTGCGCCGGTCTGCGTTCAACTTCTACACTCAAGCACGTATGGGATCATTTTGATGCACTTTATTTTAGATAGGAGTAGTCATGTATATCTGTCTAAACTAGCACGTAACTGTCTCACTGACAACGCTTGTTCAGTGTGGGCTTACGATTTTAGAGAATTTTCTTAACAATATATCGGTTCTCTCAGATTTCTGTCAGTCAATAATGTCTAAGAATAACATAGAAAGTATTATATTGTTAAAGTCACATTTGCACTAAGTAGCTGTACTATACAGGTAGTACTTACTAATTCCATGGTAGCTCTAGCGAGGTTCGAAATCGACCCGTGAATGTAGATTGAATGTTCATATCGTGTTATAAATAGTGTTGAATCTTTCTATAGATTCAAGAGCTCAGATCTTAGTTAACTATCCATGGAAAAGACTGTTTCTCAGTGATCCTCCATTACAATGAGTAGTGACAAATTGTCGTAACTACGCAAAAAGTAACTAAACAGTTCAACCAAATATGTATATCGATACTTAAAAAACATGAGCAGCACTAAATTACCGCAAGCAGCGTAGCACGCATTGTGACAAGACAAGACACATGTCACACTTGTCACGGATTAGTCGTAACTCTCACACTACAGTATTAACAAAAACAAGCAAAACCACGCAGTCACGTGAACATTCAACAAACAACTAAATATTCATAAGTCATCGATTATTCCGACAGCCATTTAAACTAAGATCAATATTGTCTAGTTTTTGATTAACTGTAATATTTATGATGAATAGGTACTTAATTAATTTAGTTGTTGTAATCTATAAATTGGACTGCATTGGTACCTTATATGCCCCGGTGTTTTGCTGAAAAAAAGGTTTGAAAATTGTTTTTTTTTTTTTTCAGAATGGTGATGCTACCTGCCACGTGCTTCTTTTTCAGGTAAGTACCTAGTTTCAGTACATAATTGTAGGTACCTTTGATTTTTAAATTAAAGCTACCGAAAGAGACATACTTATAAAGGATTTTTATAGAGGAATACCAATTTTATCGTTGATCAAACCTTTTTATAAGCCCATAAAATGGTCTGCGGAAAAAACGAAGTCCGTATTCTAATATCTCCTCGGGGTCATGTTTATTCTACGACCTCGTCCAATCACTTCGCTCAAGAATCAAGTCAGCTAATAGTTTCGACACATCTCGGAATGAGTCACACTTCTGGCTACACCTGATGTAACAATGCAACTGCAATGGTCTTGCTTATTGGGAAGTCCAACAAGTGATCATCGAAACTTCTAGGTTTTGTAATATCCTGAAACCTTCGGGGAATCTTCAGTATTGTGTGCCATCTTTATTAGAACTATTTGCATCTCTATTTTATCAGTTGATATCGGTTGTAGAAATTAGTGCTCAACTATTTTTGCCTTCATTACTTCAAGTACCTGAATTAATGAAGGCAAAAATAGTTGAGTTGGGCAAACAGAACACTTACGTACGTAAGTGTTCTGTTTGCCTTTTGTTCATGGCACTTTCTTGCCCCTTGAATAATTATGTAAGTTGGCTAACGTTTAATTTAGAATTATTTCTGAAAATCTGTTTATGTATCATCAAGTTCATTGCTTGAAAATTCGCGTATGTTGGCAATAGGGATGTTATAGAGCATCTACGTTACATCTTAGAATCGATGACCTATTGTTTCGCTAAGAATCAATTTCGTCTCTACATATCCTTAAATCACAATCATAATCCACCTGTACATCTTCCTCTTAGCAGCCACTTTCCAATCGTCAGCAGCTATTCAACCGGCATCATTATCTTGCACTTGACATTTAGTCTGCATGGTCATTGCCGCTTGCTGCTGATCCGCGCATCTCCGGCGCGCGAGTGAAAGTTGCGCGTACGCCTCCCGCTCCCCCCCGCGCCCCCCATACCGCTGTATATGTGTCACTGTTAGACGTCGTTGTTGATATAGTTTGTGTTGCCTTTTGTATGTTAGATTTGACATTATATCGTATTGAATAGTGGTGTCAATAAATTGTTGGTTGATGTTTGGATTCATAGCATTAGGTACTTGAATTCATTTCTATAGTGACAAGCAGTGCGCCCGATGAAATTTTTCAGCGGTAAAAATGACGAAAATCCATACAAACTTTAATTTTATTTAACCCCTTAAAGGATTGATTATATAATTCTTCCTTAGTGCGGACTATCGTTACAATAAAAAAACTCTTGTGCAAAGTTTCATGCTTCTAGACCCAGTGGTTTAGGTGAGCGTTGTTTGACAGTGAAGGAATTTAAGATCATTATTGAGTAGAGTCTTCTTGGGCACTAAAACAAACCTACTGGCGTGTATTCCTTATCGATTCAAAATAAAGCTTAGCATTGAAATGCAGTGAATGCGTAAGTTGAACCATGTAAAGTAAGTTTCATGGCTGTATTTGTTAACAACTTAGCATAAATCTTACCACCAGTAACCTTAAAGAATAATATGTTTCAGTAATGAACAGTTTTCATCAACTAAGTAATAGGTGATGAAAACTGTTCAATATTGAAAACAGAATCAAGAAAAAAAATTCCTTGTAAGTTTATGAATCGATGAATCGAATCATAAACTTACAAGGATTTTTTTTTCTTAATTCTGTTTTCAATATTTAAGTTTTACAGATTACCATCGGAGACGTTTTAGCTGAAGGAAACTTCCTTCAGCTAAAACAACCCTACGTCCATCTAAATAAGAGCTTTGAAAAAGACTGCCTTATTTTCAAGTGACTGTTGAACTTAAGGCACTTGAACTATCCCATTAGAGAGCTTGAGAGCATGAATGAAGAAAACTTTTGAAAACTTGCTTAAAACATGAAGTTACTACGAGAACTACGAAAATTTATATTAGATTCTTAACAGTATATAAACTAAATAGATAAATAATCACTGATTTCATGACATTCTTGTCATAATCGAAACGCGAATCTTGACTATTAAACCACAATGGTATTCACGAATTGACCGAAATTGATTGAAAACTTCCGAAAAGCTCCTACATGTGCGCACTCAATGTACCAGGCTAGCATGAAACATAAACACGTCGTATCATCGCATCCTTGCGATGAGTCAATGTGCTGGCGCGCTCTGAGCCAACCTCTGTGGGCGGCAAACGGAACAACGTTGTATGTAGGTCAGGTTTTTACGAAGGTGGTCGAATTGTTCCGAACAACAGATTAACATAATTATTGAATGATGCGTTTGTTAATTGTTAAATCTACGAATCGGTGAACAGTATGAAATTTTAACCGAAATAGTAAATATTTCAAGTTAAGCTTGATCATCTTAGATGGCTCTTATCAAAATAGTAGTGTCCCTCAATGTTTTGCTAATTGCACCTTTTTAATAAGGCAAAAGCATCCCAAACATATGAAGTCATTTATGTGGCTATGGAGAGCTCATCAAATGTTCCTACCAAAAAGAAGAAGGTATTACGCTTACTGAGAAATAAAAAGATCTGTCTTCCATAACTGACCTACAATGGAATAAATAGAAGACCAACATATTATAATAGCAAACACTAGGCAGATATTATCAATGCTAAATCCACACAAGGAGCTAAAAAGTGCAAGTGATATACAGCGAGTAAACAAAATCTGAATTCTTATAAAATTGACCGCAATACATTGAATGAATGAATGCATGATCGGGTTGACACCATTCACTGTTTACGTAAGGGGTTACTTCTACAAGAATTATGTAGGCTAACTATTATACCATTCTAGAATCTAGCTTAGATAATTCTTGGAAAAATAGCTGACGGAATAAATAGGTTCTGTTTGTTTTATATGAATGTATATTTCAGTTACTGTAGGTATTCATTCGATTATTTAGATATAGAAAAAAATATATAGAAGAAAAGAGCGATTTAGGATTTTCTTTAAAGTTGAGTTTTAAATATTTATTAGCCTAGGTAAGGTTACAAAAAAATAAAAATAAATAAACCTAGATAGAGCTATGACATAGTATGTTCTATCAACGTCAGTGCTAGTTTTGTTTAAATACAGTTCATTTAATTAGAAACAACAAGGTCATTGATATTGTCTTTACTGATTGGGAAGTATCGTCATCAGTTGACAGTATTTCAGTCGTATTCGCAGAAAACTTAGCAAGGTATACTGCTTATTAAAATATATCTGACGTTATAATGTCTACATATTACCGACATTTGCATTTTTTTTTTTAGTTTATTTAGTTTCGTCGTTAAACCATTTAAAATTACATAAACAATAAGTATATTATATACTTACATTTATATACTGAAGCAAAATGGATGCTGCGTAGTTGATGTCAAATCCTTAACATAATCATGTCCACTTTGTTTATTAATCAATGAATCAATCCGGTTTCAATCGGAGACAGTCTCTTGCGCCTTCGACAATGTTCAGAGGACTACCCGGGGTCAGACAGTGGGGGACAAAGAAGGACTAGAACAAGATTAGAAGTTTACTACAGACGCCTAGGGCCTAGGGGAGGCAAGCTAGGGGCTAATAAGCTAGCTAGTAGGAAGGATAACTATTGTGTAGGGAATGGCGTTGAAGATTGCAAAGTGCCTAAAAATTCCTAAAGTATGAATTGCTTAACCTTAATACCCTATAACCTAATTTACTCCCTAAACCCTAATGGATTCAAATTAAAAATTGCTTCCAAAGTTTAATAGATTGATTCACAAAACTAAATAGGTTTATAAATCACCTAAAGCCAAATTATATTTAACAGGTACTTCTTAATTAATTGTGATTAGTTATAGTTTTTTAATGGTATTTATGCGAAAAGTTTAATGACCTCAATCTTTGAATTGGTTTTAATTTAGTTTAGAATCAAATTAGGACTACATTTTTTGTATAATTAATTAACCTTTTTAAAATGTAATATAATAATTACCTTTAACCTAACAATGATTTAGTAACTATAATTATTATAATTTTAATTAATCGACGAATCTCTGGCTAGTAAAAAAACTTCTCATAATAATAATTATTAGAAAATAAAACTGTTAAAATTAAAATGAAAACAAAGGAATGGTAATAAATAATTTGTGTCGCTGCGGGCCGGCCGCGCCGTTAAAACTGTAAAAAGAACCAGTCGGGCGACCTTCGAGCTATCAGCCGAAAACCGAACCCGTTCCGATAGCCCCGCACCGGAAAATACACATTTTCCGATTACGGTCTACTATACATATCCCATACAAAAACAATTACAAACAGCTCTCCAAATAATCTAAATAACTTCTCTCTACTCTACTCTTCAGGATTTTTCATGCAGTTAGTAATAGCTCGGTCGTTAGTAAAAATAGAAAAAAGGATAAAAAAAGAAAAAAAATAGGAAAAGATGTGATTGGCATAGTTATATAAACATACAAAATAAAAATAATCTCTCGAATATTTACAAGGAGGGTAGAAATTAGAAAGATTATTATTATTATTAAATATCGAAAAAAATATTCATTAAAAATAATAAAAAAAAACTGGCGTCCGAAGTATAAGGCATCCACTGTGTGATCCACAAATCGGCGGCACTGTCACGTCACTAACAAAATGCCAATTACAAACAATTCCCAAAACGCTTCGCTTTCGGTCGGCGTGTTTGAATTTTTTTCTTTTTTTTTTTGTAAACGTACACTGAATTTTATGTTTTTTCTCTCCGTTGTTTAGCGTCACTGTGGTTATTGTTGTTTGTCCGCACTTCACTTCACTCACTCCGGCCGGGCGCTGCGCGCGCGTGGTGTCGTCAGACTGACGGCGCGGGCGCACCCCACTCACTTCCCACCAAAAATTTTCTACCACCGCGCATGCACAGGGCGGGCGAATTGCGGCCCGCTACGCCGCGTAGCACGTAGTCGTGGGTTATTACATTCGCTAATTAGTTATGATTTTGTGATTAATTATGTAAATTGATGTTGTGTTATTATTACCGTAAGATTCGTGATGTGTGGCCGAAATAATGATGTGTTGTTTCGGGGTTTTTAACCGTTTGGAAGTTAGATAGCTTTTTACATTTAAAAAATAGAACGTTCGAAAGATTATGTCCAATAACAGCCTTTTCCAAAAACTCAACTTATGCATGAAACGATCATCTGATAAAGTTAATACAATTTTTTTAATGTAAATTTTTATACTCATTGCTGTTTAACAAATGACAACAATTATAAAAAATTTACATTCTACAATCATATTTTTAAGAAATTAAAATCATAATTCCAACATAAAATAACACACACTCAAGTAGTTACAGCTATCATATGGAACTAGGTCTCGTGCCAGTAACTAACTCGGAGGATATTGCATCGGAAGCATGCAACTACAGCGCGATTGTAATTTATTTAGTTTTTCAGCACTTTGGAGGAAACATTCGTACGGTAATTATGTTATGAACACTAATCAGAAGGTTAGAAGCCGCCAAAAACAAACAACGCAGGACGTTTGATTTTAACTACGATAAACGAGTTTGACCTAATTTTAAAATTAAGTAATTATACATCCGTCGTAAAAAATCCATTTACTTGAAAAATAAATAGTCAACAATTTCTTTATCTACAAAAAGTTAAGAAACATAGCGGCAATCAAAAAGCGGCGCATTTCACTTGAAGTTGGTCTCCCCTGGCAGCTGCTATCTCCATTGCGTACACGCACACTGACACACAAATACACTACTTACGCACACTAGCGCACACTGACAGGCCTACAGACCTACAAACTTTACTTTCACCTTTCTCCACTCTTACAGTTATTAAAATAAGGATGGTATTAGTTTGTCGTTTAGGTAGAAGTATGTTTGTCTGTCAGCTGGTAAGTAGGACACCGATGGTTTTCTTTATGGTCCCTGCTATGGCCCCCACAAGGTCCTCCTCGTGTTTAGGCTATAATGTTAAGGTCATGCTCATTTGAAGGGCTTTAACAGAGGGATGAATCATCTAATAGATGGGTGCTCCATCATTTTTAATGGCTTGGGATTGGTAGGTGACTATTTTGTATTAGTAATGTTTAGAATCATCCACTTCGACTCATGTTGTAGTAGATAAGATTTTCTGAACATGGGGACCGCTCTAAACTAGTTGAGAGTATCCCACTATGCTGACAGATAACGAGTGCTATCGCGTAAATGTTACTAAATGCTAACATAACATAACATCATGCCTGTAATCCCCGAAGGGTTAGGCAGAGGTGTACCTATAGTACACCCACATTCCGCCAGTTATGTTTAAGTCCCATGTACTAGGGGGCGATCCTACTGCCATCAATCGGGTACAAGTCCAAACTTCGGGCTGCTACTGAGAAATTCCAGATGGAAAACCCAATAACACTTTACCCGACCCGGGAATCGAACCCAGGACCTCATACTCAGCAGTAGCGTTTGCGACCACTAGATCAACGAGGCAGTCAATTCTAATATTAACTCATTAGTAATAACATTACTTCATTAAACAATGAGCATTATGAAATTCTTATTAATGTAGAATAATTTGCAAAAAAACAGGAAGTCAGTTACATGAATTTTACGGATAATTGGGTAATCTAATAACGGTATACAGGGTGTTTGGTGCATCGTTTGCCAAATTGAATTGGCCGATAGGAGAGGTTATTTGCCATCTCTTCAGGCCCAGTAACTCATTCCTTGTCACATCGATTTTTTTATTATAAGTTTTTAATCTTTATTGAGAAAATATCCAGAACTCGAATATGTAATTAGGTGCTTATTAAATAAATGATTATTTTATTTTTATAAGAAAGAAATAAGAGACTGCGTGAGTGAGATAACAGTATCTACCTACTTAGAGCATGTTATTTATGTGAAAATTAGTGTTCTTACCGTAATATCGAATATCAGCCAGATGTGTCTCGAATACACATTCAGCTGATTATTAAAGCTATTAAGTATGTTTTTAACATATTGCATACCGTTGAAAAGGGGACAGACTAGAGAACTTTGTAAAAGAAAGATCGCGATCGGTTTTTATTTTTCAAAAACTTTGTGATTTATTATAAAGGGAACTGAATGTTACTAGCACGTAATTTTTTTCATAGAACCACAACATGGAACCACACAACTGTATATATGAAAATTATGCTATACTAAAAATTAAGTTTAAATGCCGAGTTCTGGATATTTTCTCAATAAAAATTAAAAACTTATAATAAAAATACCGATGTGACAAGGAATGAGTTATTGAGCCTGAAGAGATAGCAAATGACCTCTCCTATCGGCCAATTAAATTTGACAAACGATGCACCAGACACCCTGTATAATATATATATAATGTGTTTACTATTTATTACATGCAAAAAAATTTAATAACTACAGTCTTCTCTAAAAAACACGGAGTGAAACTCTTTACCGGAGTCTGTGTTTCCCACTAGTTATAAACTGGGAGTCTTCAAGTCTTGATCGAATAGGTTCCTTATAGGCAAGTATGTGAAAATTAATATCAACAGCCTTAAGTCAGATAATTAGTGGTCAAAGGCGAATAAAAAGTTAAAATTAAGAAACATTATAATGAATGTTAGTCGATTCGTAGCAGAATTTAAGATATACCTACGTTGTGTTGTGACAGTCTACGAAATCGCTATCTGCGTAGCGCGTAGAGCTTGTTTGCTACGAATGTCTGAGTGACCTACTTTTTCTCTGTTTATGGAACAACTTACACAAATATTTTTTTTCTTTCCGTGTTATAATATTCTGTTGCCTAGTAACTTTAACTACTGAATATGTATTAAGACTAGACATTAGATGAAATAGTGACTCTATTGCTGACGTCAGAATAATGCTCCGAGAATTTTTCTGTTTCAAGGTGTTATGATTTTAACAAGAAACTAATATCATTTGACCTCCACAAGCCATCCAGTGAGCGATACCACGTACCTTCTTACGACACTAATTTAAAAACTGATGATCTAATTCTTATCGGAGACAACGCCATCATCATCATCATCATCATTGACAGTCTTGTTCCACCCTCTGCTGAGTCTAAGAGATAAGCCTTCTCCCTGTTGTGTCATGCTTCCCTGGTCCTTGCGAGTCTCATCCAGGTCCTTCCCACGATCTTCTGAACTTCTGTCATCAATCCATCTGGCGTGCAACGTTAAAATACTTAATTCTGCATTTAAAAATATTTTCACGCTCCCCACATTTTTTTCGAGTAATAAATCTAAATGTTTGTGGCACATTATAAATGGCGAGCTTAGCAAAATATATGAGTTAGCGTCACTTTTACTCGGATTGCCACTTAGTGCGGCAAGACTGATGACTGGTGACCCGACTGCGACTTCTGCGACTGGAGGTTATTGATTGCGATGGGTGTGCCGTGATGTACCGTTGTATCTGATGATGAGTCCTAAGGTTTCGCGGTTTGGTGATCCTTTATGATGAGTAGGTACATTGCAAGGTTCATTCTAGAAGATCTTTATTTTATGCGAAATGACAATCTCTTCACATCTTACTCTAATAATGTTGGTTAAAGAAATGAACTTAAAGCATTTATTTCAATTAAACCATTTACAGGCACTTTTGAATTGTCAGGGAGTCGATCAGTTAGAAATATGAAGCTAGTTGACAATTTCAAAGCGGAGTAGGTAACTATGGAGAAGAACGGGCAAGAAACTCCACGGACACTCTTTTAAATTATATTGTTACTAAAATGTTAGTTACATCATTACTGTTGAATTTATAATTATATATGAGAACGATTTAAAAAAGTACACGTTAAAAGCGTCCGTAGTACAGCAAATGGGTACACAGAAACAAAAAAAACACAATTTACATATAAAATAATTAAAATAAGCCATGGCAGCTACGAGGTGACCAGATGTTTCTATATGGTATGGTATATAAAATTATGAAAAAAAAATAGGTACAATATACTTTTACAGTTCTGCCAGTCTCGGTAGCACAACGTGCACAAAACGCAGAACAAGTGGTATGTTTACATAATTTTAATTTAGGAAAATTATTCTTCATAAATGAGCAAAACCTGAACCGCGTTTGTAAGTACCCAATCATTAACAGTAATAACATAACCATATTTATTCATTTCCATCCAATTTCCTACTTGTACATAAAAAAATCAGCCACTTAAATCAATCTTTATCCATCTTTTAACGACAATCAAATATAATGAAAACGAAATACGTTCTTAGTGGTTTTCCAATCAAAATATATCATCGCGGCGGCAATCAGAAGGGGGTCAATGAGTAACAGTAAAGTTAAGACAATCTTTTTTTGACGCCTCGCAATTCCGATGTTATATCTTCGCAGGTGTTCGGGCGCAAAAAACTGTAGGTGCCGATAGCCCTGTGGTTGTTGCTTCGGCATTGTTGTAGGAACACTGATGGGTTACTTTTTGTTCCGTTTTTAAACATTGAAATTGTTGAGCGAAACTATGAACCACCTCACGTGGAGGATGGGCATTATCCAACTGGAACGGAATACTACCCGGATAAAAATATCCTATGTCCTAACCCAGGTTATGGTCTATCCGCGTGCCAAAATTCACCCAAATCCGTTCACAATTTAAACGTGAAAAGGTAACAGAAAGACAGACAGATCGACAGACCGACAGACAGCCAGAGTTACTTTCGCAGTTATGTATTATAATATTTGTATGGTAGTTATGTCTCGTAGTTGTAGTTTATTTATTATTTATTTATTTAATACTTCTAGCACACAAATGTACAGAGGCGGACTTAATGCCAAAGGCATTTTCTACCAGTCAACCTTTGGGTGATGCAGAGACAAACAGTAGTAGGTGCAATAGCGAGAATTGAGGAATAAATATTTATTTAAATATAAAGATAAACATAATTAAATATTTCCAATTATATATAAATATAAACAAAAATAAATACACATAAAAATACTATTAAAGCAAATAAGACAAACAATGGGAAATTATTACCGTTGTGATGATACTGCCAGCTTCTTGCGAATGTGCTCGCGAACTTTAAAAGATAATCGCTAATTCGCGTCCAACATACACATTATTGAACTACGTTTACCCGAAGACAAAGTTTACAGTACCTTTAAACTATTCTTCTAGCATCTTAGCTATAGAAAAATAGTATGTATTATGTCAGTACAGAACTTTCCAGAACAAATTTAATAAGAAACCCCATAATAACGTATCTTCATAGTGCTGACCAAGTTAAGTAGACACCTGGTGACGTCATCCGCAAATATTTCGAATACATTTTACTACGGTACTATGACAGCGGGACTTGAGACAGCAACCAAGCGGAGAGGCCCGAATTACAGCGCCCATTTGTCTTAGATTTTAAATATCTTATAAAACTAAAATACGAGTATGTACAAAGACATGTATTTAATCGAATTTGAAATAATGGAATTATTTAAATGGAATTATGCTTTCCTTGGCGGTGCTTGGGGGAGGCCTATGTCCAGCAGTGGACGTCTTTCGGCTGAAATGATGATGATGATGATGCTTTCCTAAAAATATTATTGAACACCATTACAATGATTGCGCCTCTTTTTGTGAACCTCTAATAATTCGTATTTTGGGGACCTAAAATACTAAATAGCCAAGTAACTGCGAGAAACTTGGATATAGCACGCGCTCAGCTCGCACGTGGTAGGTCACATATTCAAGGCAGTGGCACGTAAAATTTTATTGGAGAGGCAACCTTCTTTTAAAAAAAATGTTAGGCCCCCATCTCCCACATCTCCACCCTTGTCCATTTGAGGTCTATTCGGATGGTACGGGGGATTTCGGTATCACTTCAAGACCCAGATTACCACTCGCCATCCGGTTGCCTCTCCGATAAAATTTTACGTGCCATTGCTTAACTAATAGCTCTGACCTAACCTATCCGATTTTGTCTGGGTCTCCTAGTCTTGTTACTGCCACCACCTGTGAAGAAAGGCCAGAAATGTAAAAAGAGGAGCAATGAAAAAAAAAAGTTTTTAAAGGATCATTAATTTAAAGAAGTGTTCATCAGTAGAAGGCAAATAAATTTTTAGAGGATCAGATAAATATTTCCCAAATATAAAATTCATAAATAACCTATGAACACATGATTCATCTGCGGTATCCTTGCACCTCTACTCGCAGTTTCATCTTCCGTCTGTCACTCAGGTCGTGTTATGATAATTTTGTTCTTAATTACTGTCAGTGCTAATAGTGGCCGAAATAGAATCGCTTGAATGATTGATGTACAAGAAATTTTGCCAGTTTTCGCAGTAGGTGGCTAGTCGTGTGATAGTAAAACTATCGGGACTTGAATGGTCTAAAATCGCCAACACGCAGTCACAGTACGAGATGATTTTCAATGTTTTTGTTGGTATATTGGCGTGTGCTAGCTGACATAATATGGCAAATGCTTTAATTTAATGTTTTATGTTTTGGAATTTTAATTACTTTGCATACTATTTTAAAGAATCAAGTTCTTCTAACTTATCAGCCAGCTGCTGGGGAGTTTGTAGCGCTAGTTCTTCTTCCCAGCTAAAGCACTAGAAAGTGGTGAAGGGCGGGCGATTTGGGGGACTGTCGTAATTATGACGTTAGCAAAGTGCTGATTCTCAGCCTTATTTGAATAAATTACTTGATTTTGATCAATTCTCGAATATCCGAAATCTTGAAAAATATCCAAGCTCCGGCCTCGGTCCAAGTCCCGTCAGTGACAGGAAAGGATTAGCAGTTATAACACGGTTACATGTTGTATGAACTTGCTTTCAAAAATACTGAATCTGGAGCTCCAAAGGCCCTCACCCGGAACTGCATAATTATTTATTATGACTAGTCCTTTTAACCAACTTCGGAAATAGAAGGAGGTTATGCATTAAACGATTGATGATTTCTTTAGACTCTAAAATAGCAAGTTGAAGTGCTATGGTATGCCATATACGAAGATAATAAAGTACAGTCTATTGAAAACCTTAATTAATTCTCGATAGCTATTAATAAAATTATACTAATGAATTACATCGCTCACTTGATAGTCTCATTGTTGCGTATATCAGTCGCACAATTAGCACTAATTAACTCTTTTCATTTGAAATGATTCACTAAACCGATTATGTTTCTTATTGAGATTTTTTGTGAGTGCTGCTTTAGTTTTGACTATTAGAATCGAACGGAAAATTAATAGATTGGCCCTTATTGTTCTGAATTTAAAGATTATAATTGTTTCAGGTGTTACATAGCGCTCAACATAGTCTCAATGTTGAGTATTATTAGCCTTTGGAGAAATTTTTAAAATGGTATTGTGATGTCGGCACGATGAAATCAGTTATTTTTAGTTTATAATGCCAAAAAACGGGACCCTATTACTAAGACGCCTCTGTCCGTCCGTCTGTTTGTCTGTCCGTCTGTCACCAGGCTGTATCTCATGAACCGTGATAGACAGTTGAAATTTTCACAGATGATGTATTTTTGTTGCTGCTATAACAACAAATACTAAAAAATAAGAATAAAATAAATATTTAAGGGGGCTGCCATACAACAGACATGATTTTTTTGCCGTTTTTATAGATAATGGTACGGAACCCTTCGTGCACGAGTCCGACTCGCACTTGGCCAGTTTTTCCACTATCCAATCACCAGTAGAAAACTGATCAGACCTCATCTGGAGCTAATAAAAAACATTTATGTATGTAGGTATTTTAAATAGGCTGATAGAAAATTAGCACTTTTTGAAAGCCCCCACAACCGCCATCCATTACCAAATTCTAGTGTTTAAGCTGGTAAGAAAAACACATTTATGTGTGATTTGTTATAAGAATAGCAGAATCTATTACTTCCCTAGTTATCAATATCACGGAGATTCATCTCCTAGTTGGAGTATGACCGACACACATACATTATATTATAGTTGTTAGTAATAGTGATTCGCGAGTAATTACCGGACCGTTGTTGCTGACCATACATCAAACGCGGTATGGCCAGTCATTACTAAGATGGATGAATCGCTTTCTTATAAATAGGTTAAGTCGCGGACTTGGTGCTACTATGAGCGGGCTTAGAAGCTGTTTTAAATGACCTAGATAATGTAAATTGGATAATAATAATATCACGCCTATTTCTCATAGGCATAGACAGAAATCATAGTATGCGTGTGTGCTACGATTCTTAATAATATGCATAAGTATGGACTTTTTTCAAATATGAGGCTTCTAACTAACAACAAGAAATATTTGTGCCATCGGTTTTTTTTCTAGAAATAATTGCTTCTATGTCAAAGCCATTTCTATGTGAAAACTCGTCATACACGAATGTTTTAGTGCCACTACTTCATCAAATTGTTATTTGCCTTCCAAATTATAACAATTTTGCTAGATTCTTTTACAGCTTTTGATTATAGCCTCACCTTTATAAGTAGAATTCACTGCACGCTAATCACATGTTTGGCATAGTAACATTATTCCGCTTTCACAGTCGCTCCCGCTCCTCTTATAACTTAAGCCTCGCCTTTAAGAAAGAAACAAATTATAAATTAATTTGCGCCTAAGAACAATGCCTATAAAATATAAAAATAAAGCACAAAAAAAAAATTGAGAAAATATGCATCTCTTCCGCGCAAAGCGGCAGCTCAGCATAGTCCTACGGACTCATGTGCGCAACAAAACCACAGCGCTGGGCTTCAGCGACAGCCGGCGTCAGATATAAAGTACCTAAATAACCAAATAAAAAAATAATAACAAATACATAAGAGAACAATAATTATAATTGTACATTCTCATCAGTGATGAGACTAAGCTGTCAAGCTTTTTCAATGCGAAGACCCTCCACAACCGTAAAGTGTGCAGTCTCAGGGAATTTTGTTTTGAAAACCTAAGTAGTTTTACACCATGATGTGGTCGCAGTGGACAAGGGGCTCACCCGGCTCTCCATGGCTAAAAAGAACTGACGCAAACCTGTAGTACTTACTACCGATGACCGCAAGGAGGTATGGCAAAGCAAGGAGCTTCTCAGGCTTTCTTACTGGACATTTCCTGTATCCTGGCTACGTTTTGGTGACCTTTTTGGGGAAACTGCAGGTTTCGTCTGTGCAATTATGGAAAAAGTTATCTTGACGAATAACTGCCGGAGACATATTATGAAAGACGGGACGGTTGACGTGTGTCGGGCATGCCACGTTTGTCTGATGGACTTACCCTGACGGTAAATCCATCAGACATCATCTCTGTTTGTTCTCGTCTGGCTGGCGGCGAGTACTTATACAGGCATAACCAAGTTGCCAGAATTAGTCACCAGCAACTTGCGTTGAAATATAAACTTGTGGATTTTGAAGTACTGTATTACAAGTATACCCGACCCAGTTCTCGAAAATTACCATGTCACGTTGCACTGGGACCGGTCTATCATTACTGACAAGACTATTGTTGCCAGTAAGCCTGATATAGTGGTGATATATCGATTAGCGGGCCTCGCAATCATTATCGATGTTACCATTCCATATGACGAGAACCTCGTGTAAGCTGAAAAAGATTAACAAATCAAATATTTAGACTTAGCACCCGATTTTGCTGCCATTGTGCCGATTGTTGTTACGGCCAATGGCCTGATGGCCGATAGCCTCGATCAACATCTCTCGAGGCTCTCGTTAGGCGGTTGAATCAAGGGCCTGATTCAGAAGGCAGTACTCCTCGATACGGTTCGCATCGTGAGGAGGTTCCTGTCTCTGGAGCCGTAACCACCGGTAGCTTGGACCCTCCTCCCGACACAAGCGGACCTTTATATCTTTATATTTTTACAAGTTTTTAGGGTACCGTACCTCAAGAAGAAAAAACGGAACCCTTATAGGATCACACATGTGTCTGTCTGTCTGTTTGTCCGTCTGTCACAGCCAATATGCTCCGAATCCAACGTACCGATTAAGTTGAAATTTGGTACATATATGTATTTCTATGACCTAAACATGGACGTATAACGTAAATAAATGAATTAACCATTCCCCCTTGTCTCCGAAACTACTGAGTCTAAAATTTTGAAATAACGAGGATGTTTCTTTACTCATAGATTACAGGAAAACCTATAAGAAGTCTATGGTCTTAAAATAACACGGTAAATCTCTCAATGTTTTATTTTATTTATTATGGGACAATAAACAGCTACAATATAATGCTGACAATATAATGCTACAAATAATAATATAGGCTCTTAAGTAGTATTAACAATATTGCAGCCCACTACATTATCCGCATGTTAACAAAATTAAGATAAGTAAAAAAGTGCTACTAGATTAGCATTACTCAGATATTTAAAAAAATTGATTATTAAAATACAATACAATTAATTGATTACTAAAAAAATTCAATAAAAATATAAATTTGAAATGTGTGCACAAATTTACATTTGCAGAGAACATGTTTTTCAACTACAATGCTAAGTTTGTTCTTGGGATAAATTCATCCCAACTACGAAACCCTTCATTGTGCATAGTCCGACACGCACTTGGCCGGTTTTTTATTTGAAGAATCATTTAAGAAAAGAAAGGTAGTAAATAAACGATATAATAATTGTACAATACATATAATATTTAAAATGAACATTGCGTTTCGCCGCCATCGAGACGCACGTGCAGGACGCGCAACCCTAAAAAATATTTTGTTATTTGTGCGCACAGCTGTCACAGAGACTTCATCACACTTAAAAAATAATAACTTCAATATCTTGTGTATTACTTTCACGCAAATTACGTAATTACTTTTCATTACGATATTGGATGAATTGTTTAGTATACCGCTACCTCTAATGCGCTCGCTCCGCTTATGGCCAAAGCCTCACCTTTGTAAGTGAGTTTCATTCAATTCGGCTTCATGCTAATGGCGTGTCTGGCTTACTGACACAATTCTCTCGGTCGCTTAATTTATTTATTATTTATATTGGTGGCTTTAGTATGCACTCGGTAAAGATGGATGTGCTTAATGCTATAGTAATGTTTACCGATGTATTCTTGTTTTATTTGAATTTAATATGACCTTTAAAAACTTTATAGCTATTGAAATACCACTATAAGTTACTGCACAAAAATCTTCATATTCGCTTTCCAACGAAAGTTATGGAGATTTTCGCCCCACAGAGGTTTTTTTAAATCTTCCTTCATCTTATTAAATTTTGATTCTGACTTGATCATACTTTCAGAATACGCAAACTATACAGTTACAGGTTTAAATAAAACAGCTGTGGGTAGGCCGTACAAGCTAAAATACACATGCATAAAAATATACACGGAACAAATGTTTAATTATAGGCCGTGATAATACTTGCGTGGGAATCGAACCAGTCTGTACTGAGTATAGCAAGAGGCGTGATAGCAGCAATTGACTCGTATTTTTGTAATAAAATCATCACATAAGAAACCATTCAAATGTTTATGGGTGCCGGTGGAAGTTCAGGCTCATAAGACACTTTAACTTTGTCTATAAGATTGGCAACGTATGCAAACCCTTTTGTACTGGTGTTGCAGATGTCAAAGGCGGCAGTAACTGCTTACCATCAGGTTGGCCGGTCGCGGTTTACCATCAAATCGTACAGTAATAATTAGAAGACCGTAATCACCTCTATGGAATTCCACCAAATTATTCTCAGCCTCCGGACTCCCAAATCTTAGTCATCATCTAAGTTCCCGTTACTAAAACCTGACATGTCATCACGATTGCACAACTTGCCATCATCGGGTCATCTCAGAGGGGATACAACCAAGTAGGGGGGAGGAGGGGGGTGTCCTAGTTTCCATAACGGTGTGCGATGTAGGACACAAGAGTTTTTGCGAATGAACCGAATTTTGAGAAGTATATTGACCAAGTTGACGTACTTTTTGCGATGGTTATTTGAGTACGCTTCGTCTGTCGGCGATTGTTGTTCTTTTTGATGTTCCTTTTTTGAATGGAGATGAGTGGTTCCGTTTTGTTGGCATTTGTGTGGAAGTTGGGTGAATGAATTTTGAGTTAGGATTTTTTATTTGAAAGAAATGCAGCACGATAATCCGGAATCAAAATACCTTATGAAATAAATTGGAATTTTGATAACTTGAGAAGCTTTACATAATATTGATCAGATGCTTGCAAGAGTTTTCTCTTACGAGTAAGGTCCTATGTCCTACCAGTGGGAATATTTTTAGGCTGATTACACTTGCAAATAAGCACTTGCTCAGCTACTTCAGTTTATTAGGCATAGAAAAGAATTCTACCCAAAGAAAATCAATTTAATGTCCTCATTCAAGACAAATAACAATACTTCTACCTTTTCAAATTCCTTCAATACTTTTAGCACTCCAAATATCTCAAAAATTTTACATCATCATTATTATCGCCAATATCTCACCGCGAGTCTCTCAATAATTAAGATATCAACGCGCGCGCCTCACAAGTGTCACAAGTGCTGTGAAAAAGAAATATTGTGCCGTGACGGTAAATACTCATAATATTAGTACAAGATATATGGACTTGTGGGAAATTATATATTTGCTCAACAGATTATATACGAGTATATCGGACGGTTAGATCTGAAGGAAAGTAGGTTTTTATTATTTATTTTAAGGTCAAGTACTTTGTGTGTCTAGATTATTTAAATTAAACTTAGGTAAATGGATTTTGTGAAGCTGTTTTTATTTAGCCTTGTGACCAAATTAATTATAACTCAAAGATAGTAAAATCCCATCGAAGGGTGTTGTTAACAGTGACATTGGTACATCTTATATATAAAATTCTCGTGTCATAATGTTAGTTACCTTACTCCTCCGAAACGGCTTTACTGATTTTTACCAAATTTTATATGCATATTCAGTAGGTTTGAAAATCGGCTACTATCTATTTTTCATACCCCTAACTGATAAGGGTTGTCCACCCCAAACAAATAATTGGCAAAACAACGTTTGCCGGGGTCAGCTAGTTGATGTAGAAAATAAGCATAGGTATACCACTGTTAACAACATCCTTTGATGGGATTTTCTGTCCAATTACAAACTACCCTACCGCACATAGTACTACTACCCTACCGCACATAGTCGCAACTTTGACACCAATCAATGGGGAATTTGCAAATGACGACAGATGACCGCAACGGAAGGCCCAAAGTTCAGCAATTAATGTTTGCAAGCCTGATCATGATGATGACGAAAACGAGACTTCGGTATTTTTAAAATGCCGTATGTTAATAAAAGATTTTAAAGCTAAATAACGCAAAAAAAAAAAAACGTGTGGCACTCGGGGACTGCCGCGGTAAAGCTAATGCATAGCATTTGTAACCTCCATACTTCCTATTTGTCAACGCTACACTTGGGATGATGACGTGATGACATAAAACAAAAATTACGTTCCCATGACAACATCACGTTGTCATGGGAACCGTCATTACATGGTAGGCGGAGTGGGGGTGTTAGGTTTTATTTTCGTTACGTTACGGAATTTCTTGATTCGGTCGCCGCCCTCAAAGCCCGCGATAAAAGCTATGCAATAGCTTAAAAAAACAATTAACAAAAATATTTTATTACTTACAAATCATGTCTGTTAAGATCATTAATATTAATAAAACGATTGATTACAGTTGTATGCTGTGATGCTTCCCCTTGTAACTAGTTGCTAGTTAGTCATCACATCCAATCAGTAACTGTTTCAGTATTACGGTAGATTCGTTTTTATAGTGTTTCGGACAGGTAGCGACAGGTTACAAGTCAATTGACTACCAGGCCACTATTGAACATGTTTGACCTAGTTAACTGTTCCGAATTGCGCAATAAAATGAATTACTATGTACAAATATTAGATAAAAGTAACAACTTATAACTAATTAATTGATAAAAATAACAAAATTATATACTAACTTAACTAAAACTATTCACAAACTAAAATATTTAAATGTACAAATTGATCTTTATTCTTTTATAAATCTTGTAAACGCTGCTGAATAGTTTTCCTTATGGCTTGTGATAGGGGTAAACTGGCAGAAATCGTTACGAAAAAGCGTTATGCCCGAAAAAGCCATTTTCAGTGCTCTCGTGATGGCTCTTTATCAATACATACATAATTTACAGAGAAAGGAACTTACGACGCCTCCCGACTTTTTTTTTTCTGCATCTCTAACGGTAACATTTTCTCATTTCTCTTTCTGCTCAGTCATAGTGATAGTCAGTCCTATCAATAAAATTAAGCAATAATTAAAAAGTAAGTTATTTTCCTTGTTGAGCAGAATCGATGTCAATATCAATTACCTGCTACAGCTTTGAGGTTTTCGCCGATGAATTTCTCGGTAGCAGAATCTGGAACTTCGACGTTGGGGTAAACTCACTTTTGGTCTCAAAATCAGATTGTTCTAAAAATGAGGACTACATTAAACATAAACCTATCCTTTTAAGTACAAAAATAAATAAACTTTTCTTCCTAATTAAGTTTCAAGCGTTTTTAAATGCCCATAATGTTGAAAACCCTTTGCCAACCTAACTAGTTATATTTCATGGCCCATAAAACACCACTGGGCCGTAAAAAGTGACCATTCACTTAACTATTACGACACGTGTCGACGCCTTTAATTGTGTGCGCCCGCGCATAGCATCTCGTCGATCACGTTGACACTGGCGAGATCAATCAGGCGGCGACGAGCTCACCGTTATGCCCACTGCGAGATTAATAGAATGTGGGCTAGATGCGAGAACGTGGAAGAGTAAGAAAATACATTATGTTCCGAAAAATTATTATGAAAGAAGTCATTTTTCTTCAGGCTACTAAACGCGTATAATAAAGGCTCTTTCCTTATTTCCGTGATATTAATTATACAACATGCAGCAGCAGATATATGAATTAAATGTTGTTTTTCGTTTGTTACTAGCATAGCTTATAAGTAGTGTGTATTAATAACATCATATGGATCAAGGTCTGAAATAAAGTTTTTTTTTTTTTGTTTTTTTTTTTATAATTATTGCTGTCCTATCAAAGTTTCAAAATCAAAGCACACAAAATGGCCTAAGAACTAACTTTTGAAACACCAAAACAGTAAAAATATCCAGTTTTGGTAAAAAACATCCAAATATGCAAACTTTTCACACCAAGTCAAAAATAGGTACTCATAACAACAAAATATAAAGTACTATTACTTTCATATCCAGCGTCAACAAATCTAAGTAAAATAGCATCTATAGATCGGCTTCAAATGAACTGCAAGATTTACAATCCGCCCTTTGAAGTCCGGAGCTATGTTAACTTGGCGTACCATGTAAAGTGGCGTTTGTACCGGTAAGGCTTTTGTACCTGTTGGGACCATATCACTCGGAAGGTGCTACTGAAGAGTTGCATGACTTGGATGTATAGCCAACAAAAGAGTTAGGTATTGTAAAGGGAACCTTACGTCATGCATGCTGGCAGAAAAATGATTCTGGTTGCATTCGGTCACTTACGTGAATCTAGAATCAGTTTCAAAATGGTTAAAGAAACGTTTCTTTTTATGCATACGCGTATTGACTAGGGCTGAAACCAAATTGTTTAGTTTTTGTGTATATGTAATAGTTTTCAGCTTTATGTGGATCGGCCGATGACAAGTTCCTTCCTATTGTTTTGAGCTCTCAGCTTTCGGCGTCCACAATATGCAACGGGTTGTCACTTAAAAAATCCCCATTTCTCTGTATTCTTTCCGCCGACTTCTGCAAGAAGTAAGAGTACTTAAACAATTAAACAAAACATACCAAATGCAATTAATTTTACGACCACAAACAGTGCTATCGCGAACAAAGAGCATAAAGGCATCAGCAGAAAGGTAGCTCTATTTGTTTGTTTATAGCACCTGTAATATTACACCATGACGGAATCTAAGGCTAACCGTAACTGCCCTTGCAAACTTAACACGAATAATAGACAAGGAAATTTCGTCTTTAAAGCGTAATCGTTAAGGTTCAGGTCAAGTCTTTCGTTATGTTGGTATATAAGCCGTCAAGGTAAAGATGTTACCTTTTTTGAAACAATAGCTTTTGGCCATAACAGGACAGAATGTATTGGAGCGGTAAAAGTTGTTTGTTCTATTGTTAGCACTATCTCCGGAACTACTGGACCGATTTTGATCGGCTTGTTTGGTTCTATGTAGAGTGGATAGGTTTCGTTAACGAGGTTATGGGAATTTCGGTAAATTTTTGCCCTACCTGCGAAAACTGGATTTATTATCACTGAACACAAACCTTTCGTGATCAGTTTTGTATGGCAAACAACCACTCTGCCCCCATGGTAAGTGATCACCTAATGATTACCACAGGCGGAGGTGATCTCTGATAGTAGAGGTACCTACTGGTAATACTAGAGGTGCGTTTCCATTCCAGAGACGAAATGAAAATCTTATTCTCCTGTAAATACTTTTTCACCAATACTCACATTTCAAACCGGAACGGTCATTGTGCTGGCTTCAGGGTAAGGTTGGATCACGTAGGAGACACGTTTTACATTGAACTGTTTCATAAAATGTTTGTACTGATTTGAAATATGAAATCCGTGCTTCGCCGGTGCTCGGAGTGTCGTTAATATTTCTTACATATCCTGAAACATTTACAGCAAGTAAACCGCGTGTGTTTGCAGACGTGCGCGGACGCACGTCACGGTTGGCGGCGCGCGCGGCATCCCGTGCGCTACGTGCGACAAGCGACACTCACGCGCAGCTGATCATGCGTTACTCCAGCTTATTTATAGGAGCTGCTGTGCTTGTGCACATAGGGTCCTCAAAGCAGACGTCTTTGAGGATGTAGAAGAGTATCTAATGAGTCGATCCTTTCTCTGGGTATGACAAATGCACATAGATATCCACAATGTCAATCACAGTCCATTGTTTCATGCCCAAAACTTGTAATGGAACTTATGGATATCTTTTATCCTTTCAAGTGATCCAAATTGCGTCTAAAATATTTGTACGGGCTGAATTTGGAAACAGTGTTTTATTTAGTAAGAAACAATTAGTGAGTTGGATTATTTACTTATTTCTCATAACGTTTCTGTATTTAAGTGACGCGATGAGAATAATGGTCAGCATTCCCTAAAGTATTTAATGTTTTGTATCATTTGTGTACATTGTTCTCCCACAAATTGTTTAACGCTTCATGAGGAACGTTAATACTCTATTATATTGGCTTTGAGTAGAATATAAGAAAAACAATGATGTCATTTGTCACAATAATCATTGTAGTTCACCAACATTGCCAACACGTGTTGCTTATTATTGGCGAAACAAATTACACAATACATGAAAGTCTTTCACCCAAAAAACAAAAGACAAATATTATCGAAACTTCTTTTAAAAATAGAATGCTTGATGAGAATTCTATTTACTTTTAATTATTTAAAAAAGTATTTGACCAAAGAGTCTTAAACACATGGTCTAAGGATTACTTTTTTAAAGTTTTATGACTTTTTGTTTGTATATCTGTGTGTACAGTTAAGGAAACAGGCTTGAACGAGATAATTGCCGTTACCGGTCATAAAGGCGGCAAAGTTTTATTGGGCGTGTGTTTATTGCGGATTGCCGTTAAATATTCTAATATTTTCGAAACGTAGAGGTTGTTTGGTATTACAAAAATGCCGGTTTAAGTATTTGAGGTAGAGGGAGGAACAAACTGCTGTTTTGCGTCTTATGTGCTTTACCTTACCATAATTTTTCAAGCTACCATAGGAGACCATTCATTTGAAATAACTTCTAATCAAATTTACTTAATTTATCTGAAAACCACTGCACCCTGCGAATTCACACATAAACAACAGCAACACTTCTTTCCTTCCTAAATAGTCCGCATTCTTCAAAAACTAAAAAGATATAAAGAAATAAACAATAGCGATGTCCCAGTTGTGCTTGACGTTAGTGTAACTAGGTAACCGGTGCTCGCTCTACTTACATTTTGGGTTAACTCGCCGCGACTCACGAGCCTCTGACCTCAGCCACGGAGTAATTGTGAAGAAGGCTCGCTACATGGACTTTAAGGCATCACAATTATTTAATTTTTATGGGGTCTTCTTTAGATCTTCTTAGCTTTCATATAAGAAAGCGAGACGACCATAGGAAAACAAGTTAAATTTAATGTGACCTTGTTTTATTTTGTAAGACTTCGTAACGTTGCCATATCATTACGGTAAGGCGCCATGACATTGCCATCCTTCCTGTTGACATAAAAATAACTATTTTAAATTACATTACGACTGGCTTTGTAACAAACATTCTTCAGTATATTTATTAAGATAACAATGATACCAAGTTTCAATAAATAAGCCTAAAATATGTAAGTTTTCAACTTTTATGTGAGAAAGTGAATTGTCTACCATTGTTCTTTAACTTCTCTATCCAGTGACCACGCATACAGTATGTAAGCTCCAAATAAATGCAGAGTGCCAAAACGTGTTCGATTGGTCACAGCGCGGGGTCAAGTAGGGCGAACAGCGCACGCGCAAATATCCGTCACTCTGTGACCCAACTCGCGCATCATTTTCTGACCGGTACAATGTGAACTGTATTATTGATTTACTATTTACTTTTTTCAAACGTATTTCATTCGGGTTTCAGCAACTTATTTAGGAGATTCAGGATAAGAGAATTAACACCGGGTTTTTGAATGCCTCTTCTATTTAGTCTTATCTCTTAATACTTATGTAATTATTAGGGCAGCTATCAAGAGATAGGCACTGAGATCCCGATGCGAGGTTTGACAGTAGATTTACAGGCTTCTAGAAACCGCGGATATATCTACCTATAATGATTCTTAATTTTTCTGAATGGGGGATGTAGATATCTACCTTGGTACTTACTGATAATATATCTCCTGCCTAGCTGCATGGTAAATAAAATAGAATAAAGAGTAAACACCGAAAAGTGAATTTTTATTTACCTACTTTAATTTTAATTTAATTTTATTTATTTATTTAAATCAGATACAGTGGTCCATATTTATATTAGTATACCTACTTAAAAATTACGTTAGTACTTAATTAAAAATACATGCCACAATAATAATAATTATTATAACCAAAATAAATAATTACACAGAAATTGAAATAGATACATAAAATCAAATTACTTACTATTACTTTGACACCCATAATATATTTAAAACTTCGTTAGTTCGTGACCCACGACTGGCGATACTCATTTCAAAGTATTTTTAACAGAATCTCTTCCTCCTTCAACCTGTTATCCTACACGTACTTCATAAAACATTTTTCTACCTGTAGAGCAACCCCAACAATTCCTTTAGTGCTATTGTCTCGTGCATCAACACAGTTTTGCACAATAACTTGCACAATGTGCCTGAATGTGCACACCTCCAATAGAGTCGTGGGCGGTCAATTGGTCACACCGTACTGTGCCACGCTTGAGTTTTTGTCACATCAGTTAATGAAGCTCACCTGATCGGTAGTCTGGCAATAATGGACAACGGTAGCGTGACAATTGAGGAGTTGCGACTACTGTAGGTAGATGTTATTGTAGCGTCAACTCTGTCTGATGACAATCCTATTTATATCAAAGGTTGAATAAACTCAAAAAACACAGGACCGATTTTAAAAATTCTTCCACCAGTGGTATGATATATCAGAATCACTGATTAATATAGGCTATACTTTATAAAATAAAATTAATACTCATTAGAAGCGGCAACGGACACGTGATAATGTTAAGTAGTTAATTTTTTCATGAGTCTCTAGAAGTAGATAAATAAAAGCATGTTAAATTTGTTTATAGCAGACGCTTCCAACACCAACGCCAAAAGGAATTGATGCATTGTCAACCTGAAGATAATAAATACCATGTCTCATGTAAGGACGACTCGTTTCACCTGCACCATAGATGGAACCCTAGACGGGACGCACCAATGTTCAATGGCGGAAAGAATAGGTAAGGCCCTACCTCCCCTAACATAGGTATTATGAAAATAAATAAATTCTAACTCGCCCCAAGTCGCCTCACAAAAACCATGATGAATTTTAAAGAAACAACTTCCTTATCAATTACATCACCAGCCATTTAACAGCCCAACCTGTCAGTTTACCTTTATTGAGCACGTCAACACCCCGCTGGGTTCCAAAGTCGGGTTACAATGGCTGACCAAAATATTTACTATTCAGTCAGCTACTGGATTTTTTACCTGCATTCAAAGGACACTTGTTTTCATCAAATTTATGGGTGTATTGTCGTCATAGCATTGTTTTAAAACATTTTAAGAGCAGTAGCACCTTGCTTCGAGGAAACTCTTTGTGAGGCGTGGAAATTACATTACTTTTGTTTTCTGAACGTTTCAAAATTCGGTAGTTTGAGAGATGTTGTAAATTACGTGATTGTACAATAACGTTTGATAGGAGACCGATACGTTGCCAGTCCCGGGTTATGAGAGCTATAACGAAAAAGTTAAGGTTACTTACATTTCCATAAAATATATAACAAATCACGGCGATACATCCAAGTGATGAGATAAGAAAACGCGACGATGGCCGTCCAAACTCAGAACCAGCGAACTAAACATTATATCCCACTATTCCCACTGCGTCGAGGAGTGAGACAAGGAGACGTAATTTACCCGAAATTAACGCATCAGAGGATGTGAACTGGCATCAAACGCAAATACATCTCATACTAAACTTGAGATTTGCAGTTGACATCATCATACAAGCTGAATCGCTGCAAAACGAAACGTGCAGGTACCTCACGGTACCTACTGCTGGAATATAAATTCAAGGTAGCTCAGCTCGAAAGTGCTTTGTTTGGAGTCTCTCTAAAGGATCGTACCTATCCGCAACGAGCTAATCCGGCAGAGAACCAAAGTTGACGACATAGCTTACAGAATAAGCAAGCTGAATTGGCAGTGGACCGGCCATATTAGCCGTAGAACCGATGACCGTTGGGGTAGACGTTTTCTTGAGCGGAGACCACGAATCAGCAAACGTAAGGCAGGACGCCCTCAGGCTAGGTGAAGCGACGATCTTCGTAGTATGGCTAGTAGCAGCTGGATGAGAGTTGCCAAGTTGAATGGCGTGCAATAGGAGAGCCCTATGTCCAGCTGGGCTATGGACTGCTGTAGGCTGATGATGATGATGATGACCAAATAACGTCTCCCTATTGCACATATTCTATCTATCTATCTGTCTACCAGTACATCCACATTTTGCCAGTCAAATAAGTTACACGTAAACAAGCCTATTGCCATGCTTCTCAGATGATATGCAAGGTGCTACTGAGAAATTCCTAATAGAACCCTAAGCACACTGAATCGAACCTAAGACCTTACGCACAGCAGTTGCGCTTACGGATTTCTTCTAGTGTTCTTGAGGCATACCGATATCTCTATTTATTTATTTATTTTAAATAGAACGGCCGAAGCCACTTACACTACTTAAACGTATAATTTATTTAACACAGTCATGCATTCTTCTCACAAAAATTCAAACATTCTGACAGTATCATATTCCATTCATTCGCAAACATATCAAGATCTGTGTTTGAGTTCAGGAGAGCGTTAATAGCGGCTAATGTCCGAGGAATAGGTGACTTGGAATGTGCAACAGTACGGCAAGTTGGAACAGCCAGTAAGCGGTGTTTCCTGCCACGACAGTAATTATCTGGGACAAATAGTTTGCAGATTTTATTATGCAGTTCAGGAACATCTATAATCCCTCTAAGAATTTTAAATATTACAGTCACCTGATCGCGCGACCGTCTTACTTCTAGGGAATTATAACTTAGGCAACCCAACAGGAATTTAGTGGGATACAAGAGAGGATAAAATCCGTACGAGTGCTTGTAAAGATATCTAAGAAATGCTTTCTGAACCCTTTCTAAAGCTAACGCATACTGCGTCTCAAAAGGATTCCATACGCACGCACTAGACTCAAGTTTGCTACGGACCAGTGCCCCAAAAACAAGTTTGATAACGTGGGGATTATGGAAGTCACGACAGTTCCTTAAAACAAAGCCAAGGCGCCTGAAGGACTCCTTCGCAGTGGATGTGATGTGGTCGTGAAAAGTGAGCTTACGGTCGAATATGACTCCCAGGTCTTTCATGGAATCAGTTCTTGTAATTGTATCTCCATTCAGTTTGTATTGAAAGTTGACTGGGTGCCGCATCCGACCGAAAGACATCACGTAGCATTTTGATTTATTAAATTCCATTTTATTTTCTAAACTCCACTTATATACTGAATCAATGTCTGATTGTAGAGCTTGACAATCGAGCTCAGATTTTATTTCATAAAATAGTTTTAAGTCATCAGCATATAAGAGGGATCTAGCATTCGCAATTACACCAGGTCAGGTCATTAATCATCAAAATGAAAAGGAGAGGGCCGATTACCGAACCTTGACTCACACCTGAGCGAGTGTGGTATGGGAGTGATTCGTAAAAACCTAATCTGACAAATTGTTGTCGGTCCCGCAAATAATCTGCAAGAAGCCGTAGAAGCCCCGGAGCAACACCTATCGCACTGAGCTTTGATAGCAAGACGTCATTGTTGACTCTGTCGAACGCCTTTTGGAAATCAAATTAAAGAACGTCTACCTGGCGTCTGCGATCAAGACTAGTAAAGATATAATTAACTAGTGTAAGTAAGTTAGTATTGACTGATCTTTTTTCGCGAAAGCCATGCTGCTCATTGCACAGGTACTGCTTCACTTGCTTGTAAATTCCTTGATGTAGGACATTCTCAAAAACTTTCGCGGGAGAAGATAGTATCGCTATTGGACGATATTCATCGACTGAAGATTTATTTGAAGATTTTGGAATGGGAGTCACACGTGATATCTTCCATGGTGGTGGATAGACTCCAGATTTAAGTGCTAAATTCAAAATGTGGTTTAGGGGCCGAATCAGAAATTCCTTTCCCTCTTTTAAGAACCACGGAGGAGTATTATCAGGACCAATAGAACTGTTGAAGTCTATGAAGTTGGCTATGAAGGTTGACAGCGACATCTATCCAAACTTTTAAGAGTTATTCAGCGACATCTAGTGAAGATACTTAAAACTCAAACGAAGTGTTTTAATGTTCAACTAACTAAGACTATACGTACAGAAATGTAAGCAATAAATTTATTTTTTAATTTAATTCAATAATAAACATTGACTTGGTGCCTATATTTTATAAATCTATTTTTGTGTGTGCTGCTGCAAATAAATATTAAAAGAGCTGAAAAAGCATGTTCAAACTATCCCAAATAAGCGCCATCTAGTGTAAACTAAACATAACATTAGTTTTCTTATGTGCTAAGAGATGTCACGGCAAATGTCGAAATTAACTGTAAAGAACAATAATAATAACAGCATCATTTAACATAATACGACTAGATAGTAAGCAAGTTTCTTGAAGAATTTTTATAAGTACTGGTTCTTTTTTCTATAACATAGCTGCCAAATAGAAATGGAACTATGCTGTCCCTATCTGCCGCATATGATGGGCTTTGGTCAAAAGTAACCACAGAGTTTCCCAAACAACAGGAACCAAAGACTTGGTAGGCCCAGCAAGAGATAGGTATAGTGGAACTGGATATATTTCAGCTAATAGGATGTCTTTAGATTTTAATAGACAGGCTCAAATGAAAACAAGGAAGAAAGGACCCGCAGGACCCGCAGGACCTGCAGTGCGACACGACAGACTCATAGTTAATAAGTTATCAGATCAGGCAATAATTAACATTTAGGAGGAATCTTCCTATGTAGTAGGTAAAATATACCTACCTACTTAAACTAAGGGTCAAGACAGGTGCACTATTGAGTATTAATCATGATAAGTAGGTATAAAACTATGATTCTGAACCCTATCAAGTGCATAAAGTTTCGATGTGCACCATCCGTAACAAATGCACCTTGTACCGGACGCACTCAGTTTTAAAGGGAAAAACCTGACTCACGACATAAATCATCAATTCATCACGCATTCACGACATGTTTATTAAAATAACCTAATTTCTGCGTGCACACACAAAACTGAGCTAATTCAATCTCATATTTTGTCACCCGTCAAACGTATTCGCATGTTTGAGTACTCCATGTACCCATTCAATAGCGTAGTTCCGCAATGGGCGCGAAAGGCTTATCCTTTGTTTGAATTCAGCATTATTTTTGCGAAATATTTTCATTGTTTTATCGACGCGGCCCGTTACGCGAATCGTGTTAAATTCCGAGGGGCCCCACTATGAGGTTAATGACATTTTGTTACAATGGCTAAATGCTAGGTCACAGATTAGACTAGAGCTAGGTTTAGAATTTAGTTGAGTACATAAATATTCATAGAGTTTAATTCAATTAGGTACCTATCTTTGAATGGCTCATTAGAAATTCAATTTATTTGTAGGTATCAACCCAGTCTACCCACATACAGTGTGAGTCTTCATAATGTGCACATATCGAAATGAGGGAGTCTATGCTTAATTTTATCGACGGAAAAAATGGTAATTTTTTTTTTTAGTTTTAAAAAAAAAAAAAAATTTTACAAAAATTTTTTTTTAAAAAAAATTTTTTTTTGCTCTCTTTTTATTATTATCTTATTTATAAATTTTACAATTAAAAATTGAAGAAAAAAATACAGATTTTTACTAAAAAAACATGTTTATTTTCAATTGAGGGTAGTTTTTTTCTCAATTTTAATTTTATGTGGACGGCTACTTACTTTCAATCATTATGGAGTTTGTTTCATCGCGATAGCTGATTCAGTTTAAAAGTTACACAGTTTTGTTACAATTTTTTTTTTAATTTCATAAAAAGTATAAAAACAATATTTAGATTTTTTAAATATTTTTTCTGTCGTTAAAATTAAGCATAGATTTCCTCATTTCGATATGTGCACATTATGAAGACTCACACTGTATATTATCTTCTCTGTTCTGGTTACTATATTCCTACCTACTCTTTCTATCATGGTTGATTATTACCCGATGTCTTAAGCCGTGTACGCACGTACGAACAAATTTGTTGCGTTGCATGATACGCAACAACTTGGTTCGCACGTGCGTACCACTAACGAACATCGAATACTCTGTTCGTCAAACATGTTTGCGGCGATCCTTTTAGTATGTTCTGTATGGACGGTGTTCGAAGAGCTTTAATAAATGTTACGAAACAAAACTGTTCGTATAGATCTTGGCGGGGTGCGCGCGGGGCGGCAGAGGTAACTAATCCTACCCGTACCTCAGTTCTTGACCAGCAGCAACTGTTGTGCGCGAACTCGACTCGAACTATGTTCGCATTCGTGTTCGAATATGCCGTCCATACGTACGAACCAAATGTTCAGATTTGATGTTTGTGTTCGCTATGTTCGTGTTCGTACGTGCGTACACGGCTTAACACAATTTCAACGTTGTAGTAGGTACTTACGTACAGGAGTGGCGTAATGCGTACACCAGATATCCCGGATTCTTCTTATTATGCTGAGGATGATCAGCTACAGTTGACAGGACGACAACATTAGCCATCAGCTGCAGATCCAAGAAGAAGAGCTTAACTAAAACGGAATCAAGAACCAATAGGGTCCATCGTAATTTTCTAGGTAAGTACAAGAAAGCCTGGACTCTCAAAAAAAAGAAGAGGAACTGGTGACTTATTGTAGTACCTATTCGTCTGCAATTAACTTTTTAATTTGAATTTAACAAAGATTAACCGTCGTGTACACACCCAAGCCTAAACTGTAATAATAAATTGCCCCATTAGTAACCAAATAAATAATTTATTGATATTCACAAAAACATTTTATGTTGCTAAAGACTAGGATACATTAATTTGAATGAATCAAAACACGGAACACTAATGATCGAGATCACAATTTTCTTACATCACATAATTGAAAGACATTATCTTGTATATCCCAGAATGTATATCCATCACCTATCTAATACCTTCCGCGCCTTTCGTTCGAAGTGACCGGTCAATACGATGGATTTCCTTGGCCGGGAACTGAACCAGGGCGTCTCCGTGGCAACAGGCGACACAACATGTGGCTCCTTAATCATTCAGCAATCGATGGATCGAGTGTTCATTGTAATAATTGTTGTTCCTTTTTAGAATTTATGGGTTAATTAGAAGTTTCAATGGTAGACTTACAATAATAAGTTGCAGAACAGCTTTTTGTAAGAGGGTAGTAATCCGGGAGTAGGTACTGACATATTTCTGCCGCTTATTAATCAGCATTGCATATTTCAAGCCTGTAATTCCACTGGTCACCGGCATCGGCGCTATTGCGACTTTTGAATTAAATATCTACGTCGGAGTTATGATTAATGCTTTACAAATACCGTAACAATATTTAAATGAACCTAAAACTGTATAAAAAATACCTAACGATAAGAACCTACGTGTGTTTTAAAATTAATATCTATCTACTCCAAGATATTATGCTCATTTATCAAAAATGTACCGTATTATTTTTCGGTAGTAGGTACTAGGTACACACTTTACAACCGAAACATAGCATGTCACCTTCACGCGGCTGCCAACACAGCGTGACGGTTCACCTGCGTGACACTGTGACCCAATAGAACAGCACAGAGGGGCCACGTCTGTCAGTCACTTGACTTAACCGCATCATGCAATACTCCCTTGTGCGACACGGCAGGTGGAAGAGGCATTCAAATCAAAGCCCGGACTGACTGCCAGTGCCCTAAAACTACTTAACTTACTTTAAACGTTTGAAGTACAAAAACATACATCATAAACTCACGCCTTTTTCTCATGGAGGTAGGCAGAAACTACATGCCACCTGCTGCGATGCTTACATACTCCTTTTTTAGTACAAATGTCGGTAAAAATATTCTTGTGCAATGCGATATCACATTTCGCCATATTTTGGCATGCAAATATTAATCTGTGCAACGTGCTAAATTAAATAAACAATCATCTATACAATTACAGCAGCGGTGGTGGCACAGTGGTGTCGGCCCCGATTAACGAGTTGTAGGTTGTGAGTTCGAACCTTGGCAGGCACTTTATTTTGTGGACCTATTTAATTTCATCACCACTGCTCTCAAAACGGTGAAGTAAAAAAACACCGGGAGGAAACCGGCATGTCCTTAACCCAAAAAAAAGTTCGAAGATAGTGATATCCACCAACCCGTACTGGGCCCGCGTGGTGGGCTATGGCCCACTCACTCTCACACAGAGGAGGCCTGTGTCCCAGCAGTGGGAATATTATAGTCTGATTATGCTATACACTTAAAGATAATTACTAAACTGTAATCGTATTGGACTACACCTTCACAACGGATAGTTTCGATGCAGTGATGCCACCTGCACAGGAACCGCTTCATAATTAAAGTTTTAAAGGTTGCTTGAAACCCAAATGCAGAGGGTCTGCATAGGCCCTTAGCGTATACGGAAGCTAAATGAACTGTGATAGACTTTGATCATTAAAAAACATACCTAATGGGTCTTAAATCGCCAACGACCAACGCAACAGCAAACATGGTTTTAAATGCTCGTTAGTTGTTCATGAGTAGAATCGTTTTGCCCAGCAGTGGGAGCATAACGATACTATTAAAACTCTAAGCAGTGAGTCTTCTGCACTTATATTTTCTGTGATGAGGTCTGAGGGGGCTCTAATACATATAAACGGGCTCCTTATTAGCGTGCCAACGAATCGGGTCACTGAAAGAATTGGGCCAATCGATACCCTAAATATGGTAATTCAGGAATTAAATCGCTCCGTCTTTTATTAACAAGTCGATGAGGGATGAAATTAATTTGTGAGTTTAAAGGAAAACACGCGTAAAAAAAGCAATTATTTTTCGAAGCTTTAATGAACAACTTTGTAAAACCATACCTATCAAAACTTTAACCTGTCAAGCTATCGCCTACTAGAAGCATTCTCCTTGTAAGCGCTCAACAGTTTTGATGATTACATTTTGTTGTCTTTTCTTTCATGTAGGTACAGTCTTATATAAATTCATCATTTGTTGGGTAGTTTAAATCATAATACAGACGATACAAAAACCCTTCCCATAAAACGGAATCGTTTCACTTTCCGAACCGGGAGTCGAACCCGCAGCATCCGCTTCCGCGGTGAAGTTAATAGCAGAGGAGATAATACCCGGTAATACTACGGTACAGCCACGGAGTAGAGAGGATATGGAGTACTAACGTGCGGGTGACCGTTGACAGCAGAATCGGGTATTTATGTGGTATACAAAGGTGCAACCAGTCTGCGGTTGATCGACTTCGGCCACTCAATACTGATTGCTTCAAAACATATTCGATATCGATCGCTGGTCGACCTCTGGACGGTCATTGCCTAGGGAAATGCACCCCATCAAACGACGTCGAAGTAAAACAGTCAGCTGACAGTAATCCGGTAGGCCGGCACCACCACTCCATTTACACAACTTCATGGGTAAGGTAGTTACTAAAGTAATGGTTTTATAGAGGAAGAACATTGTGTAACTACGAGTAAATGTTCAGTGTATAATCTTAATGTTATCTAGACACGCGGCAGCGTGTCGAGCCAAGTACTAGGCAAGACACGGCTGCAGTGTGTTATATTACACGAACCATTTGGAGCCACTTTTGACCCCTTAATAACTCAAAATCTATGTAACATAGACTCATGAAATTTGGTTTATTTATAAAAACCCCTTAGATTAACTAGAACTCCAAATTTCATAAATAAAACTCAAACGGTTATTGAGATATTAACGTATAAAAATCGGCATTTTTATCAACGACCTGCCACTAGACATCAAAAACATTTAACCCATTTCCGGGTGACCTAGAAAGTTGAAAAGAGATTTCCCGAAAGCAGGCCCATGGTATGATACTGTGTCAAAGCTTATTTATCAAAAATTATGTCGTATTTTTTTCAAGTCGTTTTATGAAAATTTATTTCTTCTAGCATTAGAGAACCTAATAAATATTTATTTTGTTGATACTTAAAGAACTACATCCGCCATTCAATCCTAACCTGAATGTTGCCAGATGACAGACTAATCCAATAAAATAATTTGTAATCGATTGAAAATATCGATACTAACCCACATGGAGTAGGTGGAGTATCCACTACACGAGTATGTTTTAAATGCTATTTATTATACTCAAATACTGTAAAATTATGATTTTACAATAAATAAAATATTATATGGTCTGAATATACTCAACAACTTAAAAGTGTTTCGAGGCAGTAATGTTATTTTATAAACTACCAGTGATCAGAGTAAGTAGATTGATTTGAGGTCAATGAACTGGCACGTATATTAGTATGGATACGCCTCCGGGATTCCGGGATTTTGAAATTATTAAGATTTTTTAAGGAATTTCAAATGTTGTAATGTGTAGAATAAAGAATACATCAATATGAATAAGAAATGTTCAACCCTTTTGCTGTCTGTTTAATAGTATATAGGTGATCGGACTCCAAGAAAAGGATAGATATACTATAAAACAATATAATATATTTTAAATATTTATCTATCGCATTCTATAAATTTCTAATGTAGTAGTTTAAAAATCCTTACTTTAACAATATTTGATTCAATCCCGTAAGTACCAAAATGAAATCGTGGAAAAAAGGCTTATCCATGTTATGATTTCTATGACTATTCATGATGCGAGTACGTAAAATCAATCTACCTACTCCGATCACTGATAATCACCCAATCGATTTCGTCAATCGATTACCAAAATAATTAAACCTGGTAACACTGACACCATGCATAATGTCAAACTGTCAAAAATAATCTGTCAGATCAATGGCATTGTTGGCTGTTTGTTTTACGTTGATTTGAATTTATTTTTCCGTATTTACTTTATACTTATATTACGTTACGATTTAATGCTGTCAATTTAAATTGAAGCCAGAGGAACTATTGCTTATCTTTCCATGGCCCTGGGTAAGTTTATTATGTTCTCTAAATATTTATAAACACCGTCGTATTGTATAACCTCATTGATTTTAGCAGCCTATTAGTAGAAGGCCTATGTTCAGTCAGGGGTACGTCGCGCGTCGTCAGCTGTAAATGTCTATAGTATGATGTAATTATATAGGATAAGTAAATACACTGAATTTTTTTATCTTTTTCAGGTATGACGATGACATGTGTTATTGCAAGACTTGACATTATTGATTATATTATCTACAACTCTATCCCAAGTATTACTTGCTCAGCAAAATCTAAGCATATTATGTTATGTATGTGGCATGTCAACTGCAAGTCACAGAAGTCATCAGGTTAGTGTTTTTAAAATGGCAGAATTACTATGAGTGATATAATTATTATACAAAAGTAAATAAACAACAATAAGAGTATTTTCTTACTTTCTAGGTTAGGTATACATTTGGATGAAGTTTGTCATGCTTACTGAGAGAGGCTGCTACCAGAGATGTTTATAGGCAAGCAAGTGATGATAAAAACAGAGCCACCCTAGAGTGTAAAAGATTTACACATAATAGATCAAAACAATAATATGGCTACGCTGCTTTCATACCATGACTACGTTATGAGAATGAAGCTGAAGCCGTTTTAAATTCTATGAGAAATAAAATGTTTTTAGTATTTAGGTATTGTTGTGTTATTTGTTAAAGTAAACCTTCCTATAGAAGCACTGAAAATGCTGCTGCCAATGAGATTATTCATCTTTAATTAAGAGAGTTGGCTAAAATAATGTTTATGCCATTAAATCTTTCATATTTAGCGCGCAAGATTATTAATTTACCTTTATAAAATTCAAGTCTGTAAATGCGATAATCGCCATTTTGATGACAGTCGAGGTCGAGGCTAAAAAACATAAAAATTGGGGATTGCGAACATCCAAACTCCACCATAAGGACAGCGACTATTACAACATTTAATTATTTGACGAATTCATCCATTTTTCAAGTTAAATAAGTAGTAGTAATGAAGTTTTTGATATCAAAAGTCGAAGATTCGCGCCAATTGTGCGTGTTTACATTTTAACTTTTCACAACTAACACACATACACATATCTGATACGACTTTAAATGTGACAAATGTGATTAAAAATATTATAAGTAACTAGAAAATGCCCAGATCTTTACTTATTATACGAACACATGTTCAATAACACGTAATATTCATTACTACTACTCAATTTGTGTTAAAAATCGTCGATCATTGTTTTTTTTTTTATTGTAATGATGTGCGAAAACGATTATGCCAAACGTTTTTTTTTTTTCAATTTTGATTGTCTCGATTAATTTATAATTATGTCGAATGTCTGAAATCTATATTTGAAAATTAAAATAAAATTGTTTTAAGCATAAATACAATAAACATTGTTTAAAATAATTATTTATACTTTTCTAGTGTTTAATCGTTTTTAGGACATTCAATATAAAACGAGTCAACACATAGAACGAGGATAGATACTTACCTCATTTATTGAATTTCGCGCCGAATTGTTTCTATTTATTTGAATTTAAATTCGGAATGTTGTTCAAAATTATTTTTAATTTATTGGACAATTATTTACTGTGGATTTTATTTTTGATACTTTCTGATATAGAATGCCTAGTATACATTTTTTAGGTAGGCTTAAGAAAATTTTGTTTGGGAATGATGTTAAATTAATTATATAAATTAGGTAGGTATTCCGCAAACACTTTTAAATGACGTCTATATTTTTAAATTGAAACTTTATTTACATCGTCTCAAACTTTTTCGTCTGTGTGTTGCATGTCACGTGTCGGTCGGCCGCGGAGTAGGGATAAAGTGAAAGGCGATCGTCAGAGCAGCCAAGGCCAATATGGCGGCGCCTATAGTTCGCAGCAGCTGACCGTGTAAAGTTTCACTTTTACCGTGGTTTCATAAAACCAACAATCATTTTTTTTTAGTTGTATGAGTTTGATAGTATTTGTTTTTAATAGGATAATCTTACTCGAGTAATAGAAATTGTTTATTTTTGAGGTAGTTTCAAAACGAAATTTTAAAAAAACTGCCCAAGTGTATGTCGGACTACGCACAGTGAAGGGTTCCGTAATTGGGATGAATATTTACGCATAAACATTGCATAGTATCAATTTTATCGACTGCAAAAATAAGTTTGTATTTCTCGAAAAAACTATAACAAACAAAGTTAATTCTGCGGTTGTAACCGAAAATAAACTGTATCTCAAAAATTATTGACTTCAAAAGCAAAGTCACTTAGAAAAATCTTAACATTTTAATTATGAGATCCAACAATACACGCTTTATATGCATAGATTTTTTTCATCTCTCGGTTATATGTAAGTATGGAGAATGCCACCCCCACTATTATGTTTATCGTAATTTCACTACACCATTGTTTAACGGTGCAAAAAATACACCTTTTTCAAAATTTTCATCGATAGAGTGTAAATAGTCTCCATGTTAAATGACTGTATGACATCCGGACGCACGGACAGACGAACTTGACGAAATTAAGAGGTCCGTTTTTTTACGGATTTTGATTATCAAGTTTTGGCATGTATTGGCATGAAATTGATGTCTATAACAATTGATCTACAATATTATTATTATTTGGAATAGCCGCCATCTTAAAATCCAGAATGTCCATCTAATTCGATATCAGCACTATCTCCCGAAAACCATGAAAATGACAGTCATGACGACAAATTTTCAAATGGGGTTAAAAACTGCCACTTGCTCACTTCAGATGGCGCTGATCTCCAGCGTCTTATAATTTGACAGCTAACTATACATTTTTGATTCGAATGCCAAAAGTTGATGTAAATTCCTGAATTTCATGACTGAATTCAAAACACCCCGTCGAGTCAACTGATGTGTCACGTGTCAAAATCTTGGTCCCTAATGTTAGGCGGCAGTGAATTCATTTCATTCATTCTCTGATCTCGAAAAACGTTGTTACAAACGTCAGGTTGGTATGTTCAAGGTAGTTGGTAGGTTGGTACTATGCTTGAGACGTTTTTGAATTGATAGATCGTATGACTATTGTTTTAGGGACTATTGTCGTTTAATTTTTTATATAAACTTACGAATAGTTAAGTCCATAGTGAGGTCAAAATGTAAATCCAAGGGGCGGCTGCAACGGCGGCGGTGATCTCTCGCGTCCGGCCCTGGTTCAGGCCATGGTACGGAGCGAGAGGAAATGGCAGGCCGTCACCTCCTTCTGCGAAGCGGTAATGCTCGCGAAGGAGGAGGCGGAACGCGTGAGGTAGAGGCAAAGTTCGCGCCTTCACGCCCCTAACCGCTGCAAGAGGAGACGCCCGGGGCGGGAATCGCGAGCCGATTTCCGGCCACCGTAGGCGCGGGCTTGCGAACGGTGAGCAATGGGTAGCTCGCCGTCCGATAAGGACCAAGCCCGGGTCGACGGCGCGTTGTGTTCCACGCGCGCCTCAAAGAGATGTCAGCAGAAATGACGGGATCCGCTAGGGCCAATGCCTGTCGGGGGTTCGCAGAAAACCGATAGGGACATCGTGGCCCCCGGCAACAGGGCAACCGAAGGAACACGGGTGGGTTTTAGTCAGTAAGAGTCTGATACGCCCTCCCGCTCCGCCCAGAGCGGGAGAAGATACTTAAAAAAAAAAGGGGCGGCTGTAAAAATTAAATAATTAAATCATACGTGAGAAGGAACTTTGTTCCTGACGGGGTCAAAGTCAAAGTCAAATCGTTAATTTCAAATAGGCCCATGTATGGCACTTTTGAACGTCAAAAATTACAAAATAATAAAATTGATTCTATTCGCCCCTTCCAAAAGGTAGTTTTCGTATGGAGAAGAATGGGCAAGAAACTCCACCGTTACTCTTTTAAAATGTTTTACAATTGTTTGTATATGTACGTACATTTGTTAAATAATAATTATATGTGAAGACGGTGCACCTAGAATAAAATTACTATACCACAATAGGTAAAAAGAATTAAAAATGAAACAACGACAGATAATTTAATATGTGATAGATACATGGTGCTCACATATTTACAAACATTGTAAAAGTAGACGATTTTCCTAAAATTTTACAATTAATAAGTCAGTGTGTGAGGAAGTAATCACAGAATGTAAAATCAATGTCATAAAATACAAAGTAATAAATTTTACAATTAAATTAGCAAACAGTTTGATTTTGTCTTGATTCTAAATTGTCCTATGGAGCAGGACCAGCATGTTTCCAAGCACTCTTATCTTGGATATAATCCTCTAATTTGTAATATGCTTGTTTACAAAGTGTATTTTTAATATGAGTTTTAAATTTTCTTTCATTTAATTGCAAAATGTCACAAGGTATTTTGTTGTAACATTTAACACAGTACCCCATAAAAGATGTATGTACTTAAGATAATCTAAAAAATGGTTGATCTAGTTTATCTTTATTTCTAGTATTAAAATTATGTCTATCACTTATTTTATTAAAGAGATGTGGATTTTTCCTTACATACATAATATTTTCATAAATGAATTGGCAAGGTACCGTCATAATATTAATCCTTCTAAAAAGTTTCGTGAGAGATTCGCGGCGACGTAGATTATAAATGGCTCTGATAGCTCTCTTTTGCAAAATAAAGATGGATTCAATGTCAGCAGCCCGACCCCACAGTAAAATACCATACGACATAAGGCTCCCCGACTGTACACGTTTTTTTTAATAATAATACTTGCCGCGCCGGCTCAGCGATCTGACATCATTGCGGAAAATTGTAACAATTGTTACGAAAGAAATACCTACATTCTTACACAATATTGCTACGCATATTTACAAAAAGAATTTAATAGATCACGTTTGATTGACGAATAATAATAATTTCTTTACAAAAAGTAATGATATCCCATCAAAAACATAAATGTGAAAATGGGAGCCAAATTCCATAAATATGGTTGTCGACTTCGCCGACAAAAGAATTGAAATCTAAATGGGTGCCAAGTTCTGTAGATAATCCTGAAATTTATTTATAAGAACATGCAACTTTCTAAAATAAAATTAAAACACAAATTCTTGTTTTTTCTGCTATAACAATGTTTGCTATTTAAAAATATTACTTCTTAAATTTGAACAGTCGAATTATTTACACAAAGCACTTAGGATAAATTGAAGCTCAAGATTTGACTTGGCTAGTTTTTACCAGCAAGCTGAAATTTTAGAGAAAGAAGATATTTTGACCTTACAGTTACAATAAGAAACAGTAACTTGCGCATAACATAAAGAACAAATATATAAATACGCCTAGGTAGACAGTCAAAGCTGTAAACAGTTACAATAAGAAACAGTAACTTGCGCATAACATAAAGAACAAAGATATGAATATTTTACTTTATTTATTTGGCTCACCAACAATTAAGTACACCGATACAGAGATATGAGATACATGCAATAAACTTATAGACTAGTGTACAAATTTCTTACAGGTAAGCACATCATGAATTACTTATTTGATGTTGAGTGCCTACTTAAAATTAAATAATAATAATTAAATATGCCTAGGTAGACAGTCAAAGCTGTAAACTCGATAAAAAAATAGCGTCCAACTGTTAGCCGCTTAATGCACGCACACTAAAAAAGTAAAATTACAGCACAATGACGTGGTGCGAGTGTAAGACGTAGCTGTAATGAACACCAGCATAAAAAAGTTACCCTGTTTGTTTTAGTTCTTTTGCACCGCGACACTGTAGACAAATATAAAGATGATAAATTGATTAGCCAAATATAAGATAACTTGTATGTAAAAACTAGCCAAGTCAAATCTTGAGCTTCAATTTATCCTAAGTGCTTTGTGTAAATAATTCGACTGTTCAAATTTAAGAAGTAATATTTTTAAATAGCAAACATTGTTATAGCAGAAAAAACAAGAATTTGTGTTTTAATTTTATTTTAGAAAGTTGCATGTTCTTATAAATAAATTTCAGGATTATCTACAGAACTTGGCACCCATTTAGATTTCAATTCTTTTGTCGGCGAAGTCGACAACCATATTTATGGAATTTGGCTCCCATTTTCACATTTATGTTTTTGATGGGATATTATTTACAGCCTGCTTTCACTTATGTAACAGCAGACCAACGACATTGAAAGAGGTCTCTACAAGTAAATACATAGTTCGTATCAATCAACTTAGCCTATCGCCGTCCACTGCTGGGCCTAGGCTTCTTCCAGGCTATCCCACAACACCCTGTCCTCCGCCTTCCGCGGCCACTCTGTCCCAGCCACATTTTTAAAGTCATCGGTCCATCTAGCTAGGGCGTTCTACACCCGCTTGCCGATACGCGTCTCCACTCCAAGACTGGTCTACTCCACCGGCCATCGGTCCTTCGACAAACCACATAGTTCGTATAGATAAACTTTTTAACAAACAGTTAGACAATCCAACAGCATCTTCATACATAAATTAATAATTTACCTCCAAAACAACTGTAAAATAATTGCCTCGCAAAAAACGAAGGCTGTGCGGCCCATAATCGGAATAATTAAGTAGATATACCCAAAAAAGTCATTACTTTTTGTTGGAGTAAAAATTCTGCCTGCCTTCAGAAGAGTGAGGTCATGTTGTGCCTGTTTCGACGAGGTCGACAAACTTGGATCTTGAAAGACATATTTTTTTATGTTCAAGCCTTTATTTCATTTTGGGGTAGACCAGCACCCTAATTTTGTAACACACGATCAATCACAATTTGTTTCATTTTGACAGTTCAACAACATTCATTGCGTTATTTACGTTGTTAAGCGGACAAATTCGAAAATAATGAAGCAATGGGTTAGCAATATCCTTCAAAGGATTCAGATTATGTTCGATCGTGTGTTTCGCAGTTAGGGTGCTGGGAAGCTACACACGGCTACACATCAAGCTATACATTTCCAGTTTATGCTGATCTCGCATTGAATAGGATTTCCGTACAGTGCGAGGTCAGGTTATACTGGAAATTTATAATAACCGTCGTATCTCTACGTTGACGTCGTGGTGGGGCTTGCGCGCTCCGAACTCTAAGCCTGTGCCGGTAGAGTTTACTTTGCTGGAACAGGTCTGGGATGAGGAGCCAGACCAAAAGAGATACAAAAACCCGCAGGGCAGCATGTGGCGAGCTGTTGGGCAGTAGCGACCCCACGGACCCTATCTCCCGGGAGAAGTCTTGTTTCTCACCTCTGGCTTGCCTTTATTGGCCGGCTGGAGTGAACACTGACAAGGAACGGCGCTCCCGCCTCATTCTTGCCTTAATTGGCCGACTTGAGTGGAGATTCGCAAGAGCAAACGTGCCCGGAGGAAGGAAGTATTCCAGTAAGATGCTGGTAGGGATCTTGACCGTACTTCCGGGATTGTCCTGATAGCCGTGGAATACCTCTCCACTCCTCATAAGCACCTCAGGACGTGTTGCCCCCTTGTCGCTACGATACTATGTGTTAGCGACCGTTTTTGGGGGCCCATTATTGAGTGTGCAAGTCACCCCCTGCCATTTTTTCCGTGTGTATATAAAACATAGATCAGGCAGGGGCCATAGTCCTTCCATAGTTCCAGGTGACCAGTCCACTTTAGCAACCCAAACCCATAGTCTGATATCTTTGTTTCCATATCTTACAATAGTCCTACACCAACCAGGGGTTGTCCTTGGCTGCACTTGCATAGTGCGAACAGGGATAATCGTCGGTTGGTGCCTCATTTCATTCAAAACGTCTAACGGGCCCCTGCGAGTTGGCTTCGGCCCCTCGTACGCCTTCCAAAGGTCCGGGACCCCAGGGTCCCGAGATGTGTCAACGACGTTAGAAAAATAATAATAATCACTTTATTATCAGGCAACTAAGGCCCATAAATAGAATACACAAAACAATCTTATACAATAATAAACATATTAAAAACCTTATACAACTATAACTGTACACGTAATGTTGACGGCGTCGTGTATCGCTGCGTGGTGTCGCGTAACCGTCCTCGGAAACGTCAATATACGACACCTTTCGGCCAAAAGTCCTCTTTCAGGCAAATCTGTAGATGGTGGATTGGAACTCGTACCACGAATGACTTAAAGTTGATGTTGTGACGCGATTCCAACCTTTCAACCCTCAGAGTCCAGGTGGTCTTCACTTTTAAATACTGCACGACTTCCTCAGTTGTAGAGGAGTGATGCAAACGCGAAAGGTACTCGTACGCTGCGTCGTAAGCACAGCAGAGCGCAGCAGCATATTGGGTGGGGCAGCAGCTTGATGTGTAGCCGTGTGTACAGGGTCGAATCTTAAAGGTGCAACTTGATGCGTGCGGTAATAATGATCGCGATCAGAACATCATCATAACCTTCTAGCTCTAGGTTTCACTGCAAGGCTAAGGACTCTTTAAATACAGAAAAGAAAACATTACCCTGTCTTTACTATCGCGCAGTCGGGTAAAAAGAACAGTGATTGCCACTCCTGCCAGCCTGCCACTGCCTCTCAGCGATTCCGGATTATCCAAACCTACAGATTTTGTCACGATGATGTTATTTTCCTTATCCAAGTAGTAGATATCCAAGTCCAGCAAGGTACCAAACAAACGTTTTCCTCAATTACTTCTTCACATAAGTTACCTAAGTTCAAGAAAGTAAATTGTTAAGCAAATTGACTACCAGCTTAAATTGTCCGTATAATCAAATCACAACTATCATTCTTTAAAGTTGTATGAAATGGCTATAACACGGCAAATTAACGTAGGGTGTCAATTTGGTCTGGGCACGCCACAATTGCGGCGATAAGTCCCCTCTTTGAGGAGTGGCTAGAGAGGCGCCACGGCGTCCTCACTTTCCGCCTGACGCAGTCCTCACCGGACTCGGTTGTTTCGGGAAGTTCCTGTTCTAGTTAAGGCGGGAGGAAACGCCCAGGTGTCACCACTGTGTGGATTGTCCGAAGGTTACGATGGAGCATAGATCAACCATTATATAATAGACCATATAATAGTTCAACCATTTTTCAGATTATCTAAAGTACATACATTTTTTATGGGGTACTGTGTTAAATGTTACATACAACAAAATACCTTGTGGTCCAAAAAAAAAGTCCTTGTGGTCCAATTAACCGAAAGAAAATTTAAAACTCATTTTAAAAGTAGTCTTTGTAAACAAGCATATTAAAAATTAGAGGATTATATCCAAGATAAGAATACTTGGAAGCACGCTGGTGTAGCTCCATAGGACAATTTAGAGTCTAGACAAAATCAAACTGGCTGCTAATTTAATTGTATAAATAATTATTGTAACATTGTTTTTACATTCTGTGATTACTTGAACTCACACACTGATTTATTAGTATTACTTGTAATTTTTTACAATGTAAACACCATAAATCCATTACACAATGATTTTTTCTGTTATTGCTTCATTTTTAATTATTTTTACCTATTGTGGTAAAGTAATCTTATTCCAGGTGCATCGTCTTCACATATAATTATATAATTAATGTATACAAATTTTAAATAAATTGTTGTTATTCCAACAATTAGACACGAATAGCTTCTTGCAGTTCGGATGCGCGATATCAGTGCGCACCGGTAGTTCATTATTTATTTATTGCGAATATTATTTTGACCGATGACGGGTAGGTAATCAATGTTTAAGGTTACTTTATAAGTTTATCGGCGTTTTATTATATGTTTTGTTTTTGTTATTTATGATAGCTTGTAGTCAAAACAGTTTTATCTGTAGCGGATATATGAATTTGTCGCGAATGTGCACACCACCATTATTTCTTAGGACGATAGTCTGACCAATAGTAACGCCAGTTTTGATCTCTGGTACAAATCTGCGCATAGTTTCACGTGCGTTCCAACTAGTGTCATTTTTTGTCAGCTATATTGCCACCTTCAGTAGTGTCCATCAGTTCCTGTAACGTGCAGACAACAGGACACGCCGGACACGATATCAAGTGTCCCATTGTTTGTGGAACAGCACCACATTTACACTCCAGGGCAGACTGGGCAGAGTCATCTGTGATTCTCCACCTGAGCAGGTTTTCTTTGCTTCGGCTGACCTGGGGTCCGGAGTCTATTTAAAGACTTCCAGGTAAGCCAGGGCAACTCATGACCACCTTTGTTAGTAATGTAGTCAGTTAGTACGGAAAATACCGTACGGATCATAAAGGAGTCGTCTTTCCTCAAATCAGCCCCGGATCTAGGGGGGGGGGGGAGCAAGCCGGGGCCCGTGCCCCGGGCGCCCACTTCAGAGGGCGACCAATTCAAACGTAGCAGACAAGTGCACCACCCAGCACACAGCAACTTTGCAATAAATGAGACGCGCAGCACATTTATAATCTTTCTATTTTTTTTCTTTTTTACAACATCTTTGGCGCCCTTGTTGAATTGGCGCATTATCAATCGATACAATTTGATTAATATGTTGCTGCCAAAATTTTCATTTTAAGAAATTTTTAATTTCGCGAGGGCTAACTTAGCACAGCCCCATAAAAGATTGGCTCAAAAAATTTCTAGATCCGGGGCTGCCTCAAATAGACCCGGCTCGCTAAAATCTACATAACAAACACTACTGTTTACTAACAGGTAAAATTTTAATTTTCCTCCTTCTAACATAAATAGAAGAACTGCAGCGTTCCGAATATCCTCACGACTCCTACAAAATAGCTCATTGCACTTCATCAAGGGAAAACCTTGCCTAGTAAAATTACTCACATTATATAACGGGCTGAAACTCTTTCGATTTACATGTGGCGATATTTTTTGTTGATAATTATTTATACATTCCGCAGGTGTGTGATAAATAACACAAGTTTGTCTCTATTTGTTTATTGAATCACTAAATTGTTCAATACGCGTAGCAACTGCTAATTGATTAAACCCTCTATAAATTAAATAATAAAAAACTGTTAATTGGTTATTTTACAATATTTGTCTTTCTATTAGCAGATGGAAGTTTTTCGACAAAATAAATAACTGCCACTTTTTTCTTAAGTATTATTAAAGATGGGATTATGTCATCGTAGGCAACAGCATCCGTGAGTGATGAAAGAATAATTAATACATAAATCTGTTTGCAAAACGTAAGTATTTTCTTTTCTTAATTAATTCATTGCTCAACACTAGGATTTCTCTTTAAATATGGAGAAAATCTACATAGTCTTTCTATTTATACCTATAGTTTATATAGGAACTATCCCACTTCAGGGCAAAGGCTTCTGTCTCTCTTTTCCACACACTTCTGTTACAGAACATTATCTTTTTAGGGTTCCGTAGTAAACAAGAAACCCTTATAGTTTCGTCATGTCCGTCTGTCTGTCTGTCTGTCTGTCCGCGGTCTAGCTCCGAGACCCTTAGTACTAGAAAGCTGTAATTTGGCATAGGTATACATATTAATTATGCCGACAAAGTGGTAAACCAAAATTATGAAAAACATTTTTTTAGAGTACCTCCCATACACGTAAAGTGGTGGTGTATTTTTTATCCCATGATGTGGGGTATCATTGGAAAGGTCCTTCAAAAACATTGTAAGTTTGGGAAAACTATGTTTTGGATTCAGGGATCCGTTTGCGAAATATTAAGCTTTAAAGTGCTAATTTTTATTAGAGTCAAGTGTGCCCCCCCTGCCAGCTAAATGGTTGGTTTTGGATGTGTGAAAAAAATCACAATAGTAGTTTATATAACGAAATTAAAAGAAAAACTGTCACAGCTAAGTAAGCTATACAAGTTACCGAGTAATAATCAACCAACTTAACTTTGCGGTTGCAAAAACACGTTTTCCCATACATTCTGTATGGGAGAACATGTTTATCAACTACAAAGTTAAGTTTGTTTTTGGGATAAATTCATCCCAACTACGGAACCCTTCATTGTGCGTGGTCCGACACGCACTTAGCCGGTTTTTTTGTTAATCTATGTTGTCACACTGCTGGGCAAAGGAGATCCCTATTTTTACTTAAATAAAAACATACTTACAAAATACTTACTACGTTGATCACGATGAAAACTCGTTGGAGCGGCAGCAGTAGGTATGTAGATCATGAAATTCAGGTAACTTTGAAGCGGCAGCGTTTGGAAAATGCATAATAAATAAATACGATGCATTTTCGTTACGATTTGTAAATCTAGTTTGAATTGATTAAATTTAAAGTTTCAAAAGCTAGTTTCGTACCTATTTTGACATTTTCTGTCTATTTTCAAAGACTCGACTTTTCAAAGGCAAGAGGATTCGAACCTCAATGCTCAACTGTTCCTAATCTTTAGACTCAACTGCGTTGATTGAGAGTACCTGGGCAGTAGGTAGGTACTGCGCCAGCCATAGATGAGCCTTCCGTCACTAATTGCGTTTGAATGACTTCGTCCATTACTTCGCATTATATGTCAATTAGTTCTTTGTTTTCGTTCGTAATTAATCTGTTACGTAGTGCAGTAATAGCTATTCAGTTGATGAAATAAATTATATTGTTTTATCGTTTTTTGATGCATCTCGAACAGAGGTACTAATATAGCTATATTGTTATGTTTGGCTTTAAAAAACGAGAGGTGTCGTGGGACACCCGGTCGGAACACAAGTGGTGTCGTGGGACACCCGGTTGGAACATGAGAGGTGTCGTGGGACACCCGGTTAGGACATGAGAGGTGTCGTGGGTTGGAACGAAGTTCCTTTCGCTTTTGCACACTTGGCAAATGAGAGCTAGACCGCAAAAGTGTAAAATTTTGTCATGACGGTCAAAATGTAACGCTATCTGGGGTTCCGTATGTCTGAATGAAATAACCGAACCCTTATAGGATCGCTCGTGTGTCTGTCTGTCCGTCTGTCACAGCCACAGCGTCTGTGACCAATTAAGTTAAAATTTTGTACACATATAAATTTCTAATATTTCTATGACCCAAACACGGACGTCTTTACTTTATAAATAAATTTTGAATATGGTCCTCAATCTGTATGGGAGAGAAATAAGAAAATAAAAAATATTTTGCGCAGTGGACCGTATGACATATCAAATGAATCTGTGAGGTTCTCAATGATTTATTTTTTTATAATTTTAAAATAAACAGTTTTAAGTTATTTAAGAAAATAGATTGACCAGTCCTCTTTATCCGAATCTGCTGAGCCAGTTATAGATTACAGGAAAACCTCTAAGAAGTCTATGGTCTTAAAGTAATATGGTAAATCTCCCAATATTGTACGTACAAACTTACATTTTGCAGTTGCAATGTATCGGAGAACATGTTTTTCAACTACAATGTTAAGTTTGTTCTTGTTTCGGTCTAGCTCTCATTCGCCAAGTGTGCAGAGTATATTTAGTCAGTAGAAAGTTTGATAAGGAACTTTGATCAAAAAAGTGGACTTTGTCACTCAACACAAAATAAAATCACAATAATTAATTTTTAAATCATTTATTTTTCATCGAAAAAATATCCTCCGCTACAAATATGATTAGGATGACGATGACCGGGTATCGTGTAGACACGTGCAAATGGAATGCGTAAGTACATACAGACTGGTCGTGAACAGGGGGCTTTATTAGCACATCCTGAAGCAGGCTCAAGGAACTTAGTAAGATTTGAATGGCAAGATGGTGCAGTAGAGGTAAGTGATATGCGACGATTTTCTTTTTTTAAAGAGAATTTTTCATGAGAATCTTCAGTACTTATGTACTGTTCAGAAACGAAAAATTATTTTTTCTGTGTTAGAATTTATGGATCCAAATTTTTCTCCATTTTGATACCTTTGATACTGGTACCTACTGCTTCATCCTACCATAAACTTGATAAGGGCATTGTGCTGCTTGAAGCTGCGTGGATCAAACAGAAACTAATCGAAGAGGGAAACTGATAAGCGACAGTATTTATGAGGAGCAACGTTCGAATACAATGTAAACATAAAGTACCATGTAGCTACTAGTTCTAAAACCCCACGCACCTACATAATTGCGTTCACATTTCATACAAATGTACTCGCACCCACAATCTGCCGCCTACAGCTACCTCAACAAATATACTTACTTTAAACAATAAATATAGATAAAACAAAACAGATGTTCGCATCCATAAAGTACCTAACTATAATAAATCTTCTACAAATAAAATCTCCGATAAATTTCATCTAATACATGAACTTAATTACAATATATACAAACATTTAAACATAGTAATACGACAACTGGATGAAGTACTATTGTACCCTGTTATTTACAAAGAAAACGGTGCGTTTCTAACACACGACCGAGACGGACAACCAGTCACTGATATTAACAATCCTGACAGGAAACTGGCTGCCTCGACTCAATATTTAAAATTCGTCATAATAACCCAAAAATAACCTTTGTAACATTACATAATATAATTTATACCCTAATAAAGGATTCACAATATTTACCTACGTGCATTGTTTTTGCCAGACCATTGAATTTCTAATTCATCTGAAATAATTCGACAGTTCTCAACATGGCTGCCGCCCCGCTAGAGATCAGGGGAGCGTTATTTGTCCTTGGGACGTCATAATTTTCTTTGAAAACAAAGACTCGGATAAGGGCAGCTAAAGTTTGGGAAACTTAGACCATAATAGTGTTACCGATGATACTCTCTTTGCCATCCAATAGTTCAGAGTACCCTGACTCGTCGCTGCAGGCACTGTCATTGTCACCAGTGTTTTTGAACACTTCAGTTTCTGTGCTCGAGTTAAGGCTGTCAACATCGGTCAAATTGTCAATGAGAGATTCAAACTTCCCTTCAAAATCTGACATGATATTAGAATCCGCACGCAATGGGGGATAGGTGGACCTTCGCTTGAAGGTGTTCTTTTCACCGATCGGGACGTGGTTCACCTCCTCAGAGACGTTGGTGTCAGAGTTATTTATAATGTGCACTGAGTTGTAGCTTCTATTGCTGCTCCTCATATCGTTATGTTCGAAGCTCTGTTCCATATAAGAGGCGGTAGTGTCAGCATGTTCCTTCTGGTCTTCCTGAGGGAACGAAGGCAGGGATGACGGCTCGGTGTCAGTCACCGTGCTGGCGGTCTCGCAGCCCGAAGAAACAGATCCGTCGTCGCTATCCGTGACGAGGTAGTTACTTTGCATCAGCGCCTTACAGTCGCCCTCAGCCACCGCGTTTTCACTCAGTTCGTTCGATTCGGCAATCGCTTCTAGCAATCTCGTTTCCTTCTCTCCATTATTATGACTAGTATCATCGATACGTCCATTCTTTTGGCTCTCCTTTACCAATAATTCCAGGAATTCATCGGAGACGGTGACGATACCGCTTCCAGAGTCGGATAGCGTTCTATTTATAACTCCCTCGGGACATGATGTTTTTCTCGGGGACTTTATATCGGGCCGTCGTCTGTCGAGTGTTTGCGAGGAATAAAAATTGTCCATCGTCAAAGACGTTCGTGACCAGGGCTCGTCATTCTGTTTAGCGTTCATCTCCGCCTCCTCTTCATCTTCTTCCGAACAAAGTTCTTCAATAGCTCCCAGTTTTGGAGCTGATTTTGACCTCTCTAGCGGTGGTCTGTAGTTCATAGCTCCGACGCTTAGTAAGATCTTTCTACGAGGCATACTTGGGTTATCATACACACTGTTAGCAAGACTGAGCCTAGCATTTTGTTTTGAGATTCTGTCCTTTTTGAATTCACTTAAGGCCTGCTTCAGTTTGACTTGAAGTTCCTCTGTAATCTTCTTTGATATTGATTCTTTGGTGCAAAGGACGGCGTGGCAACGGAGCTCGTGCTTGAGCTTCTTGCCTTCGTGGCGGTACACCCAGCAGAACAGCTTGGGGTAGTGCGGTGGGCTGGCACAGTATGTGACGCGGTGGGACCAGTACTCGGTGAGTCCGTGCTCTTTGGTGAACCCCTTGAGGCCGGAGTTAGTGACCGACAGCTTCATCACGACGTCGGGTTTCGTCGACTGCTGGTAGTTGCGCCACAGTGTTGCCAGCGGCTTCTCGACGCAGCTCTCACCTGTAACAAAGAACACATGGTTATTATTTCAGTGTTATGGAAGCTTTTGCAGCATTTTTATTAAAAGCAGATATTTCGTAAACATTTTATGTGTGATTTAAGTCTGATATGTTAATCTAATTTGTTATATACCAGTCTAGCTGGTCTTGAACGATTATCAACTAATTTTAAACTAGAATATCAGGTTTTTGTGATCATCTACAAGGAAACTATTATACATGCATAAAAGTATTACCAACGAAAGCATTTGTGGACGGAACTGATAATTTTAAATTTTCAATCCTAGCGTGATGTCAAGGAACATGCATTCGCTTCCTCATAATGTATGTATATTTGCTGATAATATCTAATCAGAGTGTAGAACAAGATACGCTCGCCCACTTGCACATTGTAATCTGTGTGTACATAATCTGTTATTATAATGATCTTTCGATCGAAACGTTTCGAGGTGAACTGGTGAGAATGTAGTGAGTGAGATACATTTATTAACGCGGTCTCCGTGACATGGAGTCCAGTTTATGATGACGTCAGAGTTTATTGTATATATAAATTTGGACATAAGAAGGATTTTCGGTGTTTTTGAAGACTGAAATGAGAAGAGTAATAATGACGTCAGTGAATCGGATTTTTATTCTTTCTTACTTAGTTTAATAACAGACTTTGAATAAGCTAGTCTGTGTATTTGCCTTAGTAGGATAATTTTCCTAAAGAAAACATCAATGTTAAGATCAGATTTACCTCCTGCTCAGGCTTTTAGCGACCATTGGAAAGTGTGACAGTATCAGGAAACCTCGTTAACAAAAGGACCCGTAATATTACAACACGGAATAAAACTACGACCCTGAAAAGTTAAGTAGACTTTGTCCTTCATTAAGTGAACGTCACGGTGCTTGGACTAGAAGCTTTAAGTTGCCACTTGCCACTTTGTTGCAACGTGAAGATGGGAGCAATGTTAGGCGACTTTAGAAATCAAGATGTTTCCTTTTAGTATTATTTTTTGAATGTATGTAATATCTTTTCTCCATCAATGAATAGCGAAAAAGCAATCACATGGAATTGTTAATTTGGATGTGTCTGGATTTTACCCAAATAAGTTAATGTTGGCTTTAATTTTTTTAACTGAACTTTGGTAATTTTTTGGTGATTTTGACTGTTTTCGAGTTAGAAATGTTAGGATGTGGTTAATCGTTGTTACTTCATTTAAATAAATAAGTTTATTCTTAAGAAATCTTGTTACCCCATAAAACAGAAACAGGTAAAAAGTCTCATACTTCTTATAGGCTAGATTTATGGCAGTTTCTCTATTGTTACACTTGCTTGGGAAATTACTGAGACTTGTTTTATCTAAACTCGATCGGAGGAAGTTGAGACTGTTGAGAAACAGGGAAAAGTATCTGACACGCACACGGAACCGCGGGATCAAGGAAATAAGGTAATGTTTTATACCTTGCTTGATATTAATCCATTACCTAATCGAGGGAATTTTCATTCGCCAGAGAGTTTTGTGATGACGAAATTGCTGAAAAGATAACTTGTTGTGATAGTTTGCAGCGCCATCTGTAGACACCTACTAGACTATTGGCTTAATCTGTGCTATTAGGTCTTGTTTGTTTTAAAGTTACACCCGAGATACAGATATTTGTTTGATAAATATAGTGCATATGTTTCAAAAGAAACATGTAAATATGACGTGCGTTTATAAAGAATTCGATCACAATACCCACGCAAACATTTTTATCGTCTTTTCGACTTTGAGAAAAATGAGAATATAATATATAAATAACTGGCGAAATGTAGGTGTACTAGGGTATACATCTGCCTAACCTTTCGGGGATTACAGGCGTGATGTTATGTTATAATATATATATATACATTATAAGATTTTAAGTGCGTGCATTTGTGATAAATTAATATTACATTAATTTTAGAAATACTGAAAGAGTACTAGAATTTTTATTAGAAATAGAAAATAAATAAATCCTACACTATTATAGGTATTTCTTATCTTTAGATGCAACATAATATAATATGATACCTGCATTTGTTCAAGATTGTTCAACATTAGCAGACTCGACGAATGTCAAAAAAATCCCATAGAAAATGCACAGATTTTCCCGGCAACTTTTAAGATTTTTCTTTCCCTAAGAACCTGATTCGGGCTATTACGAACATTTTAAAACAATATTTGCCGAATCGGTTCAGCCGTTCTGGAGTTATGCGCTTACTCACGAACATCATTTAATTTTTATTGTATAGATCAAGAAGTTTCACCAATATTACGCCATACCCAAGTAAATTTATAAATGCCAACTACAATATTGATCGTGTAAATAAGTAATAGGTTCTGATCAAGTCCGCTAAACAGATGATTGTTATAATAACACATGATCAGCAGCCGTCGTGATCTGATCTAAGTGCTAACGTTGTTAGCGACATGTTAATTACTGGGTGGAACATGATTCGTGTGTAAAATGTAACATGTTGTAATTTACAAATTGTGTGCAATTATTTGTATCACGTTCAGGAAATGTTAAAATTTTTGCCAATCACTTTTTTCAGAAAACTGATTAGCACCAAGAATTCCTTCTGCATCGTGGGTGGTGGTTATTATGTAACATAAATCATATGTGCGACTTCAAACAACTATATGGTATATAAAAAACATAGTTTTATGTAGAAATATATATCACAAATTCACAACCTGTATACAGGGTGACCAAAAATTTCAACAGAGGGACGTTCAGAATCATGTACTGAATCCATGGTAACCGTTTTCCCGTCGATGTCCCTGCCACCGTGTATAATTGCTTAAACCAATTGCTCGTAAAATTGAGGAATTATGCGTCAGAGGCGTAGCAAATGACGTGATGCTGACTAAGGCGTCAGAAAACTTCAATACTAGCTAAACTAACATGGTGATTAAACCCCGTACCTGCCTTTTTACCCGCCTTTATCCTAGAAGGAGGAATGAATATCTAGGCTAAGCTCATATATTTTCGACCAAAAGTGTATTTATGAGTACTTTTATCACTAAAATTATCAGGTCGAAAATCCAAACCAATCACGATTAAAAACGTTGTCAGACTTGTAAAGCCTTTGACTGGGCGCCATGGTCCCATAAATGCAGCGATCAAACAACCCATAAAGTCACGGGATAGGACGCGACGACCCCATAAAGTAGACTCGTAAAACAAAAGTAACTATGTAACGTGTTTATTCACTTGTAATTGTACTGGTTACTTGTATAAGAGCAGTTAAAGAGGCAGCGAAAAAGCTACAGAGGCAGATCATGGTAGGATGGATAACAGCGCGGGAATGTTGTCATGTTCACCACACTTGAAAACTTATTGGTAATGGCAGTCTCTACTTTCTGTTGCTAATTAAATAAAGAATGCGTTCTTAACATCTCTCAGTTGGACACGATTAGGAACAAATAAAGTATAAATTCATAAAACACGTATTCTTTTGTACTCAACTGACAGGTGTCAGGAACATAACAAAGTAGTCTGCGAGATTCCTTCCCTTTAATTTAGTTTGCTATAGGTAGGAGCTATACGCAAGAAACGATTACTATTTACATAATTATGTACTTAATTACGTCTTCATAATGTGCACATATCGAAATGAGGGAATTTATGCTTAATTTTAACGACAAAAAAAAAAAAAACTAAATATTTTTTTTATACTTTTTAAGGAATTAAAAAAATGGTAACAAAACTGTGTAACTTTTAAACTGAATCAGCTATCGCGATGAAACAAACTCCATAATGATTGGAAGTAAGTAGACGTCCACATAAAATTTAAATTGAGAAAAAAACCTACCCTCAATTAAAAATAAACATGTTTTTTTAGCAAAAATCAGTATTTTTTTTATCAATTTTTACAATAATTGTAAAATTTATAATTAAGACAAAAAAGAATTTAAAAAAAAAACAAAAAAAAAAATTTTGACCATTTTTTCCGTCGATAAAATTAAGCATAGATTCCCTCATTTCGATATGTGCACATTATGAAGACTCACACTGTATATAAAGGCAGAAACTACAGAACGTCACCTGTTACGATCCTTACATACTCCTAGAAAAAATTAACACAATCCTAATCCTTCTAATTACCTAGATTAATTAAATGTCAAGTAGAAGATCCAAGGGGCTTTACTGTCACTTGCAGGCGAGAAGGTCCTCTTCAGCTTCCGATTGATAAAGCTTGTCCCTTGTCCCTTCTAATAGGTTTTTTTAAATAAATTATATCTCGCTTAACTTAGAGACTGAGTATTTGGGTTCTGTGTTACGGGATTTTGGGGGATCGATCTTCGTCTAAACTATTTATATGTCGTGCATTAGGTACCTACTTACATAAAAACTTAATAGGTGTTTCAGATCTAGCTGTTTGTGCATGTGAGGTATATGTCCGGAAACACCCCCACGATAGAAGGAGTTCCTAGTATGAGACAGCGTTTTTTTTTTAATGCCTAAAAATTATTTATTACTATGAAGTAACGTAAGTAATCTTGAGGGATTCAGAATAATGCCCTCTCGCTCACCAGTTAAACCCATTAGTTGTCGAGCTATTGCTGCTACTCAAAACTTTATTTACTTTCAAAGTTTTCAAATAATAAAACCTAAAATACTATAACGATGTAACTTATAAAGAAATCGGGAAGCGATTCCTACCGTGAGACTACAAATATTATTCGCAAAGTGAACAGTTTATTAAATATTACATGTAAATCGGCGGTACCCAAACTTGTATTTACATAAGTAATGTATTTTTCACGATTTTACATAAACTATGATATTATTCAGGTGTCAATGTTAATATTAACATCGAGCACGTTTTCTTCAAACGATTGAAGGCAAATATTTTTTTAATGCAGTTGAATTTGTAAAGTAACCATTTTGTTTTATGGGGTTTAAACAAATGAGTTGAATAGGAAGTTCTTTGCAAATCACGTATTATTTTTTATTCGTAAGCTGGTATTCTTTTTACTCCTACATCGTCGTTTAGTCTCAAAGAATAGGCAACTCGGAATTTGAACGTGGGTGGCGAGGCGCCTTTTGAATAGATAAAAACTCGTAATTTAATAGGCAGTTAACAACTATTCTTTAATTTGAGTCATTAAGATACGATCTATTTAATTTTAAAAGGCAAGTAAATTGTACTTACAAATTACTTAACATCCACTTGACAGATTTTAATTGCATAACCTACTTAAAATAATTAATTGACAATATTTTTACAAAAAAGGTCCGTACTCCATAATTTAAGCTGGTTACAAAACTTTGCAGAATGACCTGCGTGTTTGAAAATTCGAAAAAGGAACGTTGGAACATAACTGACGTGAATGGAGTTTATTGCGATAATTCTTTGAGTTTTGTTGCAGAATCGAACTGCCTGCGTTGCGTATTCTCCGGTATGTCACAAGATTAATTTATACATAGGCAGTTAACGTTAAAGAATTTATTTATCTGACACGTTTATTTTCTAAACATTCGTTTCGACATGATGGGAAATGAAAATAATGGACACATGGACACATTGTGCTGGAAAAATAGTATTGAACAAACATTCTATTTTTACTTAATCAACGTTGATTCTGTTCAAACTAAATATTTAACACATAACATCACGCCTTGTTTCCCCGAAGGGTTGGGCAGAGGTGTACCTGTAGGTAGGTACACCCACATTTCGCCAGTTATGTTTAAGTCACATGTAATAGGGGGCGAGCCTATTGCCATCAACCGGGCACAAATCCAGACTCCGGGCTGCTAAATATTTATTCTGCAATAATTTCATCTTTTTCACTACTAAAACAGCAACTCAAATAATGTATAATTTCTGCAAATTATTCAATTGTAAAAAGTGTAATTCCGCAATATTTCGCACGTGTCACACTACAATGATGTGTTGAGCAACGATGACTTCATTCGGGTAACGGCCGGACCGAGCGTTGTGTTGTGTAACGTAGTACGCAAGCGCGAGTGACCACTACCGGAGATGTTGCGGTCAAAGGATATAGTGTTGATGCTGGGTTCGTGTTACAGACGGACATTGTTTTGTTTACTTTGTGGACTGGCGATACAAATGATTTTTGGGAGTTGAGAGATGCACAATGTGTGAACCGAGGGGCAATTCTCACATTTTTAAGATCGCTCGCATTCTCATATCTTTCTCAATCTGTCGAAAACATTTTTTTATGTTTACACACAACATAAAATCACGCCTGTATTCTGCGAAGGGTAAGAAAGAGGTGTACGTATGTATACATTAAAAAAAAAAAACCTATTTCCGTACAACAAAAATAAAATTGACGTTCATTGTCACTGAGAAGATACTAGTTCTGAACGTTGTTAATATCGGAAATTGGCCTTCTGTGTTGTAGTAAAAAACGAACTCTCAGCTGCTCAGCCAGTCATATTAAGTGATTGAGGAAGAGAATAATTAGATTTTTGTTAAAACTACTTTCAGTAAAAAATATCGTATCTCTATTTAAGAGCGTTTATTCTGAAAGTGAGCAACGTGGCAAATGGATGTCAAATATTTCGCTATTTAATCAATTTGGCAATAATACTGTATGGAAATAAGAAATGTGGCTAACTAATGAACTAGCACCTAGCTTCTGACGTTTCATAAGTGCCCATGTAGGTTTATGTGAAATAAAATATTTTGAATTTGAGTTTGAAACTAGAATATTAATAATTAATTGCATTTATTGCAAAATTAATCAAATCAGGTAAATTTTTGACAGCAATTTGCGACGTTGCTAACTTTTAGGATAAACGCTCTTAAACCGAACGCGGTATAAGCACAATTGAATTAAAGAATATCTTTTAGTTACTGTTAGCTACTTGTAAGTCTATAATCAACGTCAAATGGAGACCACTCAACGTTTTTCTCGAGACATAAGTGCAGGATTGACTGTCAAACTTTCTCCCACACTTATATCGTAAGCTTTCAAGAGCAAGCCTAATTATTTGAATGAACAATCAAATAAATGTTGGTTCAATGTACTCATGCACTATTTATATCATACGGTGATGCTCACTTTATTTGCTGTAAGTTATATCAGACATTGCATCAGTATTCTTTTCACCGAAGCGATTAGTCAGTGACTCGTATCGGAACTTAACGTATAAAAACCGGCCAAGTGCGTGTCAGACCACGCACAATGAAGGGTTCCGTAGTTAGAATGAATGTATCCCAAGAACAGTATGTTTGTTCTTACATTGTAGTTGTAGTTTTTGCAACTGCAAATGTAAGTTGGTCGATTATTACTCGTTAACTTGTAAAGCCTACTTAGCTATGATAGTTTTCCTTTTAATTTCGTTTTATATACTACTGCCGTGATTTTTTTCACATATATCCAAAACCAACCATTTAGCTGGCGGGGGGAAGGGGGAGACACTTGACTCTAACAAAAATTTGCACTTTAAAGCTTAATATTTCATAAACAGATCCCTGAGTCCAAAAATGGTTTTCACCCACTCACAATGTTTTTGAACGATCATTCCAACGATACCCCACACCATGGGATAGACGTGATAAAAGAAAACAACACCCCACTTTACGTGTAGGGAATCATACAAATTTTTGTTGGGTACCATTAAAAAGATATTTTTTCGTTATTAGATTATATACCTATACCAAATTATAGCTTTCTAGTACTAACAGTCTCTGAGCTAAGCCGTGGACAGACAGACGGACATGGCGAAACTACATACATATAAGGGTTCCTTGTAGACTACGGAACCCTAAAAAGGAATATCAATGATTGATCATTCTGATTGTACCAGTCTTCAGTAACTGTCAATGAATCAAACTGATCACAAAGTATTTCAAACATTCTCATTCTTATAAGAAAACCTAAACAAAGAGATTTCTTTGATCTTCAACTGTTTTATACATCTGACCAATCAAGCGCCTGTGTTTAACAAATCGGAGAATTTAGAGGTTCTGAGTCAAAATAATATAAGATAAATTGGATAATTTAATAACTACATACTAGAAAATACAAGGAGAACTAAAGGCCAATTCTCGTACTTAAAAAAACGTTCAAATCAAGTCGCAATCTCACCTCAGTGACAATCAATGTCAAAAAACCGGCCAAGTACGTGTCGGAACACGCACAATAAAGGGTGAAATAGTTGGGATGAATTTATCCCAAGAACAAACTTAACATTGTAGTTGTAAAACATGTTCTCCCATACATTCCAACTGCAAATCCTACACTATTAAACGTGTAACATTTGTATATATATACTTGTTTGTACATAGATTACTTAATTCATACTCACGTTCTTGAAAACGGCTCTAACGATTTCGATGAAAGTTGCAATATAGGGGTTTACGGGGGCGAAAAATCGCTCTAGCTAGGTCTCATAAATGGGAAAATTAGTTTTCTCCGTATTTTCACCCGAGCAGAGCTCTGTCGCTCAAAGTTTAGAACAAGATAATGAATGACATGACAATAATGACATTAGAATAATGATCTTGGTAGCATGGAATTAGTATGTACCTACTATCTTGGCAGTATGGAATTAGTAAGTACCTACTATCATGGCAGCATGGAATTAGTAAGTACCTACTATCATGGCAGCATGGAATTAGTAAGTACCTACTATCATGGCAGCATGGAATTAGTAAGTACCTACTATCATGGCAGCATGGAATTAGTAAGTACCTACTATCATGGCAGCATGGAATTAGTAAGTACCTACTATCATGGCAGCATGGAATTAGTAAGTACCTACTATCATGACAGCATGGAATTAGTAAGTACCTACTATCATGGCAGCATGGAATTAGTAAGTATCTACTATCATGGCAGCATGGAATAAGTAGGTAGTATACATGAAATGGTATACTATTAAATAAGCATTCTCTATTTTCACCAGAGCAGAGCTCGGTCCCCAGGTACCTACTATAAGTTTAGTAGTTAGTTTATTAAGACAAAAACATGATCCGCGCAACAAGCCTCTTTCATTTTATATGTCACACGGTACTTTTTGCAAATTTTTTATTTAATTTTCTTATTTGCCCACAAAAGTGACCCCCATAATCAAAATTCCTTTATTTACGTCTGCGTCCGTGTTTGGGTCACAGAAATACATATGTGTACTAAATTTCAACTTAATCGGTCCATTAGATTCGGAGGAAATTGGCTGTGACAGACAGACAGACAAACAGACTGACACACGAGTGACCCTATAATGGTTATGTTTTTCCTTTTAAGGTACGGAACCCTAAAAATATATGTAAATTAGAGGTTTTTTTAATTGAAATTGAGATTAGAATGCAAATGTTCTTAAAAATAAGGGAATGTCCCCTCTGATCCTTGACCCGTAGGTAGTACATGGTAACAGTCACCACTGAGATTGATGGCTAGCGGGTAAGTGAACTTGTCAAACGCGACGCAGGCGCTACTTTCACTATCATCTCGCTACAACGTTCATTGAACCGAGGTTAGCGTTAGCTCTTTTTATTTCTAAGCTAGTTTTGAAAGATGTTTAATGGTGCCGATTCCCTTGTTCACAAACTAAACTAAATTTAAGTTCAGTGCATCTTTTTCTTTCTATTTCATTAATAAAAGGACAGAGGATAAATTTTAGTTTAGTCCTGTCAAATTAATCAGCGCCTGTCACTCTCCATACAAGTTTAGACGTGATTAAAAACTTGCCGACTAAAATTACGTCAATTTACGTCAAGCGCTGATTAATTTGACAGGACTAAACTAAAATTTATCTTCTGTCCTTTTCTTAATGAAATAGAAAGAAAAAGATGCACTGAACTTAAATTTAGTTTAGTTTGTGAACAAGGGAATTGGCACCAATATCATTTTAAAACTTGATCAAATTATTTTGAATGGATTTTCATAAATAAAAAAGAATGACCCTAAATTCATTTCGGTATTTCTCCTCAACATTTACGGGTTATCAAAGAAGCTACTACTACTACTACTTAGTTATAACTATATCTATACATATTATAAATTAAAGTAGCTTTTCGTGTCTGCCTGTGTGATCGCGTTGTTCTTCAGAATCTACACAATGGATTTGATGCGGTTTTCATCATCACCTTAGAGAGCATTTATTTCGGGAGATAAGTGTATAACACATTAATATTTTACTTGAATATTTTACCAGAAATCGTGGGTCCCGTGCGAAGCAGCGACAGAGCGCGCGGGCTAGTGTACCTACCACTAGTGACCCAGACATATAAATTTTTAATAATGGATATTAAAAATTTATATGTCTGGGTGATAAATTTGAGCTCATCCAATAAATAGGAAGTTTTTAGAAAGATTGTTAGTTACTTCCTTATAATATCAGTTTTTTTCTGAACCAGAGAGCTGTAAATTCGTTTTAGAAACTGGTTCTTAATATTCCTTCGATATATTTTTTTGGACTAATTTGCATGTATTCGTTGTATGTTATATTCTCAGGTTATTACCACTATAATAAGTCTACGAGTTGTTAAATTACTACGTCGAGTTATTATATCTTTATTATCGTTGGTTTAAATAATGTTTTTGCACAAGTTTTTTTAGCATATATTAACAAAACTGGGCAAGCGATTATATTATTTCTTTACTAGAAATAATAAATTATATCAAACTCTTCGAATTTATGTTTTTTTAAAAATAATAATACGCTTTGATTACGGACTGCGTGCTGTGTAGTCTCCTGTCCATTAAGGGTCATGCCCATATTGCCCTTAGATATCGTTAGTTTTGCAGAGATACCTGTCCGGCCGTTTCTAAAATACTTTACCTGTCTTCATGTTTGACGGTAGTGTAGGTACTGCTTATCATATTACATGTAATAGTGTGGAGCGTGACTTGCCTTGCTTACCTGTAAAGAAAAGAAATACCAATTTAATTAAGGTTCCAAAAGAAAAAAAAAAATCTGTAAAACAGTTAATTTAGAATATTGTACTGTATTTTTGAATCTGTTGAATACTGTTGTATTTATTGATATACCTATCAGGCCAAGATAATCCTGTCATCCAAAATTTCAATTATTGATATTTTTATCAAAATACAATCATAGTCTTATTTATCATAAAGGAAAATTAAGTGAATCTATTCCAATTGATCGTCAAAACCACCTTTTATACTTGTCGTTTACAATAATTTTCAATTCACAAACTTAAATTGATTACTCGTTTACTCATACTTACCTTTTGTGGCTAGGATTTATTTATCTGTATTTTGTCGATTTTTCAGAATTACGATTAATTTTATTTGAAACAAAACTAATGTAAAAGAACGACTCAGGTAAATACTTAATGTAATTTTTTTGTTTGGCTCCGATTTCGACTTAGCGATATTATCTTAAAGAATGTGTTTTTGCAATAACTTGTATAATATTTTAAAATACAATAACGGTTTTGCATTTCGCTACGTATAAATATTGGTACAAGTGAATGTACCCAGAACCTTCCACGTTTATTAATAATAAATTGTCTCCATCTGAATAAACATTATTTTACATTATTAGTGCCTTTTTTACAAATATCTTGTAGTTGACTATCAGAATAACTTGATATTTGAATATTAGTAGTAGAGTAGGCATCTACATAGCTATAACTACCTAATAAAATAATCATGAATACCTACTATTTTATATTATTGTGGCAAATACATTGACGTAGATAAGTTTTTTTTTTAAAGCCATTGTTCTGGTACCTCCTATTAATTTAATTGCCTATAGAAAAGATATAAATCTAACAAGTAGTTGCTAAATATACCACTTGTGACGCTATTTCAATACCTGTTATTTTTAAGGAGTTCCAGTCAACAAACTGCCAGAAGAACAAAAAATACTTCGCACATCTCAAAACGAAAAATGTTTTTACAAATTCAAAATCGAAACACGTCATTAGCTGTTTAGTTAATCAAACTGCGGTTTTTTATCGAAAAACAGTAGGAATAAATATTGTTCCGAAATAATAAAATACGTCACGGTCTTGGTACCTGTGTCTTATGAATTTAGTTTTTGTTGAGATATTAATTAGTACCTACCTACGTTTTATTTACAAGCAAAACAATTTTTTTTTTTCAATCTGTATTTACACATAATAAACAGGTCGATTTTTTTAGTCATAACGTCAAAATGGCGATCTGATCGTTCTGCAAATAGATTCTCTTAAATATCCATCTATTACTAAATAAGCACAACAACAATATTGCGCGTTATATTTAAATTAAACTCATAATAAAAACCGACTTAATCAACTTAGCATCTGCAACAGAATGTCCAAGTAATGAGGAAACCAAGACTTCCTCCTGTTCAGTATTCACTGCGGGTCGTGTTCCCGCGCAGGCGCGCGCTCGGAAGCAAGCGGGTAATGGAATAGTTCCATGCGGAAGTATGTCTGTGCTCGAGTTAATGAAGGCTGTTTTTCTTCAAATTATCTGCCCATATCACGTGCGTTTACTTACGTGAACACTGAGAAACTAAGAAATTTTGAGGAAGTCTCCTTTAACGAGGTTGTAATAAAAATGTAATTGGAAGGAAAATTCTGTATATGAAAAAAAAACTCTGTTTTGTTTAAGTTCAATACTGTAATTTTAAAACATTGAAAAATCCTTTTATTTTCTAAAGAGTAACCGTGGAGTTTCTTGCCGGCTCTTCTCAATGGGAAACTACCATTTGGAACCGTGCACCTAGCTTCAGACGTTTCATAAGTGCCCTTGTAGGTTTATGTGAATTGAGCCCATTCTTGAAAGGCTATCAACTTATATTCAAAGTTATTTTATTCCTCCCAAAAAGTTACAGATTAAGGTCACGGGACCTTTATAGTTCGAATTGGTGTCAAAATAGCACTTGCGAGTGAGACTACTGGTAGAACTAGCTTTTACCCTAACTATTCGCATTATAAACCTACTTATATGCCTAGACTGAATCAAGGGCTGCCTAGGTGTAAGTAGGTGTAAGTAGGCGTAAGCTTTCTCCAACGAACTCGATTGAGGAATCTCGAACTTTCCCAACTTGTATACAATCTGTATGCACTAATTGTATCCTTGTCTAATCTATGCAGAGAAGGTTTTTGTCTCTTTCTTTAGAATAATGAACAGTTCATTCTTAAAGGTTTTTTCCGGGTAGGAACTTAGCAAACTGAAGTAGGAAGTTGATCAATGAGCGTCGCCGGGCGCCCCGCGGGTCAAATTAGGTAATAAATCAACCAAAAGAATGAAATTAAAGGAAATTGTTTATTTTGTAAATAAGATATCGGAATCACATTTATACGTCATATTAAAAAAAATATTAAATTTAAGCTAGATGAGTTCGGCGTTTCCTATCTGACTACTCTGAGAAGAAAGGCCGAAACAAACTCAGAGGTCGCAGTCTCTTTTAAAGTCCAGACATAATCTTGGTCAGGCCATATAAGGACCATGCAGATTAGTGTCTGAAAAGGTCTTTTGAGGAAAGAACCACACAGATTTGAGTGGACCTGTCCAGTCAGTATAAGCATTTGTCAGTAATCGTGAAGCTCAACTCGACGAACAATACCAAAGAAAGGACATTTGGGTAGGCCGCATAAAATACTCGAATCAAGTCTGCTACCGGTTAAAGTTCTGTGAACATCATCTACACTTACCTATATCGATGGTGGAAATTTCAAATATCGTAAAGAACACTTTGTCGTAAGTACCTACACTCTTTATACCACTAAAATTTTGTTATCTCTTAAAATGAAGGGGCTAGGATGTCAAATTGTTTTGTAGTAAGTCGCATACTAGTAAAACTTTGAGTCGTATAGGTCAAGTTTTGGGTTCTAATTTTTTTGTAGTTTTTTGCAACGTCGTAAATAACTGTCCGATTTATACGGTGTAACGCGCATACAAAGAACATAAAATCCTTTACAACAAAAATCTATTTAAACATTTAAAAATTTTTAATAAACATTGGCGTAAGTAAGTAGCAACGATTTATTATATTTTTAAATTTTAGTTTTATATTTTAGTCCGTTTTGTACAGAAATATAATTTTAAAAGTGTTGTTTTAGCAACAGTATTACATTATTAAGTCAATTACGACATATGTTCACCAAAATAATTAAAAATTACATAATTTTTTAGGGTGTAAGTATTATTTTTACTTACGTCTCAAAAATCCTAACATTGAAAAATATACTCGCTTGCTCTACAAATACGTTGGTACCTAGATAAAGAAAGAAAAATAGGTTACCAACTTGGTGTCAGAGTTATAAAGTCACCCATAGGCCTTGGCTTCAGATGCCATCGAGAAATATCTCTCAGGCATGCCGGTTTCCTCACCATGTTTTCCTTCACCGTTTTTGAAGCAAGTGATAATTATATAATTATTCAATACGCACATGAATCCGAAAAGTCAAAGGTGCGTGCCTTGGGTTCGAACTCGAGACCTATGACTTGGCAGTCCGACAGTAATACCGCTAGGCTATCACTGATCACGCTACAGTTAATTAGGTAGGTAAGCAGATCAGTAGGTAGGTAAATATCTAATTTTCATCGTAAATCAATGCTTTCTTTAGCTAAGATAAGATCACTTTGTAAAAAAATCTAATTTCCCAAAGGGATGTGCCACGATATTGATACAATACGTAATAGTGTCGCTTGTAATTTTTCTATTATAGAAAGAAACTGTTGATACTATTGACAAGAGGTTGTGGTTCCAATATCTATCGCTATTGTGATATTTTTATCGATACTTATTTTATTCTTCAGAACTTAATAACTTACCCAATAATTTTTCTTTCTTTCTTTTTAGCCCACTAATGTCCCACTGCTGGGCAAAGTTCTCCCTTTCCTTTTACCACACATGCCTTTCATCTGCCATTGCGGGCATAATAAATATACAGTTTGGATTTCAATGCAAAAACAAAATAAACGGGTTACACTGAAATAGGTATGCGTAAAAACTCAAATACCTATTCTACCACAATAATTTCCCATACATTCTTGAACATGAGTAAATAATACATGATGTGTGTCAATATATAACTGTTTCTGTGTTTATGTGCACACTTAGATGTTATTAGCACATAATAACAATAGCGACAATACTAAGAGAGCGGCCGGCTGTTGGATGCAAATCACAGAGGAAGTGATGTCACTATGCCGGCGTGACGCGCCGTAGGGTTGACACTTTTGTAGTTATACAATTGAGCATCATCCTTAGCCTACAGCAGTCCACTGCTGGACATAGGCCTCTCGTATTGCACGCCCTTTTTGGCAGCTCTCATCCAGCTACCCTGCGAAGATCGTCTGAAGCTCTACCTAGCCTGAGGGCGTCCTACCTTACATTTGCCGATGTCGTTTGCCTTTATTCAATTAGTCAGTCACAAATCATTTAAAATACATATTAATTTTAAAGAAACACCTCGCTGATGTCTGTTGTAGTATGTACACTACAATCAAAACTTACTATCTTGTAAAATTATGAAAAATAAGAAAGAACTTATTTTGCTATGTTCTTCTATTAGAGTAATATCCTACGTAATATGACAAATATGTATGTAATTACAAAACCGTTATTATTAGGTAAAGCGATTTATGACACCTTCACATAAAAAAGCCTTTACCTGCCTATTATTGTAAGCATTATTTGCAGTCTCAATATTAGACAGTAAAATTATTACTTACAATGAATTATGACTGCACATTATTGGTTTTTTATGACTGCTACTAAAATAGTTACGACATGAATTTGTAATTGAAGTGTTCATTTTTGTGTTTTATCGTCATGTACACGTACTATTACATAAAATAAATAACGTATATTTGACAACATAAGTAGGTATTAAATGCAAAAACTTGTTCTGATTTAATAGTGTGGTTTAGTTGTTAAGCAATATGATAAATTAACTAATATATTTTTAATTTTTTCGTCTTTCAAGAAAAAAGCGAATAAAAATGATATACAATCAGTAATAATACATATATAATGAACTAATGACTGACAACACACACATGTTATCAAATAATTATGCATATTATTATTTTTAAATTGATTCTGCTCGATCGTATTCTGCAATACTCTACCTAGACACATTTATAATTCAATAACACAATCAGATCTTGTAATAAATGTCACTTTTTTTCTTGCAAATATCTATCTAGGTGAAGATCTCAGTGGCAGCCATAACAACTCAAAAGTCATCGAAACAATAGTGATGGGACATATAAGTACCGTATATCATATTTCGACACGACAATGGGACCTATTGCTACCGTGAATAAAACTCGCCTACATAGTTTCCATTGCGTACTATATACATTGCTATCTCACTTACCGCTACCGTAAGAACATGTAATACAAAAGGAGAGATGGATAAAGAAGTGTTGATTAATTGTAATTTTAAGTGTGTCGAAGTATTGAGGACGTTCCCACTATACAATGGGACATTAGTATTGACTTTGTACTGGTATTGACCCGAAGAAACCTCGATTTGGCGCGAACTGTTTTTGTTTGAAAAGAAATGTGCGAGTTTTTGATGTTATTTCGGAGCAAAGGTTGAAGACTTCGAGATGCGTAGGCAGGTACTTGTAACCATGTTTTACGTCAACAATTGTCCAATGAGTAGTTAAAAAAAATTGCTGACGTTGGTATTATGAATGACTATAATACATACCATTACTCTTTAACGAACTAACGGTAGGTATATAGAAAACAATTAAATATGATTAAAATAATTGCTTGACAATTATTATTTAATACCTAGTCATTTAACAGTCAATCAATATCGAAGATGACTCGCGATAATTATCGCATTTTTTTAAGTATTACCAACATGTTTGTGCTTAAAAAAAATTGTCCAGGTCCTTAATCATGGATAATTTAGTGGCGTAACAAACCCTCAGCCACTACGACACACAAAGGGTGCAAAATTCATTCTACATTATGCTTGTTATAACATTTACAATACAGTTCCCGGACGTAAAATAGTACATAGAGTGTATCAAAAATATCGGTTTTGTAGAGCAGTGTTCCGGTTCCATGTAGGTATTCCCATGTGACAGTCTGTCTCTAAAGCTAGGTGCGTCATGTCATTCAATCAAATGATTTAACTTAGGTAATACAGAAGAAATCTACGGTAGAACGCACATGTGCTTCCAAGCGTAGCGGTACACGGCACGGGCTCACAAATGGTCACTAAAACAAACATTCGCCACGCTCCAAATTCTTTCATCTCAAACTCACCAATTAAACAAAAATCAACATAATTCTCTCCGAAAGCAGATTCAATTATGTAGTTATTATACTTATTATATAAACATCGCACAATAGCAGGAAGCAGCGGATACCGCGGGTTATGCAAGTGTTGCGCAGGCGCACGACAATTACTATGCATAGTGTTTTTATAGCGAGCGTAGAAAGTATAGTGTACTCGCAACGAATTGGCGGATCACGGATTATTGAAGGCAGATTTTGGCACGCAGACTGTAGACACGAGATATCGGTATACTGTAATGTAAACCCATTAACACAGTGATGTTAAGAGTTTTGATTCATCAGACATTTTGCAGCTGAAGTATTTTTAATTTAGGTTTGTGGTGGATGTCTTCAGAAAGAAAGGTCAAAGGTTAAACTTCTGGAAGTTTATGATATTTCTGAAGGAGAAAACAATTCTAAATTCCATTTACTTTACATAAGGTTATAGAGACTTTCATTGCTATGCTAAAACCATGAAATCAATTTAAATGGCTTATTGGTGACTCGCCCGAATTTACTCACCCGAATCGGGCGAATCGACACTTTTAAACAATATTATTTTTTCTTAAAGTGATTCGCACGAAGTTAATTTATTTGTAGGCGCATCGACATCTCGAGAAATCGATTCGCCTACAAACATTACGCCTGGGTACGATACCCCTTACGGTAAGGCTATTGTTTTGTCAGATTTTCGGACTCGTAACGACTGTCAAAGATCTACAAATGACAGCCGGGACCAACGGCGGTTTTGGTATGTAAAGAGGTACTATAATTATAAAGTTGTATTAGCATAACATTAATTTCTCTTCGGAAATAACAGACATAATAGAGGTACTAGCACTTATAGGAGACAGGAATGACAAGTAGAAATAAAATCACAATAATGAGACCTTCTCTTTTACTATTCACCTTGTATTTCAAGAGTTCCATCCTAATGGCACAGGAAAACTTGAATGTTTTCCTCTAAAAAGATACAAAAGAATTTCATATTGAGATAAAACATTTTAAGGTATTTTTTTGCGAAAAGGCAAAGGTAGGCAATAACTTTATTAAAAAATAGCTACGTAAGTAGGTACCGTAAGTCTCCAGGTGTAGAGTTCTAAATTCGGGAGATAGAATTTATGTAACAAAAGAAAATTCTAAGAAATATTCGTTTGTATGTTTAGCAAAGATAAATAGTTTGTAGACATTAAATTCTCGTTTTTCTATTAACAAGGACGTCTGAAAAACTTCTAAGGTATTTATCGAACCCACGTCACAGCTTAAATAACAGATAATTTGTTAGAATCACGTAACATGACCGATTGTTCGCAGATCCGGGAATACCTACCTACAGTAAAAACAAATCATTTGGTTATCGTCTTAGCTCAGCTATCTCAGGAATTTATTGATCAAGTCGTGGTCTAAGACGGACGATAATAAGAATAGCTAGTAGCTGGTTGAGTTTCAGCGTTTCATTGTGCCCGATTCCTGTAACATACTAATCGTTATTGGTAAAGTTGACTGATGACCATTCCTTTACGTAAGTAGCATTTCTTGGAAAATTAATTGTCTATCCAAACATAACATCTCGCCTGTAATCCTCAAAGTGTTAGGCAGAGGTGTACCTATCCACATTTCGCCAGTTATGACTTGCCAACCCTACTATAATATATAATATAGTATCGTGCTATATTAGAGGCCTAAATACTATATTTCTTAAGAAAATATAAGTAGGCGAAACTACTACATTTTTATTTCCATACAAAATGGTGAGATGATCGGAATAGGGTCAGTATTAATTTCATAAAAGCTGAATTAATGGTATTTTGTAACCTTAGTTTAGAGTATATACAAAAATATATGAAAGACATAAAAAAAAACGATTTATAGGTTCATAGTAACAAAAAATATGCATTTAAAGAATTAAAAAAAAAAGTATTTGAAACATTTCAACTATATTTTTTTCGCCATCTACTATATTTTTACAGGCAATGGCTTTCCACAGCAATGCATAACAAACAAACAGGCAATGAATGATACTATATCTGATATAAAAAAAGTTGGCAGCCCTACATGTAACAGGGGGGAGCGGGGGTTTTACAGCTTTTATTTAGATATAAAAATTAAGGTATGTAACAACTTTGATTGGCTACCCACGAGTTACAAATTAGGACCTATGTGATACGTGATATAATACGCGCAATTGATGTTGATTAATAGATATGTAATAATAATGTTTACTTCTGTAATCGTTTCGCACTAAGGTACTTATTTTTGATTAGACTCTGATGCTGAAACTGCTAATCATTCTCAGAATTTGTACAAATAATTAACAAAATATACTTAAGTAAATCATTTTTTATCACGAAGGCATCAGTTTGAATGGCACGCTAGCATTAGATGTCATTTAAAATATTCATAGATTCTTATTATGTATTTATTATTATACGAGCACGAGGAAAAACGGGAATTACTATGATTATTACCTTTTCTTCTTCTTTTCGTTTATTTTCTTTGAATAAATAATATTTAAAAAGCAATGCCGCATGCACCCCTTACAACTGGCAAAAAGGTCTGATCACACGTTCTACGACAGTTTTCCGACCAAAGGTGCGTAAAGTGGACGTTATTTTGACAAACCCACCAAAGTGTTGATCATCTCACCCTTGTCTTTTGAAACCAACAACTTATAACTTTCTTTCATCCGCCATCTTTTTTTGTCAATATCTGTTACAATTTTTCTTTTTTTACCAGAATTCATTTTTTAGCCCCCCTTGTCAATGTCATTCAGAAGCCTGTTGTCTTAAATTACACTGACAGCCTGAAGATCCTTGTAGTACTTTATTGTTGATCAACCCTTCCCAGTCCTTTGAAGGTTCCTGAAATGTTGGTCCTTAAACGCTCCTCAATGGTCGTGAGCACCATCCAGTGGAGTGGCCAGCCAATCGTCTCTAATGTGTGTATTCAGTTCAAACAAACAACCTTGTTTGAGTTGGGTACACGGCCTTTTTCATCAATCATACTTTTTGCCATAAAATTCTTATATATTTATTTTATTTAACCAATAATACACATTATACAATATAAACAGATAAGAAGAAAGGAACAGAAAAATACGTACAAAGGTGATGCTTATTGTTAGAGGTTGCAAACCTATAAGTTTAATATAAACTGCATCTTGTCTACTGCTTAGGGTGTCCTAGCAACCGTAGTATTTTTAGTCTAAAATATATTTTTCTGTTGCACTACAAATAAGTATTTTCTTTCTGCAATCGTATCCCATTCTCTAATATGGTAGCAGAGCGTGTGGTAGCAGAGCGTGTGGTAGCAGAGCGTGAGGAAGCAGAACGCGTATGATATAATTAATTACATTATCAAATAATAATTACGAAATCGCGAAAATGAGTAACCAATCCATCGCAATTGAAAAACTCTCCGGAGTAAATAATTACACCACCTGGAAATTTCAAATGAAGATGTTGCTTATTCATGAAGACTTGTTTGAATGTGTCAACGAGGTCGATACGAAAAACAAACCAGAATGCGAAGACAAGAAGAAACAGGAAAAAGCGCTAGCACGAATCTGCCTCAGTGTTCAGCCATCTGTTTATTCCGTTGTCAGGAACTGCAATACTGCGTTTGACGCCTGGAAGAATATACAGAATTCGTTCGAGGACAAAGGTCTGTGTAGAAGGTTAGGTCTCCTTAGAATGCTATTTAGCTTAAAATTAGAGCAGTTTGAGAGTATGGAGGCGTATGTTACAAAAATTCTAGATACAGCCCAACAACTGCAAGACATAAATGCTTCTCTGGAAGACGAGTTCGTTGCTATAATAATGCTCAGTGGGCTCCCCAAGCAGTTTGACCCACTCATTATGACGTTAGAACATAGTAGCCTTTCTCTCTCAAGTGAACTGGTGAAAACTAAACTACTCCAGGAGGCACAGAGACGAGGTGATGCAGAAGGTACGGAACAGAATGCCCTTACGACTTCGACTTCGATCTCGAAGCGTCCCAAGTGCTTTCGATGCAAAAAATTTGGTCATTACGCTAGAGATTGCAAACAGAAAGATTCGCATAAGAATAAGCCATCTAGTTCCAGTTGTCAAGAGGAGGAGAAGGTTCAGAAAACTCCTGGTAGGACGACTATGTTGTCGGCTCTGACAGTAAAATTGGATCGAAATGTGTGGTACGTCGACAGTGGTGCAACTTGCCACATGACCAATAATAGAGACATTTTGCATGATTTTGTGTGTGATACGCCAAAAGAAATAAGCGTTGCGAACGGTGAAAAACTATTTACATCGGGTCGTGGTAATGTGAAACTCTTTTTACAAAACCAATGGATAACTGTCAGTAATGTAGTTTTTATACCGAACTTGTCATGTAATCTGTTATCTGTCAGTATTTTGACACAAAAATGTTTTGAAGTAAAATTTATATCGAGTTTTTGTAATATTTACAAAAACGGAAAGGTAGTAGCTGTAGCAAAACGGGATGCATGCGGTCTTTATAAATTAGAAACCGGGGATGCGTCTATAAATTCCGTTTCGCGCGAACACAGTATGCCAGTAAGCATCTCCTTGAATACCCAGGTAGAGGTTCAATCTCAGGGTTTATGGCATCGTCGGCTTGGACATCTGAATAGTCGCAGCATGAACCTACTCAAGAGTGGTATGGCAGCTGGTATCGACTATGATGTTTCCACATACGAGCAATGTATCGCTTGTATTGAAGGTAAGGTTACTAATTTACCTTTCCCTAAGAAATCTTTTTCACGTGCAAGTGAGGTGTTAGGACTGGTACACACGGACGTGTGCGGCCCTATGCCAGTGAAATCTATAGGCGGTGCAAGATATTTGCTAACATTTATTGACGATTTTTCTAGGAAGACATTTTGTTATTCAATAGAATCGAAAGACAAAGTTTTTGAGTGCTTTTTGATTTTTAAAGCTCTTGTAGAGAACGAGACTAATAAAAAGATTAAAATCCTGAGAAGCGACAATGGTGGCGAGTACATCAATACGAGATTTAAGCAGTATTTGAGTAAGTGTGGAATCCGGCATCATACTACTGTTCCTCACTGTCCACAGCAAAATGCAGTTGCCGAACGAGCGAACCGCACGATTATGGAGGCGGTGCGCTGTATGCTTCTGGAATCAGGTTTGGACCAACGGTTCTGGGCTGAGGCTGCGAACACTGCGGTGTACATTAAAAATCGCTCACCTACAAAGGCAGTTAGAGGTGCAACTCCAGAAGAAATTTACACTGGACATAAGGTAAACTTAGACAACTTACGTGTGTTTGGTTGTTTAGCATATGCTGTACAAAATAATCGTAATAAACTGGATCGCAAATCTAAACCTTACATATTCGCGGGATATTGTGAGAACACAAAAGGATACAGGCTCTTGGATGTTGAGAGCTATAAGCTAACAATAGCGAGAAATGTTAAGTTCATTGAGAATCAATTCCTCAAGCATCTGAACTTCACTAAAGTAGAATCAGATATGGTTATAGAACTTAAGGCTCCTTGTGTATCCGAGCATAGAACAGAGTCGGAACAAACTTCTGTGACTTCTGATGATGCTAATGATAGCGAGGCTTCGACCAGTAGCTTGGTCACAGATCATCACTCAGATGCTACTTATGTTCCAGATGTTTCATTTGAGACAGATGACTCTAGAGCAGAATACGTAGAAGCTGATGAGAACATCTTCCTGTGTAGTTTTTTGACGGGGGAAGCGTGTGGTAGTGATGATCCAAGAACAGTTGAAGAAGCATTGAATAGTCCTGAAGCCAGGCAGTGGCGAGCTGCTATGAAAGACGAGTATCAATCCTTTTTGGACAATAAGTGCTTTACCTTAACCGATTTGCCGAAAGGTGCAAAGCCAATAAAGACCAAATGGATATTTAAGAGGAAAAGAGGGCTTAACGGTGAACTGTTACAATACAAAGCACGTCTAGTGGCAAAAGGATTTACACAAAAGTATGGAGTGGATTATTTTGAAACTTTTTCACCTGTAGTGAGATACGAAACCATAAGAATGTTATTAGCTTTGGCTGTGGAGTACGACATGGAGATTGACCATATGGACGTAAAAACAGCCTTTCTAAACGGTGATTTAAAAGAAACCATTTTTATGGAAATACCAGAGGGTTTTGAAAAAGGTAGAGGCAATAATAAGGTGTATCGACTACACAAAGCTGTGTATGGTCTAAAACAAGCGCCTAAATCATGGAATGAAAAGATAAATCATATTCTTGTCAACAAACTCAAGTTCAAGAGATTGGTCTCTGAACCATGTGTATACATAAAGCGAAATGGCGACAAGTTTGTGATTATTGCATTGTATGTTGATGATTTAATAATTTTTAGCAATTGTAATGCGAAAAAAACTAAAACTAAATCATTGCTGATGAAAGAATTCGTGATGAAAGATCTTGGTCCTGTAGAAAGAGTTCTAGGATTAAGAATCAGGAAAGAGAATGGCAAGATCACTCTTGATCAAAGTGCCTATATTAAAAAGATATTAGAGAAATACAAAATGCAAGACTGCAAATCTGTTAAAACTCCAATGCAGTGCCAAAAACTGAACAAAGCTGAAGAAAAAGATGACAGTTTGGAGTATCGAGAATTGATCGGTTGTCTTATGTATGTAGCGGTCTGTTCGCGCCCTGATATATGTCACGCTGTAAGCGTATTAAGCCAATTCAATAACTGTTTTTCCGAAGTCCACTGGAAAGCAGCTAAACGTGTGTTGCGTTATCTTAAAGGTACAGTAGATTACTGCATTTCCTATAAGAAAACTGGCTTATCTGTGACGGGTTTTTCTGATGCAGACTGGGCTTCTAATGAAATTGATAGACGTTCTTATACGGGATATGTTTTCAAAATTGGGAATTCTATTACGTGTTGGGAAAGTAAGAAACAGCGTACTGTTGCGTTATCGAGTACTGAGGCGGAGTACATGTCGCTCTCCGATGCTTGTAAAGAAGCACTGTTTATAAAAACTTTCTTGCACGAATGTATAGGTAGTAACAATGAAATAACTATTTTCAATGATAATCAGTCGGCCTTAAAATTAACTGAAAGTAGTATGTTTCATGGTAGGTCAAAACATATAGACGTACGTCATCATTTCGTCCGGGAGGCGGTCAGCAATGGTGCAGTAAAAATAAATTACATGCCAACGTCCAAAATGACGGCGGATGTCTTAACTAAACCTTTGTCGGTAGAGAAACACAAGTATTTTGTAAACGAGTTAGGTTTGGCTACCGATGTATGTTTACAAGATAAGTTTAAGGGGCAGTGTTAGAGGTTGCAAACCTATAAGTTTAATATAAACTGCATCTTGTCTACTGCTTAGGGTGTCCTAGCAACCGTAGTATTTTTAGTCTAAAATATATTTTTCTGTTGCACTACAAATAAGTATTTTCTTTCTGCAATCGTATCCCATTCTCTAATACTTATTTCTATAGAAATCTCTTCCAGCATACCTGCGATAGGAAAGTAGATAAAAAGAGGCGTAGACAACGTGTGTAAGAGGAGGAGAGAAAACAAAATACATAAATTAAAAAATGAGCTACTGGTCAATGAAAGATCTTCTAAAAGGAGATCTACCACTATGTCTCAAACAGAGAATTATGGACATGTGTATTCTCCTCACTCTCATATATGGTGCTCAAACCTGGTCTTTGACACTTCAGCAGAGGCCAAGCTCGAGGTTTGCCATCGAGCCATGAAACGCAGTATACTGGGGGTTCGAATTTCGGACCGTATAAGGAACACAACACTGCGCGCCAAAACCAAGGTCACGGACGTTACCCAGAGAGCCGCTAAGCTTAAGTGGGACTGGGCCGGACACGTCTGCCACATGAAATGGACTAAAAGAACCACTGATTGAATTAAACGCACGACGACATCGCGGTAGGCCGAGACGAAGATGGCGGGACGAGCTTGACTCCTACCGAAAGGACTGGCCGACACTAGCAATAGACAGAATTGTGTGGAAAAGGGAGAGGGAGGCCTTTGCCCTGCAGTGGGACAATACAGGCTAGTTAGATTAGATTAGAAAAAACAATTCACTAATTTAAATATCAATGTCACCGTAAGATTGTGAGAACCGATAGTTTATAATCTACCGATACCACGTCCGTCGAAGATAATTTAATTACTGATTCATATGTTCTGAGTTTCCGACATGTTGCTGCACCGGTAAAAGGTTAATAAGGCAAAATTGGTGCTGAAAAGTAAGTGATTGGTCATGCTTATTTCGAAAATTGTAATCCTACGTGCCCTTTACAGAACTCTAGAAAATTTCTCTCGTCTAGAAAGTTTTCTGAAAAACATTTTCTTCGCACTAATTATTCCTTCTTAATCACAGGTATTGTTTAGTACCAAAAGCTTATGAATTCATGGCTTTTAATTACAAATTCTTGTGACTCGAATTTATAAAATCTTATGCAATATTATTTTACCTCTAGCAGTTGTCTGTGTTCATTTTTCCGACACTAAGTCTTGTGCTTACTTGCTTCTTCTTCCCAGCTAAAGGCACTAGGAAGTGGTGAAGGGCGGGCGTTTTTGGGGGACTGTCTTATGTAATTTTGACGTTCGAAAAGTGCTGATTCCCAGCTTAGTTTGAATAAATGACTTTTGAATTTTGAATTCTTGAATTTTACGACATTCCCGGCTAAATTCCTGCTAAATGATCTTATGATCACCTTTTATGTTTAGGTAGGTACTAGGATTCCTACACTGAAGGCAAACAATAATAACATTTTTACAAGAAAATCAATTGAAGTTTACGGAGAACGTTTTAGGTACAAAGGAAAAAGAGAGATCTCACGTAAACAAACACCTCGTGTGTATGTAACCGTCGAACGCACGTCCATGGTAACGTCTTTATGTCGTAGCAGCAAGGGCGGGATTCATTGTTTAGACGTGCTGTTGACTGTACCTAGTCGTTACTCGCTCAGTCTTTACAAACAACACTTTTAGCTAGGAATTTGTTTGCGTACCGTGTATTTTTGCAGGTAATGTGCCTGTAGGTTTTTGTTCTTTTGGCATCTCCCTTAATCACGTCCTCTGACTTCAGCCTCAAGTCTTTACAAACTGATTCTTGTGATGAACGTTATCACTTCCTCGAGTTCATGACACGTATACTTATACGTGAATTATGTACCCTCTTGGATACCTTATTGACTAAAAGACTAAAACCTCGTAATTTTCGACAAGCTATCAAGGTGCTAAGTATGTCTTCACGAATTATTCCCAAGTAATTGTAGCGTGCGCAGCGTACATATAACATTTGTAAAATTGTGGTAGCAACAGTAGCAAGAAGCAACGATATGCTGTTGCAGTTTTTATTTGAAAACCAATAAAAAAAGATAAATAAATATTATCGTCCAGCTATCTGGCAACTGATCAAAATTATTCATTCACGATTCAGAATACCTATCCAATATTCCTCTGAAATAACACGTATTTCATGGAACGTACCGAGTGACTCAGTCAATCGCGACACTTTCGAGGAAAAGCTTATCCCTGGAAAATTCATAATTGCAAAAATATTGACACCTACGGGAAATTCGGAGAAATATCAATTTTCATTCATATAACTAGTACTGAAAATATGACTAATGTAATGATATATATAGTCAATGGAAGTACATTTATTATAATATTTTATCATAATAATAATAACACATGTAGAAATTGACATAAAATATAGCAAATAATAAAAGGAAACTACTGATTATTACTAGTATTGAGTTTCGTTGTAGGTATGTGATGTTTCTTAATTGCTAATGTTTAAAACGGTTGCGTGTAAGTACAGGAAATTTCCACTTCCATCGATATCTGCTATGTACACACATTTAGTTTTCGCTATATATTACTCACGAACCTTCTAAATTGCTGTACTATTTTTGAGTAAAAGCAATAATTCCATCAGCGCGGTTTGCTTCAGATTTCTTTACGACTGTTTTATTTGTTTACCTTATTGTAAACTGTTCGGTCCATTCGCGGCTCGCGGAATTAATGGGTCTTAGGTAAATGATTGTAGGTAATTACACCCTTATTTACCGAGTTCAAAAAGGAGTAGGTTCTCAATTCGACTGTTTGTTTCTTTTGTGTTTTTGTTAGGTACACGATTACTCCGGCAATTATTATAAATTAATTGTGATGATTCTTTTTGTTTGATAGGTCATACTTAGATACCTAGATAAGATAAATCGAATACTTCAGAGGTGGTCCCATATAAATTTTAATAATTAACTTTGCTTGGGTACTTTTTGAGTTAGCTTCAATAATATTAATAACATTAAAAAAATATATTATAAATAAATAATACTTATTTTTTCCACTTATTCATATGGATGATGTCATATGGTTCCTGTCACTGTTATTTACATATAGCAGGTTGTGGTATTCGAATTTGTGTGGGGTAGGTAAATACCACACAACTAAAAAGTGAAAAATATTTTTTTTTTACAAAACCACCTAAAGTAGTTATCTACAAAAAAGCAAAGCAAGCAAGTGCGGCAAAAAAACACAAATACAGAACCAAAGACACCGACTTCCGAAATTAAAGTAATTTTTCAGTTTTAGTGTTTTTTTGAGGTCGGATGTTTTTTATTGGTACATATACTTATATAACTACTTTTGGTGGTTAAAATACTCGTAGGTACATCATTCAAGATGTGTTTAAAACACTTGTGTTGGAGTATTTTTGTTAGATCTGTTTGTTGAAGAGTCGTGGGAAACTTAATGAATGGCTCTGTTTAATATTTATAATAACGCTCGGAAAACTTTGGAAGATAAGCTGATTTTAGGAATAATTTCCGTAATGTAAATAAGTAACAAATTATAGGAACTAATGCGAAAGTTATCCTGTTTAGTTAATTGCGCTGAAATGTAAAAGATTTTAGATAAATATTGACTTACCTATTAATTGTAAAATTTGGTTACAAAACAGAGCATTGACCTTTAAGTAAAATTCGGAATTATTCATGTGTACAGGTAGAAAGTAGAAATTCAACAGACAATCAAACGTAAATTCAACAGACAATCAAACGTAAATTAGGTAGTATGTCAATGCGTTTAGAGCAATCGGTAAAGATCTCAGGCGGGAAAACTCAAGAAAATGTTATCCAACATACAACGGTTGAAAAGCTAATTGATCTAAGCGACATTTTGTAAAACTTGCAGGAGGACGGATTACTTATTTTTTTTAAATCATAATAAGATCTTATTATGATTGATTGATTTAAATAAATAAAAGTCTATCAAATAGTTGTTTTTTTATGAATGTTTTTTCAAAAAAAAAAAATATGATCCGTCCTCCTGCAAGTTTTACAAAATGTCGCTTAGATCAATTAGCCTTTCAACCGTCGTTATGTATAAAGCCTACCTGTGAGAAGTTGTTCCGTTAACGATAGTGTTCGGAATTTATGTGTTATCGTAGTTTATCAAAGAAACTGAGGCTACACGTGTTCCTACTACTTGCTTTGTATACCTCGCTTGTATGTTAGTTGATTCATATGCGTGTTTTATACGCTCTGCAAGCTCTTCCTGAAGCGTGTCTGGGTCGGAATTGGGTTAAAATAAATTATTGTTATCAGTAAGTAGGTATTAAACTTTAAAACACTAAACTGTACTGAAACTTGTAAACTTAAGTGTTAGAAGTAGTAAGACCTACTGTATATCGGGCAGAATATAGCAGATGTCCTAGTTTGCAAGTGAAGCCGCAACATTTAAAGAAGTAGTCTACTTAGAGCACCTGTCTGAATAGCACCTGCGACTCAGCAGCCTACTGCTGGGATATATTTGTTTTACAGGACGTTATTAAATGAAAAATATCGATAAAAATCACTAAAAATGTTGATTAATTACACATACTTACGTACATACGAAATTTGTTTTAAAAGATTCCATTCCTTGATGAAAGGTTTCCATTTAAAAGATACCTACATAAACAGTGCAATAAAAATCTCATCACTTAATTGATGAAATAGTTAGATCTATCAATATGACAAAATGTGTCATTGCTCTAACTTTTGTACTATCTATTGTACCTACAACATTTACAGTACTAGATTACCTATAACTTCCAAAGTTTGTCTTTAGAAGATCGCTTTTAGCGACAAGGCCGCCCATTGTGTCACCTCTTGTAGAATGTCTACATTCTATTCTATACTATTCTGCCCTAAAATGTACATTCCCCGTTACTCATCATTAAAGCACAAAATTAACCAAGAAACTAATATAGTTTAATCCTATTACGATGTACATTGTAATAAAGATTAAAAGTATTACACCACTCTGATTAAAGATTATCAACACCTACTGTCTACATAACAGTGACGATGTGGTCTCAGATTAGATTAATTCATTAATTAGCGTGCTTCGCTTTATTCAAATATTATTCAGTAGATACGTGAGATATATTAGGAAGGATAGCATCAACAAACTATCAACGGGTTTTGGTGAAAACATTTGCATAGTCACAGTATTATGTCACCGACACCTAAGCCTGATTTTAAACGTAATTTTATTATTACATTTAAGTCAAATACTAGAGAATACATTTTAAACAAAGAAACAAGAAGACAACTCCGAGATACTTGCAATAAACATTGATGATTCAGATGATCGAGACTTCGAGATGTAGGTATAAATAGAAACAACATTCAGTAGTCAAACTCACAAATTATTAGTATAACCTTGTCTCGTTGGGCTAGTGGTCGCAAGCATGTCTGCTGAGCATGAGGCCCTGGGTACGATTTCCAGGTCAGACATAGTGGTTTTGGGTTTTCCATTATGAATTTCTAAGTCAGCCCAGAGTATTGATTTGTGCTCCATTGATAACAATAGGCTCGCCCCTACCTCCATTACACGGGACTTAAAGGTAACTGACGAAATATCTGACTTCGGGAAAGACAGGTGTGATTATGCTAATAAACACCTAAACTGCTTCTATCTTCCTAAACCTGTTGATTAACCATAATCTATGCTATGGCGATTAATCCTCAAGTCCACATTACATCACAAATTCGTATGGAATATGAAACGTGTTCTCGTCACCTGCGGCGGTAATCTCAGATTAGTGTACCGCGTTACAAACGGCTCTCCCACGCCCACACGCGGGTGCACTCGTGTGCCGACTTGCCGGACGCCAAGTATGTAATGTCAATGACATTGTTGGTGGATGTGGGAATGTATTTTGCAACGTTAGCGATTGATTTATATTTTCAAAATAAATGACGTCAAAACTGGAAAGAGAACACGCAAACTCGCGCGACATGGAATAGGATGGAGTGGAGGGAGTGAGGGAGGCCAGCGCAGGCGGTTTCTGAATGCTTGGATGTAGACTGTATTTGTATTCTTAGAATGCCCTGGCCAGATGAACCTGAACGTGATCGAAGCAATAGGAAGTAGTCCACTTAGAGCACCCGTCCGAATAGCACCTGCGCGAATAGCACTAGCCTAGTCCACAATGAGCACCCAAGTGCTCGCTGGACATGGTGCTTACTGGACTAGGCTAGGTGCTATTCGGACGGGTGCTCTAAGTGGACTACTTCCAAATTCCTTATGTACAGACGCCAGCACATCAGGCTACTACAATCTGTCAAATTTATTTAATAGATTTTCAACTTTATCGCTGAAGTTTAAGGTTCAAAGTTGATTGAGAAAATTTGACAGTTTCGGGTAGCTTGATGTGCTGGCGTCTGTACATAAGTATGTGTAATTAATAAACATTCTAGTCATTTTTATCGATATCTTTCATTTAATAACGTCCAGTAAAACAAATACATCCCAGCAGTAGGCTGCTGAGTCATAGGTGCTCTTTGTGGATAAAAATATATTTTAATCCACGAAGAGCTCGCTTCGTGGACAAGGCTAGGTGCTATTCGCGCAGGTGCTATTCGGACGGGTGCTCTAAATGGACTATTTCAGCAATAGGAGTAAAAAGTTCGCAACATTCGTAGCATGTGCCGTTCTATATTTTAGCATTTCAAACTCATAGAAAAAACCCTTCATCTAATAAGTGATTCTTATGAGAGACTATTTAGGTCGTTAACAAGTTACAAGTTTATTTTTCAATTAGCTACAAATAGAGGCTAAAATGAAACCTCTAATTAAATGATCGTTGAACCCAGACCAAGGTTCCAGTGCCCGGTTCACTAATGGACCAATGAAGCGATGAATAAATGAGCTAATCTAGTCAAGCGGTAATTACACTGATCTACGTTCTTATACACCGTGATTAAGTTGTTAGGAACACTATTAGGGGTTAATGGTGCCGATTCCCTTGTTCACAAACTAAACTAAATTTAAGTTCAGTGCATCTTTTTCTTTCTATTTCATTAAGAAAAGGACAGAAGATAAATTTTGGTTTAGTCCTGTCAAATTAATCAACGCTTGACGTAAATTTACGTAATTTTAGTCGGCAAGTTTTTAATCACGTCTAAACTTGTATGGAGAGTGATAGGCGATGATTAATTTGACAGGACTAAACTAAAATTTATCTTCTGTCCTTTTCTTAATGAAATAGAAAGAAAAAGATGCACTGAACTTAAATTTAGTTTAGTTTGTGAACAAGGGAATCGGCACCAATGTATTAGTTATTAGTAGGTACTAATTAGTTTTACAATTTTAGCGTCATAATTTGTTCCTCATGGACAGACAAAGAACGAGCAGTGATTACTCCGTTTCCTCAATCTGTTTTATCGATTTTGACCACCATGAAAACAGCATAAAAACCTTCAGATCATTTAACTCCATAACAACAATATTTCAAGATAATCCACCTACAATAGACCCACATTCAGAAATCTTGCAAAACGGAACAAAAGCCTTGCTCCAAGCAATCTGTGCCAATGACATGATTTAATAATCCAAGAATAACGCACTGCTAATAACATATCGCGTGCATGCGCACCGAATAAGGCCGTAAGCCTGCAGAACCGAGCCTTATAAAGGTACAATGACCACGAAATAGCTTAGAACATAGATTCTGTATCGTCACTGAAGGATTAACAACCATATTACTTAAAAACAAAGTTTAATTTTATACGCTGCATACTGTAACTTAGATTTTATGAGTAACTAATATATATTGTACTTTATTTGTTTTACGATTGGGTTGGTTTTCCTGTGTCTTGGGTTCAGTGGTATGGTTGTGTGGGCTTGGTCCATTCATGCATACCAATCCGGTCTGATAGTTCGCCTTGATATTATTTTGTTATTCGTATGCACTTGTCAAGTATTTTGTCTTATTGTTTGTTAATCAGCTTCTTATTGCGATTTACATTGGGAAGTTATTGTTGTTTTGTATTGTTCTAGAATAGAGAATCAGCTCGCATATTTTCCTCCAACTTGTTCTTTTTTTGTGATTTCTTTGCGTCATGTTTAACCGCATCTAAAAGTATTTTCTTTTTTTTTACATGAATCAATTGATATTATGATTGACCTTTTCAACAACCAGTTAATAATATATTCCGAGGACATGAGATTTTGAACACTTAGTGTTAAAACTATGTTGTTTTGTTTCTTTACAAGGTTTATTTATCTTCAAACCTTAATTAGTTTTCACGGATGAAGAGGTTCCTCATTATGAAGGACCTAAGTTCATCGACATTTTAATTTTAACCCTACTTAATATAACCTGCAATGCCCTGAGTTAAGTCATCTAAAATTAAACCTAGCTAAAGTAACCTTACCTTACTTGGCTCAGTGTAGATAACATTATTAAATTGACGTCTCGCTTACCTGCAAACAAAAGAAAATAACATTAAAATATACACATTTAAAATGTTACAAAATTATGATTTAGATTTTTCTGTAATCCAATCGCAATCACTTTCATAATAAAAAATCTGTAGTACTTTAAAATACCTACCTTTTTCATTATTGTACCTACGATCTGTTCCATAAGTTTCAGATGAAAATGTTAACAAATGGATCAAGAAACGTCCACCCGTGGCAGCCGGGGGATGCCACGTTTTAATGCCACTTTATAAATTGAATGCTTCGATTTGATTACTTAAAACAGAAAATTCCAATTTTAAATTATGTGTCATTTGACGCTTAAGGTAAATTTTATAACCGTAATTTCCGCCGATGATTTTTCAATTACAATTTAATAATGTTTTTCAAACAACAATTGTTGAAAAAACTGGTGAGATATGAAGTTGAAACCTTCTAAATACAGATGAATGTGTTACTGGTGCCGCTTCTCTTGTACACCGAACTAAAATAACTAAACTATCACTAAAATTCCTTACTTTTGACTCTGAGAATCTCAAAGCTATTCTGCAAAATAAATTCTCTTTATTTAAAAATAATTTTGACACATCTAAATCGAATTTGACAATCGCGACTCCACACGTGATACCCACTTGAATGCCACGATGTGTTGTTTTGTATGGAAAATAAGAAACAATGGTGCCGATTCCCTTGTTCACAAACTAAACTAAATTTAAGTTCAGTGCATCTTTTTCTTTCTATTTCAATAAGAAAAGGACAGAAGATAAATTTTAGTTTAGTCCTGTCAAATTAATCAGCGCTTGACGTAAATTGACGTAATTTTAGTCGGCAAGTTTTTAATCACGTCTAAACTTGTATGGAGAGTGACAGGCGCTGATTAATTTGACAGGACTAAACTAAAATTTATCCTCTGTCCTTTTCTTAATGAAATAGAAAGAAAAAGATGCACTGAACTTAAATTTAGTTTAGTTTGTGAACAAGGGAATCAGCACCATTATCACCTACATGTTGAGTGTTAGGGGTTTAAGAATTTTATTAAAGCGGTCTAAATTTTCATTATTTTTGTGATTGGACACATCGTTTTCGAGATATAAACAAATGAAAAAATAAAATACGGTACTGTTTTTGCACTTGAAGTCGAGGTGTTGGTGATTAGTGTGAATTTAAAGTTCATGACAACCAATTTTATTCCACACGTTTTTAATCGCGATTAGAAATAGTCAGATTTAGTTAGAAAATCTAAATTTTAAGTGAAAAACGTCAAATTCAGAATAGCAAAATTACCATTTTCACAAAATTAATATCTCAGTGCCATCTTAGTGCTGTCAAACTAAAATATAGTTAAGTTGTGTCAATTTGGTCTATTTCAGAATGAGAAATCGTCGTTTGACAGGAATAAACAAAATTTTGGTGATTTTTAGTTTAGTTTAGAGGCATTTGTGACAAGAGAAACGGCACCACTAAGTTCCTTTAGCCAGCGATTGCGTAAAAATTTTGCCTGAACAGGTTTTTTTTACACTTTCACTACATACGTTTTGAACAGACTATGAACACTTAAATACCTACATGATTATTTAAGTGACTGACTATTCAATATTTAAGAATTTAGAAACTTAACTGAGCCTAACATTACCAGTTTTACCTACTACAATGACTAGTAAAAGGTCATGTGCTGATTGATTCTTTGAACTTTGTTCCAAATTACGCCGTGAATCTCGTTAATTCTGGAGCTGCTCAATTAACAGATTGTGTTAATTACTACCGAGCATTGGTGATTTGTTGCTGTGACGTCATTATTAAATGTTAACTATTAAGGGATTACACACACTTCTGAAAGATCCGTTTTAAGACAATATAATTAATTGTGACGTTTAGTTTAATTTTAACTGATAATATAGGTACTTGCGTAACGTTTTAAGTAATCAATAAGATTTGTTTTTCTTCCTCTGGCTTGGTTAAAGACTATTAAATTATAGAGATAATATCCTAGTTGACTATTATAAATCCGAAACTGCGTATTTAGTCAATCCTTCTTTCACGCATCTTTAAATACCAACGGCTCAATTTATCTAGCCCCAGAACGGAGTCGAAGCGAGTTTTTGTTACGATATTGTACACAGTAAAATGAACTTTATGTCAATTGTCTAACGTACAAACTAGATACGAGGTTGTTATTGCGGGAACTCCCGAGAATTCTCCAGAAGACGCGCGTCCTGTTATTTGGCTCGTATCTAGTTTGTGCGTTACGTAAAGTATATTATCATTTGTACAAAAAAATTCGCTTCCATTCCGTTCTGCGGCAATGTAAATTGAACTTTAATGATCGACTGGGCACGCCACAATTGCGGCGATAAGACCCCTCTTTGCTTTGGCTTGAGAGGCGCCACGGCGTCCTCACCTTCCGCCTGACGCAGGTCCTCACCGGACACGGCTGCTTCGGGAGGTTCCTGTTCAGGATAAGGCGGGAGGAAACACCCGGGTGTCGCCATTGTGTGGATCGGCCTGAGGACACGGTGGAGCATACGGTGGAGGTCTGCCCGGCTTGGGCGGAGCAACGCCGTGTCCTCTTAGAGGCGATCGGCGGCGGTGATCTCTCGCGTCCGACCCTGGTTCAGGCCATGATACGGAGCGAGAGGAAATGGCAGGCCGTCACCTCCTGCGAAGCGGTAATGCTCGCGAAGGAGGAGGCGGAACGCGTGAGGGAGAGGCAAATTTCGCGCCCTCACGCCCCTAACCGCCCCAGGAGGAGACGCCCGGTGCGGGAATCGCGAACCGATTTCCGGCCACCGTAGGCGCGGGCTTGCGGACGGTGAGCAATGGGTAGCTCGCCATCCGATGAGGACCAAGTTCGGGTCGACTGCGCGTTGTGTTCCACGCGCACCTCAAAGAGATGTCAGCAGAATTGACGGGGTCCACTAGGGCCAATGCCTGCCGTGGGTTCGAAGAAAACCGATAGGGAAATCGTGGCCCCCGGCAACAGGGCAACCGAAGGAACACGGGTGGGTTTTAGTCAGTAAAAGTCTGACACGCCCTCCCGCTCCACCCAGAGCGGGAGAAGGTATTTGATAATTTCCAAAAAAAAAAAAGCTTTAATGATCGACGCACTTTCTTTCAAAGAGAAATAGGATATTGGCCGCAGAGTGAAATAGGCTTTTATTCCGGAAAAGGCACGGTTCTAGTGATAGAGCAAGGCACGGTTCTAGTGATAGAGCAAGGCACGGTTCTAGTGATAGAGCAAGGCACGGTTCTAGTGATAGAGTAACTAAGTCTACAATAAAAACTTAGTTCTTAAAAATTCTTCACTTATCGCAATATTCGCTGTATCGTACAAAACTATTGAGTCCTTACAGCGCGGGAATTTGATATAATTTTTAAATCTTGAAAGAGCAATTTGTTGGAGTTCTAAAAACTGTTTGTGGATTAAAATATTTTGCAAATTGCATTGCAATCACAAACTATCGAAGGAATTTGAATATTCATCACAGTTTGCAGATTGTAGGTGCTTGTTCATTTTTATTTTCCTTTCAATGAGTGAGTAACATTCTTCAAATTTAAATAACTAGTTTCCAACATTCTTAAATATTCTAAGCTAGTCCATGCATTATTTATTTTGGCAGACAGTTGATAAATAAAAAAACAATAATATATCTAAGTAAAGCACCGAATATAACAAACAATGCTTGATAAGACCAGTTGAGTCATAATGTTACTCCAAAAATCTTCAAACAGACCAAAAAATAACAAGTTCATGAAAGAGATTAAAATATTAAACCTACTGTCATTGACATTTCCAATCTAGCCAGTCAACTAGTAAGGAATCAAGATTCGTATTTAAATACATAAATTATATTTTAAGCATTCCAAGAGCAATTTGAATGTATAATTAAGGAATTAACCTATATTAAAGTGGCAATGATAATATTCAAGCGGCGAAAATAAAAATAATTCGTTCTTAGACTATAAAATGACTCTGAACACCTAATTAAATTAGATGCTTCTTTTATTACAATCGCTGACGTTTCGAGATCTTCATCTTTTAAAAATAACTATTGACCCCTGCTTCGCACGGCTTTTACTACATGATGAAGCATCCAGACTTCTGTATGATGTCATTCATGGCTTATCATTAATGTTTTTTTTACTCATAAACGTTTCGGAATAAAATTCTCTAAATTATGGTGAAAACCGCAAGAAAATCCGTTGCGTAATTAATTAAAACAACGCGGTCATACAGACAGAGAAGAAAAGCGACTTTAATTTATACCTAATCTAATACCTTTAATCAAGCAATTCTTGTACCTATATATGTATACTAGCTGACCCCGGCAAACGTTGTTTTGCCAATTATTTGTTTGGGGTGGACAACCCTTATCACTTAGAGGTATGAAAAATAGATAGTAGCCGATTCTCAAACCTACTGAATATGCATATAAAATTTGGTAAAAATCAGTAAAGCCGTTTCGGAGGAGTAAGGTAACTAACATTGTGACACGAGAATTTTATATATCCTTTCAACTGTCATTAACGAGACACAATAGAATTTAAATTGTTATCCACCTCAAGGAGGCGTCGTAACAGATGATGGGATATAAGATAAATATATACACTGAATCTCAGAAACGGCTCCAACGATTTTCATGAAATGTTGTATGCAGCAGGGGGTTTCGGGGGCGGTAAATTGATCTAGCTAGGTTTCATTTTTAGAAAACGTCGTTAAAAAACCGAGCAAAGAACGGTCATCCAGATATTATTTATTAAAGAAGATAGATATAGAAGTGTCAAAAATAAGAGTAGGTAGTACACACAAGACAAATGCCACTGCTGTCAAAAGTATGGGAGCATTGACAAATGACTTGATGCGTCGTACCTCAGTGGTAGTGTTGTAATAGTTAGTGGAAATGCGATTATATCATGTGTATGCACGGCAGCATCGACTCATGTAAAGATTACGTCATCCTTTAAAAATTTTATGTGTAAAGGTGGTTGAGATCGGATGCAGTGCCGCGGACATACTTTTGTTCATATATACCATCACCAGGGGCCTATTTATAATGTCATTAATATTTTATATTAATGACATTATTCTATTACCTAAGTTCACATTGTGGAAAGCAATAAATATATTGAGTACCTTAATATTAAATAAATAAAAATATACATATAAAGCTGAAAATGTTTGAGAGAAACTTGTCAAATTGTCGAATTGTCGCTTGTCACATGTCGCCTGTCGGTTTTATTAAATAGGCCCCCAGATTGAAGGAAACAGTCGTAGCTCTTCTAATTAATATTTTAATTCTTTAAAACTGGATTTATATTGATGAACTATCAAAACGAATTCGATTACGACTGTGATTCTTATTCTTTAATGTGCCACTAATTTAAAGTGTGATTCTCATTGTAGCATTGACCCTAAAACGAAGAAGGTATCTGTCAATTGCAGTCAATAAACATTTATTAAACAGTATTTCAAATCAAATCAAATCAAATCAAATGTTTATTTGCCAGAAATACATTGTTTTGGTACAGGTGAGATCTTATAACCTAAGTGTCATTGTATTCTGCCTGCAAGCAAGCGTGCAAATTTTTTATTAAGTTTACATTCATTCCTATTTTATTACTATTATTATTATATACTATTATCATGCATTTATTCACTATATTTATATTCTTCTAATTATAGGTAGGGATTGATTTTCAATTCGATTAATTTCCTTCAATTAAAGTTGATAAATTCGGCAAAAAAAAACCTGCCTTAAGTACTCAATTGAGCAAGTAGTACCACGGACACGGCGGCATTTTGTAAAACAATTAAGGTTCGTTATACATATCCTGTTTCAAAACGCTAGTCCTGCTTTACCGACCAATGTTATTAGCAATGCAAGCGGTACAGGCGAGCTGCACGCGATAATGTTCGTCCCGCCCTATTGCTTGTGTTGCTGTGATGTTCAAGTTTCGTATTTTAGGGAAACGTCCAGATAGTTTTTTGTAAATTGTGTAAAAATACTCCCTTCATGATTAAATAACTATTTACATATTGATGATAATTACAAATATGATTAAATTGAAGCTGTCCAATTTAAGCATGTTTTGTTTTGAAATAAAAACAAACATGACCAAATTGAATAAACAAAAACACAAAAACGTCGTGAAGATAATTATTATTAAATGCCTTTAGTAAATACCCTCAAGTTGTTTTTGTAGGTGAACGACACAACGTCATTCGAACCTTCATATCACTCCCGAAATGAAAATATTACGTCACGAATGCAATAAATCTAGTGCAGAACGAATCATAAATAAATGTAGACTTAAACTCAAGCATTCAAGTCTTTATGGTCTTAATGCGGTTTTATATCTAACAACAGTGTTTGATTAAGGTTAGGTATTTACCTAACTAAACAGATTTTCTATAACTATAATAGCTTCATGAACGGAATCAATAACTTTTTATGCAATATTTTCAAATTATATAAGCTTATTGTTCCTGAACAATAGCTAACAGAACTCAAAACGTAGTCTAAATAAGCTTTTCATCTCACACGTCCAAATAACAGTACCTACCTATTATTACATTACCAGCATGTTTAGTATTTTTTGTTTGCCTACATTAAGTGTGAGGCGGCCTTCTCAATGCCGATTGTAATACATTGCCACAATGTTATTATGTATTGAATCGATACAATAAGTTTCGAGTTATCTGTGAGAATGTTGTGAGATGACCAAAACTTGAGACAACGTTCTGTTGCGTCATCATTTGTTACATCAGGACAGTCAGTGTATTTTGTTTATCTGTTTAATAGCCAGGCAAGTCTTCTAAGGCTAGATGACGATGATGATTGAAACGTCATCCTAACGTAATAACTGTTATGGTTTTGTGTTGATTACGGTTTTCATTTCGTTAGTTAGAAGTTTGCGTCAATATCTTCTTAGATCATTCTCTAATAGGTAGGTACATAATTCTTCTAATATTTATAATGAAACTTCTTCCAAAAGAAAAGAGTATAGGTACTACAACGAGGGTATGAAGTTATTTTACATTTCGCTCTGATTGATTAAAACATCATTCATTCACTACCTATATAGTTTTATTTTCTTGCCGAACTGGTCTACTTCACAAATTTCAGCAATTTCATAAGCCGGCCTAAAATTTAACCAAAATTATTTGTAATTTGAAAAGTCGAATTCTTTGTCTTGTACAGTATAGCAGAAAGGGATTTTTCAAATAAATTAAGGATTCGTGGAAAATCACTAAAATTCGCAACAAGTTTTCCAAAAATTGACGCGAGACTGACGTTTGATCGTTTCGTTAGAAGAAACTACTTTTGATTTTGAAAATGAAAAATATCATCAACATCATTATATGGTCTACTTGTATATAGGGGAACCAGTTTTTTCAATTTCTATACAAAATATAGCAAAAAAAAATGTTGAAATAACCATTTTTTTTTTAAATCCTTTCGATAATATATTTTTTCCTATTATTTAGCAAACCATATCAAGAAATTTAAAAATCACACATTAGTCTTCAGCTATCCTCAAAATAAAATCAAAAGTTTATTTTATGGTTATACTATATCTTCATTAAGTAAATCAAAGGCGAAATAAACCATATTTTCGAGAACGCAAAAGTGATGCAACTATTAACAGGTGCTGTGACTGACACGAATGGTACTTTTATACTTACACAAACTTAATGCTTCAATTATTTCAAGCTTTCTTACAATTAGATAAGTTATTGACGAGAAAGGGTTTTATTCGTGCACGGAGCCTTAATAGGTGAGACTAAACTGAATTCTAGTTTTAGTTATATCTAACTAAAACTAGAATTCAGTTGGCTTATCAACCAAGGGTATATTAATAGGATTACTAAATTTATTGCGGTTTGCTTATCATTTATATTGTCGTGTCACCAGTATCATTAAGCCTCAGTTGCTATATGTTTTTAGAGTTCTGGTTTTAATATTTTACATGAAACGAATTTTCAATGCTTGACGAAAAATTGTCAAGTCATTTCGCCAAAAGCCAAAAATGGCTCAAGTGCTCGCAACAAGTTAAAGTAAGCAGTTACAATTAACTGTTGACTCACATACCTGGGACTCAGTGAGTCAACTGATAAACTCCCATTTGAACTGGGAAGTGCATTAATTCTTAAACCAACTACAAGTGTAAATGTGTGATCAATGCACCACCGCAGAGAAAATAGGTAAATACAGTTTACTCATGAAATATTGCTAAGTGCAGTAATGAGATTAATCAGCTGTGTTAGTCTGTGTGTTAAGTAGGTATTGTTTGGTTAGAAAATTACTTTGTAATGTAGATAAAACAGATAATAATTTATCACCTGCGTGTGACCCAAAGAATTGTGCAGTTCTAATTTTCTTCTGCACTTTGCGCTCAGCTGAATTTACAACTTCACAATGTTCGTAGGTTTTAATGCATTAAATTTTTCTCAAGTTTTTTATTGAAATAAACTTTTTAATTCTTTTCTTCTTCTTCTTCTTTTCTATATGAATGAAGGACATATTATTATTAAAATCGAAGACTTCGATTGTTTTAACTTAAGCATAAATATTTCTCTAATATGTTACTGAACTAATTTTTTTAAACATAATTTCACAATTCCGTGAAATATTTGTACCGAAACACCTAGTACTCAGTAGGTCACACATTGTTTCATAATAAGACAATTGCTATACTATTGTTTATTATTTAGACAGCCTCGTATGGCACACAACGGGTGCGCATGATTCAAACACGCTTAATTACTTGTAATTGATGTGTCTAAGTGAGTTAAAAGGTTAATATCTTAATATGGTAGATGAGCATACGGCCACGGTAAGGGAATCAGGTTGTTAAGGCTGACCGACTTTAAAAGATTATATGATTGAAGATCATAATTGTAAGGGAAGCACAGAAATCCCTTTCCAGTTTTGACTTTATTCTAATTTCCAATAGGAATTGGCCTGCAAGCCAGAATATTTATATGTATTGGATTCGATTTCCAATGAGGCTATTCATACAACACATTACCGTAATAAAAAGACCTATATACTGTCATAGGCAATAAAAAACAGGAATATCTGCTTACCCCTTTGAAAAATAAGCTTTTGTAGTTCACAAAGTTACTAACTAGGCCATTTCCCACCTATGTTAGGAAAATATATAAAAGAAATAACGCTCTATGTCGGGAAACATATAGAATCCTTTGTTCACAGCGTTATGTACACAGAAACTCGCCGCGACCCCACCTCCCGAGCCTCTGATTTCCCCCCCGGACACGCTAACTGCGCGTTACCCCGCAGACACCCGAACGTCTGTAACCTTCCTATTTCCATAATTGTCCTGGTGAATAGGAGGAAAAATTAATCTGTTTAAACCGAGCACCCGCAACTTGCCATATGGGAGAAAAGTACTTAAACAGTGGAAAATGTCTGTAAAATCGTAGTCGCTGAATAATCTCCTAGAAAACTCTCATATGAGCCTAGACTCTCTTCATGTAAGCTCCAAAGTATTGTCCGCGCTATAAATACCTTGTAATTCAAAGTCTCAGTCTTGTGTTTTGTTTTGTAAACGTGTAAGCTCGTAAGTTAAATAAGTTGAACGAAGTGATTAATCGATCTATACTATTTGATTTTCTGTGTGTCCTAAATTGTGTAAATTGTAACATTATATGTATTAACGTGTGGTAAAGTGAATAATACAGTGTTTTATACAATCGTGACTCATGGTTGATTTATTTCAAACCCGATCTCCGAACCCCCGCCTGCCTGCTATCTAAGAGTCGGCATCAGATGACCTAGGCTTAGGGTCGTCTATATTTTTTGGTCCTTCGAGCCGGATCGGGTTGTTCCAGCAACCATGAGTCAGCAGAGCTCTATCGCTACACGTAGCAAGCTGAGAAAGTTAGTCGAAGAACAAGGCGCGCGTCGCAAGGATGACGTCATCGCGGACTCCGGGTTGCCGTCAGACAGGGCTCCGGGTTCACCGTCTGTCGCGCCGACTATGGCGTCGACGTCTGCCCTCAATATTCCTCTGACCGGTGGTCGAGTAATCGACTATAGTGCAAGAAGTACGGCAGAGGTACCACAGGGAGGGCAGGCCTCCGTACGAGATCGCCGTAAGTCGCCGCGTAGCAGAGCCTCATCCAGAAGCAGTCGTAAGAGCGTCGATTACCTGAGAAAAAGGATCGAATATGAAGCGGAAAGAGAGTTAGTCCAGCTCAAAGAAAACCTCCTCAAGAAAAGAGTGGAGGCCGACGTAGCTGAGATTGAAGCGGCTGCCGAGAGTGAAGACTCTAACTCGGACGTGGGTACAGCACATCGAGTGGAGCAGTGGATTGATACCACACCACAGGTTGGTCAACAGGAAACAGTGTTGCGTGATTCAGTTAGTGCGTTACGTGAACCGAGTGCAGTGTTGTGCCAACCGGATGCAGTGTTGTGTACCCCGTCTGCGGAGCGCCGGCCCACAGAAGCGGCCGCGTCCCGAAACATTACCGTGAGTCAGTCACAAAACGTGAGTACTATTCAGTCAAATCTATACCGTGAAAATGTTATGTCGCATGTACTGGAAACGCCAGTGTCGGTACCGTTTTCGAATACAACGGGACCTATGACACAGACGCACATGCCAATGCCTACAGATAGAGTAACGTTCCAATTGCCCAATAACTATCCCGTCTTTACCACTCCGGTCGCAAGTGTACCTCGGGCTTCGATACCCGAGTCGGATACACGGCGACAGACGCAGTACGGAGCGGATGATAAAGAAAGGCGGCGAGAATCGTCAGGCGAAAGGGACACAGGATTAAGTAGGCTAGCAGAGGCAATAACCAGTATGGGAAGACCGCGACCGGTACCTAGACAGGCTTACGAATTACCGCATTTTAGTGGCGACCCAGCTGAGTGGATATCATTTAAAAATATGTATTGGGATACCACTGAACAATATAGTTATAAAGTTCACGAGAACTTAGCCCGTCTTAAAACGTCTTTACACGGCGAGGCAAAGATATCAGTAGAGGATTTATTAAGATCAGGTACGAATCCCAACGATATAATGCGCGCGCTTGACGAAGAATATGGTCATCCGACTTTAATATTAAAAAGTGCGCTCCAAAAGGTTAGGGATTTACCTAGGATATCTGAGGATTGCCGCGAGCTAAGAAAGTTCTCGTCGACCGTGAGGAATGTAGTAGCCCTACTTAAGAATATTAAAGCTGACGGATATTTAAACAATCCACAGTTAGTCAGTCAATTATTGGGTAAACTCACGCCAATACAACGTGCGCAGTACGGGGACTTTGCCATGGGGTTAGACAATGTACAGGGGGTGGACTTGAGAGTCTCACCTAACTTAGAATTCCTGTCTCATTTCTTAATACAGTTAGCGCGTACGACGTCATATTATGTTCAAGCTTCTATGATAGAGTCTAGTGCGTCTAAACCCCCTGTTAGGCAACAGAAACAAGTCTTCGGTCAGATGCGACCAATGAATACCGCACGTCAAGTAAATTCGTATATTAGGCCGCAGCAGACTCATAGAATAAATACACAGAGTGATGAGTCTAGCTCGGTACCTAAGGAGTGTGTCGTATGTCAGCGCGAACATACAATAGAAAAGTGTGACACATTCAAAAAGTTCACTACGCAACAACGTTGGGACACTATGAAAGGTCTGAATACTTGTTTTAAATGCCTAGTAAGGAAACATCCTAAGAAGTTTTGCCGCGCAAATAAATGCGAAAAATGTGGCTTCGCGCATCATGTATTATTACACGCCGACAAACATAACAAAGAAAACAAAGCGTGTAATAATGACAACAATAAAATCGAAACAGTTACGAATATTGGTGAATGGCGCGCTACAGCATTATTGAAAATAGTTCCGATAACATTGTGTCATAATAGAGACAACAATAGTCAATGTTACGCATTGTTAGATGACGGCGCGACCATATCGTTAATTGATAATTCGATTGCTGATATGTTAGAGGGCCCATGTATACCTCTAACATTAAAGACCGCTGGCGGTCACGGGATTACTGACCTAACGTCGCGAGCGGTAGAAGTAAAGGTCAAAGGTCCGAATGGACAGTGTCATGACATTAAATGTCGCACTATAAACAACTTGAATCTTCCTTCCCAAACCGTATCAGCAGCTACGCTCAGTGACAACGCTCACCTCCGCGACCTGGGATGTGTAGAAATGCGGGGCGCCAAGCCGCTAATATTAATAGGTCAGGACAACTGGCAGCTACTCGTCGGCCGGGACGTCCGTCACGGAAAATCCGGAAAGCCAGTTGCCTCCCTTACCGAGCTAGGTTGGGTAATACACGGTCCGTTCGATAAGAATACGAAAAGCGAACAGACGTTAAATTGTATGGCAGAGTCACTTCCTGACCTGCATGACCTAGTTAAAGCTCAATTTGAGCTAGAAGCTATAGGTATATCTCAAAACGTCCGAAAACATGCATCTAATGAAAGGGCGCTAGAGATATTAGATAAAACTAGCCACCGTGTACCGGATAATAAATCACAGTGGGAAGTAGGTTTATTATGGAAACATGATAATATAGAGTTACCTAATAATTATAAACAGGCCCGGCAGAGGTTGTACGGTATCGAAAAGAAAATGATAAAAGATACCGGTTTCGCGGAGGCGTATTCCAAGCAGATAGATAGGTTGTTAGAGGAGGGATACGCCCGCAAGGTAGAGGGGATTGTGACAAATCCGAGTACCTGGTATTTACCCCACTTCGGGGTAATTAACCCAAATAAACCGGGAAAATTAAGATTAGTTTTCGATGCGGCCGCTACGTCTCACGGTACTTGTCTGAACGACAACCTTTTGACCGGACCTGACCTATTAAACTCTTTACCCGGAATTTTGATGAAGTTTCGCCTGGGTCCCATAGCCTTCTCTGGTGACATAGCCGATATGTTCATGCGTGTTAGGATAAGGTCGGAAGATCAAAGTGCCCAGTTATTTTTGTGGAGAGGCACGGATCAAACAGTGGAACCGGCTGTGTACGCGATGAACTCCATGATATTCGGGGCTACGTCATCACCAACCACGGCAATATATATACTAAATAAAAATGCCAATGAGTTTGCTAACCAATACCCACAGGCGGTAGAGGCGATAAGGACCAGGCACTACATGGATGATTATCTAGATAGTGCTTGGTCCGAGGACCAAGCTAATAAACTGATCGATGAGGTGACCCAGATACACGCCTCCGGTGGGTTTGTAATCCGGGGGTGGGTCACCAACTCATCAGAGCTGAGGGCCAGGCTTCAGTCAGAAATGCCGGACAGGGTAGCCCTAGAAAAGGGAGTAGGCGTTCCGGAACGCACCCTAGGGCTAATGTGGGCGCCGAAGGAAGACAACTTAGCTTTCGACTTGTCCTTCAAACGGCTACCGAAAGAAATTATAAACGGTTCCCAAGTGCCCACTAAAAGGCAGTTTTTGAGCGTGATCATGTCCATATACGACCCACTGGGATTTCTCTATCCTTGCGTGATACAGTCACGCATACTAATGCAAAAAATTTGGAAGTCAGAGATCCAGTGGGACGAGCCATTGAAAGAAAAGGACGCTAAAACATGGTTCACTTGGCTCAATAACCTACATCACCTGGAACATATACAAATACCAAGGTGGTATGGGCTAGATCTAGATAAGGATCTAGAAATACATGTGTTTGGCGACGCAAGCGAACAAGCATACGCTGCGGTCGCGTACCTGGTAGGCTACCGAGATGGTAAAAGAAAGTCAGTCATGATTCTAGGTAAAGCTCGTGTAGCCCCACAAAAAGTAGTGTCTGTGCCTAGGCTTGAGTTACAAGCAGCATTGTTAGCCTGTCGACTTGCAGTCACAGCCGAAAAAGAGCTGGGGCTAACAATAAAAAGAAAAGTTTATTGGACTGACAGCAAAACAGTCCTAAAGTGGATTAATTCAGAGGCACAAGAATTTCAAAGGTTTGTGTCACACAGACTAGCCGAGATAGATAGGTTGTCGGACCGAGGCGATTGGCGCTGGGTACCTTCCGAGGATAACCCGGCTGACGAGGCAACCAGATCGTCTTGGCCCGACAACCATGCGGCCTGGCTGTGTGGCCCCCCGTTTTTACTTGATCCACAGGAAGGGTGGCCAGTGTGTCGCGAGGCTGAGGCGGCGGAAGCGGACCTCGAGCGCATCCAGCGGGTCCACGCTACGACAACGCCAGCGGCACCACTCCTCGAGTACGAGCGCTACTCTTCATGGGCGCGCATACAACGCGTCATGGCTCAAGTACTCATTTTTATTGGCCGATGTCGTAAACGCCGGTCAACAACGGAGATGCAGCGGTCCGACTTAGAAGAAGCTCACAACCATTTGGTAAAGTTGTGCCAGGAAGATAGCTTCTCAAATGAGCGGGCCGACATACTTCAAGGTCTGCCAGTTGCAAAAACCAGCAGAATAAAAACTCTCGATCCGATGATTACGGACGACGGTCTACTGCGAGTAAGGGGACGTCTCAGTGCCTGCGAGGTGCTCACCTTCGAAGAAAAGTACCCCATAATTCTAGATGGACGCCACCCGCTAACGCGAAAACTCATCGCGTTCTACCATGCCATGGCCCTGCATGCGAATCACGAGACCGTCGTGAACAATCTAAGAGAGAAGTACTGGGTCACAAAGGTAAGAACCTCAGTAAAGATGGTGGTGGCCAAATGTCAGTTGTGTCGAATTTGCAGAGCCAGACCAGCCCCACCTAAAATGGGTGACCTACCACTCGCAAGGGTGGAGACGTCCAGACGAGCCTTCGTCCGAGTGGGCGTCGACTACTTCGGCCCGATGGAAGTGACCATCGGACGGCGCCGTGAGAAGAGGTGGGGCGCCCTATTTACTTGCCTCACCACGCGCGCTGTTCATCTTGAGTTGGCTGCTTCACTGAGCGCCGACTCCGCCATACTAGCCCTGCGGCGGCTCATTGCGCGCCGCGGGCAACCGGCGCATATGTACTCCGACCAGGGAACTAACTTCATCGGGGCCAACTCCGAGCTACGAGCAGCCCTGAAAGACCTCAACCAAGGTCAAATCAGGGCCGAAGCCATCAGCAAAGGCATCGAGTGGCACTTCAATCCCCCGGCGGCCCCACACATGGGAGGCTGCTGGGAGCGCCTAGTACGATCGGTGAAGAACGCACTTCGAAGCACGCTCAAGGAGCGTGCCCCCCGAGAGGAGGTCCTCTATACCCTCCTCACTGAGGCCGAGCTGATCATAAACAGCCGGCCTCTCAGCTACGTGTATGACGACCACAACCAGCCTGTGGTCCTGACTCCGAATCATCTGCTCCTGGGCACGGCGTCCGGGAGTACTCCGTTCACGACGAGAGATGCAGAGGATGTCGACTCCCGCCGGCAGTGGCGCCGTGTGAATGCGCTCGCCGACATGTTCTGGCGGCGCTGGCTACGGGAATACCTACCTACGCTGCAGCGTCGCGAAAAGTGGTTAAATAACGTTCCAAATGTGCGCGTAAACGACGTAGTAGTGATAGTGGACGGCAATAAAGACCGAAGTGCGTGGATCAAAGGACTGATTAAGCATGTGTACCACGGGAAAGACGGTATCATCCGTGTAGCCGATGTAAAAACTTTAAGTGGGGTCCTGCGTCGGCCCGTAGCAAAGCTTGTTGTGCTTCCCACAGACAAGATGTAATGCGGTGGAACCCTTTTACAGGGGGTGGAATGTAAGGGAAGCACAGAAATCCCTTTCCAGTTTTGACTTTATTCTAATTTCCAATAGGAATTGGCCTGCAAGCCAGAATATTTATATGTATTGGATTCGATTTCCAATGAGGCTATTCATACAACACATTACCGTAATAAAAAGACCTATATACTGTCATAGGCAATAAAAAACAGGAATATCTGCTTACCCCTTTGAAAAATAAGCTTTTGTAGTTCACAAAGTTACTAACTAGGCCATTTCCCACCTATGTTAGGAAAATATATAAAAGAAATAACGCTCTATGTCGGGAAACATATAGAATCCTTTGTTCACAGCGTTATGTACACAGAAACTCGCCGCGACCCCACCTCCCGAGCCTCTGATTTCCCCCCCGGACACGCTAACTGCGCGTTACCCCGCAGACACCCGAACGTCTGTAACCTTCCTATTTCCATAATTGTCCTGGTGAATAGGAGGAAAAATTAATCTGTTTAAACCGAGCACCCGCAACTTGCCATATGGGAGAAAAGTACTTAAACAGTGGAAAATGTCTGTAAAATCGTAGTCGCTGAATAATCTCCTAGAAAACTCTCATATGAGCCTAGACTCTCTTCATGTAAGCTCCAAAGTATTGTCCGCGCTATAAATACCTTGTAATTCAAAGTCTCAGTCTTGTGTTTTGTTTTGTAAACGTGTAAGCTCGTAAGTTAAATAAGTTGAACGAAGTGATTAATCGATCTATACTATTTGATTTTCTGTGTGTCCTAAATTGTGTAAATTGTAACATTATATGTATTAACGTGTGGTAAAGTGAATAATACAGTGTTTTATACAATCGTGACTCATGGTTGATTTATTTCAAACCCGATCTCCGAACCCCCGCCTGCCTGCTATCTAAGAGTCGGCATCAGATGACCTAGGCTTAGGGTCGTCTATAATAATGTTATAGTGAAATGAAAATAATGAATGGAAATAGAATGACATAATATTGTTTTATCGGAAATAAAATTTGAAACTGATACAAGCTAAAACAAACACAGCTACAGATAAAATAAAAAAATAAGAGAAATATTAATAAATAAAGTGACAACATTGAACGTAACAGTTGATGGCACTTTGAATTTGTCAGAAAATGCAAAAGTACCCATTAAACCAATGAATAGTTCACAATAGTCATAAGATGACCTCTTCCCACTATCTTATATATATACATAGCTCCTCGTCCAGCGCTCCACATAGTTCACAAGTACCATGACGCTCGTGACACGACAACACACGATCTGCATCAACATTCTGCTGGCCTTCCACGCCCCAATTACATTCAATATTAATTAGAGCTTGCATTTCTCCATACATCTGGCTGGAGCACGCACTGTACCGTGTCACAAGCTGTGTGAGTTGTGTCACATCTCCATGAAGAATTTGCAACGTTATGTCTTTTATTGTATTCCGACCAATTAGTCTCAAATTAGAAGGCAAATATTTGCCGCCACATTTTTCGAAGAAAGCTTTGGTGATTTAATCCTATTCGTGTAGAGCCGCTGGCGAGTCGTTCGCTTATAAATTCCTAAATTCATGTTTACCTCCAGCCGGTTTTTGGTCAAAACAAAGATGAACGTCTGGCTTTGTTTCGTCTATTTAAAAATGAACAAATATTGGTCGACCGTCTAATATCGAGCCATAATTTGGCTTAAGAAAATATTGATCGATTCTTTACAATTCTACAGTCTTTTCGAAATTGGGGACCAGATTTTAATTGCCTTCGTTGATCTTAGTCTCTTAGCCATATTTTCCAACGGAACTTTTTCCCGTCTTTTCCCTATTTCCACGACATAGTGATCGATCCGTCATGCCCGCTCGTGATGCCACGACTCTGCTCATTAACATTCGTTAACGGCGTCGTGACGGACCAACTATGTGTCTAGGAATAATTAACTTGTGCTGTGCGCCGCATTATTTAGTACGTTGATGTACTTACTCACATGATTCTTTTGAATGAAGGAGTACATACTGGCGGAATATGCTTAGAAATATTTTAGAAGAATCGCTTATGTGTTAGGTTTAAGTAATATTTGAGCTTATCTTAAGTTGATTAATCACCAGTGTTATAGTATCATTCTAAGCATTTGATCAAAGAGTTATTATAATTGTAGTTTCTTCTTCAAAAGACTTGCTAGTATAAAATATAGAACCGTGAATCAAACATCTATGCAAATGCAAAGTATTTTGACAATTTAACCATATTTATTTCGTTATGTTCACAATTTAAACTGCTATAGCCGTTTGTCAGGAATAAACCTTAAGAATGCATCAGTCAGTGTCAGTTTTGCACCATTTAGGTAGTCTTCTTCTTTTCGTGTGGTCAGTGACTAACCTGGTGTCAGAGTTTTAAAGCCACCCATGGACCTGGGACTTGGCTTCACATGCTGTCGAGAAATATCTCTCAGGCATGCCGGTTGTCTCACGATGTTTTCCTACACCACACCACCTACCACCTAAGTAGTAAATGCAAGAACGCAGGCGTTCATTAATTCACTAAAGACGAAAAACTTCGCAAGCAATGGGAAATAGCTACTGATGGCTGCGGGTATCGATCTCAGGACGAGCTGCTTCCCAACTGTACGTCACTCCCGCGTCACCAGCTGAGTCTCTGTATATTTTTGCTGCATACAGGGAAGTTTTATAAAAATGTGGCTGTTATTTAAGTATAAGCTAGTGAAGCAATAGATTAGGAACTTCCTTCAAAATCTTTCAGATCGTGATTGATATTGTATATTGAGTGTGTTACGTAATTGGGTTGCTGGAATGTTTAAAACATCAACTTTATTTTTAACTTTATCTACATACTCTTCGACGATTTTTTTTTCTACTTTTGCGGTTTACACAGCCAGTTTTTCCACCATTTTTGCAATGTAAACAAATTTGTCTAAAAATGTAAAGATTATTGAAAAGAAAATAGCAATCAGTTTGTGTCCTACGTTCTAGGAAGCTTACAGCAAAATTACGCGAGTAAAAAAAGCTTAAACTACAAAATTACCTTTTGGAGTGGCGATGCCAACATAGGCTGCCAACGGTAGGTAACTTTTATATTGTTTGTAGACTGAGTAAAAATATAAACACAGGCTCAAGCCTCGCGCTGCGGCCGGTGCAACCTGATTCATATTTAGGAACTAGTGGATGCAGAATTCGTATTCAGCATTTTTTAAACGAATTCGTTTGAGATTGATGATGTAAATGTAGGTGAGATTTTGTTTTTTAAACACACAAACGCGAAAATATTAAACAATTATAAACCCCCTTTTTCACTGACCCCTCTACCGTTTAAAGCAAATATTTGCCATATTTGTTTTGGGTTAAACTTTTTCACTTCTACAAGGAAATCTAGATCTGTTTGCTTCAAAAAACGCACCTGTAAATCTGTAACGAGCATCATAGTAAACAAACCCGAGGTCTCTGGTGAGTGCGAATGTAAAACAAAGCGAATAGGTCATGTTCTAGAAAAGTAACATTTTGCACAAATTCCTATAACGTAAAAGTAATGACATAACTTTTTGCGCAGTTACAGATTTTTGTCTATAAAGGGTTTAGTAAAACGGGTAAAGAGCTTATTAATACAGTTTTGAGTTTTGCCACATGTCCTTTTGATATTATTTTGTCGTTGATACAAATCCTTTGAGGATTAGAGTACCTAAATTGGGCAAACCCGAGCTTATAATAAGGCGATGCGGTCGGTCAAGTCCTAGTGATGTAAGTAATGTAACTGTCGAAATAAACGTGTACATTTAGTGACATAACAGACAGTTACATCTTTAGATAATTGAACAGGTAAAAACGATTTTAATTCGAAGCGAAGCGGGTCACGTTCTACTCACTCTTACTGCGCAAAAAGACGCATTTTTGAGTGACATAACTTTTTGTACGCAAAGTTGCGCTATTATAGATTCTTGGAGGATGAATTTAGTATGAAGTTAAGGTTGGGCCCTGACCAAGAGACCTTGAGAAATCGGTCCCTCTTTGCCGCACCTCACCTCTACAATACTTCGTAAAATATTACTAGCGCCATCTGGCGAACAACTTACGAATCACTTCACTCAGTTTAGTCAATTATAAACCTTATTCCATGAATCACAGCGTACATTTACCATGCACCGCACAACTTACTCACACTAAAACATCATTCACTATTGTTTAGCTTTGCAGAAACGATTTATTTTACTACGCTAGTGATTGACTAAATCGGAAAGTTATCGATTCTCCCAATAATTATAGTATTAAAAATTTTGGGAGTTCCTGAAAATACAATATATAAAAACGATAAACATTATAATAACGTGATATAAATAAACAATATACGTAACAAAAAAATAATAATAAGTAAGTTAAAAATTTAAACAAAATGAGGAAATCAAAATTACTAAAACAAGATTTCACATTAGTCTTCCAACCGGGCTACGGTTGACAAATTGAACAATAAACTTTAACAGCAATTTATATTCATACGACAATCGACATTCTTGTCGATAGCCTACGTTAGTGGATCTGCACAACCACATCACTATCTCGTCACAAGATACAGCGGCCGTACTACGCGATGATGATTAGACATTTAAACAAACCTTTTTTACAGTCCGTTCAACCGATTTTGACTTCTATACCGTAGGCATAAGGATGGCATTAAAAGCAAAAAAGTGGTTACAATACCAATGTTTACTGCAGCTGCCATTTGTCATGCTACCAACGCAATAGAAGTCAAAATTGGTTGAACGAACTGTAAAAAAGGTTTAGTTAAATGTCTAATCTTATTTCAAATGGAGTATAGGTAGTGGTTAAGAAGCAATGTACCTATTTTCTGCAAAAATAGTATAGTCGCTGTGATATAGAAAACAAAAATAACGTAGTAAAGGCAAGAAATATTATACGATTTTTTGTTTTTGGTTTTCAACACAAATATAGTAACTACTTGTGCTGATACATGATAAGCGGTTCTGTTTATAAAATTTCTAGTTTGGCTTCGATTTTTATTACCTTTCAACTGTCATTAACGAGACACAATAGAATTTTAATTGTTATCCACTTCAATGAGGCATCGTAATAGATAATGAGATAAGAAACCACTGCACAACACGGCATTCACAAATGTTGTCACGATCGGATATATTTTGAAAGGGAACATGCGTATTTTTTTGTAAACGCGATTGTGCTCCTTATTTATATTACGTTACGGATCAATGTTCCATGCAAGTATTTTTACTTTATAGGTTTTGGAAGTTTTTTTTGTAAACGCGATTGTGCTCTTTATTTATATAACATTAGAGACTAATATTCTATGCAAGTATTTTTCTTCTACCAAGGCTTGGAAGTTGGAAGTATCCTTTTTTGCATAAGCGATTTTACTCCATATTTGTATGAATTTACGAATCTATTTTCGATTCAGAAAGAAAATACTTAAAAGTATTTCGAGCTCTGGGTTTTGGCGCTGGTGTTTAAAGGTGGACGTACTTGGAAGCCCTGGTGTTCGATTTTGCAAGTACGACCCATGTCTAGAGTCGAAAGCGCACTAGTTCGCGTAGACGACCATTTGACTATGACATGAAAAAAAAAAATGTCAAAAAAAAAAAAAAAATGCAGCCGCCATCTTGGATTTTGATTTTGACCAAATTTATTCAATTTTCTTGCATTTGTGTGTTTACAAAACAGTAGCATCTTTTCGCAAAACTCTGTAGTTCTAAATACAAACATTTCCTTTCGCAGTAAATAAACTAACAAAAAAAAGGATAGTTTACGACAGGCAATAAATATGGGGCGCCAACAGCCAACATTTGGTCTGACCCGCCGCTATAGATGTTTCACATCTGATAATGTGACTGTGTGCACTTGTTCGATCACGTGACCGACGCGGTAACGAACGATACGTGTTTCCCCCTCAAGACCTTGCGGCATACTGAATCTCGGTTCGGGATGTATGAGTTACACTGGTAAATATGCCCATATTTTAGGATAAAATCTGAATAAAATCAGAATTTGGCCTTTTCAAAAAAAAATTTGTTACAAAATGTTCGTTATTAAATTGTCTATCCATTAGTGTTAGTAGCAAAATTAAATAATGTTTACTTTACGAGGAGACGCATGTTATCAATCGTTATTTCTCATTTTTATGGTTTCGTTGGAAGGAGATTTAATGAAATATAAAAGCAATTAAAAAAAAAAAAATTGCACAGTTTTGGAATCAAGAATATGTAGAAATTTAATGTATTTTTATTAAGTTGATATTACTTTTTGAATAACAGGTAGATAGTTCCTAAAAACTGCACAAAAAACGGCTAGCGCGGCGTTTTGGTCAGGGAGGCGCCTTAATTCGTACTTTGTAAATGAAGCGGTGGATTACATTCGTTGTGCGCAAATAGGTGCATTCCTTACGTGACATAACGTTTGCGATCCTCTGACAACGTAGACACAAGGTTATTGACATGTCACACGTGCGATTCATGTATGTTGTTGTGAATTATAATGTTAATATTATATTTCTATAGAAGTACTTTGCTACTGCATTTGTTATGATAAAATTATACAAAATGTACAAAATGATGAGGTAGTATTTTATTCATTGCAAGATATTTATTTCTGTTCCTTAGGATTTGTATTCGTGTAGTTTTAATATTCATTGATATTTTATTACGTTATAACTAAAACCAACTTCCGTCTTTACCTGTCTGAAAACATTACGAATTCAAATCCCCGTTATTTTTTCTGGACGGATAATGAAAAATCCTTTCTTTTCAAGAAGGCAATAATAATATGCCTTCAAGCAGGTTTTTCAATATTTTGTAAACTTTACAATTTACGACGTAACATGAGTTATTCCAAGAGATTGGTACAAGAAATCTCAAGATGAGTTTTTGATACAACTATGTTTTTTCTTTTTATAAAACACATTTTGTATATACTAGCTGCTATTAATACTATCATTAATGATTAGTTCTGATACTTTATTTAATCATTACAACTGCCAGTACCGTGTTAAATGGAAGTTACTAATACAATGGAGCATAATTTAATTATGTAATGATAGCCTGTGTCGTTATAAGTACAAAACCTGTTTTTCTTAGAATACATAATAATGTTGGCTGGTATAATTTGCGCACATTATCATGTACCGATTGACATGGAGTGTAATTTATCATCGTCATTGACTTAACTAACTAAAACGTTTCCCTGAAAAACTATTTTGTGATGGTTTTATTCAGGCTAAGGTCTACTGAATAGACGGGAAAAGGGAAAGTTGGGGACATTGCCACCTTCACTGTGATTAATAATCCGTCTGGGATTCAAAATCACAGTTGCAGTAGATACTTGCAGTATGTCAGACAATAGGACGCTGCTAATATGGCCTCTACAATAATATATGTACAATATCCTGCTCAAATTTTGTTGGTTTAGTTTTGACGGGGTGATGAAACAATTAATAGCAATGGTCTAACGACTTCTTTTTTTGGGTGGTACATTATCAAATAACTTCTCCCGCTCTGGGCGTAGCGGGAGGGCGTGTCAGACTCTTACTGACTAAAACCCACCCGTGTTTCTTCAGTTGCTATGTTGCCGGGGGCCATGATCTCCCTTTCGGACTTCTTTGCAACCCCGGCAGGCATCGGCCCTAGCGGACCCCGTCAGTTCTGCTGACATCTCTTTGAGGTGCGCGTAGAACACAACGCGCCGTCGACGTCTTCAAAGACGACTTCTAAGAGGTGTTCTTTTTATGTAAATTATAATTGACTGTAATCTATTTATAACGAAACCATAATCGTTCATCACGGAAACGCATATTACATATCTAGATGAAGTTTAAAACTACACTATTAAATTGTTCTAGAAGTAAATCGTATTAACTTTTAAAGAATAATCAAAACATTTTCTTCCTGTTAGTTTTTTGTAGTTAAACTTAAAATAAAATAACCGGTTTTATATTCAATCAAGAGGAAACGTTGTGTCGAATTAATTATCAATTAACTTTAAAGACATAAGGAAATTATAATTATATACGTTACCTACGTACATGTAGGTAACGTATATATAATTTCCTCCCTAAATACATACATATCGCCATGATTCTTTCGGGAAAAGACCTATGACATCCTACTTAATATTATAAATGTGAAAGTTTGTGTATTGTGTGTTCACGCAAAAATGGCTGAACGGATTTGGATGAAATTTGGCACACAAATAGTTTATAACCTGGATTAACACATAGGGTACTTTTTATCCCGATAGTACATTCTCGTGGTATATTTTTCGACATCCACGCGGGCGAAGCTGAGGGCGAAAGCTAGTTTTAAATATTCCTGGGTTAAAGTAAAAGGTAATGAAACAATAGCGCTTAAAAATATATCTCTTGATATGCCATTCCCTAAAACACATACCTAGTAAGATTTAGCAGATAATTATTCTAATTAATAGGCCATTAAATATTTTTTGTGGCTCTATTCCGGTTGTCAGAAAAACTATACTAGTTGAACTTGCTTTACTTACACGTGTGTCAACCAGCGGGGATTGATTTAGATATTATTTAAATTATTTATGTTATTTATGTATGTACCTGTGTATTATTTAAATAATTAGGTATGAATAATTTTAGTAAGTAAAGAATAACATAATACACGCAATGTTTCCCCGAAGGGTTAGGCAGGAGTGTACCCATAGTACCTACACCCACATTTCGCCAGTTAAGTCTCATTTAATAGGGGACGACTAGACAGAAGTAGCGCTTGCGACTAGACAGAAGTAAAGAATGTGTCAATAAAAAGGACAGTATTTTCTCGCGCACGCGCACGGAAACGTGACCAGAAGATAATCAAGATTATGTATGTAAATTAAAGATTGTTTGCGTTTTTTTTACCGTTTAAGCCTTTTATGACGTATTACAGCGGACTAGTAGATGTTTAAGATACACATAAACAAGACTTGAGTATTGTAGGTAAAAATCACGTCAATATCAGCATGAGTATGACGTTGGTGCCATCTAGCCGTCCCAATGTTCTCGTAGCTTTTCCTCGTGACGTTTTGCTAGTACGCTGTATTCAGCTCGCCTATCAATTGGTAACCTGTTATCAAAAAGGGTCAGACGGATAACCAATACAAAGATAATCTGGTGATGTCGCAACACATGCGCCGGATCACGTAAAAACTCGTCGGTTGTAGAAAGTGGCGCTCGGATCGAGGCCGCGCGGCGCGCGCGCACCGTTGCTTACCAGTTGAGTATAGCTGCGAAATGGCTGATATAAATCGAACTTGTGGTATTTGATGGAGGTACTAAAAATGTGCATTTTCTTTTTAGCGTTTTGCTGCCTTCGTACGCGATACCACTACCATAATGGTATTCTAATGTGTCCGCACTGTGCACATACCTTCACTGTCAAGATGAGTTACATTAGCCACATTAGAGGGGCAATTCCCGTAATTTTAAAAATGTTCACAGTGTGATCTCGGTCTCAATCTGTCAAAATACCTCATTTCCCTACATTCTAGACAAGTTTTGACATTGACTGTCGCCTAGATGAGATTTCGACTAGATTTAGAACGTTTTTAATTACGGGAGTTGGTCTTCAGGACACATGCTCGTAAGTTTGTAGTCGTTAGAAACAGAAATAGTCACCGTAGCCGAAATCAGCATGGGATGTAGATATTATTATTAACCATCGCTACCAACATACAATAATATAGAACGATGGGCTATGTGAGGTTCCTGTTCAAGATAAAGCGGGAGGAAACGCCCGGGTATCGCCATTGTGTGGATCGCCCGGAGGACACGGTGGAGCATACGGTGGAGGTCTGCCCGGCTTGGGCGGAGCATCGCCGTGTCCTCGTGGAGGCGATCGGCGGCGGTGATCTCTCGCGTCCGGCACTGGTTCGGGCCATGGTACGGAGCGAGAGGAAATGGGAAGCCGTCACCTCCTTCTGCGAAGCAGTAATGCTCGCGAAGGAGGAGGCGGAGCGCGTGAGGGAGAGGCAAATTTCGCGCCCTCGCGCCCCTTACTGCCGCAGGAGGAGACGCCCTGGGCGTCGGGAATCACAGGCAGATTTCCAGCCACCGTAGGCGCGGGCTTGCGGACGGTGAGCAATGGATAGCTCGCCATCCGATAAGGACCAAGAGATGTCAGCAGAATTGACGGGTTCCGCTAGGGCCGATGCCTGCCGGGGCTGCGAATATGGGCCGAAAGGGAAATCGTGGCCCCCCGGCAACATGGCAATTGAAGGAACACGGGTAGGTTTTAGTCAGTAAGAGTCTGGCACGGTCTCCCGCTCCACCCAAAGCGGCAGAAGTTATTTGATAATTTCCCACCCAAAAAAAGGTAGATACCTAACAAAAAGGCACGTGATATAAGATAAGTAAATTTTCGCGCTCAACATTTTTACTTGGACGCGCTAAGGCTGGTTAAGAAAGTTTACGAAATAATACAGGGTAGGGACAGGGTAGGGTAGGTAAAATAGGACCAAATTGAGCACACTCGTAAATTAACTAAAAGTCTGTAACACTACATACTTTATTTACAGGTTTGCACCAACAAAACCCTTTATTTAATGTTGGAATGAATTTATTCAGAGGTAACCTGTTTTACCTCAGTTTGTTTACTGTGAAGACAAACTACTTTGTTTGCAAATTCAGCACTGTGTATAAAAATCCAATTTTATGGAGAGTTGACTGCTCCGCGTATTTTAGAATAATTTTCACACTTTGCATTATCTTCCCGGGTAATCCTCATCATTCTTTATCATTCAGACATAATAAATGATCTCATCTATTTTTAATCTGATCGTAAATTCTACGTTAAGCCAAAACTAAGCAAGACTGGTTTGGCAAAATTATTTATCTACGTCAATCACTGAAGTAACTCAAATACTTCATGGACCCACAAAATTATGATATACAGAAATTCCAGAAGAATCTATATGTACTTATAGAAAATACTGGCAGTCGATTCAAGACTTTTTTACTTTTGGGAATTTGCAAATATAGGTTGGTTTCATTTGTGGTACCTTTTATTCCGTGGCTGAACCAATCTAGAAGCCAAAGTTGGTCAAATACGTCGTTTACCTGCCTCAAGTCTGTTATGAACTCGTTTATTCTTTTCTTGGAAACAACTCCAAACTAAATCAAAACATTTTCGTTCCCAATAGTATTGAATAAATCAGACCTAAAGGTTGTTGACTCCATAAAAATGGGCTGGTCATGTGTGAACTAACCTTTAGAATATTAAGTACTGTCATCACCTAACACATTCTTCGATCTCGTATCTACTGCGGCGCATGTCCCTCCTGTAGACCGTTACGAGTAGTAAACACATGTTATTTAACAGATGGTTATGATCCTTGTTCGACTTATCTAATACCTTTAAACGAGCAATTCTTGTATATATGTTTATAATCTGAATCTCTGAAACGGCTCAAAAGATTTTCATGAAATTTAGTATGCAGGGGGTTTCGGGGGCGATAAATCAATCTAGCTAGCTTTCATTTTTAGAAAACTACAAAAAAAGTCATCCAGATATTTATTATTACTATGTACACATTATCAAGCACTAAGGCGTGTACTCAACATTACTATAATAAATGGCTGTAGTTGTAAAGCACAATATTAGTCCACAGGAGGATACCGCTGCGCATAAAGCGCTCACAGAAAGGGACAAATGACCTTTTTGTACCGGAACCATATTCGATCGTAACATAATGTCATTCAACTCTTAGCCGTCTATCTATATTTGGATGCTGTATGGAAAAGGTGAGTCAAGCACATTACATAATTTTTCACAGAAACCAGGTCTCTTTAGCTCAAATACGGTGTAACCCACATACCTTCAGCCACTTGGCGTCGGCGTAATTATGTAACACATAAAATTACATAAATTGTTTTCTATGAAGCCTTCGATTGGTTTGAACTTCTCAGAGAATGTATGAGGCTAAGGTAGGCTTATTGGATGTAATGATAGGTGTTATTACAGAGCTGTGTAGCCTAGTTAAATAGAATTACTAAAATCATTTAAATCTTTAACAAATCAAAACGAGGGTACCGTATTACTGAGATACTCTTCAAGAGTAATTTTGTGAAGTAGTTTAGTCCCATTAAAATAGATGGACAAACTTTTAGAAATCATTTAGACTACCAGAATAAGGACAATGGTAAAAAATAATAATAACAAGAAAAACGCATTAGATACTTAAAAAAAAATCACCTAACGAAAATACACTAAAAATGTTGATTACTAATGTTGGTTAATTATTTTACGTCAAAATAAAATCATTTTAATCAGTGTTTTTTTTTGCTTGGATATCTTTGGTTAGACGTAGGTACTAAACGCTGTGTTAAAATTTGTCCATCTATTTTAATGGGACCTTATAGTTTAGGTCTTAAATAAGATTTTGCGTTATACTCGTGAACGAGTGCTGCTTGTGGTGACTGGTCGTCTTGCTGATCATGGTTTTGTTATTGTAACTAGTAATTAACTGTTTATTTATTTTACCTCGATGGTCCTAGTTTATCATTTATAATTACTTCCAATTACAGCTTTAAATAGCTTTATGTAAGCGGGCACGCCCTTTATGCCTGGAGGCTTTTGTTTAGATATTTAGTTCTATTTACGTTTAGTTTTTATTTTCTATTTCTGCTTGAGTATAGTTCTCGATGTTTTTGGTTGATATACTGGCGTGTGCTAGCCGACATATGGCGAATAATTTATCATTTAAATTATGTTTTGTGTTGCAGAATGTAAGTTATTTTGCATACTATTGTATAGAATAATTTTTCTAACTTGAACAGACAGCTGTGCTGCTGGGGAGTTTGTTGCGCCACTTCTTCTTCCCAGCTAAAGGCACTAGGAAGTGGTGAAGGCTGGGCGTTTTGGGGGACTGTCTTATGTAATTTTGACGTTCGAAAAGTGCTGATTCTCAGCCTTGTTTGAATAAATGACTTTTGAATTTTGAATTTTGATTACACTATTTATAATTTTCTCCAAGAATTTTGGAATGACTGTATAATACTAGTTTCTTCATAGTGCGAGTAACCCTGCCAACTATGATAGTTACCTATTATGAGACTTACTTCAAAGATGAACCGCTACCCCACACGCTAATACTCAATATTTACAGCTATGATGATAAGAATGATGTGTGACATTCAACGGACAATAAACACGAATTAAAACGTAATAAGTCGGTGTTTCATAACTTCATAAGTCTATTTATTTGTTTACATAATGCATGGTAGTGTTCAATTAGGCCGCACTTCCCCAAATTATTTTTTACTAAAGAACTTTTAAAAAGGTTATTATTATGACATTTAAGCCTTTTATGAAGAGCTTTATGATGTTACGTATTCAGGAAATCATGTTACGATGACGTAACAGCAAGTACAAATATATTAACAGATATAAAATGCACGTCATTATGCTTAATAATTAAAGAATTACAGTTCAAAATGCCGTGTGCCAAAGTTTGGATATATTTCCGGATTTACTTTATGTTTTAGTATAGGGAATGAAAAATCACAAGTCCAAGTATTGAGCCCAATAGAACTGCTATCAACCTGCACACGCGAACATGAACGTGTTTGGGAGAAAACTAAACAATTAGATTGTAACACACTGTGACGATGTTGACATTAAACAATAGTACATGCCAATATTGAGTTGGTATTTCTTTTATGATGTGTACGTATTTATTCTACTACAATTGAGTAGATTGGTATAGACCCCGTTATGTTTCTAGTTCCTACATACTAATAGAGACACCACGTGGGAAAAATAGTTGTCGTAATAATCTCATCTGCGCACGAGTGCCGAGTGGTTCGACTTCCTCATTCATCAATTGACTTTTACAGCTTGTGCGGGATGATAAGCGATGGGTACCTATGTACCTACCACCTATACATGTTTATTTACTTATTGCCCTTTCCTGCCATTTCTAGATTGCTTACTGTAACAAGCAAACGTAATGGGAAATGATATCTCAGATATATAAAATAATATAGTACAACCGACATAGTCCGAAGAATTGCCAAACTTAAGTAGCAATGGGCAGGGCACATTGCTCGCAGAACGGATGGCCGATGGGGCCGAAAGGTTCTGGAGTGGCGACCGCGTACCGGAATACGTAGCATTGGAAGGCCTCTCACAAGATGGACCGATGACCTTGTGAAGGCCGCAGGAATCCGCTGGATGCGGAAAGCACAGAATCGGTCGAAGTGGAGGTGCTTGGGGGAGGCCTATGTCCAGCAGTGGACGTCTTTCGGCTGAAATGATGATGATGATGATGACAACGGATATATCTTGGCTCAATATAGTATTATTATGTGAGGGTTTTCCCACAGTAAATAATTTACCACAATTAATCAACAAAATCTACATCTACACTAATATAATAAAGAGGAAAAATTTGTATTTTTGTGTGTGTGTATTGTTTGTAATGAATAAACTCAGAAACTACTGTGCTGATTTCAAAAATTATGTCACCATTGGAGAGCTACATTCACCCCGAGTAACATAGGCTATATTTTATCCCCGTACTCCCACGGGAACGGCAACTACGCGGGTGAAACCGCGTGACGTCCGCTAGTACCTAATAAAGAGATGTTATTGTTTATTAATCTTAGGTAATTATTTCTGTACTAAATACTCACTATTAACAATTAATGTTTCAATTTTACTGCATCCAAATAAAGATAGGTAGGTATCATTGCAATGATTGATATAAACTAATTTGCACAAAGGAAAAGCAAGTCCTCTAATTGTTTTAAAACCAACAAGATGATGTAAACGTTCATCAGATCTCTATGAATCATATAATATTATATATTAATCACGTCGGCGTGGTACCGTCCTGATGCAGTGCATGACAGATTATATGCTCATAAATTAAATTATTTTCAACAATAGAATTGTGTAGTGGGTTTTAAATATTAAAATTAATGAGTGTGTGTTTTGATTAATCTTTATAATGTCTGTGGTGACCACATTGCGTAACAAATTACAACTTTCTGTGGAGCAATGAAAGTGCCAATGTAGTTGGTATATTCATTATCTTCACTAAGGGCTGATTTTGAATCATCATTTAACTTTTATCTGAAGAATAAACACGGCGCGGCGCCGGCGCCGACTGTTTGACATAATTTATAACTCCTCCTCCCCAGAATAAAATTATCTGATTATTTACAAATTATCCCTAAATGAAACAGTGATTCTGAGATATCATTTCCCAATATTGTTTTGCTTTGTTAATAACCATTAAATGGAAAACAAAAGGCCATTCAAGCCATCCACGTATAAGTTAGTGTTTGTTATAACTAAGTACATATGTCTTTCTTTAGACAAAATCAAACTGGTTGCTAATTTAATTGTGTAATTAAATATTATAACATTATTATTCACATATAATTATATAATCAATGTATACAAAATATTGTAAAACATTTTAAAAGAGTAACGGTGGAGTTTCTTGCCCATTCTTCTCCATACGAAAACTACCTTTTGGAAGGGGCGACTAGAATCAATTCTATTTTTTGTTTTTGACGTTCAAAAGTGCCTTTTTGTGCCTAATTGAAATAAATTATTTGACTTTGACTTTCTCTTATGGAAGCACCTTACTTCTCAAAATCGGCGAACGTCACCAAATATCGGACGTAACACAGACACGTCCAAGTCGACCAATCACGAACTTTTAAGAAAGGAAGTCACGTGGCGAGACTTGGCGCCGCGTCTTCCGGGCATTCCGGGCACTTCACTACAGAAGGATTTACGATGCCGTGCACTATTACACGCGTGATTAATGGAAGGATGGGAATAATTAGAATCATTGTACGGGAGTTAAATTTTGATTAGAATTTTGATTAATTACTTTGTCACAGGAAATATTACCAAGTAAATGAACACTTAAACCCTGGCTCAATTTGTTTCGATCAATTTGTCCTAATTTGGTACGACTACCTAATCAGTAGTACGTTAACGTTACATTTATTACTTGTATACACTTGGTAAATTGATTTGTTCTTTGACAGTAATTGGTAATCAAAACAAATAGTATTTTGTAAACCCATGCAGCCCATGGATGAAACTTGGTCGCTTGCTGATAATAAGTTGTGCTTACTCATTTTATGAATAGGTACCAATATTGTGGATTTAACCACTGAAATTGAAACAATAGGTACCTATTTGTATGTGGTTTCAGTAAAAGCAAACATACAATGAGATAATTATGTAACACATAAACATAATAACTGAATGTACGTTTGTCGTCATCAGAAAAATGTTCAAAGCGACTTGTTATAACTTTTTCTTTGCAATTTTTTGTTGATATTACAAATTGATTTCACTCAAATTAATTCTTTGCTCACTGTCCAGAACAACGAGCCTGCTATCTGTATTAAAATTTTAGTAGTTTACATAATTAATATTCTATCAATCAAAACAAATCACTCCAATCATCAAAATAATCAATCAACCACAAACTGACCACAATACGTTTTTGAACTTCAGTCGACCCCGGTACGTCTTCAACATTTGTTTCCAACAAATCACTTATTTAAAGTACAGTAAATCTGTACATGATGTGTTAGTAAAAACTATGGTCAACACATGCTTTTCAAGATTTAGCAGAATAAACAAACATAGTGAAGACGTGTTTTTGTATGATCACGCTATGTTCTGAGTGTGGTCGTTGTGTAAGCGTTGTATAAGTGTTGTGTAAAGGTGAGTGATTAGTTAGCATAACAAATGATAGGTTTGAAAACACTGTGTTTCGGTGATGTACCTACTATATAGATGCCTATTTCATGTTCTATTTCTTTTGTAGAAAGTGCCATCAATTGGAGAGGCGGTATCGTGTCTTGCATAATATGTACGAAATTACTTTGGGATACTTTTTCAACAGGTACTGAAGAGAAAGAAACATTACTGTTTGTGAATACTATTGCTGGGTACATAGTTATCAATAACTATTTAAAACTATTGAATTTTGGATCAATTTAACTGTTTTTGTAATACAGCATTTTTTTATTGTAGAAAAACTTACGGATGAAACTCACAAGTTGATAAAATTATGCTGATGTTGTGGAAAAATATAAAAATAAACAAGGAAGTGTTTGGTTTCGGACGTCACTTTTACGGAAATCAATGGCCATTCATTAAAACATCCATTTTTGGATGTTCGACCTTTTCGATCGATAAGCAGTGAAATTATCGTTTTTCAACTGATCGTATTTAATAAAACTTTAAAGCTTTAAAATATTTTAAGGAAAACTATTATTTTGATAGGTACATTACGTTTGTGTGTTTTTATTAAGAAGCTTTTCGTTAAGACTCTTGTGAAAACCCCAGCTGCTCACCTTATAAAAAACACGTGAGTTACTGATATTTAATTGGCAGATCGATTTACTTAAATCAATATTATGTTCTCAGTGATTAGCATAAAATCTTTATCTAAAACTTTGCCAATATATAGCTTGTTTCGTATATGTAAAATGTTGTGTATGGAGGTATTTACGAGTACATAAGTACTTTGTTCAGGCGGTTTATTACTTGTCGCAAACTTAAAAGTTAAGACATAACAAATAAATCAAGAAGTACTTGGAACTGTTTACTGTTAAATTCCACACTCCGGAATATTTTGGTACTTTATTTACATAGATAATAACAAACCAGATGGGGCCAGTTCTCTGACGTCAAATGCTGATTAACACTTACGTAAACTTAAAAATAGTTAGATTTTAATTGAATCATAAAGTTCACTAAGTCGTTATAAACGAATATTTAATAGTTTAGTTTAGTTTATGATTGTTATTAAAGGCTTGAATTTGTAACAAAGTTTGTTGTTGAAATTGCGCTGTATTTATCTTTTAACAGTAGAAAGATATTCTTTAAACGAAATAAACTTAAATATGTCAGAAAATATTACCTTTCACCGGAACTTAATTTTGTCACTAAGGTGTGAATTCTCACAACAGTTGCTTTGAGAATTCACACCTTCAATGATGTTGATTTCCGATTCTGATTTCTACCAACCTATAGAGGTTGGTAGAAATCTAAAAACCATAGAGCTTCTACCGTTGTTATCGATATTTTTTACATTAACTTAGGTCAAGGAATCAAAACAATAAGCACAACTTCGACCGAAAAGTTTTCATGATAATTTCACGAAAACTGATAATATGAGAAAAATTTTTGTTCGTTATCTAATTAAATTCAAGTACTTAACAAAACGAGAGCAATAGTAAATAATGAACGCGTACAATAGAACTCAGGTATTAATGAGCGTGTCTGTGAGACTTTTGTCAAAATATTGAAGACTGGTATATTAGTCAGCCTTTATATTATCGGCAGCTCCGTTGCTTTGATTGATATTAAGAAGGGTACCTACTCACCGCGAGCATTCGCTTTGCGAATTTGTTTTGCAAACTTTCGTTGTGCGAACTTTTGTAACGCAAAGAACATTCATTCGTGAAACGAACACTTTTGTGACTACATTAATCCGAACACGAAAAACTAATTCTAATACAGTCCTTTCACAGTTATTTTATCTCTAACGCAAAAGACATTCGCGAAGCGAATGCTCGCGCTGAGTACGATCCTTTACGCAAATGCATGTTTAGAATGAGTAACCTTTGTTTCTTGCAAAGGAATTAAAAAGCTGAGATAAGACTCTTTTGATATACAAAAAATAATATTTCATCACGAAACGAATCATAAATGTATATATATTGATGAATTTATAATATTCAAACTTGGTAAAATTAAATTTATTTATGACATTTCTTAAATTATAGTGATTTTAATCATCTTTTGACGTGCAAATTATTGAATGCCTCAAAATTCGACTTGACAGCAAAACAGCTTTTTGATTTATTAAATATCCAAAAAACTTGAACTCTGTAATATGGTCTTGAATAAGTTTTTATTAGTGTCAATAAACTCTACCTAGTAACACACGGTCTCACGTTACTGCTACGATATGTTTTAGATAAAGTGCTTTAAAAAAAACTCGTGAAACCGTTCTCTTTAGTTTAGTGGCCTACGTTTAATCAGCCGTTCTAAAAATGTTGAATCTTCCGAATATATTCTTACTTCGTTTCCCTTAAAAATAAAGAATATTAAATATAACAGCGCTGTTTACTTTATAAAAAGGGTTATAGCCTACCATAATTTCAGCAAAAACTAGGACACTTCAAAATATGCTTACCTGTAACAAATAAAATTAATTTATTAGAATAGGTAGGTGGTATTTTTCAATAATTAATGACATAATTATTATGACTAATGTGTTATTTAGGTATGTCTCATAAAATATAGACGACAAACACATTTTAATTCGACTTTGCCTGTAAACAGCTGGTTAATAGCTGACAGGTATTTTAGTAGGTAGACAAAAAATACTACCGAAGGCACACTTGCACCACGATTCACTATGGAATTTAGGTAGTACGGGCTAGTGTCCGCAACTCCACGTCAAAGCATATATTTTGCGTACGGCACTAAGAAAGGCATTTATCGCTAAACGAATTTAAAACATCGTTCTATTTCTGTTAATCGTTTGAAGATGAAAGAGACATAATTATATTTTAAATACGCTTAGCGCACACACGCATACGCACACGCATTTAGTGACTTATGGTGCAAGTACAGGAATTAGCTATACTCCATTTATTATAATTATAACATTAGACAAATAACGGTTATCAGTATCACCCTTTCGTTATTTCACAATAAATACAACTTTTTTAATCTATTTACCATTTACATTAAAAAAATTACTCTAAAGTGCAGTAATTTCTATAATATGATACAATAACTGTCGTTATTTGTCTAATGCAGTATAAATGGAGTATGGACGCTTTTGAATTTTCCATTTTTGAAATTATTTCCGACTAGCTTCCGCCAGCGGCTTCGCCCGCGTAACAGATATTTATAAATTATAACCCATGTTACTAGTGACAATATAGCATTCTACTGGTGGAAGAATGTTTAAAATCGGTCAAGTAGTTTTTGAATTTATTAGTTACAAATAAAAATACAAATATTTCCTCTTTATAATACTTATTAGTATTCGCGATAAAGCCACCAATATCGATAAAGCGCAGCCACATTTTTTCCACGCAGCTTACCGCCCAAGTGGTTGCAATCTGCAACAAATTCTTACAATTTGGCCGCGATTCAACTGTGTATGACTACGGACACACACTACATCTGTAATGTATGACCGATCTGAGTATGTCTGTGTATGACCCAACCAAGGCCTCGATACATATATCTCGCTCAATGTTTATAGGATATAAATGTGGATGTTTGGTGAATCATAGGAGTCGTATGTTTGTAATTGCGATGATATAATAGTAGTAACGTTTATTTGCGTAGTCTGGTGCACGGGCGAGTCATTCTGGCTAAAGCTTTGTAGTCACTTGGTGACCATCCCGTTCGGTTACTTCACTAAGTTTATTCCGTGGTTAGTGATAAGAGTAGATTCTGAAGAAAGATTAATAGTTGCTCGAAATACGTGTTGCGAAAATGACATTAAAAGAAACATAACATTAATTCAGTGGTTGATGCTCGTTTGCGTATTTCACGTTTCTTTATTTGCAACTTCAATGTAATTTATGAGTTTAATTAAACAAAATAAACAAAATTCGTAGACTGTACGCGTTGCTTGGTGAACTGACTATTTTCAGGGCACTGCGAGCAGATCGAGACTTTTCTAATAAATTTAACGTACACAATACAGGGTAAGTTTTTAACCAGTGAGCAAACTTTAACACGTGACTTTACTCATCATTATGAACAACTTTTACTATGGAACCAAACAAAAAATCGCGAAAAAAAAATCAGCTGTTTCCTATATTTATGTTTGCACAACTCGTCAAAATGTAGGGAAAAGCTGATTTAAAAAAAATACAGCTAGCAAGAAAATGGGTAGTTTTCCCTAAGGCTTTTATTGATGCCAATCGATCCTGTTTCTTATAGAGATCAAAAAACTCTATTGGACCAACTGAGGTTTGAGTACTGTATGGCAGAAATCGCAAAAAAAATACTTTTCCGATACTTTTCGAAGGAAATATCCAACCTACTTTTTTACGATGGATAGAATGACCGAAAACAAAAAAAAAAAAACTTTCGAAGCAATACGCATGGTGGAATGAAGTGGCATTGTAGTGGCCGTTATGGAATATAGTGGCATTGTAATGCCCCGCTTTTTATTGAGTTACAAGTCTCCTGAGGTGCACGTGGCTTAGAAATCCAAGCGCGATTTATTTTATCGCTTGCCAGGAGAAATCAGGCTGCGTGTAATAAGGTAATACAGCTGTGATCATGGTTTTATTCTATTGAACATTCCTCATTGTGAAAATAACAGATGAAAACTAAACACATAAGGCCAGCACGCTTATTTTTCGTTTTTACAACAAAAAAGTGTGAAGAATAATTTTCATAATAAATCCGAGCAATTTTATCTGAAATACTGACATACCATAAAAAAGCTAAGTCCTCCCATTCTTCACAATATTATTATTTTGTTGTAACCTAGATACACAAAGAAAGATATACGTACAAAATATATGTGGTGTCGAAGCCATGCCACTGACGCACTATTTTGAATTAAATTCTCATTACACCTGCCTGAAATCACATCCGCACGCAGGCGTATAGTGTAAAATATTAGAATTTGATGTTAATATGATATTATTTCCTAAAATTCATCCATATAATTTGTAACTTCAAACAATAAATAAGGTATTCCTTTATGATAGGACTTTATGACCTAAAAATACATAGTTTTTAGTTTGAAGTATTTAGTTTTATATATTCAATATGTACTAAAAAGTTAATTCTACACAACCTGTTTACAGGGTAAATAAAAATTGGGATTTAGTACATATTAAACATAATTTTCATAAGAAATGCGATATTGAATGCACGAAGTAAGCTTTTCTCTTTAATGATCACTTGAACAGCAAATAACTGCATTCTATTGCATACCTTATCGAAGGAGAACACTGTACTAAATCTGAAGCGGCCGTATACTAGCCCTATACAAGTTACGAGGTACTGGATACACTACATTAGTCTGTAAAGTCGGTTCAGATGACACGCTACACGCGCGATTTATGTGATTAGCATCGATACGTCATGGGTAGGCACTTCCCCAATTTCAGACTAAGCTACCGTTTATATCGAAGCTTGCACGACGCTCACTATTAATAATGTATTTTATGTCGGTGGACGGTGCTACTTAAATAGTGGTAATAAGTTTTTGATCAGCTAATAGAATAGCTCTCGCACCGAATACATTCCTCTCGTCGTTTCTGGTATCTAAGTTGGTTTGACAAACCATTATTACCATACAACATCAAAATTCTATTCACGTATTCACGCCTATGTTTTGATTTCGTAGTTGCATGACGGAATGCATTGGTGCCTATTGCCTACTTCGACAACTTTACACGACCGACAATACGCTAGACTCATGCGGGTCGCTTCGTCTGGACAAGACCTTAGCTTTGAGAGTGTAGAAGCTCGCAAAAGTAGGGCGATGGCCAGTTAGCTCCCTACAAACAGGATATTGGCAGTTGATGCCATCGGTATTATGTCAGACTGACCAGTGATCGCATTCTATCATAGAAAACAGTTATTAACAGAAGGTACGATTCGCGATATAATTAAGTTAAGCACGTATTCACAATAATGTAGACAATTTCTTGATTTATCATAAGTAAGTAGGTACGTAATGATCATCAATCATTACTTAACACTAATAGCTATTCTAATGACCATCTCGTCAGAGCCTCATTCTAGAAGTTTTAAAAATGATAAATCAATTAAGGTTATACTACGCATTTAGTTAATCTTTAATCAGATTAGGCGATTACCTGCACTTGGAACTGATGTCTGAAGAAAACAGATTTTCTACCACCATCAAGCTCATTCTATTATTACGTAATAACGAGCTACTTTTCTCTACAAACAATCGGAGCCTCAGGTTTCGTGTTCCCAAGCCCCAGTTTAAGCAAAGCAAACAACTTTTAGCGGGCATTAATTTATATAAGCGTGGAACAGGTTTGACAATTACGTCCGTGGACCAGTTCTTGACGTCCGTCAGGTAAAGTCTATTTTTGACGCCACTACCTACCTACCATTCGGATACAACAAATTGAAATAACAACGTGGTAACGTATAATTTTGTAATACTTACGTAACACATAACATAACATCACGCCTGTAATCCCCGAAGGGTTAGGCAGAGGTGCACCTATGCACATCCTAATTTCGCCAGTTACGTTTAAGTCAGTGTGTGTGTTAGTTGTGTCTTACGTAAATCTTGGTAATATGTGGAAGTATCATAAATCAGCCGGCTTTGTAAAACAAAATATATATAGACTAGTGGCCTTTTAACACGTTCGACAAACAGAACATGACCCACCTGATGTAGACGTTTTTGATAGTAAACGTTTTTTTAAAGTCACTCACCGTCTTATTACAAAAAACTAAATAAACCTTGCTTTAAACCTGTCCTATCAAGTCCAGGCTTATCTGCAGAACCATGGTCTAAATTTGTCCGTATTACAAAACTTTAAAAAACCGTGGTCTTCTTAGTACCGTCATTTGAACCGTTGTCTTTATATCAACCACAGATTAACGCAAATATTATTCGTTCACAATGATATCATTCAATTCCAACGTTCCGTATGCTCAGAAAAGAAAACTTTTTGTTAATATGCTAATGATTATTATGATGTTTAGGAGTGTTAAAAATATTGAGACTGTTATTTTGCATGGAACATTAGTTATTTCGTCGATTGCAGTTTTGTTTAGGTTTAAGCACATTACTTTTAATGTCGTATTAATTACTACCTAATAATACATCTTAGTACGTGTAACGAAACGTAACATTCTCGCGCGATATATGAAACCATAACATTAAACAAAACCATCGCAAGTTGAACAAAGTTCATTTAGCCTTGGAATTTTTTAAGTCATCGAAATCTCTATTAACAATTGCCTCTTTGTTAATAGTATTACTTCTTTAGTAATTTTAATATTATATTGTGCTAAGGGATTGATGCGAACACGATTTATGTTGTGTCGGCGTGGCGTTCCCAACAACTCAGCGGCTTCAATATCTTCAATATCAATTAAGTCGACCATGTTAATATCCATTTTCAGGTAAAAACAACACAACACAATGAAAAAGATGCTTTAACCTAAAAGAGAAACTTTGACAGATACGACTTAGACCACGGTTTGATCGTTTAAACTAGGGGCCGCCGAGGTTTAGGGTTAGACCATGATATGGTCTATGGTTTTTCGAAAAACCACGATTTGTAATATCATTTTTGTTTAAACCGTAGTTTATAGAGTTTTAAACCTGGGTTTTTAGTTAAACCGCTTTTTGTAATAAGACCGCCAGGGTTTAGAGCTATGCATTATTATTAACTGTTGCGTCTAAACAAAATGTATTTACCTACGGAATTGGCGCCTAAACCTTCGGATACTCAATAGGTCTCGGCTCTATATCACAATATAGAGCCCGTTCGTATGTAGAGCACAGATAGAGCACATAAACTATGTGATCTATCAGTTTCAACTATTCGGAATTCCAGTATTATTATGTATTCATATTTACCTACTATTCTATTACTATAAATCTTAGCGCAGAAATGGCTTATGTATTGCTTTGTTATCGGTAATCAATAGTTTCGGGCTCAGCTATTTGGTAAGCTGTAGATAACCTTTTGATTGAACTTTTAAGTAAAAATTATAGGAAAAATCCGGGATTGACTACCGAGATGACGACTAATAGAGAAGTATGGAAGAAAAAAACAGTGGCACTCTGGGAGTGCCGACAGAAGTGAAAACCTGAACAATTTAAAAAAATACTTCCAAAACTTTTAAAGTAAAAATACTTGCATAGAACATTGATCCGTAACGTAGGTAATATAAATAAAGAGCACAATCGCGTTTACAAAAATTAGGTGTCGGTAACGGTGTCGCGAGTTCAATTATTTTTTCCCATCTCAAAAATGCCCAACGCAAGAAGTTTTCACTTAAAAAAAAGACATATTGCACCGACCACTAATATATTATCGGATAAGGGCAGGAGACATGATGATTATAGGAAACATTCTTATTCGTTGGAATGTTTTTTTTTAATATAAAATAATAATACATATATATATATTCGTCGCAAAATTACCTTTTTTTACAGAAATACCTATCTAGGGAACTAAAAATGCATGGAAAATTAAAAATTTTACTAAAGTGACTCCCCGTGTGAAGAGCAATGACTTTGTAACTATAAATAACATAATCATTACAATAATTATGTGAAAAACTTGTCTTTTAAATATAGTTGTATATCAGAATTTATCACAGAAATAACGCAAAATTGCAAGATTTCTTAAAAATTTGAAGTCAGTTGCAGACTGATAGAATTAATAGATAAACAAGTTTTCCAATTATGGACATATTTTGCAAATTATTAACGGTCATTAAATATTCTCTAAGATTAAGAAAAGCAGATGATAAAAAATACAAATTGATAGGTCAATCTGTATTTTTTATTTATATTAATAATCCATTTTGAACGCGATGCTACAAAATGTTACTGGTAACTGATAGATACATTTCCGTTCCTTTAGATAAAATTACCATTCTTATGTGCCTGATAAATAATCATGGATTTAGAAATAGTTACAGCGTTCGTAAAACCCCGAACAAGTTAGCAGAAGAAATCAAAATCTTGAAATAAGTAAATGCCAAAACTTATTTAATTATTACCACAAAATAACACCAAACCAGTTACAAGAAATTAGTCAATTAATGACAAACATGAATCAAAGCAGCAATAGATGATGATTACAATTAGCAATGACACGCTTTCTCAATTATTCATCTTTACTAATATCTATGAACTAGCCAAGATGAACTGTTTACTAATATGCAATTAAGAAAAGTCATCGAACTACAGATGTAATATGACCTCCATATCACCGCCACGGACTGGGCTGGGACCCTAAGGTTGAGAAAAGGTATTTTAGCTTCGTTTACGTTTTTATGCTCCCGAATACAAAGGTGCAAACAGCATGAAAAAGGGCTCTAAGTGCCCTAAACCTGATGGACTTGAAAATTATGTCATTGGACATAAAATCACCTAGCTGAGATTAAATTTTGGTATTTAGTAAAGTACCTACTTAAATTCTATCTAAGCCTACCAATCAATCAAAAGTTAGATATCAATAACAATAGATATTCACGCTTTGAAGCGTTCATGAGCTAGTTGCTACAACCCCTAATGACCTGTATATTAACCAGTGACGTCACCAAGCTACCTGCGGTCGCCTGCTCTCCGAGGAACTCTTGATATTGGCCACTACTATACTGTGGGTAGATGACATTCCTTTAATTTAGTCAAGCATGTTAGAAATGGAAATAGTGAAGTGGAAGCGGCAGGTGTAAGATATACTGAATGAGAAAAGGCAGACGGAAGGGTAGAGGAGTAATTCAAGAGAGAACAGGGTGTAGTAGTAGACTTCAATAAAATAATAGATGATACGGTGACAGACAACACCACCCCTACTTCGCATGGGTACAGTGGCTACATGTCAAATCATTGATATTTCTGTATTAAATTTAAGTTAAATATTAATAAAAAACCTTCAAAATGAATGCTGTAAATTATCGTGAAAACCTCATCAAAATCTATCGTGAAGTTTAGAAGATCTAGTAAGGGTTCACACAGACAGACACGAAAAGCGATTTCATGTCGTACTATGTGTTTATGTAGATATAAATATCAAATTCACTGTGACAATGAAATCAATATAAAACATCCTAAAGAGCTCTCTGTTGACATTCTTGGCAACGTGAAAAACAATCAGGTGGACATATACGTGAACAGAATATGGGGAAGATATGTGAACGCTTTGGCATCTGTTGTGTGATTTGCGGAATAAATGATGGAAAGCTGTTGGCAACCATCTTTGGGAAAGGACGCTAAAGGAAAGTTGGTCTACAATTGGGAATGCCAAAGTAAATACGGAAAGAGTACTAGTAAATAATTGGTTAAAATGTAGAGCTTTAATAAGTTGGGAGTTTGTGAACCAACATTATTTTTTTTACAAAAGCATATCAATTGTAATGACAGAAAAAATCTATTAAATAATATAATTGTGAATTTAAAATTCTGTAAATAAATATTCTGATAGCGATGCGTGATAGCATAAGTTTTCATCAAATACAGTTCAAAATTATCTATCTCAATGTATCACAAGCAATTATCAGTAAATAATTAAAACTTTAAAATCACTTAACTTTACCATATTATAGATCGCTATTCAAACGATTAAGCGGTGCCCAGTGGGCGGCGCTCCCGGCCGTTAAACGTAACGGGTTCGAGTGCCGGCTCATGCACACCTACCTATTATACTATCACAGCTAACTATCATGACTACAGATAGCACTAGATGAGTGTGTTGTTAAGCTTCAGTATCGAAACCTATCCTCGATGTATTTAGAAATGATTTTAGTTCCCTAACAAATCTATCTGATAAGCCATGGACGTGTCATCGAAACGATAGAAGAAGATGTAATAAGTGATTATTCTCGAGACGAAAATTTGCCAACTGACTATGAAAATATCACAGTATTGACTAAAATAATTATTAGTTCTTGACTGTGTGAAGATCGATTAAGACATTCTATCGATAGACAAAATGATGCTGTCTAAAGCTCTTAATACATTAAAATGGAAACATTTTCAATCACTTCACAGAGATCGAACTCGCACGACCTTTCGACTGTCACTAATGAGACACAATAGAATATTAATTGTTATTGAATTTAATTAGTTTGCGTGACAGTTGAGCTCCAAGAGCAAATTAAGGTGGTGGCCTTGATTTATCCTTGTAATAGTGCATGCATATGAAAACAGATTTGAAACCCCATAAGGGTGAACACAAATATATGTAATGGAAGGTTCCAATAACTGTTATGATCAATATTATAATAACGGCGTATGGTATGCGTCTATTCAACGAATACATTGTCTCTTCCATCAACGATATTGAGTCCATTACAGATATTAAATCTGATATGATGCATGCGGCTTCTCCCATGAGTGACATATTGATGTAGAAGCTTTCAACCTCGAGAAGTTTTGAATTTTGAAAACATGTGAATATTTAAAAACGTACATAGTGTGATTAATATGCCTAAAAGAGAAATATATTTTATTAATAAAACGCATATTTTTGATAAATTACGGTTTAACGAATGACAAAACTAGATCATAAAATATGATAATACTACTTTTTAAAACACATTCACATGAAAATGTAGGGTTTAATTATCATGATAACACTATAGTACCTATTGCTCTTTGCTAGATAGCAACAAATTGTTTAAAATAATACATTGTTATCTATTACAGCCAATTATTATAGAACTAACATAATATCAAAACCATAACTGAATGATAATAAATTAAAGATAAATCATTTAACAAATGATTTGAAGTAATTGGAAGCTTTTGAAGACAATTAAATTAATACTGATTAAAGCGACGAAAAAATAAATCAACTTGATTTTTATTTTGCAGCTAAGTATCATAATAGATTCATCACACGACAAGTTATATTTTTGCCATGGAAACAATTAGTTCCGGCTTCAATAATCTAAACATTGAGGTCTAATCAACTTTAAAGTGCTTAGGTACTTATGTGTTTACTTTCAAATCAAATTATTTATTAATCTTATAAAACATTTATGTGTTCAAAAACCATTTTCTCTACATTGCTTCTACAATTTTCACTCCCAATGAAGTATTAAACGTGTCTAATTTCACCTTGAAAGCATTTTATCAATGAGTAGGTACCAGTAAGATGAGGTCAGCAACCACAGACAGATAAAAGAGGAGCTCTTTTATTTGTTTTGTGTCAGCAACCAATGTCTCCATGTCAGACCAAAATTTTGTCATAATAATCTTGATGATATTTCAAGCAAAGCAGATACTATCAAAACTATTCTACAATAAAACTATTCTACAATAAACCGTTTAAAAGACGAACTACTAAAGAAAGATATCCTTGCTCTTTACATCGCCCAATCTTCCAAAAACTCCTGACACTTGGCTCCCAAGCCACAAGGCCACACACTTTTGTAACCATGAAGCCTTTCCCTAACATCTCCGTGGTAACACGGAATGCGACGACTCCTGTCAAGTTCGTCCACTTTCACTCGTTCGGCGTTGTTTGCCGTGAACAGAAGAAATTATCGATAATTTATGCCGACAAAACGGGCATCACTTATGTTTTAAGATGAATAATTCCTTCATGCACTTCCTTATTTCACTGGTTTGGTTTTTGTATGCCTTTTCCTTATGCGGGAATTCCAAGTGGACTATACGGATTGCAAATAAATTAAGAAGAAAAAAGCCAATCGAAGAAATATTGTTTGGGTTGATTACATCATTGCCTATGTTGCAATATCTTATTGCCTGTTCCGTAGATTGATGTCTGATCGGTTTTGTGAATCCAGTAGACGATTATTAGTTGTGTCAATCGTTCAGCTGTCGCATATAAAATGATAACTTGGCTACGTCTTGTATCAATTGATGAAAAATCAAAGTCGATATGTTTTTTTCTGATTAATTATTTTAAATGACATACAAAATTTATTGTTAGGTAATTATATTAAGGTTTTAAGAAAACCACAAGAAATGAAATTTAAGAAGAACCATTACATTAATAAAAAAATCAGTTATGCCATACGGAAACGGTATCATAATAAATCACCGAAGCATACAAAGTTCATTCAAAATAAGTGCCAAAAGATTCGTGCCAAGTTTTTTATCCAAAACAGTTTCAAAATTATATCGTAATGCTATTTTTAAACAAAACAAAGACATAATAGCAGTTTTTCTAAAAAAAAATTAACAGTTTTTGCCAACTTTTGAACCAGCCCGGTTGAACGTGGAAAATATTCTTGAAACAATCGTGTAGAGCTAGAAACAATGAAATTCTTTTATGAAACGTTGGCTCGTTTGAGATAAGTTAGCTAACTATTTTTGCTTCTTACAACAACATTCTGACAGAGCATTGAACGACCTAGGAATCATTTATTACCATCACCGCTTTTGATGTATGGCATTCGAATCAGCGAAGATTTATTTATTTATTATTAAAGTTTCATACAAACACAGGTATACAATTAATGTTTGGCACAGGCAAAATTAGCCTCGATTTATACAGTCGACACTTACAGGTTAACCAACATTCTCAAACATAATTCATTAAATAGGAATATAAAACTAGTAACTAATACTAATAACTATTAATACATTAATAACTAGGAGTACTAACAAAAATGTCAAACAGAGATGAACGGTATTGTTGAAATCATCAAAACCATACATACAACAGAAGCACGATGCAACACGATGACCTCAAAGTCACCGGGTGGTCATATTGGACGACGTCACAGTTTACATAGTCAACACAGATAGTCACTTGATGTCCAGACGATGACGTCACGGAGACACCAGTAATCTTCACAACGATAAGGATACCATAACAGCTTTGGAACAAATCCTAACACAAGATTACACCGTGGTTGGATCGCGCGATCGTGAGTAATCATAGCCGTTGACGTAAAACTCTCATCATAAGCTCTTTATATAGAAACTAAGATAGCACGTTAATTACTTAGTTAATTCACTGCTTAACTCCCAAAATATTGACTCACTATGTTGAACTTCTGCAGTAGAATTTCCAGGAATTTTTGCGTCAAAATTTCAGCGTTGTGCAAAATGAGACGCCCAACCTAACGAGAGATTGCTAGGTTGGGCGTCTCTACATTACCGATGGCTGCCGAATTTCTATGATACACCATGTTATTATAGACCTTTAATATGAACTTAATTATTCTCATAAAAAGTCGGCAACAGGAAATCCACCAAATAGGTAATAAATCAACCTTTTTAGATGACTTGCAAACAGAAGGCTAATATTAAAGTAATGACAGGCTTTGGCAAATTGTGTAACCGCTGTAATTATTGAAACATCTCACATTTGCCATAGAACAATAGCTACATATTTGAGACCTGTATTCTTTATTACTTCTTCATTCTTGTAACTTTGAGACCAACAATGTCATCAAAACTTGACATACATCTTCACATATAAAAATACTACTCAAAGTATAAATCAACACATCAAGGTTCTTGTAAATAATATCTCTTAAGATTCAGTGAGAGCTGTATCTACATGAAATATTTTAAGCTCAAGTAGCAAATATATCTTTGTATCTTTAAAAAAATTAAACAAGACGCAGGCATCCAAAAATAAAACAATGCATGTCAACGTTTTAAAATAATTTTAAGAAAAAGAGATGTTTCCTGCGAAGCAACGAGCGCATTAAGTCCTCTTATAATAATGTGTGAGTAAATACTTAAAACAATGGGTGAGCATTTGTCGTATCATTTGTAAGTTTGTCTCTGTGACTGTCATTACGATCCCACGCATCATTCTCATGTTACATTTTTTGCAGCGAACAAATTATTTTATCATTACCCAAATGATGATCAACTTTCAGAACTTTGCTCTTTTCATCGTTATTTCGAACTAGTTGCTGCCCGCGGCTTCGCCCACGTGTATCCTAATTATTTTTCTAACATAAAAGTAGCCTAAGTTCCTGCTTATAACATCATCTGCCAGTGAAAGTCCCGTCAAAATCAGTCCGGCCGTTTCGGAGATTAGCCGGAACAAACAGATAGACAAACAAAAATGCTAAAACTTGTTTTTTTGTTATAAGTACCGTATATAGTTTCATATGCATTTAGTAAGAATTTGTTATTCTGACATTAAAAACAGACACTTCAATTTTATTTATTTGTATAGACTAGATACCTATTATATCTTATTTAATTTTCAAAATAGAAAAAGCATAATCGTTGGTCTCTCATATTAAAAAATGTGTGAACTCAAAATACTACATAACACAATAACACAATGATCATTTTTTTAAAGCATTTTAATTCTTGAAGAAGAAACAAAATTCATTAGTACCTCTATTATCTTAATTCGCGTAATACTATTAACTGAGATGAAGATATTGCCTCGCGGCGTCGAGGGGCCTCTTAAAATGTTAGGTAAGCTTTCAAATATGCCAATGTACTATAATTACAGTTCATTGAAAATAATTAATAAACTGAAGATAATATATTAAATGGCACAAGTGACGAGAGGCTTATACAGTGGGTAAAGTTCAAAAATTCAAAAGTCATTTATTCAAACTAGGCTGAGAATCAGCACTTTTCGAACGTCAAAATTACATAAGACAGTCCCCCAAAAACGCCCACCCTTCACCACTTCCTAGTGCCTTTAGCTGGGAAGAAGAAGTGGCGCAAGCAAGTGGCCCAGCAGCACAGCTGTCTGTTGAAGTTAGAAAAAAATGATTCTATACAATAGTATGCAAAATAATTTACATTATGTAACATAAATGACAAATTATTGGCCATATGTATACGCCAATATACTAACCAAAAACATCGAGAACTATACTCAAGCAGAATTAAAAATATATAACTTAACGTAAACAGAACTAAATATCTAAATAAAAGCCTCCAGGCATAAAGGGCGTGCCCGCTTACATAAAGCTATGTAAAGCTGTAATTGGAAGTTTTAAATGATAAACTAGGACCATCGAGGTAAAATTGAATGGTGACGATGAATATATCTATTGATGACAAACACGAGATGAAGACTCCATTTAAAATAGTCAAAATTACAAGAAGAGAAAGACGCAATAGAGTATGAGGAAGGGTGAATATAATGTTAACATGTGAATATAGGGATCACACGTCTCACGTAATACTAGTAAAACACACCTTCCAATATATAAAGAAAAGTATAATAAACGTATTATTGAAATCTTTAACACGGGTGTCAAGAAAGATAGACAGAATAAAAAGTAAAGATCAATCAAAATGACCAATCACATGAAGCCGGTGCCGAAAAATGTATATAAGCATAGATATCGTGTACCAAATAGCAAAGTAATCCTTCAGATTATACTATAATCGCAAACAAATAAAACTGCGATTGAGAATGATAACATACTTATCTCAAATAATTGGGTTTTTAGTTTAGTTAGATAGCGCTTATGTGCGTATTTAAGCACTCGCAAGGATTATCTTTACATGTCATAAGTAAATATGAACTAGAGCTAATTTGATAGCTGATAAATAAGGCATGTTAAATTTAATAGAAAAGTTCCTTTAAGGAATTCAGGATTATTAATTTCAAAAGACTTTTAACTAATTCAACTTTATCTGAAAGGTCAACGGTATTCTGGCAATGTGTGGCATCAACATCGCCACATGCGAACTACGCATCACACTGACGTCACGCGACATCCAGCATCGCGGACGCAGGGTTTATCGCGCGACTAACATAAATACAACGTCCCGACATCAATCGTCGAGCAGTTGCCCACCAGATACAACATCCGTCTGGTCGGAGGTCTGGAGGAGGATAGAAGAGGTCTATGGAGGATGAGTGAACTTTACAGCCTGCTCCTCATACCTCTATTAATAAATAAACTTTGTTCTTGTTTAGATTTCTATTGGTCTTCAAGTGTCATCCTTAAAGTTATCAAATTATAAAATTGTTCAGATACTTCGGAACAAAGGCTGCTGTTTTCGACCGTTGTATTTCTACCCAAAATTTTAACTTTGTTTTTGTTTCAGCACAAATTGTACAGACCTGTTGAAGTTTTTCTTTTGCTTGTGTTTATTTCAACTACCTCGGCTTCAGTGAAAAGACTTGTTTTTAATTTAGTGGAGTGGCCTTTCCGTAACTTTTATCAAACGATGAAAGATTAAAATAACTATGATGTTTTAACTTTTAGTTTTTAACATCTGTCCTAAAGAAGATATATTAACATTTTTTAAATTAAAATTCATTTAATTCAGACTAATTGATAAATCCATGAATTGTTAGTTACAAAGGTCTTAAAACTATGTTAAACTATGTTAAATTGCATGCAAACAAAATGAAAAGAATATCAAAACAGCCTATCCAATCATAGAACAGATTATTAATGTTTTTTTTTCGTAATATATTCTACATATAGGTTTCGAAAATGTACCACATTCTTAGTATAACTTGTTTGGCGCATGAATTCATATGTCAAGTTTCTATTAACTTTGAGAAAACACGACCGTTTTTGTTTTTTTGCTTTACAATCAGATTCTTTCAATCTTTATAACATTCCTGTCGTCGTCGTCGTCAAAACGCTAACAACCCGCACTGGGCCTGCGTGGTAGATTACGGCCCACTCCCTCTCGCCGAGAGGAGGCCTGTGTCCCAGCAGTGGGAACATTATTGGCTGATATGCTTCAAAACGTTTCTATTATTGTTCATATGTGGTCTCTTTGACCCGGCGCGTTGCCCTGTCACGAGGTAGTATTATCAACGTGCCCTCTGAAAGGTGAGCCAGTTCAACAGACCCCACTAATTACACTTCTAGAATATGTAAGTGACAGTATTATTCGAAAAACGTGTTTTTTCTCAACGTTTTTGTGAGACTCAAATAATTGTTCAACTTGAGAAAAGGCTTTCGAGACGAGGTGCTTTATTTTATTTTCTTTGTAAAAATGCCTGTTAGAGGTAAAAAACTAATTTTGAAAAAAATAGAGTTGTTAAACAACACTACTTAGACAACTGTCATAGAATGAGATTGACCGGGGATTTCAATTTTGATTATGATCTGTATTCATATTTTTTGTTTGACTAGCTAAGTGCCTACCTTAACTCGGGAAGTCAAAAACTTGTCCATAATAGACCACTCGCTATCAACTGCCAGTCCAATTATAAGTTATTGCGTTTCTCGACAACTCATTTACAGCCTCCAGTCACGCGTTACATGGAAATCAATTCCGCACGTAACGCGATCGTCTGATTCAAACCTGCGACTGATTGGATCCTATCGCGTGAACCTCGCTGCGACCATCACGTGCGACTACATGCTATTATATGTAACGTATGGGCTCCTGGTACATCTACTACGCGTTACATCATGAATGTGTAACGCGTGTGAGAGCCTGTTGATGTTATGTCATCCGAGTTTTAAAGTGCCAGTTGAAATACAAACAGAGGAGATTTAGTTTGATGATCTAATGTTCACGTGTTATAATGTTACGAATGATGTTGACTACATGCAGATATACATTTGAGCTGTTCAGTTTATTACTGAGCTTGAAAATAAAAATGATGTGTCGAACATTATCATTATCAGTGTCTGATTATCAAAAAGGTACTAATAGCAAGTAATGAGAACTTGAGAGCACTTATATTATTGTGCTTATACAAAGTACCGACGTACGTGACACTCATGATGATTTGTCATTTATCGAAAGTGAAGTATTTGATGGTACTGATTCAATAAGTAGGTACTCTTTCCACTCATTTGCTTTTAAAGTTATTCTAAAGATCTGTTTAATGATACAATGAAATCGACCTTGGCATTGCATTTTTGCTATATTTTCAGTAATAACTCCGCGAATAGTATCTCCTTCATTTACGGAGTTCTAACTTCATCAACAGTCATAAGATTAACATCATCGCAAAGTTCATTAGCAGGCTGTTACGTCACAATTAGGTACACACCCGGTATAATGTTTTGCAAATAAACAATATCAGCGTCGTCCTTTGCGCGGAATAACTTGTTACCGCGGTTGTACTTATGTTTACGCTGAACACATTGTTTTTCAGTCGTTTGTAAACAGCGTTCTATTGCAATACCTATTCTTAGTAAATAAACAAGTGTAGGTGCCGCATTTCAATATTGACAATTCCTTCGAAGTGAAAACGTGTCTTTTCGTAGATACGAGGAGTTTAAATTGACTTCATATTCAATGATTTTAGATCTGGTATATTTTTTAGTTCTTTTACTATTGATATTTAGTTTTACCGACAGATTACAAAGTCTCTCCTCATCATATCTGTTCTTGCCATAATTCTGTAACCATTCATGATTGTAAGAAGCTCTTTGATTACCGTGGGAAATTCTGATAAGATTATTAAACCACTCGAGATACTACCTACGCTATAAACGCTCAAAGTAATAAACAAAATATAAGCACTTGTCTATGTATATTATATATTGTAAATGATTTTTCCTCTCCATGAAAAAAGACTAAGTAACGAAGCATTTTTATTTTGTGTTCTTAACTAGTAATTTGAGCGCTACAAATACATAAGTTCATGTCCTGCTTAAAAACGTATCCAAGTCTGAATATTAGACTTGTTTAGATACATCATTGTATAACTAGTTAAGCCTGTTTTACCTAGGCATACTATCTGCCACTTAAAACAAAACCTTATTCCAAAAGGGTAGAGTACGCTTTTGAATATACCATCTGCATTTCTGATTTGAAATTTATCGAAAGCAAGGTGAAGGAAACCACAAACCAGAATTGATTTTGTATTGATATTTATTTGCTGAATTGTTTGTTTATTTTGCTAAGCAATTTTCTATGATCTTATTAATACATCCTCCTTCCGTATATTTATACTTACCTCAGTACCATGTTTTATTTTATGGCTATAAATTACGTAGATTTAAAGTTGGACTAAACGTGTTTTCTCACATTAAAGTTTTTCTTTAAAATGTATCACGTTGCGAGCCAATGTGATTATTAATCATTGGGAATGATCTCTACATATAAGAAAACGAATGCTTAATTCTTATTGCCCATCATCCACGCTTATGCAAATACTTCATTGTGTCACAAATCAACTTAATTCATCGGAACACACCCAGAAAATACATTAAACAAAGGAAATTTACGATTTTTCCCAGACTAGTACCTAAAAGTAATAATTTTATGGAAATCATAATAAAGTTATTATGACAAAAACATAAAACAACGTTTCCTTTAATTTTTCGAACAATACAAACCAGTACTATTTGCATACTTTGAGAAAATAATTATCTTACTTAATTTAGTGACGCGGATTTAGTCGTTATATTTTTGTTCAAAAATGTATATCAGCCATTTTCATCAAATTACCTACTATGTGGAATTTATAAACAAGCCAAAATGTCTTGTTTAATGGCCTTAGATTGTCAAATTGCGTCACAATCAGGTATCATAATTTTTATTTAATTGAATTGAAAATGATGTGTGATGTAAGTTACAATTAAAATAATTTTCCAATCGTAGAAAAACGTGGAAAAACACGAGGATTTTTGCTCAATATATATTATATCCGAAAATATTCAAGGTTTTGCGAAATGCCCCAAGACTTCTGTCTGCCTAAACACTCGGCGAACTCAACGGTGACGTGATGTCAAGGTTATTTAATTCATCTCGTTTCTTTGTACTCAATTAGTTGATCCCAAATATAATAAAAAACACCAAGTTTGTACAGAATGAAGGGGAAAATATCAAAGTTTCTTATTATCGGTTTTGTTATTTACCTGTACAGGTAATAATGATCATCTATAAAGATTTTATGATCAGGGAAGTTGTTTATGGTTTGCTCTCCGTGTCCTTGAGCTCTCAAGGGTAAAGATGATTACAAGTGTTATGTGTCTGTATTTTTTTTCACCCTTTTCTTCCAAACCGGATACATTATGATAATAACACACAGTTTTGTTGCTTGCAAGGAAAAGATGAATGGATAGTGTGATAATTGTATGAATGAACAAGGACTGACTGATAACGTGAATGTAAATGGAAGGGAAAAACATTTCGCGCCTAGAGGTACTTTTCCGTTCCCTCACAGGCAGCTCTGCTCTTCTGTAGTAGGTGGTTATGCATACCAGTACCCTAATTGCGCAACTTATTTCGGAAACAATTTTGCCTAATTTGTTTCTTTTTGACAGTTCAACAACATTCATTGCGTTATTTACGCTTTTGAACAAAATTTTTTTCCAACTTATGAAGCAATGGACTAGCAATCTGTTTGAAATCGAAACAGATTAAGATTGTGTTGTGTTACTTAATTAGGGTACAGGCATCAGTTCCTATAGTAGTAAATCGCTTGACACTGTTTCTAACCTCTTGTATTAAATATTTAGTTAAATAGCCATGTCACCGATTGCAGATATTTATCTGCATCTCTTTCGAACACTTTACCTTTTTCTAACACATGTGTTAACGTTTATCTGAAGTGGTCTGGTGGATCTTTCCAGAAATATTGTTTTTTTTTTATTAACCTTTTTTTATAAAAATATGTACTTACCAATGGTTCGTAAGCATTCCGTCTGTATCGCTCTAACCGAGCACACCTCCTAATTACTGTAAATATTATAATTAAAGTTTATTTTAAAACTAAATCACTGCCGTTCATATTTGACTAGGTAGTATTTTAATTCAAAACAAACCAGTTTCTCCTTGAAACACACTTTCTACGCACTTTACTCCGACATTCCATCGCTTATCAGTTAATAAAAACTGAGTACAGCAGGCTCTGCAGTCCGGCGTAACATCGATTAAGTGTGAACGTACTGCGCAGGCGCACAATGGCGTAAGTACCGGTCAGTGATTACTTTAACTAAGTGTTAATTATTATGTAACGGAATCTGGTCATGAGGCTAGATTGTTCCTACATTGATTGGCCGGATGTTCATTACAATAAAATTGTTATATTATAATTTTCATAGTCTGACTGAAATGGATTATTATTTGTATCTTTACTATGTGATAGTTCCTAGGAGTCACCTTCCTCTGTGAGCACTTTTTGAAATACAATATTGAAGTAAAACATATTATTTGACTGGACAAGTGCTGGAAGTATACAATTAGTTTATGATTAATTTGTGGCTCTTGTGTTCGTACGTAATTTAAGTCGCAAGTTCACAACATAATTATATTATGGTCTAGGGCCCTACCTCTCACTTTTCTACTATAATTCCCCTAACTAGCCTTACTCACCTTCACGTTGTTTTATTATAATTTAATCAACATGTGTAATCGCCAATTAAATTGAATTTTCTTCAGAAACCTATAATACAAATGAATATCTTAAGGTGAACGCAGACGCTAGAGTCGCGTTTCATTATCTTATCTAATTCAACCTCTAACCCGAGCCACTCGCCACTTAATTGTTGCTGTGCACTCAAGTAATTATAACTAAAGTAATTACTAGGAATGATTGTGTTAACACTGTTACTCAGGCCCGATTCACATCAATAAACGAATAATATTAAGTTTTATCATCGCATCGTAACGAAAACAATTTTTTAATCGATAAGGCAATATTCACCTACTAATATAATAAAGCTGAAGAGTTTGTTTTTTTGAACACGCTATTCTGGAACTATCTGTCAGATTTGAACAATTTCTAAATTTGGACGGACAGAGTTCGGATCTAGTGCGCAACCTCTCATAAATAAATAAAATAAAAAATAAAAAAGCCTTTATTCTACCATAAATACATTGAATAATTTGAGCATATTATTTTATATTAACACATAATGGCTTATTACATTTTAACATTTCATTATCATTAATATTATTGTTTATTATTTGAGTTAAAATCATATTTATAATTGTATTTATTATTCATAAGTGCTTGTAAGCAAAACAAAGTTTAAAAAAATTTATATAGGTATTAAAATATTATTATTAATGTTGGCATGCACGTGAAATTATTTATTTATGGAAGTCGCCTCTGCGGTGTAGGCCTCCCCCAACTTTCTCCATTTTTCCCTATCTCTAGCTTGTCTCCTCCAGTCTGGTCCACATCTTTCTTTAAATAAATCTTCCCAGCGCTTCCGCGGCCTTCCTCGTTTTCTTTTCCCATCTCTAGGTACCCACTCTATGATTTTCCTTGTCCATCTTTCGTTTTCCATTCTACAGATGTGCCCTGCCCATTTCCATTTCAAACTTCTTATTCTCTCTACTATGTCAGATATTTTAGTTTTTCTTCTAATTTCCTCATTGGTAATTCTGTCAGACAATTTAATACCTAACATAATAGCGCAACCTCTCATACGAATAGTAATATGGCTACTTCGGACCGACATCTCCGGATTCGGATCGGACGTAGTGCGGAACCGCTCTGAGTCTTGAGGCGGATTTATAGGCTATTTATCATCACACTAGAATTCTTAGGAGCCGAGCGAAAATAAAAAAGCTAAGCGAAAACGAAGTAATAGCGCGGGCAGGCGATGCGATACGACGCGGTGGGTTGGGGCGCGAAGGAACAAGAAATTTAACGCGGACGAAATCGCGGGCAGAAGCTAGTGAAATTATAAAATTCAGTCCTAATTACATTTTCGTTAAATTTTAGGCAAAGTGAAGTGAGTGAGCTTTGCAATAAATAATATTCGAATTACCTTTGTGAAATAAATTCAATGAATCAATCTATAGAATATTTCCAATTCAAAAAGTCCAGTTCATTTATATACGGGCCTGAGTCTAAGCCACACAAGTACATTTAATTCCTATCACCGATCCAGTAATCCTCATAAACTATTATTGGTAAGATAGTAAGTTTGTTTCTCGCACCAAGTCGTACAATTATCGCGGCAATGTTACTCGTATTTAACACCAGATGGCGCGATTGCTGTGCACACTGCCGCCCGGGCCAGTTTGCACAGATTGTATCTGTGCGCTTATAAATCGTTGAGAAGTATGCCTTCTTGGGCATGTTTCACGATCGTGTCGTATGTTTGTTTAGGTTTCAACTGTTTTTTGGTTTATTTTCAAGATGTGGTCACCACACTTTTTGACAGTTAGGTACCTGTGAGATTGAGACAAGTCCATGATTTTTACAGGGAGCTACTTACTATTAAACATGTAGTTTGGTGTTATATGTTAACATCCTCTACTATGACTGTACTTCAGGAAGTCGAACATTAGAAGTTCAGTTCCATTAAAACTAGTTTACTATTTAATCTTTTCATTATATAATGAGCTGATCTAGTATAAAGCTCGTACACGTGTAGAGACTATTAAAATATTGATATGCGGTGTGTGTCCCAATCCTAAAGTTTAGTCCAAAACAGTTTAAACTTTTATAATCTCTACATTTTAATAAATCGCGTGCAAAAGTTATTGAACGTCATAAACTGGTTCATAATCATACATTTGAATGATTATTACGTACCTAAATACGTGTGCAGACAATGAACTATGTTAATTTAATTATGTATTATCCAGGTTACGAAACTGATCGCTTGTGTATAATATTACGAAACTCAGACTTGCTATAGGTATGCACGAAATAATTAATCTCATCGATAACATTTATTTAATTGCTGCACTATAATGATTTAATTGGTTGGAAGATATTTATCGAAAACGGTTAGCGTAACTACGTGGGTTTTTCGTGTAATGCTTTTTGTTGTATTTAATTAAAGATCCAGATAATTAGTTTAACAATTATAAATAACTCATTTTCTAGTTACTACTTGTAAGTATGGTGACATTTTCTTTTACAAAAATAATCATGAATAATGTCTAGTTGTTTCTTTTTCAGAAAAGAAAAACATTTGAACAGATGGCAAGGCTTGTAAAATATTATTATTTCCCTGGAGTCTGTGTGAGTGTTGACGGTCACACACACTCAAGTAAGTTGAACGGGCCAGAAGGTTATGATATTACTCTTGTATAGGTACAACACAATCCTAAATGGAATTTTAACTTTACATTTGGTTAAACATTGGACCTTTGAACCAACATAGAAGAAGAATCATCAGAATGTTACACAATAATAACTTAATTTCCGCGAAGACTTCAAAAATAGTATTTAATCCAACGAGAACAAGGTTTCTATGTACTCAACAAAACAATAACATAATAATAAGAAAAACATATCGATAAGGAAAAACAATATCCGCATAATTTTAACAATTACAAACTGTTTTAATTCACCATGTTTTTTCCTGCATCATTTTATCCACATTGTACAAACGTGCGAACAAGTTGTGTCAACAGTTGCGATATGTCTGATTGCAGTTATTGTTGCACCTGATTGGTGGGGTGTACGAAATTGTCCATGGTTGCTAAAGTAGACTATTGACTCACGTGTATATGCAATATACTGAATTTGGTTAAGGAAGTGTTGCTGTAAGAATATTACTGGTGTTTGGGTCACACTTTTATTTCCCATGTAAGAGTGATTAAAATTAGATTTTTGGCAACTATTAATACTAAAAACTTTCAAATTAGGGCTAAAAAGAACTAACTATTAAGAACTTTACACATCTTCAAATTCATTCACGAAACCGCTTGTCTAGAGAGGCATGAATTTTAAGGTTAAATCGGGGATGAAAGTTTTTTGGAAATTCCGTCATAAAAATGTACGCCAATGCGAAACCACTTGCACGGCTTGTAGTAAAATAAAAACTTTAATTTAATAATCTGAGTGTCGTTTTCCCTTACCTACATTATGGTGGGGGCGCCATTGACACAACCGTTTAGTCAACGGCTTGGCTCGAGTCCATGCTGCATTACCGTGACTATGCATTTCATCAACTCGACTACTACTAAACACCTCTACACAATCCTTCGGGGCATACAGGAGCGATGTTATGTATTTTGAATCTTTGTACGATGTAGTAGTTTTTGAACCAAAATGCACCTCCGACAATCAGAGAAAAAATCCAATTCAACAACAATTTCTCATCTATTCTAGAAATCGAACGTTAAACTCTCGAAGATTCCTTTCGTTTCTCATTGCAATGTTATCGCAAGCATTCGTATTTGTCAACGATTGAATTAATTGCTCACAGACAGAACACCGGAATATTTCACGCTTGCCGGCCGATTCTAATACGACGAAATATTGCTTGTGAAAAATAAAGACAAATTGAGAACTGTCTTCCACTTGGAAGTCGGTTAAAAATAATAGTTTTTATCACCGCGTAACTGCACATGAGCTTTCCAATGACAACCACGCTGCTGGTGATGCTTCATGGTCGCTAAGAAGATTATAATTATTAATATTATAATAATTATTATAGCCATACTAAACATAATCATCACGCTTGGTGTAAGTATGGGAATTGGTGATTGCAATTTGGTGTTACTAACTAAGAAGAAACCCTCTTTACTTTTCTCCTTCAATTCAACTACGGTAGCTAGTAATATTGAGAACTATTTTCAGAAAAAAACAATACACTGATGGAGGCTTGCTGTCACTTTCTGAACAGATGAATATGGAATATTGATGGAATATGGGCCAAACATCCTAAAATTAATAACAATTATGACGCAAATAAAAACATAAATCATGCAGATTATGACAGAATTTGCATTACAAAGTATTAAGAATCTGTGTCAGAATTTTTTGCATGGAATGCAATATTGCGTGTGCGCATATTAATTTAATAAGAACTTTGTTTTTCTGGTTGCTTAGGAATTTGTTTTATGATTATTAGCAAAACATATGTGTGTTGTCATGGTAAATAATGTAGGCAGTGGCTTATTGGTATAAAATAAATATATACCTAATGATAAACAATTACTTAAGTTTTTAAAATTACTTCTTTTTATTATGGGTACTTTATTTTTCCTTTACAAAATAATAACCATTGAATAGATTTAATGATGTTTGAAAATATTATAAAAAATTATCCTTATACTAACCCAAACCATTAAGGAAAAAAGTATATATGTACAAATAAAAGAAAAATACTCAATTTAATACTTTGTGCGTGACATTTTGTACCTGTTTGTTTATCGTTTTTACAACGACCACAAATGTAAGTTCAAGGATAAACACAGCTTAGCACACAACGCCGTGATATGTTGTGTCGAGAAGTTTGTCGAATCCCTCATACAAAAACTCGACGACAACTGTCGCACATGTCACGTTAAGCGTGCATTAAGGCTCAAGTTTTTATGAGCCCATTGTTGCAAGTTTCACAGAAACAAAGGCAGTTTGAAGGGAGCACTTTGGAAAACAATGGAAAATGTTTAATAACCGAAGGACATTAAATTTTTACCGAGTCCTTAAATTACCCATGCCTGCAGAGGTAAAGTTGCATTCGTCACCTACAAAATGCTAAAGTATAATATGTATTTAGGTACAGATTTTCATAGATAATGCTAATCATTTCAATGGAAACAATATAAAGTGTTGATTATTCCGAGAACTTTATGACATTCTATGAATTGGTTGATTTCAAGCCATCTAATGGTACGTAGGTACCATTACAAGTCTGCAACTGCCTAAGTAAGAAGACACATGCTTCTTGCAATTACGCAGAGAAGGAATAAGCAGTAATCCAGAACACCGTCGCCAGAACATGTAGCCTTTTGCCCAGAGTTCCCCATGACTTTTCTTTCATTAGTTTAGCATTTATAAATCATTTATAACTTCCAATTAATGTAAGCGGGCATGCCCTTAATGCCTGGAGGCTTTTATTTAGATATTTAGTTCTGTTTACATTTAGTTTTTTTTTTTAATTCTTCTTGAGTATAGTTCTCGATGTTTTTGGTTGGCATATTGGCGTGTGCTAGCTGACATAATATGGCCAATAATTTATCATTTAAATTATGTTTTGTGTTGCATAATATAAGTTATTTTGCATACTTTTATGTAGAATCATTTTTCTAATTTGAACAGACAGCTGTGCTACTGGGGAGTTTGTTGCGCCACTTCTTCTTCCCAGCTAAAGGCACTAGGAAGTGGTGATGGGTAGGCGTTATTGGGGGACTGTCTTATGTAATTTTGATGTTCGAAAAGTGCTGATTCTCAGCCTGGTTTAAATAAATGACTTTTGACTTTTGAATTTTGAATTAATTCAGATGTCTTAGATTTGCTAAAAAGTATAGGTACCTACACAACATTGAAAATGCGCATTGATAGGTACATGCCCAGTTTTGCACCCGTAACCTTGTGTCTCTACATCAAGTATTTAGGATCATCACCATGGCAACACACCACTACCAGTACTACCACAGAATAGACAACAGTACTGACGCTACTACTAGCAACTGAACTGTTTCGTCTCAAACCTCAGAGAGACACCTCCACGCATGCTTCATGTGTAGTATTCTAGGCACGTGCTGTTTCAAAGCTGCATTACATTATGGTTACCTCAGTCAGTCCAGTATGTGGCGACCTTCACGCTGTACTTTCTAGGGGCAGCCAGCCGTGACAATGCGTACGAGAGGTCGTTTAGCATGTGTAAGAAAATACGATGAAAATGTACTATTTGTATTTTGTAGAGCAGACATCTTTAATACAGTGTATTTCATCATTTGGGTTGCAGCCGTTGCGTGTAATGCAATGACTACGTATTAAATGAGCACGTTGGTTTCAACCAATTTGCCTAGACGAGATACCGGCCCCAGCAAAGTGAGAAAAGGCAGGTCGGGAAACTGGACGTAGTTTTGCAAAAAGGACTCAACCCACACTATAGTCAAAAATTAAAAAGGACCTAAAGGTTTGTTCCTTTAGGACCCTTTTCATTTTTGACCATAGCGTGGGTTGAATCCTTTTTGCAAAACTACGTCCAACTATACATACAGTTACTTTACCAGAGTTAAGTAGTTTGATCGGAAAATACATAAATATCGAAATATGGAGCCATACTTCTTTCGAGAATCGAGATATTTGACATTTGTTTAAGAAGATGTCAAGTTATTGCAGATATTTACATAATAGTTACAGGTGGCTATTGCTCATACTAAAATAGTTGGTTGGTACAAGTCTCGTAGTCACACTTCAGGGGATTCACGGGAACAGAAACATTAAAAAGGGTTTCTTATCCGAATTCACTGAACTGTGAAAGGAAGTTGTTCCAAAAGCGGAACGACCCATGCACTGTGTATGCACCCATGTGTAGTAAAATAGGAAATTATTTAAATTAACTTAGTTTTACGGTTTAACTGTGAAGCAACGACGAACATGTATACATGTTTATAGAATACCAATAATTTTGAAAACGCGTATGCGATAAACGCTTACACGATACTGCAATATAATCATAATCGCTTATTATAGGAAGTGTGCATTACACCATTTTATGAAGTACAACGAGTATGTTTGTACTCGTCCACGGAGGCTTTTTAATGGGCTGCCCAGTAATGGGCTGCTACTTTACTGGCCTATACTTAACACTGTACTTGGTATAATCTTTGTAGTTTATCGCTAACGCATAAATATTTTGTAATTTCAAGCACTACAGCTAAAATGTGTACCAGTGTGCATATAGATGCATACGTACATACATTTATAAGTACATGCTCACAAACAAAAGAACAATTTTTAGGATACGTAATTGCAGATGAGAGCTGCAGCAATTGAAAAAAAAAGTGAAATTCTTCCGGCCAGTTACGTTGGAATGAAATAAAATAAAAGATCTAAGCGAGTGTCGGTTGCACCTGTTGAGAATTGGGTTACCGACGGGTTACGATAACCGCTCGGTTATCAACGGTAATCGACTCGCTTGCTTACAAACATCGGGGCTGGGTATCTCTCAATTAGTTGTTGTATTACGGGATTGTAGAGAAGTTAGGAGTTATTTCGTTCTGAATGAATAGTTCTGTTCACAATGGCTATAATTCTGGCAGCTCGAAAACTTCCTTGTACAGTACCTTACACTTACTTAAATAAATCCGAAATATATCAATGCAATTAAAAATATAAAATAATAACATTCAAAAATCCCATTGCGGTTGCATATCTATAAATAGACATCTTCTCATAAATAGTCAATGTTACAATACTGGTTATAAATACCTTCACCAAATAAAGTACAGTCTGATTCATCTAATTCAATCACTTCATCATTCAGTTCATTTGTTCTGTATGAATGATCACATCAATACCTGTGCTAAGTATAAGTACTACTAACACACATTGGAGTAACAATTATGAAGCAATTGAACCGCGTTTAGCATTTTAATTATGATATGAATGCTAATCAGATTACTCTAGGTACCTAGTGACATGTAGTTCTAGCTAACCAGCCAAATAGCTTGTTAGTTTGAACAAATGTTCAAACTGAATGAATAGTGCAGAGACTATGTATGAGTATAATACAATGAAAATTTCAATTAAATGTGAAGAACTGAAGACAGATAGGTATGTACAATATCTGTCGAAACTTAATCCTTTATTGGAACACTGAAAAAAACTGCCAACTTTACGAGCACTGTGAAGGCAAACTGGTAAAAAAATAGCGGTTTAAGCTAACCAACGGGTTTTGTGACTGTATTTTTTTAAATGTATTCACGCGATTAAAAAATTATAAACAGCGAAACATTAAATTATTTTGCGTTAATTAAGAAGTGATTGACGTAAACAACAAGTTTTATTTAGAATTTTATGGTTCGACTTATGGTTATCTTAGTCGAGGGTCAATTATTAACTTTATACCATCATCGTCATGAAGAACATTAACATCAATAATATTATAAAAAATTAACATAACTTGGGTTGATGAGAAAAATTATGTATTCAAGTTGCCATATTTTTTTTGTTCCAGTTACAATATTAATTGTTCTTATAAGTGACCATTAATAGTTTGCATATTTCAACGCATAATCCAAGGTGCAATTATAAAAAGTACAAGATACAAAACGCGAACATTTTGGCCAAGGGTACGCGCAACGCCATAGCACTCTGAAAGTACGAGAAAAAAATCTTAATAGTGATCATAAAGAGTTGTTACGTGATGCCAGTCACGGCTTGATTACCAAAATGATAGTTAATTCGTGTCGTTTTGTTTCTTTTCACATAAAACCTGCTCGAATGTGCCCGAGCTTAGAATTACTCGTGTTCCGCTGAGTAACGACTTTTTAAATTAGTTTTGATCGGCGAAACGGTTTCGGTACCAAGGGTTGTAATTTTATAAGGTAAAACTACCTATTGTAGTTAAATAGTGGAATACTCAAACGTAATCTGTACAAATATTAAAAAGAGGAAAGATTTGTATTTTTGTATGTAACGAAAAACCACTGAACCGATTTGAAAAATTATTTCAGCAATGGATAGCTACATTATCAGCGAGTAACATAGGCTATATTTTATCCCCGTACTCCCACGGGAACGCGAACTACGCGGTTGAAACCGCGTGACGTCCGCTAGTTCTAATTAATCTAAGGCTTATTTATGTCACCATCACTTATGATGATAGCTAATGTAATCTGGGGTTAAGGTTTTAGACGATATTTTTTTTTCTCGCACTCTGAATCCAATTTTGTAAAGTTATTAAATCAATCAACACCAAAATAAAAAAAAATGTTAATCGCATCATTATAATCACTGCCTCAAATCATTTCCGACAAAAAGTGAATAACAGTGTATTATAGCGTATTTTCCTGTCATAATTATGATTTTTTTTCTATTTGATTAGCACGGTAAAAAGTCAAAACAATTACATTTTAGAAAAAATGGGTATGAAATGAAGCATACGAAAAATCATGAAATTATCATTAGATATCCTTTTCCATGACTAAGAACGCAAAACTCACTTCAATAAACGAACATCTGGGGGCCTACCACCAGCTCAAAAGCAGTATTATTTTAATATTACTTCAATGGGAGAAAGAGATGGAGCTATACGTCCTGTAGAGCTTCATCTCTTTCCCACACTGAAGTAATATTAAAATAACACTGCTTTATGAGCTTGTTTGTGGTAAGCCCCCTGTTCAAAAAGTTTGATGTAAGGATACTAATTAGCAAATTAAGATACTTGATAATATTATAATAAATCTAACAAGAACTTAAGTTCATACATTATGCCAAAATTACTCATAAAACTCAGAAGATTGATGCTACCAACGTTAGAATTCCTTTTAGAACATCAAAGCAAAGGAACGGTGAACGTTTCATTACAATTTACTAGTACATTCATAATGAAGAATAGCGTTAACAAATGCTAAAAAACCAGTAGACTAGGGACAAATACGAGGGTAATGATATAAAGGAAATTAGACTTTAATCCTTATTGATAGAGCTTATATGGATGGTAGATATAACGTCAATTGGCTCAGTAGACGCCGCCGAGCGTGTCTGTGGGAGCGACCGACCAAACAATGATGCTTGGAATGCGATACGAAAAAAGAGTGCGAACGAGAGGCTAGGTGCAAACGAGACAGAAAGCGATCGTGCGCTTCCGCTGTAGCATGGGGTCCAGTAACAGTCTCAGGTGGAAGTGGAACCTATAGTGCGTCAGGTGTGCTGAGGGGAGATATCAACAATCTACATGAAATTGTGGGTACACAAAGTTAGTTGATAAGAAATTAGATGTTCTTGTTCAAAATGGAAACGTTTTTCGAATACGTATAACCTACATCAAAACGTACCCATGCTATTAAATTATAATCCAAGCTACAGTTCTGAGTAATTACAGATAAAGTCATAATGAAGGTTATAAAGCTAAAATATATCCAAAAAGTTGAAGCATAGCGGATGTCGATGAAGCTGATATACACATAAGATTGTTTTACAATGTAAAAAGTTTCAAGTTCCCACTATTAATATGTCACCGAAAAGCACTAAGGCAATGGCTTCATTTCCCCGTATCAACACATACGACGCGGCGACGCGGGCGACGTTCATAAAATTATTGTTATCTTTTTATTCTCATTGGACATCTGACTTAACTGATTATACTACAATAATGAAGACAAGAAACATTTTCTTAGAACAATAGAACCATTAGTATTAAAACAACTATAATGATTATAAATAAATATCACATTAAAGAAATAATAAAGATAAAATTAGACGGATTGCGACCGGTGGCCATACATTTGTAGATAAAATATCATCATTTAGATTTAGCCTTGACGATCGTTGCTAAACTTTTGGAAGCAAACACTGAACTATAAATTATTCAAGTTTCATAAAGGCATGTTGAAATAACAGCAATATTTCACATTCCCCATAAATTTGAAGAAGTAACTAAACATTTACAGAGAAATGGTTGTTTCTTATTTAAATATTGTTTCATGTTTTCTTAGACGCACATCATGTAGGTGTATCGAACAAACATTTATAAGCTAAAAACAATTAACGGGCCTAGTGTGCATTTAGTAGATTAAAGTTTGATAAGATAAAAACAAAAACTTAACCAGATAGAAACAGTTCTCATGGACGGACAAGCAGAAATGAATGAATAAATGTACGACTTGAGAAAATACTAATTTGATAGCAAATAAAAATTAATCTCGGGTCAAGTGATTCTTGCATATAAACAACATAATATATTTTGCGACAAGAAACAACAAGATTTTGTACAATGGATGAATTTGTTTCACGTTGTTTTTACTGCATTTTTAAATATGACCTTGAATGTGACATTGAAGAAGTTCAATGTTTTATAAAAAGTCGAATAACATGGAATAACCGATAAATATTGGTGACACATATGTTTAAACAAAAGTAAAATATTATATTGTCGTGTATGAGAGTTTGTTGCGGATGTGTCCGACAGTAAAGTGCAAAGATTGTAAATGGCAGTGAAAGGCTGGCCCATGTTCAAGGTGGCTTTCGAGCATTTCCCTTGGTTCACGCTCATCTACGTTAGAATTAGAAAACAGAAATTATAGCTAATACATTCTGTATCAATTCGAAAGTAGATTGCGTTATACTAATTCTAACAATTCTATCTAAACTGGTAATTTTTTGAATAGGCTTCTATAGGAAATAGTCTTTTGTACCAAAACCGGTCCAGTTTGCAACATGGTACGTCGAAGCAATAAAATTATTTACTTTAACATTAATCAACCAATTCACATCTTATCAATAATTGTATGAGCTTGTGAGTTGTGCTTGCTTATTGATCGCGCTTGTGTCAAAGGAAAAATTAACAAAAACATCCTCAGGTCACGTCAAGCTCACGTGAAAAATAAGCAATTAACACCATAAACGAAACTCGTCAAGTGTGTAACTAATGACCATAATAGGTTTAGCCATGATCTTAACATTCTGCGCAGTTAAGCTTATCTCATAACGTCACGTATGATAAGAATGTTAATGATCCAGTACTCGGATCAAGTAAAAGTACATTAGGATGCACTGTGCAGATGCTGCGGACTTTCACTCGTGAATAAAGTCCGCGTCCAGGTTGACACCAATTCTGATCACAATCTTTTATGTCCACTTCATTGACCACCACAACTTTCTTTGGATAATGCTGATTTGAATGTTTACTTTCTTCACTTGTAATGTCAACCTATTTTCCAGCATTGGTTTAGTCTTAACTTTGAATTAAACCACATAATCAAAAATATAGAAAATGACAAGATGACATTATAGAAACAAATAATTAATGACTAACAACTTCTCTAGCTGAGCAAATCTGAGCCAGAATAGCCATTATGAAGAGTCGTTTACCAAAAAATAAGGGTGGCAGTTATGATTAGAAAATAATAATCATATCGCGCATCGCGACAAATAAGAGTTCAAAGGTTTTATAAAGATTCATCAAAACAAAACGTCTTCGGATGAAATAGTAAAAGGCGGGCATTAAATTTAATAGAAGTGCATATTTTAAGGAGATTTGACATTAAAATACCTCGTGCAAATATGGACGAAGCAGGATTTGAACAGCCATAATTTATCACAAACTTGAAACAAATCCTAATATTTAGTCGCATTTACATCTTCAAATGTAAATATCAACACTTGTCCAAATAGTGTGCGATCTTCACCTACTTTTTTCAAGTATACATTATCATTCTATAAACAAACTTTTAAATAACTGCAATCTGCAGCATCATGATGTGATAAGGTTTGTTGAAATGTTCAGTTTCTCTCAGAACGTTTCGGATATCTCGCCAATTATCGGACACAGCGACGCATGACAGATACGTCTAAAACGAAAGTCTCTTACTGATTAACATCGACATTCCTTTCGCTTTGTTCGATGTATTTATTTAAATTGAAACATTTACGTCTCGTGTTTGCATACTGCTCATCCTACATACATTTTCATTCAGAGAAGAAGATAAATTATGCTAAAATGTTTCAAATATTTTCATATCTATTGTAAGATTCCGTTATTATGTCTACAGATATTGTTATAAAAGTTATAATTATATTCATAATATTGATTGGTTATCATATAAATTGAGTGGTATGCAACTAGCAGATATTCGATTCGAAGTATAGTTTTGTCGAAACTGTACTTCGAATCGATATATCGGAGCGTACACGAATTAGTTTTTTGTTCGTTGGCACGAGTTCTAAAACTGAGATTGACAAAAAGTCATAATATAATAAAAATTTGATACGTGTGTAGAATAAATGAATAATCATTCAGTAGTTTAGTAGCCATGCAACAATATTAATCATTAACGGAACACTATAGAGCATTTCAGTGACAGTTTTTTTTTTTGTATTTTAGTGTCTATAAAAATATTTGAAGCAGAAATTACATAAATAGAATCAATACATCAATCATCGCGTTGCTTCATGCTTGTAATGAACGTTATAATTCGGAAATCGCTTTAAATGGTGCATTATGAATGTTTAATATTCGCTATTTGGAGTTAATTTACTAATTTGGAGATCCGACCGTTTTGCTTGGCCGATTCACCTTGGACCACTTACGCAACCTCAGTTACCAACGATTCTATTGACATGACTTTAAAAAACTATACACTATTACGTGCTGAGACCTAAATAGGTACGTTGTCTAGCGTTACCTTTATCTTATTATTTACTTCTTTCTTACGTTTACTTAGGCGTTAATGTAATATTAATAACAATTCCTTTTGAGATTAACCTGAGCGTTTGCTTGATAACTTCCTATTAAAACTAATATTTTTACAACAACCGTAATTATGTTACTAAACACAGGTACGTTATTGTAACTTATACGTGCATTTGTGTTGAAACCAACCCAATACATAATCAATTTGTTCATTGGAATGTGGCAACTGCCCGGTGTTTCGCAGGGGACTAGCTTGGAACCGCTGCTTTTTCTGTGTTTTGCGAAATGACCTATCAATACGCTGACCCAAATACCTCATCTGATAACTGTAAGGTTGAGCAACAAACACTTTTATTAGGAGATACCGTAAGTGATAATATTATCTAACAGGCCATTGTGCCGGCTGGCAAGAGACAGAGCGTGACGAGATTCGTCTGTTAACTGAACCTAGGGTAACCGTCTTGGTTGTAAAACGACCAGTAATTGCCAAAATTCACTTTTATGTAAACTTTACTACATTTCATATGTATTTTTACGTTGTAGTTACGTCCATTTTTCTACATACTTACACATACATAAACTCATGCCATTTTTTTCATCTTTCTATATAATAATGCATGGAAGGATTTGGGGGAAGCTTTTGCTCAACAGTGGGACAGTGTAGGCTAATAAAAAAAATATAATAAGTAATAATGACTAAGCGAAACTGACCTCTTGCCCAGCCGGTGAGTACATTCCCGAGATACGCCACTTTGTACACCGGATCGGGATCACTAATGCGCACGCTGTTTGTGCGACGGAGCAGCTTCCCGATTCCTCTGGAGAGTCGCCCGATCGCTCGAGCGGTGAAGTCCTTGCCGGATGCACCATCCGCCAAAAATACTTCAGCCGGCAAGATGGACTTGTTTTGTCCGTTTTCCTGAATCTTATGGCCGATCAGCCTCGGCATCGTCAGCGGTAATGACTTTTTCCTCTCCGGAGTCAAAGTTTTTGCCTGGTTCACACTGTAAACATTGCAGTTCTTCTTAAAGCTCTGGCCGTTTACTTCTTTGGTTCGATCAGCTTCATCAGTCTTATCGGATTTGTCAAACTCTGTTGTTTTTATTCTACCATTCAGGTTTTCGTTCAGGTTGTTGTTGTTTAGATTGTCGGAGAGTCCGTCACTGAACCGGCGTTCGGAACTGGAGCGCCTCTTCATGAGAGACGGGTTCCTCAGCAGTATGCTCGTTTCGCTCGAGCTTCTGTTCTTCAAAATATGTATCTTCTTGACTCGTGAGACAGTGCAGTCGACCTCGTCGGCGCTGACCATCCTTTCCGTTTTTCCTTCCTCATCCAGGAAGCGCACTCTAAGTCCATTAGATTTACAATCACTAAGTGTTTTTTCCGACTCTTGGAGACGTTCTGATTGATTTTTTGCGCCTGCGTCTAAGCATTGGCGCTCGTTTTCACTCAGCGTTCCGCGAGCCATTTTTCTCTTGAATGCTTCTCACTTTTTGTCGGCACTATTACATTATGGCTAGCGTGCTCTACGCTGAGTTGAGTTCAGAAGTTTCCAGTTAACGTTTCTTACTGTATATCACTATTAACTGGAAAGGAAAAGCTGTACACTCCGAAAACCGAACCAGTCACCACCCAATAACTACTAAAACACACACAGAGTAGTACACACCTCGTCCATTAAAGAACGACACCGGTTTGGAATGTAGCCTTCTCCACTTACTCAATGCACTTGTCCGTTTATAGGAGAAAATGTTAACAAAAAGGCGTATCAATTAAAATACCACTCGATTGACTTAATGAAGAGACTTCTGCAATCAGTAAGTGATTACGTTTATTACACTAATCAGTCACTTTGGGATACTGTATCGGAGCTAATATCGCGGGAGCGCGGCGCGTGCGCGTGCGGTGGCTCGCGGCAATGGAGTGGTGCGGCGGCGCGGCGAAGGCGGCGGCGCGCGGGCGCAGTGGTCACTTGATCCCGGCTTTGATTTTAATGATCCGACTACAAGTATCGTCGCGTTAACGCATCGCTGTCCGCACTGTCAACCTGGAACAAATGACAAATCTTACTAGGGTGCTTAAATAAACGCATTTTTTTTTTTCGTATACACAGAAAAGCAGATTTTTTATGAATGAGGTATCAATAGATTCGTAATAATGATCCGGGTGACATAGGCTACATAAATTTTCCCTAAATTTAATATGGTGGACTTTACACGTAAATTTCTAACCGCGTAAAAATTAAATTGAGATAATCATGACATGTTTGGTATCAAAAGAAAGGTCTTGACGAGCACATTACAAATATGTTTATAATATCATATTTTTAAAGTAAATAAATTTTAAATTGTTTAAAACAAGCAAAAGTGAGACCGCGCTACGTACGGCGGGCGGGCGCAAGATGACACCAACGCGCAGTTAATCAAATCTTAATAAATAGTAACGATTTTTAATTCCACTAGAAAAACAACTTCAACATTATATGTATTTATATTTTGGATTTCTTCGAAGCTCGATAAATGGTGTTGGGGTCGAAATAAATCGCGCTATGGTTTCGTCCAAAGCGCTATGTACTGCTATTAGAATTTAAAATAAGTTAATTACTGACCTATTGCATTACACTTCTTTTTTTTTTGGGTGGGAATTATCAAATAACTTCTCCCGCTCTGGGCGGAACGGAAGGGTGTGTCAGACTCTTACTGACTAAAACCCACCCGTGTTCCTTCAGTTGCTTGTATGTTGCCAGGGGCCACGGTAACCCTTTGGGACAAACCCGCAACCCCAGCTTGTATTAAACTTGTTGTCGTAACGTTTATTAAGCGTAAAAACGGAAAAGTATAAAATTAAAATAATTGTTTAATAAAAACCTGTAACTACGGGAAAATAAAAATTATCTAAAAAGTACGAAACAAGAATATAATATATTTCAGACAGAAATCAAGACATAGGTACAAAAATGGTCAAGGTAAAGCCGTCATCGCACGCCATTATAATTTTGAAGGTGTTCTTGGCACCCACATGGTATACAGGCAAGCGACCACGGCTTTATCTTGACCATTTTTGTACCTATGTCTTGATTTCTGTCTGAAATATATTCTTGTTTCGTACTTTTTAGATAATTTTTATTGTCCCGTAGTCGGGTTACAGTTTTTTATTCAACACATTTTTTATTACTAAGTCGAGATATGTCGGGACTTGGGGCACCCCGACTCAGACAGGTTAGGCTCGAAGGGGATGGCGGGTCTTTATGCACTCGTTTCGCGTACCCCAAGTCTCAAGCTCACTAGGCTTGCTCTTGCATCCTAAGTTCTCATTGCGTTTTTACCTTACTTTAAGTCGAGATATGTTATTTTTGTTTAATTAAATGTTGGTTTGGTGTGTTGGAGAACAACTGTCAAATTGTATGTTTCGCTACCCACGATCGTTTAAGAGCGTTTATACTGAAAGTGGGCAACGTCGCAAATATTTCGCTGTTTTGATTAATTTGGCAATATTACTGTATGAAAACAAGAAATATGGCTAACTGACCTTTTTCTTACACAATTGTTCACCATCAATCACTTTGCCTCTCTGCTTGTGACAACTTTTTGTACATTTTGTTAGTTTGCAATAAAAAGACACAATTACTAATCTCTCTAAAGAAGTACTTTTTGTTACCGGTTTTTTAAGTAAGTTTTCTTTCTGTAACAAATTGTTTTGGCTAGTTCCTGGCTAAGAAAATGAAGTTAAACTTTTCCAGACGTGTGTAAAAAGTATTTCCGTCTCCACAAGTTCTAGAATGCTACATCGAAGGCATCAAATGTTTAAAGGGACAGTGTATGACGCCTATATTACCTGATGGGCTAGGCAGACATGTATTTCCACCATTTTGCCAAGTGCCATGTAAAAGGGAGCTAACCTAATGTCACTGTACTGAATCCATGGTTACAGTTTGTGCGTCGATGTCATGCCACCTTGTAGACTAATGAAATGATATGTTTTAATGTATCTTCTTGAGTCAACAATGAATGTCAAAGACAACCACTTTTAGTAATAGATATGTATTGTGATTTATGATGATTTAATCTTGATTCCAAAAAAGATCTTTTCATTGAATTTAGTACTCAATGTACTCATACAAGTACGTAAGACCAAGACTGGAAATCCTATTGACTTGTAATTACTATTGTCTTACAAGTAAGTCATAGTACAATAGTATTCCCTTCACGAAAATGGACGTACCTTATCCGCTACGCGATTGTTACTGTTGATTTTAGGTAATATAATACTACTAACAGACTATACTATTGTCATATTATGCATGTTGTTTTGTCATTTAATTTTTATGATAATTACCAAATCTGAGTCTGGTTAAATTAGTTTGTGGAGATTTTATCTCGAAATTTAATTAAACGAACAGTAATTTTTAAAGTTCAGAATGTTTTCAATTTACATTTTCAAATGAAATCTTTAGATTTTCATTTGCATAGAAACAACGAAAAGTTAACGAGTTCACACAAACAAAAAAAAGCTAATCGCCAACTATTCAGAAGAGATCTAAAGTTTTTGTCGTCTGCATTTTTCCCGCCAAACAAAAAATAGTAAAATGGATGCGTAGGTACTTACAGACGATTAGAGTTGCTGCAAAAAGTGTGTATGTAGCAATTTTGAAACAATTTACTTCGTTTTTAATGTTTTTCCTTTGAATTGTTTAAAAGTTATTTTGAACGATGCGTAGTGCTAGTGTGGGAGATTTGGAGTCAACCGCGTGATCACTTTGAAGAACGAACTAATTGATCTTTCTTAGATGTCGTAAGCCGCTTATTACAAATGATCATCAGCTAAGCTTTTGAAGTCTTCATAATAATCTAAATTTAGGGGGTTTTATTATGTCACAAAGAATTGCCACAATAACTTTCACCTTGTAACGGGGAGATGCCTCTTGATATTGAAGCGTTTCAATTGAACCTAAAGGTTGATTGGAAAACATACCTAATGGCAAACTTAAAGTCCACTTCATGTGCAACACTAAATAAATTATGAATAACCTCTTGTCAGACTTTAGGAAGAAACTCTAGTTTTCCCAAATAAGATAAAAGGTAGGATTAAAAAGATCGGCCACTACGTTATTAGAATGGCGAACATCGGATTTCCCCTGGGATGGCGGAGGTTAGACAACACAGCCATTCCTAGTGCCATAAATTAATGTGTACAGTGTTTTAGGCAACTGCAAAAAGGCCGTTCTTCTTCATGGGAATAAAATAAAAAAATATTTCTATAGATAATTATAATAATCCATTCTGGATCCTAAAGATATTACTGAAATTTACGCATTTGAATTGTGGTAAATCTCATAAATACTTTTAACAACGATTCGATTCATAAATTAGTACCTACCGACAAGATTAAGGTACGTTTGCGTGTGTGTGATGTTGCATGTGTGGCGCCAATTGCTATATACCATCGTTATGGGAGTGTCAAGTGGTTCCCTAAACGACCAGTAATCAGGCGGAAAACTTATTTATAGGTCTGATTAAATAAAATCATAAAAAGGACATGACGGGTAATACGAGCTAAAAACATGAGTCTCTCTATAGGTTTAAAGTTAGTTAAAATTACTTAAGTAATTTGAAATCTCACCGTGAAAACTTAGGTGACGTAAGCTTGAAGTGATCTGTCATTCCACCTGGTGCTAGGGATTGACACTAATGACAACTCACTGCACCTAAGTTTGCACGGTGTGATTTTTACAGAAACGACCAGGTGCAGTGTGCAAAGTGCAAATGCAGTTATTAATCGTTCTTTCTCTATAGGGAGGAAGATTTTGACGCGCAAAAAATACTTAGTATATCATACAACGCACTACCTAAAGATATGTCTATGATGTTAGACAAGTAGAATGTTTGTGAACTGTGCTTGTGCAAGTAAGTTAGGAGCCTTGACCCCCCACTCATTACTACTTCAGTGAGATCATTTGACAAACACTACACGTTGGATAATCACTCTTTTTATGGCATAGTACTTAGTAAGTTTGTAAAAGATGTTCACACGTTTCCTAAACGTAGGTAGGACTTTGCAAAACAGTCAGGCCTTACCAGCTGGCAGACAAACTGCGGTGTACATAATTGTCTGCCAAAATGGACAACAGAATTTAATGCAATAATTTCCGATACATACTCGAGTTCACCAAGAGTCAAGTGGAATGAGCCATCATTCAAATTGATATAAAATAAATTATGCTTGTAAATCCCAAATTATTCTGCGTATTTCGAAGCGCAATTTATTTTATCTCAATTTGGATTTTAGCTAGAATGGTGTCAGTTTGGTGTTTAGAGTGTGGTGGTATTATTCTTAGATAGCTTTTCTTATCTTGTAGCAGACCGGTGTTTCTTAAAGGGTCATAGTTCCATCCGACAATGGACATGATAAATCATAACTTTCAGAAAAAGTGTATCTAAGTACCTACATAACTTTTGTAGTGGTCATGTTTTCAAGAGACATCGTTATGTCAAGTATCCTATTGTGTCTGTTGTGCGACTTGGGACAGATAAAAATAAGTTAGACATGAATGTCACGTTAAAAAGTTTACCCTCTTGCACAATAGTTGGCATTGACATCGAAGTAGAAGTCGCCATGGCTTCGTTGCGCAGGTGGCGCCCAGAAAACCCTGTAAGACACTTGTCTACCTTCATAGGTACAACCCAGGCTTGTAATAATAATTTCAATCAGTATAATTAGTAAGGTTTTCACTTCAACTACACAAAAAATACATAAATTTTATGTTTTGTTATTACTAGAGATCGAATATTCGGATGCATATTTACCGAAAGTTAATATTTGGCTAAGAAATTATGGAAGTGGCTTCTTAATAAATAAAAAAATTAACATAAATCCCGGAATTCCATAATATCCGGGAATGCACAACTAATCAGATACATGGTATGGAAATGACTTATCAGCCCTCTTATGAAGGTTACTTTTGAGGTGTGAACATAAAAATTTATATACCCACTAAACATTTTTTTACGAAACTCAAGACACCGAGTTGTTTGTCGCTATGTGCTATGCCAATTCGGCAACCTACTTTACAACATTAGCTAGCATTTCCATAGATAAAAAGTAGGTACTAAATTTATCAATTCCAGAGTCGCGAGATTTTTGCGATCGATACAAAAGTGCATTCCATATTAGCCAACACCTGAACGTTAGTAAATATAATACATTCGATTCTTTAATCACAACTCTTAAAGTCGATCCGGGAATCCCGGGATTTTTTCGATACAAAAGTGCATTCCATAATAGCCAACACCTACACTTTAGGTAAATACGCATCCGATTATCCGATCACTGGTTATTACCGTCTACAACATTATGAGGTAGTCCTTTCGGTTCGTGAAAAAATATAAATATGGCAGTAACAGAAAGCGGTCGGTAATTATGTTGCGAGAATGGACCAGGGGGCCTACCACCAGCTCAAAAGCAGTACCTATTATTTTAATATTACTTCAGTGGGAGAAAGAGATGGAGCTATACGTCCTGTAGAGCTTCAATATACTGCTTTATGAGTTTGTGGTAGGCCCCCTGAACCTTTTTCCATACATCGAATTACTCTAAAAAAGAACTACTGCTGTAAAATTCCTGATGAAAACAATATTGTGAATCACTATTCCTTAATAGTGGTTCAACCCATCTGTTAACTGGACTGACAAAAATTATAAACTGATGTTTTTCCACGCTTCATGGCACAACCACCTTTCTTTCTCATTTTTCCTTTCGCAGGTCTGCTGGAAGAAATTTCTTAAGAAGTATGCAGTACTTTTGTACTCAAAATTATAATTATGTCGTATCTCTCATACCATACCATAGATAACTCAATTGAATACAAATCCCATATTACTAACTCAAAGCTTGCGATAACAAAACAAACTTAGGTCAGTAGGAAGTAATAGAAATTTGCAAACTTTTCCTTATATTTTGCTAAGTCGTTCATTAATACTCAGTGAATATACTTACTCAATTTAATACAGTCCGCACGTGTAAGAAAACACGCAAACATTGCTTAATTTGTTGAGCGAAGTGATAAAAGTTAATCGAGGAGAATGAGCGAGTACTTCGTAGGAATTTAGGAAATTATTATTTTGCTTAGAAACTCTTCTGTAACTGTTTCGAATGTTCTATACCTAACTTTGTTATGATCTGTTTTAGGAGATGCACATATGTACATATTATACATAATTAGATCTAACACAAGCCAGGTTTGTCGATTTCGATAAGTCATAGCCATCCTTACCTGCTGTCTCTTGGTACAACCAACTGTTTTTTACTTGTGTAATGTGTATGTCTACTGTATTTATTTGTGTGTGGGCCGAAATTAAACATTCTAGACCTAAGATAGATTATTATGTTGGAAAATCTCAAACGGTCACTAACAATAAGTGAGAAGCTTACAATGAATTTAAATGATAAAAGATCCGGATTTAGGGAAAACATTCTAGGTACTAAATATTGTGGGTTTCTTCTTCTTTTAACTAAATTTGATGTGCTTCGTTTACTATGGTGTATTCAATTAATTCAACTGTAGGCGTATCCTTTTAACAACTAATTCTGATGTTCTACTCGATTTGACACAGAACTAGGTAGGTACTGCCTTCGCACGTAGCTACTGACGTTTCATAAGTAGGGACTTTAAAAATGTTTGATTTGTTAGTAAAATAAAAAATTACTAAGTATTCAAATGATGGAAGCAGAAGAAATTGTCAGAATCTAGCTAATTAGAACAAAATTATTCTTTAGCCTTAACCAGAGCAACCGCAGGGCAACCACGCTGATTAAAGACATGTAGGACGTCTTGCTCCATCGGAACAATCTTTGTTTAGAAGTTGAATGTTACCACAACCACAATTTTTGTTGCCGAAGGCGGAAGTATACAATTAGATGCCTTAAGTCTTAAAAATAGGAATCAGTACAGTTACTGTGATATACTTACATAAAAACAGCCTATTCTGAAAAGTACGAATAAAGTTAAGGTAGAAAAAAAATACATTTTACTCAACCTAGTCATCAAATCAAGACCCCAAAATACTTAAACACTAGAAAATTCCAATAACCTAACAATACTAAATCAGTCACTTATCATTGTCATCTTATAAAGCGACTTCCATTTTAATAGCAACGCTAATAAATATAATCAATTACCGTGATATTTCTAGAATACTCCGAGCCTAACTGCACGTGTCAGCTGTCTCGACTCGGTCTAACAATAATGTGACACTGACCTTGACCTCAGCTGTTTAGAAAACAACTAGCACACTGCATTCCTCATATACTACTAGGTAGGTATCACTTCCTACTAGTTAGTCTAGCGTACTGCTTTATTAGACATGGGACAATATAGTCGAAATCAGTGCTTATGTGGATGAGACTAGTTACGCCTTACCGGGAAAAATTTTAGCAAAGGGGAATCAACAATTTTTAAGCTGAAAATGACGGTGTTTTTGTTGACACTGTGCCGGGTGATGACGATGCAGCGGTCAACAGTTTTGAAAATTCAGCCTTGGTACTTCAATGGTTGCATAATCTGACTGCTGACAAATCTTGTCGCTCAACGGCACAATACATAAGGGGGTTTAATAATTTGTCATGTTTGACATTCATTTATTATAATTATTAATCAATCAATCAATCATTTATTTTGTTAAACATAGGTATGGTTACAGATAGTATAGTCTGAAATATGCGCACTATGTTTTGCCAATATTTATGGCGTACAAAATTAACACAAATAAGTAATTATATTTAAGGTAGCATGTCAATAGATTACATTAAAAGAAATATCTATTTAAAATAATATGTCATTTATGTAAAACAGGTCATGCAATTTTAGACAAATAAACACATTCATACTTAGTCAATAAATAAAATCATAAGTGTCTAATTAGCAAGTCGGAATCTTCATACCTCTAAAATCACAAAAACAACAACAAAACAAATCCAACAACAAATCTCTAAATCCTGCCCTTATCCCAATATTTATTTGGGGGCTCAGCATGGCTTCTACCATACCACCACATCGACCGTCAGCTCAGTAGTCAGCCCCTTTCTAGCCCTATTATAAAATGCTCATTAATCATTTATTTCCCCTACGCCATTTTTTTTATACCTCTTTGCAGACTTCACTAAATATTTAATTAATTTCACTTTATTAATATCCGACACTACAGACTACCAACTGCATTTCAAGTTCCCGCATCACAAGTTTCGAGTAGTCAGCAAATAGTATCGTCGGTCCGACCCTGACCTCAGAGCGATCGTTGCTAGGTAAACACTCGCACTGCATGTCATTACTATGTCCTGCTAATAATAGATATTATACGACTAGACCAGCCATACTTAAAGTGTGCGGAGCTCTAGGGCTCCGCAAAGCCTCCGCGAAAATATTAGCCAATGGCCTATGTTCACCAATGGACGTCATTGCACCTCGTACGAATAGTTTATAATAGTTTATTTTTAAATATTAAAATTGTTTTTTTTTTCGCTAATTTTTATTATTATTTCAAACAGTGCCAGCTCTAGTGCAAAAAAGTGAACCCTAGAGTTTATGCGAGTGTTAATTGCCCCACCAAAAACAATAAGTGGGACACAGTTGGCGATAAAACTTTGAACAATTCACTTTGCACCACCGGTAACGGATTGGTGGGGCAATCTGTTACCAGTGGCAAGCAATCTATAAAACACAGTTTTTGATTATTTTAGGGCTCCGTCAAATATTTTGTTTTCCAAAAAAGTCCGTCGCCAAAAAGTTTGAGAACCGCTGGATTAGACAATCGAGAGATCGTGCTGGAGCATTCGAGATGTTTGTAAGTCTGTTTGTCTCTAGTTGTTATTATGATACGGTTGAGGACACTAATTAAAGTACTTTCTTTATACATAGATTAATTAAGAAAGTCTACAATACCTCAAATTGTAGACTCTTTTAATCCTCCGTTATATCAGAAATACTGCAACATTAATTTTGAAATAAATATAATAAAGTTGAGTATTAATGTTAAGTACTATATATAATGTTTGACAAAAACACGATTTCATAAAAAATTCTCGACAGAAAACAATTACAAAGTTACCTCCAAACCGAACAATAAACCGCTAGTATTAAAAAGGTACTTCAAATTAGATCATGAAACTTTGCATAATTTTTATTATATTATACAAAGTAAATATAAAGCAGATACTATAGTATGTTTTTTTTATTGATTAAATTACCATTATTTTCACCGTTAAAAAGAAATTACCTAAACTATCGGCGCCTTGGAGCCTTCTCCCTGCCGCTCAGTCTCGGTCTCACTCAGTCCGTGAACAGAAGTGTGCGAGCAACATAAAGAGTGAATGTGAGATGAGGTATTATGGACTCTTAAAAAGCAATATCAATGGTATTGCAATGTTTGTATAACAACTAATGAGATTATGTCAAATAGGTAATAATGAATAAGGAAATATCATTGATAGGATAGTCAAAAAAGTCAGAAGCAGAGGTCATTTTGTATTTAAGGCACTAGGAAGTGGTGAAGGGTGGGCGTTTTGGAGGACTGTCTTATGTAATTTTGACGTTCGAAAAGTGCTGATTCTCAGCCTAGTTTGAATAAATGACTTTTGAATTTTGTTTTTTTTTTAAATTATTTAAGAAAACGGTTTTAAAACATTTGAAAATTGAGATATTTATGATGGTGAGGGCAAAGTGGAAATGTAACATTCTGAATTTTAGAAGATTATCACGTACACAGAGAGACAAAGGCAACCCAACAAAAAATATTTTTGTGCTCATTAAGATTCTTATAGAGTTCAAATCAAGTCTCTTTCAGAGAATAACGAATGAATGGCTGACAGTTCTTATTTGATGTTTTCATATTTAAATCATTGTCTCGCGACATGTGAATGAAGGAAAATATTGAATCAACAATGACAATGAAACTTGACAATGATGAGAAATTCAAACTATAATTCATAGATGTTCTTGTAATGTTGTCCGAAATATAGAGATGACTATTGTTACTATTGGCTAGAAAAGTGGATAGTGTCATGCCTCTGACGACGATTAAAGCAGCTATATCTCCAACAAAGTATTTGCCATCGAACAGCAAAAAGTTGTGTTTGTTAGTTGGCTACTTGATAAGTAAAATACTATTATCGTTCTGTTTCACTTTATTCAATCTACAAATAAGTCAATATCAACACGCAATAAAAACTTAGCGGCTCCCATTTTCACAATATTATCGAGAATTCCAGCAGCCAGCCAGAAATGTTTGATGAAATGATTGACAGACATCAAAAAGTTTTATGAAATAGATTTCAATTTAGATAAACGTAACCAGTAAAAAAACTGAATATACATTTGAAACGGTGAATTTTGAGAGAACCATTCTTCAAATTACCCGTAATTATGAGCAATAAAAATTATAAATCAAAGACGGATTAATGTGAATGATGTAAGTGTGTTAACTAATTCACACAAGAATTCAGAAGACATTTAGGAGAAATATTATATAAATTAAAGCTTTGGGTTCCATAAACAGCGGTGAACAGTCACACAACAACGGCTGTCCAAATACAGAGCGATATTTGATCAAATACACCCAGTATTTGATCAAATATCGCTCTGTATTTAACATAACCGCTAAATGAAAATCTGTCTCTTAGATTTTCATTTAGCGGTTATGTTATAACCGCTGTCATGAAGACGTCACCGCTTTCCTAGGAAACCAAAGCTTTAGCATTAGTAAATAGACATGTAGGTAGCGCACGTCAGTAGTAACCCTTGAGCCAGGAAAACCGCCCTTATTACTAAGAAATACAGCGAAGCGAAACTACAGCGCTGTCAAATTCTAATTTTGTTCTTACGGTTGACGGTAGGATTTTCAACAACGAGTTTTTCTTTTCAGAGTAATGTCATGGTTTTTGTGCAGGCCCCAGAAGTTATTTTCAAATTAGTCGTAAAATAATTGTGAGGCAAAAACTCAACAAACGAGCAGTTTTAAAAGTAATCAAGATAACATTTTTTTCCGATATTAGTAAATAAGAGATGTACAAAAAAGTTCCGGACTAATCATCTCTCGAATTATTTTAGTATCAATTTTACAAAAAAAAGTTAGTACTTATATCATGTAACAACAAAACCTTGTTTCCTTAGATTTTCAAGAAAAATGAAAGACAACATCATCGTTAAGCAAGGTCAAGTTGGCTAATTCTTCAATTATTGAAACTTAGGCGATGCATAACAAACACAATACCATACCTAATGTATTATTAGCAACATTACCTTACCACTTTCTGGGGCATCAAAACGGGGTAAATTAAATTAAATAATAATAACAAAAACGTTTTAATAGAATTAATGTAATTTATCTTGCTTCTTTTAAGTTTACCTCTCATAATATCGATCTACCTGCTTACGGGAGAAACCACATTGAATCGAAGTCTAACAAAAGAATTAATTGACAATGCTCATACGCACAACTGCACTTCGCGAAGCATTGTCGTCATGACGGGAAACACCGGAGAGAATCACAATATAGTCCCAGAGTGTGTCAGTACGTGAGAGACGGAGGCAAGTGTACCTACTGAGTATGATGTTGCTAGGTGTAGTGGTAGTGGGTAGTTATTGAATGCATTGAGAGGCTCAATTCAGAAATTTGCCAATTTAAAAAAAAAGACGGTGGGTGCAAATCCTAGATAGTGACTTATATTGTGATTGAAAAAAACATTTAACTTCATCTTCTCAACTATACAGGTAGTATAAACCAAGACATAGCGCTGTCAACAGTGACATGAAGCCGGTTTCCTAAACATGTGTGCACTTAGTGAGGTGTAGTTTGATTGTGAATGGTTGTAAATGGGTGCGTGTGAGCGTGTATGCACAGGGCGGAGGTGTAGTTTTGGCATGCTTCACTGTATTGTTCGCATCGCTGTCTTGGTTTTTGTCAAGCGCACATTTGACTTTATACTGCCTCTGTCGGTCTGTCGGTCTCTGTCGGTCGCAGTATAAAGTCAAATTAAGGCACGATTTCTATATCTGCACAATATACTACCAGGATATTATTTTACAAAAATAATAGTAGCCAAATGTCGTCATAGTAATCATGATTAATTTTGAAGTTAAGATGATGTTAACGATAAAGTTTTCCAAAATATCATCATACTAATTTCAATGAAGAAAACGCTTCAAAGAAGAGTCCAATAATGTTATGACCGCTAAAAGCTAATTAACTCCGACGAGAAACCAATTTGTCGAGTTTTAAGCATCAAAGATGTGAAATAACCGGTACTTGGTTATTCATCAGCATTTTCCTTAAATACAAACAAGTATTCTAGAATAAAAGCAAATTGAAACGATTTGTAAATTGGATTTTACTAATTATCTCTTTGATATCTGCTTAGGTGTGATTTGGTGGGTACCATCTTTGAAAGGGTAGGTAATATTATATTTTAGTTTAATATATTTCTAAAATTACATGATCTTTTAGACATTGCTTTTTTAGTACAATTAATAATTCAAACTCTGAAACGATGAAGGTTTGCCCCAGGATATATTTGGGTTTCTAATTTGCGAAGCAAAATTATAGCATAAGCGTAATCAGCCTATAATGTTCCCACTGCTGGGACACAGGCCTCCTCTCTTCGAGAGGGAGTGGGCTGTAATCTACCACGCGGGTCCAGTGCGGGTTTTTAGATGCCTTCGATGTTTTGGTTCTAGGACATGTCGGTTTCCTCAAGATGTTTTCCAACACCGTTTTGAGAGCAGTGGTGATTAAATTACCTACTTATACAAAGTAAAGCGCCTGCCTGCGTTCGATCTCACGAACTACAACTCGTGAACAATAAGCAGTGGTGGCCCGAAGTTATAACTAACTCTTAAATACCAATTCTCTAAAAGTTAATTTGTCTAATTTCATCGTCATCTGGCAACACAGTGAGTCGAGTTACACAAGTTGTTTGTGCTTGTCTACGTGATCTGAATGGTCATGCCGTGAGCTTACGAGGCGACGACGTCGCGATTGATACATATTTACATTTTATTGCTGACAGCTTGAATCTATGACGTCACGCATCAAGGCTAAAACGACGAAACGTAAGAATAAAATTGAGCTACTTATTTTCTGGTACTTTTATAATCGGGAATTATTAGATGAGAAGTCGTTTAAGTGTAAATAGTAGTTTACCTTCAATGACCTGTATTTAAAACTGTTTTGTGGGTGTGAACAGTGGAAATTGATGAAGCCCTTTTTAGGGTTCCGTTGCCAAATGGCAAAAAACGGAACCCTTATTCAGGATTGGGACAGAAAGAACATTTATCCAATTACGTGTGTAACGATTGTTAGAGGAAACTAAAAGATTGTATAACTTTGATCGTTCTGCTCGTATTTCCTACCTTGATTTTTCCTTGTGTCCATTAATGTGGACTTGTGGAGCGACCCCCATACAACAATCAATGTCTACGGTTCGCGATAAACGTATTGGGTCATTGCTGTCCATTGCCGCGTAACAATTTAATCTGTTGAAAACGAAAGCTTTGAAAATGATGATTATTTCTGCTCTTAGAAAGCTCTTTTACAAAGTTGAATTACTAGTCTTTAGCAGCCATCAAATATAAATTATTAGAAACTCCCCAAAGTGAACAAATGAATTAATTATTAATATTCCATCATTAATATAGGTACCAAAAGTAACAGGATGTTTACATATTATTCAAATTAATTAAGCGAATATATCACGTGATAAAATACAAGCGACATTCACAGAACAACATATAACTACAAAGTTTGGAACAACGGACGTGTGGTGCAGTCGCCAAATATGAGTAAACTTGCACCGGATACAACAAGTTAAGCAACCACTTGCGAGCGCTACGGGGAACTGGACATATAGCCTTAGAGAGTACACACACTGGACTACTGACCAATGCAATGGCCAGATTTGCTAAAGCAAAACCAATCCTGAGTTTTTGTACTAGTGGCTAGAAGTGCGACTGCAGAGAATGGAGTCCTGAGCACGACCCCTAGGCCAGGCACTGTCATAAGGTTTTTATCATTTGATTTTTCATGGTCCGAAGAAGTTCGAAGCTTTGTACTAATCGGATATCAGTAATTATCGCTTTTTAAGCAGTGATAGACTAAGCAGTGATAGAACTAAAAAAGGAAAGTCATCACTATCATAGAATGTGTGTACTCTTTAACAGCAGCATATCTGAAGTACTAAATAACGTAGTTACGTCAACAACTCGATTAGTATTCCGCGCGAGGGACAGAGCTTTACGAGTTATTTGTGCCCTGTACTGTTACTTCATGATAAGGTTCATCGAAATAAATCATCATACCAGCATAAGAGCTTCCACGAATCACATTGCTTAACAAAGGGCGTGATTCCCGTATTTTTTAAAACTTTCGCAATCTATCTATAAAAAAACTTGTTGTAAAAAACCTTTTTTGACATTGAGTGTTGCTGAGATGAGAACTTGATTTTGAACGTATTTTATTACGGAAATTGGCGTTCAGTTTCATCATTCTCACTGTTTTGCAGACTCGCTAATTTTCTGACCATGGTTTGCATACAACACGGGCAAATAGGATTTCTATGAGTGATATAGAACAGCGTTAAGCTTAGAGTAGACTTCTTATTTACACCCCACAATCTATGATCATCTTCCATGAGCGTTGAGCTTTGTTGTTACATAGATCAACAAAACTCGTCACCTAACAAGAGCTGTACATTCGTTCTGGGATGACTACTACTCATAGAAAATGTTTTATCTGAAGAGAAGAGAGAAGTACCTATGGAAGAAGAAGACTATTGCGCCGACGCCAAATAAATTGGGATGACAGTAAGAGAATGATGATATTTGAAAACGTTTTATGCGAACGACACTCTCGCCGAAATAAGAACTAAAGTTTGTCTATATTCAGCGTCGATTGATAGAACACTATCTTCTCAATGAACCTCGCTATATCAACGGTACAAAAATCACAAAATGTATCTATTCCTATTCCAATATTGATAAGGGGACTATGGGGCTGACGTCACCGAGTCGACCCCGATTGCTTCCCGACCGATCCTTTATTAAACACGTTCAAGTTCGAAGTGATTTTTATAGTAAAGCTCGGCCTTCAAGAGGCAAGGCTGCCTAAGTAAGTAGGTAGTATTCTTTGTGTTCTAGAAAGAAAAGATTGTTATGCTACACAAACAAGACTTTTCTTAATTCTTTATAAATTTTTGTGGAGACAAATGACTTCGACATTTTAATAACTTGTCAACAATTTTAGTAAAAGACCGTAGAGTTTATTAATAACCGTCTTGCTGTACCAATTGGTGACAAGTTGACAACAGTACCATAGAAGCATGAAACTTGAGCTGATGAAAACATTAATAACACTTTCCTCGTAACAATTTCCTTTCCATTTTCCTCTATAAATACTATTCCCATAGTAAATAATGCCAATGATTACATTCACGGAGCTATTATCTTTTTCACTGATCAGCAGATTCCGTACGTAAAGCAGTACTATAGTATGTTTATTTATTTGTTGAGGAAAATACTCGTGATCGCGTGCCACCCGTCTAGCAGCCTATTGGTCACTTTTATTAACCTATTATTTCAACTGTTTGCAATATCTGCGGTTTATTATAAATAACAGTAGGTATTGCTTTGAATTATGATAAACAGTTTAGTGATGGAAGGAAACTATGACAATGGTGTGATGACTCAGGTGTACTTTGTACTTTATAACTGTACATTTTTTTTTCGCGACGCACCCCTCACCAGGTCCGAAGGTATCCTAATATTATATACTATTTAGATAAAACTTGGTGCTAAATCTGACGTCGAACTTTAAAATAAAGTGCAGCTCCTATACACATATTAAGTTGTAGCGAAGTGGTTTTTTATCAGTTTTTTCCGTAACGTTAATAAATTCACAGTTTGCTTGAACAATAATTATAAAAACATAATGTTATATATCTATCCGGATACAAAAAACATGTATTAAATACATAGGTGCCAAAGATCACCATCTGCTGTCTTTGCGTATGACTCCGGAGCACATTATGATGCACATGTTCTGACACTTCGCAACACTTACATCACTAATGTTCTATTAAACAAACACTCGGTCGTTGAGGAAAAACTAATGCAACTTTTTGTAGGTTGTATAATATAGGTACGTATGTATGTTATACAATGCATATCCGGGTATTTAGACAGGTGCATTAGTCGATACATCTTCCTGGTATCCGGAATTTAATCTGTCATGTCAAATTATAAAGTAAGATTGGTTATTATGATATTTGTCAAAAAAAAGTGCCGAAATAAATAAAAATACCTTTTGGCACATTAGGATCCTTGAAAGAGCACTTAGTTTCAAGATTCCGTAGATCTCATGACCTTCAAAATGAACAGACTTTGCTGTTTCACGTTACACAATGATCAACCAAAAAAGCCCTGAAAATTAAGACAAAAATAACCAGTCATTGTGATTTTAATGTTTCTTTTTTGTCATCAAACATCAGAAAATTATACGATTGTAACATAAGTAACTAACCTGTATTTATTTCGATCGGAAACTAGAAGCAAAGATACAGCAAGAAACTGAACAAAGCAATAGTTTCGAGTTTTCCCATTTTCATTAGAATTCTCATAGTTCATAGTTGTTAGCAACTTGTATTGACCGACGAAACATTGCGAAACGTGACCTATTGTTAGAATGAAAACCTGCAGGTAACAAGTTGACATCGACTCGGAACGTACAATGCTATTTCATTGAAGGGTAGGTATCTATCTCCTTCTAATTGCAACTTCTGGCTTAGAAAGTAAAATAATGGATAGGTACAGCATTTTTTAAATGACAGAAGGAAATGTCTAAGTACTTGTATAAATAATCACACAAGTACCTCATAATTTTCTTTAGATATTATTTTGTGTTTATAAAATTATCTGCATTGGCGACATCTAGTTTTCACGAAGGTCAAAGAGGTCACCTTTATTCAACAGTTGCTTGTTTTACTTCATACAATATTTACATAATTATCACACTCTGTTGTGCAGAAATTACACGAAATTACAGTGGCCATTTATCGAGATTTGACTGACAGGAATGAAAAGAGAGGTTGCATAATACAGAGCCGCGTCCCCGCTAGAGCCGCGCGGCTTGGCGTCACAAAGCCGCGCGCCCTAGTGGGGACGTGCTTATATCATGACAAACTGCTACAATTATATAGTCAACTAGCGGACCCGACAGACGTTGTCCTGTCTACACGTCATTAATTTGAAAATTTCAAACTTTTTTTAAAATTAAAATTCGAATGTTATTTAAAATTTGACACTGCGATGGTAGCGCCGTCTGTCGGATCCAATGTAAAACATTCCAAAATCAACAACTACTAATAAATTAAAAATTAATTAAAAAAACCTTGTCCAGCGGACAAAATTGTGAATCTAAACCATTCCCAGATCCCCTTGAACACACACAAAAAATTTCATCAAAATTGGTCCAGTCGTTTGAGAGAAGTTCAGTGACATACACACTCACAGAAGAATTATATATATAAAGATAGCGGACCCGACAGACGTTGTCCTGTCTACACGTCTTTAATTTGAAAATTTCAAACTTTTTAAAAAATTAAAATTCGAATATTATTTAAAATTTGACACTGCGATGGTAGCGCCGTCTGTCGGATCCAATGTAAAACATTCCAAAATCAACAACTACTAATAAATTAAAAATTAATTAAAAAAACATTGTCCAGCGGACAAAATTGTGAATCTAAACCATTCCCAGATCCCCTTGAACACACACAAAAAATTTCATCAAAATCGGTCCAGTCGTTTGAGAGAAGTTCAGTGACATACACACTCACAGAAGAATTATATATATAAAGATAAGTAAATGTCAATAGAATACTCTAAAGCTCAATCATATAATTTCAATTTCTAAAACTGTATGTGATTTTTGTTTGTGTATATCTTAGTGAATAAGTCGTAAAGTGCCATAACAATAAATAAATATAATGGATCAAGCGCCTGATTCAGAAGGCAGTACTCCTCGATACGGCTCGCATTGTGAGGAGGTTCCTGTCTCTGCAGCCCTAACCACCGGTAGCTTGGACCCTGCTCCCGACACCGGCGGACCTCTATTTTTTATATGTTTTTTTAATTCTTTTATTTTAAGAAATATTTAAAAATGTAACTTAATAAGAACTAGAATGAATAAACGAATAAATATAATAAGTCGGATCTGTTAATCAATAGGCTAATTAATTGATTCGATGAACATAATCACGGTAAAAATATGTGATCATGTGTGATTTGTTTTTTGCCTGGAAAAATCCAAGTGTTGGCCACGGTTTAAAAAAAAATTGATTTATAAAAAATAACACATCTTTTAAGATCATCGTAAGTGATGCCTATGTCTTCGTAAGTACTGCATTTATCAGTATCCTGCAAAAATATGGGAATATCTGTCACATAGGTACAATCAGCGAACTTCAATTCCAAATTCACAGAAACTCGACTAGATCCGATTCGACGTCAGAAACTTTAAAATAACGAACAAGTTCAAAGTATCAAACGCTCCTCCTCGTGCAGTATGTCGATTTCTCTCCTTTTGTGAGTTCTTCTTAGCTTAGTTGAAGTAACTTAGACCTTGAAATTATTATGTTTTTTTTTACCCACATAATATTCAGTACCAGCGCAAAAACATTTATTTTTACAAAAATAGTTTGACTGAAAAGCCTACCTATTACCTAATGAAGAAAATAAATTATACGAAACACCAAGATAAATAGGTACTTAAATGGCAAACTTAAATTAGTCTGTAGAGACAATCCTCTCGTCAACGTATTAAACTTACTTTTTACACGTTTTGATAAATCGCTTCCACAGTTGAAGGAAACATACAGGGTACATTTTTAACCGAAGTGCGCAAACGTAAACACGTGACTTCACTCATCATTATGAACAACTTTTACTATGGGACCAAACCTGAAATCGCGAAAAAAAACCTGCTGTTCCATACATTATGTGATGTTCCAAATAATATTCGTAGGCCGTTCCATACATTTATGTTCGCATAACTCCTCAAAATGTAGGAAATAGCTGTTTTTTTTTCGCGATTTCGGGTTTGGTCCCATAACAAAAGGTGTTCATAATGATGAGTAATGTCACGTGTTTGAGTTTGCGCACTGGTTAACAAAAAATCCTGTATAATACGAACAACGTTAAAAAATAAATATATATAAAAAAATACACAGTTTTAAATCGTGAGAAACAATACCTCTTCCTACATAGGTCGCGCACCTGTGTCAGTACATTAATTATTCATCAAGGAGTATTCTGAACTAACCTAGATATTAGTTATAGCCCAGAAATTGATTCCTATTCGATGTTTCCAAAGTTGATACGAGAAAGACAAACATATTATTTCCTGTCGTTTACGATTTTAAAAGGGTTTTTTAGCGAAGTTATGGGCATAAAAGAAACCCTTAATGTCAGTTATTCTCATCGTTAATATCCTTCTATAAAACTGCAAAAAATATGGCGGCCATACCTACCCATATGAAAAAAAATCTAAAAGGGCTATAAAACGATGGTGGGCCTTGTAATAATATTGATATATTATAATATTCCACCCGCCAGAACTGTGTAATATTTACATCAGAAAGGAACTTTTCCGTGTATAGGGACAGCGCACGCTGATATCATAATAATTTACCGTATATTATTTTCGTGTAGGTACCTCTTTTCTCCCGATGAGTTCAATAGTAAACATATTAATACATAAACATTAAATTAATTATTAACTACTATAATCACAATAAACCACAATTTTCCTTAATCACAGAGCACAAGGCCAAGTATTTATGTTCACAGACACCACATTGTAACTCCACAATGATTTTGTTGTAGTTATCACATTATGGCTGTCAAATATTTACCTGTTTTGATTAATTTGGCAATATTACTGTATGAAAATACGAAGTGTGACCCAACTAGCGAATTAAAACATTGATTATGAAATGAAATAATTAATATCGTAACACCGAATATTTAGTTTTAGATGTAAAAATGCATTTGGAAACTTTTCAAAAGCCTTTTTTACACCTAAAACGATTACAACATCAAATTCAGAGTAATAATTGCAATTAATTAATAATATTTTAGTTCACTAGTTAGCCACATTTCATATTTCCATACAGCAATATTGACAAAATATGCAAAACATCGAAATTTGACATCTATTTGCGGCGTTGCCAACTTTCAGAATAAACGCTAAACCGCAAAGACTCAAACCAAAAAATGATCATAGAGTAAGTCAGTCTTGACTGAATTGTTTATGGAATCAATGGCGTATGCTCCGGCCACCGAGAGAATGCATTCCTGACTCCTGTCAGTTGGACACGATTAAGCACTAAAGTTCGCAAAGTACCTACGTATTCTTTTGTACCTACTCAGCGTTTGCAGTACTTTCACAGTTGTTTCTCCTCTGATTTTGCATCACAGTAATCTTTATCGTTGTTGCTATAAGGTTGCTGTCAGGTTTAAAATATCTGTGCAGGGACTGTACATTTATGTACTGTACTAACAGGTGTTTAGGTATAGCCACTCGTATTGTAAAGTGCAGCTTGTTCCTAGCACGGCGGGCTGTGCTGGCGCCGCTGTTGCGGCTGCTGAGACCCTCAAGTGTCTCAAATACTGTAACCTTATAGGTAACTACAGCTTTGAGCCGTTTGGGGTCGAAACGCTCAGATCATGGGGCCGGAGTGCACGTCTCCTTTATAAGGAAATTTTTCGCCGACTGGTCAACACTTCACGTGACCAAAGGGCTGGCTAGTTCTTTGGCCAAAGAATTAGCATTGCCATTCAACGTGGCAATGCTGCCAGTCTTCTGGGCACGTTTCCCGATGACAGCGATGCGGACGAATTTTTTTTTTTTTTGGGTGCGTAATTAACAAATAACTTCTCCCGCTCTGGGCGCAAAAAAAAAAACCCACCTGTGTTCCTTCGGTTGCCCTGTTGCCGGGGGCCACGATGTCCCAATCGGTTTTCTTCGAACCCCCGGCATGCATTGGCCCTAGCGGACCCCGTCAATTCTGCTGACATCTCTTTGAGGCGCGCGTGGAACATAACGCGCCGTCGACCCGGGCTTGGTCCTTATCGGACGGCGAGCTACCCATTGCTCTCCGTCTGCAAGCCCGCGCCTACAGTGGCCGGAAATCGGCTCGCGATTCCCGCCCCGGGCGTCTCCTCCTGCGGCGGTTAGGGGCGTGAGGGCGCGAAATTTGCCTCTCCCTCACATACTTCGACGCCTAAGTATCGTTTTGTTTTTATTTTTATTTATACAGATAGTCTTTTAATTTAGTACCTAGTGTAAATAGTTAGTTGTGTTAAAAACTAAAGTTATGGTGTTTATTAATTTTAATTTAGTGTTAATTTAATAATTAAATATAATATATTTATAATAAAGCCTATACTGTAAGTTCATTTCAAATAAAATGATAACGTTCACATATAAAAAAAATGTATACATGTAATAGAAATTGTATACGAGTTATAGATATTAATAGATTTACCTATAATCATACTTCGCAAACCGCTAAGTTTTTTTAATGTTATAAATGCTTGTACGAGTACTATCTCTACTATTCTATTTATCATAGAAGGGGCGGTAGGTACCTATACAGTACTGTACAAAATGTTTACCACGTTTAGCTCTAAAACAGTTCAAAATAAATTCTAGTCACGACACAGAGAAAATGTAGCTTGAAACGAGAGTAAATAACTAAACACACAAACACTTCACTCCACTTTGCATACACTGTAGGATATTACAAAGCATTTAACTTAGGCGTTTTTAATGATTTTTCACCTATCTACACATTTTACATCAATTCATCATTACACGGGACCATTTTCTGCGGTAAAGTAATACACATTGTATAAAAAGGGTAGCGTGGGAAGAAAATGTTAATAAATAAAATGTCACAATTCCAATGCTCTTTAGGCATTGTTTGTATGGGAAACTCGGGTGAACTGGAACTATTACTCCAGGCTCCATTGAATATGGAAAAGTTCTAATGGCCTTACAGTTCGTAAATGCTACTGAGCTCCGCTGGTCGCATTGATGTCGGATAAAGTATTATAAATTTTTCATTTAGAACTGACTGATTGACTTTATAAGTATTTATTTACTCCTGGCAGTTTGTTATAATTAATTAAATACATAATACATCACGCCTCTTTTCCCCGAAGGGATAAGCAGAGGTGTACCTACATACATCACACACCCACATTTAGTCAATTATGTTTAAATCCCATGTAATAATCATTATCATATAAAAACCAGCCAAGTGTGTGTCGAACCACGCACAATGAAGGGTTCCGTAGTTGAGATAAATTTATCCCAAGAACAAACTTAACTTTGTAGTTGAAAAACATGCCATACGGAATGTATGGGAGAACATGTTTTTGCAACTGCAAATGTAAATTGGTCGATTATTACTCGTTAACTTGTAGAGCCTACTTAGTTGTGATAGTTGTCCTTTTAATTTCGTTATATTTAGGTATTACTGCCGTGAATTTTTTCACATATTCAAAACCTACCATTTAGATGACAGGGAACACTTGACTCTAACAAAAAAATTCAAAACGGATCCCTGAATCCAAAAATGGTTTGTACAAACTCACAATATTTTTGAACGACCTTTTCAACGACACCCCACACCATGAGATAGAAGAGTAAAAAAATACATCCCTACTTTATGTGTAGGGGAGGTAAAGGCAAAAAAAGAAAAAAAAATTGTCACCACGTGCTTATAAGAATAAATAAACTCGCATTACTTGGTCAAAACAAAAGCTATATAAAGTTATAAGCTATATAAAATTAGTCAAAGCAAAATAAAGCTACAAGTACGTAATATAAATAATCGACAGCTGCACGTCGTGACTGTGACAAGAAGACTTCCACTCGGCATGTTGCTGTGCTAGGGGGACCCACAGCACATCGCTGATCAACCCCCTCACGGCTCGCTGCTCGACGGCGTACAATCATAATTTCTCCCGCGGTCCGCTCGACCGTGACCACTCATAACCACTGAATAACCCTGCACGCATCGCTTCCTGTTTTCCATCGACGATTTCCCGGCTTTCCCCCGGGGCCGGGGGGCACGGGGTAGTCGAGCGTGAACAACCTACTTAGTGTTTAGAGCTTTGTGTGTGATCGGTTAATCAGATGGTTGGTATTGTATTGTTGCATTATGTAAGGTAAGCTTAGTGTTATGTTTACGTTGTTTTAATAGTGTCCGACCGAAAATGAATGTTAAGCCGAAAACGAAAAAAAGAAGCTTCAGCTTTAGTCTTATTTTTAGCCGAAAATCAAGCAGAAAACAAAAAAATATTAATATATCCGCTGTACACTGAAATCTTGTTTGTTTTTTTACACCTAGGGAGAGAAAGAATAAAATATATAGGCTTTAAAAGAAATAAAACACGATAAACGTATTGGCCGAAGCTTCGGCTGGTTTATGGCCGAAAACGAAAATATGGCCGTATCATGGTTTTTTAGCAAAAAATGGCCGAAAACGAAAACAAGGCTTCGGTCGATCACTATGTTATATTTCAAAGGGGCAAAGTATTTTTAAGGTCGTTCGATAAATTTTTGACATTTATTGTCGCTGAGATAAGATTGCGCCTGTAATTTAAACGTTTTTAAAATACGAGAATTATTACAAATTACAGAATTATTAAACTTTTACTAACTTTTTAACTGTGAAACGTTTTGTTTGTAATGTTATTATATTGATCCACATACATATAAAAACTTACAAAAAGGCTAGTGCCTTACATTTCATTCCCATTGCTGGGTCTCAGGGCCTCCTCTGCAGAGAAGGAGTGGGCCATAGGAACCTAAAACACCACGCGGCTCAGTGCATGATGGTGAATGTCACATAATATTTGGTCGGGGTACTACTTTCCCACGAAGTGTTTATCTACCTACCTTTATTTCGTTAGAATTACCAGCCCAATCTACAATTTGATCCTACACCGTTGCAACCTTCAACCTGCACTGACCTTTTCTCCGGTAGGGTCTCTGAGGTCAAACCGACACGTGTCTCGCAGAGATGTTAAAGCAAGCATTAAGCGTAAAGCTAGGCTCCACGACTCCTGCCGTGGGTGTTGCCAAGTGGGTGGTACTTACTGGTGCTGGGATTGCACTTTTAATTATAGCTCAGTATAAATTACGATAATTCGTTTCCTATTTTTGAAAACTAATTTTGCAGAAATTTTACAAAATTGTTTAATCTGAAAATGTTGGTGACAAAAGACGGCTCCATTAGCAGGTATAGTGGCTTTTCTAAGGCCCACTTGCGCATTCATGGGTTAGCTAAGTAACTCGGAGTTAAGATGCAGATATATGACAGTGACCTTGAGTGGTTAGCTTGCGTGTTCTGTGCTGAGCTCACGCAACGCGTCGTATGTCCACCCAGTAATAGGACTAGCCCATCGGAGCGCTGTCCCAAATTAGACGCATTTTTAATTCATTATACATAAAACTAAAGGTATTTTAGTAAAACACGTATTACTAAAAGATAAATAATTAATTATCTTTAAAATGGTGAAAGTTTCAAAAAATACACGTGATAAATTTTGCGTGATTTTCAGTTTTTTATCCGCGTTAGACATAACTTTACAAATTAATTTCACTATGTAATATAAACATAATCTAAAACATTCGTATAAAAGTTATTGAAAAAATGCTCTTACTTTACATATATTTTTTTCCAAATCATTAACACTACTATTTTAGGCGTGATCTTCAGTATAAAATCGTTAAAAGTCGGTTATCGTCGCCTCAACAGCTAACTCAGGGTTAATCCAAAGAGAATTATTGGATTAACCCTGAGTTAGCTGTTTACTCCGAGTTAGCGCAAGTAGAATTTTGCGATCAAATCAATCCCCACAAATAAATAGAGAGGTTGAAGTATTTCCTGTACTCCATAGGTTTAGATAGTTAAATAAGGGTAAACAAAAAAAAAACACCGGACAAGTGCGAGTCAGACTCGCCCAGCGAGGGTTCCGTACAAAATATGGTGCATATTATAAATGGTTCAGGAATCGAGTCTCGCAGTTTTTTCCGAGCTTTTCCCGAAATTTAATTTCCAAAACCTATTATTATATTGATTATTGTGTTGATAAGTGAAATTGTGGTAATACTAACAGTTCATACCTAAATTAGTTAGGTAACCTAATCAAAGTTGTTTTTTTACGTATGACGTATATATTATATTTATAGACTATACTTTTTAGGATTTAATAACAAATGTATAGTTTTCAGACTTTTCCCTGTACTTGTAGTATAAGACGATATTACTTGCCTTTCATAGTTCTAGGTCAACGGAAAGTACCCTATAAATTTTGATTCCCTTGAGAGTGTCGAAATATACGTTTTTTGCGGCATAAACGGCCGTATCTTTTTTTACGTTAACTTAGAAGTTTGATTTTTTTACAGCTTCAAGGGACTTTAGATTTGAATATGTGGTTTTAATTTCAATTCAATACCTTCACGCGTTTCCGAGATAAAGGGTTTTGACAGACAGACAGACGTACAACAAAGTGAACCTAAAAGGGTTCCGTTTTTTTCCTTTTGAGGTACGGAACCCTAAAAACACGTGACGAGACAGCTGTCAAGTAACCGACTAAACGTAATACATGTCACTTCAGTTGCCATGCTACGGCACAGTTGTACTCCTCAATTTAGCAACGTTATAATTCTTTGACGTTTAGAGTTTAGACTCTTTACAATAAACAGATTACAAAATATTATATTAAGTATTATTATAAATCTAACAAAAAAATTGTGCTCAAGCAGTTACATCTACGAAAAGTAGTTAAGAATAAATGATAAAGTTTAACATACATTAATAAAAGAGGAAGATAGTAAAAATCTCAAATAAATGGTATTTAGTTTTATCGTATTTTTAAACAAGAAAGTGTCATCTATAAAAGCCCTTTTTACGATTTGTTTACCTTTATTTAATTACCTAAACCAATGACGTATGGGTAGAAAGCCAAAAAAACTTGCCAATTTTAATGGCGAAAGGTGATAGCTAGTATTGTGCTAATTTTCCTTGGTAAAGTTTTGCGTTTACATATAAAAGACGACGAATTATTATTTATGGCTAATTCAAGCCCAATCGACGATACAACCAACATACAAGTTTTAATACGAGCTAACCCTTAATAAAAATGTATGTGTGAACTCCGAGAGTTTGTAATCTCCCCGGGGAGGCACGTGCCCCGACTGTAACAAGTTATAAACTGATCCTGAATTTTAATATAGAGGCGATTAGGGAGGTGGATTCAATGGACTGGGGAATATTTACCCTATGAATAGAAAGCTGGAAAATTAAACAAGTATTTGCGAGTATAACGACCGGTTGCTATGTCCAAACGAATCGTTCTGCATACTAATCGGAGCTTTTAGATATGAAGGCCTTTATTGACTGAACTTTTTACTTTTATTAACTCAAAAGTTAGAAAGGTCTTCTAAGCTCACCAAAAGATAAGCTTTTTTATTAACATAGAAAATACATTTTATCGTGATGTATGTGACGTTTCTTCAGTAATCATATTTTACTAAGTTTAGTGTACCTATCATTCATTCGTAAACCATGCCCTTAAGCATCCACTAGGTATTTAACACGGGCGTGCTTATAACTGGTGAAGTAAAACAAATGCGTATTTGACTACAAACAAACTTTATACAAGATGAAAGGACCTATCATAAACAGCTATTTAGAGGTGAACAGTTACTTACAAATTGTTTCATAAAGGAACGCGTGAGCCGTGATATCACGCCCCCGGCGGCGGAAAGCCGGGATATTGCTTTCTTTATGAAGTTTACACCTCAACAATAATGTAAGGTCAAAGATTATAAAGTTTCTAGATGATCAAAAGGGAGTAAGATGTGAAGTAGAGGTACCAATTACACCAAGCCAACAAATATCATTGTGGACTTACTTAACCCAGCTATGTGGAAGTTATTTTATTTATTCTTTTATCTACTCTCATAGCGTAATATTCGAATTATGAATTTCAAAACGAGTTTATATTGACATACTTTATAAACAGAATACCGAAATTTAAAAATAGAATCATATCATAACACTTTTTCTCTAACAGAATAATGCAGTTTTTTTTTCTATTACGATACAGCGCTAATCCAAGAAGTTAATATCACCAAAGAGTTTCCATCAACGTTTGGCGGGGGACAGCAGCACCCGCTGTAGCGCATGTGCGGTGATTTGCTGGTGCAGGCGACATTCATTTGTTTTGTAGTACTTACTGAATTTCGTGGGATTTTTAAATTTATTCTTGATCGTTAACTTTGATTTTTTATTTAGTATTTGTTTCAATCCCAATGTTTGAAAGTAGATAGAGTAGTGTAACAGTTTCATAAACTACTATTACTTGGGAGTTATCTGTATTGTAACGCAATGTGGTTATGGTTCTGTTATCCAATAATCGAATACGATACCGGTATCAATTACGATACCCAACCCTTGGTAAGATTAATCGACTACGAAACCCTAATGAAGATTAATGTCATTCAGAAATCTAGACCCAAACGGAGGTAACAATGACTGACTGATGTCAGTACACCTGCAGGGCGTACACTTGTACAGCTACATATACTTATCATTTAAACAGTAAACCATTTACTATTGACTTAGACTTAGGCCTTTCCCTAAATTTCTATTCAAAATAGCACTGAGTATCTAGCAGACTCCCGAGAAAATTACGAAAATTTTAATATAAATGAAGTCATGACATTTTGAGGTAATCGAGTGAATAATCTACTAAACGTTTAAATTTAAGGTAGTTTTTGCGATCAAATCTTATAGAAAACAATTTTATAACTTTAGTATCTTCCCACGCACTTAAAACCACTAACTGTCTTCCAACTTAATATTTGAAAATAAAAAAGCTTTTTTATTAAACAGATTTTGGTAAATCCTAGCAGCTGATAAAGTGTGTCTCTTTTATATGTCTTCACGCGTAAACTACTGGACCGATTTTGATGACATTTTGCAAGCGGCTTGGAACCCAGAGAAAGACGTAACTTAATGAAATTTCTTTAAAAAGAATTACCCCTCGTGGATGAAGCCGTGAGATGAGACGAATGGAAATTAATGAGATGTTAAAACTCCCGACAATGTATCTTAGTACTACCAATGTCTGGTTTTACATTTACTTGTGAATTGAATTATGGTAAATAATGTTTACATTTATAGCCCAGTTCCTACAGTATATCTTAAAAATGAGCTCTCTAAAGCAAAACCTTGAAACTTCGCAGTTTATATATAAAAGCAACAATACTTATCTTTCAAAAGTTTCGCAATATAAAATCTAAAGTAATTGACACAATTACCCAGTAACTGAATAGTTTCAGAGCTTCTGTTGACATTAGAATTATTTTATTGGTTGAGTTTTCTCGTTTATAACTTATACTTGAGTTTTGCGTAATTTGATCTTAAAATAGAACTATAAAGTGTATACTTAACTTAAGTGAAGAAAGTTTAACATATCAAAATTGAAGCTAGAAGAAAGTTACCGTGTTGAATAATATTCAAATATCTATGCAATTTCCTTATGTTTTTTTCTGTCATGCATAACATAAACTAATTAGAGAGGTGATTGTGATGACGAGGGATTAGACAGAGTAGTTTTATTTTAATTATTCTGTGGTTGTTTGAAAGATGGATGGATTGTGTGAGTAATGATATGAAAGAGAAGGGAGTGAATAATAGTGTGACCGAGCCCAAGTAACACGGGACTTCGCCAGGAAGATGATGGTGGTAATTTCGGAGAAGTAGCGATTTAGAACAGGTACTGCTAATTCTACCGTAACTATAATGACGACACCCGGTACTGCTTGACCTATCTTCCACGGGACAGAGATCTCTTCTTATTTCGCCCAATAATAATGATTTCACGTTATGCTGTATATCAGTAAGGCTGAATAGCCAGTAAGCTAGCTATAGTGGAATACTCTATTTATTTGGTTACTTTCCATACAAATTCGTACTTCGTACAATTACATCAAAAAAGTCATCGAAATCATTAAAAGTCCTATCACAGTAGCCGGTTCAAATGATAGGTAAGAGGCCAATGACCTGTTGACATAGACTGCCAATACTTCTAACGGTCTATGTATTGTAGATTAACGCGGACTAATATTAGTACATTACTGTCGCGGCCTACAACAAGGGCATTGATGGACGATCGTGAAAATGTGGGCCGAGGCGAAGCCGAGGCACACATACGTAAGTGCATCAATGCCTGGTTGCGGCCAAGGCTTGTATAGCACTCTTCTCAAATAATGCGCGGAAATTCAAACTAAGTTTATCTATATCTATAAAAACAAAAGGGTGACTGACTGACTGATCTATCAACGCACAGCTCAAACCACTGAAATTTGGCACACAGGTAGTTGTTATGACGTAGGCATCCACTAAGAAAGGGTTTTTGGAAATTCGGCCTTTAAGGGGGTGAAAAGGGACGGTTTTGTTTGTATGATAAATCTTATTCCTTGAGTTAATAAACTTGAAACTTGGCATGAATACTTATCTATATAAATTATAAAGTTTTCCATTTTCAGTTTTTCTAAACTTCCCCTAAAAGAGGATTGGGGGGTGTCAAAGTTTGTATGGAAGAATTTTAACGCGCAGTCTGATTAACTCGAAACTCAGTATTAATACTTAAGACTGAAAATAAATGAAAACGTATATCAGGGTGTTTGAAAACCTCTAAAAACCCTGGTACAAGGGGTATTGATTTTTACAGGGGAGGATTTTACTGTGTGGCTTGATTAACTTAAAAATTGATGTAAATAATCTATAAGTCAAATAATGGAAAAATTACAATAAGACTTTTCAATAATTATTATCACGCTATTTGCAATGGGGGATGAGCAATATTGCGTTACGTTCGTATTCTTCTATAGTTTACCGAAAATTGCAGATAGTAATTGATTTAACCCTTTATTATCATTACACTATACCTTTATGGAGCTAAGCAGTCAATTATGAGTTCATGAAATAGTTAAAAACGGGTAGCTTAGTCAACTTTCAACAAATCAAATATTTTTGCGATTTGACGAATGCTTTGCAAACCTAAGATCGATTCCCAACAATTAATAATTTTTGTGCTTCTTTTTAAAATTTTGATTAGCCATAGTATCCATACTTATTACTTATTTACTTTCTTTTCATTCCGTAACGGCTGAACGGATTTAGATGAAAGGCCATGACAGGACATAGGATACTCTGAATCCCGGTAGCACGTTCCTGTGGGATATTTTCCGACATCCACACGGGCGAAGCTGCGGGCAAAAGCTAGTTAATTATAAATTCCAGAATCAATGACGACCTACGATAATTTTTCACGCGCCAATATATTTGTTTGTTTCTTCTTTACTTTAAACAGCTCTATTTGCAAACCAAATCGAAATTTAAATAGAATCTTGGATAAGTTACTTTCTTAATTGCCATGTGTTGAAGTAAAAAGTTCGTTCCATTTTTAAATAACACAACTGATATGGATTTTCATACACACACTGCCGCCCGGGCGCTCGCATGTATTCGACCAGTACCGCAATTTCGATTTATCTCGAAGAAGGTTGTCAAAATAATGCCCGAATTTCGAAGCATATTTGAGAAAAGGTTATTAATATTACTACTTGGGACTAGTAAGGGTTATTACTTAATATTGATGCGAGGTATTTAATATTATGGAGAGGGCTATGCTTGGAGTTTCCCTACGTGATCGAATCAGAAATGAAGAGATCCGCAGGAGAACCAAGGTAACCAACATAACCCGAAGAATTGCCAAACTTAAGTGGCAATGGGCAGGGCACATTGCTCGCAGAACGGATGGCCGATGGGGCCGAAAGGTTCTGGAGTGGCGACCGCGTACCGGAAGACGTAGCGTTGGAAGGCCTCCTACAAGATGGACCAATGACCTTGTGAAGGCCGCAGGAATCCGCTGGATGCGGAAAGCACAGAATCGGTTGAAGTGGAGGTGCTTGAGGGAGGCCTATGTCCAGCAGTGGACGTCTTTCGGCTGAAATGATGATGATGATGATTTAATATTAGAGAATATTTAGTAGTTACTCTATATGTGAACTTATTTAGTTATTGGTAAAATTACGATAACCTTGGACGATATTCGTATAATCGGTTTTAGTCTAGAGTTCTAGTTTTATAGATACTTCATTCTTATTTACTTGGTTTACGTGGATATTAGAAGTTTAATATTCTAAACAAACGAATACTGATCAATTTGCCATGGTTTAATAATTTTTTTGCTGGTTTCATATAAACAGAATGTCACATCTTCCAGTAATTGGCTTGCGGAGGTCGGATTACAATCGCTGTGGGTATAATATGATTTATAATATTCCTCCGATATGGCTCGATTGGAAGCCGATACCAATCATTGCTAATAGGTACCTAATTTACGAAAGTACCTGAAGTGATGCTCATAAGTAGATTGTTCCTTCAATCGATCGATTTATATTCTCTTTTATAAGTACACTAAGAGGAAGAACATAAAGACCAAGGATCCAACATCCATCAGTTGACATTGAAATTTTAATTTTCGAAATGTAAATTTAAACTCCCGACCTTAACCGTTACACAATTACCGCTTAAATATAGGACAAGGATATAGCATAATTGGGGGATTAAGAAGAACCGCCATCGTTCCCAGACGATATTAAACGATGTGAAGGTGACGTCACGAATCAAATGAAGATCAGAGAAGTAACCACTAGGTACTAATGCCCACATGTGGGGGCGAGCTTAGAGCCATTCATAAGAACAAAGATTTATAGGAAGATGAAAAAAAGTGATTGTGATAGCAGTCACAAAGTGCAGTTTAAGAAAGAGAATGTCACGCAGGGGAGAGTGACAGACAAAATGCTTTACAAATGCGAACTCCTCCTAAAGCCACGTGTACACGGTGCGATTTAATTGCCCGTGGCATACCATAATTATGTTGAAGCAACTATAAAAGTTGCAGCATCTAAACAGTGTTTAAGCAATGCAAGTCATTTGTTGATTCAATTTTATTGTATGCAAGAAACTTGCATCGTGTATATGGGGCTTTAAACTCAATTTGTCATATTGGCAGTCTCGTACTCAAACCAAAGGAGCGCGTTAGTCAAATCTGTGAATAGTCACAGTAGGTATTTGACTAACGCGATCCTTTGTTTTCACTTGATCACTTCATTTGTTTACTAATCTATGACCATTCACCATAGCTAATAATTATTCATTCTAATTGTGATGGCGCCGAGATTGTGCCAACCTTTTCTGCTAAAAGATGTGCTCAGAATAACGTATTAATTTATCTGTGAATTTCCTTGAGGGATTTTCCTTAGAGAAGATAAATTGTCTATTTTTAGCATCGCTTTCCAGTGTTAGACGTAATCGCATATAGTCTACAAAAGAACGTTTATATTAGTAGGTACCTAATATGGACAATTTAAGCCAAGCTGTATAAATTATTTCACGTAGGTATATTGTACTAGAAAAAGCAATTCCAGCCTATCTGAACATTACCCAATTGTATTTAGACAATTTGGTACATCATAAAATCAATTAGGTAGTGTACATACACATTATTAGTGTTGTACATAGTTCGAGAGACGTGGACTGAATTTGATATGCAATTACGCCACGCCATTCTCCCCAAATTGTATCATATTACACCTTGGTACTGTTAATACATTCAATTACACACATAATTATGTTAATAATTTTAGTGTTCAAAATGTTTGTAAATAGGTACATATTAATTCTAGTGTATAATTTGTGCTTGGCATGGCAACAATGATTGACGAACAAGCTAGCTCTCGTAATGGGACTTCGAAACGATAAAAAAATACAAAAACACAGTATTTTACGATGAAAGCAATCATAAAATAAATAAAATAAAACCGGCCAAGTGCAAGTCGGACTCGCACACGAAAGGTTCCGTACCACCGTACAATATTTAGCAAATAAATGAAAATACTAAACCAAGAATATTATTATTTTCAATGTTAAATTAAAAAAATCATAAGTATAAATTTGTATTTCTATGAATTACAAAGTATTTTTTTTTTCAGTTCCAGAAATTATATTTAAATAAAATACCTTACGAATCGGCGTTTTTAGTATTTGTTGATTATTTATACAGTATATGGTACATGATATACAGAAGTTTCAAATTCCTAACTTCTTAAGTCGTTGCGATAGAGCTCGTACAAAAATGGTCTAAGACTGAAATGAAATGAAATTGTTTATTCTGTACATAGGATATCGGAATCACTTTTACATGTCATATAAAAAATAAATAAAAAAGCTAAATGAGTTCGGCGTTTCCTATCTGACTACTCTGAGAAGAAAGGCCGAAATAAATTCAGAGGTCGCAGTCTCTTTTAAAGTCCAGACATAATCTTGGTCAGGCCATATGAGGACCATGCAGATTAGTGTCTGAAACCACTCAGACCACTTTTACAATCCCTATTTCTTCATATAAGAAGATAACAAATAAAAAATAAATTGTGCTCTACTCGATGAGTTCTAGGCAATGACTCCCCACATGTCATTTATAACTTTACTTATAGTTAATTGATTCAGGCGTGATCTTGCGGAACTCCATTATAAAACACACGATAGACGTGGATATATTTAGTAACCTGTTCCGCGTAGCTATTTCTAAAGAGCCCTAAAAAACTCCTGAAATAAATCGACACGTGTTTCACCTCTCAACGAGGCATCCTCAGGATGACGATGGACTTGTTGCGAACTCGAACACGGCGTGTTGCCACACCGAGCGCTGAGTGCACTCAGTGTCGATTTATTTCAGGAGTCTTTATGGCTCTTTAGAAATAGCTGAGCGGAACAGGTTACTAAATATATCCAAGTCTATTGTGTGTTTTTTTAACTTTACTTATTTCATTTTTGTTAGGTATTTTTTGTTATAGCAGCAATAGAAATACACAATCTGTGAAATTTTCAACTTTCCACCTAATATAGTTCACGAGATACAGCCCGCTGACAGACAGACGGACGGACAGACGGACAGCGGAGGCTTAGTAATAGGGTTCTGTTTGGCACCCTTCGGGTACGGAACCCTAAAAAACTACATAGATAAGTTAATAATGTACACTGTACGTAGCGATAAAAACGAAAAGAATTAAGCGATAAAGTTCTTGCTACCTTTGTTTCTGGGTCAAGGACGTGTTTTAAGGCGGGATTGGCCTCCCGACACTGATGAGGGCCACATATTCGCCACTAAGTAAATATTGTCTCACGAGGTTTCAGGCTTCACTATTGTATTTTTTTTATTATTTTTTTTGGGAGCCTAATTACATTTTTCGCCAGTACGACGAAGCTTCACAAAATTATTAGCTACAATCTGTCTGATGTGTAATACTTTAACATGCTAAGATATGTGTAAACAATTAAATAAAAGATGCATCTTTATTTTTAGTTTTCCTGTCAAAAAACGAATCGGAACATTTTCGAAAACCGCAGTTACAAAAAAAAAATAACCACAAGCTAATGTTTACATTTACAATTATAGGAATGATATATTTACTGGTAGTCTGTTATCTAAAATGATATCTACACTCAGTCATAATTAATTTTTGCGACATGCATGGAATTTTCATTACAAGATCCTCCCTCCGGAATACATCTGAAAACAAGAAAAATAAACTACAAACGCAAATTAAATTACCATACCGACATTATACAAAAACACTACATTAGTGAAAGAGTTCCTCACTACTGGGAGGACAACCCCTCCCCCCGTGAGTACGTGCCCGCACTCCGTGCAAACGGCGGCGCTCCCCTAATGCATACAAATGTAAGTCTACCAACTACTATGAGGAACTACTCAGCATTCTACTTGGCAACGGAAAACCCCCTTTAACTAAATAATTCTGGAAAGTTTTGGTTACTTAGGTACTTACCTGAGTGAGGTAATATTTGCTCAGTTTAAAGATTCTACTTTCATTTTACTTGCATTGAAATTATAGTTTCCTCGAGTTTTATTACGAGTCTGCTCTAGAACTCTGTACGCGACCTTGTCTACTCCATGCATCTTCATAAATACATGGCCATGCCCAGTGTAGTGCAGATTTACTGGCTGGTTAAGATTTGCCAGAGTGAAGACCTGCCGGGGGTTTGAAGAAAACCGATAGGGAAATCGTATAATATTCCGTGAAAACCTCCTCTGCTACAATTTACTTGGATTTTTTTTAAATAGGCAAACACCGCTGTGATCTTACACAATCTTTCTCGAATCCTCTTTTCACTTCTATGTAGATAATTGAAAATCCCTACTACACAACACCTACATAGCTCAAACTAGTTCTATAAATACATGGTGGTCGGCTACGAACGTCAAGTCTCGTGGAGCACCAACTTGAAGCTGTGCGGCGGCGGATCAGACGAGTATCGACTTACGTATCACACCTACGCGGTTTTCGACTTTGATACTGTAAAATAGCCACTATGTTTTTGTAGTATTGTAATGGTATTTATCCCCGAACTGGAAAGGCTCATAGGTACCAACTACATCAACCAAGTAAACAATTTCTTCATATTATTTATGATAGGTCAACTTTGTATATATCAACTTTGTATATATTTATTGAATATAAAAACGTTTACAAAAAGTGTACATTTAGTCAATAGTAAGATTTCCCAAACAATTATAATGCCTAAAAATAAACTAAAACTAAAATATATTAATTACAAGTGCAAGTAATGATGGTTCGGAATTGCAATGTTAGGTAGCGACCCGCCCGATCTAGGTTAATTCAAACCTGTGTTTCAGGCCATCACTTTACATTTGAATTAAATTGGAGCACTAAAATTTTAAGTTAAACTGATATAAAATAATTTATTAACAACTATGAGAAAAAGCATATTGGTATATTTATATCTAAAACTAAACCTATGTAAATATACAAAAGTAAATACTTACGAGGGATAAATTATAATCATCATGACAAAATTTCTAGAAGTTTTTCTGTGTCTGTGTAATTGAGTATCGCTAAATGTTCTGATAACATTTTACTACATTTTTTATAACTTACACTATAGAAACATAGTAACTTGTTGAGCCTATTATACAGAAAAGGTCCTAAAAACACATAAAATCGATTAGCAAATGCATGTCTAGTTTGAGGCTTTATGCAAACCAAGTCCTTCCTTCTCTTGTCTGTAGGTGCTGGGTCAAAAGGAAGTGCAGTGTGCTGGTGTAATACTATGCTTAGTATAAATAATTGCCGTACTGTTAGTACATTACATGCTAAGTAGAGCTGGTGCGTAGGAAATCTAAAAGGGCGAAATGTAGCAACCTTTAGAATTGCTCTTTGAGCACGCTCTAGAGGGAGTAAAATTGTTTTTGCAGCACCACCCCAAGAAGTTATGCAATAGGTAAGAATGGATTGACACAAAGCTAAATAAACCTGTTTAATTAATTTATAGTCTGCTATGTTCCGTAAATTCTTAAAGACATATATTAATTTGCGCACTCTTGTACAAAGTAAATCGATATGTTTACGGAAGTTGACATTGGAGTCAATAGTGACACCCAGATATTTTAAATGGTCAGCTTTAGCTAAAGTGGGGCAGGAACATGCAGTGTCAGCGTACGTGCTACAATTATGTGCGTAAATGTTTATATTAGTAAGCGGTGTGTTAGTATTTCTCATTGTAAATGAAATGTATTATCTGTATTTAATGTTACTAGATTATTATGGAGCCAATTAGAAACAATGTTAAAACCATTCTGAGCATGTTCATAGACCTCAACTCTTGATTGACCTGAGAACAATAGAGCGGTGTCATCCGCATAAGACATTATGACACCAGGTACCTAGTTCTTGAAAATAAAAGCCGGTTGCCCAACATGTGTGTGAATGTGAAGAGGGTGGAAAAATGACATCGTGGAGAGGACGGGTATAGTATCCTCCTCTGTTCATAACAGCAAAAATTAATGACCATTTACGTTTTTCTGTTTATCTAATCATATTATTTAGATGTTTTAGTACCAAAAGTGTTTTTCTTCATCCTTAAAAGATAAAGATAAAGATAAAGATCATTTTACTCGACCTCTTCGCTACTCCTAGTACCCTGGTACATCGAAGTAAGTCGGCCATTCATAAGATACGATTTATCACCGACCTGCTCACGCGCATGGCTACGCCCCTGAGGACTGCAAAGCCCCGCCTACCCACGCGTCATTGGACCGTCAAGGACACCTACCGCGTGGTGTGGATCTTCGCTGTGTGCGTATGCGAATCTGCACATCACACTGCTACAATACCTTATCTCTGCGCGCGTTAGCCCGTGCAGGACCTCCTTGCATCTATTTTCTCCTGGTATTTGGACCGATATTACTCAACCAAAGTTGTCCAGTACGCAGCTGTGCTAATAATTGCGCCACCCAGCAAGGCAACATTATAGAACTGCTAACCAACTGAAGTATATCTTACTGTTTTATTATCTCCTGGTACTCGAAATGGATGAAACGAGTGGCAAATCCCTTTCTGAGTCGAACATTTCCAAGCAACTTGAACAAAACACCCCTCCTAACTTCGTATCTCAACGTTATAAGAGGCCACGAGAGGATTACTATGACTACGACTCCGACTTCTCCACTTTCAAAGAGGAAGTCAAAGCTCTCATATCATCTTTAATGTCACCACAACAAGAAGAGATTAAGAAGATTTATCCGACTCTAATGGAAATCAAAACCACCAATAGCAACATAGAATCCTCCATGGCTTTTCTGGCAGCTCAAAATGAAGATCTAAAGTCTAAAATCGAGCATCTTGAAGCTCAATCTACGAAAGATAGAAGCCACATCACAATATTAGAGGACAAAATTGAAGAACTACAGAGAGGTAGCCGAAAGGCGAATTTCGAGATCAAAAATGCACCAAAGTTAGCTAAGGAATCCAAAGAAGATCTGATAAAAATGACCATATTCTTATCAAACGAAGTAGGCTGTAATATCACGAAACCGGATATAAGTGACATATTTCGAGTGAATAGCAAAAGAACTGACGCAAAAAATAGCCCTATTGTAGTTGAGTTAAAGTCGACTATTCTTAAGTCTGACTTCTTGAAGTCAACTAAAGCCTTTAATAGAAAGCAAAGCGGAAAACTATGTGCGAGACATCTCGGACTTAAGACAGACGAGAATACGCCAATATATGTCTCGGAACAATTAACTACAAAAGGTGCTCGACTACACTTTCTTGCGCGTGACCTGGCAAAATCGAAGATATATAAGTACTGTTGGACAGCCTATGGGAAAATACATATTAAGAAGGATGATGATTCTCCTACTATTGTTATAAATAGTGAGTCACAGGTACATAATCTTTTACAACTTAAATGACTAGTTGTCATCTTGCAAACGACCTATCACTTCAATTTTATTTCTTTACCCTATTTTACCTATTTGTTAAACTTTCATTGGTATTTAAAACCCTCAAAATTATTTAGTATTAAGTTATACCATAAGTTAAATAATAAGCCATATTTTGTTAACCAATCGTGCTGTTACGCTCATTCTTCATCATTCAAATCTACACTCAATCCGGAAACCAAATTTACAAACTTTCATACCTTACATACCTCTACACACTTACAGACACATGCATCCACCCACACCCACACACGGAATAATAATACGAATATAGTTATGATATCCTGCACCTGTAAAACTTATAAATATGGATAATACTTTATTAACTTTGAATGACATAGACAATTCTGAAATAGCCCAAGTGTTTGATTGTGGCATTGACGACTTCGCTAAGCATATAGCGCCTAACTCTTCCGACTTTGCCATCGTTTCGCAGAATATTAGATCTATTTACTCTAACTTTGATGATCTTCAATTAAACTTAGCAATTCTTAAAACAGAAATCGATCTGTTAATCCTAACCGAATGTAGGCTGAACTCAAATAAACCAGTACCTCAAATAACTAACTATATCTCGTTCCAAACAACAAATCATCTGAATAAGGCTGACGGAGTGGTCGCCTATATTAAAAACACACATAAAAATAAGACAAGAGAAGTAAAGTTAGCTCACGCGTCTTGCTTGGAGATTCATATTGTGCCTGACCTTATAGTTATTGCAATTTATCGGTCTCCCTCAACTGCGAACGCGGACCAATTTATTCACTCCTTAAACAATCACCTAACTACCATCGCATCAATTAAAAACGTAATAATCACTGGAGATATAAATATTAATCTTACATTCAATCAAAATGAGCAATCACACGAACGCTCAAATAGACTTAACTACCTCAATATGTTAGCCATGCATGGTCTACTCCCTGGTCACTCGCTCCCCACGAGAGACAAAACCTGTCTTGACCATTTCATTTTAAAACTCAAACCTGGCACCAAAACTGCAACCATTGCAATTATTCACACAACTATTACTGACCATTTCATGACTTTCCTAAAAATCACAAACCATTCAAATTTAATAAGATGCTCAAAAACAAAAACAGTCTTTAATTTGGAGAAGGGACTTGAGCTCCTCAAAGCTAGTAACCTGTCAGACCTATTAAAACATGATAACCCTAACACTCTTACCAATAATCTAATTGAAATACTGCAAAATTGTGTCACACTCGGTACAATAACTCTGAATGTACCTTTGAAAAATAGAATCTTAAAACCGTGGATGACTATTGGCTTATTGCGCTGTATTTTGAATAGAAATTGTATGCAGAAGAGACTGAGGCTTGACCCATTCAACGAAGTACTAAAAATCACATACAAAAGGTATCGTAATTACTGCATTACCATTATCAGAAAACAAAAACGAAAATATGACAGAATTCAACTTTCCAAAGTGCACAAAAACCCTAAAAAGACATGGGATATCATTAACAACATCACACAACGCAAACCTAAAAAAACACATAGTTTGGATCTACTAGAGCTATCCACTTCCCCACAGAAATCTGTTGACAAGGTTAATGATTACTTCTCTAACATAGGCAAGCTTCTTGCAGATAATATCACTACTTCTCAGCCCTCAGCAGGAGATAATACTAATCCTGACTCATTCTCGACAGATGGTCCTTTGCCCTCATCTTTTGTTCTTCTCGACACAGACCCCGACGAAGTTCGAGCCACTCTAATGAGTTTGAAAGCAGATAGTGCTCCTGGCTGGGATAAAATACAAGTCAACTTTCTAAAAGCCGCTCACGAACCAATTGTACCAGTCATAACCCACTTAATTAATCTATGCTTCGAGCAGGGACTTTTCCCGGACGCTTTGAAAGTGGCCCTAATAACACCTGTGTACAAGTCTGGGGACAGGACTGACCCGTCAAATTATAGGCCAATCTCTGTCCTACCGTCCATTTCAAAAATCCTTGAGAGACTTATAAACTCGCGCCTAGTTAAATTCCTCTCTAAATATAAAATACTGTCGCCCTCTCAATTTGGGTTTAGACAAGGAAAGTCTACTGAGGATGCAGTTCTGTCACTAACTTCTGCTCTGGTAGATGGAGTGGATAGTGGCAACAAGTGTCTAACTGTTTTTCTTGACCTCAAAAAGGCCTTTGACACAGTGTCTGTCCCCATACTTTTACATAGGCTAGAAGGCATCGGTTTAAGGGGACCCGCTCTTGATCTTTTTAAGTCTTACCTGAGCAATCGCAAACAAACGGTTAAAATTGCGAATTACACTAGCTCCGAGTTAGCCGTTACTTTCGGAGTCGGTCAGGGCAGTGTCCTTGGGCCGACCTTGTTCCTTATCTACATTAATAATTTATGCAACATGAAGATTGACGGCGGACTCATATTCTCATACGCCGACGACACTGCCATTGTCTTCACTGCTAAAACTTGGGCTAGTGTTCGAAGGCTGGCTGAATGTGGCCTGGCAAAGATTGCAGCTTGGCTAAATTATAGTCTCCTCACGCTTAATGCCTCTAAATCCAACTATATCTGCTTTACTAAGTATAATAACTCGCAACCGTCACAAGAATTCCAAATAAAAATACACAACTGTCCTGACCCCCCAACCCTCGACTGCACATGTGTAAGGATTGATAGGTTACAACACACTAAATACCTAGGGGTTATGATTGACCAGCGCCTGTCCTGGCACATGCACACTGAACTTATAATGAAAAGAGTTAGGAAAATGATATGGACCTTTAAGGCACTGCGACATGCGGCTTCAAAGCGGCTTCTGAAGCAAGTATACATATCATTGGCCCAATCGATCCTCACATACTGTTTGCCTTGTTGGGGAGGGACAACAAAAATAAAAAATTTAGAACTTGAGAGGGCCCAAAGATCCTTGCTTAAGGTCATGTTCTTTAAACCCTATAGATTCCCTACTCGAAGCCTGTACCAATTATCTGGTCTTCTGTCTGTAAGGAAACTTTATTTGCTTCAACTCATACTAAAAAAGCACACATCCCTCCCATATGATCCCTCTAAGCCTAGAAAGAGAAGGAACTACTTAGTCGCTCCAACTGTCAAGGTTAGATCTACTTTCGCTAAAAGACAATACTCGAGGCAATCTTCTTACCTATACAACTTGCTGAATAAAGAACTACGTATATACTCCTTGAAGCTCCGCGACTGTAAAAGAGTTGTAACCGAATGGCTCAAGACTAAAACCTACGACGATGTTGAGTCTTTTGTATCTACGCTTCAATAACCAAATTACTTGCATTTGGGTTGTTGTGTACAAGGTTAGTGGAAGAAGTTGTATTTGGCTTCTTCCGATCCCAAGACATTGTCGCAGGGCTATCCTACAACCTACAACCTACATTCTGCAGTTGAGCTTGCACTTACACCTAAACTGTATCCTTACCCAGAGAACCCAGATATTATCTACCTAATTGCCAAATCTCATCCGGATCTGTTCAGCCATTTCGGCGTGAAGTCGTAACAAGCAAACAAACAATGCAAACACACAAATTCCTAATAAACAAATACATTCTCGTATCTATTTTTATGTTGAGCGGGATATTAAACGACAGTATAACTCTAAATATTCTAACTATAATTCACGCACTACACACCCTCACACTTCACACTCTCACCCATACTCACACATAATCACTCACCCATACTCACACATAATCACACGTAACACGCGACTTGGCTCTTTTCTATGCATAACTCTCACTCATTTACCCTTTCAATTGTTTAATTTTAAGTTACCCATTTAATTTATTTTATTTTACTGCATGTTTACATTGTCTACACTGCTCAATTACATAAGATGATGATAAGTGGAAGCGCGGAGTCTCCTAACACAAGCAATTCCTTGCTTAAAAGGTGATCTCCGATCATATGTATGTAAATGCCTTTTTGTAATTGAAATAAATATTTTGATTTTTTTTGATTTTGATTTTATTTGTCTAAACATGCGTATACATGCAAATTAAGCATGCAGGATGTCACAATTGATATATCGTCCGTACATGTTTTACCCGTAAGGCATACAAATTTATAAAAATTACAAAAAAATAAATATCATAAAAACTAAATTACACAATAAAACTAAATTCTAAAGGCACTTTGATCCAAGTATGGTAGTGTCATTCAAAAAATCACTTATATTATAATAACACTTGTCCGTTAATAAATCTCGCATCTTTTTTTAAACAATTTCACCGGCAATGCTTTATATGACTGTGGTATTTTATTATAAATCCTTCTACCAAGCGTATTTATTCCTATCTCTTTTATCCCTTTTGATGCAATTGCAAACGACTGCGTGAACATAATTAACCCGACAAAAAAATATCAGCATCCTCTTCAATCAATCCGGAAGTCAGCAACAGACCAATCAATATCAATCATAACGAAGTTATTCAACGAGCAAGAGTCAGGCCAATCACTCTGATTGCTTCCGAACAACTTCATAGCTTCTAAACAATGTTTAACAATCATTAGGGCCTCGTTAAAATTGTTTGAAGAGTCAAACTCTTAATTACAAGCAGATAGCGATTACTTAGTATTAATTAATAGACTTGTTGGATAGAAAGTCATTAATTGGCGCTCCTTGGAAACTACATATTTAAGATTGAATAAAAATAAAATTCGCCATAAATGAAATGTTCAACGACTGAAAGGAAGTCTCACGCCCAGTAGGTATGTGTTCGAAAGACAATTAAAATCGGTGTGCACATAACATAAAATATCCGTCGAATGCTTATGTAATGTATGAATGAATGGCGCGGCGCTCGTGGCTAAATGATAACAGCCACACGGCTCGATCGAAGGTTAAGCTACGCTTGCCGCGATAAGTTCATGGATGGGTAACCATCCATTACATTTCGAGACCCCTCTCTGTCTCGGAAAGCACGTTTGTCGTTGGTCCTGGCTCTTATTCGTTGATTTTTGACAGTCGTTTAACGGGTAGTCAGAAGCGCAAAAAAGCTGACAACCAGTCTTACCAAGGGGTACCTATCGTGTTACCCAGTAACTGGGTTGTGGTGGTCAGATAGGCAGTCACTCCATGTAAAATACTGGTATTCAGCTGCATCCGGTTAGACTGGAAGCCGACCCCAACATAGATGGGAAAAGGCTAGGCAGATTCATAAAAAAAACTACTGCCCTGCCAACGAAAGTCGGGGGACCGTTGTGTCGTTATGTGGAATACTTTTTAATCTAAGAGGACCCCCGACTGCAATAACAATTACACTAATACAACTTGTTTATTACTTTTAGTTCGTTTTTTGGCAGAGCAGTTGTGTCTTTTAATTATTTATTTTTATTTCATACATTTTAGTAACAAGTTTTATTTTAATTTTATTTAAAACACGTCATGCTAGGCTACTTTAATATTTAAGCACTAAAGGTGATTTTATACTTTCACAGCGGCGAGGCGAGGCGAGGGGTGGATGTCGTGGGGATGAAATTTTTGTTTTGTATGTACACCCTATCTATGTAAAATGTATGCCAATAAATTATATAGTTTTGGAATGTGCTCATCAAGGCCTTCAATTGGATACCCATGTTGTAATAAATGAAGATTTTTTTTTTTACACATTTGCATATGGAACCATACTGCCGCCATTTTGATTTTTTCAAATAGCCAATGTCACTCGGGATGAAGTAAGAATTCTAACGATACCCCATACATCCAAATTTGTCCAGACATTTAAAAGTTATGGTGGCACAAAGAATCCCTGAAAACATTACACTTCTTTTTGAGCAGTCGTGTAAAAAGTAGAGAGGCAATTTGTCTTGATAACTGTAAGTACCTACAGTAGGCATCATTTTCATGCTCGGAAAATTATTTATTCATCTAAATATAAGTACGTGGGTAGACGTTAATCTCAAATTACTCATAAATCGCTGTAGTAAAATACATGAAGGAATTTTCTCGTAGCCAGAAAGCTTGGTCAGAGTACTCCATACACCCGGCTAGAACAGAAGGGACCCGAGTCCATAATCCCCATAGCTATCTCCAACAGACGTTAAGTCGTTCTTTGCCTTTTCATCAAGAAATCGATAGGCGGACTTCGCGGATACTGATTTGCGTCACAAGAAAGTACACAGCTTCGATGTTTCAGACTGTTTATTTAACACGGATAACTTTTTACTGAGTTTTTAATGCTAAGCAGTACCTATTATGCATATTATGAAATACTAACGAATAAAACTATTTGATATTGTGAGAGAGACTGTCCCTTACTAATCGCAGTATTAAGTAATGGCTGCCGGTAACCAAAAGCCACCTCAACAAATGACGTTTAACTCGCTCACAAAGCTTAAAAATTCTAAAATATATAAAAATTTGTAAAAAGATTTTATTTCTCACTTTTTAGTTGTGGTATTTACCCCCACACAAATTCGAATACCACTATCTGCTATGTAAACAACAGAGGAACTTAACATATCATCCACATACTAAGTGGGAAAAAAAATACGTATTATTGCAGCTAACTCAAAAACCATCGAAGCAAAGTTAATAAAATTTATATGAGACCACACGAGAAGCACCAGCTTTCAAATAAAAAAAAAATCATCAAAATCGGTTCACCCAGTCGAAAGTTCTAACGTAACATACATTTAAAAAAAAAACATATGTACAATTCACACGTGGTAGAAGTGAAACCTTCAAAAATTCCTATCTCATTTTCTCCCACGTTAAATCGTATGAATTTATGTGTCTGTCTCTTTTTACTGTCGCTTTTTCGTTTCATCGACTTTCAAATCACAACGATGCTAAAGAAGTTTTCACTTCAAAAAATACTGTCGAATTAAGACCCTCCTCATTTTTTTTGAAGTCGGTTTATTATAGTAAAAACACTGGGGATAATGGAATATGAACAATGGAACTGAGTACTGTAACAAATACATTACAACAGTTAAATAATTCACTACCCGTCGCTTCGCCTGCTTCCTCCAAGTTTCCACTGAAATATTCAGATGACTCGCTTCCCGCCATCATAACCTGATTCACACAGCATAAAACGACGAGATTTTCTGGAAAACATTATCTCTCTTTATACATCATCTCAGAACTCACGTAAATTGAAAAATTGCTGACGTTATTTAATGAGAACAAGAGGTCCAAGAATTACCATGCCCGCAATGCGGAAAAATTCTGTATTTAAATCTAAGATTTTCTCACTGATCAAGCTAAACATGACAACATCATTCCGATTTACATCATTATCGTTATCATGCTATTTGTTTTATTCAACTTTGACAATGTTATAATACGATGAATTGATAAATATTATGATTGCAATAGGAAAAAGTTCTAGTGCTAGCGCCAGTGTTAACATTTTAGTTCGGCGAGTGTACGTAAGACTGTGGGCGAGTAATTAAGCCTTGAGACAAAACTTAACATCAGGGCGAAGTGCCGGACAGAGAGAAGATATTGGCAAAGTTGGCCACATTCATTACTGTTGACCGACAGTTTGCGGGTGGCAAACTGCTGAGATTTCCTCAGACTGAAACAACTAATTTATGGTTACCATCTTTTAGGTTGGTTGTGATTTGAATTCAACTTGATCTACCGAAGAAGCTAGCATAGCTATGTTCCATTGCCTAAAGACCTTTACCATAAAGTTATAACTACTATTCATCATGTAACCGCTGTCTCGTTGAACTGAACATGAACAATCACGGCAAAACATTGGACTATCTTAACATCCTAAGGATTCCACTCACCCCAGAATGTTCAAAACTTCCTAACTTATCTAGACATTGTGTCACTTAAAATCCAATTACTTAGGAGAACTAAAGACGAAGTTTGGTACAAAGTAATTGTCGCGACTGGTGGTGCAATCTTGTAACAGTTAACAGCACCGCTGCTATACCCCGGGAGTACCGGGATTCGGGAGCAGGCGGGAACAAAGTGAGCGCACGGTGCACTGTGCAACCGCTTCCAATTAGATTGTAATCAAAGAGAGTTCCAAGGAGTGAGAAACATGTTAGGGACATAATTGTGTTCTGAACGTGTCGGTAACCGAAAATAGCGAGTCTAAAAGTGGGTGGAGTAGAGATAGCTAAGAAGCTACATAAAACGTTAATGAGAGGAGCAGCTATTGCTGCATACAATAAACATCTCTTAAAATGCCAAACGTCGCGAATATAATAACTTAAAATATGTTACCTATTGGCAATTTATGAGGCTTGATGGAAGATTTATATTCAACTAGTCTTGTAAATAGTCACTTCCACAAACTTTACACCTCCAGCATCCAGCCATGCGTCGCGTGCCAACCCAGAAACTCCTATATTTAAAATGTTACGATGCGACTCGATATTTAATAGAAACCATAGGCCACAGGCCACAGGCGTTTGGTTATTTGCGTCCGATATGTAACTCGATTTCATACGTTTTTATAAAATGTCAAACAGTACGCGTTCTGAAAACTAGGACGCCGGTTTTACGAATTTTAACAAAACGAAAACGTAAAATTTGGTTTTTGTAGCTTGAAACGCTTAAAGTTTATATATTTTTGTAGTGAGCAGTTTTATTACATTGCGCTCACGTTATATTATTTATTCTAGCAATATTTTTATGTATTAGAAACCTCGTAATCTAACAAGTCATTACCAATCATGAACATCAAACAAGAATATACAACAAACATGCAATCATTATACCTACTCATGACATACTGAAAATATAGCCACAATGCCTGAAAATTTCCACTGCTGAACACGAGCCTCTCAGTGACCGCTACAGCAGCCGTCATAGAGGCAAATTGTAGTGATATTACTGAATTATGTTTGAATGATGATTTGATCATTTACGTTCGTCGTATGATGAACAAACATGTTTGTGCAGCTAACACAATTACAGCTCGTTAGTGAGCTCGATACTACGTAGGTACAATGTGGACAAACGAGGGTTGTATGGTATAATACTTACATGCTTTATCATTTTAGGTAGTAACCCTTTACATTAACGTGTTTTGTGATAGAAAGGATACTGTTCCTAATTTTGCATCCACTTAGACACCGCAAACGAATGTTTTTAATTATATTCAATATGATTGAATAAGCCGCAATAATAATATTTATAGGAAAGACGATGGCAAGAATGGGTCGACGACATAATTAAGATTGTCGGGCAAGCCTGTTGGCAGAAAACAGGGAAGAATGACGTAATCGGAGGGCGGTTTATGCAAAAGGGCTTTTAACGGGATAAAAGGCTGTGAATAATGATAATGTACATCAATGTTATTACACACTATTGACTGTTATTACACTCTCGTACTTCAGCAGGTACTATACGACTAAAATAAAACATGCCTAAGGATTGTAATCAAGACAATCGTGGAAACATTACAAAACTTCACGCCTGTTTTCCCTTTTAGAGTTAGGCAGAGGTGTACAAATAGTACACCCACATTTCATCAATTATTTTTAACTCCTGAAAATGGAGCCCAGAACCTTATTTTCAGCGGTGGCGACCACAAGAGTGACGAGGCAGTTAGTAGTGGAAACATTATCCTACTCTATGATAACTACTAATAAAACGCTATAAATCTTCTCACATGTCACATGAGGGTACTCATGTGACATGGGGTCTCGTATCTGAACCAACACGCGATCCATTGACACTGACCTTGTGCGGTGGTCGGAATAGCGTGAACTGCGCCGCTGCTGCAAGCCTATTTATAAAAACAGTTTCGCGACTGACTCACGGACTGATAGACAATGCGGTGCCATCACAAATAGAATCTATTTCTGTAAAACAGTTTCGTAGCTGTAGGTAAAGGTGTGTCAAAAAATTGTTAGAAACGCCACCACTAAACAGGTCAAAAGTGAATTAAAGTCTGTAAGCGGACGAAGTTGCGAGCAAAAGCAGTAATGACGCTTAATAGTTTACTCTATCTATAGTTTAAGATGACTAAGCTTAACCGGTTATAGCATTCAAACGTCTTTTTATGGCACATAAATTAAGGGCCTAGTTCTAGGTTCGATCTCGAGTTAGGTCAAACCGTAATAGTCTATGGCAGTGACGCTTGACGCCTCTCAGTCGGTCGCAGAAGTGATAAAGTCAATACCTATCCAAATGTTAAGGAAGCCTAAATCCCTATCCAAACAAATGTATTTAAATGAAGCAGAGAGTTTGTTTACATGTTTATTTGTTCTACTTTCACGACTCCCACGTACATCGTTATTGGAAGACGCATTATCTGTGACTTGGGGATGGACAGTTACTAGTATACAAATAGATTTAGAATACTCTTTATTGCTCACCAAATACAGGAAGACAATAAATTTTACAAAAAGGGTTTTAACTTTCGCGACCTCATCGCAACGGATAAACTTAGGAGGGACAGAAATTGTACTAATGAACGAGACAGTTTTGTAGGTATTTCATTCCGATAGAAGAGAGAAAAGGACAAGTCTCACACTAATCTATATCTATCTATACTACATAGTTTAAAAAAGTCGCTTAATTATTCTACCCCACACAATGTACCTATTTGTTGCGGATTTCACTTAGAGAATTTATCCTGGAAGGTTTATGTGTATAATACACTACATTAATATTTAACAATGACACAAAAATGTTGATGTTTTGACATGTCGCCACATCAGAACATTTCACCCATGCGAAGTACGGGCGGGTCACTAGTACATAATAAATGGATGTCCAAAGAGATCACAACACGAATGAACTTATCATGGCCGCTGACACAGTACTAATCATGTACTAATAGCGCGCAATTCATGACGCATGTCACTCAGGTACGAACCTGGGTCAATGTTGTCGAGATCATTACTATTTATCACAGATGGTGTACTGTGACGAGAAATAGCATGTTTCTCCTTTCTACATGGTGAATAAACTAAAATATCAGCGATTAGCGTGACAAGCATATATTTACGATTATTGACGGATACGAAGAAATCCTATATTTTGACAACACTGTTGGGTTATAAAGAAATAATATTAAATGAGCAATATTTGTATATCATTATAGATATATTTGTAATCACGTTCTTGAAAACGGCTCTAAATATTTCGGTGAAAGTTGCAACATGGAGCGAAAAATCTATCTAGCTAGGTCTCATATAATAATTTATCAACAATGCATTGTAATATTGCTGTGAGTTAATAACTGAAAATAAACAATAATAATATCTGGGAAAATTCGTTTTCTCTATTTTCACAGCCTCGGGAATGTGATACAACGTTGGTATGGATGATATGTTTATCTATTTTCACCCAAGCAGAGCTCGGTCGACCAGTATCCTAATTGTGTAACTTATTTTTGTAAACAATTATGCCTAATATTTTTCATTTTGACAGTTCAACAACGTTCATTGCGTTATTTACGTTGTTGAGTAGATTTTTTTCCAACTTATGAAGCAATGGATTCGCAATATGTTTCAAATCGAACAGATTGTGTTGTATTACGCAATTAGGGTACAGGTACTAAAGAAATAATATGGCGATCGTTAGTAGAACAAGAAATTTATTCTCACAAAAGATAACCTACATGGATAGACAAAACTAGCTAAATAAAAAAGACTACCGGATACATTAGTAGAGTCAGAATTGTTTTATGACACCACAGACAATTATCACCGCTGACATTCTCGATAGGTTTGGCTTTACGCTATAAACAAATTCAACAATGTGATATTTTAAATAACAAACACTAAGAGTGAGTTGCACCAAAGTAACTTTAACGATATAGTCGCAGATTTGACGGCTGACAAGCTGAAAATGCTGTCAAAGGCTAAGTTCATAAAAATACTTCGGAAAAATATTCGTCTCACACCGTAAACAACCGATATACTTAAAAAAATAAACAAACCATCGTATCATAAGGATTTTCCATACATTTCTAAGGATCCAAGTCTGATACAAAAGCCAACACCTTCATCAGAAACCGCAGACATTTGACGTCACCAACATGGGACTCCCCTCAAACAAATGAACTTAACTTGATTGATTGATTAGGACTATAAGCCCCATAACCACAATAATAATAATCAACTCTCCTTGAATTTAATCGTCAAATCATAATACGACAACATTATTTCTTTTTACAAACTTTTTTGCTGGCAACAAATTATTCAACTCAATTAATTTTACGACAACGAACATAATAAAATGTAAATGTGATTGATTTGGTAAAATCGCCCCTTCGAATAACTTGTTATATCTACCAACAATGAATTATTTGTATAACTAGCCCCAATAAACGAGCAAGCTCCAGTAATTGAGATATGACAGTGGGAACAAGGAAAAATCAGAAAGAAATCCAGAGAATGAAGAACCACATGACGTAATTCGCTGTCTATTTTGTGTTACACTAAAACTAACTGGGTATTGTAAATTCACTACATTGGTTATTTCCGGACATAAATATACAGAGACAAGACCTTTTTGTACCCGCAAGTACCTATCCTTATAAGGCATCTAAGTGATGATGTGAAGGCAAGGCAAGTTCGGTGGTTTTGCTAATACTAACAAACACCGCGATCACCAATTCGTCTGAAAAGCCTGGTACACTTATTTAGTTGTCTTTTTAACCGACTTCCAAAAAGGACGAAGTTCTACATTCGTAGCATAAGTTTATTTTATTTATATCCCTCTATATTTTCGTCCATTGCGGACCGATTTTGAAAATTCTCTTTTCATTTGTTAGAGGAAGCGTGCGTGGTAGTCCCATATCAATTTTATTAACTTTGCTTGGGTAGCTTCAATAATACGTATTTTTTCCACTTAGTCTATATGGACGATGTTATAATAAATTCCTGTCACTGTTATTTATATAGCAAGTCACAGTGGTATTCGAATTTGTGTGGGATAGGTACAAAAAACTTCCGAAAAGGAATTTCGGAAGTCAATGGCAAAAAACGACAAGACACCGACTTCCGAAATTTAAGTTAAGCTTCACTTTGTGGTGTTTTTTTTTGTAAAAGTTTTTCTTTTATTTAGTTCGTTCATTCCTGTCCGTATTTTCTCTCTGCAGTCGCCACTCGACCGCACCGAGCCGGTGGCACTGTCGCCATCAACGATTTTTTTTTAATAATCAGAAACTTACAAAACAATAGTGTCGCTGTGGTGTGCGATTGCCTGAGGTGGCTTAAGCCCTCAAATCAGTCTTCATCAAAATATGCATAATGCCCTTTATTAACAACAAATGCATTACAATACTGATCTCATGTGCAGACAATGACACTGACCTTCAATGCAAACACGCCATAGAGCGCATGGTATCATAATATTCTATGGACAGTAGGGACACCATGACATGCAGACGGACACGCCAGAATATTGACGAGGTGACACGAACTCAATGTTATTAGGTACTTACAGAAATTACATAAAATAACGACGATAAAATTATCTTGGACACAATTAATGATGGACAAAGTATACGTATTATAGAGAGTTTTCCACGGTAATATCTAATTTAAAGAAAATTATTCTAGAAAAACTCTAGTTGTAGACGTATTATATTGGAGCTATACAAAAAACGATTAAAATCTATTAGTAGATTTTATGTAACATAATAAAAAAAAATTGCAAATATCAGTTTATAAAACGACCTAAAAATCTACAAAAAAAAAACCACCATATTAACCATGTTGATTTTTTTTTGTAATTTTTTAGGTTTTGTTTAACACAAAAAACCGTAGTTGTTGAAATTCTCCCTAAAGGACTTATTATACCACACAGTATCAAGTCGGTCTCACTTGTCTTAAAGACAACCACACGCTAACTCATTCATAAGTCGTCGATGACCGTTGTCATGGCAAAGCTTTCGAAGGTCCAGAAACTTGCTGTAGCTCTTACCGCGATTCTTAGTTCGACTAAATTTAAGAAAACAATTTTTTTTTGCACTAACACTTTTTCTAAGAACCATGTCTTCTTTTTGAATAAATGGAGTAACTAAATCTTAAAAGTATTCAAACTCAGCAGCTCCTACTATAAAGTAGTCGATAGTCCGCTGCCGCGAGAAGTCACGGTACAGGGGACAGAGCTCCGGCGGGATCTCATGGCGACATGGAGAGTGCGATTGTCGCAACCCAGGGCTGGACACGCAACAATTGTGGCTATAAGTCACCTCTTTGATGAGTGGCTAGAGAGGCGCCACGGCGTCCTCAACTTCCACCTGACGCAGGTCCTCACCGGATACGGTTGTTTCGGGAGGTCCCGGGCGTTTCCTCCCGCCTTATCTGGAACTCCTGTTCCAATATCAAGTTGAAATAGATATTAAAAACTTAGATCTACGGTCTCTTGGAAGTGTAACGAAAATCAAATTTCCAAGTCAACGCAATAATGGGCACGCCACAACTGTGGCAATAAGTTCCCTCATTGAAGAGTGGCTAGAGAGGTGCCTCGGCGTCCATACCTTCCACCTGACGCAGGTTCTCACCGGACACGGTCTGTTTCGGGAGATTCCTGTTTCGGATAAGGTGGGAGGAAACGCCCGGGTGTCACCATTATGTGGATCGCCCGGAGGACACGGTGGAACATACGGTGGAGGTCTGCCCGGCTTGGGCCCGGCACTGCCGTGTCCTCGTGGAGGCGATCGGCGGCGGTGATCTCTTGCGTCCGGCCCTGGTCCAGGCCATGGTACGGAGCGAGAGGGCATGGGAAGCCGTCACCTCTTTCTGCGAAGCAGTAATGCTCGCGAAGGAGGAGGCGGAACGAGTGAGGGAGAGGTAAATTTCACGCCCTCACGCCCCTAGCCGCCGCAGGAGACGCCCTGAGCGTCAGGAATTGCAAGCCGATTCCTGGCCACCGTAGGCGCGGGCTTGCGGACGGTGAGCAATGGTTAGCTCGCCGTCCGATAAGGACCAGACCCGAGTCGACGGCGCATTGTGTTCCACGCGCGCCTCAAAGTGATATCAGCACAACTGAAGGGGTCCGCTAGAGCCGATGCCTGCCGGTGTCGCGGGAAAGTCCGAAAGGGTTTCCGTGGCCCCTGGCAACATACAGGCAACTGAAGGAACACGGGTGAGTTTTAGTCAGTAAGAGTCTGACACGCCTCCCCGCTCCACACAGAGCGGGAGAAGTTATTTGACAATTTCCCACCCAAAAAAAGGGGTAGTCGGTAGTACACTAAGATGGCTTTAAGTCTAATGGTTCCATAACACTCAGTATATTTGATTATTTTTCGCGTAAAAGCAAAAAAACATAAAAATATGGGTCAAGGTGCCCATATTTTTCTGTACTTTTTCTTCAACTTAGTCGAATTGCGGCCCTTTAGTGTGGTATTCTATCTCTTGAAATGCCGACTTAGTATTGTATTTTTACAGACTCCTGTTGATTATCACCCAGCATTGCATAAAAGACCGGTAGGGCTGTTCTTACTTTGTATGCATGTATATGTGCGCAGTATCTAGTAATTAACAGTTCGATAGATCCTCACGTATAAGCGCGTCATCTCAAACGGTATAAAGCCTTGTATTCACGATCCAATACCTCTTTGTCCTGTAGCCATGACCTCATGAATGCATGACACCATACATTCATACATCAGTGCAGACAAGGCATTACATTTACGAGCTGATACAAACTAACGTAATATACCTATCATAACGTTTTTATTAGCGGTCTCACGTGTTACGGTGTCGTAAACACATTCGGTGAGATAGTATCATAAGACAGTTTTCCAGAGCATTTGTTTTGATTTAGTGGTTAAATAACATTGTTGTGACTACGTATTGATTGATGCCTGGTACCTAATGCTTTTGTTTAGAGTTTTGGACATTCAAAGGCCTTTGAATGTTCTGTTTTTAAATATCGTTTATTGTCTGAGGCTATTTTAAACACTAATATCTAGTGGCCAAAGACGTAGTACTATTATAAGCATTGATAATATAACCATTGCTTTGCATGTTAGCGATCAAATAAAAAGTAAATTATTGTTAAACTTCTTTATAAAAATAAATCGCGAAATTAAAACCAGATTAATTGAGTGAATATTATCATCAACATAAGTGGGAAAAGTACGTGGGAATTTCAATAATAGATTCGGTAACCTTAGTTTTACTGTCGAATTCAAAATATAATTACAAATCTCTGCCATGTTCACTGAAACGTGTCAAGTAATCACTACCTAAAGAGCTCAGAGTAAGGCAAAGTTAGGTCGCATTAACACTTTGACCACGTCGTAGACGTTGGACGTTACAACAAAACCTCTCACATATAATATAACAGCTGCTCTGTGGTTTCAGTGCTGGGATATTACTGCTGTATCATTAAATGTGAGGTATAAGTTACGAAAAGCGATATTCCTAACTAGAGCATCAAGTTAATGATAGTATGTATCTATTACTCATAGCTCAGATACTGCTACCTAAAGGGAATCTTTCGGGAAAACCGAATATTAAATCGCATGTAAATTTTACAGCAGATGTGCCAGACAGAGACAATAAAACAATAAAGACTATCAACCAATTGGAACCAGGCCATTAGCCCCTTTTTTTTAAAATGGGAAATTATCAAATATCTTCTCCCGCTCTGGGCGGAGCTGGAGGGGGTGTCCCTTCCGTCCCGCCACCCCGTATCCTTTCAGTTGCCATGTTGCCGGGGGCCACGATATCCCTTTCGAACTTCTTCGTTACCCCAGCAGGCATCGGCCCTAGCGGACCCCGTCAGTTGTGCTGACATCTCTTTGAGGCGCGAGTCGACCCGAGCCTGGTTCTTATCGGACGGCGAGCTAAGGCCATTAGCCCCTAACAACAGTATCTGACAGTCAAACAAATGTATGAACAAGCAGTCTGCATGTTTGTCATCCACAACTCAGAGAGTTTCAGACATAAAGCCAATATATATAATAACAGGCAATGGGTTTATTGCCCCCGACAAGGCGACAGGTAATGGTTTGTCGCGCTGGGAATAAACTTTCAGCTTGACAGAGCTACCTGCGTTTTGAGCGACAAAAGTTATTCAAGTAATAGTGTCGCTTAACATTCTCCCACTGCAGGGCAAATGCCCCTTTTCACACAGAATAAGAACGAACATTAGTCATCACGCTGGAGAATGGGTTAGCTGTTTTAAATCATCACGTTTTCACCCACCTTGAGATTTCTAAAATAACTTAGAAAAAGAAGCAGGCGTATAGGAAGTTATCACTAAGCAGCGAAACATACAGTTCAGTTCACAAAAACAAAACAAAAATGACACTTACTTAGGTAAAGTAGTTACTATTGAAAAACATGTAAATAGTTACCAGTTAAAAGTTTAAATGGACATCTTTTATAATGTTAAAGATGGTAAACGAGATACATTAGTTTCGTACATTTCCCAAAGAATAATCCACTCCCTTCCCTGCATAAACTCTTATGTAGTTATTTTATTAAGTGTTACATGTCCCATTCCACTTATATTAATACCTTAATGAATAGCGGCCTCCATGTACAGCAGTACGTGGCGGCCAGTAACCCGCTCGTAATATTATGGTATTAAAATGTACACGTTATTGCGGTACGTGACGCTGCTGACAGTTGGACGCGCCTCGCTGTGAAAGCTTCGTTAGTTTCAATTGAAGTATTGGGCTAAATAAAATACTAAAACTATATGTATGACCTATGGTACTGAAACGTGGTCGCTCACAATGGGCTTTATCAGAAGGCTAACAGTCACCCAAAGGGCAATGGAGAGGGCTATGCTTGGAGTTTCCCTACGTGATCGAATCAGAAATGAGGAGATCCGCAGGAGAACCAAGGTAACCGACATAGCCCGAAGAATTGCCAAACTTAAGTGGCAATGGGCAGGGCACATTGCTCGCAGAACGGATGGCCGATGGGGCCGAAAGGTTTTGGAGTGGTGACCGCGTACCGGAAGACGTAGCTTTGGACGGCCTCCCACAAGATAGACCGATGACCTTGTGAAGGCCGCAGGAATCCGCTGGATGCGGAAAGCACAGAATCGGTCGAAGTGGAGGTGCTCGGGAGAGGCCTATGTCCAGCAGTGGACGTCTTTCGGCTGAAATGATGATGATGATGATATGTAGTATTTTTAAATCAATTTAGTTTAGTATTTATATTTTAACTAAGTAATAAAAACTCCTGCTATTTCATCTACTTTACAATAACTATAAGTTGGTGTCATTTTTGCAACAAGCTCAGCGCCTGGTTTCCGGCAAACAATAGACTCACTCCACAAATATAGTTTCAGTCAAAACGTTCTAAAGATTACATATAGAGCATGATTTATATGTAATAGTCACCCTCTGTATGTTATCTTAAGTAACCCTTTGCGTAGCATCCTCTTGTTTCACTCATTGTATGCTGATCGTGGAAAAAGAAGGAAAATACCCTTCTACACCAGTGAACCACAAATACTTACAGAATTAAAAAAGGCATGAATAAATGTAAAGTAAAATACGCACTTATAAAATTTTAACAACGTTTGATATTTTAAGTAGTGAGCATTTTACTCATTCAATTAAAGAGGCAAGTATTCGTGTGAGATTATGTGAACATGTTAATGTAATAGCTCATTTTCATAGAACGCTCATTAAAATCGGTAGTGCAATTAATTAACGAGACTATCAAATAATTTCGCGGTAATATTCCGACTCATTACCGTGAAAGCTCAATAAACATTGTGTTTACGTTTCACCGATAATGCCTACCAAGCAAGTATTTATGAACTGAAGGAATGAACCAACAAATTGTAAAGTTAAAATAGCTTTTTGTTTTATTTTTAAATTCCAAAATTAATCATTCCCGCGAATGAACATTTTATAATCCTTCATGGTTTATAATGATTATAAAGATTCACTAAACCGATTATCAAAAGTCTATTTTGAAGGCAATAATGTAACTTACCTTTCTGCAAGAAAACTTGAGAAGTTCGCTACACAAAGTGTAAACACGCGCCTCTACGGCGTAGCTTCGTAGCGGCGTAGCACGGGCGAGCGGCACGCGGGCCTACGACAGACTGAAGAACCGCTACGAACAGCTTTCATGCGTGGCCCAAGTATTGGAATACCAGCGGTTATTATTATTTTAAAGGTCGAAATTAAGCTTTAATTACATTTTAATTGTAGGTACAATTATAAATGTAAATAAGTTTTGTATTTGGGTCAATGCCGTGTCTCCAATTTGTAATTATTTTCAGTACAGATTTTACAAGAGTTTTTAACGAAGTTATGAAGTGTTATTTATTATTATAATACTAAATTAAAAACTTAACCTTAACTTATGTATAATTAAAAAAAGCTTTCTGATGCAACGATGGACAGACGCGATGCACAGCTTAATATTTTGTTACAAAAGTCTCTCTGCAATCGGTATTTTGTTTTTGTTATGTTTTTGTTGTCATTTGCCAATGTTGCAACATTAATTACACAATATTGTCTTTGGTCCGTGGCCTTGACATCAACCAATGAACCAGTGAGCAATATTGTCAAACTTTTTTACTGATTGAATACGAGGCTTTTGGCTACTTTTGTTTTGTGTGTATTTTGTTCAGTTTTTTAAATGTGCGTTTTGTTTGTGAAGAATAAACAAGTTTTCTTTCTTTCTTTTTTGTAATGACCTACAACAACCCTGTTTATTTCGTTGAATTTTATTTAAATGTTGTCAGTAATGTGAAAACATGATGTCGAATAGTTAGAGGTAAAGGTTCATTTTAATACCCTTCATGATATAGATTAACTTGGAAATAGGCACATAAGACTCAAGTGACATTTACTTGAGAAATAATGGCAGGTACTTAGATGAGCCATTTGAGCGGTAATTGTAACTTAACCTGTCATAAGTGCGTCTTGTAGTTTAAAGTGAGTGAACATAATTCGACTGTTTCCAAGTAGTTCTGCTGAGAGAATGGTGCCGATTCTCTTGTCACAAATGCCTCTAAACTAAACTAAAAATCACCAAAATTTAGTTTATTCCTGTCAAACGACGATTTCCCATTCTGAAATAGACTAAAGCGACACAACTTAACTAAATTTTAGTTTGACAGCACTAAGATGGCACTGAGATATTAGTTTAGTGAAAATGGCAATTTTGCTATTCTGAATTTGACGTTTTTAACCTAAAATTTAGATTTTCTAACTAAATATGACAATTTTTAATCGCGACTAAAAACATGTGGAATAAAATTGGTTGTCATGAACTAAAATTCACACCAACAACCTCGACTTTAGATGAAAAAACAGTACTAAATATTTTTTTTTCTTTTGCTTATATCTCGAAAATGGTGTGTCCAATCGCAAAAATAATGAAAATTTCGACACCCTTTATAAAATCCTTAAACCCCTAACACTCTACATGTAGGTAATATTTTTTCTTATTTTCCATACAAAAAGTGAAAAATCCATATAAAACACGTCGAGGCTGCTCCCCCCCCGCGCCTCCGGATCTAAAAAGATTCACGTGGTTAGGTATCACGTGTGGAGTCGCGATTGTAAAATTCGATTTAGATGTGTCAAAATTATTTTTAAATTTAGAGAATTTATTTTGCAGAATAGCTTTGAGATTCTCATAGTCAAAAGTAAGGAATTTTAGTAATAGTTTAGTTAGTTTAGTTCGGTGTACAAGAGAATCGGCACCAGTCTCTTAGTTATAACTTGTACAAGGTCATATCATTCGACGTGTTTGTTTTTATGAGATAATTTACAAGTGTTTGTTGCCTGGTTCTAATGTAAAAACCGACTTCCAAAAATACACTACAAAGTGAAAAATTAGAAATAACTGTAATTTCGGAAGTCGGTGTCTTTGGTTTTGTGTTTTCGTTTTCGGCCACTGAGTTACGTAAATCGGCCCAGTCATCATTTCAAAAAGACGTCCACTGCTGGACATAGGCCTCCCCCAAGCACCGCCACTTCGACTAGTTCTGTGCTTCTCGCATCCAGCGAATTCCTGCGGCTTTCACAAGGTCATCGTTCCACCTTGTGGGAGACCTTACCATACTACGTCTTCCAGTACGCGGTCACCACTCCAGAACCTTTCGGCCCCATCGGCCATCTGTCCTGCGAGCAATGTGCCCTGCCTACTGCCACTTAAATTTGGCAGTGCTTCGGGCATGTCGGTTACCTTGGTTCTCCTGCGGATCGGTCGAATTGGCCCAATAATCACTAAGAAACCTCTGTACATACATGAAAATAAAAAGATACCCTCCGAATATACATCCTTCTTTTTTTGCAGTTAGTTAAAAATGGGTTAATTTTATTTATCAATCGTAATTATTTGGAAATGTCAAACTCAGTGCGCATCTTTGAAACCGCATAAAGAAGATATTGTACAGCACAGTCTATTTTACTGTTTATAAAAAAAACGGCTTTCAACTAAGCCTTGTATTGCCTTTGACATTAAAATACCAAATAACACAGTAAAGTTCAGAGTTCAGTAGCACGGCACTAATATTTACTATCGAAGTAATTTGTATGAAACAAATGTTTGCCAAAAGAATACATAACGGCGAATAAAAATATAAATTATCCCCCTTTACTTGGTAGCTAAGCTCTCAAGTCATTCGCAATTCCAATTTGAATATTTTAAACGTATTTAACTTGGAGCGTTTTGAATTTTTATCAACTTAATTTTAAACAGAAAAGTGCCTCAGAGGCTGATGTTCTAGGCCTAGGGGGGTTCCCATCCATTTGCATATAATTGTATAACATTACATAACATAGCATACAATTGTTTATCCTAATTATATTTACACATTACATTATTAACGCATAAAAGCTTACGCATATTTTTTTAAGCATAATTTCACTAATCATAATAATGTTTTTTTTTTTGTATTACTAACAGTATATGGACTACGTCTGAAATAAATGTTTTGAATTTGAATGTTCAGGCATAACATTCTAAAGCACTAGCTTTTGCCCGCGGCTTCGCCCGCGTGTATGTCGGAAAATATCCCACGGGTACGTACTACCAGGATTACATTCCTAATAGCCGAGGAAAAGGTCATTGACTTCTACCGTTGCGCCCGCGTTGTCGTCAACCATATTTTGTCACGCGTAGTTTTGAAACTGTGATATCTTTTAAACTATTCATTTTAATGATATGATATCAGGCATATTTTAATCTAAATTAAATGTCCAATTTAAATAATATATTTTATTGGAAAAGGATAAATAAAATACCGCTCAAAATACCTTCGGAAATAACAATGAAATTTTTATCAAATTCTGAAAGATAAAAATAGTTATTGTGGTTCATCCTTAGAAGATAAACATATGCCATTGCAGACTTTTTGTTGAACTTTTTAAGATGAACAATACCGTAGAACCTAAATTCTATGTAACTTTTATGATTTCCGCGGCGCACGCCAATAAAGTTCCCAGTCGGCATGATTTTTTCCGTTATCTTCAACAATAATCGTCAAATTTTAGCCAATTTACAAAAAAACATTAATGAATTATACACTAAAACCTTTCGTGTGAATGAAAATTCGGTGAAAACCGTTTGAAAATCCGTTCGGCAGTTTTTGAGTTTATCGCGTTCAGACAGACCAACAGACAGACACACGCGGCGGGGGCTTTGTTTTATAATATGTAAGGATAAGGATACATTTATTTACGCATAATGATAATAAAACATAATTTTCATAGGCATTACAAATACGCAAAATAATTAACTCCTACAATGGTAGACACCAATACATATTTTTATACAATTTTGCTCTAATGAAATATGTATGTAAAACATATTGGCGGCTTAGGGCTGGTCCCAGGGCCTCCCGCGCCGCACCTTAACCTATTGATACACTACATTACACCAATAATATTGGAAATAGTTACTTCTTTTTACTTTTCAGATTCAGATAACCGTCAATAGAATAAAAACTTATGGAATTTTCAATAATTTAAATATGTTTCCATTATTCCTATTAATTTTTATGCCTTAACACTATTATGCCAATAGTCATTACGCCTTAACATTATGTGAATTAAAATTATACCAAAACATATTAGCCTACAAGATAATTTTGTCAACATAAACTATAAGCCAAAAACAATTATGGCAAAGTATCATCAAACCAAAAAAAAGTATACCAAAATAGTTATGCCAAAGTATAGTAGGAAAAAAATATTAGGCGAAAAGAAGGGATCCCGTTCTAGCGTCGATAAATACTACGGAATATAAGTCCTAATTGTGAATTTTATTACTAGAAATAGCGAAATATGAACCTTTTTCAATGTGCTCTGGACCCAAATAATACTCGGCTGTAGATGAACCAAATCCTTCAACGGAGATGGTTCATATTACTGATAATGATGATATCCTCGTCCCTTATTAATGTAATTTTTATTTTCAGTAACACAAACCAAGCGCCATTTTAACATATAATTTATGACGTTATAATTACAATTATGTTCGTGAAACATTGCCGGGTCAATGTCAGACCCTAATCTTCGGTTAATAAAATTTATAGACTTAAATATGGGTCAGTTCGGCCATTTCTGTTCTAGATTTTTTCTTGTCCTGAGCCTTTTCAAGGGTAGATAGTTAACAACTACCTAAAAGTTAAGCAAAAGTGTAAGACCAGAGATTCTTTTTTCGATAGTAGAGTTGTTGCGGGGATCAGATAGCACTCACTTAAAGTTAAATACTGATTTCTGCCGTATCGGGTCAAACTAAAAGCCGACTGAAAAATTACTTATTATAATGTTTTTTATCTGGCAAAAGCCTTTATCTAAATGCAGAAATTCTTGACATTAATAACATTTGCAGAATCAGAACTGCAGTTATTAATTAGCAATATCCGGATGATGTCTAGTTCTAAACTCTGAACCTACAAAGTCTTGTGATTAGCAAGATTAGTAACAACATGTTAACGCGCTTAACGCGCAGAAAACTGCTAACTTCTTAAGTTTTTGCCTTAAGCAGAACAAAACATATCAAACAAAACCGTAAATATCTCTTGTTATTTCATTAACTCATAGGTATGGGCGTTATTTCACGTCACTAGTTAACTGGCTACGGGGCATGTAGCCGAATAACTGGTTTCGAGTCACACATAAACACGTGATTTTTAACCGACTTCCAAAAAGGAGGAGGTTATATGTTCGTAGCGTTTGTTTTTTTTTTTTTATATGTCCACCGATTTCTCCGTTACTTGTGGACCGATTTTGAAAATTCTTTTTTTGTTTGAAAGGGTATGCTCTCAAATTGGTCCCATACAAATTTTATTAACTTTGCTTGGGCAGTTTTTACCGTGTTGAATCACTGAATAGAATTTGAAAAATAACTAGTTACTAAAATCACTAGTTTTCAAAACCGGTGACGTCCTCGAAGTCACTAGTTACGTTACGTTTCGCGAAAATCACGTAACGACCCACCCCTATTGACTCAAGAAGTCAAGACAAACAAACCAGCGCCAGATGCTAAATTACAAGGAAAATAAAGTGCTATTAAACCCGGTTAAGACACCTTAATTTATTTCTCCCATTCCTGCATTCATTCGTTTGTACAATCCAATTCTTTTGAATCAAAGAATGATCTTACCCATAATTATCCAAAATTCTCCTTGAACTTTTAAAGATATTTTCTGTCTCGTTTCCCACAACATTCAAATCATTTCGATGAAAGTTATTTTAAATTTCAATTCACTTTTATTAAGAGTGACGCGATGACGTGGTCGGATTTGTTTTCACGAACTGTTCAAACAAACATGTCGATTTCTATAATTTATGCATCAAGTGCTAGTAAATTATAATGTTTTAAAACAATATCGGACAGAAAGTAATAACCTCCGTGGTGAATGCGTTCGACATTGACTTTGAGAATCTATATCGAGAGGTGTATTTTTTGTCCCGACGAGCCAATAACAGTAGAATGTGTATGGATGAATAAATATAGGAATTCATATTCGAGAATCATATTGAATCTTTTTCTCTTTTGTACTATTACATATTTTATCTTATTACGAATACAAAAACCTGAATTTCATTCATACATACCACATAATTTATTAGATAGGCAGCAGCACTCAAAAATACACGTCTAACATGCGAGTATATTCTACTACAATATTACCACATAACTTCATCACCACAATACAAACGTAGTTTAGGACCTGCACTCTAGTCCTTTTATCCAATTTGTTCCGTAGTCAGTGGTTCTGTCATTAAATATTGAGTCTGTGGCTCTTCAACGTGCAACTACAGAATAGCAGTGAACAAGTAAACACACAGCCTCTAGGAAATAGATTTTCACTGCTCGTTTTTACTTACAACTACCCACAAAAGAGGTTCCATTTTATCTAAAGAAGAAATATTTGTGTGGACATAACAAGTTAGAGGTCCCAAATGAAATAGTTCAACTCCGGTTGGAAAGTTAACAAAGATGTCAGTTTGGTGTTCCCAGCGGGACTTTGATGGTCGACCGGGTCGTTGTGCGAACTGTCCAGCTGTCGCTACCCACAATTTAGAGCTACGAGTACAGGATAGTGTAGTGACATGCCGGGAAACGCCGGAATTCAGGACGTGTTGGTGTTATTTCCATTTTCGGCCTACCACATGCTGTGATATGTCGTGAACAATGTCTCATCTGATCTCTTATGCTGTAACAAAACATGTCATTTTGTTAGACATGTGCTATGTGTTGCCACTAACATGTCATGTGTAAGGCGGGGTCTACTTCACTATAGGTATTTGAGGCTAGTCATCGCATTGTCTAAAATAAAAATAGAGTGTAAAATTAAATGGTTTTCCCTATCTCAACGTGAAGCTACACCCTTTTTTTCTAGATACCCGCTTACGGCGCCTCTGCAAATTAAGTTTTTTACAGGAAAATGGTAACTAACTGTAATACAATTTAATACCTAAGCTTTTAGAAAAAAGCAATGCCTTCGTAAAATAACACATAACAATAACATAACATCACGCCTTGTTTCCACGAAGGGCCATACGTAAAATAGGTGGTTATAAATAATGCCCCTTGTGTTCAAGGCACATTATGTATCTTAAAATCTGAAATGGATTTATATTTAAACTTGTGAGTATATTGCCCCGGGTGACAACAATATGATACTCCATCGTATTCACGAAGAACCAGCATTATTTACTGTGCGGTGAAAGCCTAATGTACACAAATATTCCGAAAATTGTTTTGAACATGTTTATTTGCTCGACAAATATAAACATGAATGTCATGGTGGTCCAGATGTATAAAGACGCATTTTTTAATCTTAACGTAAAAATATTTTAAATTAAGAAAAGTCACAATCTGCAAGTAAGTACTTTGAAAATTAATCTTGGAAAACACTAAACATTACAAACAGACTGAAATCACGAACTCGCAGTTAGCAATCGTAGTTATGAATGATCGTACCTTCTTGTATTAGAAAAGCTATTTTCCCTGCAGTGGAACAGTTTGATTTATTTATAAGTAGTAGTACTCACAAGATAAACATACAACTTGTTCTTAACCACTTATAAATAATCAAATAGGTCAATACGCTTTGAAGGAAAACATAAGTTATGCAGTAATAGGTAAATTGTAGCAGTTGTAAGTAGTAACACGTACTATTACACCCTTGGCCTCAAAAACGCACCTCGCATTCATAGGATCAAGATCAAATTATGTTAACACGAACGCTGAATGTAAAATGTCAAGAAGAGAAAGATGGGTTATTTTGATATAAACTGTATTTTACAATGTTTAAACGTTCGAGCTTTTTAATTTAGTTATATATTATGTAGATAGATGTAGGAACCACTTTACATACACATTAAATTGCATAGACAGCAATATGCGTAGGTCCTATGTACAAGAATCTCTATACACTTAAACAGGAAAGTAGGTACAACTCTCTATAGTGACTGGCTATTATACTTTTGTGTTTCCGTGAAGCCTACATTGCTCTCAGACCTCTATAACCATCAAAATACAGACATTATCGACGTACTTAAGGTAATGGAGGTAGCTTCAGACTGGCGGTAGGTAGAAACGGCTAGCCAGGTAGGAGGGTAGCCCCTTCCTATCCACATTATCCCTCACTCGAGGACCGACCGAAAATATAGAGTGAGAAAAAGAACAAATTATTCAGATAAATCGAATCGGTGAAAAGGCTAACGCGTAGTACTTAACGACCTTCCAAAACAGATTTGGATTTACGCTTTCGTCACTTAATTTAAATTTTCAAGATGTCGTTCACTTCACTTAGGTAATGTTGATAGAACAGTTAATACCATAACTAAACCAATAAACACCTTGGGCTTTTGGTAGAAGACCATAGTACTGACTACTTATCTATCCTATGTAAAGTATTTTTTTTAATTTTTTCTGCTAATCCAAACGGGCTTGTTTACAAATACTGGCTCATATTACATTACTTTCATCGTAAAATAGCTCCCATTAACACAATCAAGATCAAAATATGAAAACAATATTTTCATCTTGATATTTTTCCAGATTATCCCGGGGTCTGCCTCTTGACCGGTACGCGTCACTACCCTCTAGAGGTCAATGAACTCAGAGACGAAGCTCGAAAACAAAAGTTATCAGTAAGATACCGAATTATCGGATTATCGGGACAAACAAAGTTAAATATTCTTACAAGTTTCTTTACATTGCTTACGAGTAGTTTTTGTGTAGTCAAATTCAACAATTTATACAACCACAAATACGTGAAATAAGTTAATAAAGGTTAAAGAATAAGTTTATTTAATCACAAACAAGAACTATTTGAAAACTCGACTTCACAAAGAATCTGATCCCTTCGTTGGGTTTCAAAACTAAACAAACTTCTGACAATAATTAACATAAAGCATCATAGCACTCTCTACAAACTATGTTTATGTATGCAGAGGAAACTTAAGGAAAACTAATCGAATTTGTTCGAAAATAACTAAACAAGGGGTACAAACTTTGTAACTTTCTGTACCACAACATTCTTAGATAAATAAACAGCAAGATAAGCCGTCACGAAAATACTTTAACAATGTTTAATAAAACAAAATAATACATGGCAAATGTGTTGCCTTCACTTTGCATTCGATGTGTAAATATTTGGCAATTACAGATCCCAAAGATTTATAGGTAGGTACTAGGTACCTACATGCAAATGCAATTATAAGAAAAAAGAAAGGAGCTAAAAGTTATAACTTTATAAGCCAAACCCCGACAAGTATTTTATTTAAAAACTGAAAAATATTTGTTCCATGTAAACCTTGAGCTTCACTGGAATAACTTTATCTTCTAAATAATCTTTTGTCTTTCTCTCACTAAATTTCAGGTGTATAACGTGAATTTTGGTACCGCAAACAAAAGTTACACCATATTTCAGATTGTTGGTTTGCCCCGCCTGCAATATTACGAACTAAAATTCTATAGATTATAATATAATCTATAGAATTTATTATAATAGCATTATATTATATTATAATGCTTGTTTTTCTCTTTTTCCTAATTAACTATGTGTCTTTGCAGACGGGCTTTTTGTTTTTTTTCTTTTGCTTTATATATACATAGGTATATTTGGAATTGACTAATTGGCTTTATTTGATACCAATATTAACTGTTGTAATTTATTTTAAAAAAAAACATTAAAATTTCCAGATGCAATATATAAATATTATATAGCCTATGTCACTCCCACACTGTGACAATAGTTTGTGAGAGACTGGTGTCTGCACTAGGAATACCTATATAGCGGATCACCAGGGTATATAATATAACGACACCTCATAATAATATGTTATACTCCATCAAGCCGTTTAGGCGACAGAGCGTGCCAAAGATATTTGTACATGTTCTTGAAAAACATTACCCTCCTTAGGGGGCAAGCGGGTAATAACCTTTCAACTACAACTAATAAAACATCTGAATTAGAGATGACAATATGATTCTTCAGCCAATCATGAACGCGTAACGGTTTTTTTTTCGATATTTTTCTGTACATTTTCTGCCTTTAGATCGAATTCAGACGTGTTCCGATTACAGATTGCCCTTGCTAAATAATGGAGCCATTAACATTGTTCGTGGAATTAGCTTTTACTCGATAATTTGTTGGCCTACGCCAGTTAATGTACTTTTTTTGTATCGAATTTTATGCTTCGAATTACAATTTCAAGTGATATCTAATAATAACTTTTTTGAAACACCAATTCTTTTACGGCATCCATGTGGTCTAGTGACCTATTCCTTGCCAGAAACACAAGGAACATAATATATCATCTAACTACAATACATAAAAACCGTATCTCACCTACATTGTCTCTACGACCATATTATAAAACGTCTACATGGTATAATGCACGGTAATTATCAATTTTTCGCTTGTCAGCGTCAGCGCGATGCACGGCGGTGTACAGGCGGTCGGCGTGACGACGTCGTCACGCGGCGAGCCCCGTGTGCCACCTACATCATTAGTGTCACTACAGACACACAATCTTTTGTCTAATACACACTAGCTAGGACCACAGATTCACTTGAATTTCTTCTCCAAGATGAAGCATGTATGTTAGTCTACTTCTTTTATGTCGTGTTCATAGCGGCTTATATCATGATGAAAAGATTAGTCAGTAAACCCATGATTGTGAAATTACTAATTGAGAAATATGCAGATGCATTTATTTCTCTTAATTATCAAATGGTTTTTAAAATAGTGCATTCAATAAATGCTGCTTGCTACCCACGCCCTAGATTACAATCACAGAAACCGCTTAGTTTAAAGTGAATTGATACTGACAAAATTACAGCTGTTTGTCTTTGCAATAGTTGAGGCACAGAATAAATAATAGTTTTAACGGTTGAGAGCACACATAAGTTCATTTCAGAAATAATTTCCTCATTCGGTGCATCTAATGATTGTATTGTCGTATGAATCAGATGAGCAATCCTTGTGTCTCCTTTGAAGGTCACTGCAATTGCAACGTAGTAGGGCCCGGTCTGGGTTGAATCATTACCGTCAAATTGTAATTATTGTTCCATACTTAATCGAATCAAATGTTCAAACACGATCTGAAAAGAAGACTCTTAATCTTCTTTTTTCATTCGGATGACCCCAACTTTTGTTTCAACTTAAAATGTTGGTTATCCATCCATTTGGAAGAGTTTTATTCAAACGATTAGGCAGCGTTCAAAGTCCAGGCTATACATAAAAGTAAAAAATTGGGTACCCACCCACTATTACCAAGAATTTAAATAAATATTGTACATTCTGTTTTTTATGTGGAGCTCGTGACTAAGTACTAACAGCCGCACGGGTCGATCCATCAGGTTAAACTACGCTTGCCGGGGTTGGTCCGTGGACGGGTGACCATTTCTACATACCGAGACTCCGTCGTGCCTCGGAAAGCAAGTTAAGCCGTTGATCGCGGCTGTCATACGTAGAACTTTCTCAGTCGTTACGGGTCGTCAGAAGCCCGAAAGTCTGACAACCAGTCTTACCAAGGGGTATCGTATTACCCAGTTACTGGGTTGTGGAGGTCAGATAGGCAGTCGCTCCATGTAAAATACTGGTATTCAGCTGCATCCGGTTAGACTGGGAGCCGACCCCAATATAGTTGAGACAAGACTGGGCAGATTGATTGATTCTGTTTTTCATGTATGTTTCTTTTATAGTCATTAAAATAGCATGAAATCATTAATCAATATGATATAATAGTACAGTAGTGATAAAACTTGTGTTTTCTTCGACTTTTATGTTTATTTCAAGGTCACAGAGGTCATGGGAGATCAGCGCAGTTATGGGGCTGTTCAATGAATAAATCAATATGCTGTGAGAGAAACATTTCTGACGTTTATTTGCAGTGAAAATGTTTTTTTTATGTTTACGTGATTACGTATGATTTATTGGAATAAATTAATAAAATTAAAGTTAACCATGAAATCCATCATTCATGAACCATTCGTTAAATTTAAAAGTAACGTTTAAAAATAAAAGAGCTACGATAGCTTTCTAACAAGTTATCTAGATAATTTCATTTAAATTTTCTAACTCACCTTTCCTTTCGCACCTGCGACTACTATTTTCAGGTAAATCGGAATACAGAACTTCAACTACGGCAGAATAAGCTGCGTTCCTCCAAGTCAATGCGCAGGAAACTTCAACGACACAACTATTGACCTCATAACAACAATAAATAAACAACAACAAACAAATCCGGGCAATGACTTTACACTCACACGTCACGTCAACTCCAGAGTCATCGATTCGCGAACTATTTTAAAAGCGACGACCTCATTCGTTCATCCAGTATTAAGGTTAAGGTGATCGCAACACTCACTCACGCACACAAACACACACACACGTGTGCTAGTGTGCGTTTGTGTCGTCACGTGCGGCGCGACCGCAACTCCACCTGTGCTCCTTGACATTCAATATGGCGGAGTTGACCTGCTAACGTAGTAAAGAAGCTAAGCTGTAGATTTATTTTCTTGTATCGCTTGGTTCTAACTTGTTGAACCAATGTTAGTGAGAAGGTCATCATTTTCCTTCTCCTATGGCGTAAAGTGCACTCGTCGCAATTGTTGCTTTTCGTCCATTTCTCAGACGTCATCTGAGGGTTTCCTCCTCCTTTCTTGGCCATATCACCTTTCCAACACAATTCATGTTCTTTAATCAGCTTCAGCCACCATAAATGTAGTTGACGTCACCGTTTTAATTAACAATGACACCATAAACTTATTGGTTGCTGACAGTGACTGAATTAATATTAATACATAATAACCTGAATCTTCTTTCAAAGTTATGGATTAGCACTAATTAAAATATTTTAATATTTATTTATTTATTTTAAATCACAATTATTGAACTACACCTAACACCTTTACAGAACAAAAAATATTAACATTATTATGTCCTCTATGAAACAAGAATCCACAATTATTATATCTGTATTTATTACTTCTAACAAGCTTCTTTACGATCCTGCTGCAAATAATTATCCTCGTCCGTTCAAGTAATAGCAGAAATTAATAATAGTTCTAGTATTATTTTTAACTAATATTTATTATGAGCGTCTTCCTTCCTTCTGAAACATGTTTATTTACGGTTGTAGGTACTAAACAATCATATTTTTCTTCTAGACTATTCGAAAAAGATAGGATTAATTTTAGTATCAGTATAATTGCATTGCACTTTAATTGTGGTCATCACTGTATGTCGGTGAAGGAAAACATCGTAGGGAAACCAGGTCTATTAGACTGAAATCACACGCCCACATTAGCATTGATCAAGTGGTGTAGTTAGTGCTAGTTCGTTTCATATGAGAATTGCCTGCAGAGTGCAGTGGGACAATTGCAAGACAACAGTCTTAGTTGTTCCAGGAAATGTAGTTTGTGTTGAATTCTAACAGAACACCACGACAGTTTTCCCATATGGATTGGTCAGCGGTGTCCCTATAGTAACTGTACACACCCACATTTCGCCAATTATGTTTAAGTCCCATGTAATACAGGGTGGGCCTATCGCCATCAACCGGACACAATTTCAGACTCCCAAGAAATTCCTGACGAAAAAACCCAATAATTGATAATAATTCAATAATATAATATGTAGTGGCCGCCTAGCTTCTGCTGCTCACTCTCGGCACTCAAGCTAGAGCTGCCTCCCACGTGTGTGGTACTGTAAAACAGCTATAATTAGTATGATACGTCACTCTTACGTCCGTTACACCGCGACTCCTGTGATCTGTCAGTTTTATGCATTGGAAACAGTTCAAGTATTTGATCGTAAAAACTTGTTAATATTGATTTTATGTAATACTGTGGGTTTTATAGTTTGCAGCTGATCTAGAATATAGATTGACGAGATTGAGGTTACGGAGGTCAAACTGCATTTGGTTTTACTGAAAACCGGCTGCATCAGAGTGATGAGTTAGTGGTAAATGATATCATTACTTAGCCAAGTCCACTGCTGATATCAATTACATGGATAATCTTCAAAGTTACACAGAATCTCCATAATAATAGCCATCAAACACATGACAAGACAAAAGACGATCAAAAACCAAAACAGAAACGAGATGATAAAAATGAACGAGATATATGGCTCAACTTTAATTCTTCACGACCTTATTTTTACCCGACTACGGCAAAGCCAAAAGGAAGGGTTATGATTTTAACAGTCTATGTATGTATGTTTGTATGTATGTATGTTTGTATGTATGTATGTATGTATGTTTGTTTTTACGTGTGTTCCACCGTAGCGCCTAAACTACTAAACCGATTTTGATGAATGAGGTATCAATAGATTCGTAATAATAGTCCGGGTGACATAGGCTATATAATTTTTCCCTAAATTTAATTTGGTGGACTTTACACGTAAATTACTAACCACGAAAAAAAAAAAATGGGATGATCATGACATGTTTGGTATCAAAAGAAAGGTCTTGACGAGCACATTGCAAATGTGTATATAATATTATATTTTCAAAGTAAACAAATATGTTTAAATCGTTAAAAACAAGCAAAAGTGAGACTGCGCTACGTAGTATCGCAAGATGTTACCAACGTGCGGTTAATCAAATCTTAATAAGAAGTACCGATTTGTAATTCCACTCTTATGAAGAAAAAGAAGTACAACGAAATATTTATATTTTGGATTTCTTCGAAGCTCGATATCGATATATGGTGTTGGCGTCGAAATAAATCGCTCTATGGTTTCGTCCAAAGCACTATGCACTGCTATTGGAATTTAAAATAGGTTAATTACTGAACTATTGTATTACTCTACTCTTATTTACGTTTATCAAGTGTAAAAACGGAAAAGTATAAAATAAAAAAATAAAGTTTAAAAAACTGTAACCCGACTACGGGAAAATAAAAATGATCTAAAAAGTACGAAACAAGCAAATATTTCAGACAGAAATCAAGACATAGGTACAAAACTGGTCAAGGTAAAGCCGTCGTCGCATGCCATTATAATTTTGTAGGTGTTCTTGGCACCAACATGGTGTACAGGCATGCGACCACGGCTTTACCTTGACCATTTTTGTACCTATGTCTTGATTTCTGTCTGAAATATTTGCTTGTTTCGTACTTTTTAGATCATTTTTATTTTCCCGTAGTCGGGTTACAGTTTTTTAAACTTTATTTTTTTATTGTATACCTGCATTCTAGCAAATAAATAATTTGATTTGATTTGAGAATTTCGTAACGATTTACGTTGCAGTAGGAAAATCCCATGTAAATCCAAACCAATTTGCGAATTACTTTCAATTACTAAAAGTCTTTCTAAGAATATAGGTATAAATGGCATGCAGTCATGAATATTCTGAACGAATTCAAATGTATGAATCATGAACGTGCCACATAAGAATCTAACCCTTGTTGGGTTGTAGGTAGATAATTAGTAAAAAAAAAATGACAGAAAATGGATGAGGATATGGACTGCAGTGTCTTCCCATCTGCTATTGACAACATGTGGACAATCTGTCCACCAATCAATATGATTGTTACTGACTCTATTGTAAGTATCGTAACTCCCTGATTTGAACAGGGTTGAACAGTTTGCTCATGCAGTGAGTCATTAAATTTGTGCCTCGTTCATGTGCTGTACTTACATGTGACTATAAATAAAGCAATGCCGCAGATAAGTGGGATGGATCATCGGGACCCCGGTGCAGGGGGCCGACCCAACTCCGGCCACTCTGCCGCACTTGACTCAATTGAGTCAAACTGTTTATCGTTCCACTGTGGAAAGTTCCGGAGACTGACATCATTTTATACATGTTGTTCCTTTCTTCCACGTTCTTGTGCCAACGTTCTAGCATTTTCTGCGGTAGGTTAGGATCAGTGGTCTAATGGAATGGAATTGGTTTGATCTTTTTTGACATGGGGTGCCATCTCACCTTTACAAATTAGTTTTCAACTTGCTTCTAAATCTCAATAAACTGCTAATATCTACTTTCAGGAAAGAATCTCTTGTTTTCGTCTAAACAACTCAAGTGCAAGTAATTACAGACTATTCGCAAAATTATTATAGTAATTTGTTCACAGGCGGTCATTGGCGCACTAGTGCGCGCGCAGTGCACGCACGGGTGGCGACGGGCGGCGGCACACGTGAATAACAACAATGATGTTCTGAGATATAATGACTGGTTTCAGCAGAAGTCACTAAAGATAACAACTTCGTATTTCAGCCATCGATCTTGCATCGACAGTAGCCTTCACGAGTGGCTATGCTTCAACATACATCTAGCTCGTATCCTGAAGGCCTGAACAAAGTGACATTCTATCTATCTACACTAATAATAAAGCTGAAGAGTTTGTCTGTATAAACGCGCAAATCTCTGGAACTACCAGTCTGATTTGAAAAAATCGTTTGGCATTTAATAGCCCTCTCAAATCAATCACGCTGCGACCCTGAGGAGCCGAGCACAAAAGAAAAAGTCAGAAAGAACGCTAAACGAAAACGAAGTCATAGCGCGATGCGATGCGGTTGGTTCGGCGAACAAGACATTCCATGCAGACGAAGTTGCGGGCAGAAGCTAGTCAGTGATAACGATCATGGAATAGTCAAAAATGTATTGGATTGACATAAATAGCCGGTGCCTAAATGCTTACGTCAATCTTGTTGAAAGTAGTTGTAGAAAAACGAACCGCTTTGAAAGCGATTGCCCGTCGATGTGACCGTCAAACTACCATAAGTAAGGTCTCGAGTTCGAACCCAAGGCACCTCTGAGTTTTCGGATTTATTTACGTATTGTATAATTATCAATTGCTTCAAAAACGGTGAAGAAAAACATCGTGAGGAAACCAGCATGCTTGAGAGATATTTCTCGACGGCATGTGAAGCCAAGTCAGAGGCCCATGGTTGGCTTTAAAACTCTGAGGCTAGGCTCGCCACTTGTCCACTCTAGGACCTCTGGAAAGTCAAGCAGCTTGCTGAATGGCTAGTAATTTAAACATAGCATGAGCTATTCTCATAAAACGAATCTAGGAAATGAATATCTACACCTGACAATGATAACAATTAGAAGATACAGCGTAATGTTTTTAAAGAAATAGGTAATGTAATTAAGTTAATTAAACCACTTTTATAAGGAACTCGAGTCAAAGTCATAACATGAAGTGGTATAGAATCTGCTTGTGTCTCCTATTCAAACTTAAATATTAGCAAAATTCTGAGAATCTGTTAATTATGATGTCAGAAGCGAGGCACATACTTGTCAACATTGTGACATTAAACTTGTGACATTAAAGTTACAAAGTTACTTCCAAGTAAGAGGAAAATCCTTCAACTGAACCAGCGGAGTAATTGCGTAACACAAATAAAATGGCAATTGATTGCATTTTCTTTTATTTTGACAGTTCAGCCAGGTACATTGCGTTATTTACGTTGTGGAACAGACAAATTTATTAAACCTATGAAGCAATGGATTAGAAATATCCTTCAAACTCTCGGATTGTTATTGAAACTGTGTTACGGAATTAGGGTGCAGGCTATGTATTAAGACGAAAAGAGGCTTCAATAGATACCATCGTGTGGTTGTAAACGAGAGTTAATTCCTTCCCACACAAGCGTATCAAAGCGTCACAAAGGCGTTCATACAGATTGTTTGTAGATAGTTTATTGTGAGACTCTTCAATTAAATATTCCAGCAAACAAAAGTATGCTTGCCTTCAAGACATTACTGTAATCCGATCACTAGATTAAAAAACTCAAAATTCAAAAGTCATTTATTCAAACTAGGCTGAGAATCAGCACTTTTCGAACGTCAAAATTACATAAGACAGTTCCCCAAAAACGCCCACCCTTCACCACTTCCTAGTGCCTTTAGCTGGGAAGAAGAAGTGGCGCAACAAACTCCCCAGCAGCACAGCTGTCTGTTCAAGTTAGAAAAAAATTATTCTATACAATAGTAGGTATGCAAAATTATTATGCAACACAAAACATTATTTTAATTAAGTATAAATTATTGGCCATATGTCAGCTAGCACACGCCAATATACCAACCAAAATCATCGAGAACTATACTCAAAAAGAAAAAAAAAAAACTAAACGTGAACAACTAAATATTTAAATAAAAGCCTCCAGGCATAAAGGGCGTGCCCGCTTACATAAAGCTGTAATTGGCAGTTATAAATGATAAACTAGGACCATCGAGGTAAAATAAATGAACAGTTAATATTACTAGTAAGATCACCAGTCATCCTTTGCCATGCCTGATCATTAGATTCCTTTTCGACCGTTCATGTACCGGTCAACGTGAAGTCCACGGCCGAATTATTTAAATGAAAAATAAATAGTGCCACAAGTAGGTAGGCCCGTCCCACGCGACCGGCGGCGTGCGTCCGCGCAGCTATTCTTAGCACACTGACATCCTTCCCTTCATTATCCAATCAGGGAGCTGGGGTGATAAAATGCTGCATTTTTGCAGAGTACACGTATGCGGTTTGATCTTACTCACGACTATGACACTCAACCGCGAATAGCATATAAGTACCTATACATACTAGGTATATGTACGCAGAGATATATATGTAGGTAAATGCTGTCCATCCAAGCATCCACCCAATCAATAAAGTATCGCTTAGTTCTTCTTGGTACTGTTGGGACAGAAATCAAAAAGGAAAATAGGGCATTCGAATAAAATTGTATTAAGCGTCATTTTATCGCTCACTAACTAGGTACGCTAAAAGTTGCGTAAGTGGTCTGTTTGCGCTCCCTCGGGAACATTCTCTAAGGCTCACTGCATACGACATACGACACTTGTGTGCTACAGGTAAATAATCAAACAATTCTCTACAATTAGTGCCTACACGGGATTTAGACCATTTTATTCTTACTAGGCTGTTGTCGCCGCTGTTTAATACCAACTTCAGGAAAGCCTCAACAATTTAAAACTATGGATAAATCGGTGTCCAGTCTTTTTCCAACTTGAATACCCAGAAAATCCTAGAGACAAAACAGCGTACTGTTGAAATATCCAGAAGCATTATAACATTATCATCATCACTTTACCTTCGTCTGCATCAAGCTTTTCATCAGCAATGAGGCTAACGCTTGATTCTGATGAGTTAATCTCACTCTTGAAAAGGGAGCTTCCGGGAAGACTGACGTAATCCTTTGATAATCACCTTAGCAATCATTGAGGCTAAGTCTAGGCCGAACACAACGAGCCTAGATAATGAGGATCAGACCAAATTACCTAATAGGCCGCTGACGTCTTGAACACGGCAATGAAGTAGATTGGAAGATAATCGTAGACGTTGGAAAATAGACTTAATTGGCGAACATCTAAAATTGCAAAATAGTTGCTAACTACCTGGATGGACGACTGACTATGGACCTTTTAAAGACTAAAAACATAAATATAACTAGTTGTTCTTATTAATTACACGGGCCGTCATTTGTGAACAATGTGTAATCATTCTGAAATTTCGTGTCTCCTCAGTTTATATTACGTGTTGTACGTAAATGTTAAACACAATGGCGCGAAGACAGACTGTCTCCCACACAATTTGTAATGTAACAAATTGTATTATTTTAACTCATGTCAATGTCTCTCATCGTTAAGTATGTTGAAAATTCTTAAAAAGACAGCACCGACTTACATACGGCGAAGGAAAATATAGGACAGATACACATACAGGTGCGATGTTATATGACATATTCAACAATATACCCTGAATGGTCCAAACCTCAAATGATATAAGCAGAACAATAGGTACAACATCTAATAAGGTACAGTTTATAACCACCGCACCCAGACTTTTTGTTCTTAACAATTAAAAAGTGTAGGAAAATTGTTTAATTGAAATAAATGCTTTGAAATTTTTAAGTAGATAATCGTTGTAAACTGTAGATTTTGACATGGCTCTGATAGACTGTACTAAATCAAGAATGGGTCAATTTCATTTGCACTCTATTTATGATACACCACTAATCGAAGCTTCTAATGTATGTTTGTCATAGTATAAACAAAAACCCACTTCTAAAAAAAACACTACAAAGTGAGCAATTAATTTAATTTCGGAAGACGTCTTTGATTTTGTATTTTCGTTTTTGCCACTGACTTCCGAAATTAAAGTTGTTCACATTTTAGTTGTGGTACCTACCGTACACAAATTCGTATGTCACTACTTACTTGCTATGTAAATAACAGTGACAGGAAGTTATTACAACATTATTAACACACTCTAGGTGGAAAAAAACATGTGAGAGGCTTGTGGCTAAGTAATAAACAGTCGCATGGGTTGATCGATCAGGTTAAGCTACGCTTACCGCAGTTGGTCCGTGGATGGGTGACCGTCTTTACATACCAAATCCCCTCCGTGCCTCGGAAAGCACGTTAAGCTGTTGGTCCTTTGTAGATCTTTGACCTCCACCTCGACCTAAAAATTCCCACAATCCACCAATTTCTAAAACGCCTTTCCAAGCGTTTTTTTGAGTCCGCGGCCAAACATCGCAACCCTCTGGTTGTCGAGGCCGCCAGTTATGTCCCGAGTAGAATCAGTCATGTTCGCCGTCCAAGGCATATCCTCGTAGACCCCGATGACCCCATAACCCTCCTCCAGGAGAGCAATAGGGAAACAAGTACAGTGTACAAATACAGACGCCTCCCGTCATTCCGACCTCGCCGCCGAGGTCCTTTGCGATCTCGACCGCCGCGCCCCCGAGTAAATAATACTCCCCCCGACCCTTGCTCGAAAACGAGGTGCCAGCAGTTGTTGCAGCTGTGCACGTAGCTTTAAATTCCCCGTTTAATAATAATGATCAAAACCCTTTGATCCAGCCCGTCCCATCTTTTGATGTCCTCCCTCCGGATAACGCCCTAAGCCGAGGCTCGTACCCCACAGGGGGTGCCCTTAGCTTAGTTTATGTGTGCCCTGGCTGGAGGCTTTGAGTGTAGCAGCTTAAGGCAACCACAGGATTGACCGGTTAAACAGCCACGGTTTTCGGAACCAGCTGTGAGATGCCTTACAGAAAAAAAAAAAGATCTTTGACAGTCGTTACGGGTAGTTAAAAGCCCAAAAGTCTGACAACCAGTCTTACCAAAGGGTATCGTGTTATCTAGTCAGTAGGTTGTGGAGGTCAGATAGGCAGTCGCTCCATGTAAAATACTGGTATTCAGCTGCATTCGGTTAGACCGGAAGCCGACCCCAACATTGTTGGGAAAAGGCTAGGCTGATGATGAGGTGGAAAAAATATGTATTATTAAAGCTAACTCAAAAACTACCCAAGCAAAGTTAGTAAAATGTATACCGCGTAAGTTTTCTCTACCAAATGAAAAAATAATTCTCAAAATCAGTCCGCAATTGACGAAAATATCGATGAATATAATTAATGTACTTAAAAAATATAAACAGACGAATTGAGAACCTCCTCTTTTTTTAAGAAGTCTGTTAAAAATAAGACAGGGACGGAAGAAAATAAAAACTGCAAGGAAAAGTTGAAACTGAAATTCGACACGTTATGAAAAAGAGCCATTATTGCAGGAAGTAGTAAGTTACTTTACAAATCAGTGGTTACGTAACTACTACTTGCAAGGTGGCTATAATATTTGGCACACCACCGTTGTGCGTTGTTGGTTCACTATCCATCAACTGCAGTGGTAACAAATATGATTAGTTGATCAACGACTGTGAGTTCGGCGGTAAGCCTACAAGGCGCAAGTGACGAAGGTGCTATTGTCTACAATGTTTACTGCCCGGTACCTGTTCAAAGGAAGCGCATTGTGTCGCTATCTGCGATCAGATGGACCTTCGTCCTGCCGACGAGTGACGAGTGACGCATGCTGACGAACGAGGGCCTTGTGTATCTATAGATAGAGGAAGTTTGGTATATACAATATTGTACATACTTTATCTTGTAGCATGTATGCAAATATTCAGGACAAATGAAATTTTATGTCATCATTTGCCACCATCATCATCACCAAGGCAGCCTTGGAGGCATTCTTCACGTTAAGGAGGCCCCCTCCGTCCTCCGACAAAGTGTGCCATCGTGTGATAAGGGGGGAGGGGGGCGAGTCACATACTTCGTGACGTCAAGTGTATAAATCTAAGGAATTAAAACTCTAAACTTCAACTCTAAAGAAAGATTTTAAAATAATGATGACGAGGATATAATTGGATTGTATCATCCACTGCTGAGTAATAGGCCGCCTCCCTTTTTTGCATGCTTGCCTGGTCTGTGCGAGTCTCAACCAGGTCTTACCCACGATCTTCTGATGTCACCCATCGGGCTGTTGGTCTGCGAACACTTCTTCCACCTTTTCTCGGCAACCATTCTCTTAGGGCTCTGCTCCACCTGCCATCACGACGTCCATCCAATCACCATCATCTATCTTCTAATTAGATCTTCGCTTTTACTTGTGTTTTCATGGTGGTGTGGGCATTGCATTTGGAAATGAAGGTAAGGTAATAATATGCCTACTTTTTACTTGTAGGATAGATGAAGTCTGTTCCTTATCGTTTTTATCTACATAGGACTGTTTGCTTTGATTAAACCACCATGGGAAGTACTTCATCTATTAAATATTCCGAATGCGACGGAATTAAATTCGTATTATGAAATATATAATCGATATCTATCTAATCGCTCCATTTAGGTCAGCCATCGCACTAAATAGCACATGATTAATAAATTATCATAATTACTTTTAACATAAGATAAAACTAAATAGAAACTCTTAACTATTACCACACTACTATTACCCACACTATGTCCTGTAAAATAAGTACGGCAAATAATAGACACCTGATTATGGGTTGTTAAATAGGCGACTATCAGTTAGTACTAAGAAGACAACCAGAAGCAACCTTCGGTACTCTGATAGGTACCACATCAAATAACCTACCCAACCCACCAACCAACCCAGGCTTTATTTTCTTGAGAAGAAAATATATTATGTCCACACAATCTTTGTCCCAATCAGGTTGGTTATAGCAACACGGGGTGTGTTGCCACAGCATGTGCCTACAAGCAGTTTCCTTACATATATATTATGATGATTTCTGATATCTTCTATTATCATGCGTCGTCACATCACAATTCACTTAGCAACAAGCCATGCGCGGACATCCCTCCCAACCCAACAGACAGACTATACGGTGTCTATTATCTACGAGCTCTACTTACCCCGTTCGGCAACAGCGCGCGAAGATAAGGGTCCATACAAACGGACTGACCCAGTGGTCGACAGCGCGAACTGGAGCACCAGCCGTGACACAAATACCTACTTGAACAGTATCGATTGCGCGCCGCTCAGGTATAAATATTATATGCAGCGGGTGGTGGTGGGCAGCAACGCATTTGAAGACACCACGCTTCAAATGATATTGACCGAAGAAATATGCACAGTTATACCAAAGTGCACCCACATTTGGTCAGTCATGTTTAAGTCGTCGTGTAAACGAACATATTGCCATCAATAGGACCAAATCCAGGCTCCAAGCTGCTACTGAGAAATTCGTGGATTGATATGGAGAAACCCAGTAACATTTGTCTGCCCTGGGGTGCCAAGCCAGGACCCCAAGTTCAACATTCATCCCTGCGACTATTTGACCAACGAGGCAGTCAATCAATCGTTATTAGTTGTTGCAATAATTATTATATCACGCTCATGACTGACGTAAAGAGTCAATTGTCGATGTACGACAGCTTTGATTTAATTAATGTGTCTATTTTTCGATCACATCACGTTAAGTTTGTCCGACAACCCATATCACAAAACTGTCAAAGAGTCCACATTGACGTGACATATCTATAGTCCTGTATGAATGGTAATCGGGACAACGCGGTACGAAAATAACTTACAGGCACAATAGGTACCTACAATAATTTTCTGATGGAAAACTAAATTATGTCTACAATAAAAAATATCACACACTGGTGCCGATTCTCTTGTTCACAAACTAAACTAAATTTTAGTTCAGTGCATCTTTTTCTTTCTATTTCATTAAGAAAAGGACAGAAGATAAATTTTAGTAGGATAATAAAATTACGTCAATTTACGTCAAGCGCTGATTAATTTGACAGGATTAAACTAAAATTTATCTTCTCTCCTTTACTTAATGAAATAGAAAGAAAAAAATGCTCTGAATTTAGTTTAGTTTGTGAACAAGAGAATCGGCACCACTGTCGTCCAAGAAAGTCGAGAAATTAGATTAGGTACACAAGGCCAAATATCAAGCTATACATGTCCAGTATAAGCTAACCTCTCATTGTATGGAAATCCTATACAATGCGAGATCAGCTTATACTGGAAATATAACGATATGTAGCCGTGTGTACCTACCTACATTTATTATTAAAATCATGTGTGCTTTTGGAAAAGATTTAAAATAACTCGTGATTTGTGTCTGGTTGCAATACAGCACAGCATTGCCGGTAGTTCTAGCACAAACCGTTTCAAAATTTTAACCTGCTGCTTGCTTTTGTATACCATTTTAGTTTCCTAACCACCTCTCTTTGCGCAATTTCCTGGCGTGTGACACATTAATTTGTGGTCTACCTAAGACGATATGAAAGGGTATGGGTGCATCCATGCATGCTACTTCGATGGTCGTGAACACTGCAGCGTCACGCTCCGGTTGTCGCGAGACCACTCAGACGCACTTTCCAACAGCTGACCGCTATCCGCCATCATGAAATGTGCTCACATCTACTTATGCACAATACGCTGTGTTTGTGTATTATAGAAGGGAAAGTAGCCTGCTAGCTTATATCCTGTTTCACAACATTTTATCAAAGTGGGTTCAAAAATACTTACCTACTACATTTTCAATTACAAGACACTGGGGTGCAGTTAGAATTAAAGAGATTGTTTTAAGACGCTATCATTATATTTTTTTGGTTTCCCCACACAATTATAGTTTATTGAAGCATGGGCGTACCCGTGCGTAAACGTGGGGCATCTGCCCTACCCTGGTCTCGGACTCGAAGCTATAAATTTTAGTTAATTAAGTAACCAAATTAATTATTAATTTGTTAAAATTCAAAATTACCGCGCGATACAATGCACTATCGATGAATCGAGCGCGCATGCGTACTCATCGAGTTTTATCGAGACACTTCCTACTACTTATACAGTTTACTTACTTCTGCCCCACCCTTAAAAAAATGCTGGTTACGCCCATGGATTGTCAAAGTCAAAGTCAAAGTCAAATCATTTATTTCAAATAGGCCCATGTATGGCACTTTTGAACGTCAAAAATTACAAAATAATAAAATTGATTCTAGTCGCCCCTTCCAAAAGGTAGTTTTCGTATGGAGAAGAATGGGCAAGAAACTCCACCGTTACTCTTTTAAAATGTTTTACAATATTGTTTGTATATCTACGTACATTTGTTAAATAATTATTATATGTGAAGACGATGCACCTAGAATAAAATTACTATACCACAATAGGTAAAAAAATTAAAAATGAAGCAACGATAGATAATTTAATTTGTGACAGATACATGGTTCTCACATATTTACAAACATTGTAAAAGTAGACGATTTTCCTAAAATGTTACAATTAATAAGTCAGTGTGTAAGGAAGTAATCACAGAATGTAAAATCAATGTCATACTTAAAACACAAAGTAATAAATTTTACAATTAAATTAGCAACCAGTTTGATTTTGTCTTGATTCTAAATTGTCCTATGGAGCAGGACCAGCATGTTTCCAAGCACTCTTATCTTGGATATAATCCTCTAATTTGTAATATGCTTGTTTACAAAGTGTACTTTTTATATGAGTTTTAAATTTTCTTTCATTTAATTGCAATATGTCACAAGGTATTTTGTTGTAACATTTAACACAGTACCCCATAAAAGATGAATGTACTTTAGATAACCTGAAAAATGGTTGATCTAGTTTATCTTTATTTCTAGTATTAAAATTATGTCTATCACTTATTTTATTAAAGAGATGTGGATTTTTCCTTACATACATAATATTTTCATAAATGAATTGGCAAGGTACCGTCATAATATTAATCCTTTTAAAAAGTTCCCTGAGAGATTCGCGGCGACGTAGATTATAAATGGCTCTGACAGCTCTCTTTTGCAAAATAAAGATGGATTCAATGTCAGCAGCCCGACCCCACAGTAAAATGCCATATGACATAATGCTGTGGAAGTAGCTAAAATAGACCAAACGCGCGGTTTCTACATCTGTTAACTGTCTTATCTTTCTAACAGCATAAGCGGCCGAGCTTAACCGCCCCGCAAGAGATGTTATATGAGGTCCCCATTGTAATTTCTCGTCTAGCGTGATTCCCAGGAAAACCGTTTGATTAATAAATTCCAGTTTTTCTCCATTCAATATGATGTCACATTCGCTACTTTTAACATTAGGTAATTTAAATCTAATGCATTTGGTTTTTTTTTTATTAAGTACCAGATTATTTACCGTAAACCAATCTTGGACTTGCAGAATAGAGCTATTCACGTCGTCAAGATTTTGTGATTGTCGGTTTATTTTAAAGATTAATGATGTGTCATCTGCAAATAACACCATCTTCGGTTGATTTTGAAGTATTTGGGGTAAATCATTAATGTAAACTAAAAAGAGGAATGGACCCAATATCGAACCTTGAGGAACGCCCATTGCCATTTCAGACCCTAATGAGTTTACGCCGTTTACCTGAACTTTAACCTTTCTATCTTTCAGGTATGATCTTATGATTGAAGACCACTTATATGTATATTTTCTTAAATAAATACTTTTGGCATATGTAATTGCGTAAAAAATGCTTTAGCTTGTTTTGAAATGGATTTAATTATGAAATAGTTTTAAGCATCTTCACCAATAAATGATATTCATCCTAAAAAGCATTTATAAATTCAATACAGGGTGGATTTTTGAGTTGAGGCAGTAAGGGCAGGTACTTTAATAACCGTTGTCGCAACAAGAAAATGGTCTTAGCAGACTGTCCTGCCTTTACTGCTCCGTCTCAAAAATCCACCCCACTACACGCTCGCTGTATATCGACTGAGTCTTTAGGCGCAAAAACATCTTGTTTACAACGTTAAAGAATATGAATTTTCCTCAATTTGGCCCTTTATTGTAGCTGTCATTAAGGAAGACAAAGTTGAAGTTCGCGGAGGATTCGGGAGTCGGGCAGACATTACTTATACGGCTGATTCAGGACTTACATAGCAAGTGAGGGCAGTCAGTTCACATAAAAACACTGAACAGATTAGATCTATGACTCACCATATTATTATCGTTAAACTAAGATCAAGCTATGTCAACGAATTTTATCTCAGCATCAATATTGTTAAAAACTTATCAAAGATTGTATGTAAACGCACAGAAACAAACAATCACGTGGCGAAGCGCGTGCGCACGTTTCAGTCACACCCCATGTGATGTGACGTAAATAAGTACCCAGATATAATCACCATGTACTGACCGTAATGTATGGACCCATGATGCTACTTATCTCGACTAATCTGCAAACTCACATTCATTTTGCCAACTACCATTGTTACAGCTTTCGTGTGACGGTTATAATTTGTAAAAAATTACCATTGAACAAGCCTTTTACATTAGCTAGTTAGTAAACCTGGCTATTATTCGCAAAGTTCACGTAATTATCATTATGAAGTCAATTAACCTTTGTGTAACATGCTGTAGCTGTAGGTAATCTTCGTCTTTAAATTCATGATGTGAAACGAAACTAATTCAATAGCCGTAAAAATGTACCTTTCATGAATTTTTTGAGATAAACAGTAACAGAGACAAACCATCTAGTGCTTTTTCTCTACTGCCTAATTTTCAACGTGTGGCATGTTGATAGGTCATCCCATAGCAGAGGCGCTTTCCGATTCAGTGGTTTGTTTTTTTAGAGCAGGACCTAGGTATTGGCTACGCTTGCCGCAGTTGGTCTTTGGATGGGTGACTATCTTTACATATCAAGACCCCTCCGTGCCTCGGAAAGCACGTTAAGCCGTTGGTCCCGGCTGTCATTTGTAGATCTTTGACAGTCATTACGAGTAGTTAGAAGCCCAAAAAGTCTGACAACCAGTCTTACCAAGCGGTATCGTGTTACCTAGTAACTAGGTTGTGGAGGTCAGATAGGCAGTCGCTCTATGTAAAATACTGGTATTCAGCTGCATCCGGTTAGACTGGAAGCCGACCCCAACATAGTTGGGAAAAGGCTAGGCAGATGATCATGACCTAGTTATTGGACCTACTACTTGTCCTGTACGATGGAGGCTACTCTTTAAATAGTTGATCCGTCAAAACAATTGTCAAATTCAATTCTTCGGACTGGTAAATACACATCGGGAGTAGCCGGAGTAGGGACATTAACACTTTCAAATCGTATTGTCATTCATTCTTAGTTCGGGCCCCAAAATAATCATATATGACCGTAAGTGATACGGATTTCGAGAGAGTAGACCCCCTGGTAAGCGTAAGGCAGACGGATGTACCTATTACAGTAGTAACTCGCGTTATAGCTCAACTTGTCATCGACAGATGACAAATCGACCTTTAACATTCACACTGAGCAACATCCCTGTATACGTAGCCTGGTTGTCTGGTCGTTCGCTATGACGTAACAATGGACAAGTCGACGTAACCATAAATTCAAAATCAAAAGTCATATTCAAACTAGGCTGCGAATCAGCACTTTTCGAACGTCAAAAGACAAGGCGGTCCCCTCAAAACGCCCGCCCTTCACTACTTCTTAGTACTTAATTAGTTGGGAAGAAGTGGCGCAACAAACTCCCCGCAGCACAGTTGTCAGTTCAGTTATAAAACTTGATTCTGATACAAAACATTAATATAATAGAACATTAGGTAGGTACTGTCGCGGCCTGCAACAAGGGCATTGATGGACGATCGTGAAAATGTGGGCCGAGGCGAAGCCGAGGCACACATTACGTGAGTCCATCAATGCTTGTTTGCGGCCAAGGCTTGTATAGTAAATGATAAATAAATGATAAATGATTTTATTTCTGTAAGTAGGTTTGTACAAACACTTTTACACGTCAATCATATTTTAAAAACTAGATGAGGTCGGCGTTTCCTAACTGACTACTCTAAGAAGAAAGGCCGAAACAAACTCAGAGGTCTCAGTCTCTTTTAAAGTCCAGACATAATCTTGGTCAGATCATGTGAAGGCCATGTGGATTGGTGTCTGAAGTGGTCTTTTGAGGAAAGCACAGATTGAGAGGGCCTGTCCAGTCAGTGCACGCATTTGTCAGTTATCATGCAGCTCAACTCAGAATTTAAGGAGCTCAACGATTCGACGAACAATACCAAAAAAAGGACATTTGGGTAGGCCACTTAAATTACTCAAACTGTCAGACCATGATTAGAACTAACTGAAAAAATAATAAAAAACCAAACTAAAAGGAATGACCCACATAGTCCTCACATTCACAATAATTAAAATAATGAAATACTTTAAAAGTAAATATTCATGTCATTGTGTAAATAAAATTCAATGTGTATATAAAAACCCTGAAATAATCTTAGTCAGAGCATTTCATTTGAGAACCATGTAGATTTGTGTCTGAAATGGTCTTCTGAGGAAAGAACCCTACAGATTTGAGTGGACCTGTCCAGTCAGTGCACGCATTTGTCAGTAAGTAATAGTACACTATTACTTACTGACAAATGCGTGCTCAACTCGGAACTTAAAAGGAGCTCAACGATTCGACGAACAATACCAAAGAAAGGATATTTGGGTAGGCCGCATAAAGTACTCAAAACTACCAGATTATCAATAGAAGTAACTGAGAAAAAATAAATAAATATATATAAGTACTTTTCTCAAATAATACGCGGAAATTCAAACTAAGTAAATTAATTATAAATTCCAGAATGAATGACGGCATCGATAATTTTTCACACGCCTTTATGATCATTTGATTTGATTTTTTCTTATTTACTGCAGCACGGGATTCCGTATTCCCATATTTTGAACATATTTTTTAACTACAATGTTAAGTTCGTTTTTGGAATAAATTCATCCTAACTATGGAACCCTCCATTATGCGTGGTCCGACACGCACTTGACCGGGTTTTTTTTTTACTAAAGTATTAAAATAATTATTTATGCAACTGTTGTATAATAAGGGGTATTAGTATCACATGAGTGTTTTAATACCTAATTATATACAGTTGCATACAAGACATCTACACCCATGATATGAATCCTCTATAAAAGGTTCTGAAACCATACTTAAGGTGTTGTACAATATTGTTTTCTCGACTTTTCTGTTAATAATTGGTTAGAAATGTCCTTTGCTGTCTTAGAAATATCTGGTGGTGTATTATCGAAGCTTGTATCACTCATTTTTGTAAACAATAAAGCAATAAAATTTTGCAATACTATTATCGAACAAAAATACCGGGATACGACGTAAATTCGAATAAACTATAAGTTTTTATTTTTAATTACGGTGCTGTGTTATGACAATGTTCTTTTTTTGTTTTTTTTTTTTAATTTAGTTCAACATTATAATTCTCATTTGCATGATATTATGGTTACTATGACACTGGCTGTTTTAATGTTGGCAATAAGCTAACTGTTTCAGAAACTTTTATAGAGCTTTTATAGCATGGGTGTAGATAAAGAAATATTATGTAGTGTTACAAAATATTGTACGGTGGTACGGAACTCTTCATGTGGGAGTCCGACTCGCACTTGGCCGCTTTTTTCTGTATGTTTTCTAACTGCTCTAGAAAACAAAACCATGCCATACAATGTTTGCGCGATTCGAACTTGCGACCCGTACCTACAGCAAACGCGAAAAGTCTCACCACTGCACCATTGCAAGATAACTGACTAACCAAGTTCTACTGCATAGTGTAGCGAAATAAAAATGAAAACTCGCCACTTTAACACGTATTTAAACATTAATATTTATTCATGTTTAAAAAGAATCTCAACAAAAATAGTAATACCTAAGCTAAACTTAAATATCATTAAAACAGTTGCGGAACAGCTAATTTGGCCTAAATGATAAGAGATTACGAGAAAACTTAAGGTACATTGGTCGGATGGTAAATCTTTGTTACGCATTTGGTTTCCGAACTAGGGAATTAATTGCAAGAGTCGATCCTGACGAATAGCACGCCTCGACAGAATCTCAGGTGATACGACGATCATGTCGCGGACCAAAACGGACTTGCCGGTCTCGAACTCCAAGGATTTTATACGGCTGGTAAAAAAAAGCACGCAAGTCTGGTGAATAGTCTGGTACCCGGAAAAAGGGCCGGAGCAACCTTTTTAACTGGTTCTACACCTACGACAAATTAGGATATTACCTACACCAGAGAAAAGGATTAAACTTTTGCTGAGAGAACAATATGGGAAAGTATATACCAAATTCGAAGAATTCTTTCCATTTGTGCAGAACTCAAGAATATAATTTGGTCGACTGCATATAACGGAACATAATAACTTGAAACTTAATTATTAGGAATTAAGGTAAGACCTATAATCAATCAAATTTACTTGGCGCAATTAAAAAAAAGTAGAAAATTAATCAAAATCGACTGGAAAAAATTACACTCAGCAACTCCAGTTTTTTTTTTTAAATTAAAACAGCGAGGGATTCAAAGACAAGAGATGCACATAACTTTGGTCTCGTGTAACACATACAACTTTTCGCCTCAGCAGCTCTAGCTGCTGAGGTGAAAAGTTGTATGTACAGTTGTATGTACATATCGACAATGGTAATTTCAAATGTCGTAAAGGACAGGGAATACAATGTCCTTTACGACAATTGAAATGTCCAGTATCGATATAATACCTAAAGGTAAAAAATACAACAAGATTAACTTCGTATTTTTTTTCTTCGGAACGAAGTTCCTTCTCACGTATGATTTAAAACAGAAACAAAATTTTCGCAGCCGCCATCTTGGATTTACATTTTGACCTCACGATCGGATTTAGCACCTTCGAACACTATGAAAACGACACCCATGGCGAAAAATGTGAAAATTCTCGCAGCCGCCATCTTGGATTTGCTTTGTGACCAAATTCACACTATCTATCTCTCTCTCTCTCTCTCTCTTTCTTTCTTTCTCTTTGAATTAGAAGAAGACAGTCGCAAGCGCCCTTTCACGTGACGATTTCTGCCAGTACACTCCTACTGCAAGCCGCGTTATAGAACTTCGTTCCAAAAATATAATAAAACAGCATTTCAATAAAACCTTAACAAATGATTTGCAATTTTACAGTTTTACGTGTATCCGAGCGTTTTATTGTTTGTTAAATTTATTTTTTGGGTCTACTACTATGTAGATGGAATTTTAAAATCGAACTTCGATTCGACTTGTTTCTATCTCTCGCTCTTTTCGTATCGAAGTGAAAGTGACAGAACAAAGTGAAGTTCATATCTTTCGAATTTTGTGAGTAGACTCAGCACAGTTCTCGGCATTAAAAAAACATAATTAAAAAGTTACTTTGTCTCACGCTCGCAGCAAAATCGAATTTTGCTCACTGTCTATACACAGCAAAACCTGCTTGTTTGAGGTGCTGAGGAGAAATAGTAGATTATACAACAAGTGAAAAAAAAGCGGCCAAGTGCGAGTCGTACTCGCCCATGAAGGGTTCCGTAGCAGCAAGTAACGATAAGTTTACGATTTATGACGTATTAAAAAAAAACTACTTGCTAGATCTCGTTCAAACCAATTTTCGGTGGAAGTCTACATAGTAATGTACATTATATATTTTTTTTAGTTTTATCATTCTCTTATTTTAGAAGTTACAGGGGGGGGGACACACATTTTACCACTTTGGAAGTGTCTCTCGCACAAACTATTCAGTTTAGACAAAAATGATATTAGAAACCTCAATATCATTTTTGAAGACCTATCCATAGATACCCCACACGTATGGGATTGATGAAAAAAAAAAATTTGAGTTTCAGTTCTAAGTATGGGGAACTCCAAAATTATTTGTTTTTTTTCTATTTTTGTGTGAAAATCTTAATGCGGTTCACAGAATACATCTACTTACCAAATTTCAACAGCATAGCTCTTATAGTTTCGGAAAAAAGTGGCTGTGACATACGGACGGACAGACAGACAGACAGACAGACAGACATGACGAATCTATAAGGGTTCCATTTTTTAACGGAACCCTAAAAAGGGAATTTAATTCGAGGGACTAAGTTGGATCCCGAGAGCAGCGAAGGATTCTAGAGTATATTAGAATCCTGAGCGGAGCGAGGGATACAAGGACAGAGTAAATTTTTTTTTTCACTCCTCTTGCTCAAAAAGGCCGTCATTGTAGAGTACCAGAGCGGGGAAAAAATAGCATTTCTTGCTCTAGGGGAAAAAGAAACTTTTTTTAAATTTTTGTCTGTTCTAACGAGCCTTGAAAAACGAAAAAGTCTTTATTCTTATGTAGAATAATCATGATTATGGACTCGACTTATTACTGGTTCACAAAAAAAAGAAGAACATTATATTTTTGAAAATGGAACTAAATGCGGGTATCTCTTCGGTAGAATGCGTGCATTGCGTTGCGGCTACAGAAGAAATAAAAAGGCATTGGCGCGAAATCTTTAGAATTTTTATCTAATTAGGAATTGAATTGGTGACCGTAATATAATTTACAGAGAGCAGTGGTGGCCCAGTGGTAACGGCCGCGACTTACGAGTTGTAGGTCGTAGGTTCGAACCCAGGCAGACGCTTTACTTTGTGTAAATTATTTCATCGCCACTGCTCTCAAAACGGTGAAGGAAAACATCGTGAGGAAACCGGCATGTCCTAGAACCGAAAATTCGAAGACATGTGACATCTACCAACCCGCACTGGGCCCGCGTGGTGGATTACGGCCCACTCCCTCTCACAGAGAGGAGGCCTGTGTCCCAGTAGTGGGAACATTTATAGGCTGATGATGATGATGATGAATATAATTTACAACAGTGAAAATGTAATCATCTAGTGAGAACATCTTCACAGAGGACTGAAATTAAGTTGCCGGAAAAAAACATCTCGTTAAATATCCAGAATTGTACAAATTGTACATTTAAATAAAATAAAGTATTTAATATTGTATTGGATTATTTTATTTTCTCGCAATCACACACGGCGCTAAAACCCATTATAACTCGGTTTCTATTTACTCCCTCGATAAAGCTCGGGAGTAAAACTACCTCGTTACAATGGGTTATTTTAGCCCCTCGTATAACAATCTACTATTTCACGTGTTGTGTACCTACTCTACTTTTTACCATTGCCTGCGAGAAAATAAATAGTAGTATGTAGTATTTTATTGTCACATTTTTGGCGACAACAAAACTATCTACTATAATTGCTGCTTTAGAGGAGCTCGTGGCTAAGTAATAACAGCCGCACGGGTCGATCCATCAGGTTAAGCTACGCTAGCCGGGGTTGGTCCGTGGATGGGTGACGATCTTTACACACTGAGACTCCTCCGTGCCTCGGAAAACATATTAAGTCGTTGGTCCCAGCTGTCATTCGTGGATCTTTAACAGTCGTTACGGGTCGTCAGAAACACGAAAATTTGACAACCAGTCTTACCAAGGGATATCCTAATACTCAGTTACTGAGTTGTGGAAGTCAGACAGGCATTTGCTCCAAATAAAATACTGGTATTCAGCTGCATCCGGTTAGACTAAAAGCCGACCCCAACATAGTTGGAAAAAGGCTAGGCAGATTGATTGAATTGCTGCTTTAGAACGAAATGATTCCGAAGTCAGTATCTCATTTTCATCACTGGAAGAACTCATTTTGTTATAATTAATTATGTATACATTTTCCAATAACATAAAACAACCACAATAACAGATAGAAAAGAACCTAACTAAAATTGGCAGGTTTAAAAACTAAATATATTGTATCGCTATAGCTCCATTTAACGAGCCAGTATGTACTTTCAGCACGTTTTATTCATCGTTTGTACATAATTCGTACAATTCGTGCTGGTTCCAAATTTAAAATGTTTTTATTCACTCCGTGAGTAAAAGAGAGTTTTATTCACTGCTATCGATGAATAAAATGCCCTTTTTCGAGTGGCAATGGTAAAAATTAATTTAGCTCGAAACCGCAAAGGTCACGCTGCAATAGGTAGGTAATAGGTACCCTATTTTTTTTTTTTTACGCTGCATTCGTCTCAGCTACCCAACCACTTTCCACTGCCCCCGCGACCTGCCACCATGCTTGGGCGAACACAAAGTGGAGACAGTTCTAAAAATAAACGATATCCAAGATGCAACGTATTGTCCAACGAAACAATGCGGTAACATGGAATATTCCATGACTCCATGGGTACCTGACATCACGCGATGATAATACATTACTTACACGATTGCAGAAAGTAACATTGGCGGCTTATTATGGTGAAACCAACAACATAAACTATGTGTTTACAGCAGCGGATAGTTTGTGGCGCACTGCAGTGTTATGGGCGGATAATGCAACAATATGCTTGTAAAATGCAAGTAAAACTGTCCGGGTAAAACGTTTTATTTGTTGTTAATAAATTATCGGTAGGAATTATTCAGGTGGAAATGAAATGAAATGAAATGAAATTGAAATGAAATGAAATGAAATGAAATTGTTTATTCTGTAAATAGGATATCGGAATCACTTTTACACGTCATATAAAAAAAATATTAAAAATAAGCTAGATGAGTTCGGCTTTTCCTATCTGACTACTCTGAGAAGAAAGGCCGAAACAAACTCAGAGGTCGCAGTCTCTTTTAAAGTCCAGACATAATCTTGGTCAGGCCATATGAGGACCATGTAGATTAGTGTCTGAAAAGGTCTTTTGAGGAAAGAACCACACAGATTTGAGTGGACCTGTCCAGTCAGTGCAAGCATTTGTCAGTAATCGTGGAGCTCAACTTAGAACTTAAGGAGCTCAACTCGACGAGCAATACCAAAGAAAGGACATTTGGGTAGGCCGCAAAAACTACTCAAACTGCCAGACCATCACTAAAACTAGTATCATATACAAACTAATATCCACATAGTCCTCACATTCACAATAGTTAAAATAATATAATACTTTACAAAGTAATCATGTCATTTTGAATATAATTTTCAACAATGTCAACGTGTTTATAAAACTGGTATATGTTGATTTTACATAATAATTAAAATGTCTAGTTCTATGGTTTTATCACAAGGTTTAGCAGAGCGAGCAGTTCAATCCCAAGCTTTTTTATCTTCTAAATAATCTGAAATTGTATAGTACCCTTTTTCACAAAGTTTGGTTTTAATACAGATTTTAAATCGTTTAATGGGTAAGTTTCGAATGTCAATGGGGAGTTTGTTGTAAAAGCGTATACATTGACCCATGAATGAGTTGCCTACTTTGTGGAGACGTGTGCGATGTACAGCAAGGTTGTGTTTATTCCTGGTATTTAAACTATGAATATCGGACATTTTCTTAAAATTTGATATATTTTTGTGTACATACAATAGGTTTTCAAAAATATATTGTGAGGCTACAGTCAGAATATTTATTTCTTTGAATTTTTCTCTAAGGGAATCTCTTGGACCTAGGTTGTAAATGGCTCGAACAGCCCTTTTCTGTAGAACAAAGATAGTATTAATGTCCGCACAGGTTCCCCAGAGAAGAATCCCATATGACATAAGACTATGAAAATAACTAAAATAAACAATTCTGGCTGTATCCACGTCAGTTATCTGTCTAATTTTTTTAACAGCATAGGCGGCAGAACTTAGCCTTCCTGACAATTTTTCTATGTGTGGGCCCCATTGTAATTTACCGTCAATAGTGATTCCAAGAAAAACTGTCGACTCAACAGGGTCCAACTCTGTTCCATTAACCTGAACATTAGTAGATAGCTGCCTGACATTTGGCATTGAAAATTTAATGAGTTTAGTTTTTTTTTCGTTCAGGAGAAGATTATTTACATTAAACCAATGCACAACTTTAGAGAGTGCATCATTAACTTGTTCAAAGTTGACTAACTGACGTTTGATTTTAAAAATGAGGGAAGTATCATCTGCGAATAATACGATCTTGTGATTATCCCTTATGTGATAGGGCAAGTCATTTATATAAATTAGAAATAAAAAAGGACCAAGAATTGAACCCTGCGGAACGCCCATGGTGACCGCAGATCCTGCAGATCTCTTGCCATTAACATCGACCCTCTGAATTCTGTTGTTCAGATAAGAAGTCAGAAGGTCAAGAGCCTTGTCCCTCATACCATAGTGGTACAGTTTCCTGATGAGTGTATCATGATGTACGCAATCGAAGGCCTTGGACAAGTCGCAGAAAATGCCAAGAGCATCTTGCGACTCCTCCCAGGCCTCGAATATGTTCTTTAGTAATTCCACGCCCGCATCTGTAGTTGAACGACCCTTTGTAAAACCAAACTGTTTCAGATGAAGTAAATTATGTGTATTGAAATGTCCCAACATTTGTTTTAAAATTAATTTTTCAAAGATTTTGCTCAATGTGGGTAATATCGAAATAGGCCGAAAATTTGTAGGATCAGTTGTGCTGCCAGATTTGAACAGTGGAATCACTTTGCTAAGTTTCATCAGATCAGGAAATACACCAGATGCAATACAAGAGTTAAAAACGATTGCTAAAAAGGGTGAAATAACATCAATTATTGAGGACACGGTATGTACTGATAATCCCCAAAGGTCAGCAGTTTTTTTTTACATCAAGATTTTTAAAAGATTCTATAATGTCTTTAGCAGTAATAATTGTGAATTCAAAAAGTTTGTCACATTCTGGTACACATTCTTTAAGTATTGAGTAAGCAGAAGTGGAGGACGACGATGACAGAGTTTTGGTTGTTAGAATGGGAATATTAGTAAAGAAATTTTCAAACTCAGTTGCCACCTCCACGTCTGCCTTAATATCTACATCATTGATTTTTAGATGAAAGTCACGATTCCGTACTGTCGTTCTTCCCGTTTCTGAATTAATTATATTCCAAGTTGTTTTAATTTTATTTCCAGAAGATTTTATTTTATTTTTAATGTTTATGGCTTTTGCTGAGGAACAGGCTCTTTTAAAAGTTTTTGAATATTTCCTAACAAATTCTTTAAAAGTTTCATCATGGTTATATGTTTTTTCATGATACAATTCAAATAACCTCTGCCTACTTTTGTAAATACCTGGTGTTGCCCAATCACTAAATAGAACGCGGTCACAAACAGGCAATGTTTTTGAGGTGAAAATCTTATTAAACTCACAATTGATGAGGTTAAATAGTAAACTGTAAGCTTGATCCGGGTCATCATGATAAGGCAAACCCGGTAGTTTTTCCATTAAATTATTTTTAAATTGTCCTAAGCGACTTTTATTTACAGGAACAAAACTTACAAGTTTTCTTTGAGCTCTGACTGTCTTCAGAGGGAAAGTGACTAACTGGCCACAGTGATCAGAGTCCAACTCATTTATAATTAAATGGCTGGAAGGTCTTAACTTTGTAAAAATGTTATCAATACAGGTAGCACTAGTGGCAGTTATTCTAGTCGGCTCAAATAATGTATTGTACAAATTATATGACTTTAATAAAGTTTTAAATTTATTTACTACAGCAGATTTTTCCAGTAAATTAATGTTGAAATCTCCACAGACTAAAACTGTTTTATTACTGTTACAAGTCTTTAATAATACTTCTTCCATACATTTCTCAAAAATATCATATGAAGCACATGGGGGCCTGTACACGCTCATTACAATGAACCGCTCAAGCTCAATGCAAGCTATTTCAATAACTCGCTCAACAGAGAGGCTCACAATATCCTTACGTTCTTTAAATTTCATATTGTTACGAACAATTATTAAAGAGCCACCACGTATCATATTAACTCTGCTGAATGAGCTGGCAACCTGGTGGTTGTTAAAGCTGAACATGAACTGGTGGACTTTCAACCAATGTTCAGTTACACATAGGATATCAATATTACTACAGTTCATGAACAACTCCAATTCTAATTCCTTACCTATCACACCCTGTATATTTTGATGAACAATTTTTAGAGTATTATTATTACATTTATTTAGATTACTACAATTTGATGGGTGAGATATCAAAGAAGAACTTTTTTTAACATTTTGATGATTTAAACCAGTATTTAAATTTTCTTTATTTACTAAGCAAGAGGTTTCCTCTATTGTCCTAATTTCTGGTCCAGTCAACACGATTGCAATGGGTATCAAGTTTACAACACGGAGGAACTTTTTCTTTTACCTACGCCATCGGTTAGGTAGGTACCAGTGACTATACTCATATCATGTCATAGCTGCTAATTTAATAAACATATATGTTTTAATAAGAAATAATGAACCAACAAGTGTTCTAATTAGGAAACTGCGACATAATATTTGTTAATTAAAGGATCATTCCTTTAGTAAGAATTTTTTATTACCTACCTTGTGTTAGGCAGTAGGTACTTAGTATAACTAGTTGAGCTAATAAATTCATGGATAATGAACACAAAATCACGAATGTAATAGGTATGTAGGTACTAGGTACTTGACAGGCTATGGTAATCTAATTAATGGCGCCCAACAGTTCACCAGTCGAGTGTTGAGAGCACGGATGTTGCGGAATTCAATGCGGATATTCGCATCCGCATCCGCAATTGCGGATCTTCCGCATTTATTTAGACCTTCGCATAAATGCGGAGCTCACGCGGATGCAGATGTGGGTCGAAAAGGGTGAATATACTAAGTAAAATCATAATCAACAAAATGGAAATTGTAATAATTTAAATCATGAATACCTACATAAAGCTGGAAATCGTCACATTTTCACGAAGTAGCTAGTCTTACCTATATCCATCAAACACATAAAATTTCAACGCAGGGTTGTTCAGAATCATGTACACACGGCTACACATCAAGGTACACGTTTCCAGTATAAGCTGACCTCACGTTGTACGGAAATCCTACACAATGCGAGATCAGCATAAACTGGAAATGTATAGCTTGATGTGTAGCCGTGTGTACTGAATCCATGTTAACAGTTTTCGCGTCGATGTCCCTGCCACCCTGTATAGATTTTTAAATGATTATAATTTATTTTATTATAGGTAATTGCTGTGAATTTAATAATGATCAACATTGTAATTTGCGAAAACCCGAATGTCTGACAAACAGTGTTACCAAGGGTTATCGTATTACCTAGTTACTGGGTTGTGGAGGTCAGATAGACAGTCGCTCTATGTAAAATACTGGTATTCAGCTGTATCCGGTTAGACTGGGAGCCGACCCGAACATAGTTGGGAAAAGGCTAGGCGGATTGATTTGATTGTAATTTACGAAAATGGTAAAAAAAAAGAATTTTGCCTACCACCTTGACGGATCCCTTAAAAAAACTTGAGATCCGCATCCGCACCCTCGGATGTGAGTCACCAAAAATCCACGTCCGCATCCGCGGATGTTAAAAACTCTACCTACATCCGCAACATTCCTGGTCGAGAGGTAGTTTGTTTGTAAGTAGGCGGGCACCCTAATTTAATTAATGCATGCATTCTTCTAGCCAGATGCAAAAAATAATGTAATACCTACTTACACAAGCAAGTAGATACAACAAGCACATACCTACCTACCTAATGTTGCTCCACTGCAGGGCGAAAGCTTCTTTACATCAGAAGTCGTCCTCCCTATCTTATTAAGGGAAGCGTAACGCCTAGTTCCATAGATTCCATGCATAGTAAGTAGGTAGGTAGGTAGTGTACCCTATACTTCCTAAGTATAAATATTCTCTCATCTCCATATTGTCCAGCAATTTTTCTTGAATTCCTCGAACATTCCGACCTTCTTTCTATCCTTTGTCGCTTCGCATTGGCATTCAGAACTGACGTTAATCGTCATTCCATTAATTTTTCTGTTCTATTGCCGAGTGAATACAAAAAAGTTTATTGTGCCAAATAGAAAATTACATTAAATTTTAACGTGTTTGGAGCCTCCTTTTAGGCAAACAATGCCTGTATTAGAAGGCTCCAAAATAGACTTGCAGACGGTAGGAAATGAGAACTAGATTTTGATTTATTGAATTTGCTCATTTGTAGTTGGAAGTCACACATTCCTCTACACAAGAAAGACTGAAAAGAACGTGCAGGAACTACCGGACAGTCGCACTTAGATACATCCTATATCTCATGTTAGCAAAATAATGCCTTACGTAATCAACGCACGATAACAATCGTACCTTCAGTGGCAGATAGAAGTATCATCAAGAAACCGTTCCTTTCTGAGACACTTTAAAATCACGAAAAAGAAACTGGCCGGGAAATCATAGTTTCTTACACTGGCCCTCACAATCGCCTGCACCGTAATTGCGTAACACACGATCATAATCAGAATAATTTTGAAGAATATTGCTAATCCATTGCTTCGAAGTTCGAAATATTTGTCAGCAACGTAAATAATAATAATGTTGTTGAACTGTAAAAATGAAACATTGTAATTGATCGCGTGTTACGCAATTAGGGTGTGATCACATTTAGAAAATCTGTGGTGCTGATGCTAATCGCAAACCTTTTAGTCAGGTTAGTATCAGGCGATTGTGAGAGTCAGTCTAAGTACCCTCGATAATTTCCCGATTTTTTTATTATAAAAAAACGTGTGCAATCGAGGGATCCCTATCAGGAACAAAGTTCTTTCTCACTTATGATTTAAAACAAAAACAAAACTTTTGCAGCCGTCATCTTGGATTTGCATTTCTGCCAATTGTCGTAGCCGCCATCTTGGATTTGCATTTCGACCCCACTATCAGCTTTAACACCCTCGAAAACCATGAAAACGAAACCCATGACGAAAAATTTGCCAATTGTCGTAGCCGCCATCTTGGATTTGCATTTCGACCCCACTATCGGCTTTAACACACTCGAAAACTATGAAAACGACACCCATGATGAAAAATTAGAAAATTTTCAGAGCCGCCACATCTTGGATTTTCATTTTGACCAAATTCACACTCTCTCTCTCTCTCCAGCATGCAGAGTAGCTACTCAGGCCAATGTGTACAATTTTATCCCACGACACTGTAAGCACTTTACTCTTTTCTTTTGTTTTTTTTCTGCCGGCGTTCTCTCTCTTTTACAAGCCACGTTAAAGAACTTCGTTCCAAAAAAAAAGGAGATTAGGTATTTGAAAATACCTACTAAACCGTGTGGATAAGCAGAGTGGAGAATTTGAGTTTACCAGTGTCTTCGATACATGGCGTTGTGGAAATGACGTGATTTTCTGCCCGCAGCTTTGTTGTTCGTTTTCCGCAGGAGAGTGACTTTCATACCTACACGGTATGCAAAATGCTATTATAGTATATCCAGCCCACTAAGGCTGCTTGTCCACTGGAGCGGAGAGAGGAGAGGAGCGGAGCTGTATTAACCAATGGAATCTAAACCCCGCTCCAGAGTTAAGTCACGTACTCGTATTAGATACCAGTTTGAAGTAAAGGTAGGTAGGTATTTTATATTCAACTACACGTTCTCTTAATATATTATTTAACATTTAGAGCCTTTGTCGTAGTAATAAGGGCAGTTTCACAGTTCATGTGTAACGAGACAGACGAGCGGTTGACCGTCCGTACCTACTTACAGTTGTTAGCCTCTGGAAAACCGCCCACACGTTACGTTACCTACACTCACTGCTGAGCTATCAAATCAGAATTTCTATAGCTATCAAACTCATGAAGATCAGCCCCCACACAGCTCATGAACGTGCCGCGGCTCTCATAAAAGCGTTGCAACGTGCCGCACCGCCGCGCCGCCGCCGCTGCGGTTTGTGGTGGCTGGTGGCACTTATACCGACTGGTGTTCAATTATAGGATATTAAAAATGTTTTGTTTTGCGGAAGTAGGCCCTTGGCCTCTTGCTACTAGCTATTACAAGACAACAGCTGACTAGTAGGTGCACTTGCTTGAGTGCAGCATTATTTTAAGGTACAGACGCCAGCACATCAAGCTACCCGAACCTGTTAAATTTTCCCAATCAACTTTGAACCTTAAACTTCAGCGATAAAGTTAAAAATCTATTAAATAAATTTGACAGATTGTAGCAGCCTGATGTGCTGGCGTCTGTACATAGGGTATCTATTCTAATTCTGTAAATATAATTAATTATGGTCGCGAACCAAATTTTGATCAAGATACAACCTTTCGCTGACCTGCAATTTCGCGGGTTAATTATTAATAATTAATTACCATTGCGGATCCTCCTTAAAAGAACGATTTGTGTAGTCTGTAATTGATGTACGGGTCTGCTACACGGCTGCCACCCGCTTCCCCGACAGAGGTGACCTTGGTTGGTGACAGGCAGAGCTGTTTGAAATTTGATCGTAAACCACCATCTACACGGTTGTAAACCACCATCTACACGGTTGTAAACTACCATCTACACGGTTGTAAACTACCAAGGTCACCTCTGTCGGGACGCGGTTGGCGACCGTGTAGCAGGCACTTAAGTTTAGTAGAATAGGTTGTGTCCGACTTTCCTACGATAGGTACCTAGGTAGGTAGATATATCACTGCAGAAGACAAAAAAAACAATCCTCTCTGAAAATAAAGATTCATATTATATACCTACTAGTCTAAGTGCCTACTATTTGTTTCAAAAGAACGTAGTTAGGTAAGATATCGTTATTTGCAATGACAAGACCAAAGAATTCCCAGAATGTCTCGGACACATAACTATGATTACTATGAATGTGTTTCTAAACGATCTTTGTCTAGTCATTATTATTATTGTGTGGTAGACTATGAAACTAAATTGCTGAAATAAAGTAGTACAAACGTACCATACAAATCAATAGTTTACAGATTTACATACAAATCTAACTATTAGTAAATAACTGTTCAGGCATCACTACATAGTATAAAACAAAGTCGCTTTCTCTGTCCCTATGTCCCTATGTATGCTTAAATCTTTAAAACTACGCAACGGATTTTGATGCGGTTTTTTTTAATAGATAGAGTGATTGAAGAGGAAGGTTTATATGTATAATAACCCGGTTTATACCCGTGCGAAGCCGGGGCGGGTCGCTAGTAACAAATAAAGCCATCGACAAGATATTTTCATCTTAATGTGCTTTCGTCTAGCCACGTAATGGAGATGGGATGAGTCCAAATTGGCACCGCCCGCGCTGTCAGACCCACGTTAACGTCTGCTTAATGCATCGCAGATTCTGAATTATTCACACGTAAACTGGAGTGCAATTATATTGTATTCAGTATAGTAACACTATGATGAGGATAAAGTGTTTCAAACTATTTCGAATTCTATTTGTTAGTAGGTAATTTGCAAGTGCAAGCGCTTCGCTTTGCCGGAGTCTGTCATCTCATCTGTATGGTTACCAGCGTTTCTAAATGAATTTGTCAAGTATGGTATTAGCATGGAAGCCTTCATAAAACTGAGGCAATAAGTGAGATAACTAATTCCATGAGACAACCCCACATGATAATGGTGCCGATTCCCTTGTTCACAAACTAAACTAAAATTAAGTTCAGTGCATCTTTTTCTTTCTATTTCATTAAGAAAAGGACAGAAGATAAATTTTAGTTTAGTCCTGTCAAATTAATCATCGCCTGTCACTCTCCATACAAGTTTAGACGTGATTAAAAACTTGCCGATTAAAATTACGTCAATCGCTGATTGATTTGACAGGACTAAACTAAAATTTATCTTCTGTCCTTTTCTTAATGAAATAGAAAGAAAAAGATGCACTGAACTTAAATTTAGTTTAGTTTGTGAACAAGGGAATCGGCACCATTGTATTACTCAATAACTGGGTTGTGAAGGTCGGGTAGGCAGACACTCCACGTAAGATGCTGGTATTCAGTTATACTAGAAGCCGACCCTAACATAGTTGGGAAAAGGCTTTTATCTTCATCTGAAAATTATGTAGTCAGGGAAATTTATTACTAAGCAAATTGACTGCCACCATTTTCCATATATTCAAATCACAACTATCATTCTTTGACAATTGTATGAAATTGTTTAAACACGGCAAATAGAATTAGGGTGCCAATTTACTTAACAATTAATTTACCTGAATGTACTTAGTATTGTAAATATAATTTAGACCTTTACATACAGGTCATTGACTTATTACTAAGTAGTTATTACTTCATTTTGCACAATTTCAAGAATCGCAATCTTCTGTAGACATAAATCAGTGGTAACAATCTGACAGTGGCAGTGCCTTCATGGCGTCATCTCCAACGGCGAGAGAATCTCGGCGATAGTCTCTCCGTTGATATCGCCGTGTGGAGTTCGCTTCATACAGTTTCTATTGAATTTTATGCCATTGTGTGACTATCGCGGCGATACTCTCGCCCGTGTCGATGGCGCCTATGTCTAAACAGTATGGGCGATTTTCGAAGTACAATTTATTGCCACTGATGTCAAGATACTTTTTAACAAAAAGGAAACAAGTTATAATTTTTTTGGGGTTTTATTTTACGCTTATATTACTTAACAGGAGGTTCTTAGATCCTGGAGGGATACAACATCTGAAACAAAGATAAAACATGTCATAATTACCAGTTCCGGTACTGTTGAGATCATTGGCAGTAGGCTTTTGGTATCAGTGAAATTTTGACCACATTTAGTTCAGGTTTCAAATGTCTAAACATCATTTAGGAACAAGCAGAAAGACATCAAAATTACATTAATCATTCGAATTTGAACTTGAGAAGGTAAGCACAGTTATGCAGAATTACAAATGAAGTATTCAAGCCCAACATGATATAAATGTATAAGGATCAACACCCAGATTTTTTGTGGAAGCAATATTTCACACAAATCCAAATAATTATCTGCTATGTTACAACCACAATCATAATAAATTATCTGAATACCCAATAATAACAAAGTAAGGCAATCCCAAGAAAAGGGACAATTTCAATGCAGATGTGATTGTTAATATTGTGTTTGGAAAAGTAGGTGAAAGTAGCAAATCTGTACTGACCACGCGTATCCTGTGGCCCATGGCCTGCGCGGGCAGGTTGGAGCGGAAGCGCGCGCGCACGCCGCCCGAGTTGCCGTGCGGCCGCGTCACCTTGCCCCAGATGGCGCGCAGCTTGGTCTTCTTGCCGCGCGGCCCGCCGGCGATGGGCGTCCTCTTCTTGGCACGGTACACGTACACGCAACGCTTGCCAGCATAGAAGTCTGCATCGTCACGGCTCCTTGCACCTTCGATCTGGAATCATAATACATAATAATTAGATTTGAATGTTTGAAAAGATATTATCTGAAGTAGTATTATAGGGTATTATATCAGTAGGAATTTTGTCCACACAGTGGTTCAGGTTTCAAATGTCATAAACATCATTTAGAATAGTTTTTTAAGCATATCAACAGTGAAGTATCAATATCTAATAACTACAAAAACATGATTTTACAGGAGGCGAAAAAAAACATTTCATTTCTTTAGTTTTTGACCATTTGAATCAAACATTAGTTCTATATTAAAAAAGTAGGTAAAGCTTGTCATGGTGATAGTAATTTTAATCAAACATTTCAGGTTAGGAATTTAAAATGTAGATAGAAGTTATTGTTTCAAATTTAACTGAAAACCAGCTATTTTTCATGCAGATAAAAGGTATTGCATTCATACATTTCAAACTCGAAGTCAACATTTGCTGCACGTTGCTGGCAATACCAAATATCTACACTTAAAAATGTGTCATCATCATCAGCCGGTAAATGTTCCTACTGCTGAGACACAGGCCTCCTCTCTGTGAGAGGGAGTGGGCCGTAATCTACCACGCGGGCCCAGTGCGGGTTGGTAGATGTCACATGTCTTCGAATTTTCGGTTCTAGGACATGCCGGTTTCCTCACAATGTTTTCCTTCACCGTTTTGAGAGCAGTGGTGATGAAATAATTTACACAAAGTAAAGCGCCTGTCTGGGTTCGAACCTACGACCTACAACTTGTAAATCGCGGTCGTTACCACTGGGCCACCACTGCTCTAAAAATGTGTAGTTATTCGGTATTGTCAGCAAAAATCACACAAGATGACTTATTCGGTATTTCTACAAGCAATTATCCTTTCAACTGTCATTAACGAGACACAATAAAATTTTAATTGTTATCCACCTCAATGAGGCGTTATAACAGATGATGAGTTATCTAATAAATTTGAACAATTTAAGACTTTGTCTTTGCAACTAAGAGTCTTTCATATTTTACTTTACAAATATGCAATAAAGTGAAAACCACCAAAATGTTAGTTATTAGATATTGATACTTCACTGTTGATATGCCGAAGGGATATTTAATTTAACATAACACAGTAGGTATTGAACCTACAAGACAGTACTAGCAATGTCAAATAGATTGATCTAATAGACAAGTCACAACAAACAGCTGATGATACTCAAAGGCTGATGGTTCTCCTGATATAGAAAGCAGTACTACTGGACAAATACTGGGCACTGTATTCTCTCAACATCTCTCAAGACCTTATCACATGCAGCTTGAATACTGACTAATGCCCTAGCAGGGTTCATGTATGAAACCTATATATACTTGTAACAACTTGAATGCAATTAAGTAATGATAATTATGTTATGAATGACACATTATTATTTCATAAAAATATGTAAAACAAAAAGGCCTATTTGGAAAGCTTGGTACTTAATAAGAAACTTTTGTTTTAAGTTCCTTCGCAATTAATATCAACAAGTTAGACTAGACTGGCACACTTCAATGGAGACAGTTTTTGATGAACTAGAGCATGCTACTACACTACCTCATGGACCCTTTCAACTGACTAATGGTAAATCATTCAAGTTTACCTTCAGGAGGGCTGTGTTTTCGTGTTGGTTGCGCAGACCACGCTTGTATCCTGTGAACACGGCCTTGGCGTACAGCCTGCCGTGGCGGGGCTTCGACGACACTTTACGCACCGCCTTCGGGGGCTCTGCGGGCGCCGCAGGGGCAGCCTTGGGTGCCTTCTCTTTGGGCGCCTTAGTCTTAGGCACTTTCGCCTTGGGCGCTGTCGATGGCGCTGCGTCAGCCATTTCTAAAACACAGTAACCAAAAGATGAACAACCACGATAACCAACTTTGGAAGATAGGTTATGTTGACAACCGACACTAATCTAGATTTATCTTCGTGACTAAAGTAAATCTAACGTTTTTGAGTACTCCAGGAGATTTATTTATCATTATACTATTTAGTTTATCACTTATTTTTCATTCATACCGTAAATATTTAGATAATTTCAACAAATTCTAGCACACTAACCGTTTGTTATTTTCCTTAGGAAATGAAAGAAGGGGCGACGGGGTTGCCAGGAACGACATAAAAAAAAACTGAAAATTTGACAGTACGTCTTTAGTATTTATAATTTCTCTCTGAAGTACTCTAAACGGATGTGCGTGAACTTTTAATGCGAATAAAAATATGCAACTTCTTCTAAATAAATTCAATTTAGTTATTATTTTAGAAACTCGGAAGCTGCCATCTCAACAATTGGTATTTTTTTAAATCATGGCAACTCTGCTGTTTTTCGTTCGGAAATAAAGAAAAAAGCGATAAACCCCTCCCCCGAAGTACAAAATTTTTTAAAGGTTTTTTTTTTTAGTCACGCATTATTTTAATGATTCATGTTCAAATATGTTTTATTTGAAAATAATTAGTTTTGAATGTTTGATAAGCTTCATTATATTAATTCTTTCTAGTAATGGCAACTGTTCGTTTGTCTAACCTTGTTGTCTGATTTGGACCAATCAGAAAAAACCACGAAAAGAGACGAACGAAAGATGGATTGTGGCTCTGTCAAATAATTATTTTGTATTGAAATTGATTTGTTGTGAATTAGTTATAAAGACTGCTGTAATTAAATTATATATTAATAATGGACTACTTAGTGAATATCAACTGGAACAAAGTCACACCATGCCTTGTCTTATTAGTGCTAGAAGTAATGTTAGAATGTGTGTATTTTTTTTTACTAATAACCTGCACATTTGTGGGTTTTCTTGTTGATTTTTGTGTGAGAGTACGTGTTTTGAGTCGTTGGTGTGTAGTTTCAGAGTGTGCGACGCCGGCGGAGGTTAACAAACACCTGGAGCTGGGGCGCGACTTCCTGGCGCGAGGGCAACTCTCGGATGCCCTAACACACTACCACGCAGCCGTGGGTAAGTGCCTGCACCCGCTACGTACGTGTCCCGTGACGCCTGCACTGCGTGCCAAGGTTGTGAATTATGAAAGCAGACTCATGTGGCCAGAACCGTGCACAGATTTTTAGTGAACTACTATAACTACAACATTTTTAATGCATCACTGCAGGCACTTCTGACCCATTCAAAAATAAAGTAATGAAATAAAACAATAAATCATACTATCTACAACTACCTCTAATAGGTATGAAAACTTGTAGGTATCTAATCAGATAAAATTCAAGTAAAAAGTACTTCAAACGCTTTAACATTTAAATATGGACGTATTTAAAGACTAATAAAGATGACACTGAATCAGCAAATATTATAAATTAATCATAAAAGTGACCAACAAGCTCCAACATCTGTTCCACATCCAACTCTTATAACTGACATTTTGGCAATATGTCTGACATCAGTTAATAATTGTTTGTTATTTACGTGTTCAATTGTCCACAGAGGGAGACCCACATAACTACCTCACATACTTCAAACGTGGCACAGTATACTACGCACTTGGGAAAGCCAAGTTTGCACTACAAGACTTTACTAAGGTAAGATACTTGTCATCTGGTGTGTGACGACAGTATTTAAATTTCAGCCAAGTGAATGTTGTAATTTACATTTTCTTTTGTTAAGAGAAATGCAAACAAATGACACTCTCACACAATCACAATCACACTCTTGAAAATGATATGTCCAAATGTATTGTTGTTTGTAAATCAGATATTTTCAGTAAATTAATTTTAGTCAGTTCACATTATCCTCAGATAACTTTAATAATACATTATTATTAATTGCAGGACTACACATTAAATTCTATTTTCTTTAAATGTTTCCTGTGTGTTGCTAAAATTGGACCATGAATAACTTTTAGGTAATTTTTAGGTATTGGAGATAAAGTCTGACTTCACAGCGGCACGCCTGCACCGAGCCAATGTGTACCTGAAACTAGCACAGTACGTAGACGCCAAGGAAGACTACCTACAAGTTGTGAGTATCTTATCTATGGGTCATAAAGGTCAAATAACTAATCTTTGACGAGTTTTACAAATGGAAAAAATTATACTATTTCAGTAACAGACCAATGATTATTGTTTTCATATGGATCTCTGTTCATAATTAACCAACTTCCAAAAAGGAGGAGGTTTTATGTTCGTAGCTTATAATTTTATTTCTTTTTTTTTTCCGATTTCTCTGTAATTTTGTGGACCAATTTTGAAAATTCTTCTTTTGTTTGAAAGGGTAAGCTCTCAAGGTGGTCCCATATAAATTTTATTTATTTATTTAACCATTTATGTACACACAAATAATACACAGACAAGTTTTATTAACTTTGCTTGGATAGTTTTTGAGGTAGCTTCAATAATACGTATTTTTTCCCACTTATTATGTGGATGATATGATAAGTTCGTGTGACTGTTATTTACATAGCATTTAGTAGGAGGAGTAGGAGAGGTACTCAAATTTGTGAGGGACACAACTAAAAAGTTAAAAATAAAAACTTTCCAAAAAAAACCGACTTCCAAAAAAAACACTACAAAGTGAAAAATAACTTTAATTTCGGAAGTTAGTGGTAAAAAACAAAAATTCTAAACCAAAGACACTGACTTCCGAAATTAAAGTTATTTTTCACTTTGTAGCGCTTTTTTTTTTTGAAGTTTGTTGTTTTTTTTTTAAAACGTTTTTTTTAAATATAGTAATACTAATTATATTATAAATGCGAAAGTAAGTTTGTTTGTACGCTTTCACGCTAAAACGGCTAAACAGATTTGGATGAAATTTGGCACATGGGTAGACCATGACATAAGATACTTTTTATCCCGATATTCCCACAGGATGGAGTCTTACGCGGGTGAAACCGCGGGTCGCAGCTAGTTTTTAATAATCCATGGTGATTACCTCTGTAGGTATGTTCGACATAATCTAAGTTCTGATATCAATGCATAAAACCCACTGAAGTATAAGATTAGTAGAAATGCCACTCCACTCTTTTATTAACTGACTACTACTTTCTTACTAAGAAAGTTATAGTCTGAACTCATAAAAAAAAAAATGATTTTTTGAACCTAAACAGCTGAACCGATTTTGATGAAATTTGGTATGGGGATACTTTGAACCCTGGGAATGGACATAGGCTACTTTGTATGGACATAACACGCGGGCAACGCCGCAGGCGGAAGCTAGTATAATACATAGTTTTAAATTGAGTTATGTTGTGGGCGGATATAACAGTGATAAGACTGATAAGGTATGGTTCTTTACCGTATTTCGTCATAATTATGCTATTGTAATAGTATAAATTTTATTTAAAACTTCTTTATAACGTCAAAAATAACTTTCTTAAATATTTAATTTTTATTTTTTTTTATTTTTATTTATTTATAAAAACATACACTATCATCACAGGCTTACCTAATACAATAGTGTAGCTATAGTTACATTTAAGATTAGAGTTACAATTTTATTATATAATTATCAACAACAAAGAGTAATTTTACAAAATGTGGCCCGTGTGAATTCACTCAGAGTACAATTGAAGCAGTCAATATGTTGTGACACCATATTGAGTGTATGCAAGGCGCGTGTCAGCGGCGCGTGCTGCAGCGGCGGTCGCCTCCGTCGCCCCACGTGCCCATCCGGTACACATAACCCAACCGGGCGTAGAACGCCTGGGTTGTGTATTTTACCACGCATAATCTTAAATAAGTAAGTGGCGAGAGCTACTTCCCTTCTTACTTCCAGTTTATTATAGCCTACCATGCCCAGCACAAATAGAGTTGGATACAACAGTGGATACCCTGGATACACACCATACTGCTTTAAGTACAGGAATCTCATAAATTTGTTCTGGATCCGTTCTAGCATTAGTTTGTACTTGGCTTCATGTGGCGACCAGACGACAGCATTGCATTCCAAATGACTTTTTACAAGCGCTTCGTACAACGATCTCAGAGCTCTGATGTTTGTGAACTTGTTTCCTAGCTGTAACACCAACCCTAAATTGCGGTATGCTTTTTTACAAACATCAGTAGTATGCTTACGGAAATTTAAATCAGTTGTAAAGCGCACGCCTAAGTCCTTAACCTCTGAGACACGTTGCATTCGGATTCCATCCATGCAATATTGATAATGACTCGGGTTGCGCGCACGGGTAAATGATAACACCGAACATTTGGCTACATTGAAATGCAACCTATTGTTACGACTCCACTCCACTATTCCATTAATATCCTGCTGCAGTATGTCTGTAGGTAGTGTAGAGTCTGTTTGACTTTTTTGTTTCAGAGGACAAAATTATTAAAATATTCAAAATATTTGCATAAAAATAACTTTATTGTAATTAATCTAGACTCTTTCAGTAATGCTGGTCTATTCTGCAAAAATTTCACCATGATATCTTATCCCGGGAACACACTCCAGAAGGCAAGAAGAGGTGAAACGAGTGCGATAGTGTGGGTGGCGTCCTCGCATCCTCGTCGTCGTTCGCCTCGCCTCGCTCGCGCTCCGCTCCGTGTCGGGACGCGGGGCGCGAGGCGTGGCGGGCAACTGAATAAAACGAGAGTGTGGACGGGTAGCACTCGTGTAGCCTCCGTTTGCCGCGGTTCGTGCAAGGGCCTCCACTAGGTTCATTTGCGAGAGTGTGGAACCGAGGTAAGATGAAGTGAGCTGTGAATATTGTCAATCCCTAGCATTAGGTGGATGGACAGCTCACTTTATCTTACTTTTCTTGGTGAGAATTTTAGAGAATAGATCGGCTGTTATTCAATCTATTTTTAATTTGACCGTGACATAAAATACTCATTTCAAATTGTCGTAACTCTCGCATCACTAACTTCACGACAAAAAGTTCATTCCAACGCGAAGTAAGGAGTTTTATCAATCTCCTGCATCGACACTGAATTTAAAATGTTAAACAATAAGATTGTAAAATAGCAGTTGCAACATTACGTGGTCATAGCACCGTGCACGGTGTGGCGAATGTATGTTGTCGCTCAATTATTCATGTTGCAGCACCATTTACTCACGATGCGTTTCATAACACCCCAGAGAATTTACTTGAACTTTTATGAGTTATTTATAGATTTAATTAATCAATATGTTTTACTCACAGTTAATTTTGAACACAAGTCTTCTCCTAAAGTTTTGATGTTGCAACAAAAAAATAAAACAATTGTACTTTAGAATCTCACCTCCACATAAATTCTTATGACCATCCCACATTTCCTGCGGGGTAATTGCCAAACACACTGACAATAAATAGCAGTGGCTTTCATTTTGACAGTTCAACGACATTAATTGCGTTATTTACGTTGTCGAGTAGACAATTTTTTGAAAAAAAGCAATCTTAAAGTGTGTTATATACAGGGTGTGTCCCTGAAAGTATGGAACAAATCGAATAGGGGCATGGGCAAGGTCATTTCCAAACTTTTTAATCCTGAGAATATTGCTGTAATTTTTTACGGTTCAAAAGTTATGACCAATTTTTGTTAGCTGAAATAAATGAAAATTGTAATAATACGACCTTGTTAGTGCAATTGTCTAACTTTTAAAGTAAAAAGAATATCCCAGTGATTCATACCTCCAAAGAATATCTATGACTTGGGCAAGTTTTTTTAATACGTGGTCAACTTTCGCCAGTGTAACTTGTTCCCATAAAAATCGCTCGAATTTTTTTGCCAAACCGGAGTATTTGCAGTAAATGTTTTTTTCTTATTGAACACAGTCTTCTAGCTGTGTAAAACTACGAGTATTACCATAGGAAAGGCCCATTCTACTACAACGCCCAGTTTTTTATTTATTGATGGCACTGTTAGTTGATAGATTATATGATTTTTTCCTTGAGCACAAAGCGAACTGCATGAAAAAAAAAATTGGTCATAACTTTCAACCGTAAAAAATGCATTGACGTTGTCAGGGTTGAAAAGCTTGAAAATGACCTTGTCCACGCCCCTATTCGATTTGATCCATAATTCAAGGGACATACGGATGATGGACAAGGGACATAAGGGACGGACTGTACTCTAAGGAAGCAATGGATTAGCAATAAACATCCTTCAAAACAGATTGTGATTGAACCTGTGTTAGGCAATAAATTAGGGTGCTGTTCGAATTACCTTATTTCAGTATCTTTTTTTAAACTCTCGTTTTAATAAATCAAAACTATGTTTATGTAAGTAAAGTAACACGCTTTTACTCCGTATTTAGAATATAAAAAGTAATAAGTAGTTTGTTTAGTTGCATCAGTTTATTGTTGACGATGCGCTTCGATTGTTCACGTCCGTGAACTACTTCTGTGTGATCAGCTGATCGGTGCACGTGATGACCTTGACATTGTCTAATTTTGTTGTCATACTTGTCATGACTTCGCGCTTCAGGTTACCGACCGTATTAAAACTTATTCTTATTTAGATTTATACCTGAAACGCAATGTGTGTTATATATGTCACCGTAAGATTGTGAGCACCGTAAGTTTATAATCTATCGGTATTATTTCCGTTAGATCATAATCTGTCGAAAAATTGTGAACTGGGTGAAATTAGGGTTAGGTTAGGTTAGAACTGTGACCAACCGCGTGAGTCGAGCGAGCGCAGTAAGCGCTGCCGCGGTAGCGGCAGCGCTTACTACGCTCGTTTCTCATGGATATAATATAAACTATCGAAAAACAATGCGTTAAATCGTAAATGATTTGTCGCAGTTCACAATTTTTCGACAGTTTGTAATCTAACGGAAATAATACCGATAGATTATAAACTAACGAAGTTTATAATTTTACGGTGACATATATAAGTTTCTTATTGCACTTTACAACTGACAACATGGGTACTTACAGCGTACAGAACAGACCACAGGCATATTTGAGGAGGTTCTTTTCAAAACTTGACAATTCCACTTTTTTTTTTTTTCAGAATTTGAGAAACAAGTTTTTTAGGAATGCAGTTGTGTATGTAATCGTTTATTTTGTTTAATTATTTTATACAACCAGAATAGCCATTGTTTTGACCGCGTTTCAAAAATCTAGCAATTATCTATTTTGAATAAATTAAAAAATTTAAAAGGAATAATCTGGTTTTGACTCGGCTTTATTGGAATAATCATGTTTTGTTAAGGGTCTAGAAAATGGCGTGGCTTGAAATTATTCCTCTAGACGCTAGTGGAATAGTTTCAAGCTACGTCATAAAAATAAAAACTGAGATGCACCGAAGAAATGTACCTAACTTTGAAACTAAACTAAATGAAAAATATGGGGAAAAAGTGGATTAAGCTACTTTTTATGAAATCATAAGTTTTATTTATTTTTTTCTGCTGTATCAATTACGTTTTGGCAAGCTTTTGTTTTCGCTACATGTAAATTTAAATGTTACAAATCAAAAAAAAAAAAATTGCGTTCTGTCGAAAGTGGAATAGTCAAGTTTTGAAAAGAACCTCCTCATTTGTTCTGCGCTACAGGTTTGTTGAGAAAAGTACTGTGGACTTACTGTACGACTGTTTATTAAAGTTACACAATTAGTGCATTGTAGTCAAGCACGCCGTTTTGTTTGTGTTTAAGGCTGGGAATACACGGCCGATTGTTTCATGAGATAGGTGGATCCGATAGTCTGTAGAATAATCTGTCGATAGGATCGCACGCGTGTTGAATGTTCAAACAAAATAATGGCTCCAACACCTTCCGATAGCCGAATCAGACTATCCGATCCGACTATCTGATGAAAAAATCTGACGTGAATTCCCAGCCTAAATTTTATAAGTAGGTACAAAAAAATATAATGACTTCGATGTGTTCACAATTTATTATTTTGTAGCAATAGCCTTTGCCGCTTGCTTCATAATAATCACAAGCAGTTACATAACTTACATAGAACAAATTGTAGGTATGCTATCGCCTATCGCACCAGTATGTAAGGGCCTGCTATTTACAATTTAACTACTTCCTAATAACTACTAAGTCATCTAATACATGTCATATTTACTTGAGAAAACGCGTTTTATCGCTTGCATCGCTTCGATGGACGCATCGATTGTAGGCTCATTGTAACGCTTTTTTATAAATGATTATCAGTAAATGTATTCACGATAAACGTTAAAATATTAATTAACGATCGTGTAAATAGACAGCCGATGTTTCTGAAAGCGTAGATTTTCAATGCAATGTAGGAATGAACAGGCATCAATGAACATTGGTTTAGATAACAACAACATACCTACTTACTTAAATGTATATAGGAAGTAAGAAATCACTCAATAGTGATATCTAATACCTTTAAACGAGCAATTCTTGTATAATTATGTATATATATATTCTGAATCTCGGAAAAGGCTCCAACGATTTTCTTGAAATTTAGTATGCAGGGGTTTCGGGGGCGATAAATCGATCTAGCTAAGTTTCATTTTTAGATAACGTCGTTCAAAAAAAAAAACTCGGTCATCCAGATATTAATTATTATGAACACATACTATACATATAATGTACTGTACAATGGACCTACTTGTTACTACCACGTCTGCAGGGGCATGACACGTAGATAAAATAAATATTTAGGTAAAAGCTGTGGTGTTTGCTTATAGTGCAATGCAGACAACAGACTTGCGGTCTAACGAAGTTTGAAGGACTGAATAATTTTGTGATTGTTCATAATTTCAGCCCGGTATCACCCACTCCTAGGTAAAGGCGTCCCTTTTTCTTGCTATACTGACTTCCCGGTTCCGTGCGCCCCTCATAAAAGGACAAATAAAGTACCTATGTCGTTAATTGTTTGTCGTCTGATAAATGATTAAATGACGCGCAAAAGTTCGCTGATTTTTAATTTGTTTCAGATTTGATAGCACAATAAGTCTGCCATCTTCATTGCCCCTAAATAATAGGCAGCTATAGTAGTAGTGACTAGTGACCCCTTGTTGAATCTCAACTTTTACAAACTGTATTTCGTTGTCCCCAGACGTACGCGGAGCCGTACAACGAGGAAGCGATCAGTCAGTACCACAAGATCGACGAGTACATCGACGACCTGCGCCTGGTGGAGGCGTATTACCGAGGAGGAGACTACCGCGCGTGCGTGGAGCTGGCCACGCGCCTGCTGGACGTGTCGCCCTGGTCCGCGCAGCTGCGCCAGCTCAGAGCCGAGTGTTACATAGCACTGGTAATTTAGTACACCACAATCGACAACCACACAATTTTCAAGACTCATCATCCCTTTTCACTGTTCCATTTCCTTGCAGAACGACCTGTTCTCAGCAGTGTCGGACATCAGGTCCGTGAACCGGCTGCAACAAGACTCAACGGACGGCTACTACCGCCTCGCCACGCTGCTGTACCGGCTAGGACACGTCAGCGATGCGCTCAAGGTAACACTGCTGCAAGGATCTTTTGGCTCCTGATTGACATTGATTTCAAAACAAGCAAACAAATTTCGGTTCTCTCTCTTTTACTCACGGGGCCTTATGGGGGCAGCCGCAATGATGCGCATTACTAGTGCAAATTTACTATTTTTGGAGGTGAGACGTCAGTGCTAAATTGTTTGTAATAATTTGTGTGAAGGGTTTATATAACTAAGTATTTAGTTTAAGAAGTAGGACTGTGGCTGATTGATAGAAAAACAAAAAAATATACGTAATTTATTTAAATACAGGTGATAATAAACTCAAACCACTAGTATTTCATTTAATGTAATGTTGCTTATAAGAATTAATATCTTATTAAATTATATGGGGGACAAACAGTAATAAAAAGTTCCATATGTCTCCCTATCACCTATCCCTATAGGTGATAGGGATACATATGGAACTTTTCGACAGTTCGAACTTTATTCACTCCTATCTGTCGCCCTCGACAGATAAGAGTGAATAAAGTTCGAACTGTCTCTTCGTTGCTAACAGGGGGACAGATAAAACTTTTATTTCCGATCTGTTCCTCTAAGACAAAGCAAGGTAACAGATCGGAATAATTCATCCTAATGAATGTTTGTTTCAAAATATCCAAAACAGCAGCCCAAAAAAAAAAAATATCTTCTGTACAGGAAATCCGAGAATGTCTGAGACTAGACCCCGAGCACAAGAAATGCTTCCCGTTCTACAAGAAGGTGAAGAAAGTGGACAAGTTACTGCTGGAGTGTGAGGAGCTGAGTGAGGCGAGAGACTTCGTGGGCTGCGCCGCGGCCGCCAACAAGGTGCTGAAGGCCGAGGACGACGTCACGCTCGTCGTGTTCGAGGCGCGCAAGTGGCTGTGCAGCTGTCTCACCAAGGTCAGTACTGACACGACGGCAACGTTGAGCCGAAACACGTCCAAGCTGCTACTATACTATGTTACAAAGTGAAAGATACTTTATCCGCTGAACTGATTTCTGGATAATATACTGTCCATGGGGAAAAGGCCGTCGCTTGTTTCGCGGATACTAGAGTGTCCAACAGGTACATGTTGAATAGTATGTCTATTCCGTTCTAACCTTTACATTTACTCGCTTCAACCCATTTTCTATCCGTTTCTTGATAAACAGCCGCTGAAGAACTAATTTCGTGTACTATAGTGTCTGACCGTCGAAAGGCCGTCGCTTGTTCGGCGGATACTAGAGTGTCCAGCGGGTATCTAGAATAAACCACTTGAACAAGCGACCGCCCCGCGCCCCCCGACTTTATAATTGGCTAAACTTCTCTTCTTTGTTTTGTCACAGAAACACGTCCAAAATAAAAGACTAGTTAGTTTGAATACCTAAAAGATTAAAATTTTGTAAATAATACAAAAATCGTTCTATACTTATAGATTACAGGAAAAACTATAAGAAGTCTATGGTCTTAAATTAATATGGTAAATCTCTCAATATTCTGCGTACCTATTTACATTTGCAGTTTGAATGTACGGGAGTACATGTTTTTCAACTACAATGTTAAGTTTGCCCTTCATTGTGCGTGGTTCGACACGCTCTTGGCCGGTTTTAAAATTACATATATTGAAATCAAATTATTATTATAATCACCGTCGACTTTCCAGCTCAAATTCAATTCAAAATATTTTATTTCACATAAACATGGGCACTTATGAAACGTCAGAAGCTAGGTGCACGGTTCCAATTGGTTGTTTTCTATGGAGAAGAGCCGGCAAGAAACTCCACAGTTACTCTTTTAAAAATAATTGGCTTTTACAATACTTTCAAATAACAGTGTTACTAGGTATGGGAGAACAGTGTACGTCTTTCAATAAGTACCAGGTACTATAACAAAATAGAAAATGGTCAACAGGTCTACAATCCACTAAGCCTACAGCGTTCTCACATTCACAAAATAGAAAAGAATCTATACAAAAGATAAATAAATTAATAAAAGTAAAAACCTATTTTAATAAAACGCAATTACATGATTGCTATTTTATCTGTAATAAATCTGAATATTATCATGTCTATAAAAGTCACTAATAAAAAGTTGAAATTAAATCGTATGTATATAATGTCAAATAATAGGATAAATATGTCAAGGACGAATGTAAAAAATAAAAATTAAAGATTAAAATGAAGCAGTTAATAGACTCTTACATAATTATGCCGTTAATGAGGTACCAGGGAAACCACATGTGCAGAAGGAATTTTTGCCAAACTTCCTTGTCTTCAACGTAGTCTTTAATTTTACAATATGCTTTCTTGATAAGGACACGTTTGATGTGGATTTTGAACTTCCCATCGCGAAGTTCTGTCACCGACTTTGGCAACTTGTTATAAAAGCGGACACTGTTTATAAGAAATTGCTTGTTTTAGTTAATCTAAATTTGGGTATCACAATTTCATGTCGACTACGTGTATTTATATTATGGAAATCGCTTCTTATTTTGAAAAGTCCTAAGTTTTTGCGAACATACATAATACTTTCTAAGATATAAAGAGAAAGCAAAGTCAGTATGTCAATTTCTTTAAATTTGTGTCTAAGGCACTCGCGAGGACCTATTTTATAGATCAGGGATGTAACGGATATCCGTATCCGCATCCACAACTGCGGAGCATCCGCATAAATTTTGATATCCGCAAAACATCCGCATCCTCAACTTTTGATTTTAAAAGCTCCGCATCCTCATAATTTCTATGAGGATGTGACCCTACCTTGTTCGCACAAATAGTGGATTTTTAAAAAATCGCGTCGATCTAAATGGGCGCGCCGATAAGTGAGTTACGCGTTCCTGTTGGCTGAATTCGCAAAGTCCTTGTCCTATGACAGACGATCGGCCGCACGTGGCAGTGGTGGTACGACTGTGGTGTCTCATGTCACAATTTGAGTTAGCCGACGTTCACACAGACTTAAGGGCCTATATTGAAAATAAACAGTAGTTTGATGGGCGTGGCTTATTGCCCCCGCACGCGGGGAGTGGCGGTTCTTTATTCGATGGTTGGCCGCCACATCGTCGCGCTGCCACAAACGTATCTGAACCAGTAGCAAAAAGTGGAACTAACTAAATAACTGACCGGAATTTGAAAACGTTAGTTACTTAGCATGGGCTTTGGCTAAGCATTATTCTTGTCACTGTCGCACAACTGTCATACTAAAAGTGCATGATAAAGACGGAAACATATCTAAGAAAAAAGGGCGTGCTAAGTAACAATAATTTATCTCGGTCTATGAAATTTTGCATATAGCGAACTATGGAGTAGACAAATAATACAAAATATTTAATTATCAGCAAAGAATATTTATTGTTTACAGGGTGACATTCCCACACACAAAATGTATGGGAAAAGTTTTTTGCGATTTCTGACTTTTCTAGTACTCAAACCTCAGTTGGTCCACTAAAGTTTATTGTTCCATAAAAGAAACAGGATCGATTGGTACCAAAAAAGTTTTTGTGAAAACTGCCCATTTTCTTGCTGACTGTAATATGTTTTTCAAAATCTGTGAATGCAGATCAAAATGTCTCAAAAGTTAAAGACAGTCTTCTAAGACCGTTTTCCTGTAGCAACAACGGTTAAGGTAGTTGCCCTTATTGCCCCATCTCAAAAATCCACCTTGTAGACAGATTGTTTAAAACGTAGTGATCCAAAGGCAAATGGGGTAAAGTGGAGGTGCAGGCCATCTATCATTTAAAAAATTTAAAGTTGAAATATTCTCAACAGTTCAGAAAATTTCGCATTTCAAGAAACTTTACACTTTCACTTAGATTTTTAGACCCTGTGAACAAAATTTTTGACGTAGCGATCAATGACTGGAAGATGTCTTGATACTGTAGATACAAGACTATTATACCCCATGCCCCATCCCTATAGGCAGATTATGATGGCATTTGGTAATGACAATACAAGTTGTGAAGGCCTACGCATGTCAACAGCGAAAGTAAAAAAAAGAATTAAAAATAAAACACATGTACCAAAGGTCACGTCTAAATGTGTTAAATTTAAATACTTAAGGCTCCTGGCTGTGAATTCACTCGACAGAGTTTAGGTAAATTCTTGCGATGCTATGTTTGTGTGCACCGTTCACGCACACACGCCTAAACATCGAGCGTAGTGATCGCTTAAACAGTTTTGATCCTATAGACGGTATTTTGTTAAGTTACGTAGGTACGCTTATGAAATAAGTCTGGAATGTTTGTGTATATTCGTTTAGTATATTTATAACAATTCTGTTTTATATGGAATTTTATACTTTTTGTATGGAAAACATGAAAAATTATTACCTACATGTTGAGTTTTATGGGTTTATGGGTTTCATAAAGGGGGTCGAAATTTTCATTATTTTTGCGATAAGACACAATTTTCGAGATATAAGCAAAAGAACAGAAAAAAGATAAAGTACAGTTTTTGCAACTGAATGAGTTATTAATTTAGTGAAAATGAAAAATTCGCTATTGGTGCCGATTCTCTTGTATACCGAACTAAACTTACTAAACTATCACTAAAATTCCTTAATTTTGACTATGAGAATCTCAAAGCTATTCTGCAAAATAAATTCTCTAAATTTAAAAATAATTTTGACACATCTAAATCGAATTTGACAACCGCGACTCCACACGTGATACCTAACCACGTGAATCTTTTTAGAGCCGGAGGCGCGCAGGGGGGGCAGCCTCGACGTGTTTTATATGGATTTTTCACTTTTTGTGTGGAAAATAAGAAAAAATATTACCTACATGTAGAGTGTTAGAGGTTTAAGGGTTTTATAAAGGGTGTCGAAATTTTCATTATTTTTGCGATTGGACACACCGTTTTCGAGATATAAGCAAAAGAAAAAAAAAATATTCGGTACTGTTTTTTCATCTGAAGTCGAGGTGTTGGTGTGAATTTTAGTTCATGACAACCAATTTTATTCCACATGTTTTTAGTCACGATAAAAAATAGTCATATTTAGTTAGAAAATCTAAATTTTAGGTTAAAAACGTCAAATTCAGAATAGCAAAATTGCCATTTTCACTAAACTAATATCTCAGTGCCATCTTAGTGCTGTCAAACTAAAATATAGTTAAGTTGTGTCACTTTAGTCTATTTCAGAATGGGAAATCGTCGTTTGACAGGAATAAACTAAATTTTGGTGATTTTTAGTTTAGTTTAGAGGCATTTGTGACAAGAGAATCGGCACCAATCTGAATTTGACTTTTCTCACCTAAAATTTTGATTAGTGCCGATTCTCTTATACACCGAACTAAACTATCACTAAAATTTCTTACTTTTGACTATGAGAATCTCAAAGCTATTGGTGCCGATTCCCTTGTTCACAAACTAAACTAAATTTAAGTTCAGTGCATCTTTTTCTTACAATTTCATTAAGAAAAGGACAGAAGATAAATTTTAGTTTAGTCCTGTCAAATTAATCACCACCCATACAAGTTTAGATGTGATTAAAAACTTGCCGACTAAAATTACGTCAATTAACGTCAAGCGCTGATTAATTTGACAGGACTAAACTAAAATTTATCTTCTGTCCTTTTCTTAATGAAATAGAAAGAAAAAGATGCACTTAAATTTAGTTTAGTTTGTGAACAAGGGAATCGGCACAATTATGCAAAATAAATTCTCTAAATTTAAGAAAATTTTTGACACATCTAAATCAAATTTGACAATCGCGACTCCACACGTGATACCTAACCATGTGAATCTTTTTAGAGCCGGAGGCGCGCACGCTCGACGTGTTTTATATGGAACTTTTCACTTTTTGTATGGAAAATAAGAAAAAATATTACCTACATGTAGAGTATAAGGGGTTTAAGGGTTTTATAAAGGGAGTCGAAATTTTAATTATTTTTTGCGATTGGACACACCGTTTTCGAGATATAAGCAAAAGAAAAATAAAAGATTCAGTACTGTTTTTGCATGTGAAATCGAGGTGTTGGTGTGAATTTAAAGTTCATGACAATCAATTTTATTCCACACGTTTTTAATCGCGAAAAATAGTCAGATTCGGTTAGAAAATCTAAATTTTAAGTGAAAAACGTCAAATTCAGAATAGTAAAGTTGCTTTTTTCACTAAATGAAAATCTCAGTTCCATCTTAGTGCTGTCAAATTAAAATCTAGTTAAGTTGTGTCACTTTAGTCTATTTCAGAATGGGCAATCGTCGTTTGACAGGAATAAAACAAAATTTTGGTGATTTTTAGTCTAGTTTAGAGGCATTTGTGACAAGAGATTCTCTTGTGAAAAATTTTGGTGATTTTTAATCTAGTTTAGAGGCACTAGACTAAAAATCACCAAAATTTTGTTTTATTCCTGTCAAACGACGATTGCCCATTCTGAAATAGACTAAAGTGACACAACTTAACTATATTTTAGTTTGACAGCACTAAGATGGCACTGAGATATTAGTTTAGTGAAAATGGCAATTTTGCTATTCTGAATTTGACGTTTTTAACCTAAAATTTAGATTTTCTAACTAAATATGACTATTTTTAATCGCGACTAAAAACATGTGGAATAAAATTGGTTGTCATGAACTAAAATTCACACCAACACCTCGACTTCAGATGAAAAAACAGTACTGATTTTTTTTTTTCTTTTGCTTATATCTCGAAAACGGTGATGAGAATTTCGATCCCCTTTATAAAACCCTTAAACCCCTGACACTCTACATGTAGGTAATATTTTTTCTTATTTTCCTTACAAAAAGTAAAAATTCTATATAAAACGTCAAGGCTGCCCCCTGTGCGCCTCCAGCTCTAAAAAAATTCACGGGGTAGGGCAAACAAGTACCACGTGGACTCGCGATTGTCAAATATAATTTTAGTGTGTCAAAATATATTTAAATTTAATTTAGAAAATTTTTGTTGCAGAATAGCTTCAAGATTTTCATAGCCAAAAGTAAGGAATTTTAGTGATAGTTTAGTAAGTTTAGTTCGGTATACAAGAGAATCGGCACCATATTGCCATCTTAGTGCTGTCAAAATAAAATATATTCTATAATTATTTCACGATGGGAAATCATCGTTTGACAGGAATGAACGAAACTTTGGTGATTTTTAGTCTAGTTTTGAGGCATTAATTTGTGACAAGAGAATTGGCACCAGTATCCATAAAGGGATCTGAGACACTTGCGCGAAAGACATTTTCACGAAAGACACTTGCGCGAACCCACTTGCGCGAAAAAGTTGCGGAAATGAGATTTCTTCATAACATCACGCCATCAATTTCAAAGGGCCCAACACTTTGAAATTGATGGCGTGATGTTATGAAGAAATGTGAAAATTTTCGCAGCCGCCATCTTAGATTTACGTTTTGACATCAAAATTTGCTTTAGAATCCTCAAATACTATGAAAAAGACACCTATGACGAAAAATCTGAATATTGTCACAGCCGCCATCTTGGATTTATATTTTGACCTCACTATCAGCTTTAGCATCCTCGAAAACTATGAAAACGATACCCATGACGAAATATTTTTAAATGTTCGCAGCCGTCATCTTGGATCTTTATTTTGACTTAAAGTAGTCTTCAGTAGCGTTAAAGAACTTCGTTCCAAAAATACTTCACTTATTGCTACAACAGCATATCGGCGCGGGCATATCGGTGACGCGAACCCATAACTTTTTCCCCTACCAAAAATCATTCAAAACTATGAAATCTAAAGTCAAAATATAACTAGTGAACCCAGCAGGCAGATGTTGTCCTGCGACAACAGCGCCACGCGAGTCCAACTATAGTTATGAACCATCCAAGTTACACAAAAAGAATTAAAAAAAAAAACATCTAAATCAGTCAAGCCGTTTAGGATAAGAAGAATTACGAACACACGTACACCGGTATTTTATTTATTGCCAGGCATGCAAAATTTTAATGTTCTTCAAAAACAAGCAAAGTACTTTAAAATAAAATGCGGATCAAAATGTGGTAGTCGACGTACAATTTCTGGAATATGTTAACATCGGACACGTACGTGCGTGTGTGCGTGCTGCGACGCAAAGTGATACGTCCTCACGCTGGGAAGGCCCGTTCGCTACTGACGGAATAGATTTTCCGCGATCGTTTATATAGTTCACTTTGCCATTTATTTACGTAATGAAGTAATTGTTTATTTATAAAATAAAATTTAGATTCTATTAAACAATTAACTTAAAATTAATATAGAATTTTTTAAATTTCTTAAAAGTGTTTCTAAGTATTAGAAAAAAATATTTATTTGGCTAGAAGTTTTGAGAAAGTTACGTTATTTCAACATTTTTTTTCTGCTATATTTTGTATGAAAGTTGAAAAAAGTGGTTCCCCTATGTACAAGTAGACCATATAATGATGTTGATGATATTTTTTAATTTTCAACATCAAAAGCAGTTTCTTCTAACGAAACGATCAAACGTCAGTCTCGCGTCATTTTTTGGAAAACTTGTTGCGAATTTTAGTGATTTCCCACGAATCCTTAATTTCTTTCAAAAATCCCTTTCCCCTATGTACAAGACGAAGAATTGGACTTTTCAAATCACAAATAATTTTGTTTAAATTCTCGTCCCCTTTCTCACAACGAATAAACAAAATTGATCAAAATCAGTGATTTCGTGCGGTGCGGCGGCACGGAGCCTTAACGCATTTCAGAGATGTTTTGGTAAAATTAGAGCACAAAGTTTTTTCTCATTAAGCTATCTTTGTGAAATTTTCCTAGTCTAACTATTAATAATTAAGGTACTTTTTAAAGCTATGTGCACGTACCATCGGGGTAACGCATATCTAAGCAGTTTGAAAACAAAATCCTGTGCACATGACCCTTTTTTTTCGTAGGTGAGCGATACTATAGCTACCGAGCGTTACAAGCAAGAATAGTCCTTACAGTGTACACATATGCGTTTCTTCGATAGTACTTGATAGTACACTTTTTTTAAATCTGGGCTTAGAAAGTTGCGATAAAGTTAATATAAAGTTAGGAAAGACAAGTAAAAATAAAATCTGAAGCGTTGCAGGGCCGCACTGAATGTATGTATGTAAATAGGAGCGTAATCTTGTACCTACACTATCAAGGCATTTTTCAGCCAGATTTGAACTCGCTACGTCGAAAATATTGTTCACAGGGCCGAAAAATCCAAGCGTAGAAAATGTAAAGTTTCTTGAAAATGGTTAAATTAGTGTAATTTTCTGAACTATTGAGAATATCCTAACAAAAAAATTTAATGACAGGTGGCTACCTCCACTTTATCCCATTTTCCTTTGAACAACTACGTTTGAGACATCCTGTATAATACTTGCTGCGCGTCGCGGTTTCGACCACATAAGTCTCGATCCAGTGGAAATATCGGGATAAAAATCCTATGTCATAATCCAGGTCATGGTCTTGTCATGTGCAAAATTAAATCTGCTCAGCCGTTGTAACATGAAAGCGTAACAAACATTTAAAAAAAACTAGCCAAGTGCGTGTCGGACCACGCACAATGAAGGGTTCCGTAGTTGGGATGAATTTATCCCAAGAACAAACTTAACTTAGTAGTTGAGATACATGTTTTCCCATACATCAATATACGTCACGGTCAATTCTCCAACTGCAAATGTAAGTTTGTAATCGCAATTTTTTTTTTTTTTATGTGATAAAACTACAAATTACTTTCAATGTTCGGACTTTTTCCTTTATTTGTGCTGTGAGACCTTGCTTCCTGTCAAATTTTATGATTCTAGGTCAACGCGAAGTAGCCTGTAAGTTTTGATTTACTTGCGAGTATCAAAATATGTCACATAAAGGGTCGTATTTTTTTTTGCGTTGACTTAGAAGCTTGATTTTTTTAGAGTTCCAAAGGAACACAGATCTACTTATTTGATATTAATTTTGAACTTGATACCTCTACGCGTTCTTGAGAAAATTGGTCTTGACAGATTGACAGACAGACAACGAAGTGATCCTATAAGGGTTCCGTTTTTTCCTTTTGAGGTATGGAACCCTAAAAATCAAATCTTTTCTCTTCATAATATTAAGTTTATATTAATTATTAATACATAATTATCAACTAATACTCTAAATGCGAAAGTGAGTTTATTTCTTTGTTACGCTTTCACGCTAAAACGGCTGAACAGATTTAGATTAAATTTGGCACATGGGTAGACCATGACCTGGCTAAGTCATTTATTTCAGAACAAAATACATTGTGTTGAAAATATTACAGTGACTATAAATTAGTTTAGGACAAAGAATACTTTTTATCCCGATATTCCCACGGGATCGAGACTTATGCAGGTGAAATCGTGGGGCGCAGCTAGTACTAATAATAAAGCTGAAGAGTTTGCTTTTTTGTTTATTTGAACGCGTTAATCTCTGGAACTATTAGTCGGATTTGAATTTTATTTTGCATTTGACAGCCTGTTACATACATACATAGCATGTTAAAATCATAACCCTCCTCTGGTTTTGCCGTAGTCGGGTAAAAACTCCTTTTTTCACAATTCAAATATAACTGTATTCCTTTTTTGTGATCTATCATTCGTGGTGACAGTACTTGACATATTGATGTACTGTTGACGTATTTCAAACCTAAAAAACAAATCATATATTTTAGCCTATTTATTTAGATAAAAGATTATTATAAGTTGTAGGTATAAAAATAAATGTTCTTAGAAAATAAAATGCTTACATAATAATACTTTACAAGGCGGGAATAGATTGTGTTAGTTAAGCTTTAGTGAAGGTGGAGAATTCGACTCACTATTATCATCATCTTATTGCTATTGAATTCCTGTAAAATGAGTTCATTGATAGCCCTGTGCACTCCAAACGTTGCAGGTACTGTTCAGTTTTGGTTTTATATTTCTTCCCATATTTATAAATAATTTAAATGTCACCACGAAATCATAATAGAAAAATAATGTTATATTGTTCACAGGACTCACAAGAATACACACACACAGTCTAAATACCTATTCAACACTAATTGCATTCAATAATTACTTTAACTTGCTGAAGTACTAACTTTTTCTGTAAACAAAATTCTTTAAATCACGTAAATTTAATCGCACCGATTTGCAAAAAAGTGACATAGATTCTTTGTCGATGAGCCCCATCGGGCGACTGATCTATGAATGAATGAGAGTGATGACAATACCTTTGATAGGCGAAAGAAGAGATGACGATAATGTGTGTCCGCTCGGAATAAAACAACGTATGTGCCAAAATGAAATGCCGTCTTTTGTAAATGAAAAGTATTATTTAAAAAAAAACTGCTTTTCTTAAAACTCGAAACGCTTACTCTCTATGTTTTAAAGTAAATTCCATTGAATAACTCATAAGCGTTGCGCCATGATACTCAAAAAAAGATAAAAATAGATAGACCTTTGCAATTTTTTTGTATCGAGAAAATTTCATTGTATCGTGTATTCCTTTTTCAGGATACTAGATCATATAGTCAAAAATCATATACCAAAATGTTAAATCCTTATTCCAAATACTTTAAAAGTTACACGATAAAGAAAAAGCCCATTTTTTTCAATATATCACCTTAATATAATTGCGGCGGGATTTTATCGCGCACTGGATTTTCAACTCTCAGTGTTAAGCCGAACGTTGAGAATCCAACGCGCTGGGCCGCACTCTCGTCCCAGCGCGTTGAAAAAACACACTGTTGGATTTTTAACTCTCGGCGCTAAGCAGAGCGTTGAAAATCCAGTGCACGAAAAAAAATCACCGCGATTATATTACGTCCCTGTGAACGTCGGCTTACTGGATATAAAATCATTCGAATTTTTTATCACCGCCACTGGCAAGTATCCCGAGCGAACAATTATTTTGTGGAGCAGGCCCTTGTCTATCTATGATGAACTTAGAAACCGCTTAGAAGGCGAAAAGGCCTGCAAGTTACTTTTTATCAAATATAATTTACCTTTACTTAACTTTTAATATTAAAGTTGTGCATTTGACTCCACAATTTAAAATTTCAGTTCACAACTTTAATATTCAATTTTTTTTACCTACCAAATAATTACCTACAACCGATACAAATATAAATACTATAAAAAATAAGGGCTACTTTTTGTACGACATCCGCATCCGCACCCTCATCCGCATCCTCAATAAGGAATTTTCCAACATCCGTATCCTCATCCACATCCTCATCCGTTATATGACATCCGTTACAACCCTGTTATAGATCAAGCTGCAGGGATCACTCTTACTACCCGATTTTAAAATTGGTACCACTTTATTATATCTATTCCGTCTGTGAAGTTACACCAATTCAATAAAGGCCCTGTAATTTATCAGACTTGGCCCCACTATTTATTTACCATGTGTTTTCACACAGGATGAACAGCACACAGAAGCGTTGGCAGCATGCGGCGCGGCGCTGGAGCTGCAGAGGGACGCGCGAGTGTTGTGTGACCGCGGGGACGCACTGCTGGGGCTGGACATGTTCGACGATGGTAAGTGGGAGCTGCAGAGGGACGCGCGAGTGTTGTGTGACCGCGGGGACGCACTGCTGGGGCTGGACATGTTCGACGATGGTAAGTGGGAGCTGCAGAGGGACGCGCGAGTGTTGTGTGACCGCGGGGACGCACTGCTGGGGCTGGACATGTTCGACGATGGTAAGTGGGAGCTGCAGAGGGACGCGCGAGTGTTGTGTGACCGCGGGGACGCACTGCTGGGGCTGGACATGTTCGACGATGGTAAGTGGGAGCTGCAGAGGGACGCGCGAGTGTTGTGTGACCGCGGGGACGCACTGCTGGGGCTGGACATGTTCGACGATGGTAAGTGGGAGCTGCAGAGGGACGCGCGAGTGTTGTGTGACCGCGGGGACGCACTGCTGGGGCTGGACATGTTCGACGATGGTAAGTGGGAGCTGCAGAGGGACGCGCGAGTGTTGTGTGACCGCGGGGACGCACTGCTGGGGCTGGACATGTTCGACGATGGTAAGTGGGAGCTGCAGAGGGACGCGCGAGTGTTGTGTGACCGCGGGGACGCACTGCTGGGGCTGGACATGTTCGACGATGGTAAGTGGGAGCTGCAGAGGGACGCGCGAGTGTTGTGTGACCGCGGGGACGCACTGCTGGGGCTGGACATGTTCGACGATGGTAAGTGGGAGCTGCAGAGGGACGCGCGAGTGTTGTGTGACCGCGGGGACGCACTGCTGGGGCTGGACATGTTCGACGATGGTAAGTGGGAGCTGCAGAGGGACGCGCGAGTGTTGTGTGACCGCGGGGACGCACTGCTGGGGCTGGACATGTTCGACGATGGTAAGTGGGAGCTGCAGAGGGACGCGCGAGTGTTGTGTGACCGCGGGGACGCACTGCTGGGGCTGGACATGTTCGACGATGGTAAGTGGGAGCTGCAGAGGGACGCGCGAGTGTTGTGTGACCGCGGGGACGCACTGCTGGGGCTGGACATGTTCGACGATGGTAAGTGGGAGCTGCAGAGGGACGCGCGAGTGTTGTGTGACCGCGGGGACGCACTGCTGGGGCTGGACATGTTCGACGATGGTAAGTGGGAGCTGCAGAGGGACGCGCGAGTGTTGTGTGACCGCGGGGACGCACTGCTGGGGCTGGACATGTTCGACGATGGTAAGTGGGAGCTGCAGAGGGACGCGCGAGTGTTGTGTGACCGCGGGGACGCACTGCTGGGGCTGGACATGTTCGACGATGGTAAGTGGGAGCTGTTATTATTATTATTTTGCTACTGAATGGTGAATGGCAAATAAACCGACGCACTATGAACTGACAACCCAGCTTCTATTTCATACGATTTTTGAACATTCAACTGTGTTTTCTGGTTGTTCTAGGTATTCAGTTTCGTCGGAATCTGCACAACAATATATTATCTGTATTATTATAGTCCGTGCAATCCACGAAGCCGCGCCCCACTCCGCGATTACAGTACTGTAAGCTGAACTCTAGTACGACGCGGAGCGGAGTGGGGCGCGTCTTCGTGGAATGCACGGACTATATATGTCAAATACTTGTTCAGTCTGATTGCATGAAAAATGGAATTAATTTTTTCAAGAACGTTTAGAATGCCAAGCAAAATAAAATCTGTCATATTGTACTGCCTTGACCCCCAAACGTTCCCGTTTTAAAGATATAAATTGCATATTTAACTGATATCAATTAATACCTAATTCTATTTCGCTTCTACAGCCATCCAGTCATTCAAAGAGGCTTTAGAATTAGAAGAAAGTCTGCAGCGCGCGAAGGACGGACTCAGTCGCGCGCAGAAACTGCAGAAACAGTCTGAACAGAGGGACTACTACAAAATATTAGGAGTTAAGAGGTGAGTTCACTCATGGCTCTCAACTTAAAATTAATGAATAACTTTCCTTTTTCGCTAGCATAGAAATATAGCTCGCGACTTTTCTTTTCATAATAGTTTCATTTTTATTTTGAACAAATCTTGTATATCAAATAACTATATTTTTTTTTTTTATAAAACTCAACTCATGCCATGCTTAAAATCATCTTCGTATCATAATTTTAACAATACACATACCTACATAAACTCCAGACAGCCACGTACTCCTTTTGCTTCGGATATTTCCACAACACGTAATGTACTGTCATACGAACAGGTCGGCCACCAAGCAGGAGGTGATCAAGGCGTACCGCAAGGCGGCGCAGAAGTGGCACCCCGACAACTTCCAGGGAGACGACAAGAAGCTGGCGGAGAAGAAGTTCATCGACATCGCCGCCGCCAAGGAGGTATACACTTACAATTATTACTAAGTTGGCCCATTGGAGATATGTGAACTACGCTTTGGTAGAGTACCTATGGTATGGCATTTCAGCTACAGGTAGAATTGAATATTATTGAATTTTGACTATTTCGCTAGCAACTTTCTCTCCACAGAAAATATATCGGACGTCTATATGTTTAGACCTCTTTGTACAGGATTAGCAGACAACTTATGGGCAGATTGATTATTATCATTGAAAATAATTTGTATTGGATACAACTCATTCATTGCAAACATTAGATTCCATAAGTACAGCCTCCACAACAATCTGATATGATGTGATATGTTCTCGTCTTCTGTGCTGGACTGGATAGAGCACAGTAGCCTGCTTCTTAGTTTCCCGTGAGAGAGCACAGTTTGACAGCCTGAAGAAGTACCCAGTATAAGTTCTGCGGTCGTTGACATTACCGGCCCAGTTTGCATCTACGTGTGCTTATAAATGACTATTATTACCTTTTGCAAAAAAGTCAAACAAAAGGATTTGATTTTCTTTAGATAGTTTAGGACTCTTTTTGCATAGGCCCAGTGTTCGTCATTGTAGCAGTTATTTTTCTCTTCCTTTTAGTTTAGAATACCTACTTACTATTAGATTAGTAGACATTTATCACTGTTATTTTTACTAAAACTGACTAACGCGAATTAAAAACAGGCACGGCGTACGTCACCTATAATAAAACACCAGAATTCAGGCAGACAATTTTTTTTAAACGAACGAAGATACAGTGAGTAGCAACCTCATTTTGCAATCAACAAAATGCACATTTGAAAAAGAGCAAATAAGGCGATATGAGTAGTGTTGACCCAACCGGTAATCGCCTGCAGCTGGCTACTCAAACTCAAATCATTTATTTCAATTAAACCATTTACAGGCACTTTTGAATTGTCAAGGAATCGGTCAGTCAGAAATAGGTATGAAGCTAGTTGCCCATTCCAAAGCGTAGTAGGTACCTATGGAGAAGAACGGGCAAGAAACTCCACGGACACTCTACTCTACATTTTCGCTGTTAATGTGTTTCTCTACTTAGTAAGAAAGGGAAACAATTGTGACTCGACTTCATTGTTGCGATTCATAATCAGTATTTAAGAATACTCTAAAGCGATCCTATTTTTATATATATATTGTAATAGCGAACCAATTTTCACGCCTCGGGGTGTAAGACCTTTTTTTTTTTTTGGGGTGGGAAATCATCAAATAACTTCTCCCGCTCTGGGCGGAGCGGGAGGGCGTGTCAAACTCTTACTGACTAAAACCCACCCGTGTTCCTTCAGTTGCCGTGTATTATTTCGCAAACCTATACATTCTGTTCTATTCTACTTAAAATGAGTGATTTACGGACTTATTCGCATGAACTGTTAATAATTTTCTGAACAAAACTAAACAAACATTACACAAATTTCGAAACAAAATGGCGGCTCGCTACTCGTGGCGATGACAGACGTCCGTACAAGCCAAGGCTTTAAAGTACGTGTATATAGCATGTCACACGGGCGAAAAAGGTCGTCGAGCCGTAAGTACGCGCGTAGTACCCGTGCGTCTATCACCCCTTTTAGAGATACATAAAATTAATGTTCTACAGGATTATACATCTTAAAAAGTTCAACAAAAAAGTCCGCGATAGCATATGTCTATCTTCTAAGGATGATCCACATTTTATCTTTCAGATTTTGATTTAAAAAAAGACCGAAGCTATTTTGACCGGTGTTGTATCAATCCTTATCCAATCAAATATGTTATTTAAATTGGGCATTTAATTTAGATAAAAATATGCCTAATATCATATCATTTAAATTAATACTTAAAAGATATCACAGATTCAAAATTACGCGTAACAAAATAATTATGGTTGACGGGCGGCGCTTATCTTCGGCTATTAGGTATGCGATCTTTGCTTCGCTTCCTTTAAATCTCGGTAGTACGTTCCTGTGGGATATTTTCCGACATCCACGCGGGCGAAAGTAGTCATATTATAAATGCGAAACTTGTGTATGTTTGGATGTTTGTTATTCAATCACACAAAACAGCTGAATGGATTTGGATGAAATTTGGAACACAAATAGATTATAACCTGAATGCGGGTGAAACCGTGGGGCGCTGCTAGTATTTCATATTGATTAATTAGTCAAAACACCGCAATATTTGACAGCTATTTGCGACGTTGCTAACTTTCAGAATACAGTCTTAAGCGTTTGTTCCCACCCGCGGTGCAGGTGCTGACGGACCCCGACAAGCGCGCCACGTTCGACGCGGGCGCCGACCCGCTGGACCCCGAGGCGGCGCGCGGGGGGGGCGGGGGGCCCTTCAACAACCCCTTCCACCACTTCCAGCACGGCTCGCCCTTCCAGTTCAAGTTCCACTTCAACTAGACGCGCGCGCCCTCCGTGGGACGTGTCGTGGACTCTGCACTGACAATAAACTCGTCGACGGATGGACATTATTTTATAGAGACTTTTTCATCGGCGTGTGTACTGTTGTTTACAGGGTCTCTGTTGATAAGCTGGTGAAACTTCACAAACGACGCTTTCTTAAATAATAATTTTAAGTAGGCCGCGTGTCACGCCAAAAATTTTCATTCTTTCCTTCTTTTTATTGCTTATAATCAGATACCTGCCATGTCTGTGAAGTTTCATCAAATTACTAGTGAACAGCTAGTATAACTTACGAAGATACTTGTACAGGCCAAAAGCAAGATATTTGAAAGTGTCCAACAGCGGTCACACATTGCTGTTTACATATTTAAGTACCTACGTCATATGCCATACTTCAGTTAATCCTTCTCTACTATACAAGTTTGCGTCGGACAGTCAACTACAATAATACAACAAACTACTTGTAACTGTGATATTGTAATAAAATAATATCGAAACGTTTTGTTCAGATTAACACTTGAAGTTCTGTCGTCCACCGAATTGTAAATATTGTATAATTACATTGTAAGGCGACTGTAGGTATCCAATGAATTGTAAGTTTCGTTAGAAATAAGCTTTCCATCATTATAAGGTGTAAAGTGACTGTTACTTGACATGATAACTTAACAAGTTTCGTGTTTCAGTGTTATACTTTACACGTTGTAATGACGAAGAGAGTAACTTCACGAAATTAAGGTTTTTACGAGAAATAGTATAAGGATTATATTAAATTAGGAGCGACCATTGTTATTCTTATACTTTGATCTCCAAAATTACTTGAATATTGTTTAAAATAAATTAATTTTGTCATGCTAGATAACTTGCTATATTATAAAACTGATAAATTACCACAATCGGTATACTATTACCAAAATGCTTCTAACTTTACTTAAAAATTGGAATGTTTTCGTACTAATAACTATTAACATTTAAAAGTACAAAAGGGCATTTTTTATAAACCTTATGAGTCAATAACTTTTACATTTTCATAATCAATAATCAGCCAAAGTTTCCCGTGCTTATGTGGAGTGGACCTTATTGATATTGTCAGTAAGATTGAGTATCGCACACCACGCTATGCGCCAAATTACGAAGTGTCCTTCTATGTACCGTCTACATTTTCAATATGAATTAAATTATATAATTGTGGTATTACATTATACTTGCTTTATTGTTGGAATGTTGAAGTCACTTAAAATATTTAGTAGTACTGTAGCGATAAAATGATGTTCTACTGCACCTCATTTTGTCGCTGGTACCTATTCAAAGCCAATCTGTAAATAAAGGTATCACTTAGCTGTGGTCAGTTATCTACTACCAATGTTTTGTCCAAAGTTAGTTCAGACAAGGACCAAATTGTTTGCCAGATGTTGATTCCAATATGATGGAAATATTCAAACTCTTGAAATGTAAGTTTTTTTGCATTACTAGGTACTTGCAGTCGATGGATAAATAAATATTTATTTATTAATAAGTTATTTTGTTGTGATTTCTTAAAACTTTGTAAATATTATAGGAATATAAGATAGTGTAAAACGTTCATGTTTATTTATTTATTTTATCCAAACATTTAAATTCGTTCACAAATATTCGCGCTTTCACCAAAAATTTTAAATTTTGATTACTTTAATATCGATAGTTTAAAAACGCGAAAATATTCGAGTATAAGGTAAGATTAAGTTTACAATAAATATTAAATCCTAGTAATACAAGGTAAATAGACACAAACTAATACCATAAAATCGGAGCACGTTTCACGGCTCGTCGTCAGTCCATAAAATCTTTGGTTTCCTTCCCTCCCTGAGTTTCCTGGCGACCCTCTCGATCTCGTTGCTGAGCTTGGTCTTGTCGTCTTCCTTCTCACAAATGTACCGGAGGCGCAGCGCGCAGTCCTGGCCGCGGTAGACGGGCGCGGCGCGGCCGGCGGGGTCGCCGCGCCAGGCGAGGCAGCGCCCGTCGCCCGCGATGCTCTGCGCCGTGGCGTTGCCGGCCACGGGCCGCGCCGAGTGCGACCAGATCCACAGCAGACCCGGGTTCAGACCACCCGTCCAGAAGTCTCCTCCTACACATTGAAGGAATACTATGTTACACAAATGTCGGTAATCTACGTTCACTGTGTTCTCTAATGTCGGTAACCTTCACTTAGTTACTTTCACAAGGTTAACAGACATGTGAGTGACCAATATTAAATAATAAACGTGTAATCTACAACATCGCTTCAATCTTATGAATTAACCCCAACTATGATGGCATCACTTCTTATTTACTTAAAAATAACTGTAATAGAAAAAATTGGGTACTTGGGTTAAAACATAAAAGGCGACCTAATCAGTTCACTACTTGCACAATCACGGTCAGCAACAAAAGTCTTAATTACCGACAAAAAACCGGTCAAGAGCGAGTTTGACTCGCGCACCGATGATTCCATACCATTTTAAATTTTCATCGGCGAAGCATTTTTGTCAGAAAATTTTAACACTGCACACTGCCGTGTAGAAAAACAAAAAAAGAACCTGAAAAAGTGTGCTATTTAGAGACATCGTTTTATTTTTCCTGTAATATTTACATAAACTTCATAAAATAATTTTTAATTTTTCTCTATGCCGTTTTTTTTTTATTTCGCCAAAAGTCAAAAACTATGCGGCCGAAAAAAAATTAATTTTATTTTTTTGAAAATATGCAAAAAGCGTTCTTTCATATAATACCCCACGTGCCCTAGTAGCCCAACTTCGAATTTTCAGGACCCCCGTTCAGTCCCTATTGCAATAAAAAATTAAATATTTTTATTTATTTCTTATTTGCAAAATAGTTGGGCAAACGTCATCTAAAACTATTCTAAATTTCAAATTGATAGCATTAGCAATTCTTGAGATATCCAGCTGTGACAGACAGACACTGAGTCGCACCATAAGGGTTCCTTTTAACCATTTTGGTACGGAACCCTAATTATGGGAACATGTAATATAATAACACAAACACACCTAATCACATGAAATGGTGAAAAGCACTGTATCAAATATTTTGTGTCAATTTTAATGAAAAAAAAAAACTACCTAGTCCAGTTTGTTGCTGACCTTATTACAAAGACTACAATGCTATTCTTACGGTATGCTAAACTATTACAACGTAGGTACGTACCAAGGCAAGGAGTCCAGTGATCATAATTTAAACTGAATGCACCTGCGCTTGTTTGTTAAATATGCCTTGGACATAAGCTAACCTCAACGAATGTAGCAGACAACCATTATCTACTAATTATTGTTAGTAACGTGGTACCCCCAAATAGGTACTAACTGCTGGTAATTCTTCAAAATGGTTATAGACACACATATTATAACTATTATAAGGGGCAGACAATATTGTAATATTATGTATAACAATGTTTAATTGGCAATAGAATATGATTTGGAGTGGAAACGTTGAATGCTACGTATTTGTTGAAAAAAGTTGTGATAAATTACTTGTTTTTATTCATTTTATGCATTGGAAAAAGTTGTGATAGTTGCACAGTATTGGCAACCTTGAGCGAAGCCTTAGCGAATCTGCCGGTCAATACAATATTGGGAATAATTCTTCTAGCTATATAGTGCAGCAAAGCGTACACAATCGAGCCCGACAGCACGTGCACCAAGGCTCTGATGTGCTTGAACATCCAGACACATTTAACAAGCGAGCACATTTTCGGGACACTTCCGTTTGTATGTCCGCTCCCACGATTGTAAGGAACTTCACCGGGATTTATAAGAATGAATCCCCGGTTTGTATTAAGGTCTCCATACGCAGCAGGAAATAGTACAAAATATAATTATTATTTTTTAAATAATTTGTAGGTATAAAATACAAAGTGGGACGGACAAAAACACAGATTTAGAGTAGGTAGGGCAAAAGGATTGCATGGAGCACAGATTAATAAATAGTTTTTAATATTCGAAAATACTAGATAGGCCTGTTAAAAAACAATTTTTGGCTATGTCCACTCTATCTAAGAGCCAAGTCAACAACAATATTCAGTAGTGTCAAGCTCACCTTTAAGTTTGTTGTCGCTGAAGATGCTGGCGGTGAGCTGTTCCTTCTCCTGGTCGGAGTCGATCTCCAGCATGTTGCTCTTGAGGCGGCGGCAGCCGTAGCTGGCGCCCTTCCAGTTAGCGGCGTCGGACGACACGTGGTAGCAGCCGGCGCCCAGGCGTGTGAAGTTCTCCGCACACGGCTCTGATAACATGTCACATTTACCTCACTGGACTTTCTCTTGAATGAATGACGAAAGTGTTTTGTATCTGAATCATAATGTAGGATAATAAAATTCGTTTGCATGAATCATAGCTAACAGCCAGAGGTTTGTATTGTGTTGTGTTGTAATCATAGGTAACAGCCAGAGATATTTAGCGTTGCCGTGTGTGAGTCAGTTTGAAAGATGATCGATCGTCTTCATGACATTGATGTTACATCGACAGCATTTTTTCCGATCGCCATTAAAGAAATCCGACCGGGATTTGAATCTAGTAGCTTATACTCAACTAGCACACATTATGTGAGCACTAAACACGTCGCTAAATCTCAATACACAATAACACAAATCACAATACCTGAGGTAAACAGGTAGGTAAGTACATATTTGTGCATCATGATCCGCAGATCTGATGGTAGGTGTCGATATCTAATGACTATAAATATTCGATAACTCATAATGTTTCAAGTAGGTAGGTACCTAAGTACGGCGTTGACCGAAGTCTTGCTGTAATAGTGAATTTTTTGTTGTTTTATCGTAATTTGTTAACGAAACCCATCACGTGTACGAAGTTTCGGTAGCTAAGTGAACGTGACCCTGTATCCTCACCCTGTTTAGAATCGACTCCAGCCACCATCAGATGCACGCTCTCCTCCAGCTTCCGCAGCCTTTTCTCGAACAGGTCGGCGCGCCACACCAGCTTCTCAATAGCCCCCAGCAGATACAGGTCGGTCTCGGAAACCTGCTTCTGCGGCGGTTGGCGGTTCTCGTCCACGCGGTCCACTGCGTGACTGTGCACGGGGATCGGCTGGTTCTGGACTGGTGCCGGCTAGGGAAAGTTGGGAACTAATGTAAGTCGGACATTGTTATTGCTAGCTTAAGAGTACCTATCTAAAGCTAGGTACAGTTAAGTGATATACGGTGATCAGCTTATAAACCATAGTGGCATATCTACACAGGTAGGTAAAGCTAAATATCTAAGTAGGTACCTATCGTGTATTATTAGGTAATTGGACTCACATAACTTGGGCTTGGCTTGAATTGATCCTTGTACGGGTTGGGTGGTCTGTTGACGATCTTGCTGGTGGTGTGTTGTAGCGGGGGTGAGTGCTGCCACTCGTCGTAGGGCCGCGGGTGGGCGGGGTGGGTGGGGTGGTTGGGCTTGCCGTGCTGCGGCGCGTGTGCTGGTGGTGGTGGTGGGCTCAGCAGCGGCCCGTCAAAGCGATCCGTCACGTAGTAGCCTTGCGCCGGGGGTAGCGCCATTATGCGACCTGGAAACGTTATAGATGTCATGGTTTATTCCTTAATTAATTTTAATTTACAATAGAATAGAATATCTCGTAATATTTTGCATGAAATATGGTAAGTACATAATTGGGTAAACGTCTTCCATCATCCAGTTCGACGTCTCACAACAAACTAGGTAGGTACCTAACTGGGTAGGGTCCCACCTTGTCTCTCTCCGTGCTCGGGGGCACTGAGTGCCCACTGCTGCAGCACGGACATCCACGGTCCATCGTCATCATGTAGTCCACACATGTTCTGCTGCTCGCCGCACCAGTTCTCTTCAACTAGTGAGCTGTTTTGTTCCGTCGTTGACGCGGAGCTTGCCAGGAACAGCAGGGCTACCGCTGTAAGTGGAAACCGCAACATCTGGAACACTGGAGACAAGCGTCCTTGAAATAAATTCAGACTAACCTAGGTACCTGCTTCCCTGTCTCCATCCGTGCACAAAGTGCAAATTTTTTATTTTTAAAAGAGTAAACGTGGAGTTTCTTGCCGGCTCTTCTCCATAGGAAACGACCAATTGGAACCGTGCACCTAGCTTCTGACGTTTCATAAGTGCCCTTGTAGGTTTATGCGAAATAAAATATTTAGATTTTTGATTTTGAAAGAGCAAAAGCTACACCTTTGGTTACTTGTTAAGTATCTACTTCTGAGCGATGCTTACAAAATCGCCAGAAGTTTTTAAACAACATTTCGTATTGACCTACCCACATCCGTAAAGCCTAGATTCGTTTCTTTCCAAACAGTGTGAGTCACACACACCACAGCGCACGCGGCCTCTCGGGGCGTTGTTATCTATGACGTGCGATGGCCGGTGCAGGGTCAGGCCGGTTCACGCGGTTATTACGCAAGCGCAGGTGAAAGCGCAGCACGGCGGGCGGACGCGGCCCGGCCCGTAAACACGAGGATTACATCGATCAACGGGGATTTCCAATACAACCAATCACGACCAGGATATAAATGTGAAGGCATTTATTGTTTAAGTATATGCAGTTCATCGATGGAAGTGTGCAACCGATAAACTGAATCGAATTTGCGAGAACGTATAAAGGCATAAACCTGAAACTGGTTTGGATTACGACAGAAAGGAGAAAGGCCAACAAGTGGATCATTACCGTGTGCCATAAATATCTGTACCTACCTACTTACCTATTATTAGGATATTAGGTACGAGGCCTAACCTGAGCACAAAATAATTTTCGCTTCGATTCCTGAAATTTCTGAAAAGCTCTTGCACTTTCAAAGCACGGGGAACTTAAAAATAGTAAATGCGCATCGATTTCAGGAATTGGGATTGAAAACGTGAAATCTTTGTTATTATGTAGGTAACATAATAAATGAAATAAGCTGAGCTGTATTATATAATAACAACATTACTTTTGTTTTGTTTGTAAGCATTTCGCCTCCCGCAAACTGATTCATTGATAAAATTTTCAGTGACAGTGAATTCCATGAGTCTTAGGGCCTATTTCACGATATCCGAATAGCCACTAATTACTTACCGAATAAATTCAAAAAGCTCCCTTATCCTTGAACCACGACTTGTTGATGCTGACCCGGGCTCGCCGGGGCAGGCGTGGATTGAAATTATCAAACAAAAGCGCTACCTATTTTATTTGCTACTCATACCTAAACGATGCAGAAATAAACTCTACTCCTATTGAAAACCTAATTATTAAGTTTGGTAAATCAAGCAAAAATATGCGAAATATTAATTACTACTTAGTTTGCCTACCTACTCTACATAGACATGAACTTTCTTTTCGATATGCATACTCAATTAAGAATCGCGACTCGCAGAAACGTCCAGAATTGGAAAGTTACATACCTTGTCTCCTAAAGCTGGTGAGTGAGCACTTTAATATTTGCCAAATAATATCACTTTGACTGCGTAGGTCGGCACGGCGACGACGCGAGTCGCAACTGTTCTGCCGGAGACTCCGAGAGCTATCCGAGAGTATTGATCGCTGGTCTGTTAGCTGCGCACTGTTGATACACGAGGAGAAATTGCCGCGTGTGTGTGGTGTTACCCCGGACGCGGCCGAGCGGAGGTGGGGCATATTGCATGTATACCCCAACTGGCAAAAACATATGCTATAATAGTCGAGACCACGTTTCTGTTTCAGCTTATAGTTCAATAACGTAGATGTAATAAGTCATATAAAAAGGGAGTAAACGTTTACTCAACGCGATTTGGGCGCAAATTATTCAGCTAATAGTGATATTAAAGTCGTGTTACTGTTGAATAAGCAACATAATTGTGAAAAAATTATCGAGTACCTAAAAGCAAAACTGGACCAAATTTAGAGTAGCAATAGCAATATTGCCGCCTTTCCATTACCACTGATGGAGTTAAAGCTGTTTCGTAACTATTAATCAACAAAATAATGGAGTAATTTTGCCGATTAGCTATAAATCGTCATTTTTGCCAGTTAAACGCAAATAATTTGCTATTATTCCACAATTTTGCTCTATATCAGTTATTTTATCACTATTTTTACATATATTTGTGGGCCACGCTAATTATTAATAATATAATAGCAACAACAAATAAATTTAAATCAAGTTAGATCAAGATCCATTAAACAAATTTAAGTAAATATATTGCTATTACATCACAATAATATCAGTTATTAGTCGAATAATTGTATAATTTTATATCATTTATAGGACATAATCCCGCCATATGTAGACAATTTTGGTGTTCCTTAATTAAAACACTTTTTTTCCTTATCCATAAAATATTTTTCCATTGATTGGAATCCATCACGTGAATTGTTGATCATTTTCAATAAAATACTGGTTCGCTGGATGAGATATTATGTAGCTTGTTAAGTAATTAACAATCAGTTATACAACACCTAATTCAATAAATGTGTTAAACCAGCATTCATAACAATTCAAGTTCATTAACTGCAATATAAACACTTACATGCGTGTAATCGATTTAGCATGCTATTACAGATATTGAGATACTTTTCAGTAAATAGGCAGAATTTTATTCGGCGAATTCGCTCTAATATAGTAATGTCGAGTAGCAGCCCTAAAGTAGCTTTTTAAACATGAAACTTGGAAATCAATAACTTTCATCAGATATAATTCTATTTGCTGACGACACTTCTCTTATTTTTAAAATAGACAGGAAAGATACAGATGTATTACATGTTAACGATAGTCTGGCTGTACTTTCAAAATGGTTCGCAGCTAATAATCTTTTACTTAATGCGAACAAAACGAAATGTATTAGGTTCTCATTACCAAATGTACCTCAAGTAGGTCTAAATCTAAAACTTGATGGCAAAAACCTAGATGCAATAACGGAAACTATATTCTTAGGAATTACTTTAGATTCAAAATTACAATGGGGCGCCCATATTAGAACTCTTTCAGGTAGATTAAGTTCAGCTGCATATGCAGTAAGAAAAATAAGGCAGTTGACTGATATAGCCACAGCTAGGTTAGTATACTTTGCTTATTTCCACAGTATTATGTCTTATGGCGTCTTGCTGTGGGGATCGGCAGCTGACGTAGATTCAATTTTCATTTTACAAAAGAGGGCAATCCGCGCGATCTATAAAATGGGCCCTCGCGAGTCCCTTAGAGACAAATTTAAAGAAATTGATATACTGACTTTGCCTTCACTTTATATCTTAGAAAGTATTATGTATGTTCGCAAAAACTTAAGACTTTTCAAAATAAGAAGCGATTTCCATAATATAAATACACTTAGTCGACATGAAATTGTGATACCCAAATTTAGATTAACTAAAACAAGCAAGTCATTTCTTATAAACAGTATCCGGTTTTATAACAAGTTGCCAAAGTCTGTGACAGAACTTAGCGATGGGAAGTTCAAAACCCACATCAAACGTGTCCTTATCAAGAAAGCATATTATAAAATTAAAGACTATGTTGAAGATAAGGAAGTTTGGCAATAATTCCTTCTGCACATGTGGCTTCCCTGGTACCTCATTAACGGCATAAATAAGTAAGAGTCTATTAACTGCTCCCAAATTACCATGTTTATTTAAATCTTTTTTTTTTTTTTTGTTTTTACATTCGTCCTTGACATATTTATTATTCTATTATTTGACATTATATACCTACGATTTAATTTCAACTTTTTTTTTAGTGACTTTTGTGGACATGATAATTACTCAGATTGATTACAGTTGTAACAGCAATCATATAATTGCGTTTTATTAAAATAGGTTTTTTTACTTATATTAATTAATTTATTTTTTGTATAGATTATTTTCTACATATTTTGTGAATGTGAGAACGCTGTAGGCTTAGTGGATTGTAGACCTGTTGACCATTTTCTATTTTGTTAAGTACTTGGTACTTATTGAAAGACCTACACTGTCCTCCCATACCTAGAAACACTGTTATATGAAAGTATTGTAAAAGCCAATTATTTTTAAAAGAGTAACCGTGGAGTTTCTTGCCGGCTCTTCTCCATAGGAAACGACCAATTGGAACCGTGCACCTAGCTTCTGACGTTTCATAAGTGCCCATGTAGGTTTATGTGAAATAAAAATATTTTGATTTTTGATTGATTTTTTTTTTATTGATTTAATAGCGCTATTACTGCAACAGATGTAGTATAAACGAGAAATGGTAGCTACTGTATAACTATTGAATAAATGCACTATAAGAATATCGAGTAAACGTTTATACGACACGGTTCAAGTGCTTAAAAGCAAAAAATGCTAAAAAAATTGTAATAAACGCTTTTACACTACATTATGGTTACTACATAGCAACTACTCAACATTTATTCGATCTGTAGTCGAATAACTCATTCATTATTCGACTGTTTTGCTAGTTGGGACGTAAGGACGTAACGTATGCAACTTATGTTTTGTCAAATCTCGAGGATTTATCGGCAATCGGCATTGATTAATGGTGTCAATGATCTTATTGCACTTCTTGACACTTCGTCATTGACCAAGTAGGTAGTTAGGTAAGGAAGAACGTAAGATTGAGCATTGATACTTTTTAACCGACTTCTAAAAGGAGGAGGAATTCGAATGTTTATATATACAAGCAATGGTTGTTTTTCCGCAGCAAAATGATTTTGTCTTGGTAGTACAATAGATTTATAAAAAGAATATAAAAAAGATTCAAAAATGGCGGATTTAGAATTGTGATAAACAAAACTTGAAAGCAACCTAGAAGTTAAAAACCCAATCTCAACAGCGCGATCGATACGAGACAGGCGTGAGCAACGCGCGGTCGTTGACCCTCCCGCTACAGCTGATAACTCCTTTACCTAAAAGTTATTTAAATTTTCCCTTCATACTTTTATGGGCTTAGAACCGCCATAAATACTTTTTACCTACAACTTACTGAACACGAAACTGAAAAAACAAGTTTATTTTCTTACATAAAATTATTTTCTGAATTTAATAAATAAATTAGATCGAAATAACAGTTATTCCAGTTTGGAGTACGTCGCTATGGCACAATAAAAATGAAGTATTTAAGGCGTATTAAAAAACTAATCAACTTATTTACAATGATTTTAATAACTAACCAAAATGCTATATAATAACTAAAATGCTGCCAAAAGCATTATAGTTATTCTTCTGAGATTCCTTTTACGTGATCTTAGCTAATAATAAAAAATAATCATGAGTAATCACAATCACCCCCTAAAAGATTGCCAATGCCTTAAAATCATCTGAAAATGGAAAATAAGACAACATTTACCGAGACAAAACTTTTCATCGATAATAACAAGAAAAAAATACGTTTTAATGATGATTAATTTTAATCCTTTTTAGGGTTCCGTTGCCAAATGGCAAAAAACGGAACCCTTATAGATTCGTCATGTCTGTCTGTCTATCTGTCTGTCTATCTGTCTGTCTATCTGTCTGTCTGTCTGTCTGTCTGTCCGTCCGTATGTCACAGCCACTTTTTTCCGAAACTATAAGAGCTATGCTATTGAAACTTGGTAAGTAGATGTATTCTGTGAACCGCATTAAGATTTTCACACAAAAATAGAAAAAAAACAAATAATTTTGGAGTTCCCCATACTTAGAACTGAAACTCAAAAATTTTTTTTTCATCAATCCCATACGTGTGGGGTATCTATGGATAGGTCTTCAAAAATGATATTGAGGTTTCTAATATCATTTTTTTCTAAACTGAATAGTTTGCGCGAGAGACTCTTCCAAAGTGGTAAAATGTGTGTCCCCCCCCTGTAACTTCTAAAATAAGAGAATGATAAAACTAAAAAAAATGTATGATGTACATTACCATGTAAACTTCCACCGAAAATTGGTTTGAACAAGATCTAACAAGTAGTTTTTTTTAATACGTCATAAATCGTAAACCGCAATTTACCTTTCATTCAATGTTACTTGCTGCTACGGAACCCTTCATGGGCGAGTACGACTCGCACTTGGCCGCTTTTTTTTAATTTATTTTATTAAGTAATTTTTACAGTACTGGGTGGCTTTGAATTTAAATTAAAAAAGTACATGTTCGTGTTTGTGAATACACCCTAATGCAAATTTTATGTAATGTTACATAAAAATGTTACATAAATGTATCTAACATGTTAAGGAAGCATGGATTGATGTTTTTGAGTGTTTCTTCAACAATTAAAAACACACTATTCACTTAGTAATTAAAAAAAAATAACTAAACGACTGAATAAAACAAAATAGTTTTTGGATAATAAGATTTAAGGCTCCGTGCTGCCGCACCCCACGAAATCACTGATTTTGATCAATTTTGTTTATTCGTTGTGAGAAAGGGGACGAGAATTTAAACAAAATTATTTGTGATTTGAAAAGTCCAATTCTTCGTCTTGTACATAGGGCAAAGGGATTTTTGAAATAAATTAAGGATTCGTGGGAAATCACTAAAATTCGCAACAAGTTTTCCAAAAAATGACGCGAGACTGACGTTTGATCGTTTCGTTAGAAGAAACTGCTTTTGATATTGAAAATTAAAAAATATCATCAACATCATTATATGGTCTACTTGTACATAGGGGAACCACTTTTTTCAACTTTAAAATATAGCAGAAAAAAATGTTGAAATAACGTAACTTTCTCAAAACTTCAAGCCAAATAAATATTTTTTTCTAATACTTAGAAACACTTTTAAGAAATTTAAAAAATTATATATTAATTTTAAGTTAATTGTTTAATAGAATCTAAATTTTATTTTATAAATAAACAATTATTTCATTACGTAAATAAATGGCAAAGTGAACTATATAAACGATCGCGGAAAATCTATTCCGTCAGTAGCAAACGGGCCTTCCCAGCGTGAGGACGTATCACTTTGCGTCGCAGCACGCACACACGCACGTACGTGTCCGATGTTAACATATTCCAGAAATTGTACGTCGACTACCACATTTTGATCCGCATTTTATTTTAGAGTACTTTGCTTGTTTTTGAAGAACATTAAAATTTTGCATGCCTGGCAATAAATAAAATACCGGTGTACGTGTGTTCGTAATTCTTCTTATCCTAAACGGCTTGACTGATTTAGATGTTTTTTTTTTAATTCTTTTTGTATAACTTGGATGGTTCATAACTATAGTTGGACTCGCGTGGCGCTGTTGTCGCAGGACAACATCTGCCTGCTGGGTTCACTAGTTATATTTTGACTTTCGATTTCATAGTTTTGAGTGATTTTTGGTAGGGGAAAAAGTTATGGGTTCGCGTCACCGATATGCTGTTGTAGCAATAAGTGAAGTATTTTTGGAACGAAGTTCTTTAACGCTACTGAAGACTACTTTAAGTCAAAATAAAGATCCAAGATGACGGCTGCGAACATTTAAAAATATTTCGTCATGGGTATCGTTTTCATAGTTTTCGAGGATGCTAAAGCTGTTAGTGAGGTCAAAATATAAATCCAAGATGGCGGCTGTGACAATATTCAGATTTTTTGTCATAGGTGTCTTTTTCATAGTTTTTGAGGATTCTAAAGCAGATTTTGATGTCAAAACGTAAATCTAAGATGGCGGCTGCAAAAATTTTCACATTTCTTCATAACATCACGCCATCAATTTCAAAGTGTTGGGCCCTTTGAAATTGATGGCGTGATTTTATGAAGAAATCTCATTTCCGCAACGTTTTCGCGCAAGTGGGTTCGCGCAAGTGTCTTTCGCGAAAATGCCTTTCGCGCAAGTGTCTCAGATCCCTTTATGGATACTGGTGCCAATTCTCTTGTCACAAATTAATGCCTCAAAACTAGACTAAAAATCACCAAAGTTTCGTTCATTCCTGTCAAACGATGATTTCCCATCGTGAAATAATTATAGAATATATTTTATTTTGACAGCACTAAGATGGCAATATGGTGCCGATTCTCTTGTATACCGAACTAAACTTACTAAACTATCACTAAAATTCCTTACTTTTGGCTATGAAAATCTTGAAGCCATTCTGCAACAAAAATTTTCTAAATTTAAATATATTTAGACACACTAAAATTATATTTGACAATCGCGAGTCCACGTGGTACTTGTTTGCCCTACCCCGTGAATTTTTTTTTAGAGCTGGAGGCGCACAGGGGGCAGCCTTGACGTTTTATACAGAATTTTTACTTTTTGTAAGGAAAATAAGAAAAAAATATTACCTACATGTAGAGTGTCAGGGGTTTAAGGGTTTTATAAAGGGGATCGAAATTCTCATTATTTTTGCTATTGGACGCACCATTTTTGAGATATATGCAAAAGAAAAAAAAAGATACAGTACTGTTTTTTGCACCTGAAGCGAGGTGTTGGTGTGAATTTTAGTTCAAGATAACTAATTTTATTCCGCACCTTTTTAATCGCGATTAAAAATAGTCAGATTTAGTTAGACATGGTGCCGATTCTCTTGTCACAAATGCCTCTAAACTAGACTAAAAATCACCAAAATTTTGTTTTATTCCTGTCAAACGACGATTTCCCATTCTGAAATAGACTAAAGTGACACAACTTAACTATATTTTAGTTTGACAGCACTAAGATGGCACTGAGATATTAGTTTAGTGAAAATGTCAATTTTGCTATTCTGAATTTGACGTTTTTAACCTAAAATTTAGATTTTCTAACTAAATATGACTATTTTTAATCGCGACTAAAAACATGTGGAATAAAATTGGTTGTCATGAACTAAAATTCACACCAACACCTCGACTTCAGATGAAAAAACAGTACCGATTTTTTTTTTCTTTTGCTTATATCTCGAAAACGGTGTGTCCAATCGCAAAAATAATGAAAATTTCGACACCCTTTATAAGACTCTTAAACCCCTAACACTCTACATATAGGTAATATTTTTTCTTATTTTCCACACAAAAAGTGAAAAATCCATATAAAACACGTCGAGGCTGCCCCCCTGCGCGCCTCCGGCTCTAAAAAGATTCACGTGGTTAGGTATCACGTGTGGAGTCGCGGCTGTCAAATTCGATTTAGATGTGTCAAAATTATTTTTAAATTTAGAGAATTTATTTTGCAGAATAGCTTTGAGATTCTCATAGTAAGGAATTTTAGTGATAGTTTAGTAAGTTTAGTTCGGTATACAAGAGAATCGGCACCAATAGCGAATTTTTCATTTTCACTAAATTAATAACTCATTCATTTGCAAAAACTGTACTTTATCTTTTTTCTGTCCTTTTGCTTATATCTCGAAAATTGTGTCTTATCGCAAAAATAATGAAAATTTCGACCCCCTTTATGAAACCCATAAACCCATAAAACTCAACATGTAGGTAATAATTTTTCATGTTTTCCATACAAAAAGTATAAAATTCCATATAAAACAGAATTGTTATAAATATACTAAACGAATATACACAAACATTCCAGACTTATTTCATAAGCGTACCTACGTAACTTAACAAAATACCGTCTATAGGATCAAAACTGTTTAAGCGATCACTACGCTCGATGTTTAGGCGTGTGTGCGTGAACGGTGCACACAAACATAGCATCGCAAGAATTTACCTAAACTCTGTCGAGTGAATTCACAGCCAGGAGCCTTAAGTAGATCAAACATCCTTACTTACATATCGTATTTTAAAAAATTAGCAAGGAAAATTTAATTTAAAGTTTCTTTTGCACCCCACACACCTTCAAGTTGCTTGACATAACAATTATAGCATGGCAGCTGCGCTTTGATTGGTGGTCTTTTTTTTTGGGTGGGAAATTATCAAATAACTTCTCTCGCTCTGGGCGGAGCTGGAGGGCGTGTCAGACTCTTACTGATCTTTTTTATTTTTATGTAGGGCATCTCGTAGTTGATCTCTGAGATCATGACTACTTAACCGGGCTTTCCTGTGGGTGCCTTAACCTACTACACTTAAAACCTCCAACCAGCGGTTATTCAACTATGCTAATTAAAACTAGGTGAACGCTCGCTAAGGGCACCCCCTGTGGGGTACGAACTCTCCCATACATTCCCATTCCCCATTTCCCCATTTCCTCATTTTCTCCCATTTTTTTCAACTACAAAGTAAAGTTTGTTCTTGGGATAAATTCATCCCAACTACGGAACCCTTCATTGCGCGTGGTCCGACACGAACTTGGCCGGTTTTATTTAGATAAGGTTACGGACCAATGTTCTGTACAATTATTTTACTTCCACCAAAGCGATCTTGTTCAAGTTTTCACTTCTGTCGTCACTCCCGGAGTGCCACCACTTTTTTTAAATATTTATCTTCTTCCTACTGTCCTACTGGATTTTAAAGAAAAATCTCATAAAGATGGTGATCTCGAAAATAAGTCTAAGTACCAAAACTAGCTAACTAACTTAAGTATAAATGTCAATATTAGGATCCACATTGTCATGTCTGTGTACATAACACAACACAGTTGCATCACATGGAGGAGTGTAATGCTTGCTCCCGCGCATCTCAATGAAGTTGAGTTGCGCGCGCAGTGTTGTGCAACATCAGCTAACAACTTTCGTTACAAGGTCAGCTGCGCGCGCTGAGACACTCAAGACATCATAACGCTTTAGATCCTGTACTACTTTAATGCGCTGCTTGCACACGTTGTATTAAGTAGGTACCTACCCGACGAGGTTTCTCCTCATAAAATGAAAGTTTCGAAATGTATATTACGAGAAGTTTGCGTTTCTTGCAACTGTTAGTGTTTTTACACTTTTTAGTTTTTGGCAATAAATTATTGTTTTCGTGTTTATAATACCTACCTACTTACCTGTAACATTCCAGTTCCAACTAAGCAATGTTATTTCCAATGTTCAAGGTTTTTGATCTGTGTGATTTTAACACTATTTATGCATACAAGCTGAACATAAATATCTACTGCTATATAGACTCAGGAAATATAAAAGTTAGGTAAGTATTGCGAGGACCTTGTTCAGCAGCGAAAGTTGCCGCGAGAATGATTGGATCCGCTCGACGAGCCTAAGGTCTAGCTAGCTCATGGTCTAGATCTCGCTCTAGTCTAAGGTCTAGATAGCTCATGGTCTAGATCCCACTCTAGTCTAAGGTCTAACTAGCTCATGGTCTAAATCTCGCTCTAGTCTAAGGTCTAGCTAGCTTATGGTCTAGCTAGCTCATGGTCTAGATCTCGCTCTAGTCTAAGGTCTAGCTAGCTCATGGTCTAGATCCCACTCTAGTCTAAGGTCTAGCTGCTCATGGTCTAGATCCCGCTGTAATCCTCTAAAAGCGTTTTTGTGTCTTAAATATGCACAAAGCATACGCGCACCACATATAACTCATAAGTTGCGCTAACGCACTTCTCGATGATAGATTTATCAAAGTACTAGCTTCTGCCCGCGACTTCGTCCGCGTGGAATCGTTACTTTGAGCTAACGCTAACTTTCACCCTCGACTTCGTTAACGTAAAAGGTGATTTTTTTTTTTTTATAATACGTACTTAACCTAAAATACCTCCATTTTAGGTACCTATATCACGCTTTTATCAGTAAGAGTGGAACTTTAAAACGTTAGGTAAAAGTACTGGTTCTTATAATCTTATACCTATCATGTAGATTGTAGGTTATTCTCAAAAAAACTCAAAACTAAAGTTATTTTAAAGTACTTCTGCGTACACTATATTTTTAGTTTTGTTTTCTTCCGGCAGAAGTAGATATTGATTTTCACCAGAACCAGATCTCGATAGGGCAACATACATAGTTGCTCGTGCGAAAAACACTCTTGGCGTAAATCTATTCTTACGTGCCCCTGGGCCTGGGCCTTATTAATTGTTATCCCAAACGATACCTTCACCGGAAATTTTTTAATGCGCGCGCAGTACTTGATCATTATTTTGCTGCGATGTTATTTTAAAACTGCGATATCTCCTAAGATATTCATTGAAATCGAATGATGTTAACGGCAATTTTGTTTTAAATTAAATACTTGTGATGAATAACGTATTTATTTGGATAAGGATTAATGTCATGTTTATAAAAACAACTTCGCAAATAACGCATTACTTTTGAACAAATTTGGTTAGCATAAAAAAGGTTAGAGTGAGCCAACCTTAAAAGATAGACATATGCTGTCGCGGACTTTTTTTTTGAACTTTTAAAGGGGAACAATTCTGTCATACATGATTTTTGCGAAACTTTAACCGTTTACGCAGCGCACGCAGCGGAAGCTCTCAAAAGGAAAAAAAATATCCCGATTTTGAAACATTATTCATTGGTGCTCCGCTTCTTTTGGTCTTAGCGTGATGATATAGAGCAGTGGCGTGGTAGAGCAGTGGTGGCCCAGTGGTAACGGCCGCGACTTACGAGTTGTAGGTCGTAGGTTCGATCCCAGACAGGCGCTTTACTTTGTGTAAATTATTTCATCACCACTGCTCTCAAAACGGTGAAGGAAAACATCGTGAGGAAACCGGCATGTCCTAGAACCGAAAATTCGAAGACATGTGACATCTACCAACACGTACTGGGCCCGCGTGGTGGATTACGGCCCACTCCCTCTCACAGAGAGGAGGCCTGTGTCCCAGCAGTGGGAACATTATAGGCTGATGATGATGATGATGTGATGATATATAGCCTACAGCCTTCCTCGATAAATGGGCTATCTAACACTGAAATAATTTTTCAAATCGGGTCTGTAGTTTCTGAGATTAGCGCGTTCAAGCAAACAAACAAACTCTTCAGCTTTATATATTATTATATTATATTAAATTATATTATATTATATTATATTATATTATATTATATTATTATATTATATTATATTAGTATAGAAGTATAGATTTATCCAATGACAGCAGCATTTGACGATTTACGTCGAATCTCAATAGCGAAAAATCCACATCAAACGTGTCCTTATCAAAAAACATTACACTCCTTTTGGGGCAGTCGTGTAAAAAGCATATTTTAAGATTAAAGACGACGTTGAAGACAAGGAAGTTTGGCAATAATTCCTTCTGTACATGTGGCTTAAATTACGATGATTATTGTATTTTACTTTTTTAGGATTCCGTACCGAAAAGGAACCCTTATGGTGCATTCAGTCTGTCTGTCTGTCACAGCCAGATATCTCAAAAACTACTAATGCTATCAACTTGAAATATGGAATGGATTTAGATGATGTTTGCCCAAATATTTTTCAAATAAAAAAGAATTAGACAAAAAAAAATTGTAACAGGGACTGAACTCTTAAAAATTCGAAGTGGGGCTACTAGGGCATGTGGAAAAATCATATGAAAAAACGCTATTTGCACATTCTCAATTTTTTTTTATGCCGTTTAGTTTTCGACGATTGACGAAAAATGTAAAAAAATACCGTCCCCCCCTTATCTCCTAAGTTTACATACGTAGAGAAAAATCTGAAATTATTCTATGTGATAGAAGGTTGTGTAAAGATTACAGGAAAAATAAAACAATGTCTCTAAATAGCATACTTTTTAAGACATCATCAACAAAAATTACATTAGTTCCACTATCGGTGAAGAGATGGCGCTGACCTAAAACTGCAATATTCAAAATAATTCTCTGACGAATATAGGCCTCGCCGATGAAAATTTGAAATAGTACGGAACGGAGCAAGTCCGACTCGCTCTTGACCGGTTTTTTTATTGAATGAGTTGTTAAAAATCTGAAATTATTCTATGTGATAGAAGGTTGTGTAAAGATTACAGGAAAAATAAAACAACGTCTCTAAATAGCATACTTTTTAAGACATCATCAACAAAAATTACATTAGTTCCACTATCGGTGAAGAGATGGCGCTGACCTAAAACTGCAATATTCAAAATAATTCTCTGACGAATATAGGCCTCGCCGATGAAAATTTGAAATAGTACGGAACGGAGCAAGTCCGACTCGCTCTTGACCGGTTTTTTTATTGAATGAGTTGTTAATCTTCTTTATATTATTTTAATTTTGTTTTTTTGTATGTATATTAACTTTATAAGTATGTTGTTTAAGCCGATTTTATTTTTTGTGTAAATGTTACCCTAGTAATTAAGTTAGAAATGTATAGGTGTAAGCAATTTTTGGTTAACCTAAATAAATAAATAAATAATAGAATTTGAAAACATTGTAAAAACCATTTATTTTAAAATGAGTAGGTAACCGTGGAGTTTCTTGCCGGCTTTTCTCCACAGGACAGGAAGCGACCAATTGCAACCGTGTAGGTACCTAGATTCTGACGTTTCATAAGTGCCCTTGTAGGTTTATGTGAAGTAAAATAATTTTAATTTGAATAAAAAAACTTTTAAAAAGACAGCCGTTTTTTAAAAAAACACTACAAAGTGAAAAATAACTATAATTTCCGGAGTGTTAGTGGGTCAGTTTGTAATTTATTTAAATAACAATAACCTAATGTCAACTGCTTATCACCTTTTACAGAATATTGCTTTTCCCGATGCAGGGACGTTAATCGTTGAGGAGTTCTCCTGTACCTACTTCAAAATCAGCTCCACTTCATGCATTAAATTACCGAATGTTAGAAGTATAATCATGACATCATATTGAATGGCGGAAAACTGTAATTTATTAATCAAACAGTTTTCCTAGGAATCACGCCAGACGAGAAATTACAATGGGGACCTCATATAACATCTCTCCGCTTATGCTGTTAGAAAGATAAGACAGTTAACAGATATAGAAACCGCGCGTTTGGTATATTTTAGCTACTTTCACAGCATTATGTCATATGGCATTTTACTGTGGGGTCGGGCTGCTGACATTGAATCCATCTTTATTTTACAAAAGAGAGCTGTCAGAGCCATTTATAATCTATGTCGTCGCGAATCTCTCAGCGAACTATTTAAAAGATTCATATTATGACGGTACCTTGCCAATTCATCTATGAAAATATTATGTATGTAAGGAAAAATATGCATCTTTTTAAGAAAATAAGTGAAAGACATAATTTTAATACTAGAAATAAAGATAAAATAGATCAACCATTTTTCAGATTATCCAAAGTACTCTTTTATGGGGTACTGTGTTAAATGTTACAATAAAATACCTTGTGATATATTACAGTTAACTGAAAGAAAATTTAAAACACAGTGGTGCCGATTCTCTTGTACACCGAACTAAACTAACTAAACTATCACTAAAATTCCTTACTTTTGACTATGAGAATCTCAAAGCTATTCTGCAAAACAAAGTCTCTAAATTTAAAAATAATTTTGACACATCTAAATCGAAAATGACAACCGCGACTCCACACGTGATACTTAACCACGTGAATCTTTTTAGAGCCGGAGGCGCGCAGGGGGGGCAGGCTCGACGTGTTTCATATGGATTTTTCACTTTTTGTGTGGAAAATAAGAAAAAATATTACCTACATGTAGAGTGTTAGGGGTTTAAGGGTTTCATAAAAGGTGTCGAAATTTTCATTATTTTTGCGATTGGACACACCGTTTTCGAGATATAAGTAAAAGAAAAAAAAATATTCGGTACTGTTTTTTCATCTGAAGTCGAGGTGTTGGTGTGAATTTTAGTTCATGACATCCAATTTTATTCCACATGTTTTTAGTCGCGATTAAAAATAGTCATATTTAGTTAGAAAATGTAAATTTTAGGTTAAAAACGTCAAATTCAGAATAGCAAAATTGCCATTTTCACTAAACTAATAGCTCAGTGCCATCTTAGTGCTGTCAAACTAAAATATAGTTAAGTTGTGTCACTTTAGTCTATTTCAGAATAGGAAATCGTCGTTTGACAGGAATAAACTAAATTTTGGTGATTTTTAGTTTAGTTTAGAGGCATTTGTGACAAGAGAATCGGCACCATTAAAAGTACTCTTTGTAAACAAGCATATTACAAATTAGAGGATTATATTCTAGATAAGAATGCTTGGAAGCATGCTAGCTCCATAGGACAATTTAGAGTCTAGACAAAATCAAACTGGTTGCTAATTTAATTGTGTAATTAAATATTATAACATTATTTTTTTTTTTTTTACATTCTGTGATTACTCACACACTGACTAATTTATTTATTTATTTTATTTATTTATTAAAAAACCAACTTATACTAACAGTTTGCACCACACATACAAGTTATAGGTCAATATTTATCAGTAATTATAATTACACTTACAATCATAAAATTAGATTAAATTACATAAAAATAGACAAAATTTATTGAAATTAAATGAAATTAGTCAAGATTCGGCAAAATTAGATTAAATTAGACAAAATTAGATAAGATTAGATAAAATAAGACATAATTGGGGTAAAAAAAAACAAAAAAAATTGGAATAAAATTATTAATAATTATAAACATTAATTTTTTCACTCTGAGATTGTACTGGGAGTGGCAATAGATTCCAAGTATCGAGTAGCAGTGTTCAGGAATCTCAGTTCAGTACTCGCGAAGACATCTGAGGATTCGTCATACAGCAAAATGTTGTTAATATGAGTTAGCGCTAGGTACAATGGACTGGTCTTGAGGGTTATGGTACTGGTTTGAGGTATTGAGAATAGAGGACGCTGGCGAGGGCGTAGTGTGTGTCTAATGGGTAGTGGGATGTTAAAGCAGATGTGCTGTAGTAAAAAGGAATTGAAATGGGTACCACGAATTAGCCGGATGAAATATTTGACAAGACCAAGATTTCTCCTTACTTCTAAACTTTGGTAGCCCACCATACCTAGCACAAATGGTGTAGGGTACATATACGGGTAATATCCATACAGTTTTAAGTATAGGTAGCGAACAAAAGACTTTTGAACCTTTTCGATGACTAGTGTATACACTTTTTCATGGGGGTTCCAGATTGCACAGTTAGTCTCTAGCAAACTGCGGATGAAGGAGTTGTAAAGTATCGTTAGGGCTTGACGATTTGTGAAAATTTTGGCCTGCCGCAAGACAAAACCTAAGTTTTGACGGGACTTGTTGCAGGTCTGTAGTATGTGCTGGTTAAATGTAATCTGTGGATCAAACTGAGCACCCAGATCGCGTACGGTTAAAACACGTTTCAGGGGCTCATTGTTCAAAGTGTATATGTTGTGTATGGGTTGTGTGTTTTTCGAGTAGGTCATGACCGCGCATTTACTAATGTTTAGTTTGAGGTTGTTTACCGTGCTCCAAGTGTGAATGTTGTCAATGTCGAGTTGAAGTGTGGCCGTATCACTAGAGTCAGCCACTGGAAGAGCAACTTTGACATCATCAGCATACATTAAGACTGTGGAGTGTTTTACGTATGAGGGAAGATCGTTAACTACTATTAGAAAAAGAAGGGGCCCAAGGTTAGTGCCCTGCCCTATGCCAGAAGTGACCGAGTAGCGCTCCGAAATGGCATTATTGTATGTTACAAATTGCTTGCGGTCGTGCAGATAGTTCGCGAAGAATTTAAGCGATGACACAGAGAAACCCGCTAACGCCAGTTTACTTAGAAGTATGTCGTTATCAACCCGGTCAAACGCCTTCTGGAAGTCAAAATACGCTACATCAATCTGCTTTTTGTCGTTAACATTTTTGGCTAAGAGTGTAGTAATATTTAATAAATTAGACGTGGTTGAGCGATTTGGAAGGAATCCGTGTTGCTCTTCCGCAAACCAACGTTGCAGCTTATTAAATATTTTCTTATAGAGTACCGATTCGAATACTTTGCCAAATATGGATAAAACAGCTATTGGCCTGTAATTTTTTATGTCACTTTTTGGGCCGCTTTTATGTACCGGTAGTACTTTAGATGTTTTCCACTCCGTTGGATATATGTTCGTCGTAATAGACAGGTTGAAAATAAACTGCAAAGGCAGTTTGAAAATATCGCAGCAGTCCTTAACCAAGTACTGTGGAATTCCATCTGGACCTTGAGTAGATTTTGGAGGAAGCCGAGTCATAGCACCACGAACTTCAGATTCGTGAATGTAATCAATATTAACCAGATGGGACATACTCATATTATCTATATTATTAGGAGAGGCATTCGCAGCAGCGATAGCATGCTCAGGATCTAATGATGGTAACTTTGATAGGAAAACACTACTAAAATATTTTGAAAACGCATCTGCCACCTGCACTGGCGACATGTCACCAAAGGTAGCCTGCTCATTATTTTTCCTGTTACTTTTCACGTAGGCCCAGAAGGTTTTGGGGTCACATTTTATATTTGACTGAATACGATTAGTGTAAGTAGCAAAATCTGAATCCGTACTTCTCTTTAATAAGCGCCTATAGTAGGTAAAGAATGCATAATGCAGTTGGTTATTATTATTCTGTTTGTAGAGCTTGTGATAATAGCTTTTAAGGTTGTTTAGTTCAATAGAAGTAGACGTAAACCATTTGGGGTAATTCCGTCGCAATGTTTTTATAATTTTTAAAGGAACTGTTTGAGAAACAATATCGTTAATTAATTCATAAAAGGTCTTAACAGCAACGTTAACATCATCACATAAATACACGGGCTCCCAGTCTAGACCAGCCAGTTCAGAGTATAACACTAAAAAGTCTGCCTTACGGTAGTTACGCTCTAAAGTTATACGTGTGGTCGAGTCATTAGCGGAGTAGGTTTTATTGACGTTCAAACTTGCGTACGGTGTGTTAATATTGATAGAAATATCTAACGGCTTATGATGTATTTCAGGCGAGACAATGCCTGAACATGCTGAAACTGAGATTCCCGCCACACATGAGTTAACCAAAATCAAATCCAACATTCTGCCAAGATCATTTAAAATTATGTTTTCTTGTATTAAATTACATTCAGAAAGAAACAATTCAAAGTCATCACGTATGGTTACCCTAGCGGAATGAAGGTTAAAATCACCCAATACAACCAGTGGCAGTTTGTTATTGTCATGCATAATCCTTCTTATACAATTAAAAAAAGAATAATATTTAGCATCAGGTACATTAGGTGCCAAGTAAACAACACAGCAAGCAAAGCGTAATCGACCTTTGGTAACTACTGCACATATTATTTCGTCGCACTGTTCAGGCTTACAATCCAAACGTGTGAGTGAGTAGGGCGCGCGCGCGGCCAGAAGCACGCCGCCGCCGCCGCGTCCCACACGGTCACACCGCAGCACGGCGTATTCTGGCGGGAACACCTCAGCATGGGGTCTCAACTCGAACAAATTATAATTAGTTCTGAAAAAAAAATCATAGATGGCAGCATAGGTAACAAATATGAAATTAACAATCACTAAAAAGCGATAAACGGCTGATTTTGGCGTAAGTATGATTAGTAAAAATCAAAACTTCTTGTTTAATGCTGATTTATCTATATAAACTCATAAATCATCTATTTTCAACAAAAATGATAAATGAAACATTTTGTTCAGAGCTCTTTGCAATAAATAGATGGCGTATTATTCAATTTGTCATCACATCTGTCGCTATTATTTTACGTTTAGTAGTAAATCAAACAATTTTTGAAGTGAAAATATCTTTAGGTGCGTTGGGTATTTTTGAGATGGGAAAAACAATTGAACTCGCAACACCGTTACCGACATCTCATTTTAGTAACCGCGATTGTGCTCTTTATTAATATTAAGTTAGGGATCAATGTTCTATGCAAGTATTTGTACAAAGGTTTTGGAAGTATTTTTTTTTTTGTAAACGCGATTGCGATCTTTATTTAGATAACGTTACGGACCAATATTCAATACAAGTATTTTTCTTCCACCAAGATCTTGTTCAAGTTTTCGCTTCTGTCGGCACTTCTGGAGCGCCACTGTTTTTTTTTTTTATAATCTATTACCTACTTTACGTAGAAATATAATATCTGAAAGAAATCTATACATGTTTTTGGTAAGTACCTACCTACTTATATTTTTATCATTTTACTGATACCTTTCTATAAAAAACCGGCCAAGTGCGAGTCGGACTCGCGCACGAAGGGTTCCGCACCATTATCTATAAAAACGGCAAAAAAATCAAGTTTGTTGTAGGGGAGCCCCCTTAAATATTTATTTTATTCTGTTTTTTAGTATTTGTTGAAAAGATTGTAAAAACTATGTTTACTTTGTTTAAATTCAATCTCTTTTTATTGTATGTAATTGCATATCACGTGTGCACTGTGAACATGTACAGACGCCAGCACATCAAGCTACCCGAAACTGTCAAATTTTCCCAATCAACTTTGAACCTTATCATTCAGCGATAAAGTTGAAAATCTATTAAATAAATTTGACAGATTGTAGTAGCTTGATGTGCTGGCGTCTGTACATTCTATAACGCTACCAAATACTGGATACGTCTTTCATCGACTTGAATATGCCCTGGCGGCTGAGAGTATGTCATGCTCACTCAAATGTCTCGCTGATGGTGGCGTGTGTGTTGCATCATTAAGGGGACGATAACTGACTTTTCATGATTTTATACTGAAGATGACGTCTAAACGAGTAGTGTTAGTGATTTGGGAAAAATATATGTTGAATTAGAGCATTTTTTTAATATTTTAATATAGGCATATTTTTGATTATATTTATATTACATAGTGAAATTAATTTGTAAAGTTATGTCTAACGCGTATAAAAAACCGAGAATGACGCAAAATCTATCAAGCGTATTTTCTGAAAACTTCACCATTTTAAAGATAATTAAATTTTTAATCGTTTAGTATACGCGTTTTATTAAAATACCTTTAAATTTAGGTGTAATAAATTAATAATGCGGCTAATTTGGGACAGCGCTCCTTGATGGGCGAGTCCTATTACTAGCTGGACGTATGACGCGTTGCGTGAGCTCAGTACAAAACACGCAAGCTAACCATTCAAGGTCACTGTCATATACCTGCGTCTTAAGTTCCCTTCAAAATGGTTGAGCTAAATGGTGCTGATCCATGCGTCATGTTCGTGAACGGGCGCTATCAGTAGGGACTGGTCATCTCTTAGCTGCCACGGTTTATTTTAATTTTTGAATTGTTTTTGTTTTATACTTTTATTATGGACGCTTTTAACGTGCACGTCTTTCTACATTGTTCTCACATGTATAATTTCAACATGAATGATGTAACCAATATTTTGTAACAATATTTTTATTTAAAAGAGTGACCATAGAGTTTCTTGCCCGTTCTTCTCCATAGGTACCTACTACGATTAGGAATGGGCAACTAGCTTCATCTTTCTGACTGACCGACCCGTTGACAATTCAAAAGTACCTGTAATTGGTTGATTTGAAATAAATGCTTTGAGTTTGAGTTTATAGCGGCAACAGAAATACATCATCTGTGAAAACAACTGTCTTAATAGAGACACAGCCTGGTGACAGACAGACGGACAGCGGAGTCTTAGTAATAGAATCCCGATTTACCCTTTAGATACGGAACCCTAAAAAGGATTGCACGAAACGTTTTAAAAGTAGATAGGTAGCTAATGGTGCCGATTCTCTTGTACACCGAACTGAACTAACTAAACTATCACTAAAATTCCTTAAGTACTTTTTACTATGAGAATCTCAAAGCTATTCTGCAAAATAAATTCTCTTTTCAAAATAATTTTGACAAATCTAAATCGAATTTGACAATCGCGACTCCACACGTGATACCTAACCACGTGAATCTTTTTAGAGCCGGAGGCGCGCAGGGGGGGCAACCTCGATGTGTTTTATATGAAATTTTTCACAATGCGTAGAAAAAAAAAACATGTGTGCAATTCACAAGTGGTAGAAGTGAAACCTTCAAAAATGAAAAAAAAATTTTTTTTTGTACGCGCACGAACACGTATTAACACACGTACACACGGCTACACATCAAGCTATACATTTCCAGTATTAACGGACCTCGCATTGTACGGAAATCCAATACAATGCGAGATCAGCATAAAATGGAAATGTATAGCTTGATGTGTAGCCGTGTGTACAACGCTGAGGCCCAAGCAAACTCCCACTATGCCTTGGTAAACACGAGTGGAGGGGGTACGAAGCAGAGCATAAAGAGAACCACGAACATAAGAACACACACAGACACACCCCCACACACACCCTCAGGCACACCCTCAGACACACACCCACACACACCCTCAGACACACCCCCACACACACCCTCAGACACACCCCCACACACAACCTCAGACACACCCCCACACACACCCCCACACACACCCTCAGACACCCCACACACAACCTCGGACACACCCCCACACAACCCCAGACACACCCCAACACACACCCCCAAACACCCCCAGACACACCCCCAGACACAACCCCACACACACCCTCAGACACACCCCCACACACACCCCCACATACAACCCCAGACACCCCCAGACACAACCCCACACACACCCTCAGACACACCTCCACACAACCCCAGACACACCCCAACACACACCCCCACCCACACCCCCACACACCCCCAGACACACCCCCAGACACAACCCCACACACAGCCCAGACACACCCCCACACACAAACTCAGACACAACCCCACACACACCTTCAGACACACCCCCACACAACCCCAGACACACCCCCACACACACCCTCAGACACACCCCCCTCAGACACACCCCCCCTAAATAAAAAAGAGTCGTTACAACTTTTGGTCTTAATTTTTTCCGTCTAGCCCCCTTTCACAACGCGCGATAAGGAACTTCGTTCCAAAACTTCGTTCCAAAACTTCGTTCCAAAAATCCTAGCAGTAGTATTTATAACGAAATTAAAAGGAAAACTATCTATCACAGCTAAGTAGGCTCTATAAATTAACGAGTAATAATCAACCAACTTTTTATTTCAACTACAAAGTTAAGTTGGTTCTTCGGATAAATTCATCCCAACTACGGAACCCTTCATTGTGCGTGGTTCGACATGCACTTGGCCGGTTTTTATTTAATGTTTCTAAAAACATTTGGCCGACGTTCACACGGACGTAATAAAATCGCGGCGGGATTTTATTACGCACTGGATTTTCAACTCGCGGTGTTAAGCCGAGCGTTGAGAATCTAACGCGTTGAGACGCACTCCCGTCCCAGCGCGTTGAAAAAACACTCTGTTGGATTTTCAACTCTCGGTGCTAAGCATAGCGTTGAAATTCCAGTGTGCGATAAATGTCGCCGCTATTTTATTACGTCCGTGCGTACGTCGGCTTACTGTCAAAATGAGTTCGGACGAAGAAAGCGTGATTTCAGTTTTAGCAATAGTAGATTTGGTAACGAGGAGAAGAAAATCTAGATTTAAGAAAGCATTGAAATGCTAAAAAACACTTAAAGAGACATTCGCTGCAGCGTGAAAATTGCTAGTTCACTCACACAAATGAAACTATTCCGCCGACTCGACATTTTTTTTTGTTGTTGTATTGTTATTACACTTGTCCTTGAACGCACTGTGCGATGTGCGATGTAGATAATCTTAAGTATCTAAGTCGACTCCTAGATGGCGTTGTAAAAGTCGCTTATGCTGCCATCTGTTAATAAAATGGAGAGAAAAAAAACAGCCAGTTCAATAGCCAGACTTAGGGAGGTTCATTTCTTTGTATGGGATTGGGTATCTGTACGTAGTATTATATTATCTGTGGTTTTGCTATGATTAGCACACCGGTGTATAACACTTTCTTACTTTGTTATTTGCAGTAGTTAAGTTGAGATAACACTATCACTAGTTGTTCGAACTTTTACAATTACATTAATGAGAAAATCAGGAATATATAACTGAGTTTAATATTTTTAAGAGAAATTAATAGCGGAGCACAATGTTTACATGACGACCAGCGCCATCTATCCACACACACATAATTAGTATCACTTGTAATTTTTTTAGGAATATCGTATAGGTACCTACTTTTACAATGCTTTTAAATATGTGAACACCATGTATCCATTACATAATTATTATTTTTTCTGTTATTGCTTCATTTTTAATTATTTTTACCTATTGTGGTATAGTAATATTATTCCAGGTGCATCGTCTTCACATATAATTATATAATCAATGTACATACAAAATATTGTAAAACATTTTAAAAGAGTAACGGTGGAGTTTCTTGCCCATTCTTCTCCATACGAAAACTACCTTTTGGAAGGGGCGACTAGAATCAATTCTATTTTTTTGTTTTTGACGTTCAAAAGTGCCTTTTTGTGCCTAATTGAAATAAATTATTTGACTTTGACTTTGACTTTGACATTGTGACGAGCATAAATTGCTTGGCAACCATATAAAAGTACTTAATCGAATTGCAACCCGTGAAATACTTATTATTGAGTAATTCCGGTGGCCATCTGTGGTCTTCATCATCAGTTCCACTTCACCAAATGGTGCTTTCCGAGAGCAACTAACTGCACGACTTACAATAAAAAATACCCAAATCGCTATAGGTGTGCCTATATTTATATATTTTATTACAAACAATTTTTTTTAAATTGGTCCAGCCGTCTTCGAGTAATCGGGGAACAAACAAAAAAAAATCACTAAAAAGTTTCTGGCGAACTGAGAACCTCCTCCTTTTTTTGAAGTTGATTAAAAAGAGCTGCTAGAGTGTCACAAATGTCTGTCTGCATCCTTGCCGATCTGAACAAAATGCCTCTGATGCCGCAATAAATCCACTCTTTCAGAAGCTCTACTGAGGTGATCGAGCAACGTATTGAGGTCCGCACTACTCTCAGCTATGACTACTATACCGTATAAGGTGAGTACCCCTAAACCCCTATAAGCGAAGAAGAGATCGCGATGAACTTGAACTTTCACTTATCCAGGTTCGACTGTATGTGGATGAATATAACTTCCTGTCATTGTTATTTACATAGCAGTTAGTATTCGAATTTGGGTGGGGTAGGTTCCACAACTAAAAGTGAAAAAAAAACAGTTTAAAAAAAATGAAAATACAAAACCAAAGACACAGTTACCAAGTTACTCAGAAAGTTTTGCGACTAACAATTTTTGTCCATGGGACACTGGCTGGTTTTGGTGTCAATGACTATATAATACAAAAAAAAACACAACATTCCAAATTCGAAATTCCCTCCACATTTTTACGAGCAAAATCAAAATACTCCGTCTGAAAAATGGATACACAACATGAACATGTTCGCGCGATGATTTTATACGAAGTGAACCATTTTTTATCACATCTATTCTTTTTGAGCTAGTTTTATTCTTGGTAAACAGGGACTAAAATAGCTTTTTAATCCCTAGGGATTAAAAAGCTTTTTTAAATCTCGCTGCGCTCTGGATTTAAAGAAACACTCTCGCATTAAAAATAGTTGTTTGCTCCCTTGGCAAACGTTCTACTATTTCTTTCTTCTTATTTCTTTCTACTTTCATAAGATAACGTACTGGCTGTGAAAATTTTAATTCAAGAGAATAGACGAATTACATATCGTCACTGCGCTTTCCATAATCGCTATGTGTTTTTTACACACTTTACAGGAGAAGTGGTGGCCCAGTGGTAACGGCCGCGACTTACGAGTTGTAGGTCGTGGGTTCGAACCCAGACAGGCGCTTTACTTTGTGTAAATTATTTCATCACCACTGCTCTCAAACGGTGAAGGAAAACATCGTGAGGAAACCGGCATGACCTAGAACCGAAAATTCGATGACATGTGACATCTACCAACCCGCACTGGGCCCGCGTGGTGGATTACGGCCCACTCCCTCTCACAGAGAGGAGGCCTGTGTCCCAGCAGTGGGAACATTATAGGCTGATGATGATGATGACAGGAGACGCAAAAAACTGTTTTTCTCAAAAAATACCCAGAGTATTCAAATAATTTACTTTTACTTTAATACATAATTATAACAAATTGACGTAGTTTTAGATTACTTTTGAATAGATAACATTATTAATAATGTCAAAATTAAACATGATAGGCATATTTAATTTATTTGTATTAACTGATTTTATTTTTGATTTACTTTATTCTTATTCTTTATTTCGTTTCTAAACATATTATTTACATTTTTAAATATTCATCTGAAAACAAAAAAAAATAAACATTAAAAAATATAAAAAATAGTAGCCCACCGGTATCGGGAACAGGGTCCAAGCTACCGGTGGTCAGGGCTCCTGAGAGAGGAACCTCCTAACAATACGCGCCGTGTCCAGGAGTACCGCTTTCTGGATCAAGCCCTTGATCCAGCTGCCTAACGAGAGCCTCCTCAGCTGTTGGTCGAGGCTCTTGGCTATTATGCCATTGGCCGTCACGACTATCGGCACAATGATTGCTGTATCCACATCCCACAAGTCGACAACCTCGTGAGCCAGGTCAAGATACTTAATCTGTTTATCTTTTTCAGCTTTCACGAGGTTCTCGTCATGCGGGACCGCTATATCAATAATCATTGTGCGACGATCTAATCGATCTATCACCACTATGTCTGGCTTATTGGCAACAATAGTCCTGTCAGTGATGATAGATCGATCCCAATACAACGTGATATTGCCGTTTTCGAGGACTGGGTCGGGCACATATCTATAGTACGGTACTTCCGATTCCACAAGACTGTATTTCAGAGTAAGTTGCTGGTGGATAATCCTGGCTACAAGGTTGTGCCTATGCAAGTACTCTCCGTTAGCCAGACGAGAACAGCCAGAAATAATGTGTCGGATTGATTCTCCGGGACGGTGGCATGCCCGACAGATGTCAACCGTGCCGTCCTTCACAATATATTTCCGGTAGTTGTCTGTCATCATAACTTCGTCCATAATCGCAAAGACAAAACCTTCGGTTTCCCCAAAGAGGTCACCGAATCGCAACCAGGATACGGACGCTAGCAGGTCTACATCGGGCCCATGTAAGGCCCGGTAAAAGCGCCCGTGAAGCTCTTTGCTCTGCCATACCTCCCTGCGGTCATTAGTATCTAATACGATAGGTTTGCGCCAGTTCTCGTTAGCCAAGGATAGCGGGGTAAGGCCCTTGTCCACTGAGACGACATCTCGGTGCATCCCCACGTCGGTTTCTAGGAAGTATTCCCTGAGACTGCATACCTCACGGTTGTGCAGGGTCTTAGCATTTAAGAAGCCTCGACCTCCGCACTTCCGCGGGATATACAGTCTCATCACCGATGAATGTGGGTGATGCATTCGATTTGCGGTCAGCAGTGTGCGGACCCTCCTATCCAGGGCGTCAAGTTCCGTCTGAGTCCATTTGAGTATGTCGAAAGAGTACATCAAAACCGGCATGACCCAACCGTTGAAGGCGCGCACCTTGTTTCCGCCTGATAAAAGACTATTTAATACTTTATTCAGGCGGCTAAAGAAGCGCTCCTTCAGCGATTGCTTCATGTCAGCAGCGTTGATACCTAACGCTTCCGACATACCCAAATACTTGTAGGTTTCGATTGGAATCCGAGAGGTGGGTTTCCACGGATTCCACAATCTCCCCTCGTTTTACATGCATGACCGCACATTTGTCCACACCAAATTCCATCCTGATGGCACTACTGAAAGTTTCGGTTACCTTCAGTAGCTCCAGCAGTTGCAAATTGTTGGGGGCAAAGAGTTTCAAGTCATCCATGTAAAGGAGGTGAGATATAACCTGACCACCTCTTCTCAATCGATAGCCCAGCCCTGAATCCTCCAGCAGTGTGCTTAGAGGATTCAAGGCTAGGCAGAACCAAAGTGGACTCAAACTGTCACCCTGGAATATACCTCGCTCGATCCTTATCGGTTCGCTATTCCTCAGAGTATGTCGACATTCTGGATAGCGAAGCATCGTCCTTCATTGCCCCATACATGACATCAGGAAGGTGCGTAGAGTTGCATCTACTTTATACAACTCCAGCACCCTCATGAGCCATGTATGTGGCACTGAGTCGTAGGCCTTCTTATAATCTATCCAACATGTCGACAGATCCCTTCGGGAACGACGAACCTGCTGGCTAATGGCCATATCGATGAGGAGTAGCTCCTTAGTACCGCGGGACCCGTTCCTACATCCATTTTGAGAGGCAGACATGATGGAGTTGGTGTCTATATGTTTGTTAATTTTAGCTCTCAAAATGGATGTAAAAACTTTATAGACCGTCGGTAGACAAGTGATCGGTCTATAATTTTTGGGTCCCGCAGTACTACCTGATTTATGGAGCAGGTGGGTTATTCCTGTCGTTAGGAACTGGGGCAGCGACCCTGACTCTAAAAGTGACTGGAACTGGGATGCCAAACGAGCGTGCGACCTTTGGAACCATTTTATCCAAAAATTGTGCAGCCCGTCCGGCCCTGGTGATTTCCAGTTAGGTAACGGACGGACTGCACGAGCTACATCTTGGGGGCTGATGGTGAGTGGCCCCATTTCTGGTATTTGTTCGCACGCTCGTTCGATCTTCCTAGTCCAGTCCCCTTCGGTGTGATTGACAGGCGCCGACCAGATGCTTCGCCAGAACGAGCACATGGCGTCATCATCCGGTAGGCGCATGTCAATCACATTTTTGTCCGGTCGCTCCCAAGCCCTGTAAACCCACCTTTCATCGCTCTGGAATGTGCGATTCTGAATGTACCGCTCCACTCTCCGCCTGTACCGTCGAATACGATTTGCCCATGCACAGATCTTCTGCTTCAGGAAGTCGATACGCTCTGTGACGCGGGTCAAATAATCTCGAGAACTAATTTCAGTTCCCGAGAACGCCCGCTTCACAAAGCGCATCACTCTAGGGCGAATATTGCCCTCCCTGAAGCAGATTAGCTTGCCGATGAGTACTCTAGCCTCACCGATACGACGCTCAATCCTGCACTGCCAAGCTGGTACAGCTGGTTTTGGTCGTGGAGCTCTGTCACTGTTGGCAAATTTGAGCTTTTGGCTGTTGTTGAGCTACACGACATGCCGCCACAGCTGCACAGTACAAGATCGAGTGGGTATCGGCGAGGTCTTTGCTGACGTCAAAACAGTTTGACAGCAGCGAGTCTAGAGTACACACCAGCGCCTTGTTTTTCTTTTGCATGGGCAAACGAGGTAATTTTGGTCTAAGTCCAGGTGGAATAGAACGGTACTCCCGAAAAGCATCCTCCAAAGCGCTCCTCAATCGTGCATTGCATTGGGAACTCACGGATATAACCCCGTCATCATCCTCTTCACCAACGCGGTCGGGTCGCGGTGAAGAACTGGGTAAATTTTGCAATTGCACCGCGAACAGTGGCGAAGCTGGTGTAATATGGTTATTCCGTGATTCGAGGCGTAGTCGATCAAGTACGGCGTCATCCAGCATATGGTTACGCTGAATGACCCGCACCTGATCCGACAGTCGTTGCGCCGACACGTTGACAGCTGGTTCAAGCACCTGAAACAGAGAGAGCATCCGACCACGGTACGCAGTCAGGTTAGTTCTGTAGCCCTAAAGTATGCGCGCATGACATTTTCATTGACAGTTTGTGTCCACTTCATGCGCTGCACACTTCCACCGGGAGCGGGGACCCTATCAGAGGCCGGTGGGCTTCGGAGTCCCAAGCTGGCCGGTGGTCGGCCTCTTCCGCGCCGACGTACTGGTGGTGGTGTCGTCGGCGGCGAGAAGTATTCGTCGCTCGAGCTCGACGCAACTGCACTGGACTCACGTCTGGAGCAGGATCCGGCAACTGCGAGGCGGAGCTGAGCGACGAACCCGAAGATGTTGGGTGTGTGCTATGTATTAATCGTCGTGCCCGACTTCGCGTCAGCATTGCATTCTTCTCCGTCTATACTTTTTCTTCTTAGATTAGGGTGGTAAATCTTTTGGTTTTGTTGCCCATTTTGATTTCCTCAGGGGTCATTTTGGTCTCACATTTCACAACTTTGTGTCATATTTAATAGGTAAAAATTAAAGAAATCGGTAAAAATGCTATAAATATAAAACGGAGAGAAAAAATTCATGTCAGTCGGCTTGACAGTCGGGCCACAGATTCTTTCTTATTCATTATTCTTATTCATTATTACTCATAATAAGTAATATAATATTATTCGATAGCTACAGTAACAATTAACAATAATTATTCTATTCTATTGATTTGAAGCATGTTTTGTAACGTAGTGAAATGTAATTTATTAATTATTCGGCATGTGACGATGCACAGCATCTGTGAGAGGGCGTTGTATACTTCCCGTTAGTTGTCAGCCAATCACAGCTCTCGTGACGTCACATCCTTGACCAATCAGGACCGAGTTCCGGTAGTCACGTGGTCTCAGGTGGCGTGTTCGCTAATGGCGGACTTTTACCTCATAGCGTCGTTGCTTCCCGAGCAAGTAACATCTAATTTAGAGTTTGCAGCTATTTTTTTAATATTTTGAATCTTATTATAGTTCAAAGTGATATTAAATTAATATCTAATATTATGTTGAAAATAAATTAAATAGTGCAATTGTGAATTATTGTAATTCGGATCAAGAAGTGCAGGTAGGCACCAACTTGGTGTTTACATCGAGCCGTAAATGCCAGCTACCACGAAGCGATTCGAACTCTTCGCAATCCGTTTCTTTGGATACTAAGGTAAAATGGCGGAAATGCAGGTGAGTCACCAGATATTTTTAAATCTTGTTAATCATGTGGCTCATTAACTTTTTAATGTGGGTATATACGGTTCGACACCGAATAACCTACAGCAGCACATATGCCTGAATTAGTTCCTGGAACTAGCTCCGCGATACCTTTAGACTTTAATTTGAAGCGCCCGCCGGCGGCTACCAATAATATCCTTTCAACTGTCATTAACGAGACACAATAGAATTTTAATTGTTATCCACCTCAATGAGGCGTCGTAACAGATGATGAGATAAATCGAGTGGGATTGGACCTCAAGGTGCCTCGCTCTAATCCAAATCAGTTGAAGCGACTTAAAGCGTTACAAAAGTTCGTTGATTTGTTGTGGAAGGGTGATCGTTACGCGGACGCATTGAAGATTCATAACGCTGCACCTGGCTTTGTCGAGCTTGATAATAACGATTAACTTCGACAGTTTGATATGAGTAACGATTATGCGGCGAATTCCGAATTGATAGCAGCCCTATATAGCCCTATAACAAACATAGAGAATTTCATTGATTGGACAGCTTCTTCTGATGCTATACTTTCTGGCTCTAGCCTTTTCGATAAAATTTTGGAATCATTTCCACCCTCCTCAAAATTCCACGAAATTAGTAAATCATGGAGCTAGCTTGCGGAAAGCTAGCTAGATACATTTTAAATCGCCGGGAGTGCATCCTGCGCGAAACTGCTAATAAGAACCTTCGTGAGGGTCTGCGTAAGATCCCTGCGAGGTCTAATTGCTTATTTGCCGTTCGATATAATTTCGGAAATTATAATCTACCCTCATCAAAATCCACAAAATTTATGAGGAAGTCATGCAGCTCGTTTGCGGAAAGCTGAATACATTGAGAATCGCCGGGAGCGTATCCTGAGCGAATTGCTAATTGAACCTTCGTGACGGTCTGCGTAAGATCTCTCGAGTTCTAATTGCATAATTGATGAAAATCATTTGCGTACTTACTTCAAAATATACAATTAAAAAATTTAATTTTGTGAGTAATCTTATGATGATGTGCGGGCTTTCGTCAAAAGGATCACGATTGGAAGTTCAGAATGGACAGCCAAGCAAGAAGAAATATTATGATAATGACTGGGTGGGGCGAAATAACAGCCAGGAGGCTGTCTCCGAGCGTATCGTAGACAGTGGCAGGCGCTGCGGGCTCCGGAGGCCCTTCTCGGAATAATCACGAGAATGCGTCTGCCATTTACCTCCAAACCACAACTGATTCATCTATCAGTAGAAACCCTGAGCCGATTTAAGATCGCGCAATCGCCAGAGATGGTGATACAGGTAGAACAGCAGGTGACCTGCCTGCCGTTCGGTCTATCACGCGCACTGAATGATTTCGCAGCGTTGACCAACTGAGTGACCCAACATCTACGATCAAAAGGAATGCGGGTGAGGTCTACTTAAAAGATTGTTTGATAGCATGCGTATCGAGAAGTCTTCTACGCTCTCAGGCGGATTTGTCCTTATACGTTCTAGAGACATTAGGGTGGACAGTAAATTACAAGAAATTGATCACCGAACCTTCTCAAGTGATAGAATTCCTCGGGTTCATTTGGAACACCAAAGAAAACTTGATGACTTGCAGCCACACCAGTTCTACGGAGGCTGTCTCCGAGCGTATCGGAGACAGTGGCAAACGCTGTGGGCTCCGAAGGCCCTTCTCTTGATGATCACGGGAATGCGTCTGCCATTTACCTCCAAAACCACCAATGGTTTTAATAACTGATTTATTACCTCCAAAAAAGACCCAGTCAATTCTATCGCTCTCGCGAAGAGAGTTATTCGCAAAGGAAATATTTATTTGAAAAAGGCGCAGATCATTATTTTAGGCAATCTCAACCTTTCCAACTTTGTCGATCCAATAGATCGTCTTCCTTGACACCAAATTCAAATTCTTTCTCGGCCTTTGAAGCGGTCTCCTCGCAAACCGGTAGCCACATCACAATCGGTCTCAAAGAATTTAAAATGGTGGTTCACAACTTTAGAATTTAAAGTCAAATTCGGAGCAGTTTGCACCCGGAGTTGATTCACCATTTCATGACTACGGATGTGGCAGGTTACGGGTGGGGAGCACAGTTCGATGATCTTTCGGTGTCAGGAAAGTGAAAACCAAACCAGTGTTGCTGGCACTGCAATCAAAAGGAAATGTTTACCATTATAGCAGCAGTCAACTTTTCCGATCTCGCCTTCGCGGTCGCAATGTGTGTCTGCAATCGAACAATTGCACAATTGTTTCCTGCGTTCGAAAAGAAGGCGGAATACGGTCAGTCGCGGTCTTACTTCACATGACTTACCAACTCTTGAGTCTTCTAGACAAAGAGAGTATTTCCATGGCTGTTGAATGTATTCCAGGGAGATTCAACGATCTCGCAGACAGGTTGTCCAGCGGAAAAGGGGCGGCAGTGTGGCACCTACTAAGACCACCTCTAAGGAATGTTTTTCGCATATTATGTATAAGTATAATTTATTTTTCAAAAATATACATCAGTTTAATTATTATGGTGATACACTATATGACACTTGTTTCTATGAACAGATTTTGAACATGTGTCTGAACTAGATTATATTGGGAGTTCCACGCCTAGTCACTGGCTATTTAAGATGGCGTGGATGTTCTCGGCACCAAGCCTCATCCCTCGAGTTCTTCTTCCTTCACCGGATCTTCGACGTCGACCACTCGGTTGATCCTTGAGAATCGCCAACCTAGCTCAAGTTCTAGTAGATCAGAGCACGGGCCTTCCACCTACTCGAGTTCAAAACATGGAGCCCTGCGTTTGGAAGATAGCGGGTGGGGCGAGATAACTAGTTATTGGTCAGAAGCTGAAAGATCCCTGCTCGGATCTAGTTGGCACACTAAGAACATAGTCGGTCTCTGTGGGTCAAATGGTGTAAAGATAACAATTTTAACTTCAGTTGTCCCATAATATTGGTTTGGCAAGATTTTTTGCGTTCCTATTCATTGAAAAGAGACTAGCTTACAATATTATATTGTTGCATAAATCTGTAATTCTAACCTTATAACCTTTGGACGACCGTCCTGTAACGATCATTTGAATTCAGACTTCTTAGTAAAACATATTCTTAAAGCTATCTCCCTCCAATCTCTTAGAGATCTCAGAGAAGTCTCCTATTGGGAACCCGAGTCATCTTATTGCCGGAATGCAGACGAATCCTCCCAATAACTTACTTTGTTCAAAGCGTCACGTCGATGGTTTCTCTTTTGTTGCTAGCATCAGGAACATGAGTCCATGACCTTATTCTACTCAGGGTCTCGGCAAATAACTACATCGATCGGGGTGATCACTGTACCAAACCTGTACTGTGCACAGCCCATCAGGCTGGACACTATCGTGTCATGCTAACAAAAATATACGTCCAGTTAATTAATTAAGGAAAGTATTTGAATTAGGATGACCATGACATATAGTCGAAAGTAATCTGTATGATGTTCTCATTGTTTTTGTCAATTCGAGGTCCCACGCATAGTGCATCACGGACTGTGTGATAGGTAAAAGTTTACTGAAAGATGCAGGCATCTCTGCATCTCCTGGTAGTGCGCGCTCAGCTGTAGCATCTTTGAATTGGTACGAAATTTTCCAATCGAAGGTATCCTCTCTCGCGGTGAATAGTTTTGCCAAATATTATTGTAAACGTGTCTATTATAGGTAGTAATCTCTCGAAGAATTTAAAACCGGTATAAGATACAATCGATGGTCTCTTGATTGTTGTTAATCTGATTACTCTTATTTTCCAGATTATTATGTTACGTAATTTTAAATGATATACAATATTAATATTTGTAGGTACCTACATTGAATAGTATAGCCAGAGGTACATATCATATCCTAATTTGCATAATGAATACATGTTGGTTTATATGGTTTAATTTTTTCAGTAAATATTATCATATCCTCACATAGCGTCATCGTGGTCACCAGGAGTTATAAACACGTCTCTCACAGATGCTGTGCATCGTCACATGCCGAATAATAGTGCAAGTTTTACATAAAAATAAAACTTGTATTATTAAGCAGAGACGATGCACAGCATCATTCAAGGTCTCCTGGTGAGAGACTTCTATGAGGTAAAAGTCCGCCATTAGCGAACACGCCACCTGAGACCACGTGACTACCGGAACTCGGTCCTGATTGGTCAAGGATGTGACGTCACGAGAGCTGTGATTGGCTGACAACTAACGGGAAGTATACAACGCCCTCTCACAGATGCTGTGCATCGTCTCTGCTTAATAATACAAGTTTTATTTTTATGTAAAACTTGCACTATTTTATTTTATTTTGTTTGTTTTGCAGTGCCCTTACAGGGTGCATGTTTGAAACTAATTAATCTTATTCCAACCTCTGTACAACATGTTTGCAATAAACTGGTTTGATTTGATTTGATTTTAATTTTTAGCTGTTTTTACAGTATGTGTGTATTGAAATAACGATTCAAACTGCATAAAAAACCGAAAATCACGAAATAACACAGCGACTTTTGCACGCGCAACGACGATATGAAGATTGGTTCGGGAAGTGTGCATGAAATTCTACGCGGGCTAGAATCGCTTCGGGTAAGCAAAATAGTTTCACGCTAGGTACAGACGCCAGCACATCAAGCTACTACAATCTGTCAAATTTATTTAATAGATTTTCAACTTTATCGCTGATGAATAAGGTTCTAAGTTGATTGGGAAAATTAGAGTTTCGGGTAGCTTGGTGTGCTGGCGTCTGTACCGCACAATTTAACGCAGGTGTCGAGACATGACAGCATTTGAAGCAGGCTCGCCTAGGCGCGTTTACGACATCATTACGGGTGATGGAATCATGAATCATGAATCATGGATTTATCATTTTTGTTCCCCAAAATAAAAATCAACTCAAGGGAAAACAGTTTTCATCACCGGAAGATGCACTACACGCGTAGCATGACCACCGTAGACAAAATGACAGATTATGATTGTTTATCTGTCATTTTGTCTATTCTTCCGGCGACAAAACCTCTTTCTACGGTGGTCATGCTACGCGTGCTGATAGCATTTGAAAAAGGGATTGAAGAGGTGTCTGATGCAGACTGGAAAATGTGTTACGAAAATTGGTTTAGATGTATGAAACTATGTATAGACGCCAATGGAGAGTTATTTGAAAAGATATAATAAAAACAAAATATAACCTAGAATAGTATTTTTTTTTAGTATCGCAAAACTATCTGAGTGCCCCATATATTACATTTATTTAAACATCCCAATACTTTATTGCTCCACAAACTTTCGCAAAGGGCTAGTCTCGATGGTATGATCTGTAAACAAAAATAATCTCGGCACCTATATTTGTACCGGTAGAATTATAAAGTTTCAAGGGGGATATATGTGGTTGATTGCTGTACGCAGATTACCAAAATAAAACAACCCAAATAAACAAAACATTATTATAACAGTTCGTACATACCTAAGTAAATAATATAAATATTGTAATTCAAAATGTTCTTACAACGAAATTACTTGTACACAAGATTCGTTATCTAGTGTCGCCACCATAAATCTTTACAAAGTGGCAGCACAGTTTAAAGAATTGCATGTTATAAAATTTATAATATTGCTAAAAAACAAAAACCCTAGGTTTTCTATAAAGTAATATAAACTATTTACAATTAATTTCACTAATAATATCTATCAGTTACTTAATTTTACAATTGTCTCATTAATTAATTTTTCAAATTCGTTTCTTCACTGTAATAGACAATACAAAACTTTTATCTGCTATAATAATCTCAGCAGTACATTCTTGTATTATACACATATTTGATAAATGGTAGATTTGTAGTTTACTATCTCTATTGACCATGACAGGGGTTTAGAAATTAGTCAAGACGAATCTAATAGTATATAAGAAGCATATACAGTGAGGGTGTACTAAAGGTACACCTGCTTAACCCCTTCGGGGATTACAGGCGTGATGTTATGTTCAATTTACGATTACATCCACATTATTAATTATTAAATCTGATCTGGATAACTAGAGATTTTGCAAATTGGTTGCACGGAAGACGCACTGCAGATATAGGTAGGTACCTAAAGAAAGGACCGCAGGAAGTTAGGAACTACAAGATTTGACCTTTTCTTGTATTACTAGAAAATAGAAAAAGGAACTGTTTAAAATAATGCTTCATAACTATGACACCATAGCCAACATAAATATCCATCAATCATCCACTTCTGTGTCTCACAACAGTTGGTACTGTTGGCTGTTCGCCATCCCTCTTCTCTTGAACACCGCAGGTCTGATGTGCCTAGTGCGCAGCTTCTTAGGGTCTATCGTGGCGTACGCTGGTGGAAGACCATTGGAACTCAGAGGGGAAGGTTCCTCCTCATACAGCACCGGGGCAGTTGGAGGTGTCGTGTATCTTTGGTCCCTCTGAGAGTACTGGCCACTGGCTATGATGGATATTGGTTGCTGCTGGTTCGTTTTTGGATAATTTACTATTTGTTGGTTAGGATGACTAGTTGGTAAAGCATAGTTGGATGGAGCATGGAACAAAGCCGATTGACTTGAAGACTGTACAGGATAAGCTATGGGTGTTATGTGATGAATCGTCACAGGTTTACTTTTGAGCTTGCAGTTAGCAGGAGCTTTGAGGTGCTTCGTACGTTTCGTGTTACTCGTGAGTAAGATATGAGTCGGAAGGGGGCGGTTTCTTGTTGATCTAGAATCATTTTCAAATATAATGGCATGACTGGGATGACCGGGATGGCCCATAACCATAGTAGGATAGTTTGACGGTGAAGATGGTTCGCTTAAACCAGGGATGTAGTAATTTGTGGCCGGAGCGGGATGGTTTGTGTATAAAAAATTATGTGATAAAGAATTGTTTAAGACTGGTATTCCAACAGTGTTCAGAGCATCTGTGGGTTGATAACTATTTACTGGTAAGGAGTAATTTGCTGCAGGATTAGTTTTTATAGCAGACCCTGGTAATGGAACATCATTTTTAGCTTCAATATTTTCACCTTTGTGAAGGCCATGTCCAGATTGTATATCGTTGTTATTTGCTGCAGTTTTGACTTGCAAAGAATATTTACTATCAGATGGGTTAACTGCATTTTGTTTAGATATATTTTTGCCACTTAAACCCCTGTATGCCGTAGAATCAATGTCAGATATTATGTTATTTTCAAAACGATCATTTGTAGCCTTGTTGTCGTTAGTTTCTCCACGTTGTTTATAAGCTTTTATATCACTAGCGTGTTGCCTGTTCCCTACGTGTGGTAAGTCAGCACGTTGCGCCGGCTCCCCGTCGGTCAGAAGTAGACGGTGAGGTTCATGTGCTCGGCCACGGCTGGGTTGGTCGCGTCCGTCACCTCCTCCCCTCTGTCCTGGAAATGTATTTCTGTTATATACACTTTACGATAATTCCTAGGTGAAGGAGGGGGTTAGTAGATAGTACAGATGTGTACATTTGTATTATTGACGTAAAAAAAAAGGATAAGTAAGTAGTTGCGTTTGATTAAACCCGCAGATCTATCTCTCTGAACTACAAATCTGTTGAAAGATGACTGCTTGTTTGTGAATAGCGTGATTCTATTGGGAGTGTTAGATGATTGAACGGTAAGTAGAGCGCACCTTGTGATGTCCATCGGGCGCGGCGTCGTCCCAGCTGAGCTTCTTGACGCGCGCGGGTATGGTGGCGGACGGCCACGCCACGCCCGAGCGCCCCGCCGAGCGCGCGCCCAGGTGGTCGCTCATGAGCGACACGCCGCCCGCGCCGGGCGCCGGGCCCGCGCCGGGGGCCGCGCCCGCGCCCGCGCCCGGGCTGGCGGCGCGCACAGGCAGGGGCGCCACCTTGCTGCGCGGGAAGCGCTGCGACTGACGACCTGATGATGCGCCTGCTGAACAAATTTAGCAAGTTAGTTGTGCCAAATGGACTTCAGATTTTATGGGTCAGTAAAGCACGACAAGCACACCTACTTGTATAATTACCAAATGTAGGTACACCTATCCATTTTGTTGAATAAAATTATGTTCTCATATCCCTAATTTAATTTTATTTCAAAGAAAACGGATACCAGAGAAATCTGTCTACTTGCATCCTACTAAACATATTATGAAACTCATAACACAACGCATCCCCACACCTACCTTTATGGAAAAACTTAGTTACTAGCCATAATAAAGTGAAGTAAAAAAATCACGCCTGTACACTTACAAAAAAATTATAATGGCATGCGACCACGGCTTTACCTTGACCATTTTTGTATTTGTCTTGATTTCTGTTTGAAATATTTTCTTGTTTCATACTTTTTACAGCGTGATTTTTCAGTAGGCGGGTTTTACTCTTTGAACTTACTTTTTGTTTAAATTTTTTTGGGGATATAATTTCGTTATAACGTATTTGCAGAGCAACTTTAAAAATGTTTTGTTTGGGTTTTATTGTTTAATAGGTTTTAATTGTACAGCCACTCCGAACGCAGCACAGTCTCCCTTTTACTTGTTTTTACCCGACTACGGCAAAGCCAAAAGGAAGGGTTATGATTTTAGCAGTCTATGTATGTATGTTTATATGTTTGTATGTTTGTATGTATGTATGTTTGCTTTTACGTGTGTTCCACCATAGCGCCTAAACTACTGAACCGATTTTGATGAATGAAGTATCAATAGATTCGTAATAATAGTCCGGGTGACATAGGCTATATAAATTTTCCCTAAATTTAATATGGTGGATTTTACACGTAAATTTCTAACCTCGAAAAAAATTAAAATGATATGATCATGACATGTTTGGTACCAAAAGAAAGGTCTTGACGAGCACATTACAAATATGTAAATAATGTTTTACTTTCAAAGTAAATAAATATGTTTAAATTGTTAAAAACAAGCAAAAGTGAGACTGTTCTACGTTGTATCGCAAGATGATACCAACGTGCAGTTAATCAAATCTTAAATAAAAACGGTTTGTAATTCCATCCTCAATTCCTCTATGAAGAAAAACAAGTACACACGGCTACACATCAAGCTATACATTTCCAGTTTAAGCTGATCTGGCATTGTAAAGGATTTCCGTACAATGCGAGGTCAGCTAATACTGGAAATTTATAGCTTGATGTGTAGCACTGTGTACAACGAAATATTAATATTTATACACGGGGCACTCAGAAAATTTTGCAATAGGTAATAAAAAAAATATACTATAGGTTATATTTTATTTATTAAATCTTTTCAAATAACTCTCCATTGGCGTCTATACACAGTTTCATGCGTCTTAACCAATTTTCATTACACATTTTCCAGTCCACATCAGACACCTCTTTAATCCCAGTTTTCCCATGAGTTGATTTTTTATTTTGGGGAACAAAAATGACAAATCCATGATTCATCACCCGTAATGAAATCGTAAACGCGCCGAGACGAGCCTGCTTCAAATTTTGCTATCATGTCTCGGCACCATTCTACCCGAACCTCCTTCTGCGTTAGATTGTGTGGTAATCAGCGTGAAACTATCTTCTTTACCTGAAGATGCCCGTGTAGAATTTCATGTACACTTCCCGATCCAATCTGCAGTATATGCTGAATCTCTTCATATGTAATTCGCCTATTCACTTAAATTTAATTTTTCACAGCCAGCACGTTTTCTTATGTAACAGCCGTCATAGCCCTATGACGGCCACTTCTTTTTTCGTCCGCCAAAGTTACTTGACCACGCTTAAATTCGTTGAACCAGCGGAAAACAGTCGCTTTAGAAGGGCTTTTGTCTATGAACATCATTCGAAGTCTTTCAAACGATTCTTTTGGTTTTAGTCGACATTTGAAATCGTACAAAATCATCACGCGAAAATGTTCTCATTGTAAATTCAATTTTCACTGAGACGTTGCGCGCGGCGTTGTTGTAACGTTTAGCAAGTGTAAAAACGGAAAAGTATAAAATAAAAAATAAAGTTTAATAAAAAACTGTAACCCGACCACGGGAAAATAAAAATGATCTAAAAAGTACGAAACAAGCAAATATTTCAGACAGAAATCAAGACATAGGTACAAAAATGGTCAAGGTAAAGCCGTCGTCGCATGCCATTATAATTTTGTAAGTGTTCCTGGCACCCACATGGTATACAGGCATGCGACCACGGCTTTACCTTGACCATTTTTGTACCTATGTCTTGATTTCTGTCTGAAATATTTGCTTGTTTCGTACTTTTTAGATCATTTTTATTTTCCCGTGGTCGGGTTACAGTTTTTTATTAAACTTTATTTTTTAACAATTTAAACATTTTTTTACTTAGACAATATTATATTTCTAATGTGCTCGTTAAGCCCTTTCATTTGATACCCAACACGGCACAATTACAAAACTTTTTTTTAGTTCATTAGTTAATGTCCTGTAGAAGGCGCCATATAGCATTTAATGTAACGTCATATAGCTTATAACTAGCGGACGATCAAGATGCTTTTAAAGATACCTTATTAGCAGTGATAGGAATAGGTAGTGCCTAGTTGCCTAAACTTCGAAGAACAGAGACAAGAAACGGAGACTTCCTTAGGACTAAACTTTTTTCCGGGACATCTGTCCCGAAAAATGTTCTGTAGTTTCTGCCTACCCCCATGGGAAGAAGGCGTGAGTTTATGTATGTATGTATCTGTCCCGAAATTCGGGACAACATTTTTAAATACATTAAAAAAATATGTTATTTGGAATAAGTAACTCGTCTATATTTACCTAAAGTTTGCGACTAGACATAACATAATAAATAACATTCACAGTCGTTACAACCATAAAATTTTCTGATTTTTTTTTGGAGATTATTTTGTAAATGATTCAAGATCACAATGTTTGTATAAGGAGCCGTACACGTTTCGAAGTAAATATCTTCTTTCTAGCTCACTCTCGGCTACGTTTAATGAGATTTCTAAAGTTCAAATGTATAATTGAAAAAAAAAAGACATTTTGTCTTTAAAATAATAAAACGGTAATTTTTATAATTTTAGCATTCTCTATAGTAGGACGAATTTATCATTTAAAAAACAAACGGTATTTGTATTTTATCTTAATGAAATATATTTCTAAAGTATAATTAAAAATGTGCATGATATTAAAATAATGGCCTTATCACATTGTTTAGTAACACACTTAAACTTTAAAAACATCATTTAATCTTTATTGCACCGAAAGTACAATACGACTTTTACGGCAGCGTATTTCGTCATCTATTCTTAGAAATTACAAAAAGAAACCGCCATGGTCGCATACCTGTGCGGCACGGGAAGGGTCTACATACCTTCCCCTACCGCCCCGCGTGCCGGCGCGCTCAGGTTACCCTCACTTCACTCCTGTACTTCGGTCTGTTAAGTGCGTATCTTCCTGTATTGTTTCTGTGAATATTGTTTTTGACCTTCGCACGTTTTTTGGTTCATTGGATCTTCCTAATACGAGTACCTTGGCTTGAATTTATGGATTACGATTTGCTGCAATAACATTGTTCCTGTCTGTCTACATCAAATAATACGGTAAGTCAACATTTATTACTTTTTAATGTTTTGACTAAAGTTATTTATTTTATTTCTTGTAGGGAAACAAACAGTAAGTTAGATATAAAGTAGAACATTAATGTATGTATTATTTTATCTTAAACTAGAAATTTGACAGTCTAGCTTGATCTGCAGTTGTATGAACTTTGCATTTTTGAGTAAAGTTTTTAAGATAATTATTGTGTATGAAACGTATTTAAAGAAAAAAAATATGGTTATTTTAATATTTGATGACCATTATGTACAAGACAGGACATCATCCGCATTCAATTTTTGGTCCAAATATAAAAGTGAACTCGTTCGGGGACCATTGTATCCAATACGCTACAAAGTCACCACACGACTTACAACTCCATTTGTATTCGCTGTAATCAATATTTTTGTTTGAAATTTTTTGCAGTCTATGGTCAGATAGATATTCTTGTCAAATAAATCGACTAAAAGCAAAAATATAAATGGGCAACACTATAAAAAAATGTTGAAAATGACATTCCCGCGCGGTCAAAATGACAGTAAAAAGTCACTCCCGGGATGCGCGCGTTCGCAGTAATAATTCGTTTTTTAATGGTTTTAGTGTGTAAATCGTCGGAAAGTGGTGATATTTTCATTTTGAAGTAAATATTACATCGTTTTAGATAATATTCGCACTAAATAACATTAGATTATACCTATTTTGACCCAACCAAAAAAAGTGTAAACAAACGTGAAGGAGAAAGTTCTCGTGAAAGTGAAAGTTGATATATTTTTTGAGTTTTCTGTATGGATCTGATCGGTAAGTATTTTATTTATTTTGTATACAAAATTTTTCAGAGTTTTAAAAAAAAAATTCAAAAAAATACAAATAAAAAATATTTTTTTGGTACGGAGAAAGTTATGAAAGCACTAGAAATTCTAGATCAGCAAAAACCTAGATTTTTTGAATTTTTTTGAAAAATATTTTGTCTCTGAAAACGCTTTTATTAGATAACTTATCTATCCATAATGTACCCTGAAAAATTTCGTGTGAATTGGTACGGTAGTTTTATTAGAAATCGTAAAAACATTAGAACATAGAAAACACAAAAAAAACGGGTAATAAAGATTAGTAAACGTTGATAACAAAGACTGTAACCATTTACAATGTATCTCCAATCTATTCGAGTAGCAAAAAACATAAACAAAACACTTTAGACGTTATTATGAAACCCGATGCTTTTGTTTATTCAAGTGCGGTCGTAAATCTGTCACGGCGCAGACCACCCACCGCGCCTGAGCGGTTAAATACTACCAAGCATAGTGATGCTACATCTTTGGTGTCATAAAGAAATGCTAAGGCGGACGAATTCTATCAAAATATATTAATCATAATCATAATCATCATTTATTGCATTCATGTAGTTTAAAAGTTATTACAAGTTTAAATTGGTTTCATACATGAACCCTGCTACAGTGTTACAATATTAAAACCACTGTGCTTAATCAATTACCTAATACTAATTTTACATAGTTATTAGATGTCCATCATTTATCATTTGAATATAATATAAATAAGTTATTATCATGATAAAATATAGAATAGGGTAAGAACAATTAATTGGTCGTCATTTCCATTATAAATTAAAATAAGATAAAAAATAAATTCAATTAAAACAAATAGCGATAACAATAATAATCATGAAACAACACATCATAACATAGGTAGGTAGTAAGTCAAGGTTGTAGGTGCTGTGTGTATTGTGTACAGGTCAAAATTTCAATGTCAAGATTTACTTATCGTCAAAGAATTCCTTTAGAGTGTAATACGATTTTAATATAAGGTATTTTTGGAGACTGTTTTTAAATTTATTTTCGTACTCTATGTCCTTAATTGAATTTGGAAGCTTATTATATATTTTCACGCACATGGCTAAAGGTCCTGAATGGAACATAGTTAATTTTGAGCTTGGTAAGGCTAATTCATTTTTGTTTTGGCGTCTAACACTGCGATGTTGCGGGCGAATGTCCTTTGTGAGTGAGAATAATGACTGGTGTTTTCTTACAAATTTGCTAACTTCTAAAACGTAGATACTAGTTAGTGTAAGGACCTTGTATTTTAAAAAGAATGGCTTGCAGCTTTCTGTGTTATCTATATTGGCAAGAATTCGTATACATTTCTTTTGTAGAATAAAAAGTCTGTCTCTGTCTACACCATTTCCCCACACCACGATTCCATAATTTAGCCAGGAGTATGCGTAGGCATAGTATGCTGTTAGAGCAGTTTTAAAATCGGTAGCTCTTTTAAGCTCCTGCAAGGCATATATAAAGCTGGCTAGTTTGTTTGCCAACGCATCTATATGGGCTTTCCAGTTTATGTTGGTATCTATGGTTAAACCCAATAATTTAAACTCGTTTATGCATTGCAGCTTAATGTTGTTGTATGAGTAATCCATATCCAATTTGCGTTTTTGGTATGGTCTATATTGCATTAGCTTTGTTTTGTCAAAATTTAACTCTAAGTTATGATCCTTTAACCATGCTATTATTTTGGAGAGCTTCTCGTCTAGACTTAAGTTTAGGTTTACTTTATTGGTGTATGGAAAAATGATAGAAATATCGTCAGCAAATAAAATACTTTGAGCGTCAATTTCTTTAGGCAGGTCATTAATATAAATTAGAAATAACAAGCATCCCAAAACGCTGCCTTGTGGTATTGACATTGTTGTTTTTGCTTTATTAGATCTTACGCGTGTTATTTGGCCAGTGTGTGGGTCACTATGTTCTACCTCTACGAATTGTTCCCTATTTTCTAGGTACGAGCAGAACCACTTGTGTGCTGTACCTCTAACACCTATTGCATATAATTTATTAAGTAAAATTTCGTATGAAACTCTGTCAATTATTTTTCTGGCCGGCTCTTTTTATATTTGTACATGGATTATGTCCTTTACGCATTGACTAAAAGGTAACTCTGTAGAAGAAAAAAAACAATTTCAATAACAAAGACGCTACGCGTGTTCATATTTTCTAACCGTATTTCTTTATTAGAGCGTAAAATGAAATAATAAAATCTTCAAATCGATACAATCGATGCATCTAGGTGGAATGCGCGCGCCTCTCCCGCTTTTCCTTCCACCTCCCCATGTCTATAAGGGTTTGTTTTTCCTTTTGAGGTATGGAAAACTATAAAATTTTATTTTATTTCATTTTAGGTACCTCTTTTTGGAGACTATTAAGATTGGCGATGGCGAACAACCCTAAGGAAGCAACAGTACAAAGTTGGATTGGACTTCATCCTGAATTATATTACGACCCGGCCAGTAATTTGTTTTTTTTTTTTAAGAGTAATTTGATTTACTGTTCTAAGTGCGAGAGCAGTATAACAGCTAAACTTAGTAGTGTCAAGAGGCACATTAAAGGTCCGAAACACAAAGGGACAAGTAAGAAACCAAATGAAGAATTTTATTTGGACCTAGTACAATTTCTCATATTATGTAATACCTTGGATTCAAGTAAACAACCCCGCTTTCAAAAAATTCTTCCATAAATATATTTGCTGCAATTGTACAAATCGACAAAAGGTTCCTGAGCAATCATTGCTGAGAAAAGTTTATTTAGATAAGATTTTTAAAACAAATATTGACTCGGTTTATGAACAAACTGCAAATCAAAAGCTGTGGGTATCTTTAGACGAGACAACTGATTTTTTAGGCAGATACATGGTACATTTTCTTGTAAAACCTTTAAATGCGATCACACAAAAACCATTTTTAGTTGTTTGCAAAGTAGGGTAGACTGGGTACGGAAGTGACAATTTTCATTTGACAACCAATAATTTTGTTTGTGTGTCAGTTAGCTGTAAAAAAGAAGTTTTGTATTGTGAAGAGTACATTTGCCTACGTATAAATACTAAAATTGTGTTTCTAAGTACTATGGTTAACTCACAGGAGCATATTAGAAAAAAAAGAGAAAATGTCACAACCGACCACACCCCAAGGGCGGTTGTGACAGTACTTGGGGTCAGTAGTGACAGGTTAAAAAATACACCAGAATGGTCATCAATCACTTTTATTGCACGAAAAATCCATTCTTCTCGAAAAAATTACGTTTATGTAACTACATTTACGTATTTATATTACGTGAGAACATTTAATGTTTATAAATAATAAGATACTGTAGCATCTATAGCTATTAAAATATATAGCAGCTTGATTGCTTATAACTAGTACTTTAATTAGTCTTAAATTACAATCAGACCAAAAAGCTAACTAAAGAAATCTAATTATACAATACGGTAACAATGTCAAAATACAAACTATACTAAATATTCGTCACAACCGTACCCAAAAAAATTGTCACAACCGTACTCAAAGCACTCCTTCGTAAAAAAAGCAATCACTGTGGCCATATAAAATAATGTACGTACAAAGTAAGCACTGCTATTTAACCAATAATGTTTAACTAATCATTAAAAAGAACACTCATTACTGTATCTGTAAACATTTAACAACAATCATTAAAAGAAATCGAATAAAAATAGTAACTTTTGACTGTTAAAAAGTAATGAGGGCTTCTGCTAACATCAACGTCGCGCGTTGGCTGACGCAATACTGTGAAACACGTTCAGACCCGCATAGCGCTCCTCTCTCCTTACACCCTCCCCGGTATTCCTTATAGTTTCGCTAATATTGCGATTGTCACAACCGAAACCTGTCACAACCGTACCCAGTCTACCCTACTAGATAGTGTTAATGGGAACACAATTGCCCAATTTGTAACAGACTGCCTTGAAAATATGTGGCGCGATTCGTATGAATCCAAAGTAGGAGACGTTGCTGTATTATGCACTGATAGTGTAGCATATATGCTAAAAGCAGGACGTGTTCTGAAAAATTATTTGCCCAACATGATATACGTCACTTGCTTAGCACATGCACTGAATCTCGTGGCAGAAAAAATACGATACGAATACTCAGATGTAGATGAATTAATTTCAAACGTATTTTTTTTTTTTAAGTCAGCTATTAGAGTGCGCTTGTTAAAAAACACCTTTCCCCACATGCCGCTTCCTCCAGAACCCGTTACTACAAGATGGGGTACTTGGTTGGAGGCAGTGTCATATTATGCAAAATATTACGATCAAATTAAAACAATTGTAAATCTTTTAAGAAGTTCCGACGCGCTCTCTATTAGGTGTGCCAAAAATGTTCTTCAAAAGGAAAACTTGAAATCGGACTTGGACTACATTGAGGAATATTTTAAAGATATACAAAATGGGTTAAAGAAATTACAAAAATCGAATTTAACTCTAACGGAATCCTTTGAAATATTTGATCACGTGAGAACTGTGCTTAGCTGGTGTTCGTCTGAGCCTATAAAAAAAAACTCGTAAATGTCATGGACAGAAATCCCGATCTAGATAAAATTAGAGACATATGTGACGCGATAACAGCAGGAAGGGATGAGCAATCATACTATATGTACGCGCTTTTAACCTCAGTCGATGTTGAAAGGTCGTTTTCAATTTATAAATGGATTCTTAATATAAAACGTAATCGCCTGACAGTTGAAAATATAGCAAAAATTATGATTGTGTATTTTAATTTAGATAACTCATCTGGCAAAGAAAATTTCGGTTTTGATACTGAACTTGACGAATCGAATCAAGGTGATTAAATTAAAATCGTTCTTTATTTTTTATGGAATTTGTAACACAAATAAAGATTTTCAAATTCTTAGCAATTTTTAATGCGTCAAGATCTGTATCAAAACCGAAAAGTTAGTAGTTCACTATTAAAACTGGTTGTCCTAAATGTTATACTTCAAAGGTTAATTTGTACTTTGATTTTAGTTAAAATTGCATCACTTAACGTCAGTAAAATAAATATGACATAGATAGATAAACAGAAATTTGTAACTTAAGTTTTTTCCGTCTGTACATTTTGTTTCATGCTTTCCAATTACGTCATATTTAAAAAATAATATGAATATGCATATATTTGTTACAACAATATTCTACGTGTTTTATTTTTCCTTTAGAGCCCATAGAGGATAAATTATTATTATGGAGTTATAAATTATAAATGTTATGTCTAGTCGCAAACTTTAGGTAAATATAGACGAATTACTTATTCCAAATAACATATTTTTTTAATGTATTTAAAAGTGTTGTCCCGAATTTCGGGACAGATGTCCCGGAAAAAAATTAGTTCTAAGGAAGTCTCGTCTCTGTTCTTCAAAGTTTAGGCAAATAGGCACTACCTATTCCTATCACTGCTAATTAGTCAAATTATGATCGGTAGTTTAGAAGTTATGAGGTAACAGATGAACATACATACCGGTCAAAATCATAACCCTCCTTTTTGCTTCGCCCTAGTCGGGTTAAAATCATACTGCATTAATAAGTAAGAGTCTATTAACTGCTCCCAAATTACCATGTTTATTTAGATCTTTATTTTTACATTCGTCCTTGACATATTTACTATTCTATTCAACTTTTTATTAGTGACTTTTATGGACATGATAATTATTCAGATTGATTACAGTTGTAATAGCAATCATATAATTACGTTTTATTAAAATAGGTTTTTTACTTTTATTAATTTATTTATCTTTTGTATAGATTCTTTTCTACATATTTTGTGAATGTGAGAACGCTGTAGGCTTAGTGGATTGTAGACCTGTTGACCATTTTCTATTTTGTTAAGTACTTGGTACTTATTGAAAGACCTACACTGTCCTCCCATACCTAGAAACACTGTTATTTGAAAGTATTGTAAAAGCCAATTATTTTTAAAAGAGTAACCGTGGAGTTTCTTGCCGGCTCTTCTCCATAGGAAACGACCAATTGGAACCGTGCACCTAGCTTCTGACGTTTCATAAGAGCCCATGTAGGTTTATGTGAAATAAAATATATTGATTTTGATGAATGAACCATAGTCTAGGTTTAAGAAATTGATTACAATTATAAATTATTGTTTGTTTACAAAACACAGTAGGTAAGTAGCATAATAACTTACTATGATGCTGTGCTCCATGCGCCGCCTCCTGCTGCAGATCTAAACTAGACGTAGAGTTAGCCAGGATCGTGCTGGCGCCGGCGCTGACGCTCAGCAGTGAACCTGACGAGCCTGCAGCCCGCAGCCCGCCCCCCGCGCCCGCGCCCGCGCCCGCCCCCGCCCCGCGCGGGCTGGCGGGCGCGCGGGCGGCGCGGGGGGAGCGCGGCGGCGCGGGCGCGGCGGGCTCCGCCGGGGGCTTCTCATGTGTCACATAGCCAGTGCCCGACCCGCCCGCACTGCGCTTTGACCGACGACGACTGCGGGAAGAAATGGCCTTGTTAGGGAAATAACGTGAACAAGTTATTCCACAAAATTATTTACAGCATCCAACTTTTTTATGAATAGACCAAATAAATAAGTTATTAAACGTTATTCAGCGAACCTAACTACGTAGATTTCCGTGATACGATATTATGGTGTGTATAAATAACATTGTATTAGAGTGTTTGATTCATACAACTGTTAATTAAGAGTCCAAGGAAATAATCATTTTAAAAATATGTCGTTATGATCGTGGCTAACAAGGTTCAGAGCGAAATTATTTCCTTCCATAATCCCGTCTATTCTATAAGAATTTGATGAATGTGTGTCTTACACTCTGTAAATGTATCCAAGCAGCGCGCACACGAGCAGCGCCAGCGCCGCCAGCGCGGCCGCGAACAGCGCCAGCACGCCCCCCGCGCCCGCGCCCGCGCCCGCGCCCGCGCCCGCCCCCGCGCCCGCGCCGCCCGCCGCCTGCAGGAGGCGCTCGTTCAGGTGCACCGTCACCGGTACTGATGTCTGAAAAAATTGTTATAAAGTTTCGCTGTTACATAATAAATAGATGTTTAGTTCATAACTTCTGAACTTGTAATAAGTACTTATCGTTAAGTCTTCTCGTTGTGTAATATTTTAGGTTATACCACTGACACGTGTAATTGTCTGTATAAAGTACGCACTGGTACCTACTAAGTATATTACGTTTGACAAATCATTATAAAAGAAAGAGAAAGGGACCAAGGATACTTCCTTAAAGCACCCCTGATCCATTGAGTCGTAGTGATGATCTGTAGAACATTACAACAAGTTTATCGTTTATACAAGCCGTGTAACCGATGGGACGGGAAAAATTTCGAACTTTCATCTATATTAAACCGCTTTGGACACTTTTCTAAAATCCTTCGTTAGTGCTCACCTTCGCGTTCATTATACTATTAGAAACTCTTGTGCAAAATTTTATGCTTCTAGATCCAGTGATTTAGGCTGTGCGTTGTCTGTCAGTGAATTTAAGAATTTTATTGTAGCTGAAAGGCCAGGTGCGTAGTATTCGCAACCGGCGTGCGTGTATGACCAGATGTATGAACGTAAACGAGGCAAAAGGACTATGTAAGGATCGTAGCAGGTGGCGTTCTGTAGGTTCTGCCTACCCCCATGGGGAGAAGGCGTGAGTTTATGTATGTATTATAGCTGATTTTAATTAATTATAGCTTTCAACCATTCTTAAGCAGTGCCTCTGATGCCGTAGGGCTAACCGCAAGTGTTCTTTTGTGGTTAACTAAATCGAAAGCTTTACTTATTCTAGGAAAATGATGATAGCGGTAATGCTTTGGCTACTTGCGGTAATGACTGAGCTGGGGATGAGTACATGAGTAGTGTATGTACCTGTCGGGGCGGCGCGCCGGAGTCGACGGCGGTGGCCACGACGTGCAGCACGGACGAGTACATGAGTAGTGTATGTACCTGTCGGGGCGGCGCGCCGGAGTCGACGGCGGTGGCCACGACGTGCAGCACGGACGAGTACATGAGTAGTGTATGTACCTGTCGGGGCGGCGCGCCGGAGTCGACGGCGGTGGCCACGACGTGCAGCACGGACGAGTACATGAGTAGTGTATGTACCTGTCGGGGCGGCGCGCCGGAGTCGACGGCGGTGGCCACGACGTGCAGCACGGACGAGTACATGAGTAGTGTATGTACCTGTCGGGGCGGCGCGCCGGAGTCGACGGCGGTGGCCACGACGTGCAGCACGGACGAGTACATGAGTAGTGTATGTACCTGTCGGGGCGGCGCGCCGGAGTCGACGGCGGTGGCCACGACGTGCAGCACGGACGAGTACATGAGTAGTGTATGTACCTGTCGGGGCGGCGCGCCGGAGTCGACGGCGGTGGCCACGACGTGCAGCACGGACGAGTACATGAGTAGTGTATGTACCTGTCGGGGCGGCGCGCCGGAGTCGACGGCGGTGGCCACGACGTGCAGCACGGACGAGTACATGAGTAGTGTATGTACCTGTCGGGGCGGCGCGCCGGAGTCGACGGCGGTGGCCACGACGTGCAGCACGGACGAGTACATGAGTAGTGTATGTACCTGTCGGGGCGGCGCGCCGGAGTCGACGGCGGTGGCCACGACGTGCAGCACGGACGAGTACATGAGTAGTGTATGTACCTGTCGGGGCGGCGCGCCGGAGTCGACGGCGGTGGCCACGACGTGCAGCACGGACGAGTACATGAGTAGTGTATGTACCTGTCGGGGCGGCGCGCCGGAGTCGACGGCGGTGGCCACGACGTGCAGCACGGACGAGTACATGAGTAGTGTATGTACCTGTCGGGGCGGCGCGCCGGAGTCGACGGCGGTGGCCACGACGTGCAGCACGGACGAGTACATGAGTAGTGTATGTACCTGTCGGGGCGGCGCGCCGGAGTCGACGGCGGTGGCCACGACGTGCAGCACGGACGAGTACATGAGTAGTGTATGTACCTGTCGGGGCGGCGCGCCGGAGTCGACGGCGGTGGCCACGACGTGCAGCACGGACGAGTACATGAGTAGTGTATGTACCTGTCGGGGCGGCGCGCCGGAGTCGACGGCGGTGGCCACGACGTGCAGCACGGACGAGTACATGAGTAGTGTATGTACCTGTCGGGGCGGCGCGCCGGAGTCGACGGCGGTGGCCACGACGTGCAGCACGGACGAGTACATGAGTAGTGTATGTACCTGTCGGGGCGGCGCGCCGGAGTCGACGGCGGTGGCCACGACGTGCAGCACGGACGAGTACATGAGTAGTGTATGTACCTGTCGGGGCGGCGCGCCGGAGTCGACGGCGGTGGCCACGACGTGCAGCACGGACGAGTACATGAGTAGTGTATGTACCTGTCGGGGCGGCGCGCCGGAGTCGACGGCGGTGGCCACGACGTGCAGCACGGACGAGTACATGAGTAGTGTATGTACCTGTCGGGGCGGCGCGCCGGAGTCGACGGCGGTGGCCACGACGTGCAGCACGGACGAGTACATGAGTAGTGTATGTACCTGTCGGGGCGGCGCGCCGGAGTCGACGGCGGTGGCCACGACGTGCAGCACGGACGAGTACATGAGTAGTGTATGTACCTGTCGGGGCGGCGCGCCGGAGTCGACGGCGGTGGCCACGACGTGCAGCACGGACGAGTACATGAGTAGTGTATGTACCTGTCGGGGCGGCGCGCCGGAGTCGACGGCGGTGGCCACGACGTGCAGCACGGACGAGTACATGAGTAGTGTATGTACCTGTCGGGGCGGCGCGCCGGAGTCGACGGCGGTGGCCACGACGTGCAGCACGGACGAGTACATGAGTAGTGTATGTACCTGTCGGGGCGGCGCGCCGGAGTCGACGGCGGTGGCCACGACGTGCAGCACGGACGAGTACATGAGTAGTGTATGTACCTGTCGGGGCGGCGCGCCGGAGTCGACGGCGGTGGCCACGACGTGCAGCACGGACGAGTACATGAGTAGTGTATGTACCTGTCGGGGCGGCGCGCCGGAGTCGACGGCGGTGGCCACGACGTGCAGCACGGACGAGTACATGAGTAGTGTATGTACCTGTCGGGGCGGCGCGCCGGAGTCGACGGCGGTGGCCACGACGTGCAGCACGGACGAGTACATGAGTAGTGTATGTACCTGTCGGGGCGGCGCGCCGGAGTCGACGGCGGTGGCCACGACGTGCAGCACGGACGAGTTGAGCGAGCGCAGCGCCGCGCCGCGCACGAACATGTCGCCCGTCGAGTTGATGTACAGCATGCTGAAAAATAGCCACGGGCCTTATGATAGCTTGAAATTCTATATAATGTGACTAATAATGTCGTGATCAAACATGTCCTTATCAAAAAAGCATATTATAAGATTAAAGACTACGTTGAAGACAAAGAAGTCTGGCAATAATTCCTTCTGCACATGTGGCTTCCCTGGTACCTCATTAACGGCATAACAATGTAAATGTCTGTTAACTGCTCCGAAATTACGATGGTTATTTTATTTTACCTTTTTTTACCTACTTCATTGACATAATCTTTTCAGTATTTGACATAATATACCTACAGTTTTCTATATTTTTTTTTTTTTTATCAAGATAGATTTGTTACAGCTGACTACAGCTGTATCATGCAACTAGGCAATCATGTCATTTGGTTTAAATAGGTCCTTATTTTTATTATTTTGTTTATCTTTTACATAGATTCTTTTCTTTTAGATTTTGTGAATGTGAGAACGTTGTAGGCTGTAGACTTGTGGACCATTTTCTATTTTACTAAGTACCTAGTACTTGTTGATAGGCCTACACTGTCCTCCCATACCTATTAACACTGTAATTTGAAAACATTGTAGAAATAATTTATTTTGAAAAGAGTAACCGTGGAGTTTCTTGCCGGCTCTTCTCCATAGGAAGCGACCAATTAGAACCGTGCACCTAGCTTCTGACGTTTCATAAGAGCCCTTGTAGGTTTATGTGAAATAAAATATTTTGATTTTGATGGCCCAGTTGTTAATATAAGGCCTCGCCTCTCATGCACAAGGTTGTGACCTCGTAGATTTAAATCCTGGCATGTGACTTTTCTAATTCATATATGCTTTTTAAGTTCTTTGACATTAAGGTGAAGGAAAAACTTCGTGAGAAAACCAGCCTGTAAGTAGTTAATATAAGTCTGAAATCGTCAAATCGCCGTTTTGAGCAAGCGTGGTGATCGCTGCTTGTACCTTCTCTGTATGAGAAGCCTTTGCTCTGCAGTGGGACCATAGGACCATAATAGGTTTTTAACGTGGTTATAAGGGACTCACTCTGCGCCGGAGCCCCTCAGCGTGAGCGTGACGGTGTCCCTTTTGTCTCCGTCGAACACGTCGAGCCTGCCGACGGGCAGCAGCTCAGCATCGTCGTGAGGGTCCTCGTCCACACGGAACTCGTATTGCGGGTAACGGAACCGCGGCTCCCACTCGTTCACGTTCAGCACCGTGATGTTTATTGATGCCGTATCGTTCTGAAGTCAAATGGGAAACATTATACATTATTAGTACCTAATAATACTTTTTTTTTACTATTATGGTATACTCGTATTATTCAATATGTAAAAAAAAAACCTGTCCCATCCGAAAGGGGCACACAGGTACTGCAGTAACATTACCTAAAAGCTTAGAGTATCCTAAAAGTTATAAAAATATTATTGAAAATAAAAAAGTTATTGCTATTTAAAATTCACATTTTTTGTCCAAAATTACCTCGAATCCATATAAAAGAGTGAAGAACCATTCTCTGTATTTAAAAAAAAAAATATGCCCAGTAGTTTCGGAGATAAGGGGGGGGGGGGGATGGTAAATTTTCTTATTAAATGTATTTATTTTAAAATAATTTAAAAAAATACTCGCAACAAGCCCTTTTATTTGATAATGTCACACGATACAGTTTGAAAAACTTTTTATTTAGTTTTCTTATTTGCTCCCTAAAAGTGACCCCCATATTAATTCATTTATTTACGCTATACATCCGTGTTTAGGTCACAAAAATATATATGTGTACCAAATTTCAACTTAATCGGTCCATTAGATTCAGAGCAAATTTGCTGTGACAGACGGACAGACCGACAGACAGACACACGAGTGATCGTAAGTAAGAATGTAAACATTACATAATTTGAAGCTTAAACTGAAAAAAAACGAATTTATTGACTTACTAATAGAATTAAATTCAACAAAACTGTGAATGGTGGAGTTAACATGAGAGAATGGAAGAAAAAAACGTGTTGCGCCCCGCCGCCGCCGCCGACCTCCAGTGCCATGGCCAAGGGCGGGGAGATGATGATGATGATAGAACATTGCACAAAACTACAGGTAATAGACGACGACATTTAAAAATGCTCATTTAAAATTCTTATTCAGTTAGTAATAGAGTGTTACCGAGACGCCGTCGGTGACCATGACCTGGTAGTGGTACTGGTCGCTGGTCTCGTAGTCCAGCGGCCGGCGCAGCACCACCTCGCCGGCGCTGTTGATGGCGAACTTGTCCAGGAACGAGCGGTCCGACACGTAGAACTGAAGGTTGTTCTGGAAATCATACAGTGAAGGAGTTTAGAAAGTGGATAAGAATAGGAGATTGTTTACCAAGGGAGCAAACAACTATTTTTAAGACGAGAGTGTTTCTTTGAATCCAGAGTGGAGCGAAGGATTCTAAAGTAGTTCAAAGTACTTCACTCGAGCTTAAAATAGTGTTGCTCCCGAGGTGAACACTACTTTTTATCACCCTCTATGAGAAAAAAAAACGTGCGCGGTCCAAACCGTCAGGAACGAATTTTCTTCTCAAGTATGATTTAAAACAAAAAACTGCCGCTGCCGGCGCATGAAGCGCACGCCGCCCGCCCGCGAGGCGCCGCGGCTGTGATCGCGTGGCTAGTGGCTACATACGTGTTGCATGTGCACGGGCGGCGGCGCGGTGTGCAGCGTGAGCAGCGCGGCGCCGGGCGCGGCGGCCTCGCTGACGGCGGCGGAGTACTGCCGGCGCCGGAAGCGCACGCCGCCCGCCCGCGAGGCGCCGCGGCTGTGATCGCGTGGCTAGTGGCTACATACGTGTTGCATGTGCACGGGCGGCGGCGCGGTGTGCAGCGTGAGCAGCGCGGCGCCGGGCGCGGCGGCCTCGCTGACGGCGGCGGAGTACTGCCGGCGCCGGAAGCGCACGCCGCCCGCCCGCGAGGCGCCGCGGCTGTGATCGCGTGGCTAGTGGCTACATACGTGTTGCATGTGCACGGGCGGCGGCGCGGTGTGCAGCGTGAGCAGCGCGGCGCCGGGCGCGGCGGCCTCGCTGACGGCGGCGGAGTACTGCCGGCGCCGGAAGCGCACGCCGCCCGCCCGCGAGGCGCCGCGGCTGTGATCGCGTGGCTAGTGGCTACATACGTGTTGCATGTGCACGGGCGGCGGCGCGGTGTGCAGCGTGAGCAGCGCGGCGCCGGGCGCGGCGGCCTCGCTGACGGCGGCGGAGTACTGCCGGCGCCGGAAGCGCACGCCGCCCGCCCGCGAGGCGCCGCGGCTGAGGCTCAGCGTGGCCAGCGCGTACCGGTCCGAGTTGTCCACCTGAGTCGCCTGTAACCAACGGAAAAGCACGGGTCAAGCATGACACTCGTGAATACGGACGGTTCAAGATCATGATAAGAAATGGGACTCATCCGGTAAATACCCGGGTAAATTCAAATTTGAAAACCTAATACGGATTATTAGACACATCATCTCATATTTTAGCAACAGTAACAACAGTTTAAATAACAGTTGGACGAAATTCTTTAGCGATTTTCTTGTTACCATTAGAATACATTTGGAATTCGTTTCAAACGATCGATGAACACCATACATGCAGTAGATAGATTACCATTAATTTACCTTAATAACGATAGTGACAGGCTGATTGAGCTCTTCGATGAGTTGCTTGGTGGCAGAAACCTGTCCGGTGTCCTTGTCCACCAGCAGCAGGCGGCCGTTGTCGCCGGTGGTGGAGTACGTGAGCGGCGCGTTGATGCCCACGTCCTGGTCCGCAGCAGAGATCGGACCCGGCGATGTGGCCAGGATTGTACCCTGGAATACAAGGAAAATATTTACTTTAAACCTATTAAGATCTTGGAATTTTCCTCAAGACAATGTTTGTTCTTTCTCCAGAATTGGCTTATCCTTTCAACTGTCATTAACGAGACACAATAGAATTTTAATTGTTATCCACCTCAATGAGGCATCGTGACAGATAGTGAGTTATCTACCTAGTGACAAGTTTTAACAGTTGATATAATTGTTTATTTTATTTTACTGTATAAGTCTCTTTATTTTCATTTATTATTGACTGATCATTACAATGTTTTTTTTAATGACTTGTATTGCAATTGTGGTTAGCTAGCGACCTCAACAATTGATCATTATTATTCTTGTCTGAGCAAACGGCAGCAAGTTCGTCATGCTCCCAGATGTCACTGCTTGCGATAGCGTCGGGAGTCGGGTTGCCTCTATGACTGACTGTACCTGAATTACCCTAGGCTGATAAAATTTTCGTTTTTCCTAATTATGCTAACATTAGTGTTTAAGTCAGTTCCCCCCTTAAGGGAAAGGGCCGCACTCCAGCCTGTACGGCCCTGTAGAGCTCGTCTTTGGACTGGACACTCTCCCACCGATATGTGTAAGAAGAAATGAATTCTCAAATAAGAAGAAGTCCGATACCTTGTTCCATTAATAAGGCAAGTAAAGGATTAAATGCGATTGTAAATAAGACAGGAATTCATCGTTATGAAAATACATTGGATGTCGTTTTAGAAAGCTAATAACAAGAAGAGGGATGCAAAGTATATCAATATTTAAACTTGTGAGTAACCTTTTCGTTAGCGTAACAGGTATTTGGTCAATCATTACTCGCACGATACCTCACATCTGCACTCGGAGTACTCAGAGCAACATTTCCATAAGTGACGCATTGCGTCGGCATCACGCTCTTTTGGAGACATGGTCCCTAGCAGTTCTTTCGAACTGATAAACTTGACGAAGTGGCTTTCCCTGCGGCAACCGTGTGACCGTCCTCGTCTAACAACGGAGCGGCTAGTTCCAGCGACATTCGTCAGCATCATGCTCTTTAGGAGAGATGGTCCCTATCAGTCCTTGGACTGGATATGATATAGATGTGGTCACCCAAACCCCTGGAAGGTCACCCTTTGTACAATAAGCATATCTGCAAGACACGTGTTCATGTCAGTCTGACCGAATTATTGGTCTGAGATAAAGAACAACATTCAAGAATTACTAGCTAATAGAGTTGAGAATCGAATCGAATCGAAAAATCGAAGAATCATTATTTATTTAATAGAGTTTTGGAAAATCTCTCTTAAAGCCCTTTTAATTGGTTTGAGGCAAAGAATACAGAATTCAAGATTTAGGTTCTAGATAGAGTAGAGAATCATAATTCTAGAATCATTAATTAATAGAGTTGTGGATCAACTCTACTGAAGGTCTATAGACAGTCCCAAAGCGCCCTCCCTTCACCACTTCCTAGTGTTTGGGCTGGGCTGAAGAAGTGGCGCAACATACTCCCCAGCAACACGTCTCTGTCTGTTTAGTTACAACCCAACTTCGTTATCTTGCGACAGCCCACTCGGACTTGGCCTCTTGGTATTCACCAAGCCTTCTAACTTAACTAGCCTAGACTCGGACGTCCGTATCCTATCGTGGTCTAAAACCAAGTGCCTCGATTTTATTTCTCCGTCCCGTAAATTCCTAAAACATCACGTCCAGCTTCACCCCCGGGCCCAACCGATGGCAGCGCCGGCATTGTCCGTTGCGCTGGATTTATTCCATTGTTTCTTAGAATTTGTAGAAAATGTTAGCTTGCTTCCCATCACTACATAGTATAAAACAAAGTCGCTTTTTCTGTTCCTATTTATGCTTAAATCTTTAAAACTACGGAACGGATTTTGATGCGGTTTTTTTTAATAGATAGAGTGATTGAAGAGGAAGGTTTATATGTATAATAACCCGGTTTATACCCGTGCGAAGCCGGGGCGGCTAGTAAAATATAAATGGAATGGGTTTCTCTATTGTTTTACAATTTTAAAGAAATAGAATCTTTTGTTATTAATTAGGGTAACGTGACGAACTGTCAGCCCATAAAATAGAGATTTAATGTATTTCTAGGAAGCTCGAACTGGCCCATATGTGACGGTTTTAATATAAATATAACATTTTGTCATTAAATAGGAGCAAATGGCAGACAATCACACCTCCTTCCCTCTATATGGCGAGGGGGGTAATGGCTGATTTTTGCGTTATACTCGTGAACGGGTGCTGCTTGTGGTGACTGGTCGTCTTGCTAACCATGTTACTGTTTTTAGTAATAAAACTGTTAATTTATTTAACTTCGATGGTTCTAGTGTTGATTTGTGACTTCGAGTTCATCATCTGCCTAGCCTTTTCCCAGCTATGTTGGAGTCGGCTTCGGTATTTGTGACTTCGAGTTACTAGCTATATAGCTATATGAAAGCGGGCACGCCTTTTATGCCTGGGCACGCCCTTTATTTAGGTTTTAAGCTCTGTTTACATTTTTAGTTTTTGCTTGAGTATACTTTTCATTGTTTTTGTTGGTATAAGGCGTTTGGCACAGCATCGGTCAACCGTCGACTATTTTAGCTTTTAATTAACATTTTAATTCTTATAAAATAAATTAAGTTGGCCCAGTGGTAACCGCCGCGACTTACGAGTTGTAGGTCGTAAGTTCGAGACGGCGCATTGTGTTCCACGCGCGCCTCAAAGAGATGTCAGCAGAATTGACGGAGTCCGCTAGGGCCAATGCCTGCCGGGGGTTCGAAGAAAACCGATAGGGACATCGTGGCCCCCGGCAACAGGGCAACCGAAGGAACACGGGTGGGTTTTAGTCAGTAAGAGTCTGACACGCCCTCCCGCTCCACCCAGAGCGGGGTAAATTATTTCATCACCACTGCTTTCAAAACGGTGCAGGAAAACATCGTGAGGAAACCGGCATGTCCTAGAACCGAAAATTCGAAGACATGTGACATCTACCAACCCGCACTGGACCCGCGTGGTGGATTACGGCCCACTCCCTCTCACATAGAGGAGGCCTGTGTCCCAGCAGTAGGAACATTATAGGCTGATGATGATGATGATGAAATTAAGTTAAAAAAAAATTGTATTTCTTCAATCCTCCGGCAACAGCCTACGTAATTCGTCAAATAATGTTTTGTGTTTAGTAATGTTAATTATTTACTTTGCAATTTGCATAGGTACTATTGTATAAAATTAAGTTTTTTTTATAACTGAACGGACAGCTGTGCTGCCGGGGGGAGTTTGTTGCGCCACTTCTTCTTCCCAGCAAAAGCAACAGCGGCAACCGGCGTTTTGGGGGACTGTTCTATGTAATTTTAAAACGTTAAAAAGTTCTGATTCTCAGCCTAGTTTGAATAAATGACTTTTGACTTTGTTGAAACACCTCAGGCAGGCGTGATGATAAATTGTATCTGCGATCATCGGTTTAGAGTACCTACTGAGTAATATCTTTCAAGAGTTCAATACAAGTAGATTTTCATTCCTGGTAGTCACTAGAGAACATAATTTATTAATGATGTTTTTACCTCTTTGGCATCATCAGGCAGTGTGGCAGTGTAATGTTCGTGCGTGAACTTGGGGTTCTGATCATCAGCGTCAAGCACTTGAACTTGCAGCACTGTGTCGTTGTGCAGGGGAGGTGTCCCCGCGTCCTGTGCTCGCAAGGTCACGGTGAAGTTGCTTAGTGTCTCGTAGTCCAGAGGTTTTTTCACCACCAACACGCTGTCCAACTCGTTTGGGAAGCCGAGGTACTCCTGGTGTGCAAAAAGGAGGAGACTAAGTATGGAAGGTGTAGATTCTATCCGAGGTCTGAGCTAATTAGAAATAATATTTTCATGCCTTTACATTGGTTCAGTGCCGAAATTAAACTTCTTTTGTATTTTCTCGGAAGATTCAAGGGTTCTTAAAATTCAATTGTAACTCAAGGAAGTGACTGTCCACATTAGAAAGGTGCAGCTGATGTTATGGCACATCTAGGGGGAGGCCTATTTCTAGTAGTGCACTGCGATAGGCTCAGTTGGTTGATGGAGTGGCCTCACATGGTTGGGTCCTGGCAGCACGGAGTAGTGTATGGTGGCGTGCGGGCCCGGCTGGTCGGCGTCGGAGGCGCGTGCGCCCACGGCCACGCGCGTGCCCACCGCCGTGAGCTCCGACAGGCGCACGCGATAGGGCGCGCCCAGCCACGCCGGCGCGTTGTCGTTCACGTCCCACACACGCACCGACACCGGGATTATGAAGCTCTGCCACATACAACAAACTGTTATTCTGGCAATAAAACCAATGCATCATATTGTTACAAATTCTGTCTGAAATCCGGTAGGACAAATAAATCATCATTGGCTTCTGAAGATCTGAACCACAATAATATATGGCGTGTGATGAAATAATATGACAAATAATTTAATTTAATGTTGTGTGAGTCATAATCATAATGTTAATTATTGTGCATACTATTGTATTAGAATCAAGTTCTTCTAACTGAACATACAGCTGTGCCGCTGGGGAGTTTGTTGCGCCACTTCTTCTTCCCAGCTAAAGCACTAGGAAGTATTGGGTGACTGTCTCATGTAATTTTGACGTGCAAAAAGGGCTGATTCTCAACCGTTTGAATAAATGACTTTTGATTCTTGTTATTTTTTTCAAACAGCATTCATGTTGTCGCTTTGAAGTAGTTTATCTCGGCGAATACGCAAATGATTGTCAAGGTAAAAACTAAAACAATACATTTCATGTGGCGATGCTCGTTCAACTTCAGCTCATAAGTTACACAAACCACAATGCTATGCCTTTCGCAAAATCATACCATACTCAGTTACAAAGTAGGTTTCTATTTCTATAACAGACCAATTTAACGTTGCTAACCGGGTCAGTGGTGCGTCTCCTATCGCAGCGCACGTTAACGTACACGTTGGAAGGTCCCCGCTTCTCCTCGCGATCCAGCGCACGCAGCAGGGTTAAGTTCTTAGTGCCGGGCGCGATGCCCACGGCTGCACCCTTCTCCTGCAGCCGCAAGCTGATGTCACCGAGCTCCTCTGCAGGGTCGCCATTTACGCTTAAAGTACCTGTAACGTTACAACAAATACCTACTAGAGCAAATAACTGGGCTTTCTGATGCTAATAAATCAAACCGTAATAATATAAATCAACTTTACGAAGTATTTACTGTAATGCGATAGTCTTTGATAAATTGTTAAGCAATTTATTATAATTACCTTGTTATGTAATTTTTTTTTTATTGCAACTCTTTATAGCAATCTATTCTTTAGCCACAAATAATCAGTTACTTACAAAGTAATGTAAAACAGGAAGGTTTCGTCCAATTTATTAATCGGCCCAATTATTATTTGGTCTTCTGTTGCAGCGATCTAAATGAGTGTGTTGTCATAAGGACTCGAGTTCAGCTTTATGAACTTACCAATAACACTTCCAACGGGCGTATCCTCGCTAATGAAGAAGCTCTCGACAGCGCCCCCGTTCATCAGGTAGCAGCGACTGTCCTGGATGGCTGCAACACAAGCGATCGTCTTTCGTAAGCATACCTCACCATAAAGCTTGAGTGACGTCACTGAACAGTACCCGTCGTAAATATGGCACATCGAGTTTTAGAGTAAGTTCGGAATTGTAGACCGTCGTCTCTTTTACTCATACTTGTGTGACAGTCCCTTTCTAAAGGTCGATGTGTCATTCACGCTCTTGTACTGTACGTACTGGTTTACCTCCAAGCCTCTCTGCGTGCGCTGCACAAACACAAAGTAAATTTGTTAGCGATACTAGGAACTCGTCAGGATAATACCGAAACGAGATAATGGTGCCGATTCTCTTGTTCACAAACTAAACTAAATTTAAGTTCAGTGCATCTTTTTCTTTCTATTTCATTAAGAAAAGGACAGAAGATAAATTTTAGTTTAGTCCTGTCAAATTAATGGTGTCGATTCCCTTGTTCACAAACTAAACTAAATTTAAGTTCAGTGCATCTTTTTCTTTCTATTTCATTAAGAAAAGGACAGAAGATAAATTTTAGTTTAGTCCTGTCAAATTAATCAGCGCTTGACGTAAATTGACGTAATTTTAGTCGGCAAGTTTTTAATCACGTCTAAACTTGTATGGAGTAGTGACAGGCGCTGATCAATTTGACAGGACTAAACTAAAATTTATCTTCTGTTCTTTTCTTAATGAAATAGAAAGAAAAAGATGCACTGAACTTAAATTTAGTTTAGTTTGTGAACAAGGGAATCGACACCATTACCGAACTAATCGAGATTAGAGCGACTCATTAAACTATGCTTAACACATAACCATATATCCGACCTTTCTACAATGAACAACTACCATAAGTAATGAAGATCTCAATAAACTGATAGTGACTTAACACTTTTGTTTTCTGAAATATCAAATATCAATCAATGGAAAATCCATTTATTCATATTTGACAATGGCCCAAATGTGGGTCAGTATAGTAAGATCTTTGTCAATCAAGTATTTATTGTTGTAGATCATCGATATTGGAATGTTTTCAGGCTTTTCAGGTCGCGGCGTTACCACGTCCACTTATCTATCCAGGACAAGGGGCGGGGGCGGCGCGCTGGGAGGTCATTTCCTCCTTGTAATGGAACGTTTACCTACTTTTATAGATTACTGACTTGAATAAATTGATACGCAAATGGCTTTTTCCTTTGGAAACGGACTTCCGGAATCGGATGCTTAAATTTTCTGAAGTCTTCGTTTGGGCTTCTTGTAGATATGCGTCTAAGCGCTAGTGTTTTTTTTAGCAATAGTCCTGTGATCGTGACGCCTAGCAGGTCCTGCTATAATGACTACGAATGAAAACCACTCGTCAACTGTATGAACCTCATGAGCCTGCAGTTAGTATTAGTCAACAGAAACACTCGCTGAGCTTAGTTACTTTATGTCCATAATCACTTCCAAACGCTCGCAAAGGATATGTTAGGATAAATTCGTAACTTCCTTTCATATATGTCATGTAAGTACAACATTCAACAAGTTCATTAGGCAGGTGTAGTCGAAAAAAGCTTGGATGGCACAAAAAGTAGGATTTATGCGCCGCGCGGCCGAGCATGGCGTGTGATGTGAGTCATTGTGTAGACCAAGACGATGCGGGGCCGACTGCGGCGGCTCACATCGTATACTTACTAGCCTAGACATCACTCACTCACTGTATTATTTATTTACAACGTTTCGCGTTAAAGCAGCTTGTCTGTCTTACAACGCGAAAGTTTTGTCAAGCTATTCAGAGTTTGACTCTACTACGCGACCCTCACTGGACTCAAGTTATTGTCACCTTCCTACAGAAATATTTTTCTTTGTCGTTTGTAGAACTATACCTGGTTAGAATGACCATTTACTATCCACTTTCGCCAGCCATCATCATCGTCGTAGTTCGCGACCTATCACGAACGCAACGTGCGACCGTACACCCAAAGTGACCATAAACCACATCTTACCTCATCTCGGAACATCAACCTATTATAATAAAATACTATAAGTGGAGGTGTTCGCAGTTTCATCGCAAATAATGATCGCTCAGTGAAAGTGACTGGAAAGCGTCCGGCGACGGCGGACTAACGATTTGATATTGTTAATTTAATTTTACATTACGTTAGCAAAGAAAAGGGTGATGCGCTCTGCTACGTGGTTCTACTGTAGAGTCACAAATGTCATGTTCTAGTCAGATGGTGCAAACTACGACCTCAACGCTACGACCAACTAAAACAGAAATTCAATCTTCGCCACAAACAATAATAGTTTCAGCGAAATAATGGTGCGCAAAGAAAAGCTACATTAATAGGTAACATGCACGGTCAAGGAAAATTATTTTTATGATTTTCTTCTGTGTTCTAACTTCGAGCAGTCAGGCAATTCTAAGTAGCAAGGGTCGACGCCCTGTGGGGGTTTTTGTACTTGTTGCACATTCAATTAAATTCCTATCGTGAATTCGTGACATTCTTCCCCTGCATCAGGCTATACGTGCACATGATTTTAATACCTAGGTACTTTTTTCACAAGATAGCCAAAGCTCGCCAAGTTCTTTGGTGGCGAGCACTGCGCTTTGTGGAGTTGGCTAATCGAAATACCCGTTAAGAAGTGAAGCTTTTATGATGCGCATCTTACTCCATTTTTTCGCAAATCTAAGGGCCCGATCACACGTACCACAACCACATCACAATGAAAACACGAGGTCGGGCACTTATTTGTGTGAAAATTATTTCATTCACATGGACCACATTTGGCCGTCAAAACAAACCATTCACAGGGCCGGTCGTTGTTACGATGCTTGGGGGGCACATGTCCAGCATTGGACATCTTTCGGCTGAATGATGATGATAAACCAGTGCAAATAATATTAAACCGTCGACAGATTCAGTGCTCTCAAAATACCTAGCTTCTTCCAACAAACTACAAGACATGCACAAACACAGGTGACTAGTGTGATTACAGAACTACTACATTGTGGTGGAGTGCGCACTGTTGGTCTGTGTGCTCACTCACCGCGGGACTTGATCGACAGCGCTATGGCGGCCACGGTGGCGGGCGGCGCCGGCGCAGGCTCGCCCTCGCCCACGCGCCACGATAGCCGCCCTGCACCACACACCAGTATAATAAATTATGCTTCAATGATTGCAGGAGACAGTTCTTTCATTGTTTGACGAACATTTTTTTTTAATAATTGCCATCCACCAATATTTAGGGTTTTGAAGAAGTCCTTTCTCAGACTCTAAACTTGATCTTTTGTTTAGAAAAACCCTCCGCTATATCGAAAATACTGCAGCATTAATTTTAAAATAAATATATGTTTAAGTTGAGGATTAATGTTAAGTATCTACCATAGATGAGAAGAAAGAAGTATTTCTATGGTATCTACTATGTTTGACGAAAACACGATTTCATAAAATTGTATCTATTGAAAAAAATCCAAAGTTACCTCCAAACCGAACAATAAACCGCTGGTATTAAAAAATACTTCGAATAAGATCATGACACTTTGCTAACCTACTAACTGAACTAACTATAAAGATTTTTTTTATTACTATTATTTTTTCCGTAAAAGTAATTATGTACCTACCTAAACTATTGGCGCCTTGGAGCCGCCAGAAACCCACTCCGTCTCGCTCTCACTCAGTCCGCGAGCAGTATGGTGCGATCGAGATAAAAAGTGAATTTGAGCTGAGGTAGTATGGGCTCTTAACAGAGTACATAAATTGTACCGAAATTTATTGTAAACATTATTAGTTCATTACATTAGATACTCTCTAGCGGCCAATTACCGTAAATTCCCACGCTCAATCAATCAATCAATATCTTTATTGTAACTCATAGATAGGTACATAATGCAGGTCTAAAATAATAAAAATGTGATCAGCTATGTCCCGTCCTTAGGGGACAATCCCGTCCAATACTTACATAGAAATTTAATTTACATTATTGTTACAAATTACGCTGTCGCTGTCCAAACAAAATAGTGAAACAAAACAATCTGTGATAGAGTTAGTCAAGTTTTCATAGCAGGTGCGCAGAGGCAGAGACAAGCGGGGCACCGGAAGGCGGTCGCGCTATAAATCCCCCTCGCCACTTCCGGTGGGTTCGACCAACATGGCGGCCATTGCTCGGGTTCATAGTCAGCGAATGTGGGTCAGATACTACTCAGTCATAGTGCCCGGGGCTGACTCGCGGCCTTCCCTTCATCACCGACACTTTCGGTTTCATTGTAGCGAGCTATTGGATAGACCAACAAACTGTATGCAGTCATATGTGGTCCGTGCTTACTTGTGCCGTTCAACCAGCGCCGGCCCTGGGGTACAGCGAGAGGACAATTTCCAGTGCGAAATCCCGCGCGTCTCAAAAGGCGCCATCAAAATTTTATTTAGTGACTGATTGAAATTTACACCAAATGGGTACTAATTTAATTATAAATATCAGTATATAAGCTTTCTTAATGTTAGGGACAGGAGTATACTAATTAGAACTACTTAATTTTTTTTTTTTTTTAATTCAATAAGTGTTGATATTTGCAATAAAACTTGACTTTTGAGGGAATTATTATTTATTTAACATGAAACCGAAGTAGAATTTACGTGAAGTGAAAGCATCGATCAACGTGCGCCGAAAGACAATCTCGCCGTACCCTCCACCCTGATCAAGGGCTAGGGCCGGCGACGGCGCTGCATACAATCGTCCGCTTAGGTATCTTGGATTTCAGATGGTCGCCATCATCTGACAATGTAATGTTTTTAGTAGCACTCTACTAGAATGCTAGATCATCATTATATTTGGATCACACCGCGCATTAGCTACAATGTTTTGTGGATGGGATACAGGAAGATTATCTATTACAGACACAGATGATTGATGGCATACAGAGATATTATGTAGTGTAAACTAGACTTTCGAAACTTTCCTATTCACTTTGATTACGCTAGGGTTTGTCTTATGAAACATTAATGTAATTTATAAAGTGTGCTTTTTCACATAGAATTACCACTCCACATGTAGGTTTTCATTTACTAGGAGGAGCTCGTGGCTAAGTAACAACAGCCGCACGGGTCGGTCCATCAGGTTAAGCTACGCTTGCCGGGGTTGGTCCGTGAATGGGTGACCATTTCTATATACCGAGACACCTCCGTGCCTCGAAAAGTACGTTAAGCCGTTGGTCCCGGCTGTCATTCGTGGATCTTTGACAGTAGTTACGGGTCGTCGGAAGCCCGAAAGTCTGACAACCAGTCTTACCAAGGGGTATCGTATTACCTAGTTACTGGGTTGTGGAGGTCAGATAGGCAGTCGCTCCATGTAAAATACTGGTATTCAGTTGTATCCGGTTAGACTGGAAGCCGACCCCAACATACCTAGTTGTAAAAGGCTAGGCAGATTTTGATGTAGGTTTTAATTCAGTATGGCATCCCCTTATAAATATGATGGCTTGGGGTTTCAAATATTAATATTGCACTTGCGGTAATTGCACGTGAGCCGACCGTTAGCGTGCAGTCGCTCGCAAACATGCTTGCTCTGTATCACACAATGTGTTTGATGAACATACCTCTTGCAGCAGTAATAGTTCAGTTTCAAGAAGTTTCAAGTAGATAAAAAACCGGCCAAGAGCGAGTCGGACTCGGAGGAGGAGTTCCGTACCACCGTACAATATTTAGCAAATATACTTAAACGAAAATACTAAACGAAGCATATTTTGCAAAGTAATTTTTTGCAGTTGGAGTAAATCATCCATATTTATATAAAACTACCAGCGCCCCGCGGTTTCACCCGGATAAATCTCGATCCCGTGGGAATTGCACCTCACATGCGAGGATAAGATATTTTTTTCAAAATCAAGAGTTTATTTTATGGGACCCCCTTAAGTATTAACTTAATTTAATTGTTGTTATTTGTTGTTATAGCAGCAATAGGAATACAAAATTTGTGAAAATTTCAACTGTCTACCTATTACGGTTCACGAGATACAGCCCGCTGACATACGGACGGACGGACGGACAGCGGAGGCTTAGTAGTAGGGTTCCGTTTGGCACCCTTTGGATACGAAACCCTAAAAATCATAAATTCATCCTTACAGACAACGCACAAACGTAACCGCTGGGTCTAGAAACGTGAAATTTTGCACAAGGGTTCCTTATATTATTATATAAGGAATTATAAAGGCACTAGGAAGTGGTGAAGGGTGGGCGTTTTTGAGGGACTGTCTTATGTAATTTTGACGCTCGAAAAGTGCTGATTCTCAGCCTAATTTGAATTAATGATTTTTGAATATACATATTTAATAGCGCAAGTGAGAACTCAAGAATAAGTTTTGGAAATCATCCCCAGACTTTATATGGCAGATCGTTATTTTTGCCGCTGGACAATCCCACGCAGCGGGCGCACGGCTTGTAAAACTTCATCTTCATCAAAGTTTTCAAACGGTTTATCTCTGTCTTTACATCAACTCAATGAGAATTGATAAATAAACGAGATTTCCTCGAGAGGATAAATAAATAGAGACAACAAAATGATTTTTTAAAGATCTGTTTTTTCTCCAAGTCCAGAGAGGGAAAGTACCCACTTGCTGCAGTTAATTTCCAATAATTTCAAGGACAATTTATTCTATTAACGACGATTACGTGCGGCGGGGAAAGGCGGACGCGATCTTATCGAGATGACTATCTGTCGAATTACGAGTTGACGATAGTTTCCGATCTGATTCGTCATCTCCGTCATTACTACATTACGCGCCTTATTATCAGATAGTGGACACTTACTTAAACGATTTATCTTTACTTTCATCTCAAAAATACCTTATACGCCGTTTTCATTGTCGTCTCGTAATTGTATATTGAATTATTGTTTTCATCATTGTTGGATGTCGTAAAAGACTTGAGTACGCGAGTGGATGTTTCTACACATTTTTATTTTATAAACTCTGTTTTTTAAATCTGCAACTAAGAAAAGTTTGCTAAAAAAAACTTCATAATTTCTGTCACCTATTTTTCTGATTAGCAGCAGAAAGCATTTCATTAGGTAACTCTGTTTCCGCTTTGGATGTCTTCATTATTCCGTATTTGTCAAAGTTTATTACGCAGGAGGACAGAGGGTGTTGAAAAAATGTCGTTATATCTTGGTAGATGTGTGCGTGACAATTGGCGGTGCACGGCGGAAGCACGCATGGCGGCGCGCGACCCCACGCCCGCGCTGCTACGCGACCACAGTCCACAAGTAAATTGTGACATGCCATCTAACTGGCCACCTATCATCCTCCACAATCATCCATCCATAGGACTGATAAAAAGTCCTGCTGATTAAAAGTTTAAATAATTAAATCAATTTTCCAAAATTATACAAAAATTCTATCAAATTTATCAGACTTCAAGACATTTTTTTTAGGATTTGTGGAAGTTGTTAAAGAGCCAAAGTGTTGTGATGAGGCGACTTTGGAGGCAGGGGAGGATTGGGATTTCTGTTATCATAGATAGAGGGATTGATAAAGTTTTCTGAATTGCCTCGCTGTCACGGCAATCCGTGACATGATTTACTTAATTTAACGTGTTACAATCAATTTTCCCCGCTGTCTATTTGTAATCTGTGAGAACTCATAACCGCAATAGTTAACTGCCCACAACAGAAACTATTACAAAAGATTCTCCGCTCTATATTTGAGTAATGAAAGATCATTTAACTGCAAATAGCCGTCACATTTACACCATGAATAAGGATTTTCTTCGCGAAGACAATTCTCTGGATTGGAGTTGCGACGGCGCACCGCGTTTATTATGTAACGGTAATAGCTATTATCAATTCAAATTAAATTCAGAACAGATTGACAAATTAATTTTGATTCGTCATTATTTTGCCGTCGAGTCTAATCAATTTAAGTTTCGACTTTCAATGTTGGATAAGAGAAAGATCTACTTACTTCAAGCTCTGTTTAATTACTGAAGGTACTGGACTTTACCTATTCCCTTATGCTTCACAACTTTACATAAATTTCAAGGATTTCCGCTGCCAATTGGTGGATAAGTACTGTATTCCTATAGCCTCGAACACCTTCATGAGTTGTGGTCATTAAATTAAAGACTTTAGAAACAAAAGGAAGAGTCAGTTTTGTTAGCCGCGGGTTATTAACGACGATTTGGAGAACAATGAATTTCCGACAGCTTAGCGTTAATATCTTGATTCACCAATATGTTATTTCAAGTTCATATGTATGTAGGTATGTATGACCTGTAAATATAATATTTATATTCTACATTTGTATTTGAAATAACAACAACAAATTACCACTATGCCTATGTTACTGTAAGTGCCTACTTGCCTTATCAACTGGCGAGTTTATCCCATCATGTACTAGCTAGAGCACCTGACAGCACCGCATACTAATTTGTAGTTATATATGCAGGTGCTGCAGGCAACTTATAAAATATTATGCACTTACTCCTTATGCAAAAATCCTTTAACAATGTAAATAGAGTCCCTATTCTAGCGTTGTCGACATGAAGAACGGTTATGCCCTGAGCCAAGAAAGAAACGCGGAAAAGAAGTTGCTACTTTTTACCAACGGGGTTTTTAGGGTTCCGTTGCCAAATGGCAAAAAACGGAACCCTTATAGATTCGTCATGTCTGTCTGTCTGTCTGTCTGTCTATCTGTCTGTCTGTCTGTCTGTCTGTCCGTCCGTATGTCACAGCCACTTTTTTCCGAAACTATAAGAGCTACGCTGTTGAAACTTGGTAAGTAGATGTATTCTGTAAACCGCATTAAGATTTTTACATAAAAATAGAAAAAAAACAAATAATTTTGGAGTTCCCCATACTTAGAACTGAAACTCAAAAAAATTTTTTTCATCAATCCCATACGTGTGGGGTATCTATGGATAGGTCTTCAAAAATAATATTGAGGTTTCTAATATCATTTTTTTCTAAACTGAATAGTTTGCGCGAGAGACACTTCCAAAGTGGTAAAATGTGTGTCCCCCCCCCTGTAACTTCTAAAATAAGAGAATGATAAAACTAAAAAAAATATATGATGTACATTACCATGTAAACTTCCACCGAAAATTGGTTTGAACGAGATCTAACAAGTAGTTTTTTTTTAATACGTCATAAATCGTAAACCGCAATTTACCTTTCATTCAATGTTACTTGCTGCTACGGAACCCTTCATGGGCGAGTACGACTCGCACTTGGCCGGTTTTTTTTTTTGTAACGAAAAACAAATAGTAGTACTTATATTAAAAATAAACTAACAATAATATACTACCCACTAGATTTTCCACAGATTACAACTTAGATATTTACAAACTAATGGTAAATGTAACTGTAGTCAGAGCAAAATTAGTTAGGATATGAACAAAAGAAACTTAAAATAACAAATCAAAACTCTTGTTTGTGTATTCTATACTACGGGTCTTATAAAAATTTGCTCGCATACGATCTACTGCTGATCCCTCAGAATTTTAGCTATATTACTTTTAAAAGTAATGTCGATATGATATCACTAAATCGTTTGTTGTAGGTACGTGTCGACTAAGCGGTGAAGTGGTACCCGCACACCAGCATTGGATTTACAGAAGCTGGTAGCGAACAGTCTTTAACTGTGTGTTTAATCGACTTCTAAAAAGAGGGGGTTATCAATTCGGATGTTTTTTTATTAGGTATTTTTAGGGTTCTACCTCAAAAGTAAAAAACGGAACTCTTATAGGATCACTCGTGTGTCTGTCTGTGTGTCCGTCTGTCACAGCCAATTTGCGCCGAACCCAATGGACCGATTACACATATGTATTTCTGTGACCCAAACACGAATGTGTAACGGAAATAAATGAATTTTGAATATGGGCGTCACTTTTGGGGGACAAATAAGAAAAAAAAGTTTTTCACACTGTACCGTGTGACATATCAAATGAAAGGGCTTATTGTGAGGACTTCAAATATATATTTTTTATAATTTTAAAATAAATTCTTTTAAAGATATTTAAGAAAGTAGATGAAAATTGACCTTTCCCCCTTATCTCCAAAACCACTGAGCCAATTTAAAAAGAATGGTTCTTCACTCATAGATTTCAGGAAAATCTATAAGAAGTCTATGGTCTTAAAATAACATGGTAAATCTCTCAATATTGTGCGTACAAACTTACATTTGCAGTTGGAATATATGTGAGGATTGGGAGAACATGTATTTCAACTGACTGCTACACTGCGTGTCGCGGGTTCGATTCCCGAACGGAACAAATATTTGTATGACCTACCAGTAGTTGTTCCGGGTCTGGCTGTTTGTGTATGTGAGTTTAAATGTTTGTAATCGCACCCACGAAACAGGAGAAATTCCTAGTGTGGGGCAACGTTTTTTATAAAAAAAAAAAAAAAAAAAAAACTATATTGTTAAGTTTGTATTTGGGATAAATTCATCCCAACTACGGAACCCTTCATTATGCGTAGTCCGACACCGACTTGGCCGGTTTTTTTTCTGTGTGTCAAGTAGCATTTTCTTCTCTTTATTAGTTTATATTTAGTTCAAGGTGATCTCTAGTGGCCCACACGTGGTTCATTCGCTATATTAAAGTGAACAAATCCACTTATACCTGTTTAAGGCATGTATAGGAGTGTAAAATTGGCCTATTAAGTAACTATTGGTGTTATAACAGGATAACATTACTGTTCTAGTCAGCTTTCATTTTAAAAGCTGTACCCTAATTGTGTTACTTATTTTTGTAAACAATTTTGCCTAATTTGTTTCATTTTGACAGTTTAACAACAGTCATAGCGTTATTTACGTTGTTGAGCAGATTTTTTTCCAACTTATGAAGCAATGGATTAGCAATCTGTTTCAAATCGAAACAGATTGTGTTGTATTACGCAATTAGGGTACTGAACAACAGCACTTTAAGAGGGGAAAAATAAGGCATTAGTTATTTAAAAGTCCACATGTACGGTGTTATATTGCTGGCACAAACACATGTGAACATTAATGCAGCCAAAAGTTGTTGTATATCACCTTTTGTGGAGCGTTATTCAGATTGTTGCTGTAAGCGGGTATAATGTCTGTAATTTTTATGGTGTACATAGTAAAGAATATTCTATCTATCTTCTATCTTACTAGAGCTCACGACATTATAATGGTACACATGTGACAGTTCAAAGAGTTCACAACATTAATTTGGTGTTACAATGGTTCACTGCAGCTGGAGAAAATGTCTACAATTTAGATCACCTTACTATTTCTAAATTAATTATGATTTTATCACATACTACGGAGTTTTCGTGATTAATTTTGTGGTTTATGTTCAAATACAGAGCCATAGACTGATTTTGATGCAGTAAAAATACAAATACGAAAAATTGCTTCGTTCGTCTCTGCATATTTAGAAAGATTTATTTGATAAAAAGGCATTATTCCTGAGGCGCGTGAAAATTTTAACTCTAAATATGTATATACTTTACAATAACACTACCCATAAAATTAATACAAAAGAATATAATAAATCTAAATAAATAAATCTTTAAATAATAATAATTTTTTCTTTAATATTCTTCTTTTTAATAATATTAATTAATAAATCTTCAGTCGATGAATATCGTCTAGTAGCGATACTATCTTCTCCCGCGAAAGTTTTCGAGAATGTCCTACATCAAGGAATTTACAAGCAAGTGAAGCAGTACATGTGCAATGAGCAGCATGGCTTTCGCGAAAAAAGATCCGTCAATACTAACTTACTCACACTAGTTAATTATATCTCTACTAGTCTTGATCGCAGACGCCAGGTAGACGTTCTTTATTTTGATTTCCAAAAGGCGTTCGACAGAGTCAACAATGACGTCTTGCTGTCAAAGGTCAGTGCGATAGGTGTTGCTCCAGGGCTTCTATGGCCTCTTGCAGATTATTTGCGGGACCGACAACAATTTACCAGATTAGGTTTGTACGAATCACTCCCATACCACACTCGCTCAGGTGCGAGTCAAGGTTCGGTAGTCGGGCCTCTTCTTTTCATTTTGATGATTAATGACCTCCCTGGTGAAGTTGCGAATGCCAGAGCCCTCTTATATGCTGATGACTCAAAACTACTTTATGAAATAAAACTTGAGCTCGATTGCCAAGCTCTGCAATCAGACATTGATTCAGTATTCAATAAGTGGAGTTTAGAAAATAAAATGGAATTTTATAAATCAAAATGCTACGTGATGTCTTTCGATCGAATGTGGCGCCCAGTCAACTATCTAAACAAACTGAATGGAGATGCAATTACAAGAACTGATTCCATGAAAAACCTGGGAATCATATTCGACCGTACCTAAGCTTACATTTCACGACATCACATCCACTGCGAATGAGTCCTTCAGGTGCCTTGGCTTTGTTTTAAGGAACTGTCGTGACTTCTATAATCCCCACGTTATCAAGCTTGTTTTTGGGGTATTGGTCTGTAGCAAACTTGAGTCTAGTGCATACGTATGGAATCCTTTTGAGAAACAGTATGCGTTACCTTTAGAAAAAGTTCAAAAATCATTCCTTAGATATCTTTACAAGCAGTCGTAGCAGAAAACACCGCTTACTAGCTGTGCCAACTTGCCGTACGTTGCACACTCCAATTCACCTATTCCTCGGAAATTAGGCGCTATTAACGCTCTCCTGAACTCAAACAGATCTTGAAATGTTTGCGAATGAATGGAAGATAATACTGTCGGAATGTTAGAATTTTGTGAGAAGAATGCATGACTGTGTTATATAATTATATGTTTAAGTAGTGTAATTGGCTTCGGCCGTTCTATTTAAAATAAACAAATAATAAATACAAGTAGCCAGTAATAATAAAATCACATTAAAAAGTTATATAGACCTCGCATGACACAACAGTAAATATTTATTACAAAATGTGGTACTCAAGTCATAATTTAAAGAAACCTACTAGTAGTTTTTAGGGTACATTTTGTGAACGGAAATTAATATAGAGGCTGTATAATTGTTCACCCTTTACTTCTTATAACTCTCTTGTCTGTATGAAGAACCACACGGAATCTTATATAGTGCCGTTGATCAGCTTTGAGGCCACTGTTCTCTCTTGAACTGTCATTTAAGTGCCACCATTCTGCTACTGTGTACCTTTTGTGAACTTAAGGCTGAATAATTTGTGCCCAATAAGGGCTGTATAGCGTGCTATAGAGCTCTTATGTAGCTTACTCAGACAGCTTGAAGAATGTGTACCATTAGTCAAAAGCTATAGAACCCCCAGTGCTACTTGGGAAGTTTGGGCATAAATCCGTCATTATAAACGGATTTGCAAAATCTTTTTTTGTTTGAAAGGTAATACATTCGAGGTGGTCCCATTGTGATCAGTACCCTAATTGCGTAACTCATTTTCATAAACAATTTCGCGAAATTTGTTTCATTTTGACATTTCAACAACATTCATTGCGTTATTTACGTTGTTGAACAGATTTTTTTTCCAACTTATGAAGCAATGGATTAGGAATCTGTTTCAAATCGAAACAAATTGTGATTGTGTTGTATTACGCAATTAGGGTATAGGTCAAGATCTGACGATAAAAACCTGGAGAAATCGAGGGAACTCTTCAAATGTTATAGGCACACTCATAGCCATTTGGGTATTTTTTATAGTAACTCGTGCAGTTGCTCTCGTAAAGCACCATTTGATGAAGTGGAACTGATGATGATGACCACAGATGACCACCAGAACTACTCAATAATAAGTATTTCACGGGTTGCGATACGATTACAGTTTTTTAATTATGGTTGCAAAGCAATTTATGCTCGTTATAAAGCATAATTATGGAGAAGTGGAGCTGATGGTGAAATACAGTCAGTGCTCTGCATAATCTGACCCCTCTTCCTCTATTATTCATAAGAGGGGTCATGAAATTCAGAGCACTGACCGTACCAGGAGAACTCCTCAGCGATTAACGTCCCTGCATCGGGAAAAGCAACATTATGTAAATGGTGATGAGCAGTTGACATTAGGCTATTGTAACTTAGATGAATTACAAACTAACCCACTAAACAGCGAGAAATAAAACCATTTTACAAAAAAAAAAAACAAACGACTTCCAAAAAAACACTAAAGTTTTATTTGAGCCAGTGGATAATTGTATTACTTAAGTAAAGTCCACAATTAGCTGCACGTCTTGTGCCTGCATCACGCCACACAAGAATGAACGTAAGTTTCAAAAACATTAGTATGTAGACCACGACACGCTGCTCCAATTTTACCGTGAATTTTAATATCCATATTTCATACAGAGAGAGAGAATATATTAAACGATTTAAATCTTCCGTTATTTAATTTTTAAGTGTTAACGTCCAACCATGTTCGCCTCGTTCTGAGGACCTAAAAATGCCACTGATGGCACTGATGGCGTGGCCATCTACTGGGTCCAACAGGTACATTCCATCGACTCAAAAAGAAGAAGCCGACCATGTTCGCACGAACTTTCCGTGAACTTAAATTGAACCCGAGGAAGTAATAAACCCTGCATGCATACCCTTACTGTATGCTCAAGAAACTAGAGCACACGGCTTAGATCGATTACAATTTCATACTACATCGACGATATTAGATTGCAAGGCACTTTGTATCGTGTCTAGTTTCAATTTTAGCTACAAAATTGTACAAAGTAGTGACTTGCAAAACGATATAACAAAATCGACAGCTGAAACTACATATAATTTAAATGTCTGTAGAACAAACGATTAATTATGCGTTTGCAATGTTTCATCAAATTCCAAGCATAAAATGAGTTGCGATATTTCCCGTGGCCCGTGCTTGTCTTGTCACCGTTACCTCACAGACTTGGAGTATGAAACAGGAGGAAGTCGCGACCCGGACTACGAACAATGGACCACCGAGACTGATCGGACGATCGCCTACTAGCCGCTAGCTGCGTTGTTGCAATGTTGTGACTTGAGTTGGCTAGACGTTTTCTGTGTGTACAATAACACTGTAAGTACCACAGAACAGATAAAATTTATCTATTTTAGCCGTGGTCGCATGCCTGTAAACCTACAAAATTATAATGGCATGCGACCACGGCTTTACCTTGACCATTTTTGTACCTATGTCTTGATTTCTGTCTGAAATATTTTCTTGTTTCATACTTTTTAGAGCGTGATTTTTCAGTAGGCGGGTTTTAGTTTTTGAACTTACTTTTTATAGATAATGAGTTGAGGAGGTATCTTCAACGAGGGAACAATTAAGTTAAAACCCTTTAATTTACGTAAATCCGGTGTTGGCTCACAGCGGGACTCAGTTGTCGGTGTTACAGCACAATTTAGCAGTTTCTGTAACTGTCATGCATATGATTGGCGCAACAATAGCCGCTAACTGCTCCAATAAATCACAGCTGTTGATTGCTCCACACTATCTCAACTGGATCAGTTTCGTGTCGTGTGTGTCGTGTTCAAGGTTCACGCTTTTCTCCTCGACAAGCTCAATTATAATCTTGGCGTTACTAGTGGGCAGTTAAATAGAACCATTTAAGTCACGTAGGTATAGTAGTTTTCTTTAATTTCTTTATACACAGTGCACAATTGGCAAAACGGCAATTACCGTTGTCAAAATAACAACATTTAGATTGTTGGGCCACAAAAGGCATTGGATTGATTGCGTGGAGCTGTGATGAGAATGTTAGAGAGATATTTCGTGTAGATAGATACATATACCTATGTAGATCCTTATCTGCGGCGCTACTTTGAGTTTTTCTGGTTTTACCTTTAAAACCAGAAAAACTCAAAGTAGCGCCGCCCGGTGACCGAAAATGAGCGGAAATCTATTGTCATGTCATATGATGAATGCGGAAGAAGTAAATCTTCTTCTTGTTCTTCTTTTCGTGTGGTTAGTGACTAAGAAGTAAATAAGGAAAGACCAAAGAAACGATAGATAGATTGTGTATACGATGATGGCTAGAAAGGGGGTAAATACTGAGGTGACGGCTGAAGAAGACATGCTGCACCGACGACAAAGAAATTGGAATAAGAGGATGATGATGATTTTTGTAATTTGTACATAATCTTCAAAGCATATAGATTGAATACCTTAAATAAAACTATTGCAAGTTAGTGCAGAGCAGGAGCAGCACATATTAATTAACAAGGTAGTGCACCGGGCGCACTTCGGCGACCCGTCCTCGTCGCCACTTCGGGCACTTCGCCAATTCGCGGTGCGCGCCAGTCACCAACTCACCACTGGCCTATTGCACGCGACATAACACCACGCTACCGACTCTACCGAGGAAACGATTCACTTGCACTGATAACACAATCAGTACTAATACATGAAGACAGTGCTAGCTAATAGCTGAACAGATTAATGGAAGCGGAATACGAAATGGAGAGGGTCGTGGCCTCGAGCCTTCTTTTATTTTACTATAAGTACTCAATACTCAATATGACTGAGGAGCTCGTGGCTAAGTACTCACAGCCGCTCGGGTCAATCTGTCAGGTTAAGCTACGCTTGCCGGGGTTGGTCCGTGGATGGGTGACCATTTCTACATACCGAGACTCCTCCGTGCTTCGGAAAGCACGTTAAGCTGTTGGTCCCGGCTTTCATTCGTGGATCTTTGATAGTCGTTACGGGTCGTCAGAAGCCCGAAAGTCTGACAACCAGTCTTACCAAGGGGTATCGTATTACCCTGTTACTGGGTTATGGAGGTCAGACAGGCAGTCGCTCCATGTAAAATACTGGTTTTCAGCTGCATCCGGTTAGACTGGAAGCTGACCCCAATATAGTTGGAAAAGGCTAGGCAGATTGACTTAATACTCAATATCTTTATTGCTTTACCATAATGTGTACTTAGGTATGTAGTAATTATATAATTTAGATCATTATGGACATTGTAGGGCACAGCAAAAAGAAGTAGTCCACTTAGAGCACCCGTCCGAATTAGCACCTGCGCGAATAACACCTCCATAGGTTTAGGTAGTTAAATAAAGGTAAAAAAAAAAACCACGTGACGAGACAGCTGTCAAGTAACCGACTAAACGTAATACCTGTCACTTCAGTAGTTATGCTACTTCACAGTTGAACTCTTCAATTTAGCAACGTTATATTTCGTTGACGTTTAGAAATTGGGCTCTTTACAATAGACAGATTACAAAATCTTATTAATCAGACAAACAAAAATGTGCTCAAGCAGTTATATCTACGAAAAGTAGTTGAAGAATAAACAATAAACTTTAACATACATTAATAAAAGAGGAAACTATGGTAAAACAATAAAATAAATTTAATTTGGTTTTGTTGTTTTTTTAACTAGAAAGTGTCATCTATAAAAACTAGTGATGCAACGAATACGAATACGAATATTCGTATTCGCCGAATAGTAGACATTTACCGAATATTCGTATTCGGCGAATACTAATACGAATATTTAAAAATGAATATGTTTGTACGCAAATCTAATTACTGGCAGACTTGGAAAACGCGCGTCGTCGGCACGTAAAAATACGACGTGTGCAAGGGCCTTAACCGCAACGACGACGCGACGGGGGACTCCCCGGCCATAGTTTATGCAGTGCCGCGGCCCGGGAGTTTTCCTATCATTACGAACCATGGACTGATTGATTCATTAATTCCTTTCATTTCATTTGTCAGTCAAAAGCACAAGTCAAGCAAGAGAGTATTGTTTTATTTATTTTCTGAGGTTGCTGCGAAGTGAAAGGAGTTGAAGTTGAATAGAAAATGTCTTCTCGTAAACGAGATCAAAGTGACATATGGAAACACTTTGATAAATTACCAAATAAGTAGTTATATGGTTTGTATTTCTTTTGTATAAACAAAAGGTAGGATAGTAAGTCTTAAGTAACTTAGACGAACCTTAGTAATAGCTGCGTCTATGTAGTACTAGACTATTAGTCTTTTATTACCATGGCGAGATATTCGTATTCGTATTCGTATTCGCCGAATAGTAGGTTTGATATTCGTATTCGTATTCGTATTCGTAAAAGTAGTATTCGTTGCATCACTAATAAAAACCCTTTTTACGATGTTTACCTGTTTACCTTTTTTTAACTACCTAAACCTATGGAGTATAGACTAGGTTAAAAATAAATTTTAAATTTATTTTTATTTTTTTGTCCACGAAGAGCACCTATGACTCAGCAGCCTACTGCTGGGATGTATTTGTTTTACAGGACGTTATTATCGATAAAAATCACTAGAATGCTTATTAATTACACATATGTACTTATGTACAACTACATACGAAATTTGTCTAGGCGACATATGATTTTGATGGATTCACCCAGAACCATTTATGTTGGCAGCTGCAGCCGCAGTCAATAGTGAAAAAGTTATTTCTAAAGAAATTAAAACCAACTAAATGGTAAAAAGAAACATCTGACAAGAAAGTTACTACCCACTTGAAAATGTGTCAAGAATGGCCCCGTAGTCGTAGTGGCCGGGCCGGGGAGGGGTGTGGGGAGGAGGGGTCGGTCAACGAACCACCCCTCGCCGCGCGCCGACTAAAACAACTACCCTTCTCTTGTTTGATCGGGCCTCGTTTGTACTGCGATTTCCTTTGTTTGACACACTTAACTAATGTATACTCGTTTAAATTAAAACTTAGATTTGTTGGAATTGTTCCAGAATTTAATATAGGGTAGCATTTCTAAGACTGATAACAAAATATAGACTTACGATTCATATAAATCCGGCAATCGTTAACCCCGATGTAGGAGAGGTCATTTGCAACCAAATGACCACTGATAACCCCTATGTCAACAATTTTCGAGTCATTTGACATTTTATATTTTTATTTCATACATTTTAAAATATAAAATGTCAACTTACTCGAGTGGTTTACTTGTATTTTGTCAAATTACTTGTACTTTCCTGAAAAGCTTTTTTGAGGTTCGAATGGTGAAATGCAAAATGCAACGATTGGAACGAAGGTTGTTTTTGACGTTCAAAAGTGCCTTTTTGTGCCTAATTGAAATAAATTATTTGACTTTGGTTGTAAGTGCCACTATCTACGAGAATGTCTTAACCTCAACTAATCGAAGAATTTTTCATTTCTAAGAGGTCGCAGGGGGCAAGTCCCTGCGACTTCTTAGAAACGAAAAATTCTAAATCGCGAAAACAACTATAATATTTTATACAGTCTTTCGCTACGGGACCTTCGCTTTCATAAAGAAGAAACTTGCATTGCAATCAGATACTTAATCCACGAGTTAAACTAGAATGTGATTGCGAAAGTATTCAGTGAGGTATCAGACGGCTCGAGTTTCGGCGAGCGTACGCTAAAGAATGGATGCAGACTGCCGAACGTGTTATTCCTGTTGATGTTGTGAAACATCAACAGGAATAACACTGACCATTATATTATTGTAAATAACACTGGCTATTATATTGTAAACCAAAAACAACAAGGCATCAAAATCTTAGCCTCTCCCAGGTTTGGGTTGACATTGGTGCCGATTCTCTTGTACACCGAACTAAACTAACTAAACTATCACTAAAATTCCTTACTTTTGACTATAAGAATCTCAAAGATATTCTGCAAAATAAATTCTCTAAATTTAAAAATAATTTTGACACATCTAAATCGAATTTGACAATCGCAACTCCACACGTGATAGGTACCTAACCACGTGAATCTTTTTAGAGCCTGAGGCGCGCAGGGGGGCAGCCTTGACGTGTTTTATATGGATTTTTTCACTTTTTGTATGGAAAATAAGAAAAAAAATTACCTACATGTAGAGTGTTAGGGGTTTAAGGGTTTTATATAGGGTGTCGAAATTTTCATTACTTTTGCGATTGGACACACCGTTTTCGAGATATAAGCAAAAGAAAAAAAATATTCAGTACTGTTTTTGCATCTGAAGTCGAGGTGTTGGTGTGAATTTAAAGTTCCAACCAATTTTATGCCACACGCTTTTAGTCGAAATTAAAAATAGTCAGATTTAGTTAGAAAATCTAAATTTTAGGTGAAAAACGTCAAATTCAGAATAGCAAAATTGCCATTTTCACTAAACTAATATCTCAGTACCATCTTAGTGCTGCCAAACTAAAATATAGTTAAGTTGTGTCATTTTAGTTTATTTCAAAATGGGAAATCGTCGTTTGACAGGATTAAACTAAATTTTGGTGATTTTTAGTCTAGTTTAGAGGCATTTGTGACAAGAGAATCGACACCAATGGTGCCGATTCCCTTGTTCACAAACTAAACTAAATTTAAGTTCAGTGCATCTTTTTCTTTCTATTTCATTAAGAAAAGGACAGAAGATAAATTTTAGTTTAGTCCTGTCAAATTAATCAGCGCTTGACGTAAATTGACGTAATTTTAGTCGGCAAGTTTTTAATCACGTCTAAACTTGTATGGAGAGTGACAGGCGCTGATTAATTTGACAGGACTAAACTAAAATTTATCCTCTGTCCTTTTCTTAATGAAATAGAAAGAAAAAGATGCACTGAACTTAAATTTAGTTTAGTTTGTGAACAAGGGAATCGGCACCAATGGCAATATAATAATAATATAATATTGGAGAATTTAGAAAGGAAATCTGAACCTCGCCGAAAAGATCGATATAGAGTTACCGATTTGAGAAGGGTCACATCCCTGATCTATCATAACAAAATATCCATGCAGTTCGTCACACGAGTTTTATTTATTTATATATTTATTATGGCATTCCAACGACTAGATCACAAAAACATTTACAGAGAGCATATCATATTAAAACTTACAAACTACAGCGAACTTGTCACTTGAAGGTGTGCACAGCAGTGACATAGTTTGTCTATTAATAATTAAAGTGATAATAGAAATAACAATAAGTTAATAATAAATTAATAATAATAAGATCAAATAAATCAATAAAAATACAATCAATTAATCAAATTAAGTTAAATAATTATAATAAGTGTTACAATAAAATGCAGATTAATAATAGGAATGATGGAATTAAACAAGTTTTGAGTAATAATGCGTTAGGCGGCATCAAACTGTTATTTTCCTAGTTTCCGCTCAATTACAAAAACCGGCCAAGTGCGAGTCAGACTCACACACGGAGAGTTCCGTACCACTGTACAATATTTAGCAAAATACGCCGAAAAAACACGTTTCTTGCATGACAATTCACTGCATTTTGAGGTGCTATTCTGCTCAACACGCCGAAGACCCGCATCAGATCTTCACCAAATTTTTTTTACATCTTTCAAATAAAAAAAAAAAACATCGAAATCGGATCTCATAATGCGGAGATATCCAGTAGCCCCCTTTTTGGAGGAAGTACCCCTCCAATCAAAAATCCTCGACGACAAAAAAAATCTGTATGCCAAGAAAAATACGAGCTGTAGAGGAGTATTAACAAACTGAGTAACTGACAGAGAAAACCGAATTTTGCCAGACTTGAAGCAGAGACGCTTCGCTCGCTCGGTCAATTACGGTTCAAGAGATATAGCCCGCTAACAGACAGACGGACAGCGGAGGCTTAGTAATAGGATTCCGTTTGGCACCCTTCGGGTACGGAACCCTAAAAAGCATTAAAATGAAATCGGCGCCAATAGTAAGTAACAGCTAATGAAATAACAGCACGTTAACGGTCCAAGTTGACGTACAATGGAGCAGTTATCCATAATGTGCCACCGCCACACCGCCGCCACACCGCCGCCACACCGCCGCCACGCTATCGCCACTTCGCCGCCACGTGCCCGCACGCTGTCCATTCATCAATGTTGTGTAGCGCTTGCGAAACAACGGCCCGGCCGGTACTGTTGTTATGGCTATCAACGTGCCAGTTGTACGAATATTGGAATAACTAAATTACTGTTCGACATTTAGAACAATAATGTCAATTGTTTCAAAATTATTGCAAAATGTGCAAAATTGTGAAAAACAATACTGCAATTATGGAGTGTGGGGTTTTATTCTGCACGGTATGGTATCTAGCGTTCCAGTAAAGTACGGTATACTAGTCTTGAGTCAGGTGCATGTGCATACCGCTAGCCTGTTTTAACAATTAACCATCAATCTCTTGCAATTCTTGCAAATACGCAGCTTACAGAGCTGTCTGAAGTCCGAGATAATAATTTCACGCAGCTGTGAATCACAATAATTATGATTTTGTTTTTCAATTCCCAACTCATCGGTGATTACGGTTATATTGTTGAATTTGAATAATAAGTAACTAAGTAGATGTAGAACTGTTATATCTACTGTTAGTAAGTTTGTATATTAGGGGCCTAGCCGCCTAGGGACTATGTGAGGACTACAGAATGCTTCGCAATGCAGACTTCGAAAACGACGAAAAAGGCAAGACAAGACAGTCTTGAGGTACTAATTGGTATATAGTAGACACGTGTCTCGAGACGTTTTCACCAAGTAAGTGATGTACAAACCTTGTGCATCGATGTCTGGCGCCAGCACGAGCAGCGCGAGGCACAGCTTGAGCGCGCGCATGCTGCCGCTACCGCTTAGGCCGCATGCCCGCGGCGCGCGCGCCACACCCTCGCACCACGGTCACTGCAACAACAGATATCTACACGTTACAAAATGCGGAGCTGCGAGGAGCCTCTTATCATCATAGTCTCTAGCCTTAATCCACCCACTGCTGCCTTTGGTGGTGTTGTGCACTTGTGTCCATTGGCAACAACGTTGTCCACCCATCTCTCCGCTTGACAAGGACGACCTACACTTCTACTTGCAGTCCTTGAACGCCATCCGTTTAAAACCTTACCTACTCCACATACTATCATCACCATGGCTGCTTGCATGGCTTGGCTTGATCTTTTACTTTGTTATACCATCTATGTAATACATATGGAATGCAATAAAGAATTGAGTATTAATGTAGTAAATTAACTGCTGAAAACGTGTTAGAGGTGGAACCGGACCGATTTATGAATATGAAGATTATAGGTAGGCCTACAGCGGATGAAGGCAGTCCGTGATTTTAATTCATGCTAATAAAATGAAAACAGTGTATATGTGCCTTATCTGTCTAAACAATAGATACAATGCTTAAGTTTGATGATTAGATGGGTGTTTGTTCATTTCAATCCAGTGTTAATTCTCTACTACTTAAGTAATTTTATATTAATCAGTGTGTAATGTTAAAACAAACAGAAAGAAGCAGAATGATAAGTAATCTGAAATTAACAAAGTCATTTTGACATAAACCTACCTGGCGACGATTGAGACAATGCACAATTACTGACAAGCGACAAGATCAAATACCTAGGTAATTTGTGGTGACTTTCGCGTTATGTCCAAGCTTAGGCGTGACAATACGTAGCCTTTCTAGCGACAACACACAGCACAAGCAACGGAATGGAAATATCCGCCTATTCGTTTACCTACCATATACAAAGAAAAGTGATGTCTCCCTCTCCTTCTATCAACTTCTTTCTTTTTTGTCATTATGTATTTCATCCTTCTTTAGAAAAAGACTGTCACTGACGGCTCTTCCAAACTTCCTCTGATAGTGTTAATCCTATATCGTTAGTGTTTTTGCCTACAATGAAGCCCTTACAACATCTGGCACGAACCTACATAAAATAAAATATTTATGTATACAGTTCGCAAGCCGAACCTCTCGGGGCTGAATTTAGAAAGCGGAAAAAACATCAGCATCAGCGCAGCAATCGCTGGCTCATTTCGCTTTCTTCAACCGTTGCCACATTTACATGTGCGCATTGTTTTGGACCGCTCTTATATACGGTTACGTATTACTAAAATCAAGTGTAGCATTCCTTTCGAGCACAGCTGAACAAATAATAAACATGATAATGCAACAATGGAGTTAACAAAACTAACTCTCTTTGATTACGACCAATCTTTTAAGTGTAATTCTGATGAATTAGGTGAAAGCCAGTGGAACAAAACTTTGATTTTCATCATGATTGATTAGGACGTGGTCTGAACCATAAAAGATTAGTATGATTTGGTAATCATCTCATAGACAGTGTATCAAGTAGAAACTAATTAGATTAGATACATCCGTAGAAAGAACAAAACAAAGATCAAAAGAAAAAGTTATTGGTTTACATCAATGTTAACTGTCAATTAGTGATGCTCGTTAACATCTTAAGGCGATGTAACATCGGATTGTCTCCAGAGCAATGTTGGAGAGCTGTTGAAACACGATAGCGACGTATTATCGAAGAGGCATAATAAGACATTATTCAATCTGTCGCTGGCACATGCGCAGCCATGGGAACTGGGAGCACGGGGTCATTGTCTGTTATGCTATCGTTTCGGGATCTGCTCAAGCTGTGTCACTGGGCTAACCGATAAGTAAGTGCAGCAGTTAACAGTATTGAATGCTGTTACTTCGTATTATGTCTCGGACGTAGCTCTATTTCTAGGCAATTTTTTAAAATTTCTATGAGTCTTCAACTAAAACTTCTAGACAAGCTGGTTACTGATTGCATTACTCCTAGCATGTTCAAAATGGCTAGCATGTCCATCGCAGTCAGAAGTGTGCACTCAATAATTATGGATGGTACTTCAAAACCTCTATTATATCGATGTCGTGGAATTACAATCAGGACGTCCTCTAACCACCGATCTTTGTGTAGGACAATTATGATTACCAAGTGATGTATGTCAAAGGTTCCGGGATCAAATTACGCGTAAAGTCGAGCACACACGAAGGATAATAAAACCTGTTGGCTTGGCACACATGAGTGCGCATGCGCAGGCGATCGGCGATCGAGTGCCGAGGGGCGTCACGGACTTACAACTTCATCAAGTGAACACCTTGAGCAGCAAAGGCACATCGAACACGAGTTTTTTATGGTCATATTATGACAAAACAGCAGAGCAAAATTATAGGACGATATATTTGAACTACCAATCAAAATGTACATAATATTAACTAAGTTCCTAACGTACAAGTTTGAGATTAGTAGATGGTGCTGAGTGAAGGGGTAGAGATTATAAACTACAAAGCTGGCCACCACTTTCAGGTTTGAGGCTAAACTAAGGAAAGAAGGAAGGTTTCATCTCATCGACTCTCGAAATCCTGAAAAAAAACCGAAACAAATGGAATTCTTGTTAAATATGGCCCAGTCTATCCCACTATAAGTAGTTTTAGAGGAAATTATTTTCAATTTACGACGTGGTGTATGAAATTAACATGGGCATGTCAGTTAATGTAACAGTGTTTCCGCGCGAGCTGCCAGACTGCGGCACGCGGCATCGATGCGCAACGCGGTCACCACAGCCTACAGATGATACTAGATTAACCTACTGTAACACCAGACGACACAGTACTATTATCATCTATTCTGTGACGGCACTCTTCTGTCAGGCAATGTTTTAGTCTGTATTGAGGCGAATCTGGAGCTTTGACCGCAACTACGTATAGTATCCCACTCTGTTTTTATTGAAGACGTAAGCGTGAATGTAAACAATAATGTTTCTGACAAAATACGATATTTTTGGATTTGTTGTTGCACACAATGCACATCAGTCATCTACATCTATGTGGTCGGACGAGAAACTGTAGTGCACCCGTGCACCGAATTTCGAATTTCATACAAACCCAAACAGGCATTCCAAACACACGTTTAGTTAAAACAGCCTTATAAAACGATACATCCATAAGAGTTTTAAAACAAGAAGTCACAAAAGGAAAAAGTTGGATTAACAGTTTAGTAGATAATAACAACAACATTACAACAGAACATTACAGCAGAGACAAAATCATGGAAGTCACAACCAAATTCTATAGATTATTTTATTCCAACAACTCACCGCCCTATATCAATACTGAATACAATCCTTCAGATTCCATTCTCCCAATAAACTGTCATTAAGTGTACAAAGTACTTACTACAATACGCTAAGATAGAAGACCTGGGGAAGATGGTATTACTACTGAAGCGCTCAAAATCAGCTCTACCACTTTGTTGCCCCACCTTGCGAAGCTGTTTAACACCATTTTTCAATCAGGAAAATTTCCAAAAACAATGTGCCATTTAAATAGTCCTTTGGCATAAAAGGCGAAAAAAGTGACACCGACAATTACCTTCCAATCAGCTTAAGAATGCGGCGACGCATGAATTGTCCATACAAACGTAATACATAAATCATTTGCAATTTGAGCATATTTCCACCATATTATGTTGATATTCGGACTGAGACAGTATTTATCTAGGCTCCTACGTCTTTTTATTTTCAAAAACTTACCTTTAAATGAAGTGTAAGCGAATTGCATTTCGTACATTTTTACAGCGTAAATGACATGTTTTTATATTGTTTTTTCTGTATTATAAACAACAATATTTGTAATATTGTTTCCGCAGAAGCATAGTTTATGTTATCAAGTTACAAATTATCGAAAAAAAAAATGGAAATACTATAATAAGTAAAAGGAAATACTAATAGTTTTCATTCATAATTTTTTGTATTACGGAACACATCCAAATTTATCATAAATTTTCGAAAGCTAGTAGTACTATCGCATCAAGCAATAATTGTCAATGTGTGCGTGGTAGTATTGCTCACTGTAGGTGTATATCGCTCCGACGGGCACTCACACTAGCGCAACGTGCTTCGAATTGAATTTTGCAAACATCTCGATTTGTAGTTGCGAGCCGTGTCGCCGGCCTCTTAACATCTCACATTTACAAAACATTTATTACGGTTTTACATAATCGCATAGACGGGCAACTGAACTCCGAAACTAATCACAAGCACTCTCGATGAGATATTTAGAACACTGGCAGTCTCATGGACGACCAAGGGCATTGAAGTCGGCAGCAGGATGTTGACAAACCTCCGATTTGCCGACGATATAGTCCTGTTTGCTTCCACAACTCTGGAACTACTGACTAATGCTTCAAGACTAAAGCACGACAAGCCTCAAGGTTGGATTCGCGATGAATCGGTCTAAAACAAAAGCTTTAACCAACAGCACTAAGCGTAGGGTCGAGGTAGGTGGGCAGGAAATATAGAGAGAGGTAGATGGTCGATGAATACATCATCTACTTGAGCCAGTTAGTTTCTTTCGAAAACAGGCTAGAAAAAGAAATAGATCGCTGCATTGAAAATGCCTGGAAAAGCTACTTGGCCACAAAGACGCAAATGAAGGGCGATCTACCGATTTCCCTGAAGCGAAACCTATCGATATTTTATGTGTATCTTGCCCGTCCTAACCTACGTGCTCAGCGAGTCGCAAAAGTTCCGCCTTGAGGTTTGCCAAAAAGCAATGGAGCACAGCATTATGGGCGTTAAACAAACAGACAGAATACGAATCACTACGCTGCGCTTCAAAATGGGGATCCTAGACGTAGGCAAAAAGGGTGCCAAGCTGAAATGGGATTGGGCGGGTCACGTCAGCTGCATGCCAAGTGACCGCTGGGCAATAGTCTCCATACGGTAGGTGCTTGAGGATAGACGGCGCCGAACCGGCCCAGGAAGAGGTGGCGAGACGACCTAGCCGCGTACCGCAAGGGTTGGACCTAGGGTTGCCAGATGGTCGGGATTCGTCTGGATTCTCCCGACATTTTAAATGATTTCCAGACTCCCGACCAAACTCAATATCTCCAGAAAAACAGCTTCTCGGAAAGTTCTATCCAAAATGATAATGATGAATAATAATCATGACAAATTCTTTGGTAGGTAATAGAAACAGAACCTTATTATGGAATGTTTTCGACAGTGAGAAAAACCCTTTTTTGCGTCGTAGCTGAACAGTTTTTAAAACGAGCTATTCGGAGCTATTCAATACTTGCAAGAACGCTATGATTTTTCTAAGAACTTTTTATATTAAAAAAAACTCGATGTATTGTCTCTAAAAGGTGCAACATTATTTACGAGTGAAGAGCTAACCGTTATGCCCAACGTACTTAGTACATAACATAAACATAACATCACGCCTTGTTTCCCCGAAGGGTTGGGCAGAGGTGTCCCTGTAGCAGGTACACCCACATTTCGCCAGTTATGTTTAACTCCCATGTAATAGGGGGCGAGCTTATTGCCATCAACCGGGCACAAATCCAGACTCCGGGCTGCTACTGAGAAATTCCAGATAGAAAAACCCAATAACACTTTGCCCGACCCGGGAATCGAACCCAGGACCTCATGCTCAGCAGTAGCGCTTGCGACCACTAGATCAACGAGGCAGTCATACTTAATAGTTAAACGATATTGACCAAGATGCCTTATAAACAGATTACTGTTGTCTATATCAACATCTTCCAACAGCCTAGGACATGTCGAATGACAAAATTTGGGCATATTTAAAAAAAAATGCAAACAAAATGAAAGAATGAACAAATAAAAAAACAAAAAAATAATTTGTGTTGTTAATTCCTGTAAGCAATGCTAACTGTAAAAGGGTGTTTAGTTTGCTAAATAATTTATATATTAAAGAGAGAAATCATATGGCCTTTGATTTAATAAAAGTTGGGTTATTATTTAGACTGAACTTTGAAGTATATTGCTTTAATTTTAAATCTTTCCTTAATAGGTACTCCTAAAGGATCCAAATTGGTGGACTCAGTAAAGTCCATTGCCAACATGTGGCAAACTAAAAATTAAGTGTAGATACTTAAATTAGTTATGTGTCAACAATTTGTCTTTGTCTTTTTGTAACCTAGTAAATAATAAATCCCGACGGCAATCCCAAAATCCCGACATTTTCAAGTTTTGTCCAGATATTTTGGTCTTCCGATCTGGCAACCCTAGTTGGACCGAGGTGGCTCTAGAAAAGGATGTCTGAAAGGACTTCAGGGAAGCCTTTACTCAGCAGTGGGAACGTGTAGCCTAACATAAAAATAAAAAATACAAGCCCAAGTTGTTTGTTCTCGTGAGGATATTACAGCGTTAGTTTGGTGTGCGTTGTGTTTTTTGTTTTGTTCATTAGTTTCATCTCTAAAACGACATCGAAAAGAGGTATTTAGGTAAACTACTCCCCGTACTGTTCCCCGTCATAAATAATTCAGTGTAACTGATCATGACGTGTTTAGAGATGCGCATGTATGGCGCGTGCTGGAACTGGGCCTGCCCGTTGTTCGGCGCCGGCGGCGGCGCAGCGTCACGGTGCCGCAGCTTTTTACTACTACCACAGCTACTACACTACCCACTACAACCAGGCAGCGACAATTCTGTGTTTGATACGCGTTAAGAGCTTCAGGCGCTGTATAGCTTACAGTAGGTACCTCCTATTGTCTGCTAACCATTGATATACTTAATTATATTAATCAATGATGCTAACATAAGATAAGTAAATTAGGTAGCAGTAGGAACCTACACTATAATGAACTCATTTTCGTTAAAGCAGTTCTTCGAACCTACATCCGTACAGTCTACGACATAGCTTGTATCCAGTAAAGACAGATTGACTGAGTATTTGTAGACTTGGAATACCTATGTGGTGGTATTACGATGAAGTTAGTCGGCAGTTAGTAGTTAGATGAAGTGGTTAATTGTTAGTCGGCAGGCAGCCCAAATAATGGGAATGTCATTACTTCATTAGGTACACAGTGTCATAATTTCAAGATGACTGGAAGCAGCCGACATGATAACTACCTAATTATAGGTAGGTAGTAGGTATTCCTTGTTATGGAAAAATCCTATCAAGAACTACGACTGGCCAGCAGGAATAACAATGCAAGCAATAATAATTCCTACTTTGGTCATCATTAAAATAATAATGATACTATCAACGGTGGCAAGGTGCGAGCATACCAGCTACTGCATAGCGATATATGTATTGCGGAAGCTCGGATGCGCTGCGCCCGCGCTCCCCGTCGCCACTCTACCGTGTCTCTCCTGTGGAAGCCGTAACGAACTCGCGTCGAACCCTTGGAAGTTCGAACACATTAACACTGTTACCTTTATCTCGTTAATAAATCTAATCCACTTGCAGACACATTAGCTAGTTCCGCTGCAGGCCGCAGTGTTGCGTCTTCACACACAATAGCTCTTGTTTGCAATATACCCATTCTGCTGTCACATCGTAGGTAAATATACAGGCATATGATTTTACTGAACCAGAAATATATTATTAAAATTAGTGTACGGTGTGATTCTTCATAATGTGCACATATCGAAATGAGGGAATCTATGTTTAATTTTAATCAAAGGAATTGTTTTTATTCCTTTGTATAAAAAAAAAATCTCTTTGGCATCTTATTTATAAATTTTACAATTATTGTAAAAACTTATGAAAAATACAGATTTTTGCTAAAAAAACATGTTTATTTTCAATTGAGGGTAGTTCTTTTTCTTAATTTTCATTTTATGTGGACGCCTTATTACTTCCAATCATTATGGAGTTTGTTTCATCGCGATAGATGATTTAGTTTAAAAGTTACATAGTTTTGTTACAATTTTTTACAAAGAAAGAAGAAAAAGAAGAAAAACACACACACAAGAAAAACAGAAGAAGACAACACACACACAAGAAGAAACACACTGTAGAAGAACAACCAAGAAGAACAAGAAACACACTGTGTATCTAATGAACTGAACCGCTGAGGTTGGCTGCGGAGGCAATACCTACATCGGTGAATTCAAAAAATTATTTTGACTGTACCATGAGTAATATTTTATTTAGCAATGCTAATAAATAGTATTTACCTACCCGCTCCTTGAAAACAGAAAAGTTTTCCGAATTCAAATTAGGGAACTTATTCAAGAAACGATGAGTCACTTTCTTAATTTCACTTCAAGGGATCGATTCGCAGCATGAACCAGTAATGCACTATCACAGAGTTCCTTTTTCAAAATTGATTGTACACATCGAGAACGCAAGAGGTTGCGTTACGCGTGAGATCGCAGGTCGTTGGCGTGTTTGCGCGGGTGACGCCGCCGGTGAGCCTGTCAGTAGACTGGTGGGTGGACTGGGGCCCACGCTGCGGCCCGCGGCGCCGGCGGCCAGCGAGGGCGCACGTCGCCGCGTCGTGGGGGTGGGGACCCGCCACGGCCCGATGCCCTCGCGGACTTGCTGTGTCTAAGTGCGCAACCTACGCAACACCGTGTCTTTTCTAGGAGTTCCAATACTAGAATATTATAAATTATTAACTAACTTTTGCCCGCGTCTTCGTCTGCGTGAACTTCAAAATTAAGTCCCCAGAGAAGTGAAAAATGCAGATAGAGCATACTTTTAATACCTACTTATTTCCGTAATAGATACATTATTTTCATTCATGTAACCCTATTGGTTTCCAAGGCGCACGCCAATACCTAAAGCTCCCAGTCGGTATGACGGAACCCTTACAGGAATATAGGATCACTCGTGTGTCTGTCTGTTTGTCCGTCAGTCACAATCAATTTGCTCCGAATCTAATGGACCGATTAAGTTGAAAGGTAGTTGACATCTATGTATTTCTATGACCCAAACACGCACGTGTAACATAAATAAATAAATTTTGAATATGGAGGTCACTTTTGGGGGGCAAATAAGGAAATAAAAAAAAAGTTTTACAAACTATACTGTGTGACATATCAAATGAAAGGGCTTGTTGCGAGGATCTCAAATATATTTTATTTATAATTTTAAAATAAATACATTTAAAGATATTTAAGAAAATAGATGAAAATTGACCATTCCCCCTTATCTCTGAAACTAATAAGCCTAAAATTTTGAATAAAATACAGAGAATGGTTCTTTACCCATTGATTACAGGAAAACCTATAAGAAGTCTATGGTCTTAAAACAACATGGTAAATCTCTCAATATTGTGCGTACAATCTTACATTTGCAGTTGGAATGTATGGGAGAACATATTTTTCAACTAGGTACAATGTTAAGTTTGTACTTTTTAAGATAAATTTATCCTACTAATTGTGCGTGGTCCAACACGCACTTGGCAGGTTTTATTTCCGACATTTTCAACAATCATCGTCATATTTCAGACAATTTACACAAAACCCTAACGAATTAAGTATACACCGAAACCTTCCTCATGAATCACTCCGTCCATTGGTTAAAACCATATAAAAATCCGTTCAGAAGTTTCTGAGTTTAGGTACCTATCCCGTTCACATTCAGAGTTTCAGACAGACAGACGCGGCGGGGGACTAGGGGGACTTTGTTTTATAATAATGTACATTATAGGTAGTGATAGTGATGTAGTGATACCTATACTCCGTTTGAAATAAGATTCTAATCTTATTTCAAACGGAGTATAGGTTTGTTTAAATGTCTACATTTAAACAAACCTTTTTTACAGTCCGTTCAACCGATTTTGACTTCTATTGCGTAGGCATAAGGATGGCATTAAAAGAAAAAAAAGTGGTTACAAACCAACTGTTTACTGCAGCTGCCATTTGTCATGCTGCCAACGCAATAGAAGTCAAAATCGGTTGAACGGACTGTAAAAAAGGTTTAGTTAAATGTCTAATCTTATTTCAAATGAAGTATAGTGATGTAGGTAGTGATATCATGTGATTGGTTGGGTAGTAGCAGATAGCACACAGCACACTGTTTATTCTAGCGAGATAGCAATACCTACTAGCTTAACAGATAACAGTACCTACCTACCTAAAGGTAAATAAGAAACACTAACGCAATGACTGCGATCCGGGAAGTCCTAGGTGTTTTAACTGATAAATGATGTGAAATCTCAGGAATTAATTTTAAAGTTTTTTACTTTAAAATTCATTCTTGAGATTTCACATTTTGGCGCTTTAGTCATTTTACCTTTCCACTGTCGATATTTATTTTGTAAATAGATAAATGGACCGACATGTGCACTTTTTTGATTTCACGAAAATATTTATTTTTTCTTTTACGTAATATTATCAGCATAAAGTAGGTAGGTAGGTACACTGACTGCCTCATTGGTCGCAAGACTATCGTCACGTCAATGCCATTGCGGTGTTCTGGTTCGAGTCCAAGTCTTGATGAGTTTTTCCATCAGTCGTAATATTCTCAGTAGATAGGTAGCAACTTAGAGGTTGGATTTATTCCTGGTTTAGCATTAAGCTCGCCCCTTAAACCCTGATAAAATAACTGGCAACTCAACTTACGAGTTTGGATTTATTCCTGCAGCCTAATTGCGTAACTTATTTTCGTAAACAATTTCGCGAAATTTGTTTCATTTTGACATTTCAACAACATTCACTGCGTTATTTACGTTGTTGAACAGATTTTTTTTTCCAACTTATGAAGCAAAGGATTAGAAATCTGTTTCAAATCGAAACAAATTGTGGTTGTGTTGTATTACGCAATTAGGGTACAGGTTTAGCATTAAGCTCGCCCCTTAAACCCTGATAAAATAACTGGCAACTGTATGTCCATTTACGTCACCTACCTACGAAACACATCAGCATCACACAAACACACGTCACCTACCTTATGGTCACAGAACGTGGTGGTACTTACATAAATATACACCTCTCCTCTCTCTGCATACCTTTTCGGAGAATATAATTTGATCGAATTATTGATTTCGGAAATATACAGAAATATGTTTCCGTATTTGTAAGACGGTACGGGTATTTTTTTTTTTACTTAGGAATATTATCGTGGTTTCTTCTTCACGTCTGTGCTTCTTTAGCTCTTTTATATTATTAAGAGTTTGCCTTTTACTGCGTAGATAGAAATATGTGATCTTAATTTCCCGTGAATGTCATCCAGCTGTCAAATAGTAATGTCAACGTCAAAATTGTCAGAATTGTTAACGGGAAAATAAACACAGCTTTGCTTGAAAATGTCATTCGCCTTGTCTGCATTTTGTTTTTCTTTTGTAAAAAATAATAATTGGCTGTGATGTCGAATAAATTGATCATTGTTCCATTTCACTAATTTTATTTAGTTTTACTTCATGTTTACATAGTTGAAAATCACCGGGGGTCGAATTTGGACGTGTTATAGAAATGGCCGAAACGAGTACAATGAACTCCGATAATAAAGTGGAGCAGATCGAGAAAAAGGATGACATGGAGGGCATCAAGACGGAGGTGGAAGTGCTGGTGAAGCACGAGCAGCTGGAGTGCGTGGCATGTACGACGCGCAGCCTAGGGTGCGTGGATATCTACTGCACCACGACGCGCGCGTCTGGCGCCAAGCTCAGCACCTTCCTGCACAAGTTCACGCAGATGGACCTGGCTGGCCACACTGCCTGCAAGTTCATGTGCAAGAGCTGCTACGACCTTATCAACGTGCTCGAGCAAGCTGAGATAGAGTACATCAAGTTGAAGGAGACTTTTGAAGCCATCCTCAGCAAGAACCCTCTGTTTGATTCTCAATCTGTCCAGCCCATCCGGTTGTCAGACGTGAAGGCAGAGTTTGATGATGATGATGACGACTATGTGTGTGACAATGTAGATGATGACGACTCAGATGACGAACCACTGGCCACTCAGAGTAAACGAAAGCGATACAAAGTTGAAAAGAAAAAGAAAAAAATATCCACAAACAAACGTAAAGTGAGAAGTAAAACTAACAGTGACAGGTAATTGGTATCATTGTACAGTAATGTTGTGTTAATATATTGCACCTTTAAAGTTAATTCAAAATAAGAGCCTCTTCTGCCTAGCCTTTTCCCAACTATGTTGGGGTCATCTTCCAGTCTAACCAGATGCAGCTAAATACTTTAATTTTACATGGAGGGACTCCCTATCTGACCTCCACAATCTAGTTACTAGGTAACACAATACCCCTTGGTAAGACTGGTTGTCAGACTTTTGGGCTTCCAACTACCCGTAACGACTTGTCAAATATCTATTAATGTCAGCTGGGACCAACAGCTTAATGTACTTTCCGAGGCACAGAGGGGTTTTGGTGTGTAAAGATGGTCACCTATCTGCGGACCAACTGCGCCAAGTATAGCTGATTGATCGACTTGTGCTGCTGTTATTATTTAGCTACAAGCCTAAAATAAGAGCCTCTTGATGTTTTAAAAGCAAGTTCAGAGGTTATTGAGCTGACACAAAAGTTGTAGACAGGTATTTACTGGAGGGACTGTATTGGACAAGAGATAAATAAAACTTTATTCATATAAAAAAAGGTAAAACACTAAACACAAATTTGCTTAAATCTACAAAAAAAAATAATTATGTTATGTACCTGAACTAGGCCGTCCTGTGTTTCAGGCGAGGCAAGGTATAATAATATTAATCACATTAATTATAAAAATCTAGTCATCTAATAGGTATGTAAAAAGATGTAATAGTACAATAAATCCTACTTGCTAAAATCTTAGTAACTATCCTTACTTAGCTAAACTTAATTAGTGCAATTTTTATTTATTTAAGTACAACTAATAGTTTCTCTATATCTTCATAGGACATACTTTGAAGAGCTTCCTTGAGAGTTCTTTTACAATTATTATAATTTAGAGAATAAACTTCAGCTCTCGCATTTAGTCTGTTATATAGTAATGGTCCTAGGTAGACAAAACATTTGGCTGCGAAGGCATGTTTTGTACTTTTTGTAGGGCAAACTATGTCTTTCCGTCTCTTTTTTAGTAAATTCAGTGCTATATGGGAGGGCTGCGTCTTGTTTTAATACGATGCTCATTATGAATAACTGTCCAGTTGTTGGTACTTCACAGGATTTATAGAGTAGGTTAGTGGGAAAAAGGAAAGGGCGGCAAGCAGACACCTTAAGAATTGCTCTTTGAGCTCTTTCAATCGGTAGTAGCAAACTTTTACCTGCTCCACCCCAAGACGTAATGCAGTAAGTCAAAATTGACTGACAGAGGGCAAAATAAACTCGCCTAATTAATTTCGAGTCTGCAATATAACGTAGTTTTTTTAAAACGAATATTAGCTTACGCATTCTATTATTTAATATATATATATTATAGTCGGCACCAGGTACCTACATTCATTTAATAAAACTTTAATCTACATAAGTATCTGTAATACAATAAACACAATAGGAATAAACTTAAATAAACTGAAACAATGTCATAATTAGGTAGGTATGTCAAAAAATTACATTAAATTATTCAGTACATAAGTCAGTATCATTAAGAAAGTTGTTCACAGAATAATAGCATTTTACAATTAATAATGATGTCAGTTTGTTTTTAAAGTTAATAAGTTCTTAAAATTATTAGTGAGTGTGCCAAACAGGAAAAATATCCTGTTAGTCACACTGGTGTTACAATCTGGTGTGACTATGAGTCTCCACCCCTATCACTCATTATAAAACAAAGTTTTATGTGATTGTTTTAGTTGGAAATGTGAGGAGTGCGGAGCAAAGGGTACCACAGGGGGTGACATTGGCCTGACGGCTCACAAGCTGGCTGTGCACACCATGGACGACCCATCTGCCTTGCTGCCAGAGATCAAGATTGAGAACTCTGCTGAAGGGTATGTACACATCTGTATTATTAACTTTTAGATGTGTGGTCAACTGTGTTCAGTAGACGTTATATGATACTAAAATCAGGTGGGAGTACAATAAGTCTAACAACTCACTAATTTTGGCAGATGAGAAACTGATCTTAATCTCTATATTATATTCACTATCATGTTTGCAAACTTAGTTAAAATTAATCAGCTGATACAAAATAACATTGTCAATATTCATTAGTTATGTAGTACTTATCTATTTTAATCTTTCACTGTGTATCTTGTTTTCAGATCACAAAGTCCCCTATACAACAATGGCTTCGGTAACTGTTTAAAAGTTGAGATAGATAACTATGATGAAGACGATGACAGTTTGGGTGTTGACGACCTTAGTAATGACATGCAAACTATCAAGAAAAAAATTGGCAGACCGCTAAAGAGTAAGATGATACCGGCACAGCCCAGGAAGAAGAAGACCAAAGTCGTGCATCAGTGTGACCAGTGCGATGCTAAATATACATCTTTATGTGAGTGGTAACTTTACCGTACGCAAAATACGCGCATTGACGTGGAGTTGCATACACCAGCCCGTATTTATTACCTGAGTGGTAACTTTTGTCTGGATAAATTGATCCTTTCATAAGGGATTAATACTCTGTAAAAATAGTTTCTATTAGGGTTAGTCCATTAAATTAAATGCTATACAATATTATCTCTTACTAGCTTTCGCTCGCGGCTTCGCCCGCGTGTATGTCGGAAATTATCCCACGGGAACGTACTTCCGGGATAAAAAGAATCCTATTTGTTAATCCAGGCATGGAGTCTCAACTCGAACAAATTATAATTAATTTTGTAAAAAAAATCATAGATGGCAGCATAGTTAACAATGATGAAATTAACAATCGCTAAAAAGCGATAAACGGCAGATTTTGGCATAAGTAAGATTATCAAAAATCAAAACTTCCTTGTTTAATGCTGATTTATAAAATTAAACTCATAAATCATGTATTTTCAACAAAAAAGGTAAATTAAACCTTTTACTTCAATTCGAACTCAGAATGATAAAGTTAATCATTTTGTTCAGAGCTCTGTGCAATAGATGGCGTTTTACTCAATTTCTCATCACATGATCTGTCGTTATTATTATACGTTTAGTAGGAAAATCAAACAATTTTTGAAGTGAAAACTTCTTTAGGCGCATTGGGCATATTTGAGATGGGAAAAACAATTGAACTCGCGACACCGTTACCGACATCTCATTTTTTGTAAACGCGATTCTGCTCTTTATTTATATTTTGTTACGGGTCAAAGTTCTATGCAAGTATTTTTACTTTAAAGGTGTTGGTTTTTTTTTTTAAACGCTATTGTGATCTTTATCTAAATTAGATTACGGACCAATGTTCTATACAAGTATTTTTATTCCACCAAGATCTTTTTCAAGTTTTCACTTCTGTCGGCACTCTCGGAGTGCCACCGTTTTTTTTTTAATAATCTATTACCAACATAGATTACATAGTAGACATATAATAACTCAAAGAAATCTATTACTTAACATGTTTTTGGCAAGTACCTACCTATTTAATGATATTATTTTCATTTTACTGATACCTTTCTAAAACTTTCTATAAAAACCGGCCAAGTGCGAGTCGGACTCGCGCACGAAGGGTTCCGTACCATTATCTATAAAAACGGCAAAAAATTAGGTTTGTTGTATAGCCCCTTAAATATTTATTTTATTCTGTTTTTTTAGTATTTGTTGTTATAGGTGCAACAGAAATACATCATCTGTGAAAATTTTAACCTGAGATACAGCCTGGTGACAGACAGACAGACAGACAGATAGACGGACGGACAGCGGAGTTTTAGTAATAGGGTCCCGTTTTATCCTTTGGGTACGGAACCCTAAAAAGGATTGCACGAAACGTTTTCAAAGTAGATAGGTAGCCAATGGTGACGATTCGCTTGTCACAAGTGCCTATAAAATAGACTAAAAATCACCAAAATTTAGTTTATTCCTGTCAAACGACGATTTCCCATTCTGAAATAGATACAACTTAACTTTAGATATTTTAGTTTGACAGCACTAAGGTGCACTGAGATATTATTTTAGTGAAAATGGCAATTATGCTATTCTGAATTTGTTTTTCACCTAAAATTTTGAATGTCTAACTAAATTTGACTATTTTTAACTACGACTAAAAAGGTGTGGAATAAAATTAATTTTCATGAACTAAAATAAATTCACACCAACACCTCGACTTCAGGTACAAAAACAGTACTGTATCTTTTTTCTGTTCTTTTGCTTATATCTCAAAAATGGTGTGTCCTATCGCAAAAATAATGAAAATTTCAACCCCTTTTAGAAAACCAATAAACCCTATAAACTCAACATTTTGGTAATATTTTTTTTATATTTTCCATACAAAAAGTGAAAAATTCCATAGAAAACACGTCGAGGCTGGCCCGACTGCGCGCCTGTGCCTGTGGCTCTAAAAAAAATCATGGGGTAGGACAAACAAGTACCACGTGGAGTCGCGATTGTCAAATTCGATTTTGGTTGTGTCTAAATTAATTTTAAATTTATAGATTTTTTGCGGTTTTCTAATTCTCTCAATTTTTGTGATAGTTTAGTTCGGTGTACAAGAGAATCGGCACCATTAAGGGGGAAGCGTAGCCTGACGCTTCCCCTTAATGGTGCCGACTCTCTTGTTTGCCCGCGAAATTCAAATTTTCTTACGTTTTTTGTATTTTGCAGGTCAGTGTTAGGTTTTATGTTGATTAAAATATGATTGAGTTTGAGTTTGATTCGCGGCCGTAACAAATATGGCTTTATTCAATTATAATCATCACAATCAGCAATACAACTGCATAAGTTAGCAAAGGTGTCAAATGTCATGATTTCATGAAATCATGACATTTGACACCTTTGATGACATTTTACCACCATTTGACACCATGACATTTTAACCTGAACCTTTGTATTGTCCCCTGCCAGCTAAATGGATGGTTTATTTGAAAAAAAATCCTAGCAGTAGTATTTATAATGAAATTAAAAGGAAAACTATCACAGCTAAGTAGGCTCTATAAGTTAACGAGTAATAATCAACCAACTTAAATTTACGGTTGCAAAAACATGTTCTCCAATACATTCCGTATGAGAGAACATGTTTTTCAACTGCAAAGTTAAGTTTGTTCTTGGGATAAATTCATCCCAACTACGGAACCCTTCATTGTGCGTGGTTCGACACGCACTTGGCCGGTTTTTATTTGATGTTTCTAAAAACATTTAGCCGACGTTCGCATGGACGTAATAAAATCGCGGCGAAATTTTATTGCGCACTGGATTTTCAACTCTTGGTGTTAAGCCGATCGTTGAGAATCCAACGCGTTGAGACGCATTCTCGTCCCAGCGCGTTGAAAAAACACACGTTGGATTTTCAACTCTCGGCGCTAAGCAGAGCGTTGAAATTCCAGTGCGAGATAAAATATCGCCGCTATTTTATTACGTCCGTGCGTACGTCGGCTTTCTGTCAAAATGAGTTCGGACGAAAAAGGCGTGATTTCAGTTTTAGGGTTTTAGAAATACTAGATTTAGTAACGAGGAGAAGAAAATCTAGATTTAAGCATTGAAATGCTAAAAAACACTGAGACATTCGTTGCAGTTTGAAAATTGCTAGCTCACTCACACAAATGAAACTATTCCGCCAACTCGAGATATTTTTTTGTTGTTGTATTATTATTACGTTATTATTACACTTATCCTTGAACGCATCGTGCGATGTAGAGAATCTTAATTATCTACGTCGACTCCTAGATGGCGTTGTAAAAGTCGCTTATGCTGCCATCTGTTAATAAAATGGAGGAAAAAAAACAGCCAGATTTAGGGAGGTGTCATTTCTTTGTATGGGATTGGGTATCTGTACGTAGTATTATATTATCTGTGATCCAGGTTATACACTATCTGTGTGCCAAATTTCGGTCAGTGGGTCGTCTTAGGGGCGATCTATATATACTTAATAATTAAAGTTTCAAATTTAAAAAATTAGTATTTGTTAATAGATTAAACGTAGGACAGTTACAGTTTGTTCAAACTGTGACATTTTTCTGAACTAAAAGTCAAAGTGGAGTTTACACATACATAATCAACCTTAATTATCAAACCATTTAAATGGATAAGGATTAATATCATGATAATAATATCAGCACTATTCGATTCCACCCGTATTTGAACTTAATAATTTAAACAAAAACTGTTATTGTGGCTTAACTATAATAGGCATATACCATCGCGTACTTTTTTGTGAGCAGTCATTAGTACTAATAATAATTATATAGAACACTATTTTATATATCGTCAAAAGTTTTCGCAACGCATGCAAAGTGTACTTTAAAAGTAAGTAAGTACTTTCTTTTAAAGGCAACATTTTGATACCTTAGGTTGATTGTTCCATTTTAGGTAGGGATCACAATTTCTTTTTTTAGATATGTCATTAGAAAGCTACATCTTTACCGAGTAACATAGCCTATGTTACTCAGTAAAGAAAGTAAGTAACGTAAGAAATAATTTTTAAAAGACCGAGTAGTTTTTGAGTTAAATCGTAACAATCAAACAAAAATCAAATCTTTCCTCTTTATAATATTAGTTTAGATATATCGCACCCTTAGTAATATAAGGGCACAACTCGAAATACTGAGTTTTTGTGTTAGATGGGCTCAATATCAACTGTTCTATCACTTGGCTTTCACAGAAAGAGATAAAAGACAATATTAAAGCGAATACTGTAATTGTGTCTCTTTCACACCACCCTCTCTGTGGTAGAATAGTTGATATTGAGCCCATCTAACACAAAAACTCAAAACTTCAATATCGAGTAGTGCCCTTATATTACTAAGGGTGCGATATATATGTCACCGTAAGATTGTGAGAACCGTTAGTTTATAATCTGTCGGAATTATTTCCGTTAGATTATAAACTGTAGAAAAATTGTGAACTGGGTGAAATGGGTTAGGTTAGAACTGTGACCAACCGCGCGCAAGCCGAGCGAGCGAAGCGAGCGGTGCCGCGATAGCGGCCGGCGAGCATAGCAGCCGGCGAGCGCTACTTCCAAGTTGCTCGCAGCCAGGTAGGCTATTTAATATTAGCGCAAGGTGCGTTACGTCGCAAGCAAGTTTGATACCAGTTCACAATTTGTCGGTTTCCTATGGAAAGATTATAAACTAGCGAAAAATAATGCGTTAAATTGTAAATGGTTCGTCGCAGTTCACAATTTTTCGACAGTTTATAATTTAACGGAAATAATATCGATAGATTATAAACTAACGAAGTTCATAATTATACGGTGACATATATAATTATATCTTGAATTATTGGAGGGTTAAAAAGTATCAAATGGCCGATTGCCGTACCTTTATGTCATAGCAGTAAGGGTGGTTTTCGTAGTTACCACTATTGGTTTATTTAGATGATAGCTATACATCAATTGACGTGGCAATGTTGCAGCGCGCTTGGAGCAGCACAAACAGAAGCACGACGGCTCCAAGCCGCCCTACATCTGCGAGGTGTGCGGCGCGCACTACAAGCACAAGCGAGCTTGCGACATACACATCGCGCTACATAAAGGTAACTTATTTTTTCACTAGCATTACTGGCTTTAATGTTATTATGTTGCCATAAAAAAAACAAATGCAATTGATTTAAATTACCTAATGTTAGAAGTAGCGAATGTGACATCATATTGAATGGAGAAAACTGGTATTTATTAATCAAACGGTTTTCCTAGGAATCACGCTAGACGAGAAATTACAATGGGGACCTCATATAACATCTCTTGCGGGGCGACTAAGCTCGGCCGCTTATGCTGTTAGAAAGATAAGACAGTTGTAGACACTACGCGTTTGGTCTATTTTGGCTACTTCTACAGCATTATGTCATATGGCATTTTACTGTGGGGTCGGGCTGCTGACATTGAATCCATCTTTATTTTGTAAAAGAGAGCTGTCAGAGCCATTTATAATCTACGTCGCGAGTAGATTATAAATGGCTCTGACAGCTCTCTTTTACAATCGTCGGGAATCTCTCAGGGAACTATTTAAAAAGATTAATATTATGACTGTACCATACCATACCGTTTTTACACTGGAGAAGCCTTACGAACACTTCCCCCTCTCGAGACGCGCGGTTTTCATTCAGTGCTCCGTGAAAATGCCTGGTTGTGCTGTTAAAACTTGTAAAACTCGTTCAAATACATCAAACTTAAATAAAGACTGAATAACCTTCCATATGTAAGTTTTTAAGCTATTGCATAGCTTTTATCGCGGGCTTTGAGCGCGGCGACCGAATCAAGAAATTCCGTAACGTAACGAAAATAAAACCTAACACCCCCCACTCCGCCTACCATGTAATGACGGTTCCCATGACAACGTGATGTTGTCATGGGAAACGTGATGTTGTCATGGGAACGTAATTTTTGTTTTATCTCATCACGTCATCATCCCAAGTGTAGCGTTGACAAATATGAAGTATGGAGGTTACAAATGCTATGCAATAGCTTTACCGCGGCAGTCCTCGAGTGCCACACGTTTTTTTTTTAAATTATTTCGTCATACTTTCATTGAAATTCAAAATCCTAACCTCATAAAAAAAAAAATACTTTTCATTCGATTCTACCATGATTCAACATAAAACAAGGCGTGAATCGTGTATTTTTCTCACATTGCTTTTGTGACGTCATCATGTCTCGCTACACCTCGTTTTTATGTTCATCATCATCAGCCTATAAATGTTCCCACTGCTGGGACACAGGCCTCCTCTCTTTGAGAGGGAGTGGGCCGTAATCCACCACGCGGGCCCAGTGCGGGTTGTAGATGTCACATGTCTTCGAATTTTCGGTTTCGGTTTTTATGTTCATAAGGTTCAAAATATTTTTTCTTGCATTACAAAAATGTACGTCAAATCAGCAAAATTGACATGCACTTGACATGCGATTATGTCTTCTAGCAAAAATGATAGCGAGACTACCTTAGGGTTGGGGTCATGTATGAAAACAAAATTGACTTGTCGATAATTTCTTAAGACGAATTAGTTTTTTTTTTTTAATGGTTTTTAGAACGAAGTTTCTTAACGTGGCTTGTGGTAGGAGTAAACTGGCAGAAATCGTTCATACTTGCGACTGTCTTCTTCTAATTCGATAGATAGAATAGAGAAATAGACTCGATAGAGTGTGAATGTGGTCAAAATAAAAATCCAAGATGGCGGCTCAGAAAATGTTCACATTTTTCGTCGTGGGGTGTCATTTTCATAGTTTTCAAGGGTGCTAAAGCTGATAATGAGGTCAAAATGTAAATGCAAGATGGCGGCTACGTACATTACAAAAACCGGCCAAGTGCGTGTCGGACCACGCACAATGAAGGGTTCCGTAGTTGGGATGAATTTATCCCAAAAACAAACTTAACTTTGTAGTTGAAAAAATATGTTCTCCCATACGGAATGTATGGGAAAACATGTTTTTGCAACTGCAAAGTTAAGTTGGTTGATTATTACTCGTTAACCTGTAGAGCCTACTTAGCTGTGATAGTTTTCCTTTTAATTTCGTTATATAAACTACTGTTGTGATTTTTTTCACACACCCAAAACCAACCATTTAGCCGGCAGGGGGGGGGGGAACTTTAACAAAAATTAGCACTTTAAAGCTTAATATTTCTCAAATGAATCCCTGAATCCAAAAATGGTTTTCACAAACTCACAATATTTTTGAAGGACCTTTCCAATGATACCCCTCACCATGGGGTAAAAAAATAAACATCACCACTTTACGTGTATGAGAGATACCCTAAAAAAAATGTTTTTCATAATTTTGTTTTACCACTTTGTCGGCGTAATTAATATGTATACCTATGCCAAATTACAGCTTTCTAGTACTAAGGGTCTCGGAGCTAGACCGCGGACAGACAGACAGACAGACGGACATGACGAAACTATAAGGGTTCCTTGTTTACTACGGAACCCTAAAAAGGAACCCTCAAAAGTGTATACGCCATATTTACTCCAAATTGATTCATTTAACCCTTTAACGCACACCCTAACTTTTTTTTGAATTCTTAATATTTTGTGATACATATATATTCTGTGCCGTAAATCATAATGACATGTTTTTGAAAAAAGATCTGAAAATCTTTGTTTTTTGAGAAAATCATGAAAATCATATGGCCAGTAAACCGGCCATTGAATGTTCTGCATTACTAACCATCACAGCAATATCACTGGCCAGTAAAATGGACACTAATGAAATCTATTTTATTTTTAGGAAAGGACGATATAATTAATAAAAAAAATGTATTTGCTAATCAGCCTTTAATATTAGAACATATAATTGACAATCAGTTTTAATTATTGAATGTACTGTTCTTGTACACTGGTGGATCTCGAAATCTTTTATTACTCCACTTATCTTCGTGTATTATATTCTCTCGAGGAGCTCCGTCTTCGAGAGAAATCATCTCTTGATACCTTGTCGGGTTTGGTGATAGCGGCTGTGGTGGTGAAGATGGCGGTGATTGTAGAGGTGGCGATGGTGGGATAGGTGGTGGTGGTAGAAACAGAAACTCGTGTGGTGGTTGTGATGAAGATGATGTTCCAGAACATGATCCTTGATTTACTCTACATTACGATTTTCATAAGTACCTACAAACCTGAAAAAAAACGGCAAAAAAATCCCCCAAACGTTCATAATAATTGGTTATAACTACCGAACAACAGTGTTTATCGCAAATTTATTATTATATCATAACACATGCTTATATACTTGTTGCAAAACAATATGGTTCATAGGGATTACTCGAAAATAAATACTAAATACAACATCTCAAAGTTAGGTAGGCAATTTTTAGGTCATATTTTTTCAACACACCGGTTTGTATTCAATCGCAATTATTATATGTTTTTCTTATTATCGTCGATTACATTTGCACATAACATCAAAGTATATACTATAAAAGAATAGTTTCACTTACCTTTTCCAAGAAGACATGATTTTTCATTACCACAAAACTTGTAAACACGTTACTTATACACGCGATGATAACAAATGTCAATGCGCGGGTGCACGGTGGCCAGTTCACAGGCCATCTTGAAAAAAGGCGCGAATTTGTAATGTCACGCGGCGAACTTGAACGCTGGCCTGTTGACGGGCCAGTGTGCTCTAACGTGGGTCGTAAATGTTCATAAGGTTCAATATATAAATAAAAATCTATGAGATAACGACCTTGAAGTGACTGTCCAGTTTACTGGCCACTTTGTATGAGCCGTCCTATAAAGGGTTAAAAAATCTGTAGGTATTATGTACACACGGCTACACATCAAGCTATACATTTCCAGTTTATGCTGATCTCGCATTGCATAGGATTTCCGTACAATGAAAGGTCCATTGTACGGAAATCCTATACAATGCGAGATCAGCATAAACTGGAAATGTATACGGAAATCCTATACAGTAAAAGTGAAAGTGAAATCCTGTACCTATTGATTTTAAAATATATTAATTGTTGGTACCTACTATAATATAATTGTATTTTTACTTTTATTTAATAGTTGTTATCATTGAAATTTAAGTTTTCTATGCATCATCTATTTTGTTTCTGAGTTCAAGCAAAATTCCGAATGATTTATCGATATCGATAAAAAAATCGAGGGTACGGACTTCTCTTTCCGGGCTCAAAAAAAACAATAGCTATTGTTCTTTTTCGTAGTAGCTACCGCGTCCCCCGCCAAAAGTGACATACTTTTTGTTCGGAATATTGCGCTTATAACTTCTCCAGTGTTATAATCAGTGATCGGAATAGGCTGACTATATTTGCCTAAACTTCGGAGAACAGAGACAGAAAGTGGAGACTTCCTTACGACTGTATTTTTTTTCCCGGGATTCGGGAACAATCTTCAGTAAGTTGAAAATAAGCTTTATATATAATGTTTTTGCTGACTAAAAAACATTGTGCATGTTGCATAAAGTAAAATATATACTTATTGACAAAACGTAATGTATTCAATGATTTGATACAACGGTTCGTTGGATCGTAAATATAATTCAAATACAAGTTGGATTATTTATTTCGGGATTTTACGTGAAAATCTCGAAAATTTGATAATTGCAGGTTTAGTTAAAAATAGCCTTTACACATCTTAAATAAAGCTTATTTTCAACTTACTGAAGATTTTTCCCGAATCCCGGGAAAAAAAATATAGTCGTAAGGAAGTCTCCATTTTCTGTCTCTGTTCTCCGAAGTTTAGGCAAATATAGTCAGCCTATTCCGATCACTGTTTATATTCAAAGTCATATAATTTATTTCAATTCACATAAAAGGCACTTTTGAACGTCAAAATTTACAAAAAATAGAATTGATTCAAGTTGAAGATTCTAGTAGAATTTTGCTCTATGCATTTTTAAGATTATCTAAAGAAGTACATACATCTTTTAAAATTTAAAACTCATATAAAAGGTACACTTTGTTAACAAGCATAATTATTACAAATTAGAGGATTACAAGAAAGCTTGGAAACATGTTGGTCCCCCTCTATAGGACAATTTAGAGTCTAGACTAAATCAAACTGGTTACTAATTTAATTGTATAATCACTACATAGTATAAAACAAAGTCGCTTTTTCTGTCCCTATGTATTCTTAAATCTTTAAAACTACGCAACGGATTTTGATGCGGTTTTTTTAAATAGATAGAGTGATTGAAGAGGAAGGTTTATATGTATAATAACCCGGTTTATACCCGTGCGAAGTTTATACCCGTGCGAAGCCGGGGCGGGTTGCTAGTATATTATATTTTTATAATTGATTTAAAATTCTGTGATTACTTGAACTCACACACTAACTTATTAGTTTACTTACATGTTAAAACTTTTGGAATATCGTAGATATACTTTTACAATGTTTGTAAATATGTGAGCATCATGTTGTATCTAACGGTGTCCAGTCATTTCACCAAAAATTACTTTACAAATTTTCAGTTGACAAGTAACGATTGGCAAAAATATGAGTTGTTATTTCATCATTATACAACAGTAAGTTTGCCAAATAATTCACTTAAGAAAATAATTATCCGATAAACTTTTTTAATAACGTATTATTTGACAAACAGTTTATTTTTTACTAGCTTTTGCCCGCGGCTTCGCACGCGTAAAGGTCGGAAAATATCCCACAGGAACGTACTTAGTACTTATCATTAGGTCCTAACCCAGGTCATGGCCTATCCGTATACCAATCATCTAAATCTGTTCAGCCGTTACGGCATGAAAAGGTAACAGACATATAATGAATCTGTTTTAGGGTTCCATACCTCACAATGAAAAATGGAAACCTTTAAAGGATGACTTCGTTGTCTGTCAAGACCCATTTTCACAGGAACGCGTGGAGGCATCAAATTCAAATTCAAATTCTTTATTGCGAACTAAGTGTACAACATTTTGAAGATGTTAACAATAGGTAGGTTCTTAGAACTTAGTTGTCTGTTAAGGCATTGCAATTAAATGGATATAAAAATTTAATAAAAAACATAAACATACTCAATATTCCAGTTATACATTTTACAATATATTATATTAATTATCATTATTCATACATTTGATATTATATCATACTATTCTTATAATTTATATCACATTATAAAGTATCACAAACATTTAAATATTAAATAATTAATTTTCTTCAAGGAATTCTTTAATAGAGTAATATGCCTTTTTAATCAGGAAGTCTTTTAGCTTCCTTTTAAAAATACCGATTGAATGTTGGTTCTTAATGTCTATGGGTAACTTATTATATATTTTAATGTCCATACAAAAAATGCTATTGCTATATACTGCAGTGTGGGATGCTTTATTGCGTAATGTATTTTTAAGTCTACTGCTTGTTAATGTGTCATAGCTACTGATGTTTGATTTAACTAAAATTGAGGCCGAGTAGATGTATAGAGCAGGGAGGGTTAATATCTTGAGGTTTATGAAATGAGGTTTACATGAATCTGTTTGGTGTATCCCACATCAAGTTGAAATATATATAAAAACTTAGGCTAAGCGCGCAGTACGAATTTTGATCGTTGCTGTTATTAAACTAGAGTACCTACTCTGTCATTACTATTACCATTAATTTGTAAAACCTACATGTTAGAAAGGTTATTTTATGACTTTAAATTGTAATAACTTTTGGCAGAGTGGGCCGATTTTAATGTAATAAAGACTAAATGTTAATTCAAGATACGGACTTAGGACTATATTTCCAATCCCTTAAATCTCTTGAAGAAGACCCAAAAAAATGAGAATTTTAAAATCATCCCCTATTTTTAGCCCTTCGGGGGATGATTTTATAATAACGCTGAAACGCGTAATTCTTTCTTTCTTGCCAAAAGCATGAATTTGAAATTTAATAGCCTTAACTTAAGAAACGCTGGGGTTCCCATACATACATTCATCCCCGATATTATCACCCCTTTAGGATTATTTTTGAGACAAAAAGTATCCTATGTCCTTCTACAGGATGCTATCTATCTCCTTGCTAAATTTAATCTAAATTCGTTCCAGTAGTTTCGTCGTGAAAAGGTAAAATACAAACAGATAGACAGTTACTTTCGAATTTATAGTATTAGTATGGATAAGTATATAAGTGTGGATACTATGTATAGTATATCAAAATGTAAAAAAGAAGCACAAAAAATATCTATTGTTGGGAATTGAACATAAGTTTACAAAGCAGTGGTCGAACTGCTAAAATATTTGATTCGTTGAAAGTTGAATAAAATACCCGTTTTTAGGGTTCCGTAGTAAACAAGGAACCCTTATAGTTTCGTCATGTCCGTCTGTCTGTCTGTTTGTCCGCGGTCTAGCTCCGAGACCCTTAGTACTAGAAAGCTGTAATTTGACATAGGTATACATATTAATTACGCCGACAAAGTGGTAAAACAAAATTATGAAAAACATTTTTTTTAGGGTACCTCCCATACACGTAAAGTGGTGATGTTTTAGATTTTATTTGTTTATCCCATAGTATGGAGTATCATTGGAAAGGTCTTACAAAAACATTATGAGTTTGTGAAAATCATTTTTGGATTCAGGGATCCGTTTGCAAAATATTAAGCTTTAAAGTGCTAATTTTTGTTAGAGTCAAGTGTCCTCCTGCCAGCTAAATGGTTGGTTTTGGATGTATGAAAAAAATCACAGCAGTAGCTTATATAACGAAATTAAATGGAAAACTATCACAGCTAGGTAGGCTTTACTAGTTATCGAGTAATAATCGACCATCTTATCTTTGCAGTTGCAAAAACATGTTTTCCCATACATTCCGTATGGGAGAACATGTTTATCAACTACAAGGTTAAGTTTGTTTTTGGGATAAATTCTTCCCAACTACGGAACCCTTCATTGTGCGTGGTCCGACACGCACTTGGCCGGTTTTTATATACATCATGATAAATTCATGATTGACTGATTAGCTCCATAAAAGTGTAGCGGGATGATAGTCATTTAAAAGGTTAAATCTGTAACTATCTGCTACATTTGTTCCCTATTCAGCCCAGTGAAGTATTGGAATAATTCAACTGTTGTATAGTGGTATATTGTGATCATTTAAATAATAGTAAGTACCCCATAAAAAGTCATTTCGCCATATAAAGGTATATTGTGTTCTATCTCTTCTCAGGCTCATTTTCTACGAAATTTATGGTACGTTTTTGCAATTTCTGACTTTTCTCGAACTCAAACCTCAGTTGGCCCGATTTTGGTTTTTGACCCTAGTAATAAGAAATAGAATCGACTGGCATCAAAACAGTTTTTCTGAAAATTGCCCATTTTCTTGCCGACTGTACAATTTTTTCAAAATCTGAATGCAGATCAAAATGTTTGGCTGATCAAAAGTTATGGACAGTCTCCTAAGACCGTTTTCTTGTAGCGACAACGGTGAAGGTACCTGCCCTTATTACCCCATCGCAAAATCCACCTTGTATATGTTATAATTGACTGCTTAGCTCCATAAAGGTATAGCGTGATGATAATCTTTCAAAAGGTTAAATCCGTAACTATCTGCAATATTCTAACCTTTTGGCTAGTCTTTTTATAATTTGCGGTAAACTATAGAAGAATACGAACATAATGCAATTTTGCTCATCCCTCATAGCAAATAGCATGATAATAATGGTTGAAAAGTATTGTAACGTTTCCATTATTTGACTTATAAATGATAAATGATTTATTTCTGTAAGTAGGTTTGTACAAACACTTACACGTCAATCATATTTTAAAAACTAGATGAGGTCGGCGTTTCCTATCTGACTACTCTGAGAAGAAAGGCCGAAACAAACTCAGAGGTCACAGTCTCTTTTAAAGTCCAGACATAATCTTGGTCAGATCAAAAATCAAAATCAAAACATTTTATTTCACATAAACCTACATGGGCACTTATGAAACGTCAGAAACTAGGTGCACGGTTCCAATTGGTCGTTTCCTATGGAGAAGAGCCGGCAAGAAACTCCACGGTTACTCTTTTAAAAATAATTGGCTTTTACAATACTTTCATATAACAGTGTTTCTAGGTATGGGAGGACAGTGTAGGTCTTTCAATAAGTACCAAGTACTTAACAAAATAGAAAATTATCAACAGGTCTACAATCCACTAAGCCTACAGCGTTCTCACATTCACAAACTATGTAGAAAAGAATTTATACAAAAAATAAATAAATAAATAAAAGTAAAAAACCTATTTTAATAAAACGCAATTATATGATTGGTATTACAACTGTAATCAATCTGAATAATTATCATGTCCACAAAAGTCACAAAAAAAAGTTGAAATTAAATCGTAGGTATATAATGTCAAATAATTGAATAGTAAATATGTCAAGGACGAATGTAAAAACAAAAAAAAAAAGATTTAAATAAACATGGTAATTTGGGAGCAGTTAATAGACTCTTACTTATTTATGCCGTTAATGAGGTACCAGGGAAGCCACATGTGCAGAAGGAATTATTGCCAAACTTCCTTGTCTTCAACATAGTCTTTAATTTTATAATATGCTTTCTTGATAAGGACACGTTTGATGTGGAATGAAATGAAATGAAATGAAATGAAATTGTTTATTCTGTAAATAGGATATCGGAATCACTTTTACACGTCATATAAAAAATATTAAAAATAAGCTAGATGAGTTCGGCTTTTCCTATCTGACTACTCTGAGAAGAAAGGCCGAAACAAACTCAGAGGTCGCAGTCTCTTTTAAAGTCCAGACATAATCTTGGTCAGGCCATATGAGGACCATGTAGATTAGTGTCTGAAAAGGTCTTTTGAGGAAAGAACCACACAGATTTGAGTGGACCTGTCCAGTCAGTGCAAGCATTTGTCAGTAATCGTGGAGCTCAACTTAGAACTTAAGGAGCTCAACTCGACGAGCAATACCAAAGAAAGGACATTTGGGTAGGCCGCAAAAACTACTCAAACTGCCAGACCATCACTAAAACTAGAAGAGAAATAAAAATAATATCCACATAGTCCTCACATTCACAATAGTTAAAATAATATAATACTTTACAAAGTAATCATGTCATTTTGATTATATTTTCCAACAATGTCAACGTTTTATAAAACTGGTATATGTTGATTTTACATAATAATTAAAATGTCTAGTTCTATGGTTTTATCACAAGGCTTAGCAGAGCGAGCAGTTCAATCCCAAGCTTTTTTATCTTCTAAATAATCTGAAATTGTATAGTACCCTTTTCTACAAAGTTTGGTTTTAATACAGATTTTAAATCGTTTAATGGGTAAGTTTCGAATGTCAATGGGGAGTTTGTTGTAAAAGCGTATACATTGACCCATGAATGAGTTGCCTACTTTGTGGAGACGTGTGCGATGTACAGCAAGGTTGTGTTTATTCCTGGTATTTAAACTATGAATATCGGACATTTTCTTAAAATTTGATATATTTTTGTGTACATACAATAGGTTTTCAAAAATATATTGTGAGGCTACAGTCAGAATATTTATTTCTTTGAATTTTTCTCTAAGGGAATCTCTTGGACCTAGGTTGTAAATGGCTCGAACAGCCCTTTTCTGTAGAACAAAGATAGTATTAATGTCCGCACAGGTTCCCCAGAGAAGAATCCCATATGACATAAGACTATGAAAATAAATAAATTAAACAATTCTGGCTGTATCCACGTCAGTTATCTGTCTAATTTTTTTAACAGCATAGGTGGCCGAACTTAGCCTTCCTGACAATTTTTCTATGTGTGGGCCCCATTGTAATTTACCATCAATAGTGATTCCAAGAAAAACTGTCGACTCAACAGGGTCCAATTCTGTTCCATTAACCTGAACATTAGTAGATAGCTGCCTGACATTTGGCATTGAAAATTTAATGAGTTTAGTTTTTTTTTCGTTCAGGAGAAGATTATTTACATTAAACCAATGCACAACTTTAGAGAGTGCATCATTACTTAGCCTTCCTGACAATTTTTCTATGTGTGGGCCCCATTGTAATTTACCATCAATAGTGATTCCAAGAAAAACTGTCGACTCAACAGGGTCCAATTCTGTTCCATTAACCTGAACATTAGTAGATAGCTGCCTGACATTTGGCATTGAAAATTTAATGAGTTTAGTTTTTTTTCGTTCAGGAGAAGATTATTTACATTAAACCAATGCACAACTTTAGAGAGTGCATCATTAACTTGTTCAAAGTTGAACTTCCCATCGCTAAGTTCTGTCACAGACTTTGGCAACTTGTTATAAAAGCAGATACTGTTTATAAGAAATGACTTGCTTGTTTTAGTTAATCTAAAGGGTATCACAATTTCATGTCGACTACGAGTATTTATATTATGGAAATCGCTTATTTTGAAAAGTCTTAAGTTTTTGCGAACATACATAATACTTTCTAAGATATAAAGTGAAGGCAAAGTCAGTATATCAATTTCTTTAAATTTGTCTCTAAGGGACTCACGAGGGCCCATTTTATAGATCGCGCGGATTGCCCTCTTTTGTAAAATGAAAATTGAATCTACGTCAGTTGCCGATCCCCACAGCAGGACGCCATAAGACATAATACTGCGGAAATAAGCAAAGTATACTAACCTAGCTGTGGCTATCAGTCAATTGCCTTATTTTTCTTACTGCATATGCAGCTGAACTTAATCTACCTGAAAGAGTTCTAATATGGGCGCCCCATTGTAATTTTGAATCTAAAGTAATTCATAAGAATATAGTTTCCGTTATTGCATCTAGTTTTTTGCCATCAAGTTTTAGATTTAGACCTACTTGAGGTACATTTGGTAATGAGAACCTAATACATTTCGTTTTTTTCGCATTAAGTAAAAGATTATTAGCTGCGAACCATTTTGAAAGTACAGCCAGACTATCGTTGACATGTAATACATCTGTATCTTTCCTATCTATTTTAAAAATAAGAGAAGTGTCGTCAGCAAATAGAATTATATCTGATAAGTTAGTCATCATGTAAGGAAGATCATTTATATAAACTAGAAATAAGAAAGGGCCGAGAATTGAACCTTGAGGCACGCCCATTTTAACTAGAGACCCCGAAGACGTCGCCCCATTAATATTTACTTTTTGCTGCCTGTTTGATAGACAGGAAAGAACAAGATCAGCAGCTTGTGCACGAATTCCGAAGTGGTGTAATTTACAGATCAGTGTATTGTGGTCAACGCAGTCAAACGCTTTTGAGAGGTCACAGAAAATGCCAATTGCATCCTGGGACTTCTCCCAGGATTCCAAAATGTGACTGATAAGTTTTACTCCTGCGTCAGTCGTCGACCTACCTTTCGTGAAACCAAACTGGTGACCATGTAAAATCCCATTAGAATTAAAATGTGACAACATCTGGTCTAGCATGATTTTTTCATATATTTTACTCAATGCTGGTAGCACAGATATTGGTCTATAATTAGAGGGATCACTTTTACTACCCGATTTGAAAATTGGTACTGCTTTACTATGTTTCATGAAATCAGCAAACGTACCGCTATCTAAACATTGATTAAATATGCCTGTTAGGACAGGGGCAATTGTGTCAATGATATCTTCAAGAACCTTAACGGAAATCCCCCATAAGTCTTCAGTGTTTTTTATGTTAAGACTTTTAAATGCTTTTTTAATTGTGACAATAGAAATGTGCTTGAATTCATAACTTGGAATGTCTCTACTGAAGTGTTCTTTTAAAAGAGATTCAGCTAATATAGATGATGAGGGGAGAGATTTCGTAACCTCTATTGGGATGTTGGTAAAGAAGTTTTCTAGTGTTTCAGCAACTTTTAACTTATCTGAAATGGTTACATTATTAATTTTTAATGACAATTCATTCTGATCTCGCTGTTTTGTGTTTCCAGTTTCTTTGTTAATTACCTGCCACACAGTTTTTATTTTATTGTTAGAATTATTAATTTTGTTACTTATTAATTTTGATTTAGCTTGGTCTTTTAAATATCTTAGAATAGTTTCTTACATAATTATGAATTACTTGATCAGAAGTCAATGATTTTTCGTTATATAAATTATATAAAATATCTCTGCTTTTTCTAATGATCATGTGAATTATAGATTATTTATACCAATTTTCAAGTTAATCAAGCCACACAGTTTACTGTGTGACTTGATACTTGACTTATTGTAATATTGCTCATCCTCCATAACAAATAGCGTGATAATAATTTTTGAAAAGTCAATGGAGACGTTCTATTGTTTGACTTATTGATTATTTATACCAATTTTCAAGTTAACCAAGCCACACAGTAGAAAATGAAAAAAAAAAAAAAAAACAAGAAAATGAATACAAGGGGTATTCATTTTTACTGAGGAGGATTCTACTTCACCCCGTTAGGGGTAGATTTTCAAAAATCCCTGGTATACGTTTTTATTTATTTTCAGTCTTAAGTGTAATAAATACTGAGTTTCGAGTTAATCAGACCGCGCGTTAAAATTATTCCATACAAACTACCCCCTAAAGGAGGATAGGGGGATGAGTTTAGAAAATCTAAAAATGGCAAACTTTATAATTTACATATATAAGTATTCGTGCCTAGTTTCAAGTTTATTAACTCAATGAATAAGATTTTTCATACAAACAAAATCCCCCTTTTGGGTTCCGTAGTAAACAAGGAACCCTTATAGTTTCGTCAGGGCCGTCTTTACCCGGGGGTGCAAGGGGTGCGTGGCACCCGGGCGCAGGGTCTTAGGAGGCGCAAGCTGATCGCCTTATACCTACATATACCATGCGTAATCACAATTTTTTTAAATAACATCTTTCATAACATCAAACTAATAATCATTATACTAAAATAATAGGCACCTATATTGTTTACAAAAAAAACGCCCCTGAAGCTTTCGGCATACTCGCCTTGCGACTTGCGTTATGCAAGCCAATTTAGATCTTATAACTACAAAAATTAAATTTATATTCCAACAAACACACCGGCGAATTCAAATAGAGCTTATGGCTACAAGTGCGGGCGCACGCCCTTTGTCACGCGACGCCCGCTTTTTGATCTAATTGCGCCCGCTTATCTAGTATCTAGTCACCAACACAAATTGTGTCAGCAAAAATGTAATGTAGTAGTGATTTTATTTGTATTGTGTTAGAATTACCATTAAATTTCCGATGGCCATAGTAAGTGACCGTACGTAACGTTTGGCATAAGTTTCTACTTATTTTGTATTTATTTGTATTGAAAAAAAGTTATTTAATTCGTATAGTGAAATGCAAATTTTGTGCAAGGAGTATGTAAAATTGTTTTGTGTCAAGGTAAGTCGGTGGCAAAAAACTAAAATACTGATCCAAAGACACCGACTTCCGAAATTAAAGTAATTTTTCACTTTGTAGTTTGGAAGTCGGTTGTATATTTTGTAAAAAGTTTTTTTCGAAATTAAAATTAATAAAAAACTACTTACGATCAACCATGACCCAAGATAGATTGTCAAATTTGGCCATAATAAGTATCTAATCGAAAGTAGATTGCAAAACAGACGAAATCATAAAAAGTTTGCCAACTTAAAAGCCAGAAAAATTGAATTTGATGTTTAAAAATGTACTTACCTAATTTTACTAAATAATAAAATGAAACATAAATTATTACTATTTCATTATTGAAAATATGTTTTTTTTTCGTTGGCTAGGGGGGCGCAGGCTGATTTTCGCACCCCGGCGCCCAATATGGTTAAGACGGCCCTGAGTTTCGTCATGACCGTCTGTCTGTCTGTCTGTCTGGCTGTCTGTCTGTCTGTCTGTCTGTCTGTCCGCGGTCTAGCTCCGATACCCTTCGTACTAGAAAGCTGTTATTTGACATAGATATACATATTAATTACGCCGACAAAGTGGTAAAACAAAATTTTTTTTTTTAGGGTACCTCTCATACACGTAAACTGGTGATATTTTTTTTTTTGTTTTTTTTTACCCATGGTGAGGGGTATCATTGGAAAGGTCCTTCAAAAACATAGTCAGTTTGTGAAAACCATTTTTGGATTCAGGGATCCGTTTGCGAAATATTAAGCTTTAAAGTGCTAATTTTTGTTAGAGTCAAGTGTCCCCCCCCCCCCCCCCTACCGGCTTAATGGTTGGTTTTGGGTGTGTGAAAAAAATCACAACAGTAGTTTATATAACGAAATTAAAAGGAAAACTATCACAGCTAAGTAGGCTCTACAAGTTAACGAGTAATAATCGACCAACTTAACTTTGCAGTTGCAAAAACATGTTTTACCATACATTCCGTATGAGAGAACATGTTTTTCAACTGCAAAGTTAAGTTTGTTCTTGGGATAAATTCATCCCAACTACGGAACCCTTCATTGTGCATGGTTCGACACGCACTTGGCCGGTTTTTCACCACCTTATAGGTCGAATTTCTAGAAACTCTTTCTTAGCAGACGTCTAATAACTATAAACTACCTTTCTGCCAAATTTCATCTTCATACGTCAAGTGGTTTTCAATATTTCGTGATGAATGAGTGAGTGAGTGACCTTTCGCTTTTATATATTGATTATATATTATATTAGATAGATAAGTAAAAATAAAAAAATGCCAGAAACGACTTGTGCTAACAGAAAAAAAAAATACCTTATGCTTAGGCTACCCGGAACCGAACTAATTAGATTTGGTTAAATATTTTTACTCGAAAACTCGGTGCCGCGGCAGCGGCCGGCGAGTGGCAAAAACGACTAGAATATGTACATAGAAAAAAAATATACTTTAGTAGGTTAAGTACTTGCCTGTAAAATATTTGACCCAAATAGAAATTGCAACCATGATCACTTTGTGACTGTTTTTTTATTTTTTATAAAATGATATTTAGTATAAACGTGATTTTTCCAAAAGAATCTAAATATTAAATGAAAAATTAAAAATGATTAAATATCATGCGAAACATTTGTAAAACGAGTGTTTATAAAATAAAACATTTGCGAAATAAGTTGTTTGTAAATAAATAGTATATGAAACGTTGGTTGTAAACAAAAAAAATTGTCAATAGTATTGGTGAAACATTAGTGAACCTGTATCTAACACATAGTTAATTTATCTGTCATTGCTTCATTTTTAGGGTTCCGTACCTCGAAAGGAAAAACGGAACCCTTATAGGATCACTCGTGTGTCGTGTCTGTCCGTCTGTCACAGCCAATTTGCTCCGAATCTAATGGACCGATTAAGTTGAAATTTGGTACACATATGTATTTCTTTGACCCAAACACGGACGTGTAACGTAAATAAATTAATTTTTAATAATGGGGTCACTTTTGGGGGACAAATAAGATTTTTTTTTTTAAGTTTTTCAAACTGTATTGTGTGACATATCAAATTAAAGGGCTTGTTACTAGGATCTTAAAACTCAAACTCAACTCAAACTCAAAGCATTTATTTCAAATAAACCAATTACAGGTACTTTTGAATTGTCAAGGGGTCGGTCAGTCAGAAAAATGAAGCTAGTTGCCCATTCCAAAGCGTAGTAGGTACCTATGGAGAAGAACGGGCAAGAAACTCCACGGACACTCTTTTAAATCAAAATATTGTTACAAAATATTGGTTACATCATTCGTGTTGAATTTATACATGTGAGAACAATGTAGAAAGACGTGCACGTTAAAAGCGTCCGTAATAAAAATATAATAACAATTCAAAAATTTAAATAAATTAAAATAAAATAAAATAAACCGTGGCAGCTAAGAGATGACCAGTCCCTACTGACGGCGCCCGTTCACGAACATGACGCATGGATCAGCACCATTTAGCTCAACCATTTTGAAGGGAACTTAATGATCCAACACACACGCCACCATCAGCGAGACATTTGAGTGAGCATGACATACTCTCAGCTGCCAGAGCACATTCAAGTCAATGAAAGACGTACCCAGTAAATGGTAGCTTTATGGAATGTACAACATGGTCACAGTGCTCACACATATGATATGCAATTATACAATACAAAGAGATTGAATTTATACAAGGAAAAGATAGTTTTACAATCTTCAGCAGCTGCAACAATATTTTCGAATGCTAATCAATTAGTTTATGCGCCCTTGTGGAGCTGGACCAGCGCTGAGCCAAGCATTTTTATCAGCGATGTAATCCCCCAACTTATAATATGCTTGGCAGCATAGTGTGCGTTTTATACATGATTTAAATTTCGTTTCGTTCAGTTGGAGTATGTGGGAAGGTATTTTATTATAACATTTTAAACAGCACCCCATGAAGGATGAGTCTACTTTAGCCAATCTGAAACCCGGTTGAACTAATTGGTCCCTATTTCTAGTCCTATAATTGTGTCTATCACCTCTTTTACTGAAAAAACTTAGATTTTTCCTTACGTACATGATGTTTTCATAGATATATTGACAAGGTACCGTCATGATGTTAATATCTTTAAACAGATCCCTTAGAGAATCGCGTCTGCGGAGACGATATATTGCTCTGATGGCTCTCTTCTGCAGAATAAAAATAGACTCGATATCTGCAGCCCGTCCCCATAGTAAAATACCGTAAGACATGATACTATGAAAGTAACTGAAATAGACTAGCCTCGCGGTATCTACATCAGTAAATTGACGGATTTTTCTCACAGCATATGCTGCTGAACTTAGCCGTCCTGCTAGAGATGTTAAATGAGGACCCCATTGCAGCCTTGAATCGAGCGTGTTCCCCTTGAAAACTGTTTTATCGACAAATTCTAGTTTCTCCTTATTCAATACTATGTCACAATCACTACTTTTAACATTTGGTAAAGCAAATCTTATGCATTTAGTTTTTTTCCCATTTAATACTAAATTATTAGCAGTGAACCAATTTTGGACCTGCAGTAGGGCGTTATTTACGTCGTCAAGATTTGATGCACGTCTATTTATCTTAAACACCAAATAACACCATTTGTGGTTGGTTTTTTAATAAATGGGGTAGATCATTAATATATACTAAAAAGAGGAAAGGACCCAATATCGAGCCTTGTGGAACGCCCATTTTTACTTTTAAACCGATTGAATGGACACCATTTACTTGAACCTGCTGCTAAATATATATATATATAAAAAAAAATATATATATAAAAAAAATATATATAATATATATATTAATAAATACATTTAAAGATATTTAAGAAAAGAAAATAGATGAAACTTGACCCCTTATCTCTAAAACTCACGTGCAATCCACGAAGACGCACCCCACTTCGCGATTACTGTACTGTAAGCTGAACTCTAGTACGGCGTATATTGGCGTGTGCTAGCTGACATAAATTATGGCAAATAATTTATAATTTAAATTATGTTTTGTGTTGCGTAATGTAATTTGTTTTGCATACTATTGTATAAAATCAATTTTATTTATTTTTCTAACTGAACACATTTATAAGAGGTCTACGGTCTTAAATAACATGGTAAATCTATCAATATTGTGCGTACAAACTTATATTTGCAGTTGGAATGTATGGGAGAACATGTTTTTGAACTACAATGTTAAGTTTGTCCTTGGGATAAATTCATCCCAACTACGGAACCCTTCATTGTGCGTAGTCCGACATGGTCTTGGGCCGGTTTTTTTTGTCTATATTATCTCGTCGACAAATATATAAACTATAATTTCAGGTATAAGTGACTGGAAATGTGAAGAGTGCAATAAGTTATTCCCGTCTAAGAATGCGCTACAGAGGCATAACAACATACACACGGGCAAGTTGAACTATCAGGTATGTTTGTTGTACCCATACTTACGTGTGTTCTCATTAAGATAAGATTTATATAAGATTTAAGATTTTGTTGGTAAAATGTTCTACTTGCATGGATTTTCCTCTGATGTGTACGAAAAGACAATAAGGAACAGTGGCCTAAATGTCCGAGACGAGACAAGACCTATGTGTCCAAAGAATTAATTACATAGAGAGTAATTTATAACCGACTTCAACACGAAGGAGGTTCTCAATACGACAGTAATTTTTTTTGTTTCTTTGGTGCACGATTACTCCGCCAATTATGAATTGATTTTTATGATATTTTTTTTGTTTGGTAGGTCCTGCTTCAGAGGTGGTCCCATATAAATTTTATTAACTTTGCTTGGATAATTTTTGAGTTAGCTTTAACGATACGTATTTTTAATTATTTAAAAGCTTTTATTTAACTTGCAATGTATGTATGTTCGGGTGGACTCTTGCAGCTCAATTTTGAAGCAGATATCTTCAACCGATTGAGCTGATTTTGTATACACGTTTAGTTTGGATGACAATACATGATAAGTTAGTGACGTCATTCTAAATCAATATGGCGGACCATCCAAGATGGCGGAATAGTTATTTTTAATGCATTTCTACAATATGGGTATCAAATGAAAGGGCTTGTTGAGAGTAACTCGAAAAATAATGTGACGTTATTCTAAATCCAATGTGGCGGACCATCCAAGATGGCGGAATAGTTATCTTTAATGCATTTCTACAATATGGGTATCAAATGAAAGGGCTTGTTGAGAGTAACTCGAAAAATAATGTGACGTCATTCTAAATCCAATGTGGCGGACCATCCAAGATGGCGGAATAGTTATCTTTAATGCATTTCTACAATATGGGTATCAAATGAAAGGGCTTGTTAAGAGTAACTCGAAAAATAATGTGACGTCATTCTAAATCCAATATGGCGGACCATCCAAGATGGCGGAATAGTTATTTTTAATGCATTTCTACAATATGGGTATCAAATGAAAGGGCTTGTTGAGAGTAAATCGAAAAATAATGTGACGTCATTCTAAATCCAAGATGGCGGAATAGTTATTTTTAATGTATTTCTACAATATGGGTATCAAATGAAAGGGTTTGTTGAGAGTAACTCGAAAAATAATGTGACGTCATTCTAAATCCAATATGGCGGTATAGTTATTTTTAATGCATTTCTACAATATGTGTATCAAATAAAAGGGCTTGCGGAGAATAATTAGAAAAATATTCTGATATCACTCTTAATCCAATATGGCGGACTTCTGAAGTTTTTTATGCTTTCCTATAGTATGGGTATTAAATGAAAGGGTTCGCTGAGAATATAAATGCAGGTTAAAAAAAGATGGTGATTATAAGCTCCGTTGCTCTAATCCACCTGAAAGGTGTAGACTTGTAGAGACCTTGATTACCTACTATTAGAAACCTAGCCAGCGATAACTAAAAAGTAAAAAATAAATTATAAGCAAAAAAACCTTTTTTAAAAAGGCTTTTATTTAAATGCTCTAAAAAGAATAAAATAAAATTTTCTTTTAAAATTTTGACTATCAACTTATAACCTCATTATACACAATTTATATGATCATAAAAGCTTGTCGCGCGATTACACTTATAGGTACTAATGCAAACCTCGCGACAAGCTTTTATTATCATATAAATTGTGTATAATGAGGTTATAAGTTGATAAGAAGGTTTTTTGCTTATAATTTTTCCCACTTAGTATGTGGATGATATGATAAGTTTCTGTCACTGTTATTTACAAATCAGTGGTATTCGACTTTGTATGGGGAAGGTACCACAAGTAAAAAGTGAAAAAATAAAAACTTGTAACAAAAAAATAAAAATAATAACCGACCTCCAAAAAAAAAAAACACTACAAAGTGAAAAGTAACTTTAATTTAAGTCAGTTGCAAAAACCGAAAATACAAAACCAGACTTCCGAAATTAAAGTTATTTTTCGCTTTGTTGTGTTTTTTTTGGAAGTCTGTTGTTTGTTTTTTTTATTAGTCCGTATATTCACAGTTCAAATAAATTATTTTAAACTGACTTAAAAAAATAGGAGGTTCTCAATTGGTCTCTATTATTATTATTTTTTGCATAAATAGCTCGATTGATTTAAAAAAAAAATATTTTCGCGTGCAGCTCCGCACACATGATAGAAGTGAAACTTCTTAAAATAATAAAGAATAAGAGAGATTTAGTGTAAGAGACAGACGAAGAGAGAGAGATATCTTTCTTCTGTCTCATGTATCGAAATGTGCCTAAACGTGACGCATCCTTGAAATTTCACCCAAAATTTTCGTCCAATTATCGAATCGCCGCCTAAGAAGTTTCACTTCAAATAAAACAGCCGAAGAGGTGTCGTGGGACACCCGGTTAGAACGAAGTTTCTTTAGCTTTTACATACTTGACGAATGAGAGTGTAACATTTTGACCGTCACGGCACCGTTACGTAAAAAAAGTGCCGTGACGGTCAAAATATTACACCTTTTTTCGGTGTAGCTCTCACTCGCCAAGTGTGCAGAGTATAACGTGTGATAAGGAACTTGGTTCCAACAACATGGCGGATTTTAGCCTCTTCAAAAGTAACGATGAAAACATGTCTTATGTTTTTTTTTTTGTCTGTTCCAGTGTGACTTGTGCGGCAAGTCGTTCATCCACACGTCGTCGTTCAAGATGCACAAGCTGTCGCACTCGGGCGTGAAGCCGCACGCGTGCGACGTGTGCGGCCTGGCGCTCATGACGCGCTCGCACCTCAAGCGGCACAAGCGCGTGCACAGCGGCGAGAAGAGGCACGAGTGCGCGGTGTGTGGGAAGAGGTTCTCGGAGAGGTCAGCATTCACCATTCTCTTGCCCTTACGCTAATTTATTTGGGGTCGGCGCAACATGTGTTCCTCTACCATACTTCTATCACTCGTCATCTCGGTAGTCACCCGCTTTCTAGCCATATCATCTTTCGAACAGTCCATCCATCGTTTCTTTGGTCTTCCCCTACTCTCAAGCCATCTAGATTCAAAAACTTTCCCCACGATATTTTCTATAACCCTTTATACACATTTCTTCTTTTTTTTTTCCACAGTGTAAGCCCCCCCCCCACAGATAAATACAAAATGATTACTCCCTCGTAGTCCAAGTTACATCTTATCTGTATACCTACATTAGAAGCAAATAAATGATTTCCATTCTATTCTACCTAGTTTTTCCCTTTAAAGTTTGTTAATTCTGTTCAATCTTAAGCCAATTTGTTCAAATTTTAAGCCAATCCGGATAACAAACGGTTCAAGTGCAGGCAGTTGCCTCTTGTACAAAAAATAGCTTTGCTAAGAGCTTCCTTAGTGTGCTTACAATAGTGCAGAAAAGGTCAATAATGTCTTGTTCACAACAAATTTCGTCGTTCACAAAAACGGCGACTGGCCCTAAGAAAGTATGCACGACGCCTGTAATTAGTGTCTGCTTAAGGTACATGTAGAAGTGGTCGCTGTCGCAGCCCCATCTGGTTAGTGCGTATAGTTATGAATATCGTTACATGGGGCATTTTAAAGTGCATTTGACCTAAATTTTGAATTATTTCACCGTGTTTGATTTAAAGCCGCAGTTTTTTGTTCATTCAAGAACAAAACACTACCTTTTCTAGCACAAAGCTCATTACATGTCGATAAACTTTTAATTGCTAGTCATTTTCTGTTACGTGTTATACATATACACACGATTACTTCACGATCGAATTCCGTAAAAATAACGGTGACCTCGTAAGGCTTGGTTAGACTAGTAACATGGGCGTACCCTTGGGACAGGGAGGGCAGCTTAAAATGATAGAAAATACACAATACAAGATGGTACAGTAAGAAATGATTTATGCAGAAAATGTCACATCAGACCTGAAACAATACATTACAGGAGCTTGTATCACACTAACCCAAAACGACTATACGGATAGACATACGCCAAAAACTCGCAACTAAACTTAAACTCATGCAAGATCCCTACACACCATATTACAGTACATGCTTAGACCTGTTTTAGAAAATCAATTCTAAGGAATATATTATGATCACACTATAATTACAAACCACACTCTATAAAACAACAGAACAGGGGGCCTACCACAAGCTCAAAAGCAGTATTATTTTAATATTACTTCAGTGGGAGAAAGAGATGGAGCTATACGTCCTGTAGAGCTTCATCTCTTTCCTACACTGAAGTAATATTAAAATAATACTGCTTTATGAGCTTGTAGCAGGCCCCCTGTTCTGTTGTTTTATATAGTGTGGTTTGTAATTATAGTGTGATCATAATATATTCCTTAGAATTGATTTTCTAAAACAGGTCTAAGCATGTACTGTAATATGGTGTGTAGGGATCTTGCATGAGTTAAAGTTTAGTTGCGAGTTTTTGGTGTATGTCTATCCGTATAGTCGTTTTGGGTTAGTGTCGGTCGGTATAACACTAGTTGATAAAGTAAGCAAACACATATTTATAATAGATATAGCAGTCCCAAACACTAATTACATACAAAAACTATCACAGAAAAAATTAGGAAGTATACAGAATTAAAAGAGGAAATTACCAGTTTGGAAAATGAATAGAATCACTATAGTCCCAATAGTAATATCAACAACAGGTGTTATCCCGAAACAAATATTCAATAGTTTTAATGTACTCAATCTGTCCAAATACACATACCTAACACTACAAAAAGCTGCCATATTAAAACACTTGCCGCATAGTAAGAACATTTTTACATCTAGAATTAGATAATAATTTCACTGTATTAAAGAACAATTTACTTTCTCAGAATAATAACTAGAATCTCACCTTGGTTCAATCCTGAAAACACCAGGAACTAATCTGAGAAAATTCAATTTTAAAACCAAAATAATAATACCCCCACCGCCATATCTCTACGTTGACGTCGTGGTGGGGCTTGCGTGCTTCGGACTCTTGGTCTGTGCCGGTACAGTTTACTTTGTCGGAACAGGTCTGGGATGAGGAGCTAGACCAAGAGAGATACAAAAACCCGCAGGGCAGTATTTGGCGAGCTGTTGGGCAGTAGCGATCCCACGGACCCTATCTCCCGGGAGAAGTCTTGTTCCTTACCACTGGCTTGCCTTTATTGGCCGGCTGGAGTGAACACTGACGAGGAACGGAGCTCCCACTTCATTATTGCCTTAATTGGCCGGCGTGAGTGGAGATTCGCATGAGCAAACGTGCTCGGAGGAAGGAAGTATTCCAGTAAGTGCTCGTCGGGATCTTGACCATCTTCGGGGCTCTGGGATTGTTCTGAAAGCTGTGGAATACCTCTCCACTCCTCAAGCACCTCAGGACATGTTGCCCCCTTGTCGCTAGGTCACTATGTGCTAGCGACAGTTTTCGGGGGCCCATTATTGAGTGTGCAAGTCACCCCCTGCCAATTTATCCTTGTATAGTATATAAATAACATTGGTCAGGCAGGGGATATAGTTATTCCATAGTTCAAGGTAGCAAATCCACTATAGCCACCCAGACCCATAGCCTAATATGTTTTGTTTTCATGTACTGCTATAGTTCTGCACCAACCGGGCGTTGTCCTTGGGTGCACTTGCATAGTGCAAACAGGGATAATCTTCGGTTGGTGCCGCATTCTATATAAAATTGTCTAAAGGGCCTTTGCACGTTGGCTTCGGCCCCACGTACGCCTTCCAAAAGACCGGAACCCTAAGGTCCCGAGATATTTAAACATAAAAATAATAATACCATTTATTTCAGGCGACACAGGCCCATAGAAAAATATCTAAACCTAAACATACATATCTATACTAATACTAATAATATAATATTATAAAGAGGTAACATTTGTTTGTATGTTTGTATGTAGGGGGTAATCTCCGGAAGTAATGAACCAATTTAAAAAATTGTTTCACTGGTAGGAAGCTACATTATTCGTGAGTGCTATAGGCTATAAATTATAAAGATATCATGCATATTAGCCGAACTATCTCAATTTTTGTCTAGCCAGGCGGAAAAAAATAGCTCTTACAACAGAGTTATTTGCATGCGCTGCCTTAACAGTTGTATATAATTGAAAACAATGTATAGCAACCTGGTTCGTTTTGAATAGTTCTACAAAAAAGTCCACGACACCATATTTCTATTATATTTTAGCAGATATAGTAGCTTTTATGTGTTAAAAAAAGTATTTTTCGACGTACTTGCCTTTGGACGATTTTTTAAACAACAAAATATTAAACCTTATCGAAAAAAATATTATTATGATCACAAGAACATCATAGAGATACGATTTGCCCTAAACAGTATGTCAATTGGTTAAATAGTTTCGAAGATAATATAAAATTACTAAATCGCAAAATGCCGCCGTCCATTCACAAACCGGATTAAAACATGCTTTGTACGGACGTATTATCCATTTACCCATAGATGGCGTTGTGCAATTACGTCATTTTTCTGAATCGCGGTGTTAAGATTTTCCGTGGATTAATGACTCTCTCCAGATAATATTTAAAATTTTTGTCGTTAGGTAGGTGAGTTGTACGCAATTGGTTGGATGTTGTTGGTCTTTAAAATTGTTTTGGTTGCTCGGTTTCTTAAAACACAAATACTACTTCGTTCTCATTCTTCGAGTTCGAAGCTGTGGCATAGAGATGGGTTCTAACCGGTTAAACACGATATCTGTTATCACTGTTACTGTTACACAAAAATAACAGATCCAAATATCTGTTATTAAATAACAGGCTGTTATTTTTGTACGGACGATAAATACGTATTTAAATATCAATTGAATATCTTCTTTATTTCTATGCGTATTAAGTTTTTTATAATGGCAACTGGTCAGTAACAGATAACAGGTAACACGACTTAATTTAGAAGTCACTTTTTCGTAAGTGTTAAGTTTTTGTAAGACCACCAACTGTATTTTTAGGAATAATAAATACTAAGTGCTTCTCTTTTTAACGTAGCTTAACCGCTATAGTAAGAGTGAGAAGTAAACATGTTTCGAAATAAATAATAGGTGTTTCTCTTTTCAGTAAGGATCATTCCTTAATGAGGAAGAGAGAGACATTTATAACCTTGCAATATTTCTTCTTTTGTGTGAGTGTGTATGTAAGTAAAAGCCGTAGTAACAGTGGGAGTGTGGGGATTGTTATAATGAATAACAGTTACAGCCGCGGTAACAGTTCTTGAGGGTCTGTTATTTTAAGTAACAGATAAGTTATATTGTTAGGAACAATTGTTATTTTTAAATATCTGTTATTTCTACCTGTTACGATAAATACGCCTCACTCCTACTGTGGTATTTCTGTTTTTGGGATATCGGACAGTTTCAGCGATTGTTTATCATGCCTAAAAGGAAATCACAACTTTCCCACCCGTCAGACATCCCAGACAAGAGCAGCTCGAGTACGCCGTACGGAAGAGTCTGCTCTTGAAAATCATCAGCGCATCTCGAGGAATAGAGAAAATATTTCGCAAGCACGCTCTGGGGAATCTAGCTTCGAGCGTTCACAGCGGCTTGCTAACCAAAGCTGAGAACATCGCAGGTCCGTGCTCGGGAATCTAGCGCTGAACGTGCGCAGCGTCTCAGTGATTTAAGGCAGCATGTCTCTGCAACAACGAATAGGGAGTCTAGCGCTGAGCGTTCGCAGCGGCTCGCTAGCCAAACTGTGAGAACATCGCAGGCCCGTGCTCGGGTATCACAAGTTAAAATGTTTACCGCCCAACGATGTGGGCACGGGTCAGCTAGTTTTATTAATATAAACAAAACAAAAAACTTCTGTTAATAAATAGGCTTAGACTATGTTAGTAGCACTTCACTAAGCACTAGATTGTCTTTGTGCTGTCCAGTGGATGTTAAGACTTTCTTTACAATTACAGTATATTATGCATACATTTTTGAAAAAACCGCGCTGCGCGGCCGTTCATGCATCATGCAAAATACGCGAATGCAGCAAGCAAGGATACAGTTTATTTATTTGACTAACTATAAAGCAGGATCTCCTGCGGGTTTTTCCTGTACACACACTACATACGCCCACCTCAAGTTTCGTGTAGTGTAAATGCGATCTAGAGGAATGTGGCCGGTTTTCTTTAGATCGAATTATTTTGCTTCGCGTCTCAATATGAAACTTTATAAAAATCAATAGTTATTTGTGCAACAAGAGAGCAAAGTAGGTTTTTGCTGCGAGTGTTGATTTAGAATTCCGAGTAAGCGAAGGATTCTATAATTGAATCACGAGCGTAGCGAGTGATTCTAAGTTAGAGTTCTAAGTTCAAAGACACGAGATGCAAATAACTTTGGTCTCGTGTAACACACAACTTTTCAACTCAGCAGCGAGAACATATTACTATTATCAAAATTTATTATTCGTAGTATCTAAAGGTAAAAAAATACAACATGGTAAACATTTAATCACATGACGTATATTTGTAAAACAAAGTATATCAAAAATTTTAAGTTAAAAGTTAAAATTACACTGGCATTCATGCAGTAAGTTTGGGATAGGTTTCAATGTACACGACGTCATCTTTTGTCTTTATTGTGGCTTTCAACATTGAGTAGATACTCCACATTGTAAATGGTTGCCTCGTTTGTGATAATGCAATGAAGTACGATAACAGTACAGTCTCCGAAAAATTGCACCCTTTGTATTGTAAGTCTCCATAGCTCGGATATTTTTCGCGAGACTTTGAGGCAGGAAACTTAGTTCTGCATTTTTTTACACGCTGCTTTAATTCTTCGGGTGGTAAATAGCAGACTTCGTCACTGGACTTACTCATATTTATTCATTATTATTTTTTATATTTTAACCAACGTGTATCGAACTTTGGGATTTTTTTATTTTATTGTTTTTATCTTTTGAGCTCAAAAGATAAAAACAATAAAATAAAAAAATCCCGCTATTTTTTTAAAGATTCGTTCTGAAATTGCACCCGCGGTATTCTGCCAAAATATTAAAGATTGTTAAAACAATAAATAATTATGTAGATACATGATAAACTTCGTATTTATTTCTTCAACATTATCTTTATTTGATAAAAATATATAATTCGATTATTTAGAAAACATATAATAATTTACTTAAAACCTTAACAGATGATTTGCAATTTTACGGTTATATGTGTTTCCGAACGTTTTGATTGTTTCTTTTTTGGGTCTATTAAGTATGGAATTTAAAAATCGAACTTCGCATCGACTTGTTTTATCTCTCTTTTTTTTCGTATCGAAGTGAAAGTGACAGAACAAAGTGAAGTTTAAATCTTTCGAATTTTGTGAGTAGACCTAGTACTGTTCTCGGAATTTAAAAAAAATAAATTAAAAAGTTACTTTAATCGAATTTTGCTCACTGTCTTTACACAGCAAAACCTGCTTGTTTGAGGTGCTGAGGTGAAAAAGTCATTTATTCAAACTAGGCTGAGAATCAGCACTTTTCGAACGTCAAAATTACATAAGACAGTCCCTCAAAACGCCCGCCCTTGACTACTTCCTAGTGCTTTAGCTGGGAAGAAAAAGTGGCGCAACAAACTCCCGAGTGGCACAGCTGTCTATTCAATTAGAAAAATAAATAAAATTAATTCTATACAATTGTATGCAAAATAATTTACGTTACGCAACACAAAACATAATTTAAATTATAAATTATATGACAGCTATAGGGAATGCAGAACCGGTTCTGTATTAAAGAACCGGGATTTTTGGGACTTTATGTCTAAAGAACCGGGATTCCCGGTTCTTTCGGTACTTTATGTGAGCCTTTATAAGATAGTAGAATTAAAAGTGTTGAAACGGAGAAAGTAAGAGAAAGACGAAATGACAGGACAAAATAAAAACATTGAAATCAAGACAAATCAAATAAAATGTTTTATTTCTTGTTTTATAGACACTAAATCAGTTTTATTTAGTACTAGCTGTGCCCACGACTTCGTTCGCGTGCATGTCGGTAAACAATAAGGTGTCACTCAGAGAAGGTGTAGGTTGGACTCCTCCATTGAAATGGAAGAATCTTTCGATCCTGCCTGGTGGCAATTGTGATCTGGGGTTCTTTACCACAGCCCTTTCGATTGCAGTCACTACATCTTAGGGTTTATAATGTCAGTGCGACGAAGTGTTACTTTGATTATTGAGAATAAATGAAAATCAAGGCGCCTGGTCGAGGCTCATTATCTGTACACCTGCCGTACTCAATAAATCGGACTGCCCGTCTGGCGGAGTGTGCTGAATGAAACGTTATCATTGTGTAGCAGGATTACACATCAAGAAAACAGCTAAAAAAACGATGAAATGATCAATATGATATTATTGTGTTTTTTATTATATCTGTGTATCCTTTGTTTTTGGACATCCCAAATGAATAAATAAGTATCTTAAAAACTCCTTTTAATTAAGAAAATGCTTCTCTTTAAACTATGTGAATGTTCGGAAAAGATATCCATCCATAATGATAGCTGTGACACGGTGGAGCATACGGTGGAGGTCTGCCCGGCTTGGGCGGAGCATCGCCGTGTCGGAGTGGAGGCGATCGGCGGCGGGGATTTGAGCGTCCGGCCCTGCTTCAGGCCATGGTACGGAGCGAGAGGACATGGCAGGCCGTCACCTCCTTCTGCGAAGCGGTAATGCTCGCGAAGGAGGAGGGAGAGGCAAATTTCGCGCCCTCACACCCCTAACCGCCGCAGGAGGAGACGCCCTGGTAGGGAATCGCGAGCCGATTTCCGGTCACCGTAGGCGCGGGCTTGCGGACGGTGAGCAATGGGTAGCTCGCCGTCCGATAAGGACCAAGCTCGGGTCGACGGCGCGTTGTGTTCCACGCGCGCCTCAAAGAGATGTCGGCAGAATTGACGGGATCCGCTAGGGCCGATGCCTGCCGGGGCTGCGAATAAGGCCGAAAGGGACATCGTGGCCCCCGGCAACAGGGCAACCGAAGGAACACGGGTGGGTTTTAATCAGCAAGAGTCTGACACGCCCTCCCGCTCCACCCAGAGCGGGAGAAGTTATTTGATAATTTCCCACCCAAAAAAAAAAGGCGTACTGAAGATCCGAAGTCCTTCTGGAGCTACGTGAGGGTAAAAAGGGGAACGGAAAACCATAAAAATATTAAGGAATGACGCATTTTACCGGAGTCGGAATGTGCTCAAGAGTTGGCGCATTTTTTCTATTCTGTGTACCCACAAAAGGCTAGACTGCACACGACGCGGCGGTGGCTGCGAGTGGCAGCAGAAGTTCACGGGTGCACATAGATCGTCTAAACTTGAGCTAGGTACACACGGCTACACATCAAGCTATACAAAACCAGTTTATGCTGATGTCGCATTGTATAGAATTTCCGTACAATGCGAGGTCAGTTTATACTGGAAATGTATAGCTTCATGTGTAGCCGTGTGTACATGAAGCACTATAGCAAGCATGATTGCCGAGCGGTTCTGGCAGAGCCGCACATGCACATTTGTAATCTATGTCAAAATCAAAATCAAAATATTTTATTTCACATAAACCTACAAGGGTACTTATGAAACGTCAGAAGCTAGGTGCACGGTTCTAATTGGTAGCTTCCTATGGAGAAGAGCCGGCAAGAAACTCCACGGTTACTCTTTTCAAAATAAATTGTTTCTACAATGTTTTCAAATTACAGTGTTAATAGGTATGGGAGGACAGTGTAGGCCTATCAACAAGTACTAGGTACTTAGTAAAATAGAAAATCGTCCACAAGTCTACAGCCTACAACGTTCTCACATTCACAAAATCTAAAAGAAAATAATCTATATAAAAGATAAACAAAATATTAAAAATAAGGACCTATTTAAACCAAATAACATGATTGCCACTACAGCTGTACCAAATCTTGGGCACGCCACAATTGCGGCGATAAAACCCCTCTTTGAGGAGTGGCTTGAGAGACGTCACGGCGTCCTCACCTTCCGCCTGACGCAGGTCCTCACCGGACACCGCTGCTTCGGGAGGTTCCTGTTCAGGATAAGGCGGGAGGAAACACCCGGGTGTCACCATTGTGTGGATCGGCCTGAGGACACGGTGGAGGTCTGCCCGGCTTGGGCGGAGCAACGCCGTGTCCTCGTAGAGGCGATCGGCGGCGGTGATCTCTCGCGTCCGGCCCTGGTTCAAACCATGGTACGAAGCGAGAGGAAATGGCAGGCCGTCACCTCCTTCTGCTAAGCGGTAATGCTCGCGAAGGAGGAGGCGGAACGCGTGAGGGAGAGGCAAATTTCGCGCCCTCACGCCCCTAACCGCCGCAATAGGAGGAGACGCCCGGGGCGGGAATCGCGAGCCGATTTCCGGCCACCGTAGGCGCGGGCTTGCGGACGGTGAGCAATGGGTAGCTCGCCGTCCGATAAGGACCAAGCCCGGGTCGACGGCGCGTTATGTTCCACGCGCGCCTCAAAGAGATGTCAGCAGAATGGACGGGGTCCGCTAGGGCCAATGCCTGCCGGGGGTTCGAAGAAAACCGATAGGGACATCGTGGCCCCCGGCAACAGGGCAACCGAAGGAACACGGGTGGGTTTTAGTCAGTAAGAGTCTGACACGCCCTCCCGCTCCGCTCAGAGCGGAAGAAGTTATTTGATAATTTCCCACCCAAAAAAAAAAAGCTGTAACAAATCTAATTTGAAAAAAAAAGAAAAAAATATAGAAAATTGTAGGTATATAATGTCAAATACTGAAAAGATTATGTCAATGAAGTATGTAAGAAAAAAAAGTAAAATAAAATAATCATCGTAATTTGGGAGCAGTTAATAGACATTTACATTATTGTTATGCCGTTAATGAGGTACCAGGGAAACCACATGTGCAGAAGGAATTATTGCCAGACTTCCTTGTCTTCAACGTAGTCTTTAATCTTATTATATGCTTTTTTGATAAGGACACGTTTGATGTGGGTTTTGAACTTTCCATCGCTTAGGTCTGTTACAGACTTTGGCAACTTGCTATAAAAGCGGATACCGTTTATAAGAAATGACTTACTAGTTTTAGTTAATCTAAATTTGGGTATCACAATTTCATGTCGACTACGTGTATTTATATTATGGAAATCGCTTCTTATTTTTAAAAGTCCTAGGTTTTTGCGAACAATAATAATATGTCTCGAGTCATCTTATTTTCCGAACCATTGGAAAACCACGTGGGTAATTCCAGTACCTAAGGTTGAAGCAGGATCGGAAGTGAATGGGTTTAGACCGGTGGCAGTTTTGTCGACACCAGCAAAGATATTTGAGTCGGGTTTACAGCGATGCGTGGTCGAACAAGTATTTGCTTCTTTGTCGGACGCTCAGCGCGGGTTTCGAACAGCCCGCAGCACGACTTGCAAGTCGATGTCGCCTACTTTGATTTTAAAAAAGCATTTGATATGGTCGACAACGACATCTTATTGACAAAGCTGACGACTATTGGACGCACCCCCAAATTGCTAAAGTTCTTTGCTGATTACATGAGAGACCGCCGGTAGTTTGTCGAATATGCTGGCTACAAATCGAAGCCTGATTATACCAGATCCAGTGTGAGCCAAAGCAGTAACATAGGACCTCTTCAGTTTATCATTATGATTAACGACGCTTGTCTGTTATTCGCGGATGATCTTAAACTGTTTTTGGCCATCAAAGATGAAAGGGACCGTGTTTGTTTTCAGAGTAACGTGAATAGAGTAGTCGTGTGGAGTAGTAAAAAAGACTACATTTCAACATGTCGAAGTGCTCGATCATGACGTTCAGCCGCATGAGAGTTCCTCTCCACCACGACTATAAGCTAGACAACACGAGGATGCAAAAGGGTGCAAACGATACGTGCTCTAGGAGTACACCTTAACAAGGAGTTGTCATTTCGCGATCACATAGTCAAAGTTTGCAAAAGAGCGTATAGAAGCCTAGGTTTCGTACTTCGTCGTGTTTAAGAAGGATGCGCTAAGGTAGCTAGCGAAATTCAAAAGTTCTAAATATGTTTTTTGCAATTTGCAGGTAAGTGTCAGGTTCTCAGGTTGCATGTAGATCAAAATATATGATTCACGACCGTAACAAATGTATATGGGAAAGTGGGGTAATATCGTAAAAATAAAACACAAGTTTGAAAGAATATAAACAAACTTCAATAGGCTATATTTAGTTTGTTTTAATAATCACAGGAATCCGCTGGATGCGGAAAGCACAAAATCGGTCGAAGTGGCGATGCTTGGGGGTGGCCTATGTCCAGCAGTGGACGTCTTTCGGCTGAAATGATGATGATGAATAATCACATATTTTGCACCTGAAATTTGAAAAAATTAAAAAAACTGTTCTCAATTCTAAAAACCGAAAAATAAAAGTTGTTACGGTTTTGCCCCTTGCCTTGTCCAAGACCGGGTATACCCTTTGCTCTTTAACAGCGTCAACAATGAAACTCATCAAGTTCTACGGTTTCCCAACCTGCACAGCCTTCATGGACGTAATCTTAACTTTTAAGACATTGCTTTTGCGCCATAAGACCCATGCTTTTGCGTACATTTCAAAATGAAATAAATAATAAAACATGTACTAGGTAGTACCCGATATAAACCCGGAAGTTTTGCTCCAAACGCACTTTACGAGAGACAAAGGGAAAAATAAGCTAAAATAAAAAAATAAAGTTTAATAAAAAACTGTAACCCGACTACGGGAAAATAAAAATGATCTAAAAAGTACGAAACAAGCAAATATTTCAGACAGAAATCAAGACATAGGTACAAAAATGGTCAAGGTAAAGCCGTGGTCGCATGCCTGTATACCATGTTGGTGCCAGGAACACCTACAAAATTATAATTGCATGCGACGACGGCTTTACCTTGACCATTTTTGTACCTATGTCTTGATTTCTGTCTGAAATATTTGCTTGTTTCGTACTTTTTAGATCATTTTTATTTTCCCGTAGTCGGGTTACAGTTTTTTATTAAACTTTATTTTTTTATTTTATACTTTTCCGTTTTTACACTTGATAAACGTAAATAAGAGTAGAGTAATACAATAGTTCAGTAATTAACCTATTTTAAATTCCAATAGCAGTGCATAGTGCTTTGGACGAAACCATAGAGCGATTTATTTCGACGCCAACACCATATATCGCAATCGAGCTTCGAAGAAATCCAAAATATAAATATTTCGTTGTACTTGTTTTTCTTCATAAGAGTGGAATTACAAATCGGTACTACTTATTAAGATTTGATTAACTGCACGTTGGTAACATCTTGCGATACTACGTAGCGCAGTCTCACTTTTGCTTGTTTTTAACGATTTAAACATATTTGTTTACTTTAAAAATAAAAAAAAAATAAAAAAAATTGTTTATTTCTGAACCAAAAAACATGACAACAGGTAGGTGATTGGAGCCACCTTTTGAGCAAAAAATGCCTGTATTAGGAGACTCCGCTCTTCCACAGCAAAATAATTTTAACATAAAAGAACAGAAATAGGATTATTCACGTGATAGTAAATATGTGTATGGGGATGGGGATATACTTTGAAAATATAATATTATATACATATTTGTAATGTGCTCGTCAAGACCTTTCTTTTGATACCAAACATGTCATGATCATTCCATTTTAATTTTTTTAGAGGTTAGAAATTTACGTGTAAAGTCCACCAAATTAAATTTAGGGAAAAATTATAAAGCCTATGTCACCCGGACCATTATTACGAATCTATTGATACCTCATTCATCAAAATCGGTTTAGTAGTTTAGGCGCTACGGTGGAATACACGTAAAAACAAACATACATACATACAAACATACATACATAGACTGCTAAAATCATTACCCTTTCTTTTGGCTTTGCCGTAGTCGGGTAAAAAGATGGCGCATTCAAAATTTACATTTCATTAATTGACTCTTTAATGTATGTTTAATCTTTGTTAGAAAACAATTTTCATGCGTTTTTGGGGGACAAAAACGCCCACCCTTCACCACTTCCTAGTGCCTTTAGCTGGGAAGAAGTGGCGCAACAAACTCCTCAGCAGCACAGCTGTCTGTTCAAGTTAGAAAAAAGTTTCTATACAATAGTATGGAAAATAACTTACATTATGCAACACAAAACATAATTTAAATGATGGTCAGCTAGCACACGCCAATATACCAACCAAAAACATCGAGAACTATACTCAAGCAGATTTTAAAATAATAACTAAACGTAAACAGAACTAAATATCTAAATAAAAGCTTCCAGGCATAAAGTGCGTGCCCGCTTACATAAAGCTATATAAAGCTGTAATTGGAAGTTATAAATGATAAACTAGGACCATCGAGGTAAATTACTAGTAACAATAACAAAACCATGATTAGCAAGACGACCAGTCACCACGAGCAGCACCCGTTCACGAGCATAACGCAAAGATCAGCCATTTCCCCCCTCGCCATATTTGAGGGAAGGAGGCAACCCGATCCCCGACGCTACCGCAAGCAATGACATCTAAGGGAGCATGATGAACTTGCTGCCGGTTACTCAGGCAAAAAATAATATGATCAATTGTCGAGGTCGCTAGCTAACCACAATTTGCAATACAACTCATAACAAAAATATTGTAATGAGTGGATTATGTCAACAATAAAATAAAATAAATTGACTCTTAGAAAATAAATTGACTTATAAATTCAAATAAAATAAACAATTATATAAACTCATAAAAACTATCAGTAGGTAAGCTAATTCTGGAGAAAGAACATAAACATTGTCTTGAGTTAATCACAGCGACCAACTATTCTTATCATTTAAGTAGTCATTGATACAATAGTATGCCTTTGAACAAAGGTTGGATTATAGTTTTAAACGCATTAAAAGGCAAATCTAGCAAAGAAGAGGGCAGCTTGTTATAAAAGGTTATACCAAGCCCAACAAATGAGTTATGAAAAGGGAGCTCGTAGTTTGTCCTTATTTCTAGTGTTAACATTGTGTATATCACTGTTTTTAGTGTATAAGTGTATATATTTTTCCTAATATATAAGATGTTTGCGAAAATGAATTGTGATGCCACCGTGAGAATACCAATATCTATAAAAAAGTCTCTTAGAGAAACTCTGGCACCTAGCTGGTAAATTGCACGAACAGCTCGTTTTTGAAGAACAAATATATTTTGAATGTCAGCGGCTTTGCCCCACAGCAGAATACCATAGGACATAACGCTATGAAAATAACTAAAATAGACTAACCGAGCTGTATCAACGACAGTGTATTGTCTTACTTTCCTGACTGCGTAGGCGGCCGAACTGAGCCTTCCCGCTAGGCTTGATATATGTGGGCCCCACTGAAGTTTGGCATGTACTGTTATGCCCAGAAAAACTACCGAGTTCACAGTTTCAAGCACCTCTTTATCTAAGACGATGTTGGGTCCTAGATTTCTAACATTTGGTAGAGCGAATTTTACACATTTCGTTTTCTTGGCATTGAGAACTAGGTTATTTGTGGTAAACCAATCCGTAACCATTGAGAGTGCACTGTTCACGTCGTCAAAATCTTGTCTATTCCTGTGTACTTTAAAAATAAGAGAGGTATCATCTGCAAACAGTACAACGTTACAGATATCCTTTAAATAAAAAGGTAAGTCATTTATATACACTAAGAATGAACCCAGTATTGAGCCTTGAGGTACACCTAACTGAACTGGTAGCCCGGAAGATTTCACACCATTAACATCTACACATTGGACCCTATTTTGTAAATAAGAATTTATTACTTTAAGTGCTTCGTTTTGGACACCGTAATGGCGTAGTTTACGCAAAAGTGTGTTATGGTGCACGCAATCAAAGGCTTTGGAGAGATCACAGAAAACTCCAATAGCATTTTGCGAGTTCTCCCATGCGTTAAATATGTGTTTCAGCAGAGCAACACCCGCATCTGTGGTTGAACGACCTTTTGTAAAACCATATTGTTCATCATGAAGAAGTCTGTTTAAATTAAAATGTCTTAGCAACTGCTTGAGTATTAAATTTTCAAATATTTTACTGAATGCAGGTAAGATAGAAATAGGCCTGAAATTGCCAACGTCATTTTTGTTACCCGATTTAAATAATGGTATGACTTTACCAGTGGCGTGCCTAGGGGTCAAAATTAGGGCAAGCCGCCAGATTTTTTACGAAAAATAAAATCTATGTTGTTTTCGTTGTTGTTGTCTATGTTGTTGTCTATTTATGTTGTTCATGGTATGACATTATTATAATTTTGGTTAGAAAACCTTTCAAATGCGAAAAGGTCATGAATAAGTAATCTTTATTTCAAAACACCTATGAAGAATCTCTTCGATACGGACATTATTGTTTTGTGATCTCAATGAGATGTACTTAAACATAATAGGATGGTTTATTTTTCAGCAGTTTTCCAAAACTACATTGCCATAGAAACAACACTAGTCATATGCTTTCATGGCACCAGCTACTTACATAAGTTTGTGTAATAGACATTCGAATGCCTATTTCAATCTATTCTTCGACTGACAAAAATACATGTTTTTTTTCCGAGAAATAGGTACAATAATTTGAGGTTGGTTACGGTGAAGTAAAGAGTTACTTATTGTCAGAAAAATCAATATAAATACCTTTACGAACACAGTTTCCGAATTCCCATTTTGATGATAAAATTACCTTTCCGAGTAACAATTTCACAAACTTTAGTCCTTCACAAGGAACAATTGCATGCGTTTCCGAATTAATTTTAATGATAGGAAACTTTTGAATCACTTCAAAACAAAGATAATAATCACAGCAAAAACTAATCACAATTCACAACACTTAAATTCACAGAAAATGAAAAAAATATCAAAGCAAAAAAAAGCGCCAATAGCCGCTCAAAACAAATTTGAACTAACTTGAAAATTGTATCATTCTATAGAAAATCACGCATTGCGCAGCGTCTTGCAACGACATAGGTAGTTGCTTCACTCCTACTATTCATAATCAAATACACGATTCGTTCCATTCATAAAAAATCAAAAGCCGGGCTTAAAAATTAGAACATTTTGCGAAATGAGTACATACCAATGGTACCAACAACGTTAACAATTTTCCATGCGAAAGATGAGAGGTATGAAGCCTCATAAGAAGCCCCCTTGTGTGAGCGAGAAAGCAATGCAATGTACCACAGAATTGACGTTTTCATTCATCGATGCGATCTCGCGTCCTGCTTAACGCTATAGTGTTAGAGTGAGATCGCAACTGCGGCATCCGATATAGTTTGGCAACGTGCGTGATGAAAACGGCGCGGAATTTAAATATTATTCTTTGAGTACGTAAACCTGGCATCGTAGCTTCTAAAGCGCGCGGCTGATACGGTGCAGCGCGGAGTTTAATGTTATTATTCTTATCAATTCTTGCGACATGAATGAATTACTTGGTTGCTTTACAAGTTTACGGGTGTAGTTTTTTTTTTTGTGGGCTCATCTTTGAATGCAAGCCGGGCTTTTCGGCTTCTATGGAGGTACCGCCACTGGACTTAACTACTCTTCATGAGGTCAGGAAAAGTTCCTAAATCAACACATTTATTAAAAGTTACAGCTAAATATGGAGCTACTTGTCTATTATATTACTTAATAGATTAATGGAGATGCCCCAGTAATCACCAGTGTTTTTAGACTCGAGTGTGTTAAAAACATTAACTACATCACGAGGTGTTACATACTCGAAGCTAAATAAGCTACTACATTTAGGCACACTGCTATGCAAAAGGTTTTCAGCTTTAGACGGGGACGAATTTAAGGAGCGAGTCGTAGTTATAGGTACATTGGCAAAAAATTCATTAAATGCCTCAGCTACGTCGGCTGCTATATTAACTAATTTACTGTCGACCATAATCTCGAGTTGTTTGTCTTGTTTAACCGACTTACCCGTTTCATTGTTAATAATTTTTCAAGTGGTTTTTACTTTATTATTTGAATTTTTTATTAAAAAAAAATTGATATAAAAAATTTGATTTTGCAAAAACAAATATTTTTAAATAATTTGTGACATACTCTAAGAAAGGAGTATCAAACCTGTATTTTTTAAAACCATATAACTCGTATAGTGTCGCTCTACTTTTATAAATACCTGGAGTAGCCCATTGGTTAAAGCCAACGGAGGTGCCATTAATGTTAATTGTTTTGGTCTTGAAAGTAGATTGGTACTCTTTTTGCACAACATCAAAAAGGGCTCCATAGATTTCATTAGGATTCTCGTGTTCTTCAGTAGGGTAAATAGTTCTTCAGTAGGGTAATTAGGAGTGCATTACCCTAACAAGAAAGTGTCTCCTAGAGCGATATGAGTGGAACGTATAATTAGTGCTCAATCTGCTGTAAATGTGCCCCAATTAAAAAATTTGTGCGTTTTGTCGTGTTGGAAAAAAACGGAAAAAACGATTCCTGCTGGGGTAACGTTACTCGAGCAGGAAAATTCTAAACGAATGGTCGGAGAGAGAAATATTGAGCATGGGCAGAGAGCTTATATTTGTGCAAATTTGTGCGCGAAAAATATAATTTGTGCGTCTTCAGGTTTTCGAGATATAGCGTTTCCTGCTGGGGTAACGTTTTGCAAAATCGTTTATTTCTAAAACCATTATATGTGCGCATGTAGAATAAACATACACGAGTACCTCTTAATTTGTGCTAATTTATTATTCAATAACGCATGCATGTGCACTATTGAAACCTTGTATGTATTTTATAAGCGTCAAGACGAACCAAACACAGTTTTCAGAGGCTTATACGTTTTCTAATTTAGGCGCTGTAATACATTTTCGGGTTTCCAAAAAAGTACGATAACTTGAAAATTGTAAATATTTTCTCAAATTTAATTGCCGCACAAATTAAGAGGTACTCGTGTATGTTTATTCTACATGCGCACATATAATGGTTTTAGAGATACACGATTTTGCAAAACGTTACCCCAGCAGGAAACGCTATATCTCGAAAACCTGAAGACGCACAAATTACATTTTTCGCGCACAAATATAAGCTCTCTGCCCACTAAATATTTCTCTCTCCGACCATTCATTTAGAATTTTCCTGCTGGAGTAACGTTACTCGTAATCGAATCGTATTTTCCGTTTTTTTTTAAAACGACAAAGCCCACAATTTTTTTTAATTGGGGCACATTTACAGCAGATTGAGCACTAATTATACGTTCCACTCATATCGCTCTAGGAGACACTTTCCAGTTAGGGTAATGCACTCGGTAATTAGAAAGTTTTATGAATGATTTCGATGATTATAAGTCGTCGCTTCGTGTCCCAGATACAACCTGGCGGCGCACAGCAAGTCGCACGAGGCGAGCGACAGCGCGGCGCCGGCGCGCGACGTGCCGCGCCGCCGCCTGTTCCGCTGCACCTTCTGTGTCGAGCGCTTCGAGCGCCGGTGAGTAGCATACACACTTACACACGCGAAACGTGCACTACATACTATTTTACAAGGATCTTTTGGCGTGTGCCAAAAATCGTAACGAATGCCGCCATCTTGTTTTTAGGGTTCCGTTTTTTACGGAACCCTAAAAACAAGATGGCGGCTTATAGGATCACTCGTGTGGCTGTCTGTCTGTCCGTCTGTCACAGCCAATGTGCTCCGAATTTAATGGACCGATTAGTATTAATTTCTGTGATTCAAACACGGATGTGCATCGTCGTACATAAAAGAACTTTGAATGTAAATTGTCTTTGGCCCTGACATTCAAGCAATAGACAAAATTGACAGACTTCTACTGCTTAGTTACGAGGCTTTTGGCTACTCTTTATGTGTGTATTTTATGTAATTTTTTTTCCTAATGTGCGTTTTGTTTGTGCGGAATAAACAATTTTTCTTTCTTTTTGTATTCAAAATTCATTTACACAAATTACACGTCCGTGTTTGGGTCACAGATTTTAACGTTGCGGACCAAATTTCAACTTAATCGGTCCATTAGATTCGGAGCAAATTGGCTGTGCGGAACCCTAAAAAAAGTAATTTCATACCGCCCTAAAACCTTTGGGTAATTTTTTGGGATCATCTTGAACCCAAAAATAATTTGAAACTATGGATAGTGGGTAACGTAGTCAACGGAAATCCGACCTCAATTTTGAGGCCTGAAACTGCGTTTAGCGGGCGCCCGCGACGTGCACCCGTCGCGTGTCAACGCGCGTGGACACGCGGATGAGCTCCATGGGAATGCGACGGCCCCCGTCGCGGAGACCGGATTATTTTATTTACGCAGTGTTGCTAGTTCAATTTCAACGGTGTGCTCTATCGACACGACTGTGCATCAGTCGTGTCTATGGAGAACTTAATATATTAGTACCTAGGTGACCGAGCTCTGCTCTGGTGAAAATTGATAAGGCTCATTTAATAGTATAGGATAGTTCATACCAATCCCATGTATAGTATGTACATACCTACTAATTCCATGCTGGCACGATAGTAGATACTTACAAATTCCATGCTACCATTATAATTCTAATGTCATTATTCATTATCTTGTTCTTGGGCGACCGATCTCTGCTCGGGTGAAAATACGAAGAAAACTAATTTTCTTAGATATGAGACATTGAGACCTAGCTAAAGCGATTTTTTGCTCCCGTAAACCCCTATATTGCAACTTTCATCGAAATCGTTAGAGCCGTTTTCGAGAACGTGATTACAAACCTAACCTAACCCATCTCACCCAGTTCATAATTTTTCGACAGTTTATAATCTAACGGAAATAATTCCGACAGATTATAAATTAACGGTTCTCACAATGTTACGGTGACATATATATATATACAAATATTGCTCGTTTAGTAGTATAGGATTAAATTGCAAAAACGCTGGTCACACCGCTGGCGGCCAACGCGCGTGCCCCCGCGCGGGCGTCCGTCGCACGGAGGCGGGACACGTGGCGCGAGCGCGGGGCCCGCTTCCCCGCGACGAACGCCCGCGCGTACCCCCGCTACGGAGCAATTTTGTATGGAACCGCGCGGACGTCCGCTTAACGCAGTTTCAGCCCTAAAGGAAATAAAACTACACATTTAAGCCTACGCCGCCTGTCTATCTGTCAGTCCTTCGTATTCTATCAAAACCGACTGCTTCATTCGGCCGCTAATCACGACAGATATGGATTTTCATACTAGCATTGATGGCCGCCTGCTCACAGTATTTGACCAATACAGCAATTTCGATTTATCTCGAAGGTTTTCAAAATAATACTCGAATTTCGAAGCATGTTTGAGAAATAAATATTTACGTAGGTAATCAATCTAGGGTGTCATATGTCATTCTCCAATGGAATCTGCTACCTGTGCCGCTACCGAACCGGCAAAGGTTCGTGTGTTAACGGTTGAAAGATCTACCTTATTTGCAGATTAAGAATTATTGGAACGAAGTTCTTTAACGCGGCTTGTAAACTTTCAGAAATCAAATCAAATCATTTATTTGCATAACACAGGTTCAGAGGATGTAACAGAATGGTTCTTAAGGCTCACTGTATTATAACCATGTCAGGTGTGCAAATACATTAGAAACATTATGACATAATAAAATTATTCTTATTCAGTTTTCTTATTAAATTACATTGTCATTAAAAATATACATAGAAAGTCAATTTCATTTCACATTGAACTAATAAATTATAACAGTAATGTCAAGCAAATTAATGTCATAGTAATTGTAATTTAGTTTATTCATTTTGGTTCCTATTAGGTTACATTTTTAAATATTTCTTAAAATAAAAGAATTAAAAAAACATTTAAAAATATAAAAAATAGAGGTCCGCCGGTGTCGGGAGCAGGGTCCAAGCTACCGGTGGTTAGGGCTGCAGAGACAGGAACCTCCTTACAATGCGAGCCGTATCGAGGAGTACTGCCTTCTGAATCAGGCGCTTGATCCAACCGCCTAACGAAAGCCTCGAGAGATGTTGGTCGAGGCTTTCGGCAATCAGGCCATTAGCCGTTACGACAATCGGCACAATGAGCTCACATTCCACATGTCAACAACCTCGTGTGCTAAGTCGAGATATTTTATTTGTTTCTCTTTCTCAGCTTTCACGAGGTTCTCGTCATGTGGAATGGTAACATCGACTATCATTGCGCGGCGCGCTAATCGATCTATCACTACTATATCAGGCTTATTTGCTACAATAGTCCTGTCAGTAATGATAGACCGATCCCAGTAAAACGTGACAAGTAGTGCTATTCTGTAAAAATCTCACCGTGATAACTTAGGTGAAGTGAGCTGCCAGTAGTGTCAATCCTTAGCAACTGACAGCTCACTCCACGCTCACTTCACCTAAGATAACACGGTGCGATGGTTACAGAATAGCACTAATGGTCATTTTCGAGAACTGGGTCGGGCACATACTTGTAATACGGTACCTCAGAGTCCACAAGTTTATATTTCAAAGCAAGTTGCTGGTGAATAATCCTAGCCACTTGGTTATGTCTGTGCAAGTACTCGCCGTTAGCTAGACGCGAGCAACCAGAGATAATATGTCTGATGGACTCACCCGGACGATGGCATGCCCGACACACGTCAACCGTACCGTCCTTCATAATATCGCTCATTTGGAGAAACATCGTCGTAACTGCTACTTTTCAAATTTTACAGGAGAGCGATTTAAAGTAAAATATTTTTTTGTATTGAGGTTACCGTCTCGTTATGAAGACGCTTGCCTATTTTTTTGTACTTAAAATGTGGCTACACTAATGTAGCTTTATGTGCTATTCAATTAAGTAGAATATTTAAATTGATATTCTTGTAAATAAATAAAAATATATCGGGTACCTACAATTCCGTCATTGTTTCCCAAAGATTCAGTAAAATGCGCAGAGTGCCGAGCATAAATTTTTATGCTTTTATGACAAAATGATACCACATTTTAATCAAAAACGCATTTATTTCGTGTAATAAACTATAAACTCTATAAAACAATTGTCAGTCTTCATCTGAGGAACTTATTTTAGAGATAATCTTCACTTACAGACTAAACTTTAAGAATCAAGATAATTTAGAGATGGCACGACAATCACAGCTTCGTTAATTACGCCTACTTGTACAAAATATATAGTTAACTACTACGTAGCTTAATTTGAACATTTAAATATTTAAAATACTGTCGTAAAAACTACAATAAAATGTTGGCTATTGCATAGCTTTTATCGCGGGCTTTGAGCGCGGCGACCGAATCAAGAAATTCCGTAACGTAACGAAAATAAAACCTAACACCCCCCACTCCGCCTACCATGTAATGACGGTTCCCATGACAACGTGATGTTGTTATGGGAAACGTGATGTTCCGTTCCCATGACAACATCACGTTGTCATGGGAACGGAACAAATGCTATGCAATAGCTTTACCGCGGCAGTTCCCGAGTGCCACACGTTTTTTTTTTTGTATTAATTCGTGTTCTCTTCTAATTTTGAGCAATTGCTATTTTACCACGATACGCTAGTTTTAGTGTTAAATCATTTATGTCTCTTGTGTCACCATTCGTTCGTCTGGAGATTTTTGTTACGGCTACTATCCAGTCTTCCTCGTATCCAGTTTTAAATCTATAATTTCCAGTTTCCTTTTGAAATTGAATGATTTTTATATCATTAGTTTTAATTGTGTTTTCTTGTAGGTCTTTTGCGGTGTTTAGTCCAATTTCTTCAGCAAATTTTTTGAGATCATAGTTATCGTCATAGTTTAACTCCTCTACAATAAATGGATTGCCATTTTTTTTTTGCAGACCTTATGATTTGAACGTACTGGTCTGGCACGTATATGGGCCCAGACTTTTTAGATTTTTTAATAACTCTTTCTATTAACGAGTGTGCTGTATCTCCTTCATTTTGGGTATGCCCACGGATCAAAAATTTATGTGTGATTGTTTTGATTCGTCATGTTTTGACGGCATACAGTTACATAGAGAAAATGAATCTGGAAACGTTAAAGTAAAATGTAGTTAACTATTTATTTATTATGTAGGTAGATTAAAAATGAAGAATTATTAAAAATATTCAATTCATTTATTAAACTCACCTGTTCTTCTGCTGTCCAATTGTCTGTATAAAATATCGTAAATCAAATATGGTTACTATGCTATTACTTTCCGCCGTTTTACAAGCTTCAATGTCATTTTTAGGGTTCCGTTGCCAAATGGCAAAAAACGGAACCCTTATAGATTCGTCATGTCTGTCTGTCTGTCTGTCCGTCCGTATGTCACAGCCACTTTTTTCCGAAACTATAAGAGCTATGCTGTTGAAACTTGGTAAGTAGATGTATTCTGTGAACCGCATTAAGATTTTCACACAAAAATAGAAAAAAAAACAAATAATTTTGGAGTTCCCCATACTTAGAACTGAAACTCAAAAAAAATTTTTTCATCAATCCCATACGTGTGGGGTATCTATGAATAGGTCTTCAAAAATGATATTGAGGTTTCTAATATAATTTTTTTCTAAACTGAATAGTTTGCGCGAGAGACACTTCCAAAGTGGTAAAATGTGTGTCCCCCCCCCTGTAACTTCTAAAATAAGAGAATGATAAAACTAAAAAAAATATATGATATAAATTACCATGTAAACTTCCACCGAAAATTGGTTTGAACGAAATCTAAAAAGTAGTTTTTTTTTAATACGTCATAAATCGTAAACCGCAATTTACCTTTCATTCAATGTTACTTGCTGCTACGGAACCCTTCATGGGCGAGTACGACTCGCACTTGGCCGCTTTTTTTTTTTTTCAGCTCGACCAAGTTCTTTTTGGCGCAGATTTTCTGAGTATTTATTTTCTAATTCTTCATCATCATCAACTGCATTTTTACGAAATTCACATAGATCACACTGATCTTTCTTGGGGATGAAAAAAGAAATATTGATTATTATAAAAAAAACACAAAATAATGTCATAATTACCGTTACGTCGATGTAGCACCCAAACACAACTACAATTTGCGGACCTCCCCGCGCAACTGACCTTTGCGTCGCTGTTTCCGCGAGATCTTTGCAAATTAGCACAAATGCAACAACGACGTTAGCGTCGTCTACCGATAAATAGATTGAAACTGATTTAGGTCTTTGTTTCTCCTAACGTAAATACACTTTCTAAGTGTTGTGTCGTATTTAACTCATTTTTGGGAAAAAATACATTTACGTCGATGTTTCTCCAAATGAGCGATATGTCTCCGGTAGTTATTCGTCAAGATATCTTCGTCCATAATTGCACAGACGAAACCTTCGGTTTCCCCGAAAAGTTCACCGAAACGTAGCCAGGCTACGGACGCTAAGAAATCTACACCGGGCTCATGAAGAGCCCGATAGAAGCGCCCGTGAAGCGCCTTGCTTTGCCATACCTTCTTGCGGTCATCTGTAGTAAGTACTACAGGTTTGCGCCAGTTCTCTTTAGCCATGGAAAGCGGGGTGAGCCCGTTGTCCACTGCGACCACATCACGGTGCATGCCCACATTGGCTTTAAGAAAGTATTCCCTGAGGTTACACACCTCGCGGTTGTGGAGGGTCTTCGCATTTAAAAAGCCTCGACCCCCGCACTTCCGCGGGATGTACAGTCTCATCACCGATGAACGTGGGTGATGCATCCGGTTTGCGGTCAGGAGTGTACGGACCCTCCTGTCCAGGGCGTCGAGTTCGGTCTGAGTCCATTTGAGTATGCCGAAAGAGTACATCAAAACCGGCATGACCCAACCGTTGAAAGCACGCACCTTGTTTCCGCCTGAAAGAAGACTATTTAATACCTTTTTCAGGCGACCAAAGAAGCGCTCCTTCAACGATTGCTTCATGTCAGCAACGTTGATGCCTAACGCTTCCGACATACCCAAATACATATAGCTTTCGGTTGAGGAGAGGGATCTAAGGTGTATGGAGTCCGAGAGTTGAATTCCCTCAGATTCCATAATCTCCCCTCGCTTTACATGCATGACTGCACATTTGTCCACACCAAATTCCATCCTGATGGCGTTACTGAATGTTTCAGTTACCTTCAGTAGCTCCATCAGTCGCAATTTGTTGGGGGCAAAGAGTTTCAAGTCATCCATGTAGAGGTTTTTTTTTTTTTTGGGGTGGGAAATCATCAAATAACTTCTCCCGCTCTGGGCGGAGCGAGAGGGCGTGTCAGACTCTTACTGACTAAAATCCACCCGTGTTCCTTCAGTTGCCGTGTTGCCAGGGGGCCACGATTTCCCTATCGGTTTTCTTCGAACCCCCGGCAGGCATTGGCCCTAGCGGACCCCGTCAATTCTGCTGACATCTCTTTGAGGCGCGCGTGGAACACAACGCGCTGTCAACCCGGGCTTGGTCCTTATCGGACGGCAAGCTGCCCATTGCTCACCGTCCGCAAGCCCGCGCCTACGGTGGCCGGAAATCTTGTGATTCCCGACGCCCAGGGCGTCTCCTCCTGCGGCGGTTAGGGGCGCGAGGGCGCGAAATTTGCCTCTCCCTCAAGCGCTCCGTCTCCTCCTTCGCGAGCATTACTGCTTCGCAGAAGGAGGTGACGGCCTCCCATTTCCTCTCGCTCCGTAGCATGGCCCGAATCAGGGCCGGACGCGAGAGGTCACCGCCGCCGATCGCTTCCACGAGGACACAGCGATGCCCTGCCCAAGCCGGGCAGATCTCCACCGTATGCTCCACCGTGTCCTCCGGGCGATCCACACAGTGATGACACCCGGGCGTTTCCTCCCGCTTTATCCTGAACAGGTACCTCCCGAAACAGCCGTGTCCGGTGAGCACCTGTGTCAGGCGGAAGGTGAGGACGCCGTGGCGCCTCTCTAGCCACTCCTCAAAGAGGGGTCTTATCGCCGCAATTGTGGCGTGCCCAGCGCTGGGTTGCGACAATCGCACTCTCCATTCCGCCATGAGATCCCGCCGGAGCTCTGTCCGCTGTGCCGCGACTTCTTGCGGCATCGGAGTTAAGCCCCGGCGTTTCGCCTCCTCGCGCCACTCCCAAATGTGCGCGAGGACCTTTGCCTTCAGATCCCATGGCGGTACTCCGGCAAGGAGGCTCGCCGCCTCGCAGGAGACCGTGCGGTATCCTCGGGCCAGCCGGATGGCCATGACCCTTTGGGACGCGTTAAGCCGGCGGGCTGGCTGCCGCCTCAATGAAGGCGCCCACACCGGCGCCCCGTAAAGGGCCATGGACCGCACGACCCCCGCGTAGAGCCTCCGGCAGGAGGCGTTTGGACCTCCCAGATTGGGCAGGAGCCGCTTCAAGGCAGCCCCGGCCCGGTCCAGTCTGGGAGCCAAACGTCGGAAATGCTCCACGAAGTTCCACCGGCTGTCGATGTAGAGGAGGTGAGATATGACCTGACCACCTCTCTTCAATCGATAGCCTAGACCTGAATCCTCCAGCAGTGTGCTTAGAGGATTCAGGGCTAAGCAGAACCAAAGTGGACTCAAAATGTCGCCCTGGAATATTCCCCGTTTAATCCATACAGGCTCGTCATTCTTCTGGATCTGTTGACATCCTGGGTAGCGAAGGACCGTCCTCCATTGCCCCATACACGACATCAGGAAGGTGCGCAGAGTTGCATCTATCTTGTACAGCTCCAGCACCCTCATGAGCCATGTATGTGGCACCGAGTCGTAGGCCTTCTTATAGTCTATCCAGCATGTCGACAGATCCTTGCGGGATCGACGAACCTGTTGGCTTATGGCCATGTCGATGAGGAGAAGCTCCTTAGTACCGCGGGACCCATTCCTACATCCATTTTGAGACGCTGACATGATTGAATTACTGTCAATGTGTGTGTTAATTTTCGTTCTCAAAATGGATGTAAGAAGTTTATAGACCGTCGACAAACATGTGGTCGGTCTACAATTCTTGGGTTCCGCGGGACTACCTGACTTATAGAGCAGGTGAGTAACGCCTGTTGTTAGAAACTGCGGTAGCGACCCAGTCTCTAGGGATGACTGAAATTGAGATGCCAGGCGAGTGTGCGAACTACTCAGCCATTTTAACCAAAAGTTGTGCAGTCCGTCCGGTCCCGGTGATTTCCAATTCGGTAACGGACGGACTGTTCTGGCTACGTCTAATGGCGTGATTAGTATAGCATCCATTTCTGGTATAGTTTCACACACTCGCTCGACATCCTGCATCCAGCCAGCCTCAATGTGACAGATGGGCACCGACCAGATGCTGCGCCAGAATGCACTCGTGGCAGCATCATCTGGGCGGCACACATCTGTCACATTTTGTTCAGGTCGCTCCCAGGCTCTATATACCCACCTCTCATCGCTCTGGAACATGCGATTCTGCGTGTATCGGTCAACCCGCCGCTTATATCGCCGAATACGGCTCGCCCATGCACAAACTTTCTGCTTCAGGAAGTCGATGCGCTCTGTGACACGAGACATGTATTCTTGAGGACTGATTCCAGTCCCCGAGAATGCCTGCCTTACAAAGCGCATCACTCGTGGTCGTGTATTTCCCTCCCTGAAGCAATATAGTTTGCCGATGAGTGCCCTGGCCCCATCAATACGTCGCTCGATCCTGCACTGCCAGGCTGGTACGGCTGGTTTAGGTCGAGTAGCTCCGTCGCAGTTTGGAAACTTGACGTTAGCTAAACGACATGCCGCAACAGCCGCGCAATACAGGATCGAGTGTGTATCAATGAGATCCTCGCTGCTCTCGAAAAAATTCGTAAGCTGCGAATCCAAGGCACACACCAGCGCCCTATTTTTTTGTTTGTTAATTGTAATTATTGTTATATTAAATTGAACAAATATTTGCTATAGGTAATCAAAATACAATATCTTTATCTTCTAAGTAGTCTTTTACATTATAATAACACTTTTTAATTAGGAATGTGTATAACTTCTTCTTAAATAGATGAGTAGGTAACTTCTTAATGTCATCGGGTAATTTATTATAAATCAGTGATGCCATACAAATAATACTTTTATTGAGTAATGCCGTTTTCCCATATGGTATTTCTACTTCTAACCTTTTTTTGTCACGTAATTGTCTCTGTCACGGATTTGATTTTACAAAAAGATTTAATTCGTATATGTACAAGGAAGGTAATGTTAGAATTTTTGAATTTGTAAAGTAATGTTGGCAACTTGTAGTACTATCCAGGTGGCACATTGCTCGGAAGCATTTCTTTTGGGCTTTGAATACATATTCCTTGTTCACCGAGTTGCCCCAGAATTATATCATATCTTAATATAGGTGCAACAAGTCCGTGATATGCCGTTAAGACGGCTTCTTTGTTGACAATTTTGGACAATTTGTAGAGGGCGAATGAGGATTTATTAATTCTTTTACAGAGACCATCTACATGTGTTTTCCATGACAAATTGCAATCTATATCAATTCCCAGAAATTTGGTATTTGTTACAGAATGTACTCTCTGTCCATCGTTATTAACATTCATATTTTTAGGTTGAGTTCTTTGACGAAAGTGCATTATTTTTGTTTTGTCCATATTTATTTTAAGATTATTGTTTATTAACCATTGAATTATTGTATTAAATATTTGGTTGATTTCATCTTCATAATCATCTGGTTTGTCACATTTTATTATTACTGTGCTATCGTCTGCAAACAGTACCATTGGTTGTTTGACGTGTCTAGGGAGATCATAAATATACGTTAGGAAGAATAAGGGACCCAAAACAGTACCTTGTGGAACTCCAAATTTTATAGTTCTAGCGTGGGATCTATATTTGATCTCATTTCGTGTTCTCTGGCATATTCGTGTAATTTCTGTTACTTGTTTATGTTGGAAATATATGATGAAATGAGATCGAGCGCTTTACCTCTTATGCCGTACATGTTTAATTTTTGGAGCAATACTTCGTGGTCAACACAGTCAAATGCTTTGCTCATGTCCATGAAGATAGCACATATTGGATTTTTTGTCCATATCAGTAAAAACAATTTTAATTAGGTCATAAATAGCAATGTTAATAGATTTTCCCTTGCGAAATCCTTTTTGTTCGTTGACCAAAATATTATATTTTTCTAAAAAGTTGTACAGTTGACATATATAATTTTTTCAAATAATTTTGAGAAGATGGGGATCAAAGCTATCGGCCTATAATTTCCCATATTTTGTTTGTCATCTTTTTTGTAGAGTGTAATAACAACAGATGTTTTAAGTTTTTCTGGGTAAATTCCAGTGGAAATGCATAGATTTATTATGTGGCTTAAATGAGTAGCAAGAGATTGTGACACATGCTTTATAACTTTGGTACAAATACCGTCATAACCCACGCTCTGGGTATTTTTTAATTGCTTTATTTCTCTATCAATCTCCATTGGAGTTGTAGGGTTAAAAAAAATTGAATTTACGTTAGAGTTAATGTTGTGATTCGAGGGTGCTTTATTATTTTTAGAATTAGTTGCATTTCTTGTTTTTGATACTTGGTCGATAAAGTAGTCATTAAAACTATTCGCAATTGATGTAGGATTTCTAATTTTGATATTATCTCTTAATATTTCCGTAATAGGTTCTTTGGGGAAGTTAAATTTAGAATTATTTATAATTGACCATGTGGCTTTTGATTTGTTTTGCGTAGTATTTATGTGATGGTTATTTTGTGACTTCTGTGTTAGGTTTATAATTTTTTTAAACTTAGCAGCGTATTGTGTTTTTGTTTGAAAAATCATTTGGAAAATTGTTTGTTTAAAAATCGTCACGCTAAAAAGCGTTAATACTTGCGACTGTCTTCTTCTAATTCAAAGAGAAAGAAAGAGAGAGAGAGAATGCCGGCAGAAAAAACAAAAGAAAAGAGTAAAGTGATTACAGTGTCGTGGGATAAATTTGTACATATCGGCCCGAGTACGCTGCATGCTGGAGAGAGAGAGAAAGAAAGTGTAAATTTTCAAAATTTTAAATTTGTCGTACTGGTTATCGTTTTCATGGTTTTCAAGGGTCAAAAAGCCGATAGTGAGTTCAAAATAAAAATCCAAATAGCGGCTGCGAAATTTTTTTTTTTTTCATGGGTATCGTTTTCATGGTTTTCGAGGGTGTTGAAACCGATAGTGGGGTCAAAGTGTAAATCCAAGCTAACTGCAACATTTTTGTTTTTAATCATACGCAATATTCATATTTTTGTTTTAATCAACCGCACCCTATTTTTTTAAATAGAAATAATGCCTCTATGGAAGTATTTGACGAGCTAAGTCCCGCAGGTACATGCTGGAGCGTCACATGTCGGTGGTGCACGGGCGCACGCTGGAGCGGCCGCCGCCCACGCCGCGCAACACCATGAGCAAGCTGCTCAAGGCGCAGGCGCAGCGCCGCGACCTGCCCGCCGGCGCCGGTACGTACACTCACACGCTGGACGGTGCGACCTGCCCGCCGGCGCCGGTACGTACACTCACACGCTGGACGGTGCGACCTGCCCGCCGGCGCCGGTACGTACACTCACACGCTGGACGGTGCGACCTGCCCGCCGCGCCGGTACGTACACTCACACGCTGGACGGTGCGACCTGCCCGCCGCGCCGGTACGTACACTCACACGCTGGACGGTGCGACCTGCCCGCCGGCGCCGGTACGTACACTCACACGCTGGACGGTGCGACCTGCCCGCCGGCGCCGGTACGTACACTCACACGCTGGACGGTGCGACCTGCCCGCCGCGCCGGTACGTACACTCACACGCTGGACGGTGCGACCTGCCCGCCGGCGCCGGTACGTACACTCACACGCTGGACGGTGCGACCTGCCCGCCGCGCCGGTACGTACACTCACACGCTGGACGGTGCGACCTGCCCGCCGGCGCCGGTACGTACACTCACACGCTGGACGGTGCGACCTGCCCGCCGCGCCGGTACGTACACTCACACGCTGGACGGTGCGACCTGCCCGCCGGCGCCGGTACGTACACTCACACGCTGGACGGTGCGACCTGCCCGCCGCGCCGGTACGTACACTCACACGCTGGACGGTGCGACCTGCCCGCCGGCGCCGGTACGTACACTCACACGCTGGACGGTGCGACCTGCCCGCCGCGCCGGTACGTACACTCACACGCTGGACGGTGCGACCTGCCCGCCGGCGCCGGTACGTACACTCACACGCTGGACGGTGCGACCTGCCCGCCGCGCCGGTACGTACACTCACACGCTGGACGGTGCGACCTGCCCGCCGGCGCCGGTACGTACACTCACACGCTGGACGGTGCGACCTGCCCGCCGGCGCCGGTACGTACACTCACACGCTGGACGGTGCGACCTGCCCGCCGCGCCGGTACGTACACTCACACGCTGGACGGTGCGACCTGCCCGCCGCGCCGGTACGTACACTCACACGCTGGACGGTGCGACCTGCCCGCCGGCGCCGGTACGTACACTCACACGCTGGACGGTGCGACCTGCCCGCCGGCGCCGGTACTACATTACACTCGCCTTAAGCTACGGTCACACACTGGAACACTTTGATAACATAATGCCGGATACACATTGGTGAAACTTAGCCTGAAATGTGACACAAATTAGTCATCAATTCCTTTTGTATGCAATGTTACATTTAATGTAACACAAAAACTAGGCGAATTTCTGAATTTGTTTCAACGTGTGTTACTTTTGTTGTAATAATTTTAAAATAACGTCATCATTATTTGTTTAGATGTCGACACGAAAGACGACCGAAGTTCAGACTCACGCACTACACCCATCACACCTCAGAAACTAATCGCGCAATTATGTAAGTATGAACACTGTAATTACCAGAACTGCTTGCTACATTCTTCCTAAAACTACTGGGCCAAAAATTTTGAAGAAAAAAATACAGAGTATGGTTCTTTACCCATAGATTACAGAAAAACCTATAAGAAGTCTATGATCTAAAATAACATGGTAAATCTCTCGTTATTGTGCTACAAACCTACATTTGCAGTTGGAATGTATGGGAGAACATGTTTTTCAACTACAATGTTAAGTTTGTATTTGGGATAAATTCATCCCAACTACGGAACCCTTCATTGTACGTAGTCCGACCCGTACTTGGCTTGGCTTTTCATAATAAAATCCTCTATCAAAGTAGTGCTATTCTGTACCCTAATTGCGTAACTCATTTTCGTAAACAATTTCGCGAAATTTGTTTCATTTTGACATTTCAACAACATTCATTGCGTTACTTATGAAGCAATGCATTAGAAATCTGTTTCAAATCGAAACAAATTGTGATTGTGTTGTATTACGCAATTAGGGTACGGGTCTACCCTTTATAGCAGAACTTTTTATGTCATAATATTATTTTGCATAACAGCGGATAGCATAAACTTAATTTCGCAGAAAATCGCTTGGCAAACACTCATTTATCATACATTCTAAACTCATAATTTTAGAAGTCAGAATCATCTTTAGGCATAAATTTAATATCCATAATAATTAAAAAGTAGAACCATCATATCGCAAAAAGTTCACAGTCAGAATCGTCTTTTGGCATACATTTCATATCGATAGTCATTAAAAGGCAGAACTATCATATCTCAGAAAGTTTACAGTTAGAATCATCTTTTTGCATACATTTCATATCCATAATAATTGAAAGACTCGTGTATCACATTCATGCAACAAGCATGCAGCACGCAAACATGCAAATAAGCATACACCATGCATGCAAGCGAGCACGCAATTCAACATGGTTTCTGTCAAGGCTCTGACGCTGCGAGGCTCCGGCGGTCCCACGCGAGCTTATTGTCGCAGATGGTTTAACGCTCACCACCGCAGCTTCGGCCTGCTGCAGCCTCCGCCGCGGGCGGCGAGCGATATAAAACCACCTGCGCCTCAGCTCGCGGGCCGCCTCGCCCTCCGCGCCTACGCAGGCTTAACTTACACTCTAGGGGTAGGGCAGACAAGACTACGTGGAGTCGCTTTTGCAGCGATTCGTTTCTGTTACTAACTTTTGTAGCACAACATATTGACTTTTTAGGACAAAATTTTAATTTAAGGTTAAAAATGCTATTTTATAGAAATGGCAATATGCATAATAAAATGATTCCAAATGAAATTCTGCATTTCATAGTATGCCAAGTGAAAGTGTACCAAATAATCGTCGCTCTAAATAAACGTTACGCTAAATGAAATTAACAGACTTTTGACTTTGCCAAAGGTAATTATGCCAAATAAAATTCAGCCATCTTAAAAGTATGCCATTGTAAATTCGAACATATAAACATTCGGGCAAACAATAATTATATTAAATAATTTTTATGCCTTTAAAATATTCGTTAAGTCAAGTGTGTTATGCCAAATAATTTTCGGAGCATCAAGATTCTACCAGATAGAGGCAACCCGTGCTAATCATGTGTTCCATTGATTGCAGCGTCGTCAAGTTCCATAGCGCAGAGCGCGTGGGGCAGCTCGTACGCGGCCGAGTTCCTGCGCCACGAGTACCCGCACTGACGCGCGCGGGCTGTGGGCTGTGGGCTGTGCACACGACATTCAGGCGGCGAACATTTTGTACCAAAACTTGAGTACATCCAGAAAGAAAACATCCAAGTCCCCTTGTTGGTTAAAAAACCTGCACATCAGTGTGCATTGAAAGTTCGATATCTGGTGTTCGACTACTATATCTTTTTGGAATAACGCCATGCAACGGATATTGTGTTTATGACAGACGAGAAGAGAGCCACGGTGTACAGGACAGCTGTCATGTAGACTAGAGAACCTAAATAGCGATCGTGTAAATATTATCAATTATTGTGCGACTCTCATGTATGTTCACAGAGAGGTCGCGAGTAGAGGGTTAATTTTATGCTGACTGATAGAATCTCCATTAAATTAATATTTTCTAAAAATAAATATTTACATAATTCAATAGAACAAATCCAAGTTAATAAACTAATTCTTCCAGTTAACAACTCCTGTCTTGCATAAAATATATCCAAATGTAAATATTAGGTGTAGAAAATAAGGAAATTAGATTAGATAAATATATTTACTTTCACAGATATTGTAAAAAATATAATAAAAACCTACTGTTTAATGTACTATAGTGTTATTGATATAAGTAATAATATTTTTATACTAAACTCATCCGTGGATTAACTTTATTTTAGCAAGGCCGTACATTGTACGATTACCTGATTATTTCATTTCTTTAAGCATTTGTATTATATTTAATGAATATACAGTTAATTAAATGCATGTCTTTAATTTAATTGCTTTTACGCAACTAATATAACGGTACACATCATATAAAGTCTGTTTTTTAATCTCGGAGACTAATCGACATTTTCAATATTACCTGTTTTTGGCAGTTTTTAAATAGTGATGTACCACAATCGGAATTTTTTCATGTTTTTCGTAGTAGTAGTAGGAACGGTATGTTAATCGATCTTCTACTAAATACCGGGCTACATTGGCAGGTGCTGGACAAAAGTAATTTGGGTTATTAAGATTACACCACAGTACCCATTTGCTCCATATCGGAGTATAAGATTTGAGCGTAGAAGCTCTCCGATATGTTGACAAAAGCTGCTTTTCCTCATCTGATCAGTTTTGTGTTGGGAGTCCCAGCCGAAATGAGCCAGGCTTCCAGCTGTAGGTTGAGTACTTGAGCTGAAGGACGCCCAGTCCAACACAAAAGAAAAACTTGACGAAACAAACTTAAGGGGGAAGCGTCAGGGTAGGCCGCGAAATTCAAATTTTCTTACGTTTTTGCATTTTGCAGGTCAGTGTCAGGTTTTATATTGATTAAAATATGATTCGCGGTCATAACAAATATGGCTTTACTCAGTTATAATCTAAATATAATGAAAATTTCGACACCCTTTATGAAACCCTTAAACCCCTAACACTCTACATGTAGGTAATATTTTTTCTTAGTTTCCACACAAAAAGTGAAAAATCCATATGAAACACGTCGAGGCTGCCCCCCCTGCGCGCCTCCGGCTCTAAAAAGATTCACGTGGTTAGGTATCACGTGTGGAGTCGCGGTTGTCAATTTCGATTTAGATGTGTCAAAATTATTTTTAAATTTAGAGAATTTGTTTTGCAGAATAGCTTTAAGATTCTCATAGTCAAAAGTAAGGAATTTTAGTGATAGTTTAGTTAGTTTAGTTCGGTGTACAAGAGAATCGGCACCAGTGACTCTATACTATAATTAACAGCGGTAACACTGTCCAATGAGGTTGGTCTTATGGGGCGTCTCAATAGAAAGAGAACCCCCGAAAGAGAACTAACAGACTTCACTATGAAGATCGGGTTATGGCCTTCGATGGGGTCGCAAACGACAAGGACCATATCGTAGACCAGTCCCTGTTTCGCCCTATGCCGATGGATGGCCAAAACGAGGATACCTTGGGCTACAAGGTCATTAAGGATATCCTCAGTATGGATCTCTTTGGAATGCGCCTGATGACGATGCGGGTTGGAGTTTCCTCCGGGAGGGAATAGGTATGGAACTAGTAGTTCCGAGTACATAGGAGACGGAAGAGATCCCTATAGTCCGAATGGAACTGCGACTGCAGGCATTGGAGTAATTTTATTGATCCTGCGATCATTACTTATTTTGGATATTTCCGTCTTTTTGTTTTTCCCCAGAAGGGGTTAAAGACCTCGACAAACGTTTTACAATGACAAATAATACTTTTAAAGAAATACACTATCAACCCTGCCTTGATAAAGGTAGTAATTGATAACAGTGGTTGTAGTCGAAGCCGTCGATAGCGGTGAGTCAGCGGTGCAGCGAGCAGGTAGGAACGGCATGTCTATTCACGGCGGACGTCGGGCGGCAAGTGATTTTTAGGGATGTTAAAAAATAATCGATTTCTATTTAAATCGATTATTATTTTCTTATAATCGATTTTTTAGTGTCGATTTTTATATTAATATTAATCGATTTTTAGTAAATCGATTATATAAATTACGTGTTTAAATCGATTTTCAGAAACAGCTTGTATCTATGAGACGGATTAAAAAATCTAGTAGTAAGTTTCAATTTTATAAACACTGCCGTCTATGCGTTGGATGAATAATCTCGAATTAAGTTCATACGTATAAGTTGATTAAATAAAAACGGCGCCATCTGTAGGCATTTATTTTTTATTTGATTTATATTTTAGTTTTTGAGACAATAAGTTTGTCATTTTGTTGGGATGCTCATCATTTAATTTTTATTATAATAAATAAAACGTTTAATAGAACTAAAATTTGTTTCAATAATGCTATTTGCTTACCTAATTCCTTACCTTGAAATTTTAAAGGAATCTTTGATTTTTAGTTTTGAATTGGTTATTTTTTTATTCATATAATTTTATTTGATTTTTTATCTGAAAAATTGTTAATATGAATCTCTTAGGTTTATTATTGGAATTTGAAAAGCATGTTTTTTTTAAATAATCGATCGATCGATCGAAATCGATTAATTTTGAATAAAGAAAAATCGATTTTTATTTAATCGATTCTTTTCCGTTAATCTCACATCCCTAGTGATTTTGTGGCGACGGCCAACTCTTTTTATCATGTTGACACAGTGATGATGCCCGAAATCATATATTAATATTATCAAAACGTATTTGTCAAACACGCAAAAAATGACAGTGTTAATTTTCAAGTATGTCAATATCAACCAATGATATGTCATTGGTTGATATTGACATACTTAAAATATAAGTCATTGATATCAACAAGTATATCTCTCTCTTTCCCTCTTTAGTTTTTTATTTAATTTTACAGTGAAAACACAAAAATATCAACTAAAAAGTATGAATAAACATGTTTACGGTTTGTGCTGCTAGCACCACTACTGGTGAAACTTTGCAAATACTTCCCCTTTGACTCTATTATAAAATTATTCATCGTCTTTTGATAGTAATTTGCTATTGCTATTTGATTAGAATTTAGGTTTTTTTTTTGTTTTTCTTTTGTACAGACGCCAGCACATCAAGCTAACCGAAACTGTCCAATTTTCCTAATCAACTTTAAACCTTATACTTCAGTGATAAAGTTGAAAATCTATTAAATAAATTTGACAGATTGTAGTAGCCTGATGTGTCGGCGTCTGTACGATAATTTTGCCTAAAATACGATAATTTTGAAGTGGGAACTCGATAATTAGATATTTTGGAGTTGGCAACACTGCTTGGAGCTGATCAGCTGACAGAAGATCAAGGTCGGTTGACACTTGACAGAATTTTCAAAATTATCGTGAACATTTTTGAAATTTCTAACAACTAATTAAAACCTACAAGTTTACTATTAAGAATGGCTGAAAAATACAGTGATGATGATGTACAAATCCGTGCTGCAAAGAGAGAGGATATGTTAGCAGTGTCTGAAATGATACAGGTCCTAAAAACGAATTTTTCACTCTATCATACGTATTTAAAACCATAACATTCGATTTTCTAAATAAAATACATTGTTTAATAACAGGAGCTTGCTGATTTCGAGAACATGCCTAAAGGGCCTAAAATGTCAGTTAAAGGTATGCTATTAATGTAGTGGTGATCAAACAAGCTAAGGTTAACTAATATGCTGCGATAAATCTGACTACTCTTTGATATTTCAGAGTTACAACGCGACGGTTTCGAAATGCAGCCTCCTTTATTCCAGTGTAAGGTGGCTGAGGTGACGCGGCCCGGCACGCAGCCGGTGGTGGGCTACGCGTTGTACTTCCCCACGTACTCCACGTGGGAGGGTAGCTCCATGATGCTGGAGGACCTGTACGTACGCACCAGTCAGAGGCGCAAGGGAGTGGGCAAGAGACTATTCAAAGCTGTTGTTAAGGTAAATTCAATAGTAGGTCATTCTTATTTTGGGTACAATACAATGACCTGTTCACATAGATAAAGAATATTGATTCATTGAATTGATGAAATAACATGATTACCTACATCATTTTTCAGGAAGCTTCCTCTGGTGGTTGTAGCCGCCTTGACTTTCATGTGCTAGACTGGAACCCAGCACGCACTTTCTATGAGAACAAAGGTGCGGTGAACTTGACTAACAAAGAGCAGTGGTGTTACTATCGGCTCGGTGGAGAGGCGCTGAAGAAGCTGTCCTTGGAGGCTGAGGAGTGACAGGAAGGGGACAGAAACACAGTGCTGTGCGCTCACTTATATATTTCATAATATTGTACTACCTATACAACAGACTCCACTTTGTACATATATCTAGTTTAAATTTAATGAAAAACTTGAGACTTGTTAACAAAAAATATAAGTAAGAAAGTTTTATTTATTCATTGCATTTATTACAATTTTATTTAAGTTTTCATCAAGTTTTGATAATAAGCCTAAAGTTTTTCGTAAGCCATACATACTGTGATAAAATTTGTGCTGGACCATACGAAATAAACTGCTTTATTATTAGTCATTTGAATATTTCATTTCTAACTTTAAAGTATGTACAAGTATAATAAATGCCATTTATTCAAACTATTTAGACTAACACGTTATTGTGTTGGGTTGCCTCACATGCTCACTGTTATTTATTTAACCAAAATTGTTGCATTGTAACACATTGCTTTCTGCTTACTCTTGCTCGTTCATGTTCACATGGCTATTACTATCAGATCAGGTGACAGGTAGGTGTATGTTTTAGTTTGGACAGCAAATTGAACAATGTATGAAGTCATCATCTTATGGAGTATCACGCTTAATGAGTTTTATGCATTTTATAAATTTAACACAATTAAAACACATTTGTAGGAAAATAAAGTTATAGGCACTTTTGTAATTCAATTCTTATGATTGAATTAATAATAAAGAAAGAACAGTTCTCGAGTTAGTGTGGATATAGATGTTACGAAAATCAATGTATTATGAAGCCTTTGATATACGTATCTACATATTGTACTATAAATAGTACGTATTTTTCTGTTCCTTTTCTTTTGTCTGTATATTATTTGTGTGTACATAAATGGTTAAATAAAAAATAGTACAGCTTGGCAAAAAAGAGTAAAATGAAACAGGGCGCCACTATCGTATTTAGGTTGCTCTGAATGGGAAATGAGTTAAATAATTCAAACAAATTGTTAAAAACACTGCTGTGGGTGACTCAAAATCTACTAGCACTTGTCGGCAAAGTTGTGCCATTATCATCGTCTGCATTACTTAAGTGAGATATTTAGTTCCAAATGTCACCACGTCAGACTCTTTTTTTTGTCGACTTGTACTATTCATTTTACTCTGTTTTACTGCATTGCATCATCAAAATTAAGACAAAAGATGATACTTGTCTTTTTCCTGCTACAGATTATTAGTTACTGCAATCAAAGATGTAATATAATAAAATTGTTCAGGTGGCATAATGTGAATACTGTTTAACTTAGTTGAATAATTACATATTTACGTGGATTTATTTACATAGTAGGACAGCTTGTAAGACTACTCTCAGACAAGCGAGAAACACCTCGAATATAATGTTCAAGGACTGATGTGGCTCCGCGCTGTCTGGACGGTTCGCCGGTCTGAAAGCTATCTTATCAATATTTTTACATAATAATATCATCATATTCCATTCGCAACTCTTAAAACATTTTCTAATAGAGAATCATTAGACTAGTTTTTTGAGATTTTAAATGTCATGGAACGTTACAATATTTAAATAGTTAATACTTGCGTTACCATTGTGTCAGTCATTATGGCAAGGTGCCCTCAGAGCGACTAGGTACAGCCCACGATGCATCGGCATCACTGCCTCCATTATAATAATACCTACAATACAACACTAATCCTGAAACTTTACAACTAAATACCTACCATGTATGTACATTCGATTGATCGGAACACAAAATTACAATCTACACATTTTGTCGATTATCTTATCAGTTAACTAATGGAAGTTGAAATAGCTATTAGTATCGATATCCGAATAGACTCTGAGCTGGTGTGCTCGCGTTACGTCACTTAGATATTATAAATTGTCGCAAATCGTGAACTCCCACGCTCCTGAAGTCTTGACTCACGGCGAGTCGTAAGGAACTGCACTTGGGGTTCGTTGTCATCACATTCACGAAACGAACGGTTTGTTCGTGAGTTTAGTCCATTGTCTGTTCACTGTACGCCGCTACGTGGACGCCATCAGCTTGGCGTGCGCCGTGACGTTGCGCTGGTGCAGGAAGCCGCTGCCTTCCTCCTCCTCACCGTTGCCCAGTCCGTACTGATAACGAGAAATAGATGCATTTCAAATTCAAATCTTTATTGTAGCACTTAAGCATTACAAGATCTTAATAATAATTATTATAAGATTTATAAGAGATTGTGGAATCCGTGGGAACCCAACTCTCGGATTCCATAAACCTTAGAGCCCTACCCGCATCCGAAATCTAGTAATTATTTGGGTACCTATGTCGAAAGCGTTGGGCATCAACTGACGTGAAGCAATCGTTGAAGGAGCGCTTTTTCGGCCGCCTGAAGAAAGTATTTAATAGTCTTCTATCAGGCGGAAACAAGGTGCGCGCCTTCAACGGTTGGGTCATGCCAGTTTTGATGTACCTACTCTTTCGGCATACTCAAATGGACTCAGACCGAACTCGACGTCCTGGATAGGAGGGTCCGTACGCTGCTGACTGTATATCGAATGCATCACCCACGGTTAGGGTTGCCAGCACCTAAATTACGGGCCCCGGACAAAAACTTCAAATACCCCGGACATTTGGGTGAAATGAAGATTTTTCATCGGACGCCCTCGGATATTTTTTACAATAAATTAAACCATAGTTAAGTTTATATATTTTTTTATTAATAGAAAATCATCAGCTTCAACAATACAAATAAAAGGCTTAATTTACCAATCAATTGTACTTACACTTGTCTCTGTCTGAGGTATTATGGTAACAAAAGTAAAATTTAGGAACGCTCGTCTTTTTGGCATCAAAAATGGGTCATTTGCCGAGTGGCAAATTTTTAACTATGATAATGCTTTAATTTATTACAAATAATTTAATTAATCGGATTACCCCTGACACAATGTGTCCGGGTTTCACCCGGACACTATTTAAAAACCCCGCCTGGTCGCTTCCCGGATGCCCTCCAAACTAGGACAAATCCGGGGAAACCCGGACGGATGGCAATCCTACCCACGGTCATCTCGGTAATGAGACTATACGTATATATATTTACAAGTCGCTGCATCTTCTGCTCATCTTAGCAATACTTATCAAAGTTCTATCGACCCCGGATTTACCCTATTCGCTGATGAAGTTAGGTATGTTAATTTTGATATCGTTAATATTACTTTTTATACCAAACTTATTTTATTGAGGATAAAAAAGTTTTCAATGGTGCCGATTCCCTTGTTCACAAACTAAACTAAATTTAAGTTCAGTGCATCTTTTTTTTTCTATTTCATTAAGAAAAGGACAGAAGATAAATTTTAGTTTAGTCCTGTCAAATTAATCAGCGCTTGACGTAAATTGACGTAATTTTAGTTGGCAAGTTTTTAATCACGTCTAAACTTGTATGGAGATTGACAGGCGCTGATTAATTTGACAGGACTAAACTAAAATTTATTCTCTGTCCTTTTCTTAATGAAATAGAATGAAAAAGATGCACTGAACTTAAATTTAGTTTTGTTTGTGAACAAGGGAATCGGCACCAATGTCAACTTTTTCTACTCGGGTTGCTGCGCAAGGTCCCTGCAAGAATAAGGTCCTGGGCGGTTGCCCTGCTCGCCACCAGGATTGTAACGGATGTCATATAACGGATGAGGATGCGGATGAGGATATCGAGATAATTGGGTTTGAGGATGCGGATGAGGATACGGATATTGGAAAATTCCTTATTGAGGATGCGGATGAGGGTGCGGATGTCGTACAAAAAATTGCCTTTGTTTTTTAAAGTATTTATATTTGTATTTTAGGTTGTAGGTAATCATTTGGTAGGTTACCGTAGCGTAATTCGCCTGTTACAATTTTCACTTCTACGAGCAAACAAAAAATAAACAATAACACGTCACCCGCCACCCAGTAACTCAAATTGTGACATGTGACACCACAGTCGTGCCACCACTACCACGTACGGCCGATCGACTGTCAAAGGACAAGGACATTGTGAATTCAGCCAATAGGAAGGCATAACTCACTTATCGGCCCGCCCATTCAACTCGGCGCGAGTTTTTAAATTCACTATTTGTGCGAACAACGTAGGGTCACATCCTCATAGAAGTTATGAGGATGCGGAGCTTTTAAAATCAAAAGTTGAGGATGCGGATGTATTGCGGATATCAAAATTTATGCGGATGCTCCGCAGTTGCGGATGCGGATACGGATATCCGTTACATCCCCGCTCGCCACCCCCTATGACCGCCAGTGGCGCCAGTGCTTGGCATACCTACCTATGTAACCTCGGTGACAACGCAATAATAAGGAGCGCCTGATGATGGAGTCCGAAGGTTATAATATTTTGTACTTAAATTATTTGAAGAGTATATAGGTACGTACTTAGGCGTGTAATTAAGTACAAAATTACCTAAGTTGATTTTTTAAGTACCTAAACGTATTAAAAAAAACCGGCGAAGTGCGAGTCAGACCACGCACAATGAAGGGTTCCGTAGTTGGGATGAATTTATCCCAAGAACAAACAACATCGTAGTTGAAAAACATGTTCTCCTATACGGAATGTATAGGAGAACGTGTTTTTGCAACTGCAAATGTAAGTTGGTCGATTATTACTCGTTAACTTGTAGAGCCTACTTACTTATCTGTGATTGTTTTCCTTTTAATTTCGAGGTACCTAATATACAGGGTTATTTGTAAAACACCAACAACCTCTAAAAGGGGTTAATGTACCATCATTATGAACAACTTACTATGGGACCAACCCTGAAATCGTGAAAAAAATATCAGCTGTTCCCTACATTTATGTTCGCTTATCTCGTCAAAATGTAGGGAACAGCTGATTTTTTTTTCGCGATTTCAGGTTTGGTCCCATAGTAAAAGTTGTTCATAATGATGAGTACAATGACCCGTTAAGAGGTTGTTGGTGTTTTACCAATAACCCTGTATACTACAGACTGCTGTGAATTTTTTCACGTATCCAAAACCAAGCATTTAGCTGGCAGTGGCCCGACACAAGCACTTGACTCTAACAAAAATGAGCACTTTAAAGCTTAATTTGAAACTGTATTAGGTACGCTAGACGCTCAAGAAGTGTGCCTGTTAGGTACATTCGTACGTTGACATTCTGCGTCGTGATATAGGTACTGTTCTGTTAGTTAACAATTTGATCAGATAACTAGAGCATACAGTAGACTAGATAGATATAGGTACGTCGCAGGCCAACAACCAGACCCACTACCTTTTAGGTTGGCTTTCTGCATGATTCAGTTCCAATTTCTAACGCTGGAATGACTACTGCGTAGCACAGCCTTCGACTGCGTAAGAGAGAGATACATGGCAAGCTTCGCCATTGACGGCACAGTAACGTCGCTGAAAACTGGGACTCAGTAGTCGCTACTAACCTGTAACGCGTGTAGGTAGTGCTGCTGCGAGTGGTAGTGCGGCGTGGAGTGCGGCGGGTACGAGTCGTAGCTGGCGGCGTTACTGGGCTCGCTCTTGATGTTGAACAGCGACGGGTTGGACAGGAAGGGTGCGCCGGGCAGGCCCAGCGGGTACTGCGCGTGCGCGTGGTGGCCGGCTTGCGCGTGCGCGTGCTGCTGCGATGGCGCGTGCCCCAGCGCGTGCGCGTGCGCGTGCCCGTGTCCGTGCCCGTGCGGCGAAGTGTCCGGCGTCACGTGCGCTTCGCGGCTCTTCGACGCGCTGTGACTAGACATTGACTGCGTCAGCGGCAGTGGCACCTCTGGGAGACTCTGTTTGCTGTCTGTAATAACAATTAAGTTGTTTCATTGTTTAAAAATGTATGCAAGTGTATGTCTTGCTTAGTTCGAGTAGTTTAAATGAAGAATATTTAAATTATTTTTATTGTAGACGGAAGTAGGTAAATGTGAATGAAGACTCGTACCGTCCATTCCTGGAGAGCTGTGCTCATCTTTCTTGTTGGCGTCTTGTGGCGGCTTCACTCCGTTGCCAGATTTCTTTGGCTTACGTTTCCTCGTCTGGATGCCGTCCTTCCTCATTGCTAGAGGCCTGATAAAATTGGATTATTTATTTTATTCGTGAGTAGCTTCCGCCAGCGGCTTCGCCCGCGTGATATCTTTATAAATTATAGCCTATGTTGAATAGTGATAATATAGTAGGTACCTATAGCATTCAAATGGTGGAAGAATTTTTTAAATCGGTCCAAGTTTTTGAGTTTACTCGTTACAAACAAAAATTCAAATCTTTTCTCTTTATTATAGGTAAGTATTAGTCATATTAGTGTAGAAAACAAACATGAACATAGTAGGCCATTTTCCGTAATTGGTAGATTTGGTAGTAGCTACCATACCTCCCTACTACGGCATTGTAACTACGACTCGTCTACTAATGTAGGTACCTACACCTACTCTGCTCGTAAGCAGAGTACCTACATTTTATGGAAGAGCACGAGAGCATGAGAGATCTTTTACGCAAGAGTTTTTTGATTGGTACATAGTTATTATTTTGTTTTATTTCGTTAAATTGTAGAGATAAACGTTATTGATATGAAAGTTGAGGCACCAAATCAGAATGTATCAATCAGAATCAGCAGGATGTATCAATTCGGATAATCAAGAATGAAAGGTAAGTGCGGCTGTTGTGGTATTTCTCATTCACTAAGTTGGAAATCCGCTGGAAGCACAGGACCAGTCGCTGTGTCCTGAGGAGACGTCTTGCGACTGAATGATCTTGGTTATGAAGTTGCAAGTGGTGGGTACGTACCTGTTGATCCCGTGCAGCTTGTAGTAGAGGCCGCACGCGTTGCAGACGGGCTCGCCGTCGTTGTTGCGGCGCCACAGCGTGGTGTTGCGTGAGCCGCAGTTGGTGCAGCACTGCCCGTGGCGCCGCGCTGCCGACTGTGGGGGTGACGGTGTTACATGGTGCAAGAGCGCTAACCCCTGTAGTAGTGGTAGCACTCGTGCAACTTTTACAATACGTAACCATCACCAAAAAATTGGGTTGCGCTACAGCTGACTTAGGTACGGTTACCAGATGGAAAATTGAAAAGTCGTGACAAAAAACGTGATTTCCATAAAAAGTCCAGCCGCAAAATTGTGAGGAGCCTAAAAATCTTGAGATGTCAGGACAAATCCTGAGGTGTGGTAACCCTGGACTCATGACTATATCCTATGTTTCTATATCTCGGGGAACTGAATCAATAAAATAGATTTTACAATTTTTATTTTATTTATGAGCACTTTTAGTCAGGCATGTCAACGGAAGTAGGTATGTGTACCTATCTATCACTTAAGACCTTGTTTAGTAGTTTAATTTCCCAAACATGTGACTGTCGAACGTTCAACTAATTTATGATGCTCATTAGTTTAGTTAGATAGTCTGAATGTAGGTAAGTGGTATGGAAACTAATTACTACTGATAACTAAACAGTTTTATTGTTGAATTTTTAAATAAACTAGTACTCTAGTCCTGATCATTGTAGAATTGAAGGTCTGGAAAACGTGTCAGCTTATAGATAGTAGAATAAATAGTATGTAATAGGTAAGACATGCAAAAAAAAACACAAAGTGAAGAAGTAAAAGAAGCGTGCTTAACAACTAAATTACATAAGGAGAGCACCAAAACCAAGGAAATAGAACAAACAAAACCCAAGCACCTTACATGCACACCGTCGTTACAGAATCCACCACCAGTGACCTCAGCTACGCGAGACTTAGTACTCGTCCAGTGAACCGTCCAGTGAGCGCACTGTGACACCGCGCACCGCCATCTTGTACCGCATCACATAGAATTACGCGCATGCGCTACAAGTTGCATTGTCTGAGGAGTGCGTGCGCAGGCGGGGCCGCCGCTCATTGGACGAGACCTGTCCTATCTGTGCGCGTGTGTGCGACGCGCCGAGATAACTAGCCGACACTCTTGTTGCTGATCGATAAAGTCCAATATGCGCGGCGTTGTTAACAGCGAGGCGCGGCTCCCTGTGCGCGCTATCTGCGACCTATCTACTGGTGAGCGAGCCGACTGATTGTCGCGACGTCTCGTTAGTGCGTGACGTCACCGTGTAACACCGGCTGCGCCCGCGCACCACCGTGCTCACTGACGTGCAATTACCGATCGATTAGTTATCTCGGCGCGATATGTTTATCTAATTCCATCGTCAATAATGGAACGTTGCGGTGATCGATTCTGGAGGTGATATTATTGGGTAGGTATAATTTGTAACGGTGCAAGCGGAGTGCTACAAAGCGGCGCACTCGAAGTAGGGAGCGGTAGCGTGTAGTTTCCTAACACTCGCCAAAGCCCGAAAAGTAAGGATATCTACAGGAACCGCGTGCGTGCGACGTCGCGGGGGGCGACGCGGGGCGGTAGGATGCATGCACTAGTCTACACGCCACCGACTCACCTTCTTCATGCCCCTGGCCATGCCCTCCACACTCATCCATCTCTGCACGGTGCCCTCCTTATAGAAGCGGGTGAGTAGGTCTGCGTCGGCACCTGTTCGCAAACAGAGCGCGTTACTATCGGTCGGGGGAGACTCACCAGCCGCTTGCTCGGCTTCACGAGCGGGCGGTTGACGCCGTTGATCTTGTGGTAGAGGCCGCACGCGTTGCACAGGTAGTGGCCCGTGGCGTCGCGGCGCCACAGCGGCGTGTTGTTGGCGCCGCAGTTGACGCACTCGCGCCCCTCCTCGTACATCTCCAGCACGCCATCTGTTCGCACGCTCGTGTCAGTGTGGCATAGCTAGCGCCTGTCGAGGACAGGACGATGCCTGAATAGACCTTAACACTAAGTACCTAAAGCTTGGGAGCGAACACACCAAAAGACTTGCAACAGAGTTAAGTAGAACAATGAAGTGAGGATACGAGCTGCGAATGATGATGAAAGCGTGAATTTATTATTCAGCGCGACGCGACTCTTGCGGAACAATTTCTATAAAAACTTCGAAATTATTGTACCGGTTTCGCGTCGCGCCTGTCTGCGAGAGCCTTTATCCTATAGGTACAGGAAAAGACAATGATAGCCGTTTTATCAATCGCTATCAGTGCCCAGCCGGGTCACACACATGGCACAAGGCCTTAGCGGGCGCTGCCGTGTCAATAAAGTTGAGCGCGCGGCTTCTGAGAAGGTGGAACAATAACAATAGCGATAGTGCGCGATATGGAACCGCCATCGCCAGCCGCGCCATACGCGGACACAAAGCGTACAGTGCTTGTGAATGTGTCTACATTGAATCTATTATTATTTGAATGTAGTACTACTTATCTAACCTAATCTTGATGACGCTGTGGCGGTTTCCTCAAAAACCGTACCAATTTTTAAAGAACTTTACAAACTAGGGCAGCTTACATAACGAAGAAATATAAATAATAAAACTAGTAAATAATAAAATGATCTCTCGTATCCAGTCCTTGCTTGTCGCTAGTCCCTGGGCCAGTCCGGCGCACGTTGCCAGTGCCAGTAGGTACAGCTAACGGCTCCGCACAGCCGCGAATATCGGCGTTATCACTATCCGGTGATAAGGCGCGCCTCACATCTGTGCGCTAACTCCAATACATTCGCTTACAGCTCACTAATTGAACGCACGTAATTGCCCGAAAAACTAGCGGCGCATTATTTATAAATGAATCCAATTCAAGTTAATTGTTCCGGTGCGGATGTCGAACTGGTTAGAGTATTGAAAAATAGAGTAATATTATTTAAAAAAATTGAAGATGTTTCCACCTAACTGACAAATTAAGTACCTACTAATTATTTGTCTGCTAGGTGGAAGAATCTTCAATAATTTTTTTTCATAAAAGTGAATACTCTATATAGGTACTATCAATACCTAGTCACTTATTTTTGTAATTTGTGGTTACTCAACGGTTTGTTCAGCTGTAGTAACTTCAGTTAACTAACAGTAATAGGTATCTATAGATAAGTAAGTCCAGTGAGTGACGCTACTTGCGCAAGCTGATAGGCAGTGGAGCCGTACTGACTAGGTACTGCAATAATAACTAAACTGACGGGACTGACTGATGGGGGAAATAATCTGACCGCGTACCGTGTTCGGATGCTCTCTCTTTTTCAGGTGCTTGAGCCAGCTGTCAACGTTTCGGCACAACGACTATCGGATCAGGTGCGGGTCATCCAGCGCAATCATATGCTGGACGACACTGCACTTGATCGCCTACGAGTTGAAATGCAGAGTAGCCATGTCGTTGCTCTCCCGTCGCAGACTGTTGTAGTAACACCACGGTCCAACACAAGCCAAGCTGACGAGGGGAGTGACGACAGGGCTACAATCGTAAGTACCCAATGCAATGAGGAATTGAGGAGTGCTTTGGAAGGTGCGATTCAGGAATATCGATATATGTCGCCCGAACTTAGGCCACGCTTACCTCGTTTGCCCATGCATAACAAAAATAGGGCGCTGGTGGCGGTTCTGGATTCGCAGTTATCAAACTATTTTGATGACTGCGAAGACCTCACTGATACTCACTCAATTTTGTACTGCGCGGCTGTAGCGGCATGTCGTGTAGCTCACGTCAAATTTGCTAATAGTTCTAGAGCTACACGACCAAAACCAGCCGTACCAGCTTGGCAGTGCAGAATTGAGCGCCGTATTGGTGAGGCCAGAGCGCTCATCGGCAAACTAATCTGCTTCAGGGAGGGCAATACTCGCCCTAGAGTGATGCGCTTTGTGAGGCGGGCGTTCTCAGGGACTGATATCAGCCCTGAGGACTATATGTCCCGTGTCACAGAGCGCATCGACTTCCTGAAGCAGAAAGTGTATGCATGGGCAAACCGTATTCGTAGATACAAGCGGCGAGTAGATCGATACACTCAGAATCGCACCTTCCAGAACGATGAAAGGTGGGTTTATAGGGCTTGGGAGCGACCGAACCAAGGTGTGGCTGACACGCATCTGCCAGACGATGATGCCATGTGCTTTTTCTGGCGCAGCATTTGGTCGGTGCCTGTCAGTCACACCGAAGGAGATTGGACTCGGGAAGTCGAGCGAGCCTGCGATCCAATACCAGAAATGGGGGCCATTACCATCTGCCCCGAAGATGTGGCTCGTGCAGTCCGTCCGTTGCCTAACTGGAAGTCTCCAGGGCCGGACGGGCTGCACAATTTCTGGATTAAATGGTTTGTAAGATCGCACGCTCGCTTGGCGGCTCAGTACCAGACTGCTTTAGAGTCTGGGTCGCTACCCCAGTTCCTAACGACAGGAGTTACCCACCTGCTCCATAAATCTGGTAGCACCGCGGAACCCAAGAATTATAGGCCGATCACGTGTTTACCGACGGTCTATAAAGTTCTTACATCCATTTTGAGAGCTAAAATCACCAAACATATAGACACCAACTCCATCATGTCTGCCTCTCAAAATGGATGTAGGAATGGGTCCCGCGGTACTAAGGAGCAACTCCTCATTGATATGGCCATTAGCCAACAAGTTCGCCGTTTCCGAAAGGATCTGTCAACATGCTGGATAGACTACAAGAAGGCCTATGACTCGGTGCCACATACATGGCTCATGAGGGTGCTGGAGTTGTATAAGGTAGATACAACTCTGCGCACCTTCCTGATGTCGTGTATGAGGCAATGGAGGACGGTCCTTCGCTATCCAGGATGTCGAAATATCCAGAGGAATAGTGAGCCCATAAAGAATTGAGCGAGGTATATTCCAGGGAGACAGTTTGAGTCCGCTCTGGTTCTGCTTAGCCCTGAATCCCCTAAGCACACTGCTGGAGGATTCAGGTCTTGGCTATCGGTTGAGGAGAGGTGGTCAGGTTATATCTCACCTCCTCTACATGGATGACCTAAAACTTTTTGCCCCCAACAATTTGCAACTGATGGAGCTACTGAAAGTAACTGAAACTTTCAGTAGCGCCATCAGGATGGAATTTGGTGTGGACAAATGTGCGGTCATGCATGTAAAGCGAGGGAAGATTGTGGAATCCGTGGGAACCCAACTCTCGGATTCCATAAACCTTAGAGCCCTCTCCGCATCCGAAACCTATAAGTATTTGGGTATGTCGGAAGCGTTGGGCATCAATGTTACTGACATGAAGCAATCGTTGAAGGAGCGCTTCTTTGGCCGCCTGAAGAAAGTATTTAATAGTCTTCTATCAGGCGGAAACAAGGTGCGCGCCTTCAACGGTTGGGTCATGCCGGTTTTGATGTACTCTTTCGGCATACTCAAATGAACTCAGACCGAACTAGACGCCCTGGATAGGAGGGTCCGTACGCTGCTGACTGCATATCGAATGCATCACCCACGGTCTTCGATAATGAGACTGTATATCCCGCGAAAGTGTGGAGGTCGAGGCTTTTTAAACGCTAAGACCCTCCACAATCGCGAGATATGCAGTCTTAGGGAATATTTCTTAGAAGCCGACGTGAGGATGCATCGAGATGTGGTCGCGGTGGACAAGGGTCTTACCCCGCTCTCCTTGGCTAAAGAGAACTGGCGCAAGCCTGTAGTGCTTGACACTAACGATCGCAGGGAGGTATGGCAGAGTAAGGAGCTTCACGGACGCTTTTTCCGGGCCCTACATGGACCCGATGTAGATTTACTGGCGTCTGTGACCTGGCTACGTTTTGGTGACCTCTTCGGGGAGACCGAAGGTTTTATCTGTGCAATTATGGATGAAGTTATCATGACGAACAATTACCGGAGATTTATTGTGAAGGATGGCACGGTTGACATCTGTCGGGCATGCCACCGTCCGGGAGAATCAATCCGACACATTATCTCCGGGTGTTCTCGTCTAGCTAACGAAGAGTACTTGCATAGACACAACCTTGTAGCCAGGATTATCCATCAGCAACTTGCTCTGAAATACGGCCTTGTCGAATCGGAAGTGCCATACTACAGGTATGTGCCCGACCCAGTTCTCGAAAATGGAAATATCACATTGTACTGGGATCGATCCATCATCATTGACAGGACTATTGTTGCCAATAAACCTGATATAGTGGTGGTGGATCGAGTAGAGCGGCGCACAATGATTATTGACATAACAGTCCCGCATGACGGGAACCTCGTGAAAGCCGAGAAAGACAAACAAATCAAGTATCTTGACTTGGCTCACGAGATTGTCGACATGTGGGATGTGGACTCAGCGATCATTGTGCCGATAGTCGTATCAGCCAATGGCTTAATTGCCAAGAGCCTCGACCAACACCTAAGGAGGCTCTCGTTGGGCAGCTGGATCAAGGGCTTGATTCAGAAAGCGGTACTCCTGGACACGGCTCGCATTGTCAGGAGGTTCCTCTCTCTGGAGCCCTGACCGCCGGTAGCTTGGACCCTGTTCCCGATACCGGTGGGCTACTATTTTTTATATTTTTAAATGTTCCTATATTTTTTATATTCTAATATTTAAAAATGTAATTTATAAGTATTTTAATGAAATAAAGGAAACTAAACTGATAGGCAGTGGAGCCGTACTGACTAGGTACTGCAATAATAACTAAACTAACCATACAAACAGGATAGGAAACTAAAATAAAAATCCTTTTTGGACTATCGAACAATAAATAATATTCATTGTTTGAGGTTAATTACGATTAAATTATGAGGATAATAAGAACATAGCGAACTGTCTGAACTGAAGTCCTTCACGTTTCCTTTGAATAGCGGTCGATAGGTACCTCTGCTGATAACGATAACTGAATTAGTTAAGTATGTGTTTTGGTTGCTGAAGGTACGGTATGTAAGGTTCCTACACACGGCTACATATCAAGCTACATATTTCCAGTAATAAGCTGATCTCGCATTGTATAGGATTTCCGTACAATGCGAGGTCAGCTTAAACTGGAAATGTATAGCTTGCTGTAGCTGTGTAGCCGTGTGTACTACATTTATGGAGAGAAGTAGGTAGGTGTATATTATGTACTGAAAACACATTCAGGAAAAAAAAAAACATTCAGTTTCCTAATTTATCTGAATTCATAATAAGATAATAATTACCTTCCTACCGCCTGACCTGCATGAAGGTAATACATGTACAAAATACATAGGTACTACTTCCGTGATATAAAACCTCAACGCCAGGACCCCCGAGGGTGCACTTGCAAGAAATTCTTTATTACTTAATTTTATTACTTAATATGTTATTAAAATCGAAGTGTAACTTCATTATCACAATAACATATTAAGTAATACGTAATATGTATTAGGTGCAAAGATTGAGGACAGTAATGTGAAGTTACAAGCACATAATAATATTATGACTTCATCTTTGTGTTTGGTTAGTAGCCAGTTAATTGCTTTTTAGTAGCTACCATTTTTTGTTGAGGTTTCTAGTTAAAACCAGACTGTATCAGATCTATCACTAATAAAATATAGATAGGTATAGTCCTCAAAAACGTTATGAAACCGACTGACAACAAGCACTGCCTAATGAATTTAAATGCTTAAAAATCTTAAAAACTGCTTAAGGTGATAAGTAGGCTCACTGACCTTGTGTATGTGGGCGGAGCTAAACCCCTACTCCTGGAAGCGCGCGGTGGCGCGCTACACTAAAACGACGGCCAAAGAATATGCAGGGGCGCAGACACGCACACGTGGGTCGCTGTTTTTGCCTACGATTCCAGAAGGGAATGGTGGATGCAAGGTTGATATTTTTTATAGATAGATCAGGGCTTGAAACCGGTTTATATTGTTCTTAAAACCGTTATAATACCGTTCATTGATTAATCGGTTAATTACAAAAACGGTTTCGACTAAATCTAATTAATTTTGGTTATTGGTTATTACAGAGAATATAATTATAAAACTCGTGCTAACCTGAATAAACCGGTTTTATTCAGACACGCCCGCCGTCGCCGGTTGTCACATTCTCTCGCGCTTATTTATTTATGTATTTTTTCCTCTTTCGTCGTTCGCCGCAGAGAGAATTGGGTACGAATTTTTCATACAAGTGTCATGCGATCGCTATTTATTTCGTGTTTTATTAAGGGCTGATTTTTCAATAGTCAGATAGTCTGTGGTGCCGATTCTCTTGTCACAAATGCCTCTAAACTAAACTAAAAATCACCAAAATTTAGTTTATTCCTGTCAAACGACGATTTCCCATTCTGAAATAGACTAAAGTGACACAACTTAACTATATTTTAGTTTGACAGCACTAAGATGGCACTGAGATATTAGTTTAGTGAAAATGGCAATTTTGCTATTCTGAATTTGACGTTTTTAACCTAAAATTTAGATTTTCTAACTAAATATGACTATTTTTAATCGCGACTAAAAATATGTGGAATAAAATTGGTTGTCATGAACTAAAATTCACACCAACACCTCGACTTCAGATGAAAAAACAGTACTGATTTTTTTTTTTTCTTTTGCTTATATCTCGAAAACGGTGTGTCCAATCGCAAAAATAATGAAAATTTCGAGACCCTTTATAAACCTTAAACCCCTAACACTCTACAAGTAGGTAATATTTTTTCTTATTTTCCACACAAAAAGTGAAAAATCCATATAAAACACGTCGAGGCTGCCCCCCTTGCGCGCCTCCGGCTCTAAAAAGATTCACGTGGTTAGGTATCACGTGTGGAGTCGCGGTTGTCAAATTCGATTTAGATGTGTCAAAATTATTTTTAAATTTAGAGAATTTATTTTGCAGAATAGCTTTGAGATTCTCATAGTCAAAAGTAAGGAATTTTAGTGATAGTTTAGTTAGTTTAGTTCGGTGTACAAGAGAATCGGCACCAATGTCTGATGATTATGTCTTTATGTTATGATTACCTATGTCAAAATGTCAAACAAGTTTTGTTTCTATTCTTGTCTAACACGTTGAATACTGTATCTGTGCATCTCACTTGCACATGATAGTGTGAAGTTGATGGTTAACAAAGACCACAGATAAACTATTCTTCAGCTATTATACGATTGAAAAATTGAAAATTTTTATTCGCCTGATAAACACCCAAATAATTGTATACGCTAGATAACTAATCAACGACTTAACTGAGGCTTGAAAAGTCGGTCCATAATAATAATAATAACGTAAACTTATAATAACATCTATCATGTGAAAAACGAAGGAGAATAAAGTATATTCTATCTTCGATTTTATCGAAAAGACAAAAAAACATTTAAGGCTCCGTGCCGCCGCACCGCACGAAATCACTGATTTTGATCAATTTTGATCATTAGTTGTGAGAAAGGGGACCAGAATTTAAACAAAATTTTTGTGATTTGAAAAGTCCAATTCTTTGTCTTGTACATAGGGGAAAGGGATTTTTCAAATAAATTAAGGATTCGTGGAAAATCACTAAAATTCGCAACAAGTTTTCCAAAAAATGACGCGAGACTGACGTTTGATCATTTCGTTAGAAGAAAATTTCATCAACATCATTATAATTATGGTCTACTTGTACAGACGCCAGCACATCAAGCTACTACAATCTGTCAAATTTATTTAATAGATTTTCAACTTTATCGCTGATGTCTAAGGTTCAAAGTTGATTGGGAAAATTTGATAGTTTCGGGTAGCTTGATGTGCTGGCGTCTGTACATAGAGGAACCACTTTTTTCAACTTTTATACAAAATATAGCAGAAGAAAAACATTTTGAAATAACGTAACTTTCTGAAAACTTCAACACAATTTTTTTTTTTTTTTCTAATACTTAGAAGCACTTTTAAGAAATTTTAAAAATTACTTATTACTCTTAAGTTAGCCGTTTAATAGAATCTAAGTTTTATTTTATAAATAAACAATTACTTTATTTCGTAAATAAATAGCAAAATGAACTATATAAACGATCGCGGAAAACCCATCCTGTCAGTAGCGAATGGGCCTTCCCAGCGTGAGGACGTATCACTGCGTCGCAGCACGCACACACGCACGCACGTGTCTGATGTTAACATATTCCAGAAATTGTACATCGACTACCACATTTTGATCCGTATTTTATTTTAAAGTACTTTGCTTGTTTTTGAAGAACATTAAAATTTTGCACGCCTGGCAATAAATACAATAATGGTGTACGTATGTTCGTAATTCTTCTTATCCTAAACGGCTTGACTGATTTAAATGTTTTTTAAATTGTTTTTGTGTCACTTGGATGGTTTATAGCTATAGTTGGACCAGCGTGGCGCTGTTGTCGCAGAACAACGTCTGCCTGCCGGGTGGGATAAAGTTATGGGTTCGCGTCACCGACATGCCCGCGCCGATATGCTGTAGTAGCAATAAGTGAAGTATTTTTGGAACTAAGTTCTTTAAAGCTACTGAAGACTACTTTAACCTTCTGCGACTGAGGTGGTAGTCTATCGGACACCACCAACACAAAAAAACGATGCCAGATCGTAACATGGCGTGATGTAGCTCTGTGTCGCTCATTACCTTCCTGTAACGGCTCGCGCTAACGGTCAGTGAGGCGCGGGCGGCCCTGCGGTGTGCACGTTTGGAGTTTTCGACTACCGGTGTCCCACAGACGTAAGTACAGCAATAAACGTTGATTCTGATAGCCGTCACCTCACCAATATCGTTTTAGATTCATAGTGTCTGTTAGTCGTTTCATCAGTAAAATATTAATACTACCATAGTGTCTCTCAAACATAACCTCACATTTAATTGCCTTAACCTATAACATTTATAATTTTTTAGATGGCTACTCAAAGTACAGATAGCAGGCCACCAAAACGAGATAGCAGTGGAGGGTATACAAATGATGATGGGCAGATTGAGGAATGGCTTGAAGAATTAGAAGAAGAAAACGAATTTAGCGATTTTGATGATTCGGTAGAAGATCCTAATTGTGTTGAAGGAAATGTACAGCAAGAGGAAAATGAAGACCTCGTGAAGACCTCATTCAAGTATATCGGCCAAGAGAAGAGCTTATTTTCAGAAGTTTTCAAGAACTTTGGTCTTAAATTTGTGACGATATTTTACAAAATTCTGGATTTAGCTGGTACTAATTCATTCGTCTTATATCAATCTTGTCCAGGTGCCAAGCTGCGAAGAGGGGACTTTTTACTATCTTTGGCAAGCGAATTGGTTCTTTCTAGCTTAAAAGAACGCGTTTATAATGACAGACTGCCCAGACAACTCCGTCTTACTATAACGCGAGTTTTAGGCAATGATTTGCCTCTCCCTCCACCCATGGCTCAGCTTCCAGGTCCAGCTGGAAGGAAGCTATGCAGCATATGCCCCAGTAAATTGAAGAGGCAAACAAGGTACCATTGTTGCGCATGCAAAAAGCCAATTTGTCTACAATGTTCTTCTCCACTATGTCAAGACTGTAAACCTAAGTTTTAGATTTAGGGTTAACTTTGAGACTGATTTGTGCATAATTGAACCGTGATATTACGTTGTGTTTTTGTTTTAGAGCTATAAGATAACGCTTAAAAGATTAATATTAACAGTTTTAAAGAAGTTTTATTATTTCGTTTTTTTTTAATAGTTTTGTAAGTTTAAGCGTAAATATAACGAAAATACTGATCTCAATAAATGATTCCATAACAAACTCGTTTTTTGTTTTGAGCATGCTTATTCATTTTTATTTCATTATACATAAACCCATTAATAGTAAAACAAAACTAGAGCCCTATTATTTCTAAAAGTTATAAACGAATCATGCTGTATATAGTGACGCCTGACAGACTACACCTCAGTCGAATGTTGACGAAAAACCCACCTCAGTTGCAGAAGGTTAAGTCAAAATAAAGATCCAAGATGGCGGCTGCGAACATTTAAAAATGTTTCGTCGTGGGTGTCGTTTTCATAGTTTTCGAGGATGCTAAAGCTGATAGTGAGGTCAAAATATAAATCCAAGATGGCGGCTGTGACAATTTTCAAATTTTTCGTTTTGGGTGTCTTTTTCAAAGTTTTCGAGGATTCTATCAAAACGTAAATCTAAGATGGCAGCCGCGAAAATTTACACATTTCTTCATAAAATCACGCCATCAATTTCAATCTTAAGCTATTCTGCAACAAAAATTCTCATTTAAATATATTTTGACACACTAAAATTGTATTTGACAATCGCGAATCCACATGGTACTTGTTTGCCCTACCCCGTGCATTTTTTAGAGCTGGAGGCGCACATGGCACCACTGGTGCCAATTCTCTTGTACACTGAACTAAACTAACTAAACTATCACTAAAATTCCTTGCTTTTGACTATGAAAATCTTAAAGCTATTCTGCAAAATAAATTCTCTAAATTTAAAAATAATTTTGACACATTTAAATCGAATTTGACAATTGCGACACCACACGTGATACCTAACCACGTGAATCTTTTTAGAGCCGAAGGCGCGTAGGGGGGGCAGCCTCGACGTTTTTAATATGGTTTTTTTCACTTTTTGTATGGAAAATAAGAAAAATTATTACCTACATAACGAGTGTTATGGGTTTAAGGGTTATATAATGGGGGTCGAAATTTTCATTATTTTTACGATTGGACACACCGTTTTCGAGATATAAGCAAAAGAAAAACAAAAAGATTCAGTACTGTTTTTGAATCTGAAGTCGAGCTGTTGGTGTGAATTTAAAGTTCATGACAACCAATTTTATTCCACATGTTTTTAGTCGCGATTAAAAATAATCAGATTTAGTTAGACAATGGTGCCGATTCCCTTGTTCACAAACTAAACTAAATTTAAGTTCAGTGCATCTTTTTCTTTCTATTTCAATAAGAAAAGGACAGAAGATAAGTTTTAGTTCAGTCCTGTCAAATTAATCAGCGCCTGTCACTCTCCACACAAGTTTAGACGTGATTAAAAAATTGCCGACTAAAATTACGTCAATTTACGTCAAGCGCTGATTAATTTGACAGGACTAAACTAAAATTTATCTTCTGTCCTTTTCTTAATGAAATAAAAAGAAAAAGATGCACTGAACTTAAATTTAGTTTAGTTTGTGAACAAGGGAATCGGCACCAATGGTGCCGATTCTCTTGTACACCGAACTAAACTAACTAAACTATCACTAAAATTCCTTACTTTTGACTATGAGAATCTCAAAGCTATTCTGCAAAATAAATTCTCTAAATTTAAAAATAATTTTGACACATCTAAATCGAATTTGACAACCGCGACTCCACACGTGATACCTAACCACGTGAATCTGTTTAGAGCCGGAGGCGCGCAGGGGGGGCAGCCTCGACGTGTTTTATATGGATTTTTCACTTTTTGTGTGGAAAATAAGAAAAAATATTACCTACATGTAGAGTGTTAGGGGTTTAAGGTTTTCATAAAGGGTGTCGAAATTTTCATTATTTTTGCGATTGGACACACCGTTTTCGAGATATGAGCAAAACAAAAAAAAAATTCAGTACTGTTTTTTCATCTGAAGTCGAGGTGTTGGTGTGAATTTTAGTTCATGACAACCAATTTTATTCCACATGTTTTTAGTCGCGATTAAAAATAGTCATATTTAGTTAGAAAATCTAAATTTTAGGTTAAAAACGTCAAATTCAGAATAGCAAAATTGCCATTTTCACTAAACTAATATCTCAGTGCCATCTTAGTGCTATCAAACTAAAATATAGTTAAGTTGTGTCACTTTAGTCTATTTCAGAATGGGAAATGGTCGTTTGACAGGAATAAACAAAATTTTGGTGATTTTTAGTTTAGTTTAGAGGCATTTGTGACAAGAGAATCGCCACCACTGGTGCCGATTCCCTTGTTCACAAACTAAACTAAATTTAAGTTCAGTGCATCTTTTTCTTTCTTTTTCATTAAGAAAAGGACAGAAGATACATTTTAGTTTAGTCCTGTCAAATTAATCAGCGCTTGACGTAAATTAACGTAATTTTAGTTGACAAGTTTTTAATCACGTCTAAACTTGTATGGAGACTGACAGGCGCTGATTAATTTGACAGGACTAAACTAAAATTTATCTTCTGTCCTTTTCTTAATGAAATAGAAAGAAAAAGACGCACTGAACTTAAATTTAGTTTAGTTTGTGAACAAGGGAATCAACACCAATGGTGTCGATTCTCTTGTCACAAATGCCTCTAAACTAGACTAAAATGACACAATTTAACTATATTTTAGTTTGACAGCGCTAAGATGGTACTGAGATATTAGTTTAGTGAAAATGGCAATTTTGCTATTCTGAATTTGACGTTTTTCACCTAAAATTTAGATTTTCTAACTAAATCTGACTATTTTTAATCGCGACTAAAAACTTGTGGAATAAAATTGGTTGAAACTTTAAATTCACACCAACACCTCGACTTCAGATGCAAAAACAGTACTGAATATTTGTTTTTCTTTTGCTTATATCTCGAAAACGGTGTGCCCAATCGCAAAAATAATGAAAATTTCGACACCCTTTTTAAAAGCCTTAAACCTCTAACACTCTAAATGTAGGTAATATTTTTTTCTTATTTTCCATACAAAAAGTGAAAAAATCCATATAAAACACGTCGAGGCTGCCCCCCCTGCGCGCCTCCACCTCTAAAAAGATTCACGTGGTTAGGTATCACGTGTGGAGTTGCGATTGTCAAATTAGATTTAGATGTGTCAAAATTATTTTTAAATTTAGAGAATTTATTTTACAGAATAGCTTTGAGATTCTCATAGTCAAAAGTAGGAAATTTTAGTGATAGTTCAGTTAGTTTAGTTCGGTGTACAAGAGAATAATTAAGTAAAATAATTAAATTCACAAACTAAACTAAATTTAAGTTCAGTGCATCTTTTTCTTTCTATTTCATTAAGAAAAGGACAGAAGATAAATTTTAGTTTAGTCCTGTCAAATTAATCAGCACTTGACGTAAATTGACGTAATTTTAGTAGGCAAGTTTTCAATCACGTCTTAACTTGTATGGAGTAATCTTAGACTCTACATGTAGGTAATATTTTTTCTTATTTTCCATACAAAAAGTGAAAAATTCCATATAAAACACGTTGAGGCTGCCCCCCTGCGAGCCTCCGGCTCTAAAAAGATTCACGTGGTTAGGTATCACGTGTAGAGTCGCGATTATCAAATTCGATTTACACGTGTCAAAATTATTTTTAAATTTAGAGGTTTCATTTTACAGAATTGCTTTTAGATTCTCATAGGCAAAATTAAGGAATTTTTGTGATAGTTTAGTTAGTTTAGTTCGGTGTACAAGAGAATCGGCACCAATCAAAACTTTAGGTAAAAAGTCAAATTTGGAATAGCGAAATTGCCATTTTCACTAAATTAAAACTCATTCAGGTGCAAAAACAGTATTATATCTTTTTTCTGTTCTTTTGCTTATATCTCGAAAATGGTGTGTCCTATCGCTAAAATAATGAAAATTTCGACCCCCTTTATGAAACCCATAAAACTCAACATGTAGGTAATCATTTTTCATGTTTTCTATACAAAAAGTAAAAAACGAAGACGGACGGACGGTAGACGGTGTATCTAGTTTCTTCTTTTTACTTTTAGTTACTAACATTAGCCATAAGCGAAATTATTGTTACTAACAACCTCAAATTGCCTTGGCTATGGACTTTTTTGTCTGAAATACATGTTTTTTTATAGCTTTTTTATGTTGATTGTTATAAATATAAACATAAACGAATATACATAAACATTCCAGACTTATTTCTTATGCGTACCTACGTAACTTAACAAAATACCATCTATAGGATCAAAACTGTTTAAGCGATCACTACGCTCAATGTTTAGGTGTGTGTGTGTGATCGGTGCACACAAACATTGCATCGCAAGAGTTTACCTAAACTCTGTCGAGTGAATTTTGTGCAAGGAGCCTTAAAATATTCGGAAAATAATTAAAAAAAAAAAACAAAAAAATAGTAAGCCCACGTACGCACGGACGTAATAAAATCGCAGCTATTTTTTTTCATGTACTTGATTTTTCAACGCGCTGGGACGAGAGTGCGTTCCAGTGCGTTGGATTCTCAACGCTCGGCTTAACACCGAGAGTTCAAAATCCAGTGCGCGATAAAATCCCGCCGCGATTTTATTTCGTCTGTGCGAACGTCGGCTAAGTGACGGTCGATCTTTCAGCTTGCGTATCGTTAGGGGCAGAGGACTTATTAAATTTACGGATATTATTTTTAATAGAAATAGGCAAAAAACAAAAAAAAAAACAAAATTCAAATATCTCGAAAACGGTGCGTCCTAGGCAAAAAATAACCGAAATTTTACCCCCCCTACGTCACCCCCGTGCAAGCAGCATCCCAACATGAATTTAAGGAAAATTTTTTTTTTTTATATTTCTCAACATGAAAAACCAAAAACCTCTGGTTTTTTTTTACACCATCTCATGGTTTTCGACTAGAACAACAATTCATTTCCAGAAAAGATTTTCATCCGAGCCACAACTTTGGAAATATAGAGATTTTTATTAAAAAAAAAAATCTAAAGGTCCTAACTGGAAAAGGTGCATCGTAGGGCCATATTTCTCAGAACCTACATGGTTGCCATGGTCAAGCTTACGATACTGAAATAAAATTGGGTATTTCATAATTTTATTATTTCCCGAATAATAAAAATCCTCGCTCCGTAGGTTAAAAGGCTACACTCCAACCGGTAAGACTTTCATTTTGATGATAATGATTCATTTTTTTACGGAAGTCACACCTAAAATGAAAGGGTTATTAGCACATTTAAAAATACGTATTAAAAACAAACCCAAAAAAACCAACCCCAAAAAAAATTCAATGAAAATAAAAATTACACAAACTAAAACCCAACTACGACAAAAACACATAAAAAATAGTCAACAATAAAGCGCCTACGCGCACAATCGAAAAGACCCTCTGCAGCGCGAGCTAGTCTATAAACGCACATTAATACAATAAGTTCGTAAACATTCGCACTAACACATACGTATGCGCATAGTCGACGATAGCCGGAGCGGAGCAGCGAGCGACACAGCCCTCCCGTCTCAGTGCTAACGCACGACTGCCGCCCGCGTCCCGCGCAGAGCGCCTCTGACCCTCTATCTCTAATTAGGGACATTTTCTTTGCAAATATTGATTGATTTACATTTCCAGTTTCAAATTTGTAGTACTTTTAATCACCAATTTTTCAGTGTAAAAATATTTACAAACATCAAAGCCGTTTAGAAGTAGTAGGGAATATTAGCTAAAAATAGCGTTTTGCTAAATATTTTTTTAAGGCTAAAGTATTAGCCATACGAAAAAATCCAGTTTCAAAAATGTTGTTCATGAATCTATAGCAAACATATATTTTTTTCAAATCTTTTAACCAAGCCGTTTATGAGAAGATTGCTTTTAAAAGTGACCGTTTTACGGTACTAAACGGGACTAAGGCCCTTAAACCAAGAAAAGCATCCCCAAAGTCAACACCCTACAGGACGACTGTAGAGTATAGTAGCGTGATGTATAAAGCTGATATTGACACTGGTGCTTCCCGCGAGCTCGTGAGCTCGTGAATCAGCGCGCTGTCGCTCCTCTGACGTCAACATTCATGTTATTGTCTTCTGCGATGAACAACACTGATCGCACTCACTACATATTATTAAACTGTTTGTAATCATCGTCTTCGCCTACTTAACGTGTTTTTACGCTTTTAACTTATACGAATGAACAAGCTCTGGATCTACATCTTATATCAAAAGGAAAAGCTCATTTGAGCTTTCCCTTTTAACAATAATAAGTTTTGTGGACATTTATTATTATTAAAAAGAAAAGCTCAAATGAGCTTTCATCATCAAGATGAATAGTCTTAAAAGCCGTACCTAAATAGGTACCTACATAAAGTTGCTTAAAAATTATATTTAACAGAACAACAAATCTCTGATGATATGGAATAAAAGGCATTAGGGAAATAGTGTTGATGTATAAGATGTCGATTGATATTTCTGAAGAAGCAGACCAAGGAAAACTATAGATGGATTGGTTGTAGGGTGAGTTTAGCTCAGAGGGACCACACAACTTAGATGTTAGATGGCGGCTTATTCCAGGATTAATATGGTAAAGTGTATGAAGACATGTAAAAGGGTGCCGTCAATAGAAGTAATGAAGATATCGTCAGACTGAGAACCTGTGGAAAATATGGTCTCTACATGTTTAAAGTTAATAGAATTCATAATGAATTTGTACTAGGTAGCAACTTTTCCACAGATTTCGTCGTCAGTTCTTTCTAAGTGTAAGTAGTTAAGTGTTGTTACCGTAAGCGGTGGGTCGCTGCAGCGCGTCGTAGGGCGCGCACCACGACCCCATCACCATGTTCTGCGAGTACAGCCCCCCTGCCACGCCGCCCACGCCGCCCACGCCGCCGCCGCCTGCTGCACAACACATCCACGTTACACAACATCACAACAATAACTTTTTCAGTACACAATACAAGGAAAACTACGACAGAACATTCAGAAAACAACCTGGATGTTAAAGCCTATAATATAAATACCACATTTCAAGATATTGAAGATTGCTATCAACAAGAACAACAAGAATCAACAAGATTCAGATGAGATAGTTAGCATTGTATTGAACATTGCAATCTTGCAACTTATTTTAAAACGGAAAGAAGAAGCAGCGGTGCTTGGAACATCAATAAAAACAAATGTCAACAAAACATTATTATAAAATCACGTGGATTTATGTACTCATGTACTTATAATTAGCTCTGGTCTGTTTGTCTCAAGTCCCCTCTAAGTAAATATTGACAAGTGAGCACCCACTGACTATGATCTATTAATAAAATTAGAATTGTTTCAAAAATAAATAGATATACGATTAGATATCACGGACCTGCCAGCAGCGCCATGTTTTGCAACCAATTCGCCGGTAGTTGCATCGCGTCCATTGTCAGTCGATCAGATCCGTGTCGTTGCTCGAAGATAGCACTTGATTACTTAGTAATGAGTGATAGTTTACAATGCGAGGTTGGTGTCGCGACCCGCGCGGTCAGAGGTCACGCTAGGACTGACCGTGGCTGCGCGCGCGCCGCTGCCGCCCTGCCCGGCCGCCGCGCACGCGCTTATCGCCGCTGATTCATGACAGCCTTCTGCTGACCGCGGCAGTGCAATTCAGAAACTGAGCCTCAATTTAACATACGTAGACTAACTACCTCTTACGTAACTCAATTGTAGGGCTTAGGTCCAGGTAAAAGTTTAAAGTCATAAATATATCTAGTTCACGGAAACGCCGCTGCTTAAACCGAACATTATTTATTTATTTATTTTATTTAAATTAACAAGTAACAAGACTCAGAAATGTTAGTAACAATATATCTTAACAACTATGTTAGTAAACATAACACATTTAATGAATCCCTGCTACACGCTCAACACAGATGTGGAAAGCTTGCAGCAGCGATTCATACACAAACAATCTAGTCTGCTCCCGACACACTGCAGTATATTGTTGGGGCTGGCCCGCACCCGGCGCACCAGGGAAGCGCATTTTTTTCGCATCGTAGCGTAAAAACAATCGACACGAGCATCAGCAAACATGCCTGATGCGCTACAGAAGCGGAACAGCCCCATCAATACCCGGAACGCATTATTATATTGCACGCGGAGGGCGCTGTACGATTTTTGAGTATAATCTACCCACAGGCTGCACGTGTAAAATGAGGTGCAATATGCACGAAATAAGGTTTTTTTCACAACTCTAGAACAACGTGCAAACCTGCGAGCGATCATATTAGCTCTCACCGACAGAGCCCTCCTTTCTCTTTCTATATCCTCATCATCTTTGAGGTCAGCAGTCAAAAGATGTCCTAAGTATTTCACTTTAAATACCCTCACAAGCGATATTCCGTTCAACTTGACCGGAGGTATCGGATCTGAACATTGACTGCTGACACCAAAGACCATGACTTCACTTTTAGTGACGTTGTAGACCAATCCATGAAGTAAAGCATATTCTTCACAGATGGCCACCAACCTCCTAAGACCACAAACCGAGGCGCTCAGCAGTGCCATATCATCGGCGTAACTAATGTTGTTTACACATACTCCGTCAATGTAACAGCCGGCCCGCTCACTGCTGAGCACCTCGATCAGCCCATTGACATACAGATTGAAGAGCGTGGGTGAAGTCAACCCCCCTTGCCTCACCCCGCACTCCAACCTATACGACTCTGAAAAAGCCCCTGCCCAGCGTACCTGATTGATCTGGCCTCCATACCAGCATTTAAAAGTGTTTATCAACTCTGGAGGAACTCCAGCTTCCTCTAACTTCCTCCAAAGGATACTGTATGCAACCAGATCAAACGCTTTGGAGAGGTCGAGGAAACAAGCATACGTAGGTGTTTTTCTATGAGAGTAGTACCTAACAGTCCACTTTAGACACAAGATGGCACTTTCAGTTGATAGTCCGGATCGGAATCCGAACTGATTGTCGTGCAGCTGAACAAAGTTATTAAGTTGTCTGTTAAGCAGGCTGTCAAGCACTTTCGCGATCACCGTAGCCAGAGAAATGGGCCTGTAATTCTTTAAATCAGCGATATCACCCGTTTTATTTTTAATAATAGGCACTACAATAGTTTTTGTCATATGGCAAGGTAAATACGCATGACTCACACAAAAGTTATAAAACATTGCTAACACTCTTGGTAAATGAGGGCCCGCAAACTTGAGGTGCTCAATGCTCAGACCATCGTGACCTGGAGACTTGCCTCTTGACATACTGCTAATAACACTTTTAATGTCCTTAGCTGTGAATCTCGTTCCAAGGTCACGATGGTCAACAACATCAGGCTCGGATACGCAGGGACCCAGTGGAGACTTTATCCTAAAATGTTCCTTAAAGAGGTCAGCAATGCCTACGGGATCGCTTTCGCCATTGACAGACACGGGGAGGCCAGGCTTACTACTCAGCCTGTTCGTATGTTTCCAAAACGAGCGAAAATCACTGCTTGAGTGTTGTGAAGCCAAAATATCCATTTTTATTTGGTCCTCATTATTTTGACACCATTTCAAGCGTGACTTAAATATTCTCTTCGCTATATGCATTTCACAAAATGCGGGACCAGCAGAAGGATTCCCAAGGTCTTCCCACAGTCGAAACTTCTGCCTGGCGTCCCTGTAAGCCTCACCAACATGCATATTCCAACCTACCACTACTTTCTTTTTCCTACGCTTATTGCTCCCCCGACCCACCGCAGCTGACTCAGATAAAGCACTAACTATATCTTTATACATATTGTCTATAACAGCGCGATGACATTCTTGTTTGCAACTTTTGTCACTACAGATTCTGAAGTCATCTGGGAAATCAATAAGTCTAAGTCTTTCATGACATGCCTTTGTATAAGACTGAGACTGTTCAAGACATCTGTCTCCCCAAACAACAACATTTTCCACACAATTCGAAACCCATTGCTTTACACAAACATTATCGAATAAACATTCTAAAACAAGCGGGTAGTGGTCCGACCATAATGTATCGTATACAACACTCGCAGTAACTACAGACTCACGGGCCGCTTTAGTCACCAAACAATGATCAAGCCACCTCCGTGAGCCGTGTGCGTCACTCACAAAAGTATAGATATCAGAGTCTAACCCTAATATCTCCGTATCGACACAGTTCCACTCAAATTCCTGGCAGAAGCCTATTAGTTCTGTAAAAAATCGTTCTGTTGGGTGTGCATTGAAATCACCAAGAATATAACAGTTTTCAACATTAGAGCTATCTATAATAGCACTCACCAAACTGAGGCAATCCGTGAATTCCACTAAGTTGCTAGCCACGTCCGTGGGCATGTACACATTAAACACTAATATTGACGTTTTGTTTAACACTATTTTAATAGCGCACACTCGCGGGTTATTGCACTTAACTACCGACACATTGTTGAACGCACTTTTCCTCCAAAGCAGAGCTAGGCCACCGTACGGTCGCCCCCGAAGAATGCCCGCCGTTGTATCCACATTAACCTCATCAATTATATTTTCCGGTAGGTAGTCGAATCAGACAAGCTGATGATCGTTACTACGGTCACGCATACATTGAGGACAGGCTAATAAGATCAGTAGACCTAATAATAAGATCAGTAGGGAGGGAATCATTAAGGAATTCTAATGTAGGTAGGTATGAAAAAAGTTCTTTGCCCTGCAGTGGGATGATTACAGGCCGATTTCAATTAACTTTATAGTATGGAGTGCAACTGATAACATGCTGTATTTGGTAATAATGTGGTAAATCTTGCCAATAAAGTTGTATGACTTATTGACTGATTATAATTTTCCTTGCGTTATGAAAATATGCTGCAACTATGTACCAAAATTCTCGCTCTCGCTCGTCACTCACAGCAGACTTCTCCTGATCAAACAAAAACAAGTCATTTATCCTGCTTAAGGGAAAAATCATATCGGCTGGGAATTGGCTCACGATACTGAATCACGCTGCGGTTACAGCCTTCGCGTAAATACTGATAGTGACCGACGCACGAGCACGAGCTCCTTCCGACAGCCACAGCCAGTACGCGACCGCGTGATCGAGCACTTCGTCGACGAAACAGTGTAACACACGATCGATTAATTTGTAAATAAGATTGTGACATAAGTTTAAAATGTCTATACATAGGCATAATTAAAACGACCGATTATATTATTTATAATGCACATAACCCTGGCTGGGGGAACGATAAGTTTACGTTAAATATATTAGTGATAACAAAACTATCTGACAATGCGCTGTTATCAAGTACTTTGTAATTAACATTTTATCTCTGTTCGTAATTTATTAATTCGTTAAGTACGTAGTTCTCATACGAATGCTTGGTCTTTACACCAATGTCTTGGTATTTTATCAGGGAAAACAGAAAATACCTAATTTAGTATCAAAACTGCTTATTGGTTATTATTAGAATAATATATTTTCTTTAAAACTGGATAGTGGTCACCGATAAATTACCTAATGTTTACCCACAAACATATTCGTCATTGCAAAGCAAATCTTTCCATTGACAGTTCAGAGTAGTGGAGTCACTCATTCAGTGACCTGGTTCGGAGCCAGGTCCTCACGTATTGTCCCGGCCCAGCCTGCCTGGCTCAGTGGTTACGTGCTCCACAATCCCTCCTACTAGTTCTGCAGTCGGGTGAATCCCATCTTACTTCACTCATTATATTATCCTCCCGCCCACGTCAATCGCCGCTAGTTAGGAATTATTCACATTAATAATAGAATTTCAGTTATTGTTAACTTGCTGATAGGGATAATTCTTGGTAACTTTATTATTCAATTTTTTCCTATAACGTTTTAAATGAATTGGAACTTCGTGGGTGATTGTGCTGTGTCATCTGAGCGGGATAGCCACAGTTACGATATTGTTTACTCTTTTTTCGCATAAATCTTTCTTCCTGGTAGTCCCATTCATAACGTGCCGTGTTTCATTCATGAGAACGGTTGCGGTTCTAACCTTTTGTTCTATTAGCTCAGTCAGCACTGATAGATTAATGATGTGAGTGCATCCAATTCCCGTTTCATAAATACAAACAATTTACCTTATACCTAGCGACACATACATTCAGATCGTTTGTTGTTTACAGAAAAACAGTTATTATACAAAACATGAACTAATAGAGGCTTACATTCATAGTTTATAGGTACGAATAATTTTTATAGCAATACGTGCATGCATGAGTATTAAAATTAAAAATAGCCGTAGCATCATAGCCGTGGCATCGGTCTCTGCGTGATACTGTATCAGTGAGGAGACAAAGGCAGTGATTGGGGCGCCGCCGCCGTGCGAATTCCTGTCTTATCTGTGTTCGATGCTCTAACGACTGACTCATCATAGTTTACTTATTATTTATAACCCGTCTGCTTATCGACACATCACTGTATTTGTCTCTACGCACTAATTCTACTGTTGTTATGTTCTAAAGACAAAGCAATTTGGTACCACAGATGGGTGTGCTATGTGACATACCACACATACAAGTACCTACATTTCACACATAAGTATCAAATTGTTTCATAACCACATTACTGAGGGGCAATTCCCGTAATTTTTAATGCCCCTGCCACACACTCGTCAAGTAGCATGAGAAGTAGCGAGGAAAGTAGGCAGAACCGTAGTGTGGCAAAGTTACTCGTCATGCCGCACGTTATGCTCCTCGTCATGCCCCCTGCTCCCTTTTTTGTAGGTTTTTGGACGCGAGTCAAAGGACGTAGTACGTAGCGTCGTGATTAATTCCGCGATTAGAACAGTTTGTGGGCAGAGAGTGCAACATCGCGGCAGCGCGAGGAGCAGAGTGATGAGTAGCGCGAGGAAGTATAGTGTGGCAGGGGCATAAGAACTTTCGCGTTCGCATCTCATTCGCAATCTGTCAAAAATACAATCTGTTTACCAAGATGTTTGACAAGTTTGACAGACAGCGACTTGAATGTGAACGTTTTTTATGTGTTTACGAGAATTGGCCTTCTGATTTCTGTTTCTGGTTTTTATTTAGCTATCTTAATTCTTAATGTAAGTTGAAATCGTAAATTAGAGTTTGAAAAACTTCTACAACTTCTCAAGTTCAAGCGCAATTCTATCCCGTTTTCAGCAACAGATTCAGCTAAAGCCTATATTAACCGAACCAACTGAACCGGTTCCGCGACATTGGCAGCAGCAGAGATATACCGCGCAGGGAAAACCAGACACATAGTTGTAGACTCACCGTAGGTGTCGTGGTGCGTGGGGCATAGATGCATGCTAGGGGTGTTTGTTGTACTCACCATAGGTCTCGTGGTGCGTAGGGTGGTGGTGCCACACGTTCTGGTGGGGCGCGAAGTGAGCAGCATACTGCTGCAGGCGTCCGCCGCCCGCCACGTAGCCTAACCCGTAGCCGTCGGAGCAGTCGCCGCCGCCGCCGTTGTAGCCCGCGCCCACGCCGCCGCCGCCGCCGAACATCTCGCACGCACGCTGCTGAGCCGCTCAGCCGCGCATTACACGCACACCTGACGGAGGAAAAACTTACAAATGTCAAATGAATGTTACTCTTTGTGCGGTAGTAGCAGAGCTCTACGTGAAGGCGTTCATCTGGGGATTTACTGCCACAGTTATTACAATACTTATTTTTGCTGCCCGCAGCGTTCCTGTGTCTAATGGGTGCCGATGTAGTTGGTGGCATATGAGAGAGGGATGTAACGATACATAATTTTCTCGATACGCTACCGATACCTACCGATTATCGTAGTAAATAATTGGCGATACTGATACTGGTATCGATGGCTTAGTAGAGAATAAATCAAATAAATAATGAAGTATGCATCTCGGGCGTTTGTATGTCTTTTGTATTTTGAATTTGGGGCACAACTGAATAGTAGTGCGTTACAGTCCTCACTTCACTGTGTGAATAAACAGAATCACGAAAAACGGTGCCGTGAAACAGATACGAAACAATACATCACTCAGCCAACGCTCAGCAACCCGCCAAAACTGCCGTTTGCTGTGTTGCCATCTTGCCATGTCGCTAAGCATGCGCTGCGCGGCTCTCCCCTTAGTCCCGCCTGCGACGGAGCGACAATGTTGCGCGCGCCTCGGCGTTTCGCGCGCTTTTCGAACTGTTTGATATCAGTTGTATATAAATCGATGTATCGGTATCGGAATCGGAATCATTACATCCCTATATGAGACATTTCAGCTTTGACTCTGGGATGGTAAGGCATCTGCGGTGCTTCTGTTATTGTAGATGTTGTAGGAATAACATAACAAAGACCACATAAAGGTGGAGCACTCTTTAATGCTAATGAGAGGCTGGTCGCTTAGCAGTTTTGTTAAGAGGATGCAAGCCGGTGTTAGGCTAATAATGGTCTTAAATGATACGTTTAATTTTGTTATGGCTTAACAGGAAAACCTAACAAAGGAATAGAATTACAAACATTTTATGTAACACAAATTATTTGTACTGAAACAAATTATAACGAGTACGCCTTTATACCGTTCCTATAACATTAACTTAAATCAAGCACAAGGACAACATCGACTCTACCTCTTGGATTTCTATGACAGTTCAGCTGGAGTTCGTTCCGAACCCAAGCATTGAGGCTTACCTACATAAAGTGCGTTCTGCAGGGAATTGAATTGAGGTAAATGCTCAATTAACTTACTACCTCGCTTGTTATGTGTGAAACCGCGAAGAAAACAATTAATTAACTAATAGCTGTGGAACAACACGAGTTTAACGTCAACTTATCATATCAGCCGCGAACTGACGCAGATCTGTGTACTTGTAGAGCTTAGAATAATGTTAGCTAAGTACTTACTTAATCATGAGGAAACAGAGGCTGTAACAACATTCTGTAGAACATCCACTTATTTTCATTGTTGTGAATTGAATTCCGACATTAAGCAAGCGGAGACTTTATATCCTTTAGGAATTTTACGAAAAAAACTAAATTTCTGATTTCCGCATAAGTAGTATAATATGTAGGTACACGAGTTCTCTTAATCGTTTACTTTTTAAGCGTTACATTTTTTTTTGGGTGGTAATTCTTCAATAATTTCTCCCGCTCTGGGCGGAGCGGACTACTACTGACTAAAACCCACCCGTGTTCCTTCAGTTGCCTGTATGTTGCTCTGGGCCACGGTATCCCTTTCGGACTTTCCCGCGACCCCGGCAAGCATCGGCCCTAGCGGACCCCGTCAGTTCTGCTGACATCTCTTTGAGGTGCGCGTGGAGATTTACCATCTTATTTTAAGACCATAGAGTTCTTATGAAATTTTAGGTTCAGTAATTTCAGAGATAAAGGGGGGGATTGTCAATTTTCATAAATATCTTTAAAAGTATTTATTTTAAAATTATAGATTAAAATATTTGAGATCCTCACAACAAGCTCTTTCATTTGATAAGTCACACAGTAGGTACATTTTTGCAAAACTTTTTATTATTATTTTTCAATTTGCTCCCGAAAAGTGACCTCCATATTCAAAATTCATTTATTTTCGTTACATGTCCGTGATTGGGTCACATAAATTGATATGAAAAACAAAAATAAAATGGTTTGATTTGTGTACCTAATTGGGAAATTAGATTCGGAGCAAATTGGCTGTGACGGACAGCCTCACAGACACACGAGTGGTACTATAAGGGTTGCGTTTTTTCCTTGTGAGGTACGGAACCCTAAAAAACGTGACAAAGTGATTTGAATGTCCTAATTACAAAATAAATGATTAATTTCTTTGTATGGCACTCAAGTCGACAGTACCCACATACCTGGAATGATCGTTGCTTGGGTTTAATTAGATTGAGGTAGTTGCAGGAACTTACCGACCTAGCTTTAAACGTATAACGTATATGTTAAACTTAGCCTACATAAACATACATATTTTATAGATCTAATAGAGTGGTACTAGTGGAAAAAATTAAATAATCAGGTATCAACACAGGTTGCTGGAAATTGGGGGCACGGGTGACATTCATGCCTGTTAGATAGTCAACTATGGATTATCATTATCAATGTGTCGTCGGTCTGTTTTCTACCGATACAACGCGGAAAATTGTTTTTCAAAGCTTTACCAGCGGCAGTGGTTTGGTAGGTAATACTACTATTTCAATGCAATGATGGAATATGCTTTTATAAAGAATAGTCTTGAGGAGTTAATTTGTTTAATAAGAAGGGCTAGAGTTATTCGAGTGAGCAGGTGCAGTATTTGTCAATGATCAGCGTATGACATCAAGTGTCACGTTATCGAGTGTTTCGTGAGTCGATACAGTTGATACATCGGCGCACGATTGCCGCCCCTATCGCACCCGCGCCGCGCGCCGCGCCGGCGCAACACTGATACGACACGTAGTTACCATCACCTGTCATAAACACATGCATCATGCCATTATACATCTTATTACAATGCACTATGAGTACTGAGGCATTTAGTGCAGTGGCAAATATAACGTAGTTAGATGGTGTTGCCACAGTGACTTCGTTACTTAATATCGGTTTATTGAAACACTATCGTTGCGACAAAACTGTGTCAGTAATGACAATGGGTTTAATTAACGATTACATACAAACTCATGTGAATGCATGAAATACTTGGCGCACACTATCGCACGAGAATACGCGGAAAATATGGGCCCTAAATGGTAAATAAAGATTTAAGGCTCCTGGCTGTGACTACACTCGACAGAGTTTAGGTAAATTCTTGAGATGCTATGTTTGTGTGCACCGTTCACGCACACACGCCTAAACATCGAGCGTAGTGATCGCTTAAACAGTTTTGATCCTATAGACGGTATTTTGTTAAGTTACGTAGGTACGCTTATGAAATAAGTCTGGAATGTTTGTGTATATTCGTTTAGTATATTTATAACAATTCTGTTTTATATGGAATTTTATACTTTTTGTATGGAAAACATGAAAAATTATTACCTACATGTTGAGTTTTATGGGTTTATGGGTTTCATAAAGGGGGTCGAAATTTTCATTATTTTTGCGATAAGACACAATTTTCGAGATATAAGCAAAAGAACAGAAAAAAGATAAAGTACAGTTTTTGCAACTGAATGAGTTATTAATTTAGTGAAAATGAAAAATTCGCTATTGGTGCCGATTCTCTTGTATACCGAACTAAACTTACTAAACTATCACTAAAATTCCTTAATTTTGACTATGAGAATCTCAAAGCTATTCTGCAAAATAAATTCTCAAAATTTAAAAATAATTTTGACACATCTAAATCGAATTTGACAACCGCGACTCCACACGTGATACCTAACCACGTGAATCTTTTTAGAGCCGGAGGCGCGCAGGGGGGGCAGCCTCGACGTGTTTTATATGGATTTTTCACTTTTTGTGTGGAAAATAAGAAAAAATATTACCTACATGTAGAGTGTTAGAGGTTTAAGGGTTTTATAAAGGGTGTCGAAATTTTCATTATTTTTGCGATTGGACACACCGTTTTCGAGATATAAGCAAAAGAAAAAAAAAATATTCGGTACTGTTTTTTCATCTGAAGTCGAGGTGTTGGTGTGAATTTTAGTTCATGACAACCAATTTTATTCCACATGTTTTTAGTCACTATAAAAAATAGTCATATTTAGTTAGAAAATCTAAATTTTAGGTTAAAAACGTCAAATTCAGAATAGCAAAATTGCCATTTTCACTAAACTAATATCTCAGTGCCATCTTAGTGCTGTCAAACTAAAATATAGTTAAGTTGTGTCACTTTAGTCTATTTCAGAATGGGAAATCGTCGTTTGACAGGAATAAACTAAATTTTGGTGATTTTTAGTTTAGTTTAGAGGCATTTGTGACAAGAGAATCGGCACCAATCTGAATTTGACTTTTCTCACCTAAAATTTTGATTAGTGCCGATTCTCTTATACACCGAACTAAACTAACTAAACTATCACTAAAATTTCTTACTTTTGACTATGAGAATCTCAAAGCTATTGGTGCCGATTCCCTTGTTCACAAACTAAACTAAATTTAAGTTCAGTGCATCTTTTTCTTACAATTTCATTAAGAAAAGGACAGAAGATAAATTTTAGTTTAGTCCTGTCAAATTAATCACCACCCATACAAGTTTAGATGTGATTAAAAACTTGCCGACTAAAATTACGTCAATTAACGTCAAGCGCTGATTAATTTGACAGGACTAAACTAAAATTTATCTTCTGTCCTTTTCTTAATGAAATAGAAAGAAAAAGATGCACTTAAATTTAGTTTAGTTTGTGAACAAGGGAATCGGCACAATTATGCAAAATAAATTCTCTAAATTTAAGAAAATTTTTGACACATCTAAATCAAATTTGACAATCGCGACTCCACACGTGATACCTAACCATGTGAATCTTTTTAGAGCCGGAGGCGCGCACGCTCGACGTGTTTTATATGGAACTTTTCACTTTTTGTATGGAAAATAAGAAAAAATATTACCTACATGTAGAGTATAAGGGGTTTAAGGGTTTTATAAAGGGAGTCGAAATTTTCATTATTTTTTGCGATTGGACACACCGTTTTCGAGATATAAGCAAAAGAAAAAATAAAGATTCAGTACTGTTTTTGCATGTGAAATCGAGGTGTTGGTGTGAATTTAAAGTTCATGACAATCAATTTTATTCCACACGTTTTTAATCGCGAAAAATAGTCAGATTCGGTTAGAAAATCTAAATTTTAAGTGAAAAACGTCAAATTCAGAATAGTAAAGTTGCTTTTTTCACTAAATGAAAATCTCAGTTCTATCTTAGTGCTGTCAAATTAAAATCTAGTTAAGTTGTGTCACTTTAGTCTATTTCAGAATGGGCAATCGTCGTTTGACAGGAATAAAACAAAATTTTGGTGATTTTTAGTCTAGTTTAGAGGCATTTGTGACAAGAGATTCTCTTGTGAAAAATTTTGGTGATTTTTAATCTAGTTTAGAGGCACTAGACTAAAAATCACCAAAATTTAGTTTATTCCTGTCAAACGACGATTGCCCATTCTGAAATAGACTAAAGTGACACAACTTAACTATATTTTAGTTTGACAGCACTAAGATGGCACTGAGATATTAGTTTAGTGAAAATGGCAATTTTGCTATTCTGAATTTGACGTTTTTAACCTAAAATTTAGATTTTCTAACTAAATATGACTATTTTTAATCGCGACTAAAAACATGTGGAATAAAATTGGTTGTCATGAACTAAAATTCACACCAACACCTCGACTTCAGATGAAAAAACAGTACTGAATTTTTTTTTTCTTTTGCTTATATCTCGAAAACGGTGTGTCCAATCGCAAAAATAATTAAAATTTTGACACCCTTTATAAGACCCTTAAACCCCTAACACTCTACATGTAGGTAATATTTTTTCTTATTTTCCACACAAAAAGTGAAAAATCCATATAAAACACGTCGAGGCTGCCCCCCCTGCGCGCCTCCGTCTCTAAAAAGATTCACGTGGTTAGGTATCACGTGTGGAGTCGCGGTTGTCAAATTCGATTTAGATGTGTCAAAATTATTTTTAAATTTAGAGAATTTATTTTGCAGAATAGCTTTGAGATTCTCATAGTCAAAAATAAGGAATTTTAGTGGTAGTTTAGTTAGTTTAGTTCGGTGTACAAGAGAATCGGCACCCATGTCTAACTAAATCTGACTATTTTTAATCGCGATTAAAAAGGTGCGGAATAAAATTAGTTATCTTGAACTAAAATTCACACCAACACCTCGCTTCAGGTGCAAAAAACAGTACTGTATCTTTTTTTTTTCTTTTGCATATATCTCGAAAATGGTGCGTCCAATCGCAAAAATAATGAGAATTTCGATCCCCTTTATGAAACCCTTAAACCCCTGACACTCTACATGTAGGTAATATTTTTTCTTATTTTCCTTACAAAAAGTAAAAATTCTATATAAAACGTCAAGGCTGCCCCCTGTGCGCCTCCAGCTCTAAAAAAAATTCACGGAGTAGGGCAAACAAGTACCACGTGGACTCGCGATTGTCAAATATAATTTTAGTGTGTCAAAATATATTTAAATTTAATTTAGAAAATTTTTGTTGCAGAATAGCTTCAAGATTTTCATAGCCAAAAGTAAGGAATTTTAGTGATAGTTTAGTAAGTTTAGTTCGGTATACAAGAGAATCGGCACCATATTGCCATCTTAGTGCTGTCAAAATAAAATATATTCTATAATTATTTCACGATGGGAAATCATCGTTTGACAGGAATGAACGAAACTTTGGTGATTTTTAGTCTAGTTTTGAGGCATTAATTTGTGACAAGAGAATTGGCACCAGTATCCATAAAGGGATCTGAGACACTTGCGCGAAAGACATTTTCGCGAAAGACACTTGCGCGAACCCACTTGCGCGAAAAAGTTGCGGAAATGAGATTTCTTCATAACATCACGCCATCAATTTCAAAGGGCCCAACACTTTGAAATTGATGGCGTGATGTTATGAAGAAATGTGAAAATTTTCGCAGCCGCCATCTTAGATTTACGTTTTGACATCAAAATCTGCTTTAGAATCCTCAAATACTATGAAAAAGACACCTATGACGAAAAATCTGAATATTGTCACAGCCGCCATCTTGGATTTATATTTTGACCTCACTATCAGCTTTAGCATCCTCGAAAACTATGAAAACGATACCCATGACGAAATATTTTTAAATGTTCGCAGCCGTCATCTTGGATCTTTATTTTGACTTAAAGTAGTCTTCAGTAGCGTTAAAGAACTTTGTTCCAAAAATACTTCACTTATTGCTACAACAGCATATCGGCGCGGGCATATCGGTGACGCGAACCCATAACTTTTTCCCCTACCAAAAATCATTCGTCAAAATATAACTAGTGAACCCAGCAGGCAGATGTTGTCCTGCGACAACAGCGCCACGCGAGTCCAACTATAGTTATGAACCATCCAAGTTACACAAAAAGAATTTAAAAAAAAAACATCTAAATCAGTCAAGCCGTTTAGGATAAGAAGAATTACGAACACACGTACACCGGTATTTTATTTATTGCCAGGCATGCAAAATTTTAATGTTCTTCAAAAACAAGCAAAGTACTTTAAAATAAAATGCGGATCAAAATGTGGTAGTCGACGTACAATTTCTGGAATATGTTAACATCGGACACGTACGTGCGTGTGTGCGTGCTGCGACGCAAAGTGATACGTCCTCACGCTGGGAAGGCCCGTTCGCTACTGACGGAATAGATTTTCCGCGATCGTTTATATAGTTCACTTTGCCATTTATTTACGTAATGAAGTAATTGTTTATTTATAAAATAAAATTTAGATTCTATTAAACAATTAACTTAAAATTAATATATAATTTTTAAAATTTCTTAAAAGTGTTTCTAAGTATTAGAAAAAAATATTTATTTGGCTTGAAGTTTTGAGAAAGTTACGTTATTTCAACATTTTTTTTCTGCTATATTTTGTATGAAAGTTGAAAAAAGTGGTTCCCCTATGTACAAGTAGACCATATAATGATGTTGATGATATTTTTTAATTTTCAACATCAAAAGCAGTTTCTTCTAACGAAACGATCAAACGTCAGTCTCGCGTCATTTTTTGGAAAACTTGTTGCGAATTTTAGTGATTTCCCACGAATCCTTAAGGCTCCGTGCCGCCGTACCGCACGAAATCACTGATTTTGATCAATTTTGTTTATTCGTTGTGAGAAAGGGGGCGAGAATTTAAACAAAATTATTTGTGATTTGAAAAGTCCAGTTCTTCGTCTTGTACATAGGGGAAAGGGATTTTTGAAATAAATTAAGGATTCGTGGGAAATCACTAAAATTCGCAACAAGTTTTCCAAAAAATGACGTGAGACTGACGTTTGATCGTTTCGTTAGAAGAAACTGCTTTTGATGTTGAAAATTAAAAAATATCATCAACATCATTATATGGTCTACTTGTACATAGGGGAACCACTTTTTTCAACTTTCATACAAAATATAGCAGAAAAAAAATGTTGAAATAACGTAACTTTCTCAAAACTTCAAGCCAAATAAATATTTTTTTCTAATACTTAGAAACACTTTTAAGAAATTAAAAAAATTATATATTAATTTTAAGTTAATTGTTTAATAGAATCTAAATTTTATTTTATAAATAAACAATTACTTCATTACTTAAATAAATGGCAAAGTGAACTATATAAACGATCGCGGAAAATCTATTCCGTCAGTAGCGAACGGGCCTTCCCAGCGTGAGGACGTATCACTTTGCGTCGCAGCACGCACACACGCACGTACGTGTCCGATGTTAACATATTCCAGAAATTGTACGTCGACTACCACATTTTGATCCGCTATTTATTTTAAAGTACTTTGCTTGTTTTTGAAGAACATTAAAATTTTGCATGCCTGGCAATAAATAAAATACCGGTGTACGTGTGTTCGTAATTCCTCGTATCCTAAACGGCTTGACTGATTTAGATGTTTTTTTTTTAATTCTTTTTGTGTAACTTGGATGGTTCATAACTATAGTTGGACTCGCGTGGCGCTGTTGTCGCAGGACAACATCTGCCTGCTGGGTTCACTAGTTATATTTTGACTTTAGATTTCATAGTTTTGAGTGATTTTTGGTAGGGGAAAAAGTTATGGGTTCGCGTCACCGATATGCCCGCGCCTATATGCTGTTGTAGCAATAAGTGAAGTATTTTTGGAACGAAGTTTCTTTAACGCTACTGAAGACTACTTTAAGTCAAAATAAAGATCCAAGATGGCGGCTGCGAACATTTAAAAATATTTCGTCATGGGTATCGTTTTCATAGTTTTCGAGGATGCTAAAGCTGATAGTGAGGTCAAAATATAAATCCAAGATGGCGGCTGTGACAATATTCAGATTTTTCGTCATGGGTGTCTTTTTCATAGTTTTTGAGGATTCTAAAGCAGATTTTGATGTCAAAACGTAAATATAAGATGGCGGCTGCGAAAATTTTCACTTTTCTTCATAACATCACGCCATCAATTTCAAAGTGTTGGGCCCTTTGAAATTGATGGCGTGATGTTATGAAGAAATCTCATTTTCGCAACTTTTTCGCGCAAGTGGGTTCGCGCAAGTGTCTTTCGCGAAAATGTCTTTCGCGCAAGTGTCTCAGATCCCTTTATGGATACTGGTGCCAATTCTCTTGTCACAAATTAATGCCTCAAAACTAGACTAAAAATCACCAAAGTTTCGTTCATTCCTGTCAAACGATGATTTCCCATCGTGAAATAATTATAGAATATATTTTATTTTGACAGCACTAAGATGGCAATATGGTGCTGATTCTCTTGTATACCGAACTAAACTTACTAAACTATCACTAAAATTCCTTACTTTTGGCTATGAAAATCTTGAAGCTATTCTGCAACAAAAATTTTCTAAATTTAAATATATTTTGACACACCAAAATTATATTTGACAATCGCGAGTCCACGTGGTACTTGTTTGCCCTACCCCGTGAATTTTTTTTAGAGCTGGAGGCGCGCAGGGGGCAGCCTTGACGTTTTATATAGAATTTTTACTTTTTGTAAGGAAAATAAGAAAAAATATTACCTACATGTAGAGTGTCAGGGGTTTAAGGGATTTATAAAGGGGACCGAAATTCTCATTATTTTTGCGATTGGACGCACCATTTTTGAGATATATGCAAAAGAAAAAAAAAAGATACAGTACTGTTTTTTGCACCTGAAGCGAGGTGTTGGTGTGAATTTTAGTTCAAGATAACTAATTTTATTCCGCACCTTTTTAATCGCGATTAAAAATAGTCAGATTTAGTTAGACATGATGCCGATTCTCTTGTCACAAATGCCTCTAAACTAGACTAAAAATCACCAAAATTTTGTTTTATTCCTGTCAAACGACGATTTCCCATTCTGAAATAGACTAAAGTGACACAACTTAACTAGATTTTAGTTTGACAGCACTAAGATGGAACTGAGATTTTCATTTAGTGAAAATAGCAATTTTACTATTCTGAATTTGACGTTTTTCACTTAAAATTTAGATTTTCTAACCGAATCTGACTATTTTTCGCGATTAAAAACGTGTGGAATAAAATTGATTGTCATGAACTTTAAATTCACACCAACACCTCGATTTCACATGCAAAAACAGTACTGAATCTTTTTTTTTTCTTTTGCTTATATTTCGAAAACGGTGTGTCCAATCGCAAAAATAATGAAAATTTCGACTCCCTTTATAAAACCTTTAAACCCCTTATACTCTACATGTAGGTAATATTTTTTCTTTTTTTCCATACTAAAAGTGAAAAGTTCCTTAAAAAACACGTCGAGCGTGCCCGCCTCCGGCTCTAAAAAGATTCACATGGTTAGGTATCACGTGTGGAATCGCGATTGTCAAATTTGATTTAGATGTGTCAAAAATTTTCTTAAATTTAGAGAATTTATTTTGCATAATTGTGCCGATTCCCTTGTTCACAAACTAAACTAAATTTAAGTGCATCTTTTTCTTTCTATTTCATTAAGAAAAGGACAGAAGATAAATTTTAGTTTAGTCCTGTCAAATTAATCAGCGCTTGACGTTAATTGACGTAATTTTAGTCGGCAAGTTTTTAATCACGTCTAAACTTGTATGGAGAGTGATAGGCGGTGATTAATTTGACAGGACTAAACTAAAATTTATCTTCTGTCCTTTTCTTAATGAAATTGTAAGAAAAAGATGCACTGAACTTAAATTTAGTTTAGTTTGTGATCAAGGGAATCGGCACCAATAGCTTTGAGATTCTCATAGTCAAAAGTAAGAAATTTTAGTGATAGTTTAGTTAGTTTAGTTCGGTGTATAAGAGAATCGGCACCAATCAAAATTTTAAGTGAAAAAAGTCAAATTCAGAATAGCGAATTTTTCATTTTCACTAAATTAAGAACTCATTCAGTTGCAAAAACTGTACTTTATCTTTTTTCTGTTCTTTTGCTTATATCTCGAAAATTGTGTCTTATCGCAAAAATAATGAAAATTTCGACCCCCTTTATGAAACCCATAAACCCATAAAACTCAACATGTAGGTAATAATTTTTCATGTTTTCCATACAAAAAGTATAAAATTCCATATAAAACAGAATTGTTATAAATATACTAAACGAATATACACAAACATTCCAGACTTATTTCATAAGCGTACCTACGTAACTTAACAAAATACCGTCTATAGGATCAAAACTGTTTAAGCGATCACTACGCTCGATGTTTAGGCGTGTGTGCGTGAACGGTGCACACAAACATAGCATCGCAAGAATTTACCTAAACTCTGTCGAGTGAATTCACAGCCAGGAGCCTTAATTTATTTCAAAAATCCCTTTCCCCTATGTACAAGACGAAGAATTGGACTTTTCAAATCACAAATAATTTTGTTTAAATTCTCGTCCCCTTTCTCACAACGAATAAACAAAATTGATCAAAATCAGTGATTTCGTGCGGTGCGGCGGCACGGAGCCTTAACATATTTCAGTTTGGAAATTCCTGTGAAATGATTATTATGAACCTAAACTTATTTATAGTTGCACAAGGAAAAGGAACCCGCGGCTCGAAATATCAAGTATTTTATATATTTTTAAAATATTTATTAAGTATAAAAATATTTTAACTATAATAGGTGTGCCAATTCAGAGTTTCGGATTACCTTGTTCAGATTACATTTATTTAAATATCTATGTAATTAGTTAAAATATTAACAAAAGCATTCAACAGACTTAGAAAAGCAATGGGCAAGCACTGCCATGTGGAGCAGTAAGAATAAATTCTGTTCTCTTTATAATAGTAGAGTAGGTAATATGTATAAAAATATAAGTCTGTTTGTTGTCTGTTTCGAGCGTTCCCGTAGCATAATATTACAAGTGATCGTATTATTAGCACGCGTCCGTCCTACGCGGACTCAGCGAGCGTCGTCAATAACATAAAGTGCACTACATACGGCCATTTTTAGCTTGTTTGCTAATATCAGCACGGGGTTGTGATGCGTTTTGCATGTTAAGGGCGAGGCGACCGCGCCGTCTGTCGCGCACTTTATTGTGACACGCGGCACCTTCGCACAGAAGGTCATCATCTGCATTAATTGTGCGATAACATAGGTACAATTAGGTACTCGTGTATAACTACAGAATTGCAATGCATTAAAAATAGCCGCTCTGACCGAGACGTCTACGTACAGTCAACCTCACTTCCAGGGTAATAGTTTGACATTGACAGTGCCTTGTTGTAGCTGTTTTTCGTAGCATTGATTTGGGTATGACCTTCGACTCGTAAAAAGAAGACGCAGCGGTTTACATAGTAGCGGTTTTTGGGCTTGTGGCAGCTATTTTCGTATCTGCGGTTTTTGAACTATAGCTGGACGAAGGTCTGCACTGGTGATTGTGAATATTTCTAATCATTTTTTAAATGACTACTCTAACATGAGCACCACTTTGTAGACTAATTAGTGAACAGTGATCGCAGGATTTCTCGTGGTTCAGCATTCAATTTAGCCTTTATTTCGCCTACAGGTGCTGTCGGTGGCTGGGCCCTCTGTGAGCTATGTTCTCTTTGCGGGATAGGTCTGCTTACATCTAGTAGTTTTGTTCAACTGAAGTAATATTAGTAGGTATTTGATTGCAGGATTTCAGGAGCTGGCCTTCTGTGTCATTTTCCTTTACGTAGTTGTATTGGCGGCGGTGGCCGTATCTCTGATGCATCATATTTTACCACTTTATGCGTTGCGGACCTCGTAACAAGCACTATCGGATTGTGCTGCAGTGATCTGAAGACGCCAATGTCCTATATGAAGTCCGTAACTTTTTTATATTTCTATGTCCATAACCTACACTACAATCTCCACGGTTTAAGTTTTCGTTCGTTTGAAAGAACGAAAGTAGAGTAAGATTAGCTATAGTTTTTAATGAAGATCCTCAGATGATCATCATTCTCTTCGTGATTGTAACTACCTATTATTAATGCTGCAAGTTTTGGTTTGATTCACTGTCCGCTAGTGCATACATGCTGTGAACCTACGTCGACCTGCGTTGACCCGCGAGCTGCTGTATGTAAATATAGCTCCTGTGTGTGTGTGTTTGATTACGACGTGTAAGACTGCAGTATGTGCATTGTACAGTGACGTCAGAACCTCTCATGGGTCCTCTGTAGCACTCAATATGAGGGTCTATAAGGTCACTACATTATGGATTACATGTTTTTTTATTCATTTTATTTACACAGCTGGGTTTTCTATCCAGAACATACTGAGTTTAACGTCTTCACCTAAATCATATTATTGTCTTCTTACTAGTTAATGTTAATGAAACTTTACTAGTTGGAAGATGAATGACCCGGTTTTGTACAAAATTGAGAGCCATATTTTTCTACACGGAATCCCGAGCTCGCCTCATATTGCCCCACTCGTGTTCATTATGACAAATTGCGGGTAATTAACGCGCGTGTGATGTGCGGCGCGGGCGGTGCCCACGTGTCGGCTCGGGTTGCATTAGCCGCGCCGGCGCAGATTTATGCGCGGTCGGGTGGCGGCGGCGGCGCGGGATCCACTCCTGCACAATTTATAGCGGTCGCCAACAATTAGGCGCACTATACACACGACCACTCCGCTGTAACTCAGTGCTGCTAAGTATTACTATTTGCGTCAGATTACGTGTTCGAGTGCATACCGGCACACTTTACAATGAGCAGAACTCTTGTACTTATCTACATCGAGTTCATAAAAAACATTGACTGCCAGTGTGCTTCGCAGGAATATTTTACAGTAGGTGCTGGATATATAACATCCAGTATAGATAGGTTTGTATTTTGATCTGCAGTGGAATAGCATACGTGTTAAACTTGTAAAGGGGTTTCACAAAATATTGGGAATCGCGGGTGTTAAACAATGTTTATGACTCAATCGGACCATGAGGTTGTAGCTGCCATGTAGCGGGCGGGTCCGGGCCCTTCACGGACATAAACTGTGCGTACTGGACGCGGCGCCGGCTGCTGCTGCCTGAGTGCCTCACGCCCACGGCGCGGCGACGGCGCGCGGCGCGCGCTACTTTCCTAGCGCGTTTAGTGGCCACATGTGCCATAAAATAGCACACTATACAGGTAAGTACTTACTTAAAGTTAGTTAAAGCTTCGTGCAGACTGGTGCGACGCGACAGCGCAACGTGACACCGGTAATTGTTCTATCGTGAACCTGCATGAGGCTTAAAGCTCTACATTTTGTGTTTCGACACTCACCGAATTTGAACGGGGAAGTAGGTAAGGGCACTCGCGAAGTCTGAGTAGTGCCGTATAAAATAGTTTTTCTCGTGTGTGTGTGCTCTGAAGACGATTGTTGGCATCAGCTGTATAGTAGGGGTAGAACATATAGGTAGTGAGTGTGTAAATCACGCGCACGCGCCCTGCGCCGGCGCCGCGCAGTACATTCCTGGCGTACCGCGCCCGCGCCACATGTGTCGCGTTCTGTGCAGTTAACCCGCTCCTAACAAGCTATCCTTCACATCTCACAGTGTTGTAGGAATGCGGGGTTAACTAACACCTCAGTCTTAAATCACCACTCTTTCAAAGTTCTTCACACATTTGCTTAATTAATGTATGACATGGAGAAGACAATAATAATAACTAGTCAAAGCTCATCTGTTAGGTAAATGTTGGAATTAAAAAAGATCTTTAATTAAGACAGGATACTATCGATGACGAACTTATAAAACAAAGTTGCAAAACAAAAAGGTCTTTGCGCTATCAATATTATAAGAAAAAAAATGTACGACATAAAACTAAATATTTGCAATACTCAAAGATTTTACAGAAATGCGTATACACATAAAAAAAATGCAAACATCAAGTACATAAACAACAGTGAAAACAAATGTAAAGCTGTTTGGAGAGTGATAAGGGATAAAATCGGGAGCAAAGACTGAAGAAAAATTGAATAACACAGTACTTTCAGATCCTGTAGAAATAGCAACAGCTTTCAATAACCACTATATTAATATGGCACAATCTTCGAGTAAGGGTACAAAAATAAAATGTAACGAATGTCCAATAGTCCATTCAATATTCCTTAAACCTGTGTCCGAGAATGAAGTTGGAGCAGTGACTATGTCATTGAATAACACAAACTCCGAAGGTTAAATGAATACTAAAATCATTAAAGCATGTACTAATGAACTTATTGAAATTATAACATATTTAATTAATTTATCATTCTCATTTGGCATTTTTCCTGAAGCACTAAAACTGTCAATTGTAAAGCCACTTTATAAAACCGGTGAAAAATCAGACGTTAACAACTATCGCCCAATAACTTTGATACCTATTCTATCGAAAATATTCGAAAAGTGTATGTATAATAGACTGATTGACTTCTGTAATAAATTTAATATTATTGGGGAAGAACAGTTTGGCTTCCAAAAAATAAATCCACAACGTTAGCTATCTGTCTTATAAAAATTGTATTAATGAATATTAACAATAACTTTCTTACTACAGGGCTGTCCTTCGATCTATCTAAGGCCTTTGATCTAGTCTCTCATGACCTGTTACTACAAAAATTGGAGGCATCTGGAATTAGAGGCATTGCACTTCAATGATTATCCTCATATCTAAGTACTAGTACTAGTACAACAACGCGTTAATATTACTAAAATGGATAAAAATAACAATATGACATCTCACTATTCTGAATTTAAATCCAATAAATACAGCGTCCCGCAAGGAAGTGTACTAGGCCCGATTTTATTCCTATTGTATATAAATTCCATCACTATTATAACTAATCATAAATGTATACTATTCGCTGATGACATCTCTATTATTGTGACATCTGATAAAAAGAACAATACAATTCAGTGACCACGAGACTGAAATTAATAATGTGATTGAAAGATTGATTGAATGGCTAAAGGAAAATAACTTGTCTATAAATCTAAAAAAGTCCGTCTATATACAATTTAATAAAGCAAATAATGTAAAACACAATATTAAAATGAATATACATAGAATTGACGAAGTACCGCAAACTAAATTTCTAACTTTGACTTTGACTTTGATACAGTATCCAAACGAATTAATAAGTTTGTATATGCACTGAAGCAGATTAGAAACATAACAAACATTAAAACGTCTATTACAACATATCGGTGCCGATTCTCTTGTCACAAATGCCTCTAAACTAAACTAAAAATCACCAAAATTTAGTTTATTCCTGTCAAAAGACGATTTCCCATTCTGAAATAGACTAAAGTGACACAACTTAACTATATTTTAGTTTGACAGCACTAAGATGGCACTGAGATATTAGTTTAGTGAAAATGGCAATTTTGCTATTCTGAATTTGACGTTTTTAACCTAAAATTTAGATTTTCTAACTAAATATGACTATTTTTAATCTCGACTAAAAACATGTGGAATAAAATTGGTTGTCATTCACACCTCGACTTCAGATGAAAAAACAGTACTGAATTTTTTTTTTTCTTTTGCTTATATCTCGAAAACGGTGTGTCCAATCGCAAAAATAATGAAAATTTCGACACCCTTTATAGAACCTTTAAAACCCCAACACTCTACATGTAGGTAATATTTTTTCTTATTTTCTACACAAAAAGTGAAAAATCCATATAAAACACGTCGAGGCAGCCCACCCTGCGCGCCTCCGGCGCTAAAAAGATTCACGTGGTTAGGTATCACGTGTGGAGTCGCGGTTGTCAAATTCGATTTAGATGTGTCAAAATTATTTTTAAATTTAGAGAATTTATTTTGCAGAATAGCTTTGAGATTCTCATAGTCAAAAGTAAGGAATTTTAGTGATAGTTTAGTTCGGTGTACAAGAGAATCGGCACCATTGTCGACCGTAGGTTCAATATTGAGGTAAGGGACAAAATACGATTTTTCAGGAGAGGCCGACAAAGTTTTTTTTCGGACTAAATCGCCCGTAACTTTTTTCTTATTAACCTTTTTCGGGTCTGTTTTTCTTAAGTTAGAATTTTTTCATATTCACCATTCGATAGAGCGAAAAATTCTGAACAAAACTATATACTCAACTCATTTTGGGTATTTTGTCCCTAACCTCAATTGAACCTACGGTCGACGATATCATGCATATCGTTGACCGTAATTAAGTACCTAGTAAGTAGTTATATGGGGTAACAGTACTGATCAGAATAGAGCATTTGTTGCACAAAAGAGATGCGTTAGAGCATTATGTGGTTTTAAACCCGACGAACTTGCAGGCCGGTGTTTAGGAAACTTGATTTGTTATCGCTGCTGTCCCTTTATATTTTTGAAATTTGTGTGTTTGTGTGGAGGCATAGAGAATTGTTTGCGAAAGCAAGCGATGTAAATTCTCGCAGCAGACGCGACCCCTACAGGCTCGTGTTAGATGTCCTCCCAAGACTTGCGAAATATAATAAAAGCTGCATGTTTATGTGTGTCCAGGTATACAATAGAATACCAAATGTATTCAAAATATTAAATACAAGATTGTTCAAAATTAAATTATACAAATGGCTATCTGCCAATAGTTTTTACAGTGTTAGGGAGTTCCTGGAACATGAAATCGCATGATGACTGATTGTTTCGTTTTGCATGTAAAATTTGCACGCTTACATCTATTAAGCAAAACATGTCTGTCCACATTATTAACATTACCATCTTTTATACCATGTTTTAAGCAAATAAATGATATTTCTATTTCTATAAAATAGAAGAAAATAATTTGCCGCCAGTCTCTTGGCTACATTACCAGTCGACGCGATGCGGAGGTATTTTTCGAAGCCATATTTTAGTTTGCCAATAGTTTTAGTTAGGTTAGGATATTATATTTTTAGTTTTGTTAAATAAATGATTTAGGTAAGTTTAACTTATTCTACAAACTGAGGAAATAAAATATAGTTGAATGTGCAATGTAGAAAAAAAAAATTACTAAACAAAAACCCGACTGCAAAAAAGACAAGTTTAAAGAAATGCACTAAAAAGGCAGAAACAAGATTGAGTGGTTCATCCTTAAGGTACCCGATCCTTGAGGGACCCGTCCTTTAGGGCCCCGATCCTTGAACACCCCGATAAATTTGATTATCTTTTTTTTGTTATTTTTGCCATTATCATGCTAGTGTACCATCGATACAAAAAGTGCTTCAAAGTACATTAATTAAATAATGTGTTAGTTTGGTTAAGGCAACCTAGTCTTAGAGTTAAACTGATATAATGAAATTAAAGTTTAAATGACTTGCATAAGAAAGACAACACTATGTTCTATTTTATTATTGACTAGCGACCCGCCCCGGCTTCGCACGGGTATAAACCGGGTTATTATACATTTAAACCTACTTCTTCAATCACTCTATCTATTAAAAAAACCGCATCAAAATCCGTTGCGTAGTTTTAAAGATTTAAGCATACATAGGGACAGAAAAAGCGACTTTGTTTTATACTATGTAGTGATAATGCGTGATTATTATTCACCTTAATTGTTGACGAATAAAGTAAATTTTACTGACGGTTATAGTATGGTTGAAAACTTTTTCTATTATGATCTCAAACTAATTGTGTTTTTTTTTTTTTTTTAACTTTTTCTATTATGATCTCAAACTAATTGTGATTTTTTTTTTTTAAACATTAAAATCTGTGATTATTATGTGTGTTACGCGTAACCTGTATTAATAGTATTGAAATATACGATTATTATGTACCATGTTTTAAAACTTATAGTTTATATCAAAGATCCAACATCCATTAAATATTATTACAATGTATAGGTACTGTGTTTACTATTTTTTACACATAAAAAATCTTTGCTGAGATTTAAAAAAAATGTACCTAAATTTAAAAGCACTAGTGCAGTAAAATAATGTATTAAGTACGCGTGTTTTATAAGCTGCATTATGGACCTTAAAACGGTGAAATAAGAGCTACTTTATTAGCAACTGTGTTATTACTTAATTCCAACTGATTAATAATTTTGTTAGTTTAACACTTTTGTTGGCAATTATACTTTAAACGACATGTGCATTTTATCAAATTTATCGGGGTTCTCAAGGATCGGGGCCCTAAAGGGCGGTTCTCTCAAGGATCGGGTACCTTAAGGATGAACCCAGATTGAGAATAGAAAACAAAATTAAAATAAACGAATAAACTCTACTTCGGTTTAACAGACTATATATGAGCTGAAGCCTGATAGCCTAAGTTAAATACCCGCATTAAGTTTAGTTGCAAGCGGAACACGTTAATTTTCTTTCGGTTTATAATTTGCAATTGGGTGGGAGCCTTCCTTGGCACGCGGGTAAAAATGTTTCTGAAACGTTTAATTACTAGTGTCCTTAATATATGTCAGCAATTACTAGTGTCCTCGATACATGTCAGCAATTACTAGTGTCTTCGATACATGTCAGCAATTACTAATGTCCTCGATACATGTCAGCAATTACTAGTGTCCTCGATACATGTCAGCAATTACTAGTGTCCTCGATACATGTTAATAATTACTAGTGTCCTCGATACATGTCAGCAATTACTAGTGTCCTTGATACATGTCAGCAATTAAAGATCCATTAATAGTGTAGGAATATCCGCTGCAGTAACTTGTTATACTTAAGGAATGTCAGCATCACTCGGTGACACAATAATGATTTGTTTTCCGTGGAGACCTTCTCTTTGTGTGGCGAGATAAGTGATAAGTGACCGACACGTTAATTACGACCTTATCGAGAACTTTTACTGATTACTCGCACTCAGCTGTAGAGGCTCGATAAACACCTGGAGCAGCATTTCCGCAGGTATTTTATAAACAAATAAAATGTATTCAATAAAGGTTTATGACATAAGTATTTGGCGGATGGCTGATATGCACTGTAACTATTTACAAACTAACTAATAAAATGTTTAATGTTGGGCGTGCGGATCGTTATCATTGCAGCCGCTCCTGTATTCATATTAGCTCGTCATTATCCTGAACATCGTCCTGCGATGTTCGATATAGATACGATTATACGAACAACCTCCGCTAGAGCCATTGCCCTTGAACTACACTACGAATGTTCCGCGCTAAACTAATTATTTTGCTGACCTCAGACTGATATCCACCTTATTCCGTGGCAGTAAGGTTAACTTCGCCACGAGCGCGGTGTGAGCGGGATTGGTCGGCTCGGCGGCTGATTTACGCGATACATTAGCGTCCGGCCGGACGGACGGCCGCGCGCTATATTCGCGTCGATTTATAGCAGACTCTGAAAAATTATGCATCGAATTTATATTGCATTTTCGCAATGCCCGGCGCGCGATTGTAGGGCGGCGCCGCCGCAGGCGCGGGGCGGGGCCGCGCCCAGCTCCTTCATAATTACTTGGTTCTGTACTAAATGTCCTGTTGTCTAGTCCATGTCCACGCTAAATCAGTTAAGCAATCATTAACTGTGATTTAGTTCGGATGGAGAACATTAGTAAGAATAGTGGTGCCGTTGCTAAAAACTAATGTCGTACACTAGTTCTCTTTTACGAGTACTTTATGCACAAATCACATGCAAATTAGTTCTTTATCATCTATCTTTCACTCGAAAACATAATAATGTGAACTGTACGGTAGGTACAGTCGCCAGCACGTATGTAACTTAATAAGTTTGTTCACTTTGTTTATATTAGAATATGTATGTTTAAGTTAAGGTATTTTTCTATGGGCCTATGTCGCCTGCAATAAATGGTATTATTATTTATTTAGTGCAACAAAAAAAAAAAAACACTTTTATTGTATGTCATTTTTCTGATGGTTTTTGCCATAATTTATTTTTGAACATGTCTGTTAAGAAAAACATGCGAAAACGAATTCTGCGCATCTACGATTCTTGCCAAGTTACGTGTAGTCTTATTCGTCGATTGTACTTGAAACGAGAGATGAAGCGATTGGTTTTATGTAGAGATAAGAGAAGTGGTCACTCGCTATCCGACGACACTGATACAGATTTAATGACGACTCTTGATCTTGGTCTTGATGGGGTAGGATTTTCAGTTTTGCCTACATTTAAAACGTAAAGTATCTTCCCACAATCGTTGGTTTAATTTAGATATTTTAGATTATGTCCAAATATATACGAGTATGCTAAAATAAGTGTGGAACCACATTAACGAAACTCACTGAGATCAAAATGTTGTGAGTCAAACTCCTACCAACACAAGTGCAGCGATGAGCTACGCAACATCTATCTCACTCGCTATGTATAGACAAGCGCAGAAGTCTGTCTACATTAAGAGTGGATGCAAAGGTCGCGGAGTAGAGCTGATAGCAGGAGTATTTCGGAGATGAGCTGTATACATGCAGAGCAATAGATCAGCTGCAACATAGCAGCCGAATATCAAGTAGTGTGTGTGCCCGCAGTAAACAACATGGTGTAGGTTATAGGGTGCGCGTTTAAAATGAATGTGTTGATTAGGTTTAAGACTATCCTGAATGACGACGCATATTTCGAAATAAAGTAAGTAGATCCCTGTCAAGAAAGATACCATTTTTTTCGATTGGAAAAGACTGATCTGCATCCTTAGGCTGATAAAAGGCTATAAATAATGTACTATTCAGTTTTTATAGGTACCGTGTATGTAAGTACTGGTAATCACTTGAAGATTTCAAATAAGTACCTAAGCCAAGACGCAGATTGATCTAAAACTCAAGTTACAAGTACCAAGGTGTAGATAACCAACTGATTAATTAGCTGACGAGGTCCTGAACCTAAGATATCGATCTGCATGTAACGTTATTGTTGAATTAGATATCATTTGAGATTGGCAAGTCGCCCAAATGAAACAGTAAAGCTTTTCAAGGTGTAATGTGTTGTTATAATTTGTCAATGAGCCAGCGGCGAGCGCCAGATGTTAAGATACCGTTATTTGCATCCCAGATGATGCGATACAGGAGCATCGGCTATCTACAGGTACAACATAGATCAGTTAGAGATCTGCTTGATGTCCGACCTAGCCCAACAGCCGCTCGCTGCGCTTATAGAACCACTTGAGTCGTCTGGCGCCAGCGCGCGCTGCGCCGCCGCCGCCACGCTGCCGCCACGCCGCCGCCACGCAGCCGCGCCGCACCGTCGCACTCGATAATCAATCAATGTTCATTACGTGGCTATTAGCCCTCCTCCCCCCCACCTGCCCGGCTCTCCTCTATTACCCGTTACATCTGGTTGGTTTATTTGTATGACTGAATGCATTTGTCTATTTTCGTTTGATGTATCGCTAAGTAATTTATAGAGTAATGCGTTATTGTTTTGATCTCTATGAAGTATGTCGGTAGCGGAACAGACGCGCCACTCTCTGCCGCAACCTTGAGGATTGAGCTAACAGATATTCATAAAAATTGTAATAGGTATCATCATTAACATAGATAATCTTACTATAACGATCGATATCTACATAAGATCAGATAAAGCTCGTAAAACTTACAAAATTAATAGTGAAGGTTGGACGAGAAAACGTTTGAATTTAATGAGCATTTGATAACGTGCCAATCAGCCTTGTGTATAGCAAAATTATATGGAACTAGGTAAGTAGGCACCAATTAACAAAACGTAAATTAATAAGAAACCAGCAATATTAAAACTAGTTATTAGGTCCTTTTTTATGCGAAACTACCGATCACAAGCACGTTCATAATATACCTAACTGTTTGAAGAGGAGGACAAGTTTACAAAAAGAGGGCCATCACCATATCACGGCGGAGCTCTAAGAGGCCTTGCAGTGCCGCGAGGTCGCGGGTTCCCACCGACATGTGGGCTCAAGTGCTGCAAGTGGCCGCACCTGCACACACTCAGGGCCATGCCCATGCTTTTTACATGGACCACAAAAAACGCATCGAGTATAACATGTGCAAAATACTGCAAGTTTGTGTAACGGTTCTACGAGTCGACGGTGAGTTGGAGACGTCACGCCTAGCGAGTGCCCGGCGGTGACTCGCTGAGTAAACGTCGCTACACGGCTGTAAACGAAACGAAACGAAAATAACGAAAACGAACGAATGAAATGTGGTAGGTCATTAAAGGCGTGATGTTATGTTAATACGTGTTTAAAAAGTTAACGAGCGCTACTCTCACAACTTATTAATGAAATAATAATCATTTATTATCTAACACGAGTCAAAATCAAAAGTCATTTATTCGAACTACTCCGAGAATCCGTTCATGAGAGAGTCCTCATAACGCCCGCCCTTCACCACTTCCTAGTGATTTAGCTGGGAAGAAGAAGTGGCGCAACCAACTCCCCAGCAGTTCACTGAGTTCTGAGTGAACTGTTATTAGGAAACTTACACAGACTTATTTCTTAGCTTACTTAGCTCTCGATTGCAGTCAAAATTTTGGAAAAATAAAAATAGAAACACTCGCAGCAGTTGAGTAAGGTAGCATTTAAATAACTTGACAAAAATACTTATTACACCTCTGCTTCACCCTTCGGGCATAACACACGTGATGATGTGTTATGAAGGCTTTATCCGGAACACATTGGCTTCATAGGTACGTAGAGGGAAAACAAAGCTGTTCCTTTATAGGAATAACAGAGAAGATTATCTGCCACACTTTCGGTGAAACAGACGTTATGTTTGTTTCAGTATTCTACTGTTCAAACTTAGGTATATTTCGTTTTATTCCACATGAGTACAGTAGCTACCTATCTGCGTGTGTTATACGTAGAATTGTAAAAGTTAGTCGTTAATTCCCGATGTCAATGTCGACTAGTTCGCTCCCAGATCTAGGCTGCAATATGAAACTCATTAATGCGGTGGCACCCACTAACCAGTACGTAACGTACGACTATTACCCAAACTAAATTACATAGTATCACACCTCTTATCACCGAAAGGTTAGGCAGAGGTACACGTGATCAAACGTCATAGCTTTGTTAGATTCCCATGTGGCTACAAACCTGTTGTCATAGACCGGCCAATATCTTTCTAATGGTCGGCGCAGCATCACTTCTTTTTCCATACATGTCTATTAACCGTCATCTCTGTAGCGAATTATAATTATAGGCACAAATATTTTTACAATTTGCAAACTCCTTAAAACGTAGGCTATGTTACTTCCGAGTTCTGGTTCTATTACAACCGTTACAAGTGCTACGCGATGTAGTAGCAATTTGTTCGAGTTGTAGTCAGGCAGTCGGTCAATAACCATCTCAATGTTTATGCCGGATATTACAGGCAATTTTTAAAGGTCAATAATGTTTTCACAACTAAAAGATCGTTGGTAAAATTAACAATCGTCCATTCGGCGACATAAGGATAGCGCAAACGATGACATGTTTCCACTATCAGGATCAAACTAAAAGAATTGGGACACCAAATAATTAGAACAACATTATCTATTGACACCCGCTTATCTGCACATCGGAGCCTCGTGATGCACCCATTTAGCCGACGTCCACACGGACGCAATAAAATCGCGAAGATTTTTTTCGTGCACTTGATTTTCAACGCTCTGCCTAGCACCGAGAGTTGAAAATCCAACAGTGAGTTTTTTCAACGCGCTGGGACGAGAGTGCGTTCCAGCGCGTTGGATTCTCAACGCTCGGCTTAACACCGAGAGTTGAAAATCTAGTGCGCGATAAAATCCTGCCGCGATTTTATTATGTTCGTGCGAACGTTGATGGCAAAAAGTGCGGCGGGCGGCGCGTGCCAGCGGTGCCGTCATTAGCGACATATGTCGGTGACGGAGTTACGACAGGGCCGGGGGGGGAGGCAGGGGGGCAGAGGGGACCATCCCTCAGGTCCAGATTAGATAACGTGCTGAAATATAGGCGAGCAGCGCGGCCGCATGCGGGCAGCGACGCGGCGGCGCGGCGGGCGCGGGCGCGGCGGTACCTACTACCTACTGACAGGGTGACATACACCGTTCCACATCAACTAACGGCTTCATTAAATTGACGATCGATGTCGTTATCTATTTTATCGCGACTTTGTTTTAATGGGTGAGAGCCTAATGATCGCGCCGGAGAACCTTATATAGGTAGAGACATTTCTCTTTTATAAGAAGCTTTTTTTTGTGACTCCTTACCTATCCAGTTAGCCACTAACAGCTTTATGGTTCACCTCACCGGACATTCCGGACAATAGCTACTCATACATTGTTTCGTACAAGCGCCTTTGTATAGTATTTATTCTACGCCCCACGCCTATTCTGTTCCTACGTAGTACTTACCAACCTTGAGCCCAAATCTTGAGCTAGAACAGGATCAAAAGGTTCCATTAGAATCAGGTAGTTGTCATACTTATGAGCATTGGACAAAACGCGATGAAATAGGTACAATGTAAATAGGTAGAAGTACATCATACTTTTAGGTCTCTCTACGATTAGACTTGAGACAAATTACGAGGGATCAGGAGTCTGCAGAAGTTCATAGCAGCCTTAACAGGATAATTTGTCGAGTTTACGAAACGGTTCTGTAGTTACTTACAGCAGCGCCTTACCTACTTCTTAGTGTTTTCGTTTTAATCGACGCGATTTACCTCAAATTATCGTTTACAAAGTAACTATGCAAGTAAAATACCTATGAAAACCTCATTGAATGAGGCAAATATTCGTTAAGGGAACAGCACCTACTTTACCAACAATATTATACAAGTTTAAATTGAAAACTTGAAAAACTCGACCGCGCATCGCACCGACAGGCTTTGATCATGTTACTAATGTAGATTGTGATGTTATAGTTGCTACCAAATAAGGTGGCCATAACGGTTCCTTTTCATACCCACTACCAGTTCCTAGGAAGCCGAATGACCAACTTAGTACTTAGGCTATCTACCGTTTTTCTTCGTGAATTTTGACGACAATGATGCATTGATACTATTTAATACGTATCGATTCAAGATAATAGCGGAGTTTATTTCTGTAAGTAACTAAATGAATGTATTACAGGTGGGTCATTGACTGCTATTGCCATGTTAAATTATTTAGCACCAACTATAGAATTTGATTATGACACTAAACACAATTTATGTTTAGTAAATAAGCTCGACGCACGCTTACTATGGAATATACTGAAGATATAGCGGCCTAGTAGAAGACAACTTCGACTGGTGTAAAGAATGAACGAATGAACGAAATGCACCGATCCCAGCGTGGTTTAACCAGACTCGATAAATCGAATGAACCCCAAGATTTGCACTAGCCGCTAGAACCATGTCATGTTTCATGGGGCTAGAGGTAGACCTGGTGGCGCGGTATTCTGAATATCTTTTTCGTGATCCGACACCGACACTGAAGTGGTTTCTATCAAAATATCGAATAATTTCGAGAGCGGTAACATTTTAATAGCCCAACAGCAATCTGCCCCCGATAGAAAAAAAGACGCATCTAACGTTTTTTCCAGATTTGAGTTTATATCAGGCAGATACGCATTTTTTTTTTGATTCCGGCAATGTGTATGACTCAAATCTGGAAAAAATGTCAGATGCGTCTTTTTTATCGGCGGCAGAGTTGGCGTCGAGCTGTGATCAAGGTGTCTTTAAACACTACAATACTGAATACAGTGTACCCAAGCTAATTATTAGTTTACTAGCTGCGCCCCGCGGTTTCACCCGCATAAGTCTCGATCCCGTGGGAAAAAAAAAAGTATCCTATGTTCTTTTCCAGGGCATCATCTATATATGTGCCACATTTTATCCAAATCCGTTCAGCCGTTTTAGCGTGAAGGCATAACAAACAAACTTACTTTCGCATTTATAATATTAAGGATGACTGATCATTATAACACTTGTAATTACACTGTGGTACAGTGTGTTCCGGTGTGTTCACACGACGCGGCGGCGGCGGGCGGCGCGGCGCGGCGGCGGCGCGGGCGGTGGGTCACACATAAAACCTAAAACCATCATAAAAACGTCGCCGCGTCAGACAAACGCGCTTACAACGGTCTATTATTTTATACTAATTACTTAAATAATTGTAAGATTTATTCGTAACAAGCGGCTTGATTTATAGTCTGATGCAGACTCATATTAATTAACGAGCATTCCCAGCGGTCGGTGCAATGGTGGTGGTGCCTGCGATAAAAGGGCACGCACTCACGGAGGACGGGCTTCACATTCATGTGAGAACTTGAGGTACTTACGACGAACACATTACACAAGTTCGTTGATTCAATAATTTAACGGTTAGGAACGGTTCAGCACGGTCAACAATTTTTTTTTTGATTGTGTGATATCAGTGATATGTTATCTACGTTCATCGGCAAATGTCGATTACTTAACACTGTTCACACATCATCTAAATTGACACAAACCTATTCGGTTCATAATTATTACCTATTTCAGCTTAATTTTCATAGTGCGTCTGTCACAGCTAATTTGCTCCAAATAATCACGCTAGGTGATGTAGACACCGTTTTGAAAGACTTCCAACTCCTCAAACAACAATTTAAATCTATTGGCATTGGGACCTTAACCCCTCAAAATGTGAAATTTTCTGATACTACCGACAGACAATTGACTCTTGAGAAATTTAATGCACTACTTAGCCCCACAAATCAAAATTAAAAAAAAAAATTCACTACACCTCCTAGGTTCCCCAATTTTAGAAGACAGCTTTCTCCTTTCATCGACGAAAAAATCAAAACCTTCAACGACATTTCGGACAAACTCTCCAAAATTAATTTACATTCGGCTTTCACCCTGATTAGATGTGCTGTTGTTTTGGCTCAAATTTTACATATTTTCTACGCTCTTCTCCTTTATGGACGCCGCCACGATGGAGTTTACCTCTTGGACAAAATTGACAATGAACTATGAATGACTGAATTGAGAAAATATCATGGTAAATCTCTCAATATTGTGCGTACAAACTTACATTTGCAGTTGGAATGTATGGGAAAACATGTTGTTTAAGTTTGTTCTTGGGATAAATTCGTGCCAACTACGAAACCCTTCATTGTGCGTGGTCCGACACGCACTTGGCCGGTTTTTGTTTTCATCATAAATGTTTTAATTTTAATAAGTAAAAAGAAAAATTGTTCCAGAAACAAGTGCATAGGTACATAAAAAAGATAAGAGGTAAGTACGTACCTACCTGGAGTGTAGGTCAGGCACCCAGTCGCTTAACATTACAAACAAGTTGACTTTGACGGTATCATATTTATGAAGTAGGTACTTGCAACGTGAGTGTTATTTCCATTAGAAGTTATAAAAAATCTGGTTTTTCGTATTCAAAGTGCTTACAGTAAAAACTTTAAAGGGAATAATGAAATCAGTTACATAAAAACATGCTGGACGCAGTTAACGACGGTGTTGTGCGCGCTCGACATCCAAGCTTACAATCATCACGAGACCAAATAAAACGTACAACTACTAAAAGCATCCTAAACGAGCAAAAGGAAAAACGTGTTAGCGAGGCGGGACCCGGGACCCACGCGACCCGCGCCTCCCTCCGGGAAATATAGAGCCTCCTCCCCGCCCAGCCGCTGCGGTGCCCCGCCCCCGAGCGTAGCGGGGTCGGGGGGCGGAGGCGGCCGCGCGTGACCCGCCGGACCGGGATATTTATGGCCCGCGGGGTGACCACCACTCACTGGTATAACCGTCCACCGGCTTCACGCTAATACTCGTACACAGTATTAAAAAAAAAAGATGATGAAGAGAAGATGTAGTGACAAAATTTTAAAGGGTAGGCTGAGATGGTTTGGTCACGTTGAGAGGATGAGTGAAAGGCGACTCACAAATTGTATTTACAACATAGATGTGACTGGAAACGCCGTCGCGCCGGGAGGGGACTGACCTTATTGATGATGTTCTTCAGAAAGGCCAGGTATGTAGTATTTGCAACCGGCGTGCGTGTATGACCAGATGTATGAACGTAAACGTGGCCTAAGGGAGTATGTAAGGATCGTAGCAGGTGGCGTTCTGTAGTTTCTGCCTACCCCCATGGGAAGAAGGCGTGAGTTTGAAGGTGTGTGTAAGTATGTAATAGTAACACATTATTGATTCATACAGTTCGCTATTATACTTATAACACTGCGACGGCAATACGCTGAGAGTTATGATAACGTGCCAGATGTTGTTGAGTACCGCGGTGTTGATATCAGACGACTTGAGTCGTGTACTATTGTTACAGTGGATACACTGCGCACGGATTAAAAACATGTTTTGCATCTAGACTTAATTAATTCTATCAAACGCAGATTTCTGCATATAATTTCACGTAATCTGAGTCATAATTGAAACAGTGTAGCTCATAGCGTCGTGCGACGCTCTAAGTGAATGTTATGATTGTCTGTCTAAAGTACAGTTGTGTAGCCACGCAAGTAGTAGGTACTGCCAGTGGTGTCCGCGTGAGGGGACCGGTTCGTGACAGTGTGCCGTGGTCAGTGACTGCGACCCGCGGCCAATGGCGGCGCCGGCGGAGCCCCGCGTTACGCAACCTCGTGCAGCTCGCCTGCGATTGGACACCACGCGACGATCTAATCACGAGAGCATGGCACAGCATGGCCGAGCAGCGCCACGTTCTGTTTAAATAGCTTCTCACTATACGATAAAAATTCTGTAGGTATAGCCTACAGAATTTTTATCGTCGCCAGATGAAGATAAGTAATGTCTGCAGCAGGTTTTGATTTCCAACGAATAGAGACCGGATGCAATTCGGAGGGAAATGGCTTTATTCAAAATAAGCGATAGGTACGGATTTTAGAACATGAGTGTTATTTGACTAATCTTCACAGTTTAACGAACTTGTCCTTCGATAAAGTGTAAAAAACAAAGACATTGTTCCGCGACTCACGAGGCACCGCGCCGCGCGCCGCGACGTGATTATGCGCATATTAACAAGCAGTAGTTCAGTTTGAGTGGCTGACTGAGCAGCGGGACACTCCTACCACACACCACACACTACATGATGACACCCAGAACATTCAGAAATACAGAAAAACATGGCGGCCACTTGTGTGTTTCGAACGAACTGTTACTTTAGTCACAGCGTGCAATAAAATCCGGCGGTGTTCCATCGAACGACTGAAGTAACACAAAAAACAAATCTATCATAACATCACGCCTTGTTTCCCGGAAGGGATGGGCGGAGGTGTATCTATTATACCTACACCCACATTTTGCCAGTTATGTTTAAGGCCCATGTAATAGGGGGCGAGCCTACTGCCATCAACTGGGCACAAATCCAGACTCCGGGCTGCTACAGAAAAATTCCGTATAGAAAAACCCAATGACACTTGCCCAACCTGGGAATTGAACCCAGGCCCTCATGCTCAGCAGTATAGCACTTGCAACCACTATACCTACGACGCTGTCGATATGAATTCACTTGTCGGAAAAACCCGTCAATACTCTTTCTTAGACACTCTTTCTTTTCTTTCTCTTTCTTAGTCCACTGACAAATATTTCCAAGCATAACATAAATTAAGAATCGTGTCTTATTTCGCTTGTCTTGTCGTCTTGTGACGGTAGCACTGGAGTATTACACACCACAAGTTCATGCTTATTGCCTCATCTTTATCCACTACATACCGCCTCATATTACTCAAAAGTCTGTTAAGTATTGTGTTAGCAGATGAAGGGAACAAACTTGATGGATTGTGGTGACACGGGTGACTATAGGAATAAAAGCTGTCCCTCACACGTTTTTTGTGCAGCAAACAAAGGCCATCCATAGCCACTTCGTGTTAGTGAAGCAGCCCGTTCTGAGTCAGTAGGAACTCCTTTGATAAAAATACCGAAGTCTTATTTAAAGCACCTGATCGGTAATAAACAAAGTTGTTTATGCAAATGTTGGATATGAACCTCTAATAAGACGCACAGCCGAGCATGTCACCTAGCACACTGTATAGCACTCAGCGCAGTACCAAGCTGAGTGGCTTTAAGCCAGGTGTAGTGATCCTGATCAGACAAGACATACTTAGTTGCCGACAATACACGGATGTATCGGCGCGGGCGGACAGTGCGCGCGTCGCTCTATCGCGGCACGTTGTCTGACATGTTGTCCGACCACCGCGACATCTGTCGCTCACACATTAGCATTTATGTGCGAGCAACTTTCCCCCTCCATCCCACCACACAGGGCCGTCTTAACCATATTGATCGCCGGGGTGCGAAAATCAGCCTGCGCCCCCCTAGCCAACGAAAAAAAAAAACTGGCCAAGCGCGAGTCGTACTCGCCCATGAAGGGTTCCGTAGCAGCAAGTAACATTGAATGAAAGGTAAATTGCGGTTTACGATTTATGACGTATTAAAAAAAAACTACTTGTTAGATCTCGTTCAAACCAATTTTCGGTGGAAGTTTACATGGTAATGTACATCATATATTTTTTTTAGTTTTATCATTCTCTTATTTTAGAAGTTACAGGGGGGGGGACACACATTTTACCACTTTGGAAGTGTCTCTCGCGCAAACTATGCAGTTTAGAAAAAAATGATTTTAGAAACCTCAATATCATTTTTGAAGACCTATCCATAGATACCCCACACGTATGGGATTGATGAAAAAAATTTTTTTGAGTTTCAGTTCTAAGTATGGGGAACTCCAAAATTATTTGTTTTTTTTTCTATTTTTATATGAAAATCTTAATGCGGTTCACAGAATACATCTACTTACCAAGTTTCAACAGCGTAGCTCTTATAGTTTCGGAAAAAAGTGGCTGTGACATACGGACGGACAGACAGACAGACAGACAGACAGACATGACGAATCTATAAGGGTTCCGTTTTTTGCCATTTGGCAACGGAACCCTAAAAAACATATTTTCAATAATGAAATAGTAATAACAATTTAATTATTAATATTAATAATTATGATGAATTATTTTATGTTTCATTTTATTATTTAGTAAAATTAGGTAAGTACATTTTTAAACATCAAATTCAATTTTTCTGGCTTTTAAGTTGGCAAACTTTTTATGATTTCGTCTGTTTTGCAATCTACTTTCGATTAGATACTTATTATGACCAAATTTGACAATCTATCTTGGGTCATGGTTGATCGTAAGTAGTTTTTTATTAATTTTAATTTCAATTTTTTTTTTTACAAAATATACAACCGACTTCCAAACTACAAAGTGAAAAATTACTTTAATTTCGGAAGTCGGTGTCTTTGGATCAGTATTTTAGTTTTTTGCCACCGACTTACCTTGACAACGTTATATTAATTTCCACAAAACAATTTTACACACTCCTTGCACAAAATTTGCATTTCACTACACGAATTAAATAACTTTTTTTCAATACAAATAAATACAAAATAAGTAGAAACTTATGCCAAACGTTACGTACGGTCACTTACTATGGCCATCGGAAATTTAATGGTAATTCTAACACAATAGAAATAAAATCACTACTACATTACATTTCTGCTGACACAATTTGTGTTGGTGACTAGATACTAGATAAGCGGGCGGCATTCGATCAAAAAGCGGGCGTCGCGTGTCAAAGGGCGTGCGCCCGCACTAGTAGCCATAAGCTCTCTTTTAATTCGCTGTGTGTGTTTGTTGGAATATAAATTTAATTGTTGTAGTTATAAGATCTAAATTGGCTTGCATAACGCAAGTCGCAAGGCGAGTGTGCCGAAAGCTTCAGAGGCGTTTTTTTGTAAACAATATAGGTGCCTATTATTTTAGTATAATGATTATTAGTTTGATGTATGAAACTTGTTATTTAAAAAAATTGTGATTACGCATGGTATATGTAGGTATAAGGCGATCGGCTTGCGCCTCCTAAGACCCTGCGCCCGGGTGCCACGCACCCCTTGCACCCCCGGGTAAAGACGGCCCTGCCACCACACTCATCAGTGATGGCTACATTACATGAACTTCAGCCAGATGTGGGACTCGCGAGCTTCGCAATACTGCTTATTTAATTACTTACACGAATCCATAAAGTTATAAAACGATAACTACAAGCTCTAGCTACCATTCTCTCCAGCTCACGTACTAACTGTACTAAGTGATAATTTTCCCTTCTTACGGGAACTTTAACCAGTTTAGAGTGTACTCCTATAATGGGTGTTCACTTGTTCGGTTAAATGTTAACCAGTGTTATTTGGAGCCATTAATGGCAGGCTGTAAACCGAGAGCACATGTTATAAAATTCTTATCCCGCGCAACAGAAGCGGAGCGGAGTGGTGGAATGACGGAGCGGAGCTATCTCAGCTCCGGAACTTTAATGTGATATTTATAGTGACGTTCATTAGAAGCTTCACGTATTATGGTGACTGGACGAGCGGCCGACGGAGTCGATAACTCGTATTTTATTATTCATATTGTGATAAAAGTGGATAGGAGAGGAAAGATATCCGAATGTGAGGCGATGGGACTGTCGCATAGTGCGCCGGGACAGTTTCCCATACGCGCGCCGAGTGGCGCCTGCCCGCGCTCCCGCGCACCACACCGCCCCCCGCGCATGGACCTCTCTCTGGCGCCGCCGCTCTTAAGCCGCGACAAGTTTCGTTTTTTTGTGGCTCTCGATGTAGAGGTAATTAATTAGGGCGCGGGCTCTCTGTGAGAAAGCTACGCGGCCACTCGGTGACATCGACACCACTCGACAGATTTGCGAGCGACACTCGCGCCTGCTTGCATGCCGTACAGGAAACAGGCCGTACTGCGCACTACTCACCTACCTACTTCACTACTAGCTACGACCACGCGCATAAATCTTGGCAACGGAGGGTTGCTTGCCCCTGAGGCTTTTCTGAACTTTAAGTGAGGTCAACAGGTGAGGGCTTTTTATTTGTTCAAAATCAATCGAGTTCTCAATTATTAAAAATGTACTAACTTTACACCTTAGACAAAATAATTTCGTTCGAAAGACATTTATTTGCTAGAGTGGTTGTTCATGTCCCGTCGGTCAAGCAGTTAGCTAAAAGCTTTGTTATCGCTCATCAGATGTCCTCGTCTGGAATGCTATTGTTATAAAGGTATTTGCGTCCACATAGCGTGTGCTACGGGCGCGGGGCGGCGGCGGCGGCGGCGGCGCGGTGCTCACTTTGCTCTGTGCACCTTTGCCTTTGCGCAACCATCCCTTACTAATGACTCACTACTACTCGAGATGCGCCGATAAGCCTCCGAAATGAACCCGACGCGTTACGCTGACCACACGGAGCCTTCCGAGCCGTGCTTATTAATAACTCAAAATTATGAGGTTTGCGTGTAAGAGTGTGGGTCGCTCGTGTCCGTGCCACGCGGCGCCGGCGTGAGCGAGCGGGACGGACGACGTCTGTTTGTTGGCTATTAATAACAGAGAAACAAGGCGATCTGAGTGGATTAACACATTAACAGGTCCCGCGTCGCAGGAATAAAAGCATTCCCGCCGTGTGTCGGTAAGAAAAAAATAGTGTGAGAGGACGCAGGCGCAGCAATTAGTAGCCGATGTAGCACCGCAGCGCGCGACCGCAGTATTGTCTTTACGATCACCGCCACAAAAATATATTTTTATTGATATAGTTACCTACTTGATCTATTTACTAATGCGTTTTTTCAAGACTGCGTTTATACTTTTGGGTATTAGGTATATTTAAGCAGACAGCACTATCTTATATTACTCATTCTAATTACCTACATTATATTAAACAATCGTTTGGCTGCAAAAAACACTACGTCCTCGTAGCTATGTATGCAATGGTCATGAGGTTTTAATTTTAACTTCAGTATCATTCCTACGTGGATGAAGTATATTTTGCTGGGAAGATTTGTATTAAAACACTAGCTTGGGCTCGCAGCTTCGTTAGCTTGGAAGTCGTAAGACACCAAAATGGGGCATATAGGAATACGTGGTGTGGCCCTAAATATTTACAAAGATTACCTCAGTGGGCGCAGCCAGCGTGTTAAAATGGATTCCATTTTTGTGACAAACAGTTTATCAGCTACGGTATACCTCAAGGAAGTATCTTGCGACCCACACTATTTCAAAATATAAATGATACCTACGCAGACGACATAGCACTTTTGATATATGATGAGACCTGGAACAAAGCAAAACATAGAGCTGAAAGGACCTTGCGAACTGTTATGGACTGGCTTTCCATTAACCTCCTGAGGCTCAATGTTTCGAAAACAAAAATAGTTCAGTTTCTACCACCATATTCACCCAAACCACCAACTGATTCAACCAAAATAACAGCGCATATTTGTCATGAGGCCTCAACATGCAACTGCAATTACCTCGATATGGTATCATGTATTAAGTATTTAGGTGTTCATATCGACGAGAGACTAGACTGGCGTGTTCATACGGATACTCTATGCTCTCGGCTTCGTAAACTAATTTATTTATTTAAAGAGCTCAGACATTCAGCCGACATTGAATCAGATTCGCTTGTATATCGTTCCCTGTGTTAGTCGATTATTACTTACTGCATCCCAGTGTGGGGCGGACTTTCAAAACCGTGATGCTTAAGATGGAACGAGCTCAGCGGACTGTCCTCAAAGTTATGTATTTCCGTAAAAGGGACTACCCCACAGCCCAGTTGTACTCCGAAGTCCAAGTACTCGCGGTAAGAAAACTATATGTACCCCGCACTGTCTTGCGTCGACACTCCACGATGCCGCTAGATAGAAATCTATCTAATTGGCGGATTGGCTTTCCTATCAGTGAATCTGTTCAGTGTTGTTCTGTGCTTGCCCGACGACACTTCGTGCCCAAAGCTCCAAAATATACAACAAAATCAACAAGAACCTATCAATTTATAAACTAACCCTGCATAAGATCAAGCAGAGTCTTAAGCCATGGCTACTGTCCCTCAATTATGAAGAAACAGAGCAAATTCTTTTAACTGTTTCATAATACGAAGTCTATCAACTTCTCCATTACTCGCGATCCCAATCAATCTTCCCTGAACATTCAACTCTCTATAGTTTGAAATTGCTTTTTTTTTTAAAAACAAAATTCAAAATATTTTATGCCACATAAACCTACATGGGCACTTATGAAACGTCAGAAGTTAGGTGCACGGTTCCAATTGGTCGTTTCTTATGGAGAAGAGCCGGCAAGAAACTCCACAGTTACTCTTTTAAAAATAATTGGCTTTTACAATACTTTCAAATAACAGTGTTACTAGATATGGGAGGACAGTGTAGGTCTTTCAATAAGTATCAGGTACTTAACAAAATAGAAAATGGTCAACAGGTCTATAATCCACTAAGCCTACAGCGTTCTCACATTCAAAAAATAGAAAATAATCTATACAAAAGATAAATAAATTACCTAATAAAAGTAAAAACCTATTTTAATAATATGCAATTACATGATTGCTATTACAACTGTAATAAATTGAATAATTATCATATCCACAAAACACTAATAAAGAGTTGAAATTAAATCGTAGGTATATAATGGCGCCGATTCCCTTGTTCACAAACTAAACTAAATTTAAGTTCAGTGCATCTTTTTCTTTCTATTTCATTAAGAAAATGACAGAAGATAAATTTTAGTTTAATCCTGTCAAATTAAAACGGTGTTGAACATTCCCAGCGGGCGGGATATATTTATGTTGAGGTCGTGTGAGAAGACTCCAACTCCGGTACCGAAGTCGGTCTTCGATCCGTCTGTGTATACTCTCAGCTCATTCGGGCCTGAGTAGTCACACTGTTCTTCTGTAAGTGTTATGTTGTAGTGCCGTTGAAAGTGGTGTGATTTCGGGGCTTTGTCGCAGGGTGATGCCATCATTGATCGTCGTTTGATCGCATCTTCCTTTATACGTATGTGCTTAACTCTGGAATCTTTGCTAAGGGTTCCTGATAGATGAAGCCTAAAGGCGGCCAGGGCCGCCTCCTCCCGCACGATGAGGTGCAGAGGCGGTAGTCCAAGCATTGCCTGTAGGGCGGCAGTGGGTGTAGTTCTCATACTGCTAGTGATTGCAACACAAGCAAACCGCTGCAGTTTTTCGAGATCTCTTTGGGCTGTACTCAGGTCTGTCCTGGGCCACCAGACTAGTGAGCCGTATGTGATAATTGGTCGGATGACTGTGGTGTATAGCCAGTGGGTAACCTTGGGGCTAATGCCCCAATTCCTGCCAAGCAGTTGCTTGCACTGCCACAGGGATATGCTGGCTTTCGTGGTGATGTAGTTCGTATGTTTTGCCCAGTTCAGTTGTTTGTCCAAAAAGATGCCCAGGTATTTGGTTTCAGTTGAGAGGCTTAGGGTTGTTCCAAAGAATCGTGGTAGTTGTAGTGTGGTCAATTTCCTCTTTTTTGTGAAGAGGATTAGTTCGGTTTTTGCAGGGTTGACTGAGAGTTGGTGCTTGTTGCACCATTCCTCTACTATTTTCAGGGCTTGACGCATGAGATTGCATAAAGTGTTTTCGTGGGTCCCGTTTATTATTATGGTTATGTCATCGGCGTAGCCTACGGTGAAATAACCCTTGTCATTAAGTGTTTTGATGAGGCTGTCTGCTACCAGGTTCCATAGAAGCGGTGAGAGGACGCCCCCCTGCGGGCAGCCCTTCGCTACAATGGCCCTTGTAGTGTCATTTACTGTGACTTGTACAGCTCTCAATTTGAGCATGTTGGTGATCCAGCCACTCAGGGTCGAGTCTATGCTATGTCGGTCGAGGGCCGTTTTTATGCTGTTAAACATGGTTTTGTCAAAGGCGCCCTCAATGTCAATGAAGGCGGCCAGTGCTGAGCATTTGTGGTCCACTGCGCATTCAATTTTAGAAACCACGCTGTGCAGCGCTGATTCTGTTGATTTGCCTGTGGAGTACGCATGCTGTTGTTTGTGAAGTGGTTTATCCCGGAGAGGTCCGTCTCGGATGTGCCTGTCACAGAGTCTCTCGAGGGTTTTCAGTAAGAAGGATGTGAGGCTTATAGGCCTATACGCCTTGGCTTGTGTATAATCGGTCTTGCCAGGTTTGGGTATGAAAATGACTTTCACCTCGCGCCATGCGAGAGGTATGTGTCTGAGTGCTATGCAGGCTCGATAGATCTCCACCAGCCATGGTGTCAGATGATCTACCCCCCATTGCAGCAGGGCTGGGAAGATGCCATCCAGCCCTGCCGACTTGTATGGCTGAAAGGTGTTGATAGCCCACTTTATGCGGTCTTCTGTTACTATATTGCGGGCTCTTGACCAGTCTTGATCCGTTGGGGTCCATTCTGGTTCAGCCTCCCACGACCTGTCCTCCAGGATCTTACAGTCTGGGAAGTGAGTCTCAAGAAGGACCTTACTGGTTTCATAGTCAGTTAGTGTGTATGAGTTATCGGGTTTTTTCAGCGCGCCGGGAGTTCGGTCATGATCAGTTGACAGGATTTTACGTACTCTTGCCGCTTCGTTGTTAGTTTCAATTGATTCACAGAATTTCCGCCATGCTTTTCTCCTGGCAGTCCTGATTTGCTTCTTGTATGTGTATTGGGTCTCAGGGAGTCTGGTGTTTTTGGCTCTGTTGAATTGTTTACGTAGTGTTTCTCTGAGTTTACTAAGTTCAGCGTTCCACCAGGGATTTCTCTCACTCTTGGTTCGTGGCGCTCTTAGTTTGCAGCATGCATGGTATGCCTCAGTTAGGTATTGTGATAGTTTTGTTACGGTGTATTCTAATTGTGCCTTGTCTCGTAGGGTTACCCGTGATAGATGCCTCGCCAAAAGGGAAGCTAGCCGACGTTTGTACCCGGGGACATCGGTGCGCCGCGGGTTTCGCCTCGGTGCGGGTTTCCTCGTGTTGGTAGTTAGTGTAAAGCGGATTCTTCTGTGGTCTGAGCAAGAAGGCTCATCCGATACGTGCCAGTTTGTGATTAGGTTTGTCGCGTTTTCTGTAGCAAGTGTTAAATCTATGATCGTTTGTCCCCGGACTGTGACCCAAGTGGGTTCTGAGCCGCGGTTAATAATATTGAGGTTAGTAGAGAATAAATAGGTGGATAATTAATGTCTGTAATTTTTATGGTGTACATAATAAAGAATATTCTATCTTTCTATCTATAGTACCTCTCCTCTGGAGTTCGGTGCGTCGCTGCCCCAAAGGGGGTGGTGGGCGTTCGAGTCGGTGCAGATGATCAGGTCCAGACTGACGCGCTCACAGTGTTGCACCAGGTCGGCCATCTCTTTAGGCGAGCAGTCTGCGCCCTCGCCTGGCATGTATACCGAGGCTAGTACAATATCTGGAGCGCTACCCTCAGTCCACATGGGCATTTGACATGACCTTTGTCTTGTCCATGTTCATTTTAAGACCCACTCTTTCGGAGGCTCTACTGAGGTCATCGAGCATTGTACTGAGTTTCTCCATGGTCTCAGCCATGATAACTATGTCGTCGGCAAACCGAAGGTTAGTGATATACTCGCCATTGATGTTGATGCCTAGCCCTTTCCAATCCAGAACCTTAAAGACATCCTCCAGTGCAGCGGTGAACAGTTTCAGAGAGATAACGTCTCCCTGTCTCACACCTCGCTGCAGAAGGATAGGTTTCGAGGTCTGGTCCTGGAGTCGAACTCACATAGTGGCGTTTTTGTACAGACACTAGCACCTCGATGTACCGATAGTCGATCTGGTACCGTTGAAGAGACTGCAGCACAGCCCATGTCTCGATCGAATCGAAGGCTTTCTCGTAGTCCACAAACGCTAAGCAGAGAGGCTGGTTATACTCTTCGGACTTCTGTATAACCTGCCGCAGCGTATGTATGTGGTCTACGGTGCTAAAGCCTTTACAGAATCCGGCTTGTTCGGGAGGCTGAAAGTCGTCAAACCTGCGCGCGAGACGGTTCGTGATAACTCTTGAAAACAGCTTGTAGACATGGCTCAGAAGTGTGATAAGCCTATAATTCTTAAGCAGGGCATTGTCGCCCTTTTTAAAGAAGAGTACCACCACACCTCTGTTCGATGCCTGTGGCGTTTGACCCTCGAGTATGACGGAATCGAAAAGCTTCTGGAGGGCTTTAAGAACGGGTTTTCCACCGGCCGTCAAGAGTTTGGCCGTAATTCCGTCATCACCCGGCGCCTTGTTGTTTTTAAGCTGCTTCAGAGCCATCCTAATCTCGTACAAGCTGACGTCCGGGATTTCTTCGGTATAGTGTCGGGTCAATCTAGCTCTTGGGTCGTTTGCTAGATTCGTAACGGGGTTACTGGTTGACGTGTATAATTGTCCATAGAAACTCTCGATCTCTCTCAACAGTTCAGATTTGGCGGATACGATTCTGCCATCATTGGTATTCAGTTTCGCAAGCTGGCTGGAAATAAGCAAAGTATACTAACCTAGCTGTGGCTATATCAGTCAACTACCTTATTTTTTTACTGCATATGCAGCTGAACTTAATCTACCAGAAAGAGTTCTAATGTGAGCGCCCCATTGTAATTTTGAATCTAAAGTAATTCCTAAGAATATAGTTTCTGTTATTGCATCTAGTTTTTTACCATCAAGTTTTTGATTTAGACCTACTTGAGGTACATTTGGTAATGAGAACCTAATACATTTAGTTTTGTTCGCATTAAGTAAAAGATTATTAGTTGCGAACCATTTTGAAAGTACAGCCAGACTATCGTTGACATGTAAGACATCTGTATGTTTCCTGTCTATTTTAAAAATAAGTGTCGTCAGCGAATAGAATTATATCCGATGAGTTAGCCATCATGTAAGGAAGATCATTTATATAAACTAGAAATAAGAAAGGGCCGAGAATTGAACCTTGAGGCACGCCCATTTTAACTAGAGACCCCAAAGACGTCGCCCCATTAACATTTACTTTTTGCTGCCTGTTTGATAGGAAAGAACAAGATCAGCAGTTTGTCCACGAATTCCGTAGTGGTGTAATTTACAGATTAGTGTATTGTGGTCAACGCAGTCAAACGCTTTTGAGAGGTCACAGAAAATGCCAATTGCATCCTGGAACTTCTCCCAGGATTTCAAAATGTGAAACCAAACTGGTGACTATGTGAAATCCCATTAGGATTAAAATGTGACAACATCTGGTCTAGCATGATTTTTTCATATATTTTACTCAATGCTGGTAGTAAGTACAGATATTGGTCTATAATGAGAGGAATCACTTTTACTACCCGATTTTAAAATTGGTACTACTTTACTATGTTTCATTAAATCAGGAAACGTACCACTATCTAAACATTGATTAAATATGCCTGTTAGGACAGGGGCAATTGTGTCGATGATATCTTCAAGAACCTTAACGGAAATCCCCCATAAGTCTTCAGTGTTTTTTATGTTAAGACTTTTAAGTGCTTTTTTAATTGTGATATTAGAAATGGGCTTGAATTCAAAACTTGGAATGTCTTTACTGAAGTGTTGTTTTAAAAGAGATTCAGCTAATATAGATGATGAGGGGAGAGATTTCGTAATCTCTATTGGGATGTTGGTAAAGAAATTTTCTGGTGTCTCAGCAACTTTTAACTTATCAGAAATGGTTTCATTACCAATTTTTAAAGACAAATTCATTCTGATCTCGCTGTTTTGTGTTTCCAGTTTCTTTGTTAATTACCTGCCATATAGCTTTTATTTTATTGTTAGAAATATTAATTTTGTTACTTATTAATTTAGATTTAGCTTGGGCGCAGACTCTTTTAAATATCTTAGAATAGTTTCTTACTTAAAATTGATCAGGGGACCTACCACAAGCTTTTATAGCAGTATTATTGTAATCTTACTTTGATTTTTCGTACCATGATGTCCATAAAATAAGCTTATTGTAATGTTGAAACAATCGTATTTTCTTAGCGATTTTGGTGACGTCACCTCTAAAAGTTCATTCAATTACGTACGTAAACTTGCCGAATGAATTGTGTATCTATAGATTTTAGTACATGTGTAATTAATTTCTTGTTTGATGGCGAATGCATACGAAACATTTGAGTTTTTGGAAGCGGATAACACAGAAAAATAAAAAAATTCAGAGTACCTAGCTGCCGCCCGGAAACCCGACTGCAAAATTAATAACAAAACACTAATCACTGAGTCTGACCACAATATATTGTTTCGAACTATCTTCGTCAAAACATTTCTTTGTTTTAAAACTTATTGACTGAGTAACCTTAACCTGCCCTTGATTCCATGTCGAATTTGTAGCCAGTTAGATCATAAATTCATTAGCAAATATGTTAAAATAAGTTCAACCTCGTAGTAGTTATCCACTTGTAAACAAAAATATCGCTACATCCAGGCTGTGTTCAGAGTTACGCTGCAATCGATTAGAGCGTGCTAACACCCATGCCGAATTAGTGTCAGCGCGATAACAACGTGCTGTGAATCGTCATAGATGACGTCTTTGCATGAGCCATCTTGCGATAACGCTGACCATGCCCTAAATTAATATCACCGTGAGCGCTGTCAAAATGACAGTTGTGCTGTTTTGTTTTGAGTTGCACCATATCTTTAAGAAATTTTGCTTCTGGCTACAGTTGTCACTTAATCAAAGAAGAAGAAATTTGTTGTGTATACTCAAAGAAATACTGTAATCCCAACCATCTTGTGCAAGCATATCTAAATCGGTACGCAAATATTGATGTGAGCAATTAAGGCGTAACTCCGAATGAGGCACGAGTTTCAAATTTCGTTCTGTTCCGATTTATATCATGTAACAGCTTAGCCGTAGCTTATTTTTAGTTTTTTCAATTGTTTTTCTTATTTTTCAAAGCTAAATCTTTTAATATTTATGTCAATTTCATGGAAATTACTCATAAAAAGTAGATTCTAATGCAAAGTAATATTTTAAGTAAAAGAAAATAATATTTTGCTTCAAGACCAATACTTTGTAGTAGCGATTCGGACCAACGTGTGAAAGGGGCAGCGCTATACAGTTCACATAGCGTTGTTTCTTTTCTACTATAGCAGGCAATAGACAAATCTTACAAATAGTTCGTTCTTTCCCAGCACTAAACAAGAATAAAACATTCTTGAACGATGAAGATCGTGGTACGAAAATGAGTTATGTTATTGTAAGCTTGAAACAAAACTCTCCTGAAATAAGATTGTTTCGTAAAAGATTGTGGTCGGCCCCCAGGACACCGTATAGGCCTTTCAACAAGTACCAGCTATTTAATAAAATAGAAAATGGTCAACAAATCTACAGTCCACCAAGCCGTTCAACGTTCTCACATTCACAAAATAGAAAATAATCTAGGTATATAAAAGATAAATAAATTAATAAAAATAAAAACCTATTTTAAACGAAAGCCTATATTGTCTATAGACCAGACCTTTAGGAAATATCTACGCAAAATTTGAACAGAGTCTGTTTTTCTGAATGTGTTCAGAACAACGATGATCATTCAATGTTCATTCGATGTTCATTCAGAAAAACAGACAAAAAGTCTAATAAAAACTGTATTTTCAGCTTGGAATCGTTCCCATACCTCATAACAATTACTTTTTTCAAAAATATGTTTTGACTTCGCTACGATTTTATTATGTAATAGAAGATTATTATAGATTGTTGCGCGTCTCCTTTCGAAACATTACACAAAAACCTTACACATAAACATTTATTTTCATACAGAATGTCGTGTTTGGTGTTTTGGCTACACCTCTTTTTTGCGATGTTTTTGTATAAAAACAAGCACAGGAGACCCGGCTAACGGCTGTAGTCTTAAAACAATGTGTAGTAACAAATCAAGATTGTGTCACATTAGGATTCCCATTCCCATTTCCCATGATTGACCAGTCCGCCACAAAAAATAATCATAGTGACAAGTAACTAAAGCTAGGTACTTATGTAGGCACTAGAAATTACTTGTTACAATTTAGTAAACGATCGGTTTGAATTGTAAACCACAATGGTTTTATTCTATCAAATCTGGGAAAACACCTCATTATACTGATCCGATTGACGTCTATTGTTCTCAAATCAAATGTATCACATAGCGTTAGCTATGAGGACATGACCACAAGATACGGCTAAGTCCGTCACTGCGGTTACGGTCGCTCGGTCGGATTTAGCCGGGTTATCGTGAGATATGCATGCGCGCGCGCATTGCCTTTGTCCACACAATACGCACTATCTGTGCCTACTGCGTGATAGTGTCATCATCGTTGTTTTAATTTTGGAGTCCGAAACGTGACATAATTAATAAGTAATAAGTAAACAAAGCGATTGCATAATATAACTGTATATAATATTAAAGGAATCTACATAATTGCTAAGAAAGACGTCACGCGACTGAAAACCTGCCGGCGCATTGAAAATTATTTTATTTCATTACGGCACCTAAAAATTAGAGGAGTTAAAAAAAAGAGAGAACTTTAATGAATTATGTTACGAGACATAAAGAATAAAGTATCCCATCAAAAACATAAATGTGAAAATGGGAGCCAAATTCCATAAATATGGTTGTCGACTTCGCCGACAAAAGAATTGAAATCTAAATGGGTGCCAAGTTCTGTAGATAATCCTGAAATTTATTTATAAGAACATGCAACTTTCTAAAATAAAATTAAAACACAAATTCTTGTTTTTTCTGCTATAACAATGTTTGTTATTTAAAAATATTACTTCTTAAATTTGAACAGTCGAATTATTTACACAAAGCACTTAGGATAAATTGAAGCTCAAGATTTGACTTGGCTAGTTTTTACATACAAGTTATCTTATATTTGGCTAATCAATTTATCATCTTTATATTTGTCTACAGTGTCACGGTGCAAAAGAACTAAAACAAACAGGGTAACTTTTTTATGCTGGTGTGCATTACAGCTACGTCTTACACTCGCGCCACGTCATTGTGCTGTAATTTTACTTTTTTAGTGTGCGTGCATTAAGCGGCTAACAGTTGGACGCTATTTTTTTATCGAGTTTACAGCTTTGACTGTCTACCTAGGCATATTTAATTATTATTATTTAATTTTAAGTAGGCACTCAACATCAAATAAGTAATTCATGATGTGCTTACCTGTAAGAAATTTGTACACTAGTCTATAAGTTTATTGCATGTATCTCATATCTTTGTATCGGTGTACTTAATTGTTGGTGAGCCAAATAAATAAAGTAAAATATTCATATCTTTGTTCTTTATGTTATGCGCAAGTTACTGTTTCTTATTGTAACTGTTTACAGCTTTGACTGTCTACCTAGGCGTATTTATATATTTGTTCTTTATGTTATGCGCAAGTTACTGTTTCTTATTGTAACTGTAAGGTCAAAATATCTTCTTTCTCTAAAATTTCAGCTTGCTGGTAAAAACTAGCCAAGTCAAATCTTGAGCTTCAATTTATCCTAAGTGCTTTGTGTAAATAATTCGACTGTTCAAATTTAAGAAGTAATATTTTTAAATAACAAACATTGTTATAGCAGAAAAAACAAGAATTTGTGTTTTAATTTTATTTTAGAAAGTTGCATGTTCTTATAAATAAATTTCAGGATTATCTACAGAACTTGGCACCCATTTAGATTTCAATTCTTTTGTCGGCGAAGTCGACAACCATATTTATGGAATTTGGCTCCCATTTTCACATTTATGTTTTTGATGGGATATCATTACTTTTTGTAAAGAAATTATTATTATTCGTCAATCAAACGTGATCTATTAAATTCTTTTTGTAAATATGCGTAGCAATATTGTGTAAGAATGTAGGTATTTCTTTCGTAACAATTGTTACAATTTTCCGCAATGATGTCAGATCGCTGAGCCGGCGCGGCAAGTATTATTATTAAAAAAAACGTGTACAGTCGGGGAGCCTTATGTCGTATGGTATTTTACTGTTGGGCCCAACCCCACAGTAAAATACCAAATACCACAGTAAAATACCTGCTGACATTGAATCCATCTTTATTTTGCAAAAGAGAGCTATCAGAGCCATTTATAATCTACGTCGCCGCGAATCTCTCAGGAAACTTTTTAAAAGGATTAATATTATGACGGTACCTTGCCAATTCATTTATGAAAATATTATGTATGTAAGGAAAAATCCACATCTCTTTAATAAAATAAGTGATAGACATAATTTTAATACTAGAAATAAAGATAAACTAGATCAACCATTTTTTAGATTATCTTAAGTACATACATCTTTTATGGGGTACTGTGTTAAATGTTACAACAAAATACCTTGTGACATTTTGCAATTAAATGAAAGAAAATTTAAAACTCATATTAAAAATACACTTTGTAAACAAGCATATTACAAATTAGAGGATTATATCCAAGATAAGAGTGCTTGGAAACATGCTGGTCCTGCTCCATAGGACAATTTAGAATCAAGACAAAATCAAACTGTTTGCTAATTTAATTGTAAAATTTATTACTTTGTGTTTTATGACATTGATTTTACATTCTGTGATTACTTCCTCACACACTGACTTATTAATTGTAAAATTTAAGGAAAATCGTCTACTTTTACAATGTTTGTAAATATGTGAGCACCATGTATCTATCACATATTAAATTATCTGTCGTTGTTTCATTTTTAATTCTTTTTACCTATTGTGGTATAGTAATTTTATTCTAGGTGCACCGTCTTCACATATAATTATTATTTAACAAATGTACGTACATATACAAACAATTGTAAAACATTTTAAAAGAGTAACGGTGGAGTTTCTTGCCCATTCTTCTCCATACGAAAACTACCTTTTGGAAGGGGCGAATAGAATCAATTTTATTATTTTGTAATTTTTGACGTTCAAAAGTGCCATACATGGGCCTATTTGAAATTAATGATTTGACTTTGACTTTGACCCCGTCAGGAACAAAGTTCCTTCTCACGTATGATTTAATTATTTAATTTTTACAGCCGCCCCTTTTTTTTTTTTAAGTATCTTCTCCCGCTCTGGGCGGAGCGGGAGGGCGTATCAGACTCTTACTGACTAAAACCCACCCGTGTTCCTTCGGTTGCCCTGTTGCCGGGGGCCACGATGTCCCTATCGGTTTTCTGCGAACCCCCGACAGGCATTGGCCCTAGCGGATCCCGTCATTTCTGCTGACATCTCTTTGAGGCGCGCGTGGAACACAACGCGCCGTCGACCCGGGCTTGGTCCTTATCGGACGGCGAGCTACCCATTGCTCACCGTTCGCAAGCCCGCGCCTACGGTGGCCGGAAATCGGCTCGCGATTCCCGCCCCGGGCGTCTCCTCCTGCAGCGGTTAGGGGCGTGAGGGCGCGAACTTTGCCTCTACCTCACGCGTTCCGCCTCCTCCTTCGCGAGCATTACCGCTTCGCAGAAGGAGGTGACGGCCTGCCATTTCCTCTCGCTCCGTACCATGGCCTGAACCAGGGCCGGACGCGAGCTATCACCGCCGCCGTTGCAGCCGCCCCTTGGATTTACATTTTGACCTCACTATGGACTTAACTATTCGTAAGTTTATATAAAAATTAAACGACAATAGTCCCTAAAACAATAGTCATACGATCTATCAATTCAAAAACGTCTCAAGCATAGTACCAACCTACCAACTACCTTGAACATACCAACCTGACGTTTGTAACAACGTTTTTCGAGATCAGAGAATGAATGAAATGAATTCACTGCCGCCTAACATTAGGGACCAAGATTTTGACACGTGACACATCAGTTGACTCGACGGGGTGTTTTGAATTCAGTCATGAAATTCAGGAATTTACATCAACTTTTGGCATTCGAATCAAAAATGTATAGTTAGCTGTCAAATTATAAGACGCTGGAGATCAGCGCCATCTGAAGTGAGCAAGTGGCAGTTTTTAACCCCATTTGAAAATTTGTCGTCATGACTGTCATTTTCATGGTTTTCGGGAGATAGTGCTGATATCGAATTAGATGGACATTCTGGATTTTAAGATGGCGGCTATTCCAAATAATAATAATATTGTAGATCAATTGTTATAGACATCAATTTCATGCCAATACATGCCAAAACTTGATAATCAAAATCCGTAAAAAAACGGACCTCTTAATTTCGTCAAGTTCGTCTGTCCGTGCGTCCGGATGTCATACAGTCATTTAACATGGAGACTATTTACACTCTATCGATGAAAATTTTGAAAAAGGTGTATTTTTTGCACCGTTAAACAATGGTGTAGTGAAATTACGATAAACATAATAGTGGGGGTGGCATTCTCCATACTTACATATAACCGAGAGATGAAAAAAATCTATGCAAATAAAGCGTGTATTGTTGGATCTCATAATTAAAATGTTAAGATGTAAGTAAGATTATCCTATTAAAAACAAATACTATCAAACTCATACAACTAAAAAAAAATGATTGTTGGTTTTATGAAACCACGGTAAAAGTGAAACTTTACACGGTCAGCTGCTGCGAACTATAGGCACCGCCATATTGGCCTTGGCTGCTCTGACGATCGCCTTTCTCTTTATCCCTACTCCGCGGCCGACCGACACGTGACATGCAACACACAGATGAAAAAGTTTGAGACGATGTAATAAAAGTTTCAATTTAAAAATATAGACGTCATTTAAAAGTGTTTGCGGAATACCTACCTAATTTATATAATTAATTTAACATCATTCCCAAACAAAATTTTCTTAAGCCTACCTAAAAAATGTATACTAGGCATTCTATATCAGAAAGTATCAAAAATAAAATCCACAGTAAATAATTGTCCAATAAATTAAAAATAATTTTGAACAACGTTCCGAATTTAAATTCAAATATATAGAAACAATTCGGCGCGAAATTCAATAAATGAGGTAAGTATCTATCCTCGTTCTATGTGTTGACTCGTTTTATATTGAATGTCCTAAAAACGATTAAACACTAGAAAAGTATAAATAATTTTTTTAAACAATGTTTATTGTAATTTTTGCTTAACATTAATGCTTAAAACAATTTATTTTAATTTTCAAGTATAGATTTCAGACATTCGACATAATTATAAATTAATCGACAAAATCAAAATTGAAAAAAAAAAAACGTTTGGCATAATCGTTTTCGCACATCATTACAATTAAAAAAAAAAACAATGATCGACGATTTTTAACACAAATTGAGTAGTAGTAATGAATATTACGTGTTATTGAACATGTGTTCGTATAATAAGTAAAGATCTGGGCATTTTCTAGTTACTTATAATATTTTTAATCACATTTGTCACATTTAAAGTCGTATCAGATATGTGTATGTGTGTTAATTGTGAAAAGTTAAAATGTAAACACGCACGATTGGCGCGAATCTTCGACTTTTGAAATCAAAAACTTCATTACTACTACTTATTTAACTTGAAAAATGGATGAATTCGTCAAATAATTAAATGTTGTAATAGTCGCTGTCCTTATGGTGGAGTTTGGATGTTCGCAATCCCCAATTTTTATGTTTTTTAGCCTCGACCTCGACTGTCATCAAAATGGCGATTATCGCATTTACAGACTTGAATTTTATAAAGGTAAATTAATAATCTTGCGCGCTAAATAAGAAAGATTTAATGGCATAAACATTATTTTAGCCAACTCTCTTAATTAAAGATGAATAATCTCATTGGCAGCAGCATTTTCAGTGCTTCTATAGGAAGGTTTACTTTAACAAATAACACAACAATACCTAAATACTAAAAACATTTTATTTCTCATAGAATTTAAAACGGCTTCAGCTTCATTCTCATAACGTAGTCATGGTATGAAAGCAGCGTAGCAAGATTATTGTTTTGATGTATTATGGGTAAATCTTTTACACTCTAGTGTGGCTCTGTTTTTATCATCACTTGCTTGCCTATAAACATCTCTGGTAGCAGCCTCTCTCAGTAAGCATGACAAACTTTATCCAAATGTATACCTTTTTTTTTTTTTTTTTTTGGGTGGGAAATTATCAAATAACTTCTCCCGCTCTGGGCGGAGCGGGAGGGCGTGTCAGACTCTTACTGACTAAAACCCACCCGTGTTCCTTCGGTTGCCCTGTTGCCGGGGGCCACGATCCAAATGTATACCTAACCTAGAAAGTAAGAAAATACTCTTATTGTTGTTTATTTACTTTTGTATAATAATTATATCACTCATAGTAATTCTGCCATTTTAAAAACACTAACCTGATGACTTCTGTGACTTGCAGTTGACATGCCACATACATAACATAATATGCTTAGATTTTGCTGAGCAAGTAATACTTGGGATAGAGTTGTAGATAATATAATCAATAATGTCAAGTCTTGCAATAACACATGTCATCGTCATACCTGAAAAAGGTAAAAAAATTCAGTGTATTTACTTATCCTATATAATTACATCATACTATAGACATTTACAGCTGACGACGCGCGACGTACCCCTGACTGAACATAGGCCTTCTACTAATAGGCTGCTAAAATCAATGAGGTTATACAATACGACGGTGTTTATAAATATTTAGAGAACATAATAAACTTACCCAGGGCCATGGAAAGATAAGCAATAGTTCCTCTGGCTTCAATTTAAATTGACAGCATTAAATCGTAACGTAATATAAGTATAAAGTAAATACGGAAAAATAAATTCAAATCAACGTAAAACAAACAGCCAACAATGCCATTGATCTGACAGATTATTTTTGACAGTTTGACATTATGCATGGTGTCAGTGTTACCAGGTTTAATTATTTTGGTAATCGATTGACGAAATCGATTAGGTGATTATCAGTGATCGGAGTAGGTAGATTGATTTTACGTACTCGCATCATGAATAGTCATAGAAATCATAACATGGATAAGCCTTTTTTCCGGGATTTCATTTTGGTACTTACGGGATTGAATCAAATATTGTTAAAGTAAGGATTTTTAAACTACTACATTAGAAATTTATAGAATGCGATAGATAAATATTTAAAATATATTATATTGTTTTATAGTATATCTATCCTTTTCTTGGAGTCCGATCACCTATATACTATTAAACAGACAGCAAAAGGGTTGAACATTTCTTATTCATATTGATGTATTCTTTATTCTACACATTACAACATTTGAAATTCTTAATAATTTCAAAATCCCGGAATCCCGGAGGCGTATCCATACTAATATACGTGCCAGTTCATTGACCTCAAATCAATCTACTTACTCTGATCACTGGTAGTTTATAAAATAACATTTCTGCCTCGAAACACTTTTAAGTTGTTGAGTATATTCAGACCATATAATATTTTATTTATTGTAAAATCATAATTTTACAGTATTTGAGTATAATAAATAGCATTTAAAACATACTCGTGTAGTGGATACTCCACCTACTCCATGTGGGTTAGTATCGATATTTTCAATCGATTACAAATTATTTTATTGGATTAGTCTGTCATCTGGCAACATTCGGGTTAGGATTGAATGGCGGATGTAGTTCTTTAAGTATCAACAAAATAAATATTTATTAGGTTCTCTAATGCTAGAAGAAATAAATTTTCATAAAACGACTTGAAAAAAATACGACATAATTTTTGATAAATAAGCTTTGACACAGTATCATACCATGGGCCTGCTTTCGGGAAATCTCTTTTCAACTTTCTAGGTCACCCGGAAATGGGTTAAATGTTTTTGATGTCTAGTGACGGGTCGTTGATAAAAATGCCGATTTTTATACGTTAATATCTCAATAACCGTTTGAGTTTTATTTATGAAATTTGGAGTTCTAGTTAATCTAAGGGGTTTTTATAAATAAACCAAATTTCATGAGTCTATGTTACATAGATTTTGAGTTATTAAGGGGTCAAAAGTGGCTCCAAATGGTTCGTGTAATATAACACACTGCAGCCGTGTCTTGCCTAGTACTTGGCTCGACACGCTGCCGCGTGTCTAGATGTAACTTATACAACGTGGAATTTATGGGAATCAATTCAAAAGTCATTTATTCAAACTAGTCTGAGAATCAGCACTTTTTGAAGGTCAAAATCAAAACATCATTGAGGGTTAGTAAACCCCCAATCCCCAATCCCTCCCGCTGGAGATACATAGTTTTTTTTAAATGATTTTTTAATATGACATAAATCTCATTTAGAAAGGTTGATAGAAATATAGAGGGAGGTGGAAAAGCGGAGATTTCACCAGTTTACAGAAGATACATTTTCAAGGTCAATGTCAAACGCCTCGAAGGTCAAGGACAAATTGGGCTTTTATTTCTGTCAGTAGGCTTTAACCGCTACGGGACCGGCGTCTCTCATGAGAGACGGCTCACCCACGCGGCTTACATCTCTATTTGTATTAGCTGTAATGGTTATTTTTGTCTGAATTTTTTTTCGTCTATGGTCGGATAAATAGTCTCGTCAAATAAATCAACTAAAAGCAAAAATATAAATGGGCAACATTTTAAAAAAATGTTGAAAATGAGTTTCCCGCCCGGTCAAAATGTCAGTCAAACGTCACTCCCGGGATGCGCGCGTTCGCTGTAATAATTCGTTTTTTAATGGTTTTTGTGTGTAAATCGTCGGAAAGTGGTGATATTTTCATTTTGAAGTAAATATTACATCGTTTTAGATAATATTCGCACTAAATAACATTATATTATACCAATTTTGACCCAACCAAAAAAAGTGTAAACAAACGTGAAGGAGAACGTTCACGTAAAAGTGAAAGTTGTGATATTTTGTGAGTTTTCTGTATTGATCTGATCGGTAAGTGTTTTATTTCTTTTCTATAATAAATTGTTCATCGTTTTAGACAAAATTTAGACAAAAATACAAAAAAAAAAAATTTTTTTTTGGTACGGAGAAAGTTAAAGGAACCTAACACGAATGAGATCCCCTTCGAACCTAACCTAGCGAAGCGCTAGCTCGGGACTTGGGGCACCCCGACTCGGACAGTCGGGTTGCCCCAAGTCTCGAGCTAACTTCGCTCGCTCTTGCATCCGTAAATAAGTACATAGAATTTAATGAAAATTAACTTTTCAAAAATCGTCTTCGGAAAAAAGAAGATATTGTGCAGGGTTCAGGAGACCCTCTAGAACCCACAAATAACCTCACATTCTTTCTAGCGAGGCGGCACGTTTCTAAACCCAACCCACTCGAAGTCACAAATTGTAAACTAGGACTATCGCAGTAAAATAAATAAACAGTTAATAACTGATAACAAAATCATGGTCAGCAAAATGACCAGTCCTCACAAGCACTCTATTAGCCATTACCGCCATTATCGCCATATTTGAGGGAAGGAGCCAACCCGACCCCGACGTGACGCTACCGCAAGCAGTGACATCTAAGGGAGCATGACGAACTTGCTGCCGCTTGCTCAGGCAAGAATAATATGATCGATTGTCGAGGTCGCTAGCTAACCCAAATAAAAACTTCTTTACGAAAAAAAAAAACCACTACAAAGTGAAAAATTAATTAAATTTCGGAAGTCGGTGTCTTTGGTTTTGTATTTTCGTTATTTGCCACCGACTTCCGAAATTTAAGTTATTTTTCACTTTGTAGTGGTTTTTTGGAAGACGGTTGTTTTTTTTTGTAAAAAAGGTTTTATTTCTCGCTTTTTAGTGGGTCAATTTGTAATTTATCTAAGTTACATTAGCCTAATGCCAACTGCTCATCACCTTTTACAAAATATTGCTTTTTCCGATGCAGGGACATTCATCGTTGAGGAGTTCTCCTGGTACCTACTTTACCATCAGCTCCACTTCTCCATATGCATTGTGTGACGAGCATAAATTGCATTGCAATCATATTAAAGTAATCGAATCGCAACCCGTGAAATACTTATTATTGAGTCGTTCCGGTGGCTATTTGTAGTCTTCATCATCAGTTCCACTTAACTAAATGGTGCTTTCCAAGAGCAACTGCATGAAGTACTATAAAAAATACCTAAATCGCTATAGGTTTACCTAAAATATTTGAAGAGTTCCCTCGATTTCTCTGGGATGCCATCATCAGATCCTTATCATGGTACCACCTTTGGGATATCTCCTTTCCAACAAAAAAAAGAATCATCAAAATCACAACCTGCTATTCCTATCACTTTAAAGGCTCACTCCTGTAGCAGCATACATTCACACACATGTCAATGTTCACTCATTGACTCAGTTGATAATATTAAGTACCTAGGTATAACTTTAGACAGATACCTGAATTATAAAACACATATTAACTTGGAAACAGGCAGGGTAAGAAAACTAATTTATATTTTTAAAACTCTTCGACACGTCGCTAAGCAGTCTGTTATTCGCAATGTATACTACGCCTTATGTCAATCTATTATTACTTATTGTATTAGCTGCTGGGGCGGGGCCACAAAGACTGCCCTTAAACTTTTGGAAGTGTCCCACAGAGCTATACTAAAAGTTGCAACATTTCGACCTTTTCTGTTTCCAACCACAGAACTTTACAAAAATTGTGGTGTCCTCAACGTAAGGCAACATTTCATTATACAAACCATTCTTCTCCAACATTTAAAAACCCCTCTTACTCCAATTACGAAACGACGGAAAGACATGATTTGTACTGTTCCACAAACTCAGTTTAAATACACTAAGAGATTTTTCTACTATCTTGGCCCTTGCTTGTATAATAAAATTAAAGCGTCCTTATATATCACCATTATATACACCATGTAATTAATAATGTATACTTTATAAGTCCCTCATGTACTACAAAACCTTTATGTTCCTAAATAAATTATATTATAAAATCGGTTCATAAATGGCGAAGTTATCTGCGAATACACATAAAAAAATAAAAATAAAATATATACGGTCGAATTGAGCAACCTCCTTTTTTTGAAGTCGGTAAAAAAAATATTTTAATAAGTAGATTATGTCAAAAATAAACTAAAATAAATTGACTTTTACAGTCAAATAAAATAAACAATTACCTATATCTTCTCATATAAACCTGTCAGTGGGTAAGCTAATTCTGGACAAAGAACATAAACATTGTCTTGAGTTAATCACAGCAGCGACCAACTGGTACTCATTGATAGAATAGTATGCTTTTGAACAAAGGTTGGATTTTACTTTAGCTTTAAGGCTCCCTGCACGAAAAAAAACCCTTTTTAGTCAATAACTTATCGAATTGTAAGAAAACTTGAAATAATTGAAACATTAGTCTGTGTAAGTATAAAAGTACAGTTTTCGTGGTGCTAAACCATTCGTGTCGATCACAGCACTTGTTAATAGTTGCATCACTTTTGCGCTCTCGAGAATATGGTTTATTTCGTCTTTGATTTACTTAATGAAGATATAGTATAAACATAAAATAAAATTTTGGTATTATTTCAAGGATAGCTGAAGACTAATGTGTTATTTTTATTAAATTTCTTGATATGGTTTGCTAAATAATAGGAAAAAAAATATATATTACTGAGAGGGTTTAAAAAAACCGGCCAAGTGCGAGTCGGACTCGGGCACTAAGGGTTCCGTACCATTATCTATAAAAATGGCAAAAAAAAACATTTTTTGCCCTTAAATATTTATTTTATTCTGTTTTTTTTAGTATTTGTTGTTATAGCGGTAACAGAAATACATCTGTGAAAATTTCAACTGTCTAACTATCACGGTTCATGAGATACAGCCTGGTGATAGACGGATAGACAGACAGACGGACGGACAGCGGAGTCTTAGTAATAGGATCCCGTACCCTAATTGCGTAATACAACACAATCACAATCACACCGTCTATCAGGCGGAGTGTGTGGGCATCATACAAGCGGCCCATGCTATAGAAGCCAGGAGAGTTACGGACACCCACATACGCATACTCTCCGATAGCGCCTCAGTTCTCCAATCCTTACGAAAAAAATATACTACTTCAAAGTTAATACTAGAATGTCACAATGCACTAGAACAAGTAACGGTATCTAGCCGCAACACGGTGACACTGCAATGGATAAAATGACACAGCGGAACGCTAGGTAACGACGCAGCTGACGAACTTGCTAGAAGAGGATCTGGCACGGCAGTCTGTGGCCCCGAACCTATCGTGACAATTCCCTTCAACTAAATACGCAGGTGGCTACAGGAGTTCACCCACACACAAGCAGAGAACTGGTGGACCTCGACACCGGGTTGCAGGCAGTCCAAGGAAGCTATGCCATCCTTGGATAGCAGGCTAACCAGGCGTTTATTACGCCTGGACAGGAACGGCCTGCGCCTGGTGACGGGGACCATCACGGGGCACTGCTCGCTAAACAAACACTTCCATACAATAGGCATAACAGACAGTCCTCTGTGCAGGGTGTGCATGGAGGCTGAGGAAACCGTAGCGCACGTGCTCTTTGAATGCACAGTCACCCAGATTAGAACAGAAACCCTCGGGTCACCCAGATCCTACACAGATGCTCTGAACAGACCAGGAGATTTAATTAGCTTCTGGAGGGAGGTGGGCTGGTTGGAATAACCACCAAACGGCCGCCATGGCCCACGCACAATGGTCCACCTTACGGACTAAGTGCGGAAACCAAACCCTTTAACATAACATAACACAATCACTACTTCATTACTTCAAAAGTTGGAAAAAAAAATCTGCTCAACACCGTAAATAACGCAATGAATGTTGTTGAACTGTCAAAATGAAACAAATTAGGCAAAATTGTTTTCGAAAATAAGTTACGCAATTAGGACACCGTTTTACCCTTTGGGTACGGAACCGTAAAAATGATTTTTCAATTATTTTTTTCTGCTGTATTTTGTATGGAAGTTGAAAAAAGTGGTTCTCCTATGTAGACCATAAATATAATGATGTTGATGATATTTTTTAATTTACAAAATCAAAATTAGTTTCTTCTAACGAAACGATCAAACGTCAGTCTCGCGTCAATTTTTGGAAAACTTGTTGCGAATTTTAGTGATTTTCCACGAATCCTTAATTTATTTGAAAAATCCCTTTCCGCTATCTACAAGTCAAAGAATTCTGAATTTTGTTTAAATTCTGTTTCCCTTTCTCACAACTAATGAACAAAATTGATCAAAATTAGTCGATTTCGTGCACGCATTAAAAAGCAAATCTAGAAAAGAACGGGGTAGCTTGAATAAAAGGTTATACCAAGCTCAACAAATGAGTTATTAACCTTATGAAGCCGGTGAAATGGAGCTCGTAATTTGTCCTTATTTCTGATGTTAATTCAATTCATTATCACCCGCCTATTTCCTACAACTACGACACGCTTTACATTATAATAATATTTTGATATTTTTTTTGATATTTGTCAACTTAACATATGTATGACAAATGTCCAGATTCTGAACGAAATATGTGTAATCACCAAAAAGGAGTCTCCGAAAGGGGTAGACATCTATACTCAATTTGAAATAAGATTAGACATTTAAACAAACCCTTTACACAGTCCGTTCAACTGATTCTGACTTCTATAAGGCATAAGGATGGCATTAAGGGCGACTTGCAACTTTTATTTAAATCTCGATTTAAACTCGACTTAGGCTTAAACTTAATTTAACGGTTTGCATGTCATCGATTTAGCTTAAATCTCGATTTAAATAAACGTCAAAGTTAAACCGGCATCTGGGTCGGTTTAGAGTTATTAAATCTCGATTTTTTATACAGACGTCACTACAGTTTTATTTTAAATGTCTCTGTTTATTTGTAAAAATGGATTTCTTTTCATTTGATCATGACTAGTTATCGAGTGATGACGAGGAGACCGTACAATATCTAGAGACTCCGTTTTTCTTTCGTAAAGTGTACATTAGAAGTGATTTATTTACTACATTACGAGATTTTTTGGCGGTCCTGGAAGAACTTCATTTGCGAGTTGTACTCGATCGGACCACCGAGCAAATCTTGTTTGACCCCAAAAATTCCCGATAATAGAAAATAATAATTATTTATTTATTTTAATTTATTAATACAAATAAAATAAATAATAATTTATTTATTTTTATTAAAATTAAATAAATAATAATTTATTTATTTTTATTTTTAGCAACTCGGAGTCTGGATTTGTGTCCGGTTGATGGCAATAGGTTCGCCCCCTATTACATGGGACTTAAACATAACTGGCGAAATGTGGGTGTACCTGTTACAGGGACACCTCTGCCCAACCCTTCGGGGAAACAAGGCGTGATGTTATGTTATGTTATTTTTATTAAAATTAAATAAATAACAATTATTTAATAATTAATAAAAAAAAATATTAAAGAAATAATATTTTTTCTTTTTTTTTTCTATTATCAGGATTTTTTATACAAGTCGTAATAAATGCATTATTTCTGCCGTGGAAAAATTTGGTGCCCTAGATCTCTTCATTGTAATTTATGTTATGTACTTATATTATGAGTTTATGACTGACCCTAAATAAAACTAGAAAATAACTCAAGAACGCAACTACAACCAACACTGACATTATTGACAAATAAAATTTGTTTTTTCTCTGTACGCTGAACTGAGTTGCCATCACTTTTTATTCGAAAACGGAACGCAAAGAATGAACGGTGAATGAGTTATTAATTTAATCTCAGTTTAGTTAAATCGAATGTGAAATGTGACTGTGCAAGACATGCTTGATAAGATTTAAGTTGAGTTTAGGGCAAAATCGAGATTTAATTAAACCGAGATTTGTACAATTTTGCTGCAAGTCGCCCTAAAAGCAAAAAAGTGGTTACAAAACTAACTGTTTACTACAGCTGCCATTTGTCATGCCACCAACGCAATAGAAGTCAAAATCAGTTGAACGGACTGTAAAAAAGGTTTAGTTAAATGTATAAAGTTATTTCAAATGGAGTACTTATAGGTATTAATTAAAATCCTATCGAAACCAGAATGGTATCATTTTGAAGCCCTTTAGATTCTCTAGGATTATTTTATTACATTTTCGAAATCTCTTTTTGAAAACTTTTCTTAAAGTTTAAGATTCTTTGAAAAAAGTCGTTTAAGTGACGGTAAAAAATTGGCGTTTTTTTTTTAATGAAAAGAATTATATAAATATTTTCACATTTTTTGCAGTAAAGTAGCCATTTCATTAACGCATCTTTTGATACCATTTTCATTTCTCTAGCTTAATAATTGAGGACTGTAGCTCCCGGTCGCACTTTTCTTGAAAACGGTTACTAAAGCGATCGAAAAAGCATTTGCAATTCTAGGAAGTTAACTTTGTTTAGCTGTGACAGATTTTAGGAACAATAGGTTAAAAACTAATTTGTGTAAACACCGTACCTATTTGATAAAATAAAAACCTGTTTATTCCAACAACATAAGGACTCCACAATGTAGTCGCCAGTGTACAGTAAGAAAATAGGCTCTAGAACTTTTCGCTATTGTTCCCAAAGAAGTAGTTAGTTAGTAAGTTCCTCTACTACATGTAGGTAGCTTATCGGTAAATTAATCTTTGTCTTTGTTTAGGGAAGATTCTCAAGCGAAAAAAAAAATCTAAACACCAACATGTTTGATGTAACAACTCAGAACCACGGGTTAAGGTAAACTCCACACGTTTTCCGCTAATTGTTTACATTGATCAGAACTTCAATGTAAGTATTCCCGTCGTTTGGATCACCCCTTATCTGCTTAGGTACTCACTCTGCCTTTCATAGAATTCAATATTTCATGAGGAAAACTTCGTCACATACAATATTTTGTTTATTTAATTTGTTATCCTTATAACCTTATAACAGTTAATAGGTAAATTATTGTAAGTAGTTATAACTTTAGTAAGGATAATTAAGTGGACATTCTTTATTATTACCATTTATTGGTAGATTAGGATAACAAAATATCAGAAAATCATAACAAATAATAATCTGATACTTAAATAATGTTTACTTCACCAAAACAATTACGAGACACATTTGTAGAATGCTGGAATTTAATTAAGATGGGGTTTCCTTAGACCTTCAACTTAATTCAGTGAGAAAAACCGGCAAAGTGCGTGTCAGACCACTCACAATGAAGGACTCAACCAAACTAAACTTTGTAGTTGAAAAATATGCTCTTCTATACATCGATATACGTCACGGTCAATTCTCCAACTGCAAATGTGAGTTTGTAATCGCTTTTTTAATTTTGTAAAACTACAAATGAACGATTTTCAGACTTTTTCCATTGCTTGTGCACCGAGACCTTGCTTCCTGCGTTTCATGATTCTAGGTCAACGGCAAGTACCCTGGTAGGTTTTGATTTATTTGCGAGTTTCAAAATATGTTGCATAAATGGCCGTATTTTTTTATGGATAATAATAAAGCTTGCGAAAAAAATTAACTTCCGAAAATCTGTGGTTGAATGTAATACAAAATTTCCAAAAAAATACAAAACTTCCGAAAAAAATACAAAGTTTCCGAAAAGTCAATATGTTGTGCTACAAAAGTTAGTGACAGAAACGAATCGCTACAAAACCGACTCCACGTAGTCTTGTCTGCCCTATCCCTAGAGTGTAATTTAAGCCAGCGTAGGCGCGGTGGGACCGCCGGAGCCTCGCAGCGCCGGAGCTGTGACAGAAACCATGCCAGCTGCATATTGCATGCTCGCTTGCATGCTGCATGCATGGTGAATGCTTGTTTGAAAAAAAAATTCGTCAGCAAATTCTGTATTGATTTTTCGGAATTTTCAGTATTTTATTCGGTCGTTGCAGTATTTTATTCGGTCGTTTCAGTATTTTATTCGGTCGTTTCTTTATTTGTATTCGCATATAAGTTGTCGAAAAATTAGTATTTATAGGAAATATTTTAATTTTTTTCCGGGGCGTTTATTACTAATTTACTACCGGTTATTTGCGTTGACTTAGAAGCTTGAATTTTTTAGAGCTCCAAGGAACTGTAGACCTACGTATGTATTTGATATTAATTTAGAAAAAGGGTTTTGACAGACGGACAACGAAATGGTCCCATAAGGATTCCCTTTTGTTCTTTTCAGGTACGGAACCCTAAAAAACACTTTAAGTGAATTTTACAGTAGATATTTGAAAACATGACTCCATCAGCCATGTTCCATTTTAAATCAAAATGTAAGTAATTACAATCATGTCTCGGTGACAAATATTACTAAAAACTGCAAGCAGCTCTGTGTCACATATTACGTAGATGAATGATTCAAATAAGACCACCTTGCTGAAGTGAATGATTTATTTGGAGAAGTCTTCGATCAACAACACGAAGAGAGAAGTAGCTGATATCGACATCTTGAGACAAAATGTTTGCCAACTTTCAACTGACTTACTTTAAGCATCGCTTATCTGTCATTACTTAGTTTTTAATACTTCGTAGTACTAGTATACCTAGTAATTTTATTCTAGGTACTACATCGTCTTCACATATAACTTTGTACAAAATATTGTAAAACATTTTGAAAGAGTAACTATTGCGTTCTTGTCCATTCTTCTCTATATAAAACTACCTTTTGGAGGAAACACCTAGAATCAATTATATTTTCTTGTTAATTTTGGCTTCTAAAAGTGCCTTTTACCTCAGAACTCACACACTCATAAACTCGGCGACAGTCGACGACCGCCACCCGGCCGACTCCCGGCGGGCACTCGGCGTGTCCCGAGGCTGGTCTGTGCGTTAGTGGCGACTGTGGTCATTTGATTAAGTTTGGAAATTTATCGACGGGTTTAATTGCGGCGGCGGCGGAAGTGCAGGCGCGGGCGAGAGTGGGGCGGGGGCGGGCGCGGAACACGGAAAGGCTTTTGAGGCGGCGCGACACAGGCACCGCACCGGCAGGCGTGCGACACACCGGCCCCTCGGACTCAGAACATACCGGGAACCGTTACGGGTATATCTGTATGCCACCATTCATGTTACAGATTCTGATATCACTCAAAAGTCAGTCACCGTCAAAATTGCGTTAGGAGGTTGCCAAAAATGGCACTTTACGGATTTTTAGGGATGTTGTTCATATTATTGCTATTGGTATTTTAGCCGATATACAGCTAAAACTATAATTTTGAACTTTTTGTAAAAAAACTACGCACTAAAAGTTTATAAAATTATTGATTAAATCATTAAATATAAAGGTCACTCCTTTATGTTCAATGATTAAATTAATCAAACTGCATAGTACTTATTGAAACGAGTACAAGCCAATTTTATAATTTTTTGTGAGTGTAAAAAGCGTGTTTTATTTTTTTTAAACCACGATTAATATTTTTTTACTTTTTAGTCTAGAGTATACTTTTTAGTTAAGAGGTCTTCTCGTCCCACATAGCGCAGTGTCTCAAGACGAAACTCTTTGACCAGTGCGTGATACTAATGATGCCTTATGGTATTGAAACGTGGTCGCTCACAACGGGCCTTATTAGAAGGCTCAAAGTCACCCAACGGGCAATGGAGCGGGCTATGCTTGGAGTTTCCCTACGTGACAGGTAGGGTTGCCAGGGGTTCGGCTTTAGCCAGATAAATCCGGCTTTTTACAATCGTGTCCGGCCAAATATACACAAGTCGGCCTGTCCGGCTTTTGTTAGCCTTTTAGTCAACCCCTCCCCGCTAAAAGATGCCTGATTATTGATTGTTTAAATAATTTCAATTTAATGATGTGTTATTTATTATTCAATCAATGATTTTTTAAATGACCCTAATATTTAGATTTAATTATTGACATTGTGTTATAGTGACTTTATTATTATTATTTTGCTAGTATTCAATTCAATTTTTTTTAGATTTTTGTTTTTTTTTTGGCAATTTCAATTTGACCCTTTGATTTTCATTCGATTTTTTTATTGTAATTTTACTTTTAATGTTTGCATGCCTAATTGGTAGATTGTACAGGGATCTCAACATTTTGAGAAACACCTTTATTTATGTACCTACTTTCAAAGCGAATAAATGATTATGATTATTAATAAGCCTGATTATTGGTTGGTGTAGTTACTTTTAATGTAAAGAAGTTACAAATTACTTAGGTAATAACAAAATGTGATTCATAATTTAGAGTAGAGTAATCTCAAATGAATAATAATAATAAATCCTAATTCCTCTCTCTGGAGCCCTGACCGCCGGTAGCTTGGACCCTGTTCCCGATACCGGTGGGACACTATTTTTTATATTTTTAAATGTTTTTATATTATTTTATTCTAATATTTAAAAATATAATTTATATGTAAATAATGAAATAAAGGACATAAATCCTAACTATCCTAACTTAATATTATAAATGCGAAAGTACCTAAGTTTGTTTGTTGCGCCCTCGTGATAAAACGGCTGAACAGATTTGGATGAAATTTGGCACATGGATAGACCATGGCCCGGATTAGGATATAGGATATTTTTTACACCGATATTCCAACGGGATCGAAACTTGTGCGGGTGAAACCGCGGGGCGCAGCTAGTACACAATTTATTTTTTATTTTTATAATCCTGTTTGTCAGGTTTTCAGGGCAAAAGGTTCGGCTAAATATGAATATGTTCGGCTTTTCTATTTTTGGGCCTGGCAACCCTATCCGCAGGCGAACGAGGGTAACTGACATAGCCCGAAGAATCGCCAAAGTTAAGTGGCAATGGGCAGCGCACATTGCTCGCAGAACGGATGGCCGATGGGGCCGAAAGGTTCTGGAGTGGCGACCACGTACCGGAAGACGTAGCGTTGGAAGGCCTCTCACAAGGTCCGCTGGAATCCGCTGGACGCGGGAAGCATAGAACTGGGCCTCAAGTCTGCTATTACAATAGTGTCAGAATGGTCTATCATTGATTTCATAATTGTTGATTTTGACTAGTTTGGTAATCTACTAATATAATGGCGTCATTATGACTTCCCAATGGTCAGCCACTGACACTCCATTGAAAGAAATGGCACTTATCGGTAATCTCGTACATAATGACAAATGAATGACTGACTTAGGCGGTATCATTGGTCGTATTGTACGACAATGCCATTATAACACAATTCTATTACGAGACCATTGACCGACCAATGATCGACCATTTTGAATTTAGCAGATTACGAACTTTTAGCAAAATGACAATGGGATCGTGTTGGAATGACGAATTTATAAAAATAGCAGACTTGGGCCCCTGGTCGAAGTGGCGGTGCTTGGGGGAGGCCTATGTCCAGCAGTGGACGTCTTTCGGCTGAAATAATGATGATGAGTTTTTAGTCTAGTATATTCTTTATTTAGTTGATAAGCCTAAAGTCAATGAAGTTATGACTTGACCGATTTACTAGTAGCCACTAAAGAAGTTCACTATCCACCTCCTGGCTCATCATCAGGCCCTCAACACCAAGTGCAATATACTGGACTCAACACGAATCATATGAATTGGTATGTATCCTAACAACATCCCAAAAAATCAGTGTATTGCAATTTTTTTCGACCTACTTTGTTTTAAATGACTTGTCAGCTATCACTACTGCTGACGTTTAGGTACTTTAACAAAATGTCATACAATGCAAATAAATAAATTAGAAAATGTTATTTATGTCTCGTGATATAATTTGTTTTGATTTAAAATCACGTAGACATTAAAGATGATTAATCATACGTATTTTCTATATAGGTATGAATGAACATAACTGTAATGGCCAAATGTGACAATTGATTGATCAAGTTTACCTATTCATTGCATCAATCTCTCACGTAGTTCAGTTTGATGTCATGTGTGTGGAATGTTGCACTCGCTCCCGGTGTGTCCCGTAGCGCGAGTGTCACATAGCGCCGGCGCCCGCGCACCCCCCGCACCAAACCCTCGCGCCAGCGACACACGAAATTGATATTGCTCTTAAATTAGGAGCCGGGATGGTCACCGATGGGACACGCAGATAGCGCTAATGTACTTGTAGTACAAATGTGTCGGCGCTCACACTCTCACACGAGCGCCGCGAGGCACGCACTGTGACGTTTGTGACGACGCGCGACGTGTCGCAGAGAGCAAGTTGTCGCAACTGTACAGTCACTTAGGTATCGCACCTTAAAGACCTAGGGAATGATGATGACACTTAAAATTCGGAGTTAATTCATGACAATTCATATTCTTGGACATTTATTATATCTAACTAATTTATTCACGCGCATGCATCAAGTTAGGTAAAATACTCAACGATCATTAATCACCCTATCAATCAACATGCCAAACTGTAAAATGTAGGTAATTCTTTTGTCCTCCTGGACACTGACCCCAATGAAGTTGATCGAATCTTGATGGTACTTAAGTTTGATAGTGGTTGGGGTAATATCTCGACTGAATTTCTAAAGGCGAGGTAATGAGGAGGCTGTCATTTTGGCTAAAAGATCTTGTACAGACGGTAGCGAGGTATTCATAATTCCCGATTTTTCACGGTACAAGACAATATGGCAAAAAAAGTGGAAAGAACATTTTGACATCAGATCTCCATCTCGAGAAAAAGGAATATGGTACAAAACTATGCAATGTGAGCCTCCTCGGATACCGTAGTTTACCGATGTTAAACTAGGTAGGCAATTACTTAAAGTAGCTTTTAGAATATGATCTGGACATGTACCACTAAAAAAAATTACCTTTTTAATGAAGAAATCCCTTTCACCTAACTGTATTATTTGTGATAAACCAGAAGATGTCCAACACCTCCTTATAGATTGTATTCGTAATGACTTTGAAAGGCAACATTTATGTAAAAAATAAAATCAACTGCATTCGATTTGGGTAAATTTCAAAGTATTCTGGCTTACCCTGCAAGCAATAAAGGTAAGCTTATTTATAAGTTTATATTTAAATAGTCTTAAGAAAATTTTGTAAGTAACTTACTTAAGGAAATGATGGGGCTGACATGACCTGTTAATGGTACAAGTCTCTAATAAATAAAGAGAAAAAAAACTCTAAAGCACATAAGAAAGGAAGTTGTCCCAGTAATAACTTACCTTGCAAACCTCTGCTTCCAAAGCGGCACCTTGCCTGACCACTGAAACATTCCATTATCACTCCCGTTTATAATGGGGGGCAGACATGATGTCCACAACTACAGGCCTATAACTGTTTTGTCATCCATTTCTAAAATACTGGAAAAAATTATTTGACTAATAAAATATCTTTCTAAATTTAATTTACTAGCCCTCTCCCAATTTGGCTTTAGACAACGCTTATCCATTGAGGATGAAGAATTACACAAAGTCACCCGTCCATCTTGTGGGAGGCCTTCCAACGCTACGTCTTCCGGTGCGTGGTCGCCACTCCAGAACCTTTCGACTCCATGAAAGTTATGAATTAAAGAAAATATAAACCAGTTGGATAAAGACACTTATATATACCTGATGACACGGAGGCACTTTTGGAGCACATAAAGTAGCAGATACACTCACACATACACCCCCACGTACAAACATACTCGAATCATATTCTCACTAACATACTTATTTTATTTAATATTTTAAGTACCCACCTACGGTTTTGCTACTAGATTAAGTAATTATGCTGTACTATGGAAGAGCGGAGTCTCCTAACACAGGCATTGTTTGCTTAAAAAGAGGGTCCAAATAGTCCTTTTTTGTAAATTAAAGCAAAAAAATATATATACTAAAAATGGTATTTGGTTTTCCTTAATCGTTAGAGAATATGTGAACTTGAACAATATCTCCTTCGTAATATAAGACTATCCACTATTTAATCGGCTATAAAATCTACGCATTTGCGGTCGATGAGAAGACCAATAATTATTATGTGGTTCCCTGCTACAATGATGAAGTGTGGTCTGCTTCGACTCAATGAAGCCCGCGAGTGTCCCGATGACGTCACACAGCCGTTGTCACTACCTGCCACAGTGACACTCACGTATTAATACAACTGATGATCGAATTCCAATCGGAATTCACGTTTAAATCGACCGTTTTCGGAGTTTATTTTAGCGAATATTGAATTATAATCAAATAACAAAATATTTAAATGATAAATATCCATACTAATATTATAAATTCGAAAGTAACTCTGTCTGTCTGTCTGTCACCTTTTCACGCCTATACCACTGAACGAATTTCGATAAATTTAGAAGGACATAGGCTACTTTTTGTTTAAAAAATAACCCTACGGGGGAGATATAGGGGATGAAAGTTTGTCTGGGAAACCTGTCATTTCCTAAGTTAGGACTATGAAGATTTTAATTTAAGCTTTTGGTAACAAATAAAGTATTACGTATTTCAGCGTTTTTCAAATATCATCCGTCAAGAGGGTAAAATAGGGGATGATTTTAAAATTCACATGTAATATATTGTTTTTGTGTCTTCTTTTTAAGAAATTTAAGGGATTGAAAATGTAGTCATAGTCCGTATCTTGAATTAACATGAAGTCTTCATTTAATTAAAATCGGCCCACTTGGTCAAAAGTTATTAATAATATTAGAAAGGTTAGTTCATGAATTTGAATTGTAATGTATTCTTAATGTGTTCAATAGCGGCAAGAGTAGATATTACAAATCAATGGTGATAATAATAGTAAAACGAATAATTAGTATTTTAAGAAAGGCATTTAGAATCATATAAACCTGTTTTATTTATTAAAAAAAACCGGTCTAGTGTGAGTCGGACTTGCGCCCTGAGGGTTCCGTCTCAAAGCTGTGCTCGGCTGTCCGAATATCCAAATCTGGATTGAAGGACAAACTTGACTTTTCAACTGAAAAAAAATAATCTTTTAATAGAGTAATGAAATACAGACTAAATGTTACTTCAAGACACAGCCTATGAGTTCCAGATTCCAGATTTCAGAAAAAACTTAACTTTGCAGTTCATTATAAAACTATAAATTACCAATTTTCGGATTTTTCTATACACTTATTTTATTTATTTATTTAAGGAAAAACAAACAGTAGCACAATAAAAAATAGTCATAATATCTTAAATATAACATTTTAAACAATTATGCTACCCATTACGTTTTCCACAGATTACAATATGAAGTATTTAAAAACTAAGCCAGTAACACAGATACAATACCTATACAAACGGCATCATCCTGGAACTCATACCTGGATTTTTTAATTTATAAAAGAAACAAAAAAAAAGAAAATTAAAAGTAAGTTTGTGTGTGTACCAATATCAAACATTACATCATTATACAATACTTTGCTGATCCTTTAGGGTTGCTTGGATTTGCTTCTTAAACGCATTTTTACTAAGAAAAAGAATGTCGATTGAATTAAACTCATTGTTATAATGTCTCAACTAAACGATGAAGTGGTGAACGCGAGCTAGCGTTGGATTTACAAAGGCGAGTAGCAAAAAGACGTCGAGAGCGTACCTCTCGTACATGAACTGTTCGAGGAACCAGGTAACACAGACTCCTAACTAAGTCCGGACAATCAAAATGATTGTGGCAAACATTGAACAGAGTCATAACTTCCAGAAGTTTTCGTCTTGATTTTATTAAGAAGTAAGTGGTATGACATTTTATTCCGATAACATCTAAAATTCATTGCACGAAGGTATTTACGTTGTACTAGTTCTAATTGTTCACTATATTTTACGTAAAAAGGGTTCCAAACAGGTACTGTAAACTCTAACTGTGGCCTAATTATTGATTTATATAAGTGCAAGAAGGTGGAAGGTCGACGCAAATCCCTGGAAGATCTCATGACAAAGCCAAACATTTGGTAGGCCTTGCTAACATTTTTTTCTATATGAGCATCCAGATGGAGCTACGAATCTAGCAGAACACCAAGATCACGGAGAAAACCTCCTTTATTAATTGGCGTATTGGCTAGACGATAGTCGATTCGGTAATATTTTTCTTTTTGGTAAATGTTATAACGTGACATTTTGGAAGACTAAGGTGAAGCTTATTGGAAGAGCAGTAGCTAGAGAAATGGTCTAAATCTTGCTGGAAGTTTAAACAATCGTTTTTATCAGAAATAATTTTATAGACCTTTAAATCGTCCGCGTAAAGAAGAAATTTTTAATTAAAAAAACAGTCATTAATGTATAAAATAAATAATAAAGGGCCTAAAATGGAACCTTGTGGTACACCGGAGGTGACCCGAAAAGAGCCAGATTCAAAGCCATTAGCCATTTTGTGTTCTGTTAGTTATGTAAGATATAAACCACCGTAAAAGGTCCCCTCTGATTCCATTGTAAGCAATTTTATTAAGTAGTAATGTGTGGTCAAGTTTATCGAAAGCTTTCTGAGAATTTGTGTACACCGCATCAATCTGCTGTCTATTATCAAGACTATCAAACAGTTGGGACATGAAAATGAGGAGATTGATAATACAAGATCTGTCTTTAACAAAGCCATGCTGTTCTTTTATTAAAACACAGCGAATAGCAGGATATAATTTACCATGTACCAGTCTCTTAAATAGCTTGGAGAAAGCAGATAGTATAGAGATTAGGCGATAGGTCGCTACGTCATGCTTGGAACCACTCTTATGAACTGGTACAATATTTGCCTGTTTCCAAACTTCAGGGAAAATACCACTTGATAAACATTTATTAAATAATATAAGTAAAGGATAGCATAATGTATCACATGTGCTTTTTAGAAAAACCGAAGGAATCCCATCAAGACCAAGACCCTTGGTTGAATCAAGTGATTTTAATTCTTTATGTATTGTATTTCATCAAGGGACAGTTGCAGTTTGCATAGGAAGACATCGTGGTCAGCATTTCTAGGTGGTAGGTCCCAAGAGTTATAGTCAAATGTTGAAGGCTCATATGCAGACTGGAAAAATGTAGCAAACAAGTTGCAAGTAGTAATAGGATCATTGGATGAAATTTGATTGTAATGGACCGTGGATGGGATTTTATTTGTAGTTTTACGGCTAGCAACGTACGTCCAGAATGTCTTAGTATTAGTGGCAACACTGTCTTCAATTGCATTAATATATTTACTATAACAAACGTCGGCAATATTTTTAACTTGACCTTACTTCTCGCCAAACTTCCCAGTAGCATGAAGTTTGGCGAAAAGTAAGGTCAAGTATAGAGGAAAATCCGAAAATTGGTAATTTTTAGTTAAAATATGTGGCATAAATGGCCGTTTTTTTATGGGTGAGAAATTGTCAAATAACTTCTACCGCTCTGGGCGGAGCGGAAGATCGTGACAGACTTATACTGACTAAAACCCACCCGTGTTCCTTCAGTTGCCTGTGTGTTGCTAGGGGCCACGGTAACTCTTTCGGACTTTCCCGCGACCCTGGCAGGCCACGGTAACCCTTTCGGACTTTCCCGCAACCCTGACAGGCACCAGCCATTGCGAACCCCGTTATTGGTGCTGAAATCTCTTTGAGGTGCGTGTGGAACACAACGCGCCGTCGACCCGGGCCTGGTCCTTATCGGACGGCGAGCTACCCATTGCTCACCGTCCGCAAGCCCGCGCCTACGGTAGCCGGGAATAGGCCTGGGATTCCCGACGCCCAGGGCGTCTCCTGCGGCGACTAGAGGCGTGAGGTCGCCAAATTTGCCTCTCCCTCAAGCGTTCTGCTTCCTCCTTTGCGAGCATTAATTCTTCGTAGAAGTAGGTGACGGCTTTCCATGCCCTATCTCGCTCCGTACCATGGCCTGGACTACGGCTGGACGCGAGAGATCACCGCCGCCGATCGCCTCCACGAGGAAACGGCGGTGCCTCGCCCAAGCCGGGCAGACCACTGTATGGTCCACTGTGTCTTCCAGGCGATCCACACAATGGTGACACCCAGGCGTTTCCTCCCGCCTTATCTGGAACAAGAACCTCCCGAAGCAACCGTGTCCGGTGAGAACCTGCGTCAGGCGGAAGATGAGGACGCCGTGGTCCTCTCTAGCCACTCCTCAAAGAGGGGACTTATCGCTGCAATTGTGGCCCATTATTGCGTTACAGTTCGAAGAGACCGTAGATTTAATTTTTTGATATCTATTTCAACTTGATGCCTCCACGCGTTCCTCAGAAAAAGGGTCTTTACAGACAACGAAGTTATCCTTTAAGGGTTTCAATGTTTCATTTTGAGGTACGGAACCCTAAAACAGATTTATTATCAGCCTGTTACCTTTTCATGCCGTATCGGCTGAACGGATTTAGATGAAAGGCAGTATATACACGGATAGGCCATGATCTGGGTTAGGACAAAGGATACTCTGAATCCCGGTAGCACGTTCCTGTGGGATATTTTCCGACATCCACGCGGGCGAAGCCGCGGGTAAAAGCTAGTTTATTCATAAAGTGTGGCACACTAGCAGTAGCGAAAATTATTTCTAATAAACACAAACTAGACGTGACAGTTACTAGTGTCTGCACACACACACAAATTTTTGTACAGCTTCACTTATGAAAACTAAAGTTCCCATTTCTATAAACAAGTCTGAAACATTGGGGTTCAGTTTTCGAATAGCAGTTGGCATCAAATCTTATCTATGTCAATCGCAGCGTTCCATCAATCGTTTATAGCCGGCACTATACCACGCACTACGCCACAACTACTAGCCCACTGTACTCAACACTGTACTATGTTGAGCGTGTGCTCAGTAGCCAAGTTGTGAACAAAGTGCTTTATCACGAAAATCTCTGCAAGAGTTTCGTGATAAAACAATAACTTTTAAGAAAGTTATTTGTCCAGTAATAACTTTATTTGTATGCTTTTCATATAAATTATGTATTGTTTAATATTAGGTACATACTTTTATCTATAGGTAGGTACTTATCAGTACAACAGTAACAAAAAAATTAGGTGCCTAAAGTAATAACTTAGTATAACTTAAGTAAACCTAACTTAGGTTAACATTTCAGATGATTAATGTAACAATTGACCTAATTGCTATTAATTTTATATTATTAATTTAGTTTTCTTTTTTTTATACCATGTAATTTCAGACACAATTCATTCATGAATAAATGACTAATTAAACCATCATTTCACTTTAACCAATATAAATATGTACAATACTATCAGTTCGATGAGTTACTTTAAAGAGTAAAAGTTATACCGTGACCGTAATACTAATCAGTCTTGAATACTCATGGTTATAAGCATAGGATCATAAATAGGAATCGCCGTACATAGAGCTACGGCTAGGCTACGCCGTTCGTAGACATTCGTAGCACTGTCGTAGACGCGTAGAAGCTTTCTACGTCAGTGACGAAAGTAGTAACATATTTTAATCTTACTGATAACTACTAAGATTTTTTATGTTTGTGTTTTCTGATATTTATTTTAGACGTATTGACATTTCATAACTGTAATGTCAGTATGTCTAAGATTTCTTAACTAAAATTATTTAATTTTTTGTAAATTATGTTGATGTAATGATGACTGATGAGTTTGAGCTTTATATAATATTATATCACTAGCTTTTGTGCACTGCTTCGCGTGCGTGGATGTCAGAAAATATTCCACAGGAACATGCTACCGGAATTCAGAGTATCCTATGTCCTAACCCAGCTTATGGCCTATCCTGGTCTATCTTTAGATGAAAGGTTTCATCGCCTTTCATCTAAATACGTTCAGCCGTTACGGCATGAAAAGGTGACAGGCAGAAAATAAATCTGTTTTAGGGTTCCGTATTCAAAATGAAAAATTGAAACCGTTAAAGGATGACTTCGTTGTTTGTCAAGATCATTTTTCTCAGAAACGCGTGGAGGCATCAAGTTGAAACAGATATCAAAAACTTAGATCTACGGGCCCTTGGAGCTGTAAAGAATATCAAACTTCCGAGTCACTGCAATAAAAAATTACGGCCATTTAATTATACCGCATATGTATGTTGACACTCGCAAATAAAACAAAGGCTATATGGTATTTCCCGTTGACCTAGCAGCATGAAGTTTGGCAAGAAAACTTTCATCCCCTATATATCACCCCGTTTAGGATTATTTTTGGCACTAAATGTAGCCTATATCCTACCCTAGGATGCCATTTATCTCCTTGCCAAATTTGATCGAAATCCGTTCATTGGTTTAGGCATGAAAAGTTAACATACAGACAGACATTCTTGTACTCAAACCTCAGTTGGCCCGATATAGTTTTTTGATCCCAGTAATAACAAATATAATCGACTGGCATCAAAAAAACTTTTGTGAAAATTGCCCATTTCTTTGCTGACTTTGCCAAACTTCTTGGCAGTATATGATTAGGTATAAATGAGACAAAGGATGTAGTATAGTCTAGTTATAATTATCCAAAGGTGCATCTTATATACCAACGACTACGTGCCGATAACAGACAGTAGAAACACTTAATAGATATTGAACGTGCGATAAAGAACATAAGATTGCGATGTAGATTGCAGATACAGCACAGAGATATTGTACTGCAACAGTACACCCCCCTTTAAAAGAAAAACAAAAAATAAATATTATGGTAATAGTGTTTACAATATAAATTTTGACCTAGACCTTACTAGTCATTTGCTGATGTATATAAATAATAATGCTATTGTACGCGGTGGAATTTGATGACGCCTGTTGTGGTGTGATTTGCTGACGTCTGTAATTTCGACTTAGCTGTTGCACGAGTGTTTATTTTTTCCGTTAACCTCTTCATTCTTCTGTCCAGTGTTTTCATTATGCCGTAAATTAGGATCGCACCGATTGTTAAAATAATCTGTCCCATTGCAACATTTCTTGTCCACCGTAAGTCCTCCTGGATCAAGTTACGGAGTTTGTCCGCTTCGTTTTGATTGAGGCAACTGTCCGTATTGTATGTTATCTGGTCCTTAGAACTTTGATTTCCCATTTTAGATGTCTTGTTGCTACGAGTAGTTGTGAATTAATGGTATATGTTAAGATCTACGTTAATATATATACGAATAACTTGCTTCTATCAGCGATTTTTTATAGACGTACTACTGGCTTTACTTTACGTCCCGATCGTGTAGTGTACGTGCGTGAATGTCTGTCGCAATCCTTTGAATCTGGCACGTAGTTTGATTCGTCACTGATCATGAATGCTGGTTTCAATCTATCAATTGATATCACTGTCTCTTTATCCCTAACTCTAATGCAAAATGTTTTATCTGTTTTACTAATTACTGGGTAGGGTCCCTCATACGGCGGTGTCAGGGCTTTCTTCATTCTATCACACCGAACAAATACGTGTGAGCATTCTTTGAGTTCGGGATGCACAAATATAGCTTGGTTATGGCTTTTTCTTTTCGGAATTGATGTCATTTGTGTGATGTCCTTTTGAATTTGTTTTACAAATTCTTCGTACGTTGATAACTGTGCTGCTGATGACTCAAAAAATCCTCCAGGGAGTCGTATTGGCGTTCCATATGTCAACTCTGCTGAACTATAACCTGTGTCTTCTCGCAAGCTACTCCGCAACCCGAGTAAAACTGTTGGGATTTCTTTTAACCAATTCTCGTTGGATTCCCTTGTCATTAACGCTACCTTTAAAGTTCTATGAAATCTCTCTATCATTCCATTGGATTGCGGATGATAAGGTGTTGTCCTAATTTTATGTATTCCCAAAAATTGTGAGAGTGACTCAAATATTCTTGATTCAAACTGTCGGCCTTGATCCGTAGTAATGCGCAATGGACATCCAAAACGAGTAATCCATCCTTCGAAAAGCGTCTTGGCTACTGTTTCTGCAGTTATATCTCCTACCGGAAATATTTCGGGCCATGACGTACAACGATCTATGATTGTGATTAAATATCTCTTCCCTTGTGAAATCGGAAGTGGCCCGACGATGTCAATATGTAAATGCTCAAAACGTTGCGCTGTCATAAATGTACCAGGAGGTGATATCGTATGTCGTTGTATTTTTGATTTTTGGCAGGCTATACATGATCTACACCAATTATTGATATCTTTGTTCATATACGGCCATAAATACCTTTGGGTTATCATTTTTCTCGTAGTTCTTTTTCCTGGATGGCTCATACCATGAATGGTATCGAAAATTTGTTTGCGAAAATGCTTTGGTAAGTAGGGGCGGCTTTTTCCAGTAGACGTGTCGCAGGTGATGCTTATTGTGGAACCCGGAAGCGTAATGTTTTTGAATTTTAATCTTTTATTGTCATGTAATTTACTTAGTTCATTATCTGTTGATTGACATTTTTCCAATTCAGTGTAATCGATAGGTGATGGCACGTATATTTCCTCTATTCGAGATAAGGCATCGGCGGTAATATTGTCACGTCCGTTTATGTGTTGGATGTTGGTACTGTATTGTGAAATGAAATCTAACTGCCGGACCCGTCGCGGTGTATCGTTTGATGATGGTTTTTGGGAGAATGCGTATGTCAAAGGTCGGTGATCCGTAAATATTGTAAATTCTCTTCCCTCGATTAATCTGCGAAAATGTCTGACGGCCATGTATATTCCTAACAGCTCTCTGTCAAACGTAGAATATTTTTGTTGAGTTTCGCTCAATTTTTGTGAAAAAAAAACCTAATGGTTCCCAATTGCGTCCGGATTTTTGTTGTAAAACTCCACCAACGCAAGTAGCACTAGCGTCGGTCATGAGCGCTAGTGATGCGTTGCGGGAAGGATGCGCTGTTAATACTGCGTTTTTCATGCTTTCCTTGCATTTCTCGTAAGCTTTGTCTGCTTCCGTTGTCCAAGGCACAGGTGAATTATCGTTCTTTTTTGAACCATGTAGATATTCGTTTAAAATTCTTTGATTTTCCGCTGCGCGTGGAATATTACTTCTGTAGAAATTGACCATGCCCAAAAATCTTCTCAATTCTTGAATTGTTTTCGGTTTGGGAAATTCCATGATTGCTTTGTAATTTTCTTCGGTAGGTTGTATTCCTTGGCTCGTTATATGATAACCTAAGAAATCAATTTCCCTTCTGAGAAATTCGCATTTTTCGAGATTAATGGTTATTCCATTCTCGTGTAAACGTTTGAAAACCGTTTCTAAATGCCGATAATGCAAATCTTCGTTGTCCGATGCGATGAGACAGTCGTCTACATATATAAATACGAAATTTAAATCTCTAAATAAGGAATCCATGAATCGTTGAAATGTTTGTGCCGCATTGCGTAATCCGAAAGGCATTCTTAAGTACTCAAAAAGTCCGAAAGGTGTGATGATGGCTGTTTTCTCTATATCTTTAACAGGAATACAGTGGTATGCTTTGCGTATATCCAACTTGCTTAGTATCTTCTTATTTTCTAATATGTATGTAAAGTCAGTTAATCTTGGTAGTGGGTATTTGTCCGGTACTGTCGTGCTATTGAGCATTCGATAGTCTCCGCACGGTCTCCATTCGCCATTTTTCTTTTTTACCATATGTAATGGGCTTGCCCATGGGCTATCTGACGGTCGGCAAATTCCGAGTTCTATCATATTTTGAAATTCCTTTTTGGCTATGTCGTATTTTTCCGGAGGTAATGGTCTTGCCCGAGCTGCGACGGGTGGTCCTGTAGTGATAATGTGGTGTTCAATCTTATGTTTGGGCGCATTGCGTAGAGAAGACTCTTTCGTGATGTCTTCGTATTTGTTTAAAAGTTGCGTAATACGTGGATTCGTTCCCACTGCGACAGCACGAATTGTTTGCTGTGTCGCCTTCTCTGAAGTTACATGCGTTGTCAGCTCTGTAACTTTGTCGATAAGTTTGCGACCTGCTATATCGACTAATAGTTTATAGTGCTCTAGAAAATCTGCTCCAATTATTGGTTGTGTAACATCGGCGATTATAAAATTCCATTTATAACATCGTTGTAGTCCTAAATTCAAGGTAAGCGCCTTCTCGCCGTAAGTCCTAATCTTAGTCCCATTTGCAGCGTATAGTGTGTATTGTTCACTTTGTAAAACTGAATATCTCTGTTGCTTGCTAATGACTGAGATATTTGCGCCCGTGTCAATCAAAAACTTCATACCACTTTTTCGGTCGGTAATGGTGAGGCGATTGGATGGGTGGATTGCACAGAGTTTCGCCGTTGTCTGTGCCCTTATTCGTTTCCCTGGTTCCGTACGTAAGTCATTGGTTTCCAACCGCATGGTTTAATGCAGTTCATTTTTCTAAATCTGTGAATGCAGATCAACATATTTTAAAAAGTTAAGGACAGTCTCCTAAGACTGTTTTCTTGTAGCGAGAACGGTTAAGGTACCTGTCCTTATTGCCCCATCTCAAAATCCACCCTGTATATGTTATGATTGACTGCATAGATCCATAAAGCTATAACGTGATAGTAATTTTTTAAAAGGTTAAATCAAAAAGTATAGTAAGTATAAGTATTATAAGTAATAAGGCCAAAAAGTTAGAATATTCTAACTTTTTGGCCTTTTTACAATTTGCGGTAAACTATAGAAGAATACGAACTTACTGTAATATTGCTCTTCCCCCATAACAAATAGCGTGATAATATTTTTTGAAAAGTCTGTTGTGACATTTACATTATTCGACTTATTGATTTTATTTATACCAATTTTCAAGTTAACCAAGCCACACAGTAAAATCCTCCCCTGTAAAAATTAACACCCGTTTTCACCCCGTTAGGGGTAGATTTTCAAAAATCCTTGATATCATTTTTATTTATTTTCAGTCTTAAGTATAAATACTGAGTTTCGAGTTAATCAGACCGCGCGTTAAAATTATTCCATACAAACTTTGAGACCCCCTAATCCTCCTTTAGGGGGTAGTTCTGAAAAACTAAAAATGACAAACTTTATAATTTACATAGATAAGTATACGTGTCAAGTTTCTAGTTTATTAACTCAAAGAATAAGATATTTCATACAAACAAAATACCCCATTTTCACCCCCTTATAGGTCGAATTACCAGAAACCCTTTCTTAGCGGACGTCTACGAAAGTAAACTAATAAACTACCTCTCTGCCAAATTTCATCTTTATACGTCAAGCGGTTTTCGATATTTCGTGATGAATGAGTGAGTGAGTGAGTGACCTTTCGCTTTTATAGGTATATTTAGATTATTATTATATATATTACTATAGATAGAGGATAGATAGATGATAATCTACATTTTATTTCCAAATAACTGTAGATTAAGTTTTAATTTTTAAGCAGAGCGATTAAACTACAGAAAACATAAGTGTTTGTCTTAAAGAGGACCTCATTGGAGTAGATACGAGATCACATTATAAAACAGCATACACGTATGCTTTGTACCGCTCACCACTGCGTTAGTGTGTGTACTCGTATGTCACCAATTCACCGCACTTAACATTCCCTAAATTTTTGACTGTAACACCAAGACGGCATTCCGCACATGGAGCTGCCCGACTGGGTTTCAGAAACAAAGTAACTAACCATTACTAGGAACATATAATTAGTTCTCTTCATTTGACATAATTATGTTTTTAGGGTTCCGTACCTCAAAAGGGAAAACGGAACCCTTATAGGATCACTTTGTTGTCCGTCCTTCAATCTGTCAAGACCCATTTTCTCAGAAACGTGTGGACGTATCAAGTTAAAATTAATATCAAATACGTAAATCTGTGGTTCCTTGAAGCTCTAAAAGAATCAAGCTTCTAAGTCAACGCAATTAAAAATACGGCCATTTATGTGACATTATTTTGATACTCGGAAATAAATCAAAACCTACAGTTACCCTGTAGGTTTTGATTTATTCCCGTACTTCCCGTTGTTTTGATTTATTCCCGTACTTCCCGTTGTTTTGATTTATTCCTGTACTTCCCGTTGACTTAGAATCATGAAATTTGGCAGGAAGCAAGGTCTCATAGCACAAGTAATGGAAAAGTCCGAAAATCGTTTACTTGTAGTTTTATCACATACAATTTTTTTTGTTGCAATTACAAACTTACATTTTCAGTTGAAGAATTGACCGTGGCGTGTATCGATGTTTTAGAGAACATGTTTTTCAACTACAAAGTTAAGTTTGTTTTTGGCATAAATTCATCCCAACTTCGGAACCCTTCTTTGTGACACGCACTTGGCCAGTTTTTCACATCACAGGTTATCTTTATGGCGTTATTCCCGAGTGTCAGAAGTGAGTATAGTGATAATATAGTAGGTAGGTAATTCCATAGTGTAGTGACACTGACAGAATAAAAGACAGTCGTGTCGAAAATCTCACTGATCTATTTGATGATGATGACTTATATAAAATTGTTTAAAAAATACAGTGATATCCATAACATAAATACTAGGAACAAACACAAATTTGTTGTACCCACAACAAGGCTCAAAAAAATAGGTGGATCGTTCAGATGTCAATGTATACGCTTTTATAATAAACTTCCAAGCCACGTACAAGATCTAAGCCTTAATAAATTCAAATCATTCATTAAACGTAAGTTGTGCCAGAAAGCTTTTTATACCGTTAAAGATTACATTGAGGACAAAAAGGCTTGGGATTGAGCTGCTCCAATTATAATTTTTTACTTTTGGAACTTTGTTTTTTTTTGCAAACTTTAAAATTATATACACAATGACATGAATATTTACTTTGTTAAGTATAACATTATTATTATTTTAATTGTTGTGAATGTGAGGACTATGTAGTTCATGTATATATATTTATTTATTTTTCTCAGTTAGTTTTAATAATAATCTGGCAGTTTTGAGTACTTTATGCGGCCTACCCAAATGTCCTTTCTTTGGTATTGTTCGTCGCATCGTTGAGCTCCTTTTAAGTTCTGAGTTGAGCTGCACGATTACTGACAAATGCGTGCACTGACTGGACAGGTCCACTCAAATCTGTATGGTTCTTTCCTCAAAAGACCATTTCAGACACAAATCTACATGGTCCTCAAATGAAATGCTCTGACCAAGATTATTTCCGGGTTTTTTTTTATTTTTTATATACACATTGACATTAATGATTTTTATATACATATACAATGACATGAATATTTACTTTTAAAGTATTATATTATTTTAATTATTGTGAATGTGAAGACTATATGGGTCATTCCTTTTGTTTTGTTTTTAATTTTTTCTCAGTTAGTTTTAATCATGGTCTGACAGTTTGAGTAATTTATGTGGCCTACACAAATGTTTTTTTTTTTGTATTGTTCGTCGAATCGTTGAGCTCCTTAAATTCTGAGTTGAGCTACACGATAACTGACAAATGCGTGCACTGACTGGACAGGCCCTCTCAATCTGTGTGGTAGGCATGGGCGTTATTTAACGTCACTAGTTACAATAACTGGCTACGGGGCATGTAACCGAATAACTAGTTTCGAGTCACACATAAACACGTGATTTTTGTAACTATACTCCGTTTGAAATAAGATTAGACATTTAAACAAACCTTTTTTACAGTCCGTTCAATCGATTTTTACTTCTATACCGTAGGCATAAGGATGGCATTAAAAGCAAAAAAAGTGGTTACAAACCAACTGTTTACTGCAAAAATATTTTTAAATGCAGGATCACGTATTTGAACGTGTAGAATGAAATAAAACAAAAATCTGATTTTCGTCAAAAAATCATTTCGTTGGATGCCGAGCGACGATATGTTAACTACAAAACTTATTCGGTCCAAAAACTTAACATGTAACGTATTACGTAGATAATCATTTATATTTTCGTTTCGCAAATAACTGTAATACTCGAAGTATTACAGTTATTTGCGAAACGAAATCACCGAATAGAATTTGAAAAATAACTAGTTACTAAAATCACTAGTTTTCAAAACCGGTGACGTCCTCGAAGTCACTAGTTACGTTACGTTTCGCGAAAATCACGTAACGACCCACCCCTACTGTGTGGTGCTTTCCTGTAAAGACCACTTCAGACACCAATCCACATGGCCTTCACATGATCTGACCAAGATTATGTCTGGACTTTAAAAGAGACTGTGACCTCTGAGTTTGTTTCGGCCTTTCTTCTCAGAGTAGTCAGATAGGAAACGCCGACTTCATCTAGTTTTTAAAATATGATTGACGTGTAAAAGTGTTTGTACAAACCTACTTACAGAAATAAAATCATTTATCATTTATATAATACATAAACTCACGCCTTTTTCCTATGGGGGTAGGCAGAAACTACAAAACGCCACCTGCTACGATCCTTACATACTCCTTTTGCCTCGTTCATACATCTGGTCATACACGCACGTCAGTTGCGAGTACTACGCACCTGGCCTTTCTGAAGAACATCACTAATAAGGTCAGTCTATGTCGTCCTAGGGCGTCCCCGCACGGCTTTTCCCTTCACATTTTCCTTGTAAATATATTTTGTTAGTCGCCTTTCATTCAACCTCTCAACATGTCCAAACCATTTCAGCATACCCTTTTCAATTTTTGTCACTACATCTTCTTTTAAATCACATCGCTGGGTTTTTACATCATTCCTCAGCCTATCATTCATATTCAGACCACACATGCTTCGCAAGGAACGCATTTCCACAGCATTTATTCTACTTTCATGCTTGTTTTGCCACACCCAACATTCACTTCCATACGTAAGCGTTTACCATTGTGAACAGCCAGTCGTGTCTTTTTGGTCATCAACGGGTTGGGCACAATCGCATGTATAGCACTATTCACTTTATTTCCCGCGTTTTCACATCTCCATCAATCTTCCCATCCCTTGTAAACAGACTCCCTAAATAGTGTGATTCTTTATAATGTGCACATATCGAAACGAGAGAATCTATGCATAATTTTATCGACGGAAAAAATATTTTAATTTTTTTTTTATATGTAAAAAAATGTATTTGGCATCTTATTGATAAATGTTACAATTACTGTAAAAATTTATGAAAAAAATACAGATTTTTGCTAAAAAAACATATTTATTTTCAATTGAGGGTAGTTTTTTTTTCACAATATTCATTTTATGAGGACGCCTAATTACTTCCAATCATTATGGAGTTTGTTTCATCGCGATAGATGATTTAATTTAAAAGTTACATCGTTTTGTTACCATTTTTTTTTATTCCATAAAAGTATTAAAAAAATATTTAGATTTTTAAAAATATTTTTCCTGTCTTTAAAATTAAGCATAGATTTCCTCATTTTGATATGTGCACATTATAAAGAATTACACTGTACATAAACTCACTTACTTGTTCCACACTCTTGGCATTTATTTTCACATCACACACCGATACATCCTCTCTTCTTTCAAACACCATGACCTTCCTCTTATTCACATTTATATTCATCCCTTTCATCTTATATGCTTCATCCATCACAGTCACCATGCCTTGCAACTGTTCTGCTGAGGATGCAAGTAGAACTTGATCATCTGCGTAGATAAGGCTTTTGACAGACAACTCATTCATCCTCAATCCGCACTCACCCTCTTTCAAATCTGTCAGACAACCATCTATGTACAAGTTGAACAGCCACGGTGACGCTATACAACTCTGTCTAACACCCCTAGAGATGCAGAACTAGTTCGTGTATGCCCCATTTATCCTAACACAGGCACTGGAATCCTTGTATAAAGATTTTAGTGCCCGTACCAAGCGCCAGTCCACACCGTACTTGGATAGTGTCGACCACAGTTCTTCCCTCCACACACTGTCATAGGCCTTCTCCAAATCAACGAAAGCACAATAGACGTTCTTGTGCTTTGCTAGATGTTTTTCGGTTATGCACCTTAGGGAGAAGATCTGATCCATACAGCCCATTCCTTTTCTAAATCCTGCCTGAACATCCCATATTTTGAACCAACTTAAAAAAAGGAGGAGGTTCTCAATTCGATCCGATTTTGATGATTCTTTTTTATTTGAAAGCTGGTGCTTCCCGTGTGATCCCATTTCAATTTGGTCCAGTTCTGACAATGGCATCCATGACAAAATCATATAAGTCTTAAATTTGCATCGCGACAAATGGACGAATAACTCAATATCACGCCAACGCCAAAAAAATTTCGATGATTTTTTTTTAACCGACTTCCAAGTACCACATCTTCTAAGCGAAAAATAAAAACTTTTAACAAAAAAAAAATGTTTTTGTAAAAAGTTTTTATTCTTGATGACATCATATTGATGACTTATCACATAATATACTATCCTATCCTATACTATTAAATTAGCAATATTTGTATATTTATACCAAGTTCTCGAAAACGGCTCTAACGATTTCGATGAAAGTTGCAATGTGGGGTATAGGGGGGCAAAAATTGATCTAGCTAGGTCTCATATCTGGGAAAGTTCGTTTTCTCCGTATTTTCACCCAAGCAGAGCTCGATCGCCCAAAGTTTAGAAAAAGATGGCCACCTAAGAATAATGACATGGCAGCGTGGAATTAGTATGTAGTGTAGGTACATGGAATAAGTATGAACTAAAAAATACAATAGAAGTGGGTATTTTAAGTATGAACTATCCTATACTATTAAATGAGTTTTCTTTATTTTCACCCAAGCAGAGCTCGGTCGACCAAGTACTTTGTGTATATATAATATTATATATATTATATATACCCAAAGTACCTGGTCGACCTGTACCCTAATTGCGTAACTCATTTTCGTAAACAATTTCGCGAAATTTGTTTCATTTTGACATTTCAATAACATTCATTGCGTTATTTACGTTGTTGAACAGATTTTTTTCCAACTTATGAAGCAATGGATTAGAAATCTGTTTCAAATCGAAACAAATTGTGATTGTGTTGTATTACGCAATTAGGGTACTGGTTTTAATCACGTTATCGAAAACGGTTCTAACGATTTCGATGAAAGTTGCAATATAGGGTTAACGGGGTAAAAAATTGATATAGCTGGGTCTCATATCTGGGAAAATTCGTTTGCTCTATTTTCACTGGAACAGAGCTCGGTCGCCCAGGTGCTTATATAAAAAGGCCTACACGTGGGCACACGTTTTTCATAATATATTCTGAAGTACGCAATAGGCCTACAGGTCACTAAGTATTTCTCACTTTAATGTTGATACGTTATTTAAAAATTAACGATTGATATTGAAGGTCATATTCGCAAATGTCTCGTGGCCGACTGCTCGCACGGCGGCTATCAACGATAATATATTGTTATCATTATCACGTAGATAAGATTAGATGGATGCGATTACATCGCGGTCGCTTGTCGCGGAATAAATAACTCGCAGACAACAAGACAAATTGCCTGACGTATGTATACATAATATTAAACATGTGACCGCCATGTTTAGTAATACGAGTGTTTTGAATTGTGATTCAAGTTTTTAATGTTTGCAAAATAACTAGTGGATAGTGACAGAGAGATATAAAATAATATTGTAAAGTTCATGTTTTTTTTAAAATAAATAAATACTGTAGATAATTATCATTGAGTTACATGCTAAAAGGTTAAGGTTTTTATACGCTAATACATATGTACCGTTTACAGGAAAGTTTCCTGGCATGGCGCATGAAGTCGTGGTCATATCCATATCACATACATGCATGAACGCCTTTATTAATTAAGGACTTCGATTTTTTTAGACTGCCTCGTTGGTCTAGTGGTCGCAAGTACTACTGCTAAGCAAGAGGGTCTGGGTTCGATTCCCGGGTCGGGTAAAGTGTTATTGGGTTTTTCTATTTGGAATTTCTCAGTAGCAGCCTGGATATGCGCCTGGTTGATGTCAATAGACTCGCCTCCTATTACATGGGACTTAAACATAACTGGTGAAATGTGGGTGTACTATAAGTAGGTAGACCTCTGCCTAACCCTTCGGGGAACACGAACGTGATGTGAAGTAAGGTGTTTTTAAAATTCGCATAAAAAATCGCGAATATGAGGGATCTTATGAGAATTAATACATATAATAATAAAAACGTTCTACGCTCGTTCGTTTTAATGTTCAGTAGTGGACACTCACAGGCTAGCGAGAGAGGTTCGTGTTACGTTATCAGTCAGCTATTGTGGTAGGAGCATTTGATAGATATATTTCGTATGTTTTCCATAATTTTACAATGAAAACGTAGAACACACGAACCTTTCATAAGGCTTCAAGAGATAAAATATGATTTAAATATATTACGGCTACAGTCGAGCCCGCTTAGCCTAATCTGTCGAAAAAATTGGACCGATCATCTTAATAATGAAGCGATGGCTATCAAGCTTGAGATCATTATCAAAATGTCAGCAGGATCGTGTTCTCGGCGGCGCGCGGCGCTCAGCAGGACTAGACGTTACTAGTTATGAATGATGAATGCCGCGAACTGTCAGCGTTTGGCACACGGGAAGCTCGCGAGACAGCGACGTGACCTTGTAGGTGCGCGCGGTTCCCACGACACCCTCGCGTACCCCCGCGACATTAGATCGAAAACAAAAATCTATAACGAGCGTCAACATTACCCGACACTTGTCACATATTAGCCGACACATGTCACAACATCTCACAGATCCCGCTGATAAGATGCGTATCATGTGTTTACGATATTATGTGATCGATATCAGAGTTTTAATTACATCACGAGCGAGTTACTATCAGGGAGCATCTTCACCCAATGTAATTTTTTTAAATTAATGTCTATAATTTTAATGGTGTACATAATAAAGAATATTCTGTTCTATTCTTACTAGCATACATCATCTCGTGCACTTAGTTACTGAGTGAATGAAGCTCTCTCTATTGCAGGGGCGGCGAGTCCATACAACCCGATTCCTACCGGCTTCCCTTCGGAAATTCGGAACACAACCACTCCTATCGTCATCGAATAATCAAACTATACTTAAGTATTTGATACACCATAAAATTAAAACATTACAAAACGCCTACATACATTAATTTTTTGTCTTAATATCCCAACAACAAAACACTTTGCGCTAAAATAACTCGTAGGCGCGTCCGGATTATCGTGAATTCAATTTCTTTAGAAACTAAAGTCAATCATGACGTCACTTCGGTCACGTGACATCGTCGGTTTCTTAGTAGCCGGATAAACCGATCTGCAACGAGTTACGATAGGGATAGTAGTAGAAAACGCGCGCGTGGGAGCGAGAAGGAATGATTGCTATTGCACCAATTCTTTTTGGCACACGCATTTGTTTCGGTTGTTTTCGTTGAATTTCGTAATGCGTTCAGCTGGGAGTTCGTAAACATTTCATTATTCGATTGACAATGTGTGGTGGTTTTTTAACGTAATCGCATTAGAACCATATTAATTTGCATTTTGTTCGCTCAGTATTTATTGAATTCATTAGATTATCATTACTAGTAGTAGTAATATTTGTTTGTAGACAGTGACTATTGTAATTAAGATAGTGTTTTTTAAGTGTATTGAGTTTAGTGAATGTGAAAGTAAAGTACATTGTAATTTGTGGTAAGTAGATAGTTTATTATGTTGAAATTACTTATTTAGAGTAGATTTGAAAAGTGATTAGTATGATCAGTAGGATTAGGTGGGGGCTTGTTTATTGACAGATTATATACTTTGTGAGGAAACATGCTTTTCAAGGTAAAGTTATGAAAATATGAAACATAATAAATTAGGCCGTGCTCGACCAGATATGACTATAATTACAATCCAGTGGGTATTAATTTTACAACCACGCCGTACGTAGCACAGTCTCACTTTTGCTTGTTTTTAACAATTTAAACATATTTATTTACGTAGACAATATAATATATATATATTGTATTTGTAATGTGCTCGTCAAGCCCTTTTCAATGAAAAACCAACATGGGAGGCTAAAAAAAAAAATTTGAAGTTAAAACTTCTTTAGGCGCGTTGGGCATTTTTGAGATGGGGAAAAACAATTGAACTCGCGACACCGTTACCGTTACCGACACCTCATTAAAAGTATTTCCTGCACAGTAAAATTGTTCAAGTTTTCACTTCTGTTGGCATTCCCGGAGTGCCACTGTTTTTTTTTAGTTCGCCGATGTGTAAATCACTGTTTTTAGTGTATAAGTGTATATTTTGCCTAATATATAAAATGTTGGCGAAGATGAATTGCGATGCCACTGTGAGGATACCAATATCTTTGAAAAAATCTCTCAGTGAAACTTACCAGCACAATTTACCAGCTAGGTGCCAGACCTAGCTGGTAAATTGTTCGAACAGCTCGTTTTTGAAGGACAAATATATTTTGAATATCAGCAGCTTTGCCCCACAGCAGAAGACCGTAAGACATAACGCTATGAAAATAACTAAAATAGACTAACCGAGCTGTATCAACGTCAGTGTATTGTCTTACTTTCCTGACAGCGTAGGCGGCCGAACTGAGCCTTCCCGCTAGGCTCGATATATGTGGGCTCCACTGAAGTTTGGCATCTACTGTTATGCCCAGAAAAACTGCCGAGTTCATAGTTTCAAGCACCTCTTTATTTAAGACGATGTTGGGTCCTAGATTTCTAACATTTGGTAGGGCGAACTTTACACATTTCGTTTTCTTGGCATTGAGAACAAGGTTATTTGTCATAAACCAATCCGTAACCATTGAGAATGCACTGTTTACATCGTCAAAATCTTGTCTGTTCCGGTCTACTTTAAAAATAAGAGAGGTGTCATCTGCAAACAGTACAACTTCGCAGATACCCTTTAAAAAGAATGGTAAGTCATTCATATACACCAAGAACAAGAATGGACCCAGTATTGAGCCTTGAGGTACACCTAACTGAACTGGTAGCCCGGAAGATTTTACACCATTAACATCTACACATTGGAACCTATTATGTAAATAAGAATTTATAATGTTTAGAGCTTCGTTTTGCACACCATAATGACGTAGTTTACGCAAAAGCGTATCATGGTGCACGCAATCAAAGGTTTTGGAGAGATCACAGAAAACTCCAATAGAATTTTGCGAGTTCTCCCATGCGTTAAATATGTGTTTCAGCAGAGCAACACCCGCATCTGTAGTCGAACGACCTTTTGTAAAGCCATATTATTCATTATGAAGGAGGCTATTTAAATTAAAATGTCTTAGCAACTACTTGAGTATTAACTTTTCAAATATTTTGCTAAATGCAGGTAAGATAGAAATAGGCCTGAAATTGCCATCATCATTTTTATTACCTGATTTAAATAATGGTATGACTTTACTACTCTTCATGAGGTCAGGAAAAGTTCCTAAATCAACACATTTATTAAAAGTAACAGCTAGATAGGGGGCTACGATGTCTATTATATTACTTAATAGTTTAATGGAGATGCCCCAGTAATCACCAGTGTTTTTAGACTTGAGTGTGTTAAAAACATTAACTACATCACGAGGTGTTACATGCTCGAAGCTAAATAAGCTACTACATTTAGGCACACTACTATGCAAAAGGTTTTCAGCTTTAGACGGGGACAAATTTAAGGAGCGAGTCGTAGTTATAGGTATGTTGGTAAAAAACTCATTAAATGCTTCAGCTACGTCGCCTGCTATATTAACTAATTTATTGTCTACCATAATCTCAAGGTGTTTATCTTGTTTAACCGATTTACCTGTTTCATTGTTAATAATTTTCCAAGTTGTTTTTACTTTATTATTGGAATTTTAATTGAATCGCTTAAAAATTCAGATTAAGCAAAAATACTAATCTTTTTAAATAATTTTGAATAATTTTTGACATACTCTAGGAAAGGACTATCAAACCTGTATTTTTTCAAACCATATATTATAACTCGTATAGTCTCGCTCTACTTTTATAAATACCTGGAGTGGCCCATTGGTTAAAGCCAACGGAGGTGCTATTAACGTTAATAGTTTTGGTCTTGAAAACAGATTGGTACTCGTATTGCACAACATCAAAAAGGGCTCCATATATTTGATTAGGATTCTCGTGTTCTATTATAGATGGTGTAATTCTATGAGCTATATTATTTTTAAACTTATTGCAACGACTATCTGTATAAGGCCTGCATTCAATATCAGATAGTAACTTCACCTCACCATTATAATCAGTGCAATATCAGATAGCAACTTCACCTCATCATTATAATCAGTGCACTATCAGATAGCAACTTCACCTCACCATTATAATTAGTGCACTATCAGATTGCAACTTCACCTCACCATTATAATCAGTGCACTATTAGATAGTAACTTCACCTCACCATTATAATCAGTGCACTATTAGATAGTAACTTCACCTCACCATTATAATCAGTGCACTATTAGATAGTAACTTCACCTCACCATTATAATCAGTGCACTATTAGATAGTAACTTCACCTCACCATTATAATCAGTGCACTATTAGATAGTAACTTCACCTCACCATTATAATCAGTGCACTATCAGATAGTAACTTCACCTCACCATTATAATCAGTGCACTATCAGATAGTAACTTCACCTCACCATTATAATCAGTGCACTATTAGATAGTAACTTCACCTCACCATTATAATTAGTGCACTATCAGATAGTAACTTCACCTCACCATTATAGTCGGTGCACTATCAGATAGTAACTTCACCTCAACATTACTTGTCACTTCACATACTTAGGGTATCTGCATCTCGTCCATAGGAATATACATGCAACAGTCTCAAGTGTGGTGTGTGGTGCCGCAGTCGGTCGGAGCCGACCACTCACGCGAGCCGGTAAGTGCACTTTACTTCATTCACTGTCTACTCGTAGGTATGTTCTCTGTCACAACATGTCAAAAGGTACTGTGTACTGGATAAAAAATTACTGTTTGACAGCTTTTGTGTAGGAAATATGTCAAACTATCATATTTATTGTTCAGTTAAAAGTTATTTGTCGATGGAAAATCAGCCCTTAGTAACTCTTACTTATTTAACAATTTTACTTATTTTAAACCACCAGCCAACAGCTATGGATCTGGATACGACTTTTTATTCCTACAGAACAATTTTATACATTATTCCCGACCTGTATGTTACAGGAGCATCACAGAACAACGACAAATACCCAAATAGACAAACTGTCACATTTATAATATTAGTTGAAATTAACATTGATTTGACAAGCTCCAGGTGTTTTGTCCATAAATAACACATTAAATGACAGAATTAGCATTCATGTGATGAATATTAAATAGTTTAAGAATATTGATTATGGAAACTGCATTCTAAGCGACTATTTAGTCCAACAGATATTTTTTTTTCCCACGAGAACGTCGATAGTCGCGTCCTGTACTCAAGGACCGCAGCTCAATAAATTGTGTCCTAACAAAAACTTTGTTGTGCTCTTGTTTATACGATACAATTTAAATGATTAACATATTATGATTATGTGTGACTTTCAGACTTAATTCAGTCGAGTAACGATAGAATGTTAAGTTTATTCGATTTTGCTCGAGGTTCTGTGCTTACTTTGATGGCATAGAATTAGGAAGTTAGAAGTGTCTTCTAATATTATAACTAGAAATATTTCCAATTTTTTATTTGTATCTCAATTTTGATATGCTTAAGAAGTTCAGCGCACGTTGTTGCGGATGACACTGAATTATCTAACAGTATAAGCGTATCGGGGGGACTAGATCTAATCTGATCCTGCAGGTTTGAGACCAAAACCTGCACAGATGCTATAAATTAAAAACCTAATAAGGAAACACATCGTCATATAATATCAATTAAATACATAGGTATTGTTGTGGAAATTGAATTATATTATATAAGTGAGATCGCTGGCTCGAGTATCTCTTAAGACAACTATAAAGACAAACTACTGAGATAACTATGTATAAAGAGTGGAGTGTAATAGTTATTTATGCAACTGTTGTATAATAAGGGGTATTAAAACACGAATGTGGGTTTATAGTATCACATGAGTGTTTTAATACCTAATTATAACAGCCTCGTTGGTCTAGTGGTCGCGAGCGCTACTGCTGAGCATGAGGTCCTGGGTTCGATTCTCGGGTCGGGCAAAGTGTTATTGGGTTTTTCTATCTGGAATTTCTCAGTAGCAGCCCGGAGTCTGGATTTGTGCCCGGTTGATGGCAATAGGCTCGCCCCCTATTACATGGGACTTAAACATAACTGGCGAAATGTGGGTGTACCTGCTACAGGGACACCTCTGCCCAACCCTTCGGGGAAACAAGGCGTGATGTTATGTTATGTTATAACAGTTGCATACAATACTTTATCTACACCCATGATATGAATCCTCTATAAAAGTTTCTGAAACCATTGGGTGTTTGTAATTCGAATAAATTTAAAATCCCACGAAATTCAGTATAACAAAACAAATGAATGTCACCTGCAACAGCACATCACACACACATGCGTGCAGCGGGTGTTGCTGTCCCCCGTTTGAAAATCCGTTTCAACGTTGAAACGAGTTGCGTAGTGAAATTTGGTACATTATTATAACACTCGTTTGGATGATGTAATGGTTACTATGACACTGGCTGTTATAATGTTGCCAATAAGCTAACTGTTCCAGAAACTTTTGTAGAGGTTTTATAGCATGGGTGTAGATAAACATTTTAACGACTCTGTTCACACGTTGTCTTAGCTCTAGTGACGTCATCCTACTGACATTCTTCAAAAACTTACTATTTACAACAAAATACCTTGTTGTTGTTACAACAAAATACTGTAATATATTACAGTTAACTGAAAGAAAATTTAAAACTCATATTAAAAGAACTCTTTGTAAACAAGCATATTACAAATTAGAGGATTATATTATAATCCTCTAATTTGTAATATGCTTGTTTATTATCCTAGATAAGAATGCTTGGCAGCATGCTGGTCTAGCTCCATAGGACAATTTAGAGTCTAGACAAAATCAAACTGGTTGCTAATTTAATTGTGTAATTAAATATTATAACATTTATTTTACATTCTGTGATTACTTGAACTCACACACTGACTAATTAATATCACTTGTAATTTTTTTTAGGAATATCGTATAGGTACCTACTTTTACAATGCTTGTATATATGTGAAAACCATGTATCCATTACATAATTATTTTTTCTGTCATTGCTTCATTTTTAATTATTTTTACCTAATGTGGTATAGTAATCTTATTCCAGGTGCATCGTCTTCACAAATGAAATGAAATGAAATTAAATTGTTTATTCTGTAAATAGGATATCGGAATCACTTTTACACGTCATATAAAAAAAATATTAAAAATAAGCTAGATGAGTTCGGCGCTTCCTATCTGACTACTCTGAGAAGAAAGGCCGAAACAAATTCAGAGGTCGCAGTCTCTTTTAAAGTCCAGACATAATCTTGGTCAGGCCATATGAGGACCATGTAGATTAGTGTCTGAAAAGGTCTTTTGAGGAAAGAACCACACAGATTTGAGTGGACCTGTCCAGTCAGTGCAAGCATTTGTCAGTAATCGTGGAGCTCAACTTAGAACTTAAGGAGCTCAACTCGACGAGCAATACCAAAGAAAGGACATTTGGGTAGGCCGCAAAAACTACTCAAACTGCCAGACCATCACTAAAACTAGAAGAGAAATAAAAATAATATCCACATAGTCCTCACATTCACAATAGTTAAAATAATATAATACTTTACAAAGTAATCATGTCATTTTGAATAAAATTTTCAACAATGTCAAAGTGTTTATAAAAACTGGTATATGTTGATTTTACATAATAATTAAAATGTCTAGTTTTATGGTTTTATCACAAGGCTTAGCAGAGCGAGCAGTTCAATCCCAAGCTTTTTTATCTTCTAAATAATCTGAAATTGTATAAGTACCCTTTTTTACGAAGTTTGGTTTTAATACAGATTTTAAATCGTTTAATGGGTAAGTTTCGAATGTCAATGGGGAGTTTGTTGTAAAAGCGTATACATTGACCCATGAATGAGTTGCCTATTTTGTGGAGACGTGTGCGATGTACAGTAAGGTTGTGTTTATTCCTGGTATTTAAACTATGAATATCGGACATTTTCTTAAAATTTGATATATTTTTGTGTACATACAATAGGTTTTCAAAAATATATTGTGAGGCTACAGTCAGAATATTTATTTCTTTGAATTTTTCTCTAAGGGAATCTCTTGGACCTAGGTTGTAAATGGCTCGAACAGCCCTTTTCTCTAGAACAAAGATAGTATTAATGTCCGCACAGGTTCCCCAGAGAAGAATCCCATATGACATAAGACTATGAAAATAACTAAAATAAACAATTCTGGCTGTATCTACGTCAGTTATCTGTCTAATTTTTTTAACAGCATAGGCAGCCGAACTTTTAGCCTTCCTAACAATTTTTGTGGTCTATGTGTGGGCCCCATTGTAATTTACTGTCAATAGTGATTCCAAGAAAAACTGTAGACTCAACAGGGTCCAACTCTGTTCCATTAACCTGAACATTAGTAGATAGCTGCCTGACATTTGGCATTGAAAATTTAATGAGTTTGGTTTTTTTTTCGTTCAGGAGAAGATTATTTACATTAAACCAATGCACAACTTTAGAGAGTGCATCATTAACTTGTTCAAAGTTGACTAACTGACGTTTGATTTTAAAAATGAGGGAAGTATCATCTGCAAATAATACGATCTTGTGATTATCCCTTATGTGATAGGGCAAGTCATTTATATAAATTAGAAATAAAAAAGGACCAAGAATTGAAACCTGCGGAACGCCCATGGTGACCGCAGATCCTGCAGATCTCTTGCCATTAACATCGACCCTCTGAATTCTGTTGTTAAGATAAGAAGTCAGAAGGTCAAGAGCCTTGTCCCTCATACCATAGTGGTACAGTTTCCTGATGAGTGTATCATGATGTACGCAATCGAAGGCCTTGGACAAGTCACAGAAAATACCAAGAGCATCTTGCGACTCCTCCCAGGCCTCGAATATGTTCTTTAGTAATTCCACGCCCGCATCTGTAGTTGAACGACCCTTTGTAAACCCAAACTGTTTCAGATGAAGTAAATTATGTGCATTGAAATGTCCCAACATTTGTTTTAAAATTAATTTTTCAAAGATTTTGCTCAATGTGGGTAATATCGAAATAGGCCGAAAATTTGTAGGATCAGTTGTGCTGCCAGATTTGAACAGTGGAATCACTTTGCTAAGTTTCATCAGATCAGGAAATACACCAGATGCAATACAAGAGTTAAAAACGATTGCTAAAAAGGGTGAAATAACATCAATTATTGAAGACACGGTATGTACTGATAATCCCCAAAGGTCAGCAGTTTTTATTACATCAAGATTTTTAAAAGATTCTATTATGTCTTTAGCAGTAATACTTGTGAATTCAAAAAGTTTGTCACATTCTGATACACATTCTTTAAGTATTGAGTAAGCAGAAGTGGAGGACGACGATGACAGAGTTTTGGTTGTTAGAATGGGAATATTAGTGAAAAAAAAATCAAACTCAGTTGCCACCTCCACGTCTGCCTTAATATCTACATCATTGATTTTTAGATGGAAGTCACGATTCCGTACTGTCGTTCTTCCCGTTTCTGAATTAATTATATTCCAAGTTGTTTTAATTTTATTTCCAGAAGATTTTATTTTTAATGTTTATGGCTTTTGCTGAGGAACAGGCTCTTTTAAAAGTTTTTGAATATTTCCTAACAAATTCTTTAAAAGTTTCATCATGGTAATATGTTTTTTCATGATACAATTCAAATAACCTCTGCCTACTTTTGTAAATACATGGTGTTGCCCAATCACTAAATAGAACACGGTCACAAACAGGCAATGTTTTTGAGGTGAAAATCTTATTAAACTCACAATTGATGAGGTTAAATAGTAAAGTGTAAGCTTGATCCGGGTCATCATTATAAGGCAAACCCGGTAGCTTTCCATTAAATTATTTTTAAATTGTCCTAAGCGACTTTTATTTACAGGAACAAAACTTACAAGTTTTCTTTGAGCTCTGACTGTTTTCAGAAGGAAAGTGGCCACAGTGATCAGAGTCCAACTCATTTATAATTAAATGGCTAGAAGGTTTTAAGTTTGTAAAAATGTTGTCAATACAGGTAGCACTAGTGGCAGTTATTCTAGTCGGCTCAAAGAATGTATTGTACAAATTATATGACTTTAATAAAGTTATAAATTTATTTACTACAGCAGATTTTTCCAGTATATTAATGTTGAAATCTCCACAGACGAAAACTGTTTTATTACTGTTACAAGTCTTTAATAATACTTCTTCCATACATTTCTCAAAAATATCATATGAAGCACATGGGGGCCTGTACACGCTCATTACAATGAACCGCTCAAGCTCAATGCAAGCTATTTCAATAACTCGCTCAACAGAGAGGCTCACAATATCCTTACGTTCTTTAAATTTAATATTGTTACGAACAATTATTAGAGAGCCACCACGTATCATATTAACTCTGCTGAATGAGCTGGCAACCTGGTGGTTGTTAAAGCTGAACATGAACTGGTGGACTTTCAACCAATGTTCAGTTACACATAGGATATCAATATTACTACAGTTCATGAACAACTCCAATTCTAATTCCTTACCTATCACACCCTGTACATTTTGATGAACAATTTTTAGAGTATTATTATTACATTTATTTTGATTACTAGAATTTGATGGGTGAGATATCAAAGAAAAACTTTTTTTAACATTTTGATGATTTAAACCAGTATTCAAATTTTCTTTATTTACTAAGCAAGAGGTTTCCTCTATTGTCCTAATTTCTAATTTAAATGATAATTCATGTCATTAGTTGTTGCCAAATTATTGGCAGAATTATTTAAATTGTTGTTGCATTGCTCAAAAGAAGCAAGTTGTTTAGCCAAATTTTTGGCTTAAATAGAAAAAAAATATGATAGCGACACAGCTATCTGTCCTTTGCAATAGTTAGAAAGATAGTACATAACAATATTATATCTATCTCTTGTCAAATACAAATTATTACCAACATAATTGTTGGTGTCAACTAGATGGAACAGATTATTATTGAATGTCCAATTATACAATGTCATATTTAATTCAAATCTTAAGTTATTTTCTTCCTGTGGCAAACTGTTACTATATGGAAATGTAAACAACACAATTTTTTTAAAACTTAGATTACATAATGTTTTATAATATTGGAGCAATTGTCCTTTGTTCACATTTCCCCTATTACCCATAAAAATTAATAATGTAGTGCCCTGGTTAAAGTTATCTTTAATAATTTTTTTCATAATGTCAAATAAAGAACAACCAGGCATACAGTAATTTATTATGGAGTGTCCTGGATATTCATCTGTCAACAAGTGGCCTAAGTCCTTTCCAATCTCATCACAAAATAATACTACATCATTTTTTACAATTTGTTTAGCATACAATTATATAATTAATGTATACAAAATATTGTAAAACATTTTAAAAGAGTAACGGTGGAGTTTCTTGCCCATTCTTCTCCATACGAAAACTACTCTTTGGAAGGGGCGACTAGAATCAATTCTATTTTTTGTAAATTTTGACGTTCAAAATTATTTGACTTTGACTTTATTATTATAATTTATAACTAAACTCACGTTAGTAAGTGGGTAAAACTAAAGTCACGTTAGTAAGTGGGTATTAAATTATTTATTTTATTTTTCTTTAAGTGTACCGTCTATCTAATAGTATCAAAAAGATAATGAATGTTTTTATCAACAGATATGAGCGTGAGCTAAACTTTACAGAAGCTTATGATGATAAATAATTAAAAATAGTAATTCTGACTCATTTGTGGCAGTTTGAGATAATTACAGAGAATGCTAATGTTTGTGCTCCTAATGTGATTTATTTATCGTCTGTCTCGATGTCTATATTTACCTACAATTAAACTGAAGATTAATAAGTCTCGAGAGCAAGTTATTTAATTAAGATCGATTGATCGTAACGTAATGACAAGAGACGAGATTTATTTGCTAACGAACCTGCGCAGAATAACTACTACAGATGAGCACTTCCACTGACTTACTATAATAATACCCAATGTCAGATTGTGTCCGACAGAGTTTAGAGAGCAACACACAACGACGAAGTTTTAAGTACTCCTGGCGCTGACGATGACGGGCCAGTCCAGCAAATATAGGCTATAGCCCTTTTATGTTAGTTATAAGTTAAAAATAAATACAATAATGATATGCGACTTTTCATCTGTATGATGAGTGAATGCTCTAAATAAATTTCTATTACTACTTCTATTACTTCTTCTTCAACTTTTTTCTTCTTTCTTTTTTCTGACTTTACGTTCTCCTAAAGTATGTATTAATTATTTATTTATTGAAATCGTTGGAGAGCTTGCGGCGCGGGCGGTGCGGCGGGGCGCGCGGCGCGGGCGGCGGGGTGGCCGTGAAACAAACATAGATCCAAACATTCGTCACGTTGTTATACAACAAGTTTGCGTGCTATCGAATGATAATTATCAGATGGCAATAATCTCACGAGATACGCAGAGATACGTATCTGTGGAATTACAAATCTTTTAAAAATATGCGTAGAATTCCTATGACCATGAGTAGTTTATCTGATAATTTATTATGGCTAGCTAATAGTGAGATTTTCTCCTAACATACGTAATACCTACAACACAAACTTGACTACTCTGAAAGAATAATATTTCTTTACTAGCTCGTGGCTAAGTAATAACAGCCGCACGAGTCGGTCCATCAGGTTAAGCGACGCTTGCCGGGGTTGGTCCGTGGATGTGTGACCATCTTTACATACCGAGACTCCTCCGTGCCTCGGAAAGAACGTTAAGCCGTTGGTCCCGGCTGTCATTTGTGGTTTTTTGACAGTCCTTACGGGTTGTCAGAAGTCCGAAAGTCTGACAACCAGTTTTACTAAGAAGTATCGTATTACCCAGTTACTGGGTTGTGGAGGTCAGATAGGCAGTCGCTCCATGTAAAATACTGGTATTCAGCAGCATCCGGTTAGACTGGGAGCCGACCCCAACATAGTTGAGAAGAGGCTAGGCATATAGACTAGCTTAACCCACGGCTTTGTCCAAATCATGTTGTTAATTCTTCGAGATCGCTGTGAATATAGCTATGTCGTTTAAAATTGTTTTCACGGGCGAGACTTTCATAATTATTATGTTTATGGAAATTTAGAATTTTGCAATTCTCAAAACGCTCTGAAGGACCAAACTGAACCGGATTAACTTTTAATCCGGTTCAGTTTGGTGTTCAAAACCGTGTCTTTGGTTTTGTATAGGTACACGTTATTTGCCACCGACTTCCGAAACATAAGTTATTTTTCACTTTGTGGTGTTTTTTTAGAAGTCGGTTGTTTTTTTTTAACCGACTTCATTGTAAAAAAATGTTAAGCTATTGCATAGCTTTTATCGCGGGCTTTGAGCGCAGCGACCGTTGGTTGGTTTGTAATTTATCTCAGTTACATTAGCTTAATGTCAACTGCTCATCACCTTTTACAAAATATTGCTTAACCCGATGCAGGGACTTTAATCGTTGAGGAGTTCTCCTGGTACTTCACCATCAGCTCTATTTCTCCATATGCATTGTGACGAGCATACATTTCTTGGCAACCATATTAAGTAATCGAATCGCAATCGGTGAAATATTGGGTAATTATTGAGTAGTTCCGGTGGCCATTTGTGGTCTTCATCATTAGTTCCACTTACCAATTGGTGCTTTCCAAGAGCAACTACACGAGTTACTATAAACAAGGTAGCTACTGTAAAACGTTGAGGAGTTCCCTTGACTGTCCTTCGTCTTCATCATCAGACCCCTAATGACAATCACAATCCATCTAGGTATAAAGTTCTCATCAATACAAATGAATCAAGCCCAAACACCAGGTAAATGTTGTAAATCGTTGAAGAGTTCCCTCGACTGTCTTGCGGCTCCATCATCAGATCGACTCCAGTCCTTCATTAAATAGTAGTGCTTTAAAATAGTTAATGAAAAAATTAACAAACGCACTAGTCGCCGCTACGATTTTCGAAGGTTCCCCTCGATTTCTTTGGGATGCCATCAACAGATTCTGCAATGGTTTCCGGATTCTGGATCATGGTACCACCCTTAGGATATCTCTTTTCCAACAAGAAAAGAATCAAGATGAAGTTATCCGCGAAAACACATAAAAAAAAATAAAAAATATACGGTCTAATTGAGAAACCTCCTCCTTTTTTTTGAAGTCGGTTAAATATCATTGCAATTTAAATGATAAATATAAAATGATAACAGACGTTAAATTAATTATAGACTAAACTGTTCGGTAAACTAGAATTAAACATGTCTGTTACGTTATTATTGTGACGCCGACCGACGCTCGGACTCGTAAGTAGAATGCATATTTTAGATTAACATATAAATATACTTTAAACGATCACGAACAATTAGAATCATTAGAATATTAGCTGCGCCCCGCGGTTTCACTCTCATAAGTCTCGACCCCGTGGGAATATCGGGGTAGGAAGTATTCTATGTACTAGGTCATGGTCTAACCATGTGCCAAATTTAATCGTAATCCGTTCAGCCGTTTTAGCGTGAAAGCGTTACAAACAAACTCACACTTGCATTTCTAATGTTAGTTAGAATTTTATGAAATGTATTTTATAAATTTGTTCTATGCTAGACAGAGAGCCGAAAGAAAGAACTACAAAAATATTAATAACGCAAAACAAGAAATTTTATGAAAGTGACGTATTGCAGTTGGTACGTTGAAAAGACATCAACGCGCACCAGACGTACTAATGACAACATGTCAACACTGAGCTAATGATTTACTATTGTTTAATAAAGCTTAAAACTATTAAACGAGCAATATTTGTATATATATTTGTTTGTATATAGATTTGTACTCACGTTCTCGAAATCGGCTATAACGATTTCGATGAAAGTTGTAATATAAGGGTTTACGCGGGCGAAAAATCGATCTAGCTAGGTCTCATATCTGGGAAAATTAGTTTTCTCCGTATTTGGCCCGAGCAGAGCTCGGTCGCCCAAAGTTTAGAACAAGATAATGAATAATGACAAGACAATAATGACATTAGAATAATGATCATGGCAGCATGGAATTAGTAAATATACCTACATACTAAGGAGGTACTAAACATGGATTGGTATACTATTAAATGAGCATTCTCTATTTTCACCAGAGCAGAGCTCGGTCGCCCAGGTACTTCCTTTAATTGAAAAAAAACTCTTTTATAAATAATAAGCTTTTATTTCTCGCTTTTAGGTGGGTCAGTTTGAAATTTACCAAAATTACATTAGCCTAATGCCAACTGCTCATTACCTTTCACAAAATATTGCTTTTCCCGACGCAGTGACGTTAGTCGTTGAGGAGTTCTCCTCGTACTTCACCATCAGCTACTCTTCTCCATATGCATTGTGACGAGCCTAAATTGCATTGCAACCATATTAAAGTAATAGAATCGCAATCCGTGAAATACATGGTGCTTTCCAAGAGCAACTGCACAAGTTACTATAAACAATACCCAAATCGCTATAGATTTGCCCATAATATTTGAAGAGTTCCCTCGATTTCTCTGGGATGCCATCATCAGATCCTGGTTTCCTTATCATGGTACCACCCTCGGTATATCTCCTTTCCAACAAAAATCGGTTCATAAACGATGAAGTTATCCGCGAACACACATAAAAAAAATATATATATACAGTCGAATTGAGAAACCTCTTTTTTTTGAAGTCGGTTAAAAACCACGTCTGTTAAAATGACGTTGAAGGGGCTATAACTTTCCAATAATAGCCTACGGATGGTAATATTAGAAATTCATAAAACAAGTAAGTGGATAAAAGTGATCCACTAAATTTGTTTTTCGTTGATGCAATAAAAGTTCTGATTAGACGAGCATTTGTTTCATTTCTTAATAAAAACTTCAATTCTATTCGTTTTACACTAAGAAAATTATTGCTATGTAAAAACAGATTGGCTTTTTAGGTTTTCGCAATAAAGTTATACCAATTTTCAAGTACTAATTATTACCTAATGTGAATTAATAGAGTTGTAAGTCGATATATTCTCTCCCGTGGTTCTACATCAGCTCCCGGCTCCCACGCTCACACAATACATTTACTAATTGTGTTGTTAATATAATTTCTAGAAGTAATTCCTCGCAGTAGGATTACGAGGAGAGAGTAATTCAGTGAACACCATTGTTTCTGAGAAGGGATTATCTGTAACAGCACAACACAGGCAATGTTTGTAAAGTAAGTGGGTGGGTAGGTACCACTTCCTAGTAGGTGCCTGATCCTGGTGCCAGGTTCCTGGTTTTTGGACACTACGACATGCGTGGGAAACCAGTTCGTGTAAAATAATTGACCTTTGTTGTGGCAAAGTTAACTTGGTACCTACTCAGTAAGTGGTTGTCTATACTAACATTAACTCTTCCACTAGTGATAGTAATTCAATCATGGTTAGGCATATTTTGGATTCTATGGAGGAGGATGATGATACGATGAGCTGGTTCATTGATTTACGTTGATGTTAGTGATGATATTAAATAAGTAAATGTGTACTGCTATCTACGGCTTTACTAATAATGTTCCGCCGATTAACTTGTTTCGTAATTATAACAGTTAGGACATCCTCACATTAACGATAATAACTTCTGAAAGCTTTCATGTAAATTGTAACTTGATATTCCAGTTGCACCTGTACGATCTGAATTGCGTTATAAATTAACCAGTAGCTTTATAAAACCGTCTTAGAATAGTCAACGATCACAATGACAACTTCACTAACTATTCATCCAAAAACATACACATATTTGAAATACCTGTGCGGTTAGTTTTTTGTTAGTCAGTGCGAGAGAATGTTACCCGACATTAAATTGTGTACCTTCAAAGGCCGCAAACTGTTCACAGCCCACGAACGAAAAAATTGATTTGTTGGGAACATATAGATGACATAGCACGAGCCAAGCGGGGACGTTGTGCAATCGTCGTGACGAGGACCGCGCACCCCGCGGGGTCCGCGCGTCATGCATTGTCCACGGCGCACTTATTGAGCTATCTGACAGGCGGGGCTCGGCTAATTGTTTGTGTGACAGAGACCCTCTTACCCCTGAATCACTAGCGCGACAGAGACGCAACATAACCCTATTAATCCCCCTATAAATAACCCGGCTCTTGATGCCGAGGCGCCACGCTTTTTTACGTAGAGTGCGACCGAGCCGATGCGATACTTGCGTTCAGTATGGGCTCCACTCGGGGGCCGATAACGCAACGATAAGTGGATTAAACAATGAATGTCGGTGACTCGGTAGGTATGTATGGCGGGCTAGTTCTATTGTCCGGCGGTTATCTGCGGCGTAGTATTATATTATCTGTGTCTGCGGTCTACCGACAGCATTTGAATCAATTCAATATTAATGGAACGTTTTAGATGTGTGCTCTACTTTGTACGTAGGCATGTATTTCTCAATTTAATCTCAAGTTAAATTCGTTTTCTTTTTAAATTAAATTGGAGCCGTATTGTGAAGTAAAATTGTTTCTTTGTGTAACGCTTATAAGAATCTTAAGCGTAGAGAATCTCGCGAGCCGGTCCGCCCAGATACTCATACACAGGTACAAATCTCACTCAAAACAAGCTCCTCATATTTATATACCTACTGGCTTGGCAATAAGAGTATCGGAGTTCTCATTTTACGAGGAGTTTATTGGCTTGGGTAAATAGCTGCTAGATAAAACAGCTGTACTCGTTAACAAACACGACGTCCACGATGGCGGCGACAAATTAGCCGATATTTAATTTTGTCGTCAGCGGTCACTTGTCAACATTGAGTCATTTATCAAGACGGTTAAGTCGCGGTAGAGGGGTCGGCGACTAAGTGCGAAATGTTCCCGATCGTACCACAGTTTTTTGTTTGGTGACGAGAGCTTAATCTAATGACGAGGGACGGCAAAAAACCCGACTAATGGTGCGCGCTGATGTATCAATGACAGTGGCGCCCCCCGCACCCCGCCCCGCGCTCCAACCCCCGCATACCAACAAACAAACAAACACGTACCTATTATATCACCGGTGTTACGATGATGCTCGTAATGGACACCGCCCGCCTCGTCACTGTCTGCGGCGAGGACGCCACTAACAGCTTTACTATTTATGATACACGCGGAGTAAAGTTATATTGCCGGTACCTTACGCCTGCAGGAGATGGGAGGGAATTTATATTGGCAGGAGTCTAATAAGTGATGAGAGAGCATTATGCGTTTTGTATATTAGTACAATGTACGAGTAACGATGTTATGTTGGTACGGGTTTCTATAATCCGCTGTTAAACATCTTGCACAGTACATAACTGTACAGTCGCTGTCAGCAATAATGTGGATTCTTAATAGTTTGTCCTGCAGTATGGGGTTGCTATGATCGGATCCGTGCTACCAGCAGTTACCTATGTTCATTTATTGGCTGGATTTACGAGTATAAACAATATACTATAATACCAGATATATTGAAGTAGTAAAACGTAATTTTTTCTAAGTGTCACATAGTGCAAGGCATACTCTATTTTTAACTGCATGTGTCTTCAAATTGACAAAATGAATAATTGAGAGCACCATTAGGATTCGCTGACGTGTTAGTATATACCATGCTAGATTCAAACTGAAGCGTTATTAACGTTATCTGTCAGTGATCAGCAGCGATCATCCAGTGTCGTGCGGTGTCATCCGGCGCCGTGCGGGGTCGCCGGAGCTATGCGGACATCGTAAATTTGTCCAATGTCCGAGAGTCCCAATGTTTTGCGTTTTTTCTGCACGGTTACCTGCGGCGCGGCGCCGGCGACTCGTCACCGCGACTCAACGCGTTTATTGCCGTCTGTAAGTAGGTCAGAAGGGTTGCAGGTAGGCGGCGCAGGCGCAGGCTGCCACTCCGCCACGATGACGTCATGACGTGCTCGCTGATAACAGCCCGCGGCTGATTACGCACCAATTGTAACAGTATCGATCGGGGACAGTCGGTTATCGACACTAACCAGTTAAATACTTGTATAAATACTAAATGCAAGCGACAATAGTGGAGCCCCAACTATTGATCCTCTCAAACTGCACTTTCTCCAAAATCACAAAATTATTAGCAACAATCTAGTTTAGCTATATGTTGGTTATTATATTCTGTATAAATCGTTTCCATATGAATTTATATTTCTTTCAATATGACGGTAGACTGATTGTTACTATCTAGCAGTTTCTGAAAGCCTGTAGACTGGTTGTTACTGACTGTTAGATCATAAGCGGTGGTTAGTGAGTGGTCAATAGTGCGGCAGGAATGTTAATAGTATCTAAAGCTAGGCGCATTAGTGAGCGCGCCTGGTAGCGTTCCCAGCGCGGGCGCACGTCACGCGGAGAACGCACGAAACGCATCGCACAACACAACACACGGTAAGTGCGCTGGCGCCAATAGTAGTGTTATTGTACGCGTTACAATTACTTTGTAAAGTTTTATATTATTTTAATTATTGTGAAAGTGAGGACTATGTGGATATTATTATTATTTTTATTTCTCTGCTAGTTTTAATGATGGTCTGGTAGTTTGAGTAGTTTATGCGGCCTACCCAAATGTTCTTTCTCTGGTATTGTTCGTCGAGTTGAGCTCCACGATTACTGACAAATGCTTGCACTGACTGGACAGGTCCACTCAAATCTGCGTGGTTGTTTCCTCAAAAGACCATTTCAGACACTAATCTACATGGTCCTCATATGGCCTGACCAAGATTATGTCTGGACTTTAAAAGAGACTGCGACCTCTGAGTTTGTTTCGGCCTTTCTTCTCAGAGTAGTCAGACAGGAAACGCCGAACTCATCTAGCTTATTTTCCGATATCCTATTTAGTACAGAATACACAATTTCACTTCATTTCATTTAATTACAAGTTCGTTTGCAGAGGGGAAAAAAGAAATAATATATTTACGTATAATTTTTTCTTCATTTATTCAAATTCTATTATTGGGATAAGGGCAGGAGAATGATTCCATGCCGTAAGGTGTTTTTTTTTTCTGAATGGCATCTCATAGCTGGTTCCTGAAACCGTGGCTATTTAACCGGTCAATCCTGTGGTTGCCTTAAGCTACTACACTCAAAGCCTACAGCCAGCGCTCGCTAAGGGCACCTCCTGTGGGGTACGAGCCTCGTCTTAGGGCGTTACCCGGAGGAAGGACATCAAAAGATGGGACAGGCTGGATCAAAAGGTTTAATCATTATTATTAATCAGGGAATTTAAAACTACGTGCACAGCTGCAACAACTGCTGGCACCTCGTTTTCGAGCAAGGGTCGGGGGGGTCCGTAAGGTGAAATGTATTGCGACTATTTATACAAATTCTACCTTATCTGTATACCTACATTATAAGCAAATAAATGATTCCTATTTCTAACAACATCATATATTCTTTTTCATTTATGTATTTAAGATTCAAGATAAACAAAGTATTGACGTATTCAAGTCTTTTATAATTGTTTTTTTTACAGTTGAAGACGTAAACGTGCCTAAGCTTGCCTTTTGTTCAATTCAAAAGTTGGGTTCACAACTTTTGCATTCATCTGTCATCACCATGTTTTATTTTAAAACATGCCTAAAAGAGATTCGCGTAGAAATTGCAAGTCATTATTGGGCTTTACCAAACACATCGATGGGTATATTGTTATTGAAATAGCTCTAGTAACGTTACTCTGTATAGACACAACTGCAGTTATAATGTAATGTGCTACGCGACAATGTTCTCGGCTACTGAAACTTTCACATGCGGCTGTAATGCTCTGCGAACACTACCGTATCAGATAAGGCGGAGACTGCGCGGCATGCGGAGCGGCGGCGGCGGCGGCGGCGGCGGCGGCGGCTCGGCGCCGCGCAATAGCCTGAGCCTGCGCCGGCATCGCTCCCGGTACTTCGCCACGCGTTACTACCGACACGGTCGCTCGGTCGCTTGTACAATGCTGCTTCTTAGTTACAGTTACGCGCGGTCATATTTACAAATGATATTGTCAACATCGTCAGTGTTAGCAAATGAATGTGGGAAACTATCGAGGAAAACTACAAACTAATTTCACAGCCGCTAACAGAGAAACAGATTACATTTTTTGGACTGGTCCTTCTGGTCTTTTAGAATTTATTACCTTCCTGATTGTTTTTTAGCAAATGAAAATTGCTTAAATTGTAATTTAACGTGTTGTGGTGATCAACGCAATTTCTGTTTATGTCTCTGGGGGCCTACCACAAGCTCATAAAGCAGTATTATTTTAATATTACTTCAGTGTGGGAAAGGATGAAGCTCTACAGGACGTATAGCTCTTTCTCCCACTGAAGTAATATTAAAATAATACTGCTTTTGAGCTGGTGGTAGGCCCCCTGTTCTTTATTTATTGTATTAGAAACCTGAAACTCTTTTTTTATACGTTATTAATAGTTGGAAGATCTACATTTGAATAAAAAGCAAGGAATCACTAAACAGAGTCTTATGAGAAGATGTGGATGTTCCTGAATGATAATATTTTTTTTCTCACCTTGGTACGGTTTTTGAAAATGTCAGAATTGAAGTTCCTCAAAATCATATAATCACAATCTATAACAACATCACTGGAACATCCACATATTGACAATATCCTAAGCATGTACTGAGTGTATGTAGCACATAAGAAGCCGAGCTATCAGCTATTAGCGAGTAACCGAGCGGAACAGTTTTTACGTGAGCACCGCGGGGCTACAATTAATTACTTGATTTATTGCCATTTACACATTGTTGACGCACTCGCATTGTGTCTGACAGTACTGCCACAAAGAACTAGCAGGTACGATGTATCACACATTTATGTTGTGTTACAATTCACATACTTCAATGTTTACGTCAAGTCGTAATGGAGGCCAGTTGTTATATCAGTGTCAAAATAAACGAAGCTTCATTTCATAGAGTTGTGCTTTGTCGTGTAGGTACGTGTTTGAAATAGTTTGGTTCAGTTTACAAAAGCACTTCATGAAAATTCAGAAAAGTTGAAAATGTGAAACAAACTCAAACTCAAAGCATTTATTTTAAATAAACCAATTAGAGGCACTTTTGAATTGTCAAGGGGTCGGTCAGTCAGAAAAATGATGCTAGTTGCCCATTCCAAAGCGTAGTAGGTTCTTATGAAGAAGAATGGGTAAGAAACTCCACGGACACTCTTTTAAAATCAAAATATTGTTACAAAATATTGGATAAGTATATCATATTCATGTTGAAATTATATATGTGAGAACAATGTAGAAAGAAGTGGACGTTAAAAGCGTCTGTAAAAAAAAGATAAAAACAATTCAAATTTAAAATAAGCCATCGAGCTAAGAGATGACCAGTCCCTACTGACGGCGCCCGTACACGAACATGACGCATGGATCAGCACCATACAACTCAACCATTTTGAAGGGAACATAATGATCCAACATACACGCCGCTACCAGTGAGACATTTGAGTGAGCATGACATAGTCTAAGCCGCCAGGGCACATTCAAGTCAATGAAAGACGTACCCAGTAAATGGTAGTTTTATACAAGATAATGGTCACAGTGCTCACACATGTGCTATGCAAATATACAATACTAAGAAATTGAATTTATACAATGCAAAGATAGTTTTTGCAATTTTCAACTTTAACAATATTTTCGATGCTAATCAACTAGTTTATGCGCCCTTGTGGATCTGGACCAGCGTCGAGTCAAGCATTTTTGTCAGCGATGTAACCCCCAATTTATAATATGCTTGGCAGCATAGTATGCGTTTTATTCAAGATTACAATTTCGTTTCATTTAGTTGGAGTATACCATAAATTTCTGTAAAGTCTACTTTATATTGCGTAAATACACTTATTATTAACACAGCAGACTAAATGCTCCCGTCCCTTCTTTTGTTTATCAAAGTTCCTAAAATAGGCAAGTATGTTTCAGTAGGTAAATAATATCAATAAAGCGTTTTTTGTTCAGAGGTTTCAGTTTTCGTTGGCTCTATTAGTGCTACAGTTGAAAGTTACGATGTAAACCTACAGGTTTTTTGTTGGGTTTTTTAACTCAGAAAGTTTTAAACTTCCAGAGTTTAATGTAATTTATAAAGAAACAAAGACATTCAAGTACTGGATAGATAGATAATGTTTTTCGATGCAATGAACGTCAACACAATATAATACAACTACCATTACATCCTAGTAGTTCTCATAATGCTGATGAGTTTGGAGATCAGTGGTGGGAACAAGGTGCAGAACATATCCGTCGTGAACTCTGGATGCTCATCTAAAAAAAATGTCTGAAATCTTCCCTTACGATAACTTTAGCTGATGATGATAATAAGAAATAACCTCTTCACTGAACTCGACTGTTCAGCAACCAATGTCTATGGTTAAAATAAAGTATGCAGCACTTACTTGTGTTGGAGAGTAGGCCGGTGACTGCTGGCAATGAGATTGACGCTTTGCTGTCAGACCGTCAGCTGCAATGTATCACTGTCACTGACACGAGCTGATGGAACACTGGGATCACTGAGGCGAGCGATAGCACGAGCACGTCGACGCGTGTAGTCCTGTCGGCGAGCGCGCGCCCACTGGCGCGGGAGGCGGCGCAGGCCTCCGCCCCCGCCGGCAAAGGGGCGGGGCTCGCCCCACACGCGAGGAAATGCGCTTTTCCATAAATTGCAGCGCTCATGATGTAGTCGCACGTGACGCGTCATATGACGCGGGGCGCGGGGGCCTGAGGGCGCGGGGCCGCGGACTTTGGGCGGAGGGGGCGCGGTGGGCGGCCGCTATCGCGAGTAATGGGCGCCGCGCGGAGATTTATAGAGGGGTTAGTTTTCGGGCCCTAATGGAATTAGTGCTGCGTTTTTGTTTATACTCGCGGCGTCGCAATCAATCGTGCGAGCGTTCGCTGCCCCCCTTGCCCCCTGCTTGCCTTCCCCCTGTTCTCCGGCCGGCGCTAATTAATCGCCGGCACCAGCGCCAGTTGATCAGCGGATTTAAATTGATGAGCGATTTCGATTTGTGCACCTACCTACTAGTGCTCTACAAGGCGAAACTAGCTCAACTAGCCAGCAAGCTGCACTGTCTACATCAACGCTTAAGAAACTGCTGCCTACGTAACAGTATTATTTCGTTTAGTAGACCCGAGTGACGGCAACGTTGGCTCATCTTCATCAACCGCAAGATGGTATTGTATGGTACAAAATATAGCATCCAATATTTTAAAAGAAAACGTTGAATTATTTCTACAACATTATCAATCTATCAATAAGAAGGTGGAATTGATAATATGGTATGAATTGTGATATTCAGCTATATTCATCGCCACGATAGAAATAAAAGAAGATGCGAGACAGTTGCGGAAACTCCTCACCAGGGGTCCATGTGCAGTTGTGGCTTCGACTGGTTAACTAGAAAATGAGAAGATAGGTAATTATAGAAACTGAAAAAACATGCCCAGTGAATAGGAACTTGGCATGTTTTGGCAAGTACCTGAGGGATTTATAACAACATTCATTTAAGAAGATTTAAGATTTTTAGATTTAAGATTTCTGAGTACTCGATAATCACCGTCTACGATAGCCTTTTTTCAACTATGTTACCAGTGTTTTACATGAAGCGCCTGCCTATCTGACCTCCACAACCCAGTTACTGAGTAACACGATACTCCTTCGTCAGACTGGTTGTTAGACTTTCGGGTTTCTGAGTAATGGCCAATGTAGGTAGTTGATTGAGTATACCTACTTAAATTGTACGTAACTAGGAAAAAGAGTATGCACACCTGCAGCGGCGACGGTCGGTCGAACATGAACATGCTGACGCAGCCACCAGCCCAGTGAGTGGCCACAGTCGTTGCTGCATCAGTACCTACGCTATATTAACAACTGGCGATAAGTAAACAAAGCTTACCGTTGATAGGAAGAGAAGAAGAAGAACGATTATTATTTTAAAACTAGATGTAGATGATCCATCACATTACAACTATTTAAAACCGAATTTAAAGCTGTTTCAAGAGTAAAGGACAGTGCAGACTACGCTGTAATATACAAGGTGTTCCATTTGATGTTCCACAACTCTAAGGTTATATGCTATATAGAAAAAAAAAAGTTATTTAAAAAACTAAAAAAACTCGACTGCAAAAACACATAACTGATGAAAAGAGAATAACAATAACTGGTATTGCAGGCGGGACAAACCCATGACCTGACATATGGTGTAACTTTTGTTTGTGATCCCTTGGATTCCAAAATTCTATAGATTATAATGCTTGTTTTTATTAGGGTTCTGTAACCGAAGGCTGCCAAACGGAACCCTATTACTAAGCCTCCGCTGTTCGTCTGTCTGTGTGTCAGCGAGCTGTATCTCATGAACCGTAATAGGTAGACAGTTGAAAATTTCACAGATTATGTATTTCTATTGCCGCTATAACAACAAATAATAAAATTAAATTAAAGGTCAAATTAATCCATACAATAAACTTTTGATTTTGAAGAGAAAAATATAACCCTTGGCATGGGGGTATCATTGTCCAGAGTTAATCGAGAAGAGAACAATTTTTTTTTCAAATTTCAAATAAGCAGAAATATGGGACCGTAAAAGTTGTCAGTTTTCGACCATTTTTATACGAGCTCTACCTATCTCTACAACTAAACAAGTTAGGAATTTGAAACTTCTGTAAGTATCATGTACTCATATACCTACTGTATACATAATAATCAACAAATACAAAACACCCCGATTCATAAGGTAATTTATTTAAATATGGGTGATTTTCTGCAACTGCAAAAAATAACTTTGTAATTCATAGTATCATTAAGAAATACAAATTAATCTTTGCGATTTTTTAAAAAGATAATAAATAATAATATTCTTCGTTCAGTATTTTCCGTTATTTGCTAAATATTGTACGGTGGTATCTATGGAACCCTTCGTATGTGAGTCCGACCCGCACTTGGCCGATTTTTGTTCTCTTTTCAGTTATGTCTTTTTGCAGTCGAGTTTTTTTAGTTTTTTGAATAACTTTTTTATTTTCATCTTTCCATTTTTGATAATTTCTCATTCCAAATTACATTTAAACGTATAATTTGCATATATTTTTGCAATCAAATTTCAAAACCCTTCATTTTGGTATCTCGCTCCATAGGGTAGGGAGATTTTTTTTTTACGTAGGTACATTTTGCCGCCAAAAATGTTGGTTTCGTCATATTAGTTTTTTATAATTTTAATATACCTTGTGACACTCGCGCAATGAAGACGAATACAATAACATATCATTTAACAAAATCGGTTCAGCTGTTTAGTAGTTACGAGGGAACATAGGGACGGATACACATACCTACATACTTACGTACATGCATACAGGTCAAACACATAACCCTCCTTTTTGGGCTTCGCCGCAGTTGGGTAAAAAGTCCTAGAACAAGTGTTCCAAAAAAATACATAGTTTCGAAGATAACATAACACTTGACTCTCGATGTGTGTATCTAAGTTTCATTGATAAGTACGAGTAAATCATTGTCATTCAATCCAATCATTCATATTTAAAGCTAAGAAAATGCGACGGTGTAATAATATATTTTTTGGACTAAAATAGTTTGAATTAAGTGTTTTTATATTAAGAAAAAAAAAAAAAAGCTAGTGCCCGTTGATTCTTTGACACGGTCTCATTAATACCCTAGAGTTATGGGGGATCAGAAGGAACAAGTTGTATAACATGTAGTAAATATTGTATAGCACAACAATATCGCTCAGCGTACGTTTTATATGGACACGTTCACACAACGCTGTGTTATAAAGTAATGGCTTGCTGTACGCGATAAACTTGAGCGGTTTTCAGGGCCACATCGCTGACAAAAATGGTCTCTTGATATTGCGGTAATAATTTTGAAACTTCTCGTCATTTTGAATCTTCAAAAAGTCAGAAGTCACCACATTCTGTTCTAAACTTTGTTAAATATCCACAAGCTGTATTTTTTTCTTTAGCATAATCCTAATTATAATATTATAAACGCGAAAGTTTGTGAACATGGATGGATGTTTGTTACTCTTTCACGCAAAAACTACTGAACGGTTTTGGATAGTTTATATTTTTTATCCCGAAATTCCCACGAGATCGAGACTTATGCGGGTGAAACCGCGGGGTGCAGCTAGTTAATAATAACCTGGACTCAAATTCCATATCATCGTCATCACTTGATGAGCTTTCCACACAGTGGCTGTTCCTTTATGCGGACCGCTACACCTATATAGCGTGCAACGTCACACACGCTATACTTATAGCCTATGACGCAATATGCTTTACTATATAGCGAAATAGTATAGCGTAGTCTGAACTGCCCTTAATACTAGTAGAATAATTACTTTCGTATTAAAAAGCTGCCGCTTACAAAACAGTCTGACGAAACGATTAGAATATGATCAATTCAAAACGATGACCGTTCTTCTCATTGTCCAGAAGTTTGCCACCACATGTCGTATCCGTCGGTTGAATAGTTTCCTAGCATTTTTATGACGACGCCGCGACGGCGGTATGTTCCCACGACCGCGGCATGCGGCATGCAGCAGGTCAGCGTTATCAGTGCGGGCCGTGGCCGCCGCCGGCGCCGTCGCCGTCGCCGTCGGCCGCAACACACAGCGGAACAAAAGCGCCCGCACAATACACACAATACGTCGGTCATGACTATTCGTTAGTACACCATTGTACACACTGTTCGGTATTATCGGCTTCCTTGAAGTCAAGTGCTTGTCTTTTCCCGAAAACAGTAGATAATGGGAGCAGTAGCTCCTTACTGATTATGGAATCGTGAGAAACTTTAAAAATATTTGGAAAATCCAAAATGCACGTCTCATAATGCTCATTCAAAAACATAAAAATATTTAAACGACTTTCATGAAGTACTTATGTTTTGACTGCTTTTTTACCCATCAATATGGGTAAATTTTCTCACCTCGCAATCTTTACGTACTGTCAAAGACTATTTAGGTTTGCTTTGTTGGTTGCTAGGCAACGGAAGAGGGTCGAAGTTGGAGATATTTATAGAAAAAGATATTTACCTATATTAGTTAGTTCTTTATTCATCATCATCAGCCTATAAATGTTCCCACTGCTGGGACACAGGCCTCCTCTCTGTGAGAGGGAGTTCTTTATTGATTAATTATAATTAAATTACTTTGAATAAAAAAGCCATTTTCAATAGGTTTCCTCCATATTAAAAAAAAACTCAATTAATTGATTTTTTCGTAAGCTATAATGTTTTCAGATTCCACACTTGATATACGTTAAAACTATTTTGATTTTTTTTCGTTTCTGCTGCATTAAATAAATTTTTGAAAAGTACAGGATTCAAAGAGCAGTGGTGACCCAATGGTAACGGCCGCGACTTACGAGTTGTAGGTTGTAGGTTCGAACCCAGACAGGCGCTTTACTTTGTGTAAATTATTTCATCACCACTGCTCTCAAAACGGTGAAGGAAAACATCGTGAGGAAACCGGCATGTCCTAGAACCGAAAATTCGAAGACATGTGACATCTACCAACCTGCACTGGGCCCGCGTGGTAGATTACGGCCCACTCCCTCTCACAGAGAGGAGGCCTGTGTCCCAGCAGTGGGAACATTTATAGGCTGATGATGATGATGATGACAGGATTCAAAAGTCATTTATTCAAACTAGGCTGAGAATCAGCACTTTTCGAACGTCAAAATTACATAAGACAGTCCCCCAAAACGCCCACCCTTCACTATTAATCTCTATTCAATTATCTAAACAATATGGTACTTATATAAATTACGTAGGTTCTGTACTAGCAGGAGTGTAAAAATAAAAACAGTTGCAGAAAGGAGGCAAAACAAAATTTTCGATCGCAAAGCACTCTTTAATGTTTCGCATTATGAGTCGTTCAAAATAAAATTTCTTGTCTAAATACATCTAAGAAAAACAAATCTGCCGTCCCATACATTTGGGTCGACTATATATTGAAGTTTTGTCCCATACAAAACTTCAATACATAGTCGACCCAAATGTCAGTTGATAAGTTTTTCGCGGTCTGTACCACTTCACCTTTCTGATACACGCTGTATAATAGACGTTGTTGCGTTTTCAAATCACACATCAAGAGTCAGACAGGAAACAACTATCTGTATGCTAGTGCTAGGTCAGAAAAGTATTCGCTCCGAGCGCGACGCGAGCCCGTACAGCAGGGCGGCAACCACTAACTATGCCACTACGACAACCCTGCTTTCAAATTGACGAGTTCAGTAGAAAAATTCTTATTGAAACACTATTTGAACCAGTACCTACTGAAGTGGATTAGATAAACACTTTTATAATTATATTAATAGAAGAGCTTGTTAGGTGTATTAAAAAAAGTTCCAGAAATGGTTAAATTAATAAAATAAATACACTATACGCATTGCTCATCTGTCAACGTCGCGTAGCACTCCGTAGCTTGACGTAGCGTTGCGTAGCGCGGCGTAGCCTTACGTAGCTATCTGAACAATGATTGTCATGCGGTGCATGATAAATGGTGCCAATATTTATAGCACACATTCCTATCATTCAATCATGAATTGTAATAGTCTACGTATCTACATCAACTGTAGAAAGTGCTTCAATGTAATGAAGCCTATTGAGATAAAAGGAGTCATTAGTGAGCACAATGGTAAAACAATTGGAGTTATTCCGGCTAGTGAACGAATACGCAGTTAACAACTGTGCGAGTATACCGCGTGGGACGTGGAAGAATTCCGTGACGTCATCGTGGTAGGACATCGTAGGTAACTATTAAAGTGGAAGATTAGAATTTTGTAAAACAAATTAAAAAAAAAATATTTAAAGAACAAAAAACCCGACTGCAAAAACCAATAACCTGAAATGATGGTGTAAATTTTGTTTGTCCCGCCTGCAATACCAAAATTCTGTCACACTAATATTAAAAAGGCGAAAGTTTGTGAGTGTGTATGTGTGTGTATGTTTGTCTCTTCTTCACGCTCAAACGGCTGAACGGATTTGAATGGAATTTGGTACACAGATAGCTTATAACCTGGATTAACACAAATAACACATAGGATACTTTTTATCCCGATATTCCCACGGGATCGAGACTTCTGCGGGTGAAACCGCGGGGCGCAGCTAGTAGATTATAATGCTTGTTTTTTCTCTTTTCAGTTATATGTTTTTGCAGTCGGGTTTCTTGTTTTTTTATTTAAATCTTTTTAGTTTTATTAAAATAATATATATTGACTCATTACTAGCTTTTATTTGATGTCAATAATGTAGTTTTTTTTAAACCTACTCTCCTTTTTTTGTATTTGCAGATGCATTATATAAATATTATACAGGGTGTTTGGCAGAACGTTGAACATACGAAAATGGTGGATAGGTGGGGTCATCTGCTACTTATTCAGCCCTAATTTATTTGGCCCTGGCGCCCTGGATATTAAAAATTTTTTTTTTGCTTTCTTCTAATTTCACAACTTTCTTAACTTTAAAATGTTATTTTTATTAAAAAAATGGGTAAAACAGGCATTTTTTTTTAATCTTTAATATTGGCAGATTCTTATAACAGAAAGATGTAAAAAATAGTTAAATCCTAATTTCAACCTGCATTAAAAAAAAATATCCAGGGGGCCAAGGCCAAATAAATTAGGGTTGAGTAAGTAGCAGATGACCCCATCTATCCACCATTTTCGTATGTTCAACGTTCTGCCAAACACCCTGTATAGCCTATGACACTCCTACAATTAAGACGAATTTTTATCAAGCCGTTTAGGCTACAGAGCGTGCCAAAGAAATAGACATACATACATACATACTCTAGAACAACATTACCCTCCTTCTGGGGCAGTCGGGTAAAAATGACATTTGTATGTTAATAATACTGTCAAGAACATTTTACAATTAAAACAATCGTGACTTTATTAACGGTGAGGATGGTATTGCACTCGGGGCTAGAGTCCGCCCAATAATAATGAACTTTTGTTTCGGCCGAAAACTAAATTCGGCCTGAATTCTATTTTCGGCTAAAACCGAAAACGATTAAACTGTTTTTAGCGTTCCGTATGTCCGAATGAAAAAACGGAATCTTTATAGGATCACTTGTGTGTCTGTATGTCCGTCTGTCACAGCCAATTTGCTAAAAATCTACTGGACCAATTTAGTTGTACACAAATGAATTTCTGTGACCCAAACACGGATGTGTAACGTAAATAAATTATTTTTGAATATGGGGGTCACTTAACTGGGACAAATAAGAAAATTAAAAAAAAAAGTTTGCAAACTGTACCGCGTACCTATATATCAAATGAAAGGGCTTGTGGTGAGTTTCTTAATTTGTTTTTTGTAATTTTATAATACCTAAATTTTAAAGATATTTAAGAAAATTGATGAAAATTTACCATTGGTGCCGATTCTCTTGTACAGCGAACTAAACTAACTAAACTATCACTAAAATTCCTTACTTTTGACTATGAGAATCTCAAAGCTATTCTGCAAAATAAATTCTCTAAATTTAAAAATAATTTTGACACATCTAAATCGAATTTGACAACCGCGACTCCACACGTGATACCTAACCACGTGAATCTTTTTAGAGACGGAGGCGCGCAGGGGGGGCAACCTCGACGTGTTTTATATGGATTTTTCACTTTTTGTGTGGAAAATAAGAAAAAATATTACCTACATGTAGAGTGTTAGGGGTTTAAGGGTTTCGTAAAGGGTGTCGAAATTTTCATAATTTTTGCGATTGGACACACCGTTTTCGAGATATAAGCAAAAGAAAAAAAATAATTCAGTACTGTTTTTTCATCTGAAGTCGAGGTGTTGGTGTGAATTTTAGTTCATGACAACCAATTTTATTCCACATGTTTTTAGTCGCAATTAAAAATAGTCATATTTAGTTAGAAAATCTAAATTTTAGGTTAAAAACGTCAAATTCAGAATAGCAAAATTGCCATTTTCACTATACTAATATCTCAGTGCCATCTTAGTGCTGTCAAACTAAAATATAGTTAAGTTGTGTCACTTTAGTCTATTTCAGAATAGGAAATCGTCGTTTGACAGGAATAAACTAAATTTTGGTGATTTTTAGTTTAGTTTAGAGGCATTTGTGACAAGAGAATCGGCACCATTATCTCCGAAACTGAGACTAACATTTTGAAAAAATACACATGGAATAGTTTTATACTTATATGTCGATTACAGGAAAACCTGTAAGAAGTCTATGGTCTTAAAATAACATGGTAAATCTCTCATTGTGCATACAAACTTACATTTGCAGTTGGAATGTATGGGGGAACATGTTTTTCAACTACAATGTTAAGTTTGTTCTTGGGATAAATTCATCCTAACTACGAACCCTTCATTGCGTTATTTATTTTACTTATACCCAACAAAAACCTTTCACAAATAAAAAAATTGGTCAAGGGCGTGTCGGACCACGCACAATGAAGGGTTCCGTAGTTGGAATGAATTTATCCCAAAAACAAACTTAACTTTGCAGTTGAAAAACATGTTCTCCCATACGGAATTTTTTGGGAAAATGTTTTTGCAACTGCAAAGTTAAGTTGGTCGATTAGTACTCGTTAACTTGTAGAGTCTACTTAGCTGTGATAGTTTTCCTTTTAATTTCGTTATATAAACTACAGACTCCTGTGATTTTTTTGACACATCCAAAACCAACCATTTAGCTGGCAGGGACACACACACTTGACTCTAACAAAAATTAGCACTTTAAAGCTTAATATTTTGAAAACGGATCCCTAAATCCAAAAAAGGACTTTTCCAATAATACCCCACACCATGGGATAGAAAAAAAAAAACAAAAAAACAACACCACTTTACGTGTAGGGGAGGTACCCTAAAAATTTTTTCATAATTTTATTTTACCACTTTGTCGGCGTAATTAATATATATATTCATGCCAAATTACAGCTTTCTAGTACTAAGGGTTTTGGAGCTAGACCGCGGACAGACAGACAGACAGACGGACATGACAAAACTATAAGGGTTCGTTGTTTACTACGGAACCCTAATAAAGGGATATCTTTTAATAATTGAATTTAACCGTTTAAACTTAAATCAAACGTAAATTAACTATACTTATTTATATATGTATATTATACTATACCTATATTACTATAGCCGAAAATGTATATTACCGCCGAAATTGTTGAAAAAGGAAAAGGAAATTCGGTCTAACTTTACTAAATTTGGTGCCACAACTGTCTCAAGTGTCGTGAACACGGTCGCTAAGCCGAACCCAAGCTTGGAACAACTGTATCCGAAAAAAAATGTGTTTGCAATCACAGCTAAGAGAATATAAAATATTGTCTGTCGTCAATTACTTTGTCTGCGACTGTTTCTATTCATTATCTCAGTCATTTTAATTTAGTCAGGAGTGTCTCCGAGGAAGGACCGTCGGACTTCCGCAACACATTAAGGGTCGCTGTCGTACAATGATCTTATCAGTCGTCCTCTGATAAGATCTGTTAGTCGCCTGTTACGACACCCCTGATCTTCCGACGGCGCCCGTCGCTTCCGATATTGTTGGTGCGCAAGTTGCAGGAATTTCAAACTACAAGTTGCGTCATTGTCGTTATTGGCGTGTGCTAGCTGACATATGGCAAATAATTTAATTGATGTTTTGTGTTTCGTCATGTTAATTACTTTGCATAGGTACTAATGTATTGAATAAATTTCTTCTAACTTAACGTGCTGCTGGGGAGTTTGTTGCGTCACTTCTTCTTCTCAGCTAAAGTACTAGGAAGTGGTGAAGAACGGACGTTCTGGGGGGACTGTCTTATGTAATTTTGACATTAAAAGATGCTGGTTCTCAGCCTAGTTTGAATAATTTGATTTTAATTTTTATTGTTAGATATAATTAGGTATGTTGAGGACAACGGGGAACACACAATTTCAGCAGCAGATGTAGATATGTAGTCTAAGTAGATAGTTTTGGTTAGAACGCTGACAGTTCAGTAATCGTTCAATGAAACTTTATGCTATGAAAGAAGCAGCCTATGTTAACGAGTTTTATTAACTTATTAGATTCTGCCCGCGACTCGGTTCGCGTGGAAGTCATACAGTATATCAAAATAACTGCTAAAAGTGATTGGGTAAAATTAACCCAGAACCAACAGAAACAATTTATATGTCCGTTTTTTAGTATTGTTATATAAAACAATTACATACAAAAAAGTATCCGTCATGTGCTGTCAATCGTGTAAAATCAAATTAAAATAAACTTATTTAGAAACTATCTTCTGCCCGCGACTTCGTACGCTGATCCTGTTGCTTATGCCAGCGACAACGGGGTCGTCAAAGTCGAAGATCTGAAACGTCTGATGTCGAATTCTAAGAGCCCGGGGACGGGAAAACAACGGGATGCGCGAGACGATTCGAGACGTTCCAGATCTTTCATTTTTGTAAGTCAACAGGAAATGCCCATCAGTCTAAACAACTTTTGCTAAGACGTCATTCCTATATATGTTATAGTGTCGCTGGGGTTTGGAGTTCCACAACAGGTGTTTCAGATCTTCAAATTTATTCTCACAGCAAAAAATGCTCTTCACGTGGAATAATTTTTGCTATGGCACCATTTTTATGTCTCTTATACTTTAGCTGGTCTGTTGCGGTTCTGCATCAGGTGTTCCATTTTCCAAAATAAATTATAGCCTATATGTTGCTCAGACTTAATACTTATACAACAAAAAAGCTTTTCTTCCCGTAATTCCGCAGCGGATCCCAGGGGTACACTGAATTAACAATAATATTGCAACAACTTTAAATAACTTTTTTTTTATAAACTATATTTGGGGTTTTTCCTTCACGAGCTAATATATAAAGACCGGAAGCGTTGCTGACCCTTGAAAAAGTGACGCCAGAAGAGCGGAAGAGCAAACTTGTGCCCATGTTTAGTAAGAAGATCACCAGTCACCTCGGAGATGAGTAGGTTCCCACTTATGAAAAAGTAGGTACCGACTCCCGTATCACTGGTCCTTTGTACTTATTGATCACTTCATGTAAATAGAGTATTCCATTTATATACTTACTAGTGAGTAGGTTTTCAAATTTCAAAAAAATATAAAATGTCTAAACTAAAAAAAATTAAGCCTAGGATTAAATCTTCTTCTTTTTGTGTGGTTAGTCACTAAAATGTTTTTAAAATGATCTTGTTTGGTTTTATCTGTATTTATATTAATTTATGTTCGGCAATGGGTGTTATTTACCTGAAATAAATGAATTTATTATTTATTATTATTACTAACCCAGAATTTTAAAGTCGCCCATGGGCCTCTGACTTGGCTTCACATGCCGTCGAGAAATATCTCGGTAATAATGTGGGCGAAGGAGTGCATTATGATCTTAGATGTGTTATTAATATTATATATTATGTATTTATAGCAATTTGGATGTAGGTACCATCACCAACACAAATCCAATCAATCAACTAACCAACCATGCATGCGTGCATCACCTATCGTGTGTGTTGGTTGTATGTGTGTGTAGTGTAGTTGTCGGTACACCTCTGTGTGGATTATTATCTGGACAATAAACGATTACATTTCATTTCAATGCAAATAAACAGCAAATCATTCCAGGTGTATGTGGTTTTCGCTTGAAGTAACACTTTAGGATACACTGTATGTAGATAAACCATGCACTAATTGTTAGTTAATTGCAACAACTATGTTACTTGTACAACTAATAGTTTTACTCATATGTGATCACGCTTCAGTAAGTTCTGAAAAAGCGACTCAAGTGCGAATTCGAAGTAATAGAATATTCGTGTAGTAGCCTTCTGGTTGTGTACCTACATAAGTATAGGGGCTAATATTTAATAAATTCATCTTTGCCTTATTTACTGAACACTCCATATCGTACACCCGTCTGTGCAAGAATATCGTGGAACCTTAAAATTAGTTAAATCATTATTGGTTGAATATAAAATTATATCGAAGTAAGTTCCTAGTGTGGTTGGAATGGACACTGTTCCCTGTGGCATGTTTATGTTATACCACGGTCACTTGAGGTGAGTTCGGCTCTACTGAAACAGTTCCACTTACTTCATTACGCTATGTCACTCGGCTTCAGATACCGTCACTGACCTTTAATAACCATTACGTCTATAATCTGTCTACGGCTCCCCTGTCGCTGTCGTCACTACAGGACGGAACATTCCAAGTGCTACACCAAACACTTGGCAGTCCAAGGTGACATCTGGTGACGCTAACGGAAACTTAAACATTATTTCTTTCACTCCTATTCTATCGCTGCAGCTACATAGAGTTTTTTTTTAAATATTTAACACCTACCCCCAGCACGTTCTGTTAAAGTCACGTGTTTCTCGCTAGCTTTTCCCTACATATTAGTGTGGCTTCCTACCGGCTTCCCTTCGGAAATTCGAAACACAACCACTCTATCGTCATTGAATAATCAAACTATAAGTATTTGATACACCATAAAATTTAATTTCGGAAGTCGGTGTCTTTGGTTTTGAATTTTCGTTCTTTGTCACCGACTTCCGAAATTAAAGTTATTTTTCACTTTGAAGTGTTTTTTTTTGTATGTTTGTTACGCGATTACTCCGTCAATTATGAATTGATTTTGATGATTCTTTTTTTGTTTGGTAGATCATACTTCAGAGGTGGTCCCATATAAATTTTACTTTACTTGGGTAGTTTTTCAGTTAGCTTCCATAATACGTATTTTTACCTCGCTTAGTATGTGGATGATATTATGATAACTTCCTGTCACTGTTATTTACATAGCAGGTAGTGGTATTCGAATTTGTGTGGGGTAGGTATCACAACTAAAAAGTGAAAAATAAAAACTTTTCACAAAAAAAAAACAACCGACTTCAAAAAAAACACTACAAGTGAAAAATAACTTTAATTTCGGAAGTCGGTGACAAAGAACGAAAATTCAAAACCAAAGACACCGACTTCCGAAATTAAAGTTATTTTTCACTTTGTAGTGTTTTTTTTTAAGTCGGTTGTTTTTTTTTGTAAAAAGTTTTTATTATTCTTTTATTCTTCTGTCCACATTTAGAGCTCATGTCATCAAAAGGTGTACAATTCTCATGAATGATAACATACAGATTAAAGATCGAACATTGAAGCCAATCTTCATGAGATGGGTTTTATAATATTTTTCGCTACATCCAGCACAATTATCAGCTTCATCTTCTGCGTCTTCTTCACCAGATGTATCACATAATATTGGTTTCTCCTTACTGGTATTACTTTCAGAACTTCTTTCTATTTTTTTGACAGCCGTTATATGGCCATCTCTCCTTTTTGTCCGGGTAAGATGGCTACCTCAATTTTTAAACTTACGAATTACAATTATGATGTTCCCATTTTGATGTTAAAACGAAGAAAACACCAAACACAATAAATACACTCCCAAAAATACAAATAAGTAATAAAAATACTAGTATTCCCGGATGGTATAAGAACCTACTACAAAATTTCACAAGTACTAAATTTAATTAAGGCCAATTTACTTCTTTTTTTACTTATTTTTGCGCAATGTTTTGTTTGGATATTGTTCGTGGTGGCGCACGAAGTGTATTAATTCTAATACAGCGCCACCTTGTGAATAAATGAGCAAAATATACTGATTGCCCAACTCTCTCGTACGGCCATCTCTAACGAATTTACCCTGTATTATACACATTGTGTGACAAGATTTTTAATGAAAAGCAAAAACTGTTTCAGTCAGTTGTGTGTATTGGTAATCACCACACTACAGTGCGAAGGGTGGTTTTATGGAGGAGGTAAGACGGGCGAGAAAAAAAAACTTCGGACTTTCGTCGTGGCCGCGAAAAGTTAATTCTTGTTTACCTATCAAATTAACGGTGTCAATAAACCGTTATTTTGAATATTATTTTCATTAAATTCCTACTTCGATCTTTTCTATAACGAGCTTCATGCAAATTAGTGAAAATAATTCTATGCCTACCAGTCCCGAACTCATAAAACAGCTACGAAAATGTTTTTCAGTCTGTACATCCTTTTTGATGAATTCGTCAGATTAAAATGTAAATAAACCCTTTACTCCATAAACTACTAGAATCTAAGAAAAGTAAGCACGGGAACAATACATTTTATTTAATTTACGACTGCCAGTCAGTCATTGATATTTATCGTAAAGGGAAACATTAAAATGTTTGAAAAAACCATCACGTCATTTGTAATTTATAGTCACGCACACGCACGGCCTAATTTAGTTATATGTTTCATATTTTCAAAATTTAACCTTGAAAAGCATGTTTCCTCACAAAGTAAATAATCTGTCAATAAACAAGCCGCAATTCCTAATCCTACTGATAAAATAATCACTTTTCACCGTACTAATCACTTTTCAAATCTACTCTAAATAAGTAATCAATATAATAAACTATCTACTTACCCCAAATAAATACCTAATTACAATGTACTTTACTTTCACATTCACTAAACTCAATATACTTAAAAAACACTATCTTAATCACAATAATCACTGTCTACAAACAAATATTACTACTACTAGTAATGATAAACTAATGAATTCAATGAATACTGAGCGAACAAAATGCAAATTAATACCTAGTTCTAATGCGATTACGTCAAAAAACCTCCACACATTGTCAATCGAATGATGAAATGTTTAAAAACTCCCAGCTGAGCGCATTACGGAATTCAACGAAAACAACCGAATCAAATGCGTGTACCAGAAAGAGTTGGTGCAATAGCTATCATTCCTTCTCGCTCCCACGCGTGCGTTTTCTACTACTATCCCTATCGTAACTCGTTGCAGATCGGCTTATCCGGCTACCGGTGATACGTGACCGAAGTGACGTCATGATTGACTTTAGTTTCTAAAGAAATAGAATTCACGATAATCCGGACGCGCCTACGAGTAATTTTAGCGCAAAGTGTTTTGTTGTTGTGATATTAAGACAACAAATTGAATGTATGTAAGCGCTTTGTAATGTTTTAATTTTATGGTGTATCAAATACTTATAGTTTGATTATTCAATGACGATAGAGTGGTTGTGTTTCGAATTTCCGAAGGGAAGCCGGTAGGAAGCCACACTAATATGTAGGGAAAAGCTAGCGAGAAACACGTGACTTTAACAGAACGTGCTGGGGGTAGGTGTTAAATATTTAAAAAAAAACTCTATGTAGCTGCAGCGATAGAATAGGAGTGAAAGAAATAATGTTTAAGTTTCCGTTAGCGTCACCAGATGTCACCTTGGACTGCCAAGTGTTTGGTGTAGCACTTGGAATGTTCCGTCCTGTAGTGACGACAGCGACAGGGGAGCCGTAGACAGATTATAGACGTAATGGTTATTAAAGGTCAGTGACGGTATCTGAAGCCGAGTGACATAGCGTAATGAAGTAAGTGGAACTGTTTCAGTAGAGCCGAACTCACCTCAAGTGACCGTGGTATAACATAAACATGCCACAGGGAACAGTGTCCATTCCAACCACACTAGGAACTTACTTCGATATAATTTTATATTCAACCAATAATGATTTAACTAATTTTAAGGTTCCACGATATTCTTGCACAGACGGGTGTACGATATGGAGTGTTCAGTAAATAAGGCAAAGATGAATTTATTAAATATTAGCCCCTATACTTATGTAGGTACACAACCAGAAGGCTACTACACGAATATTCTATTACTTCGAATTCGCACTTGAGTCGCTTTTTCAGAACTTACTGAAGCGTGATCACATATGAGTAAAACTATTAGTTGTACAAGTAACATAGTTGTTGCAATTAACTAACAATTAGTGCATGGTTTATCTACATACAGTGTATCCTAAAGTGTTACTTCAAGCGAAAACCACATACACCTGGAATGATTTGCTGTTTATTTGCATTGAAATGAAATGTAATCGTTTATTGTCCAGATAATAATCCACACAGAGGTGTACCGACAACTACACTACACACACATACAACCAACACACACGATAGGTGATGCACGCATGCATGGTTGGTTAGTTGATTGATTGGATTTGTGTTGGTGATGGTACCTACATCCAAATTGCTATAAATACATAATATATAATATTAATAACACATCTAAGATCATAATGCACTCCTTCGCCCACATTATTACCGAGATATTTCTCGACGGCATGTGAAGCCAAGTCAGAGGCCCATGGGCGACTTTAAAATTCTGGGTTAGTAATAATAATAAATAATAAATTCATTTATTTCAGGTAAATAACACCCATTGCCGAACATAAATTAATATAAATACAGATAAAACCAAACAAGATCATTTTAAAAACATTTTAGTGACTAACCACACAAAAAGAAGAAGATTTAATCCTAGGCTTAATTTTTTTTAGTTTAGACATTTTATATTTTTTTGAAATTTGAAAACCTACTCTCTAGTAGGTATATAAATGGAATACTCTATTTACATGAAGTGATCAATAAGTACAAAGGACCAGTGATACGGGAGTCGGTACCTACTTTTTCATAAGTGGGAACCTACTCATCTCCGAGGTGGCTGGTGATCTTCTTACTAAACACCGGCACAAGTTTGCTCTTCCGCTCTTCTGGCGTCACTGATCAACTCGACAGGAACCACCATGGATATGGTACAGGCACATGTAACATTTGAGTGTTGCCTCTGCACGCGTAGCATGACCACCGTAGAAACGAGTTTTATCGACGGAAGAATCGACAAAATGACAGATAAACAATCCTGTCATTTTGTCTATTCTTCCGTCGACAAAGCTCGTTTCTACGGTGGTCATGCTACGCGTGCTGGTATTGTATTGCGGATGACCGCAAGTAGGCGGCGGTAGGCATTCACCGTCAGGAGGGGGGTGAGGAGTTCTCATACTAGCTAACGGTTAGTGGTTACTGCCTCATAGCACACCAACTAGTTTAAACTAAGTGAGGTAACCTTTCACTTTGATACAATTACTTAGTGACACGATAGCTTGAAAGGACAACACTTACTGTAAATTAAATAACTATCAAGATCGAAACAGTTATTACTAAAACTATTGCCGGTTGACCGCATTCATAATATCATAACCTCACGCCCGTATCCCTCAAGAGGGTAGGGAGTGATATTATATAAAATAAAATATCGATAGTATACTCACATTTCTATAGTTATGTTGAAGTTCTATGCTCAACACTGGAAACAAACCCAGACTTTGGCAGTTGCTGAGAAATTTCATATTTAAAAAGGTGTAATGTGCAGCTGTCACGCTTCTATGAATTAGACCAATGACATACAACAAACCAGACATATTATGTACGTAGCTTTTATTATATTGCAATATAGCATAAAGAGTATGTCAACAGGATGGGCTGCTGCTGAAATGAGATGCTTCTCTAAACTTCCCAGTTATAGCAAAATACAATCAGTTAGTATAATTTCATTTCTAGACACTTCCCAGCGCATTTTCACTGAACTACTTAGCTACGTAGGTAACTATGTACCTATAACAACTTTTAGTACCTACCGTACCGGTCATGTTCGGGGTGCGCCGTTCCGTTGTAGACCTCGTTCATCTCACCATCCGGCAAGATTTAGGAAAATAGGGGATTTCTGTAGAGCCGACTAGCGACTGCGCGACAGCAAACACAGGTTTTGGTTTTCACTCGTATTTTATGTATTTTGTATGTATTGTGGGGCCCTCGCGGCATCTTAACGGCTAGACCGATTGAAACAGAAAGGGCTCGAGGAGATGATTAAAATATAGCACACAAAAAGGTTGAAAATAAATAAAAATTAAAATAACCGGCCAAGTGCGAGTGGGACTGGCACATGAAGAGTTCCGTATCACCGTAGAATATTTGGCAAAAAACGCCGAACGGTTTTTTTTTTGTAAACGAGACATTATTTTCTTGTTGTCATGTTAGTAAATGGAAAAATGATGATACATTACATTACAAGGCGAAAGACCACGCTGTCGTAGATCGTAGCCGTGTTGCTACGTCACGCGTCGCAGCACCGATCGGGGATAGACTGCGCTGTCGTAGATCGTAGCCGTGTCGCTACGGCACGCGTCGCAGCACCGATCGGGGATAGACTGCGCTGTCGTAGATCGTAGCCGTGTTGCTACGTCACGCGTCACAGCACCGACCGGGGATAGACTGCGCTGTCGTAGATCGTAGCCGTGTTGCTACGTCACGCGTCGCAGCACCGACCGGGGATAGACTGCGCTGTCGTAGATCGTAGCCGTATTGCTACGTCACGCGTTGCAGCACCGACCGAGGATAGACCGCGCTGTCGTAGATCGTAGCCGTGTTGCTACGTCACGCGTCGCATCACCGACCGGGGATAGACTGATGAAAATAAAGTTGGCACCCCCACTTTCGAAAAATGAAAATCTAAAACGGTGATAATTTCGAGCTAATTAAGGACAATTTAGGACTGCAAGAAAAAAATTTCAGACCAACCCCCCCTTCGAGATATTCAAAATTTTCAATGGGGGTGCTAACTAGTAATTAAGTTAGCACCCCCACGGCATTTAAATGTTCACTAAGAAAGTTTTATGTATGTCATAATTTCGAGCTCATTAAGGACTACAAATGCCGCAACAACCCACCCCCCATGTACAACCCCCCACCCCCCTATCCGTAAAAAACATGAAAAAATCAAATCTAAAAAATAAATTCTCACCACTATAATTCCTAGCATAGAATTGTAGACTGCCAAGTACAAAAATAAAAACATCCCTTAAGCCACCCCTTGACCAAACTTCCCGAAAATAACATCTAATTTATACGAAAATTTCTCTTCTTCATACATAAACTGTAAATCAATTATTAATGTATTATTACAACTACTACTTGCAACATCCCCAAAAAACTACCCCTTGACTGATGCTTAGTTCAAAATGTTAAACGTACTTCAAAAAATTATTAAAACTCCAAACCGTGCAGATGAAAATCTAAAACGGTGAAAATTTCGAGCTAATTAAGGACTATTTTGGACTGCAAGAAAAAAAAATCAGACCAACCCCCCCTTCGAGATATTCAAAATTTTCAATGGGGTTGCTAACTAGCCACAGCATTTATGTAAATGTACACTAAAAATGTTTTATGTATGTCATAATTTCGAGCTCATTAAGGACTATTTTGGACTGCAAGAAAAAAATTTCAGACTAACCCCCCCTTCGAGATATTCAAAATTTTCAATGGGGTTGCTAACTAGCCACAGCATTTATTTAAAGGTACACTAAAAAAGTTTTATGTATGTCATAATTTCGAGCTCATTAAGGACTATTTTGGACTGCATGAAAAAAATTTCAGACCAACACCCCCTTCGAGATATTCAAAATTTTCAATGGGGTTGCTAACTAGCCACAGCATTTATGTAAATGTACACCAAAAAAGTTTTATGTACGTCATAATTTCGAGCTCATTAAGGACTATTTTGGACTGCAAGAAAAAAATTTCAGACCAACACCCCCTTCGAGATATTCAAAATTTTCAATGCTAACTAGTAATTAAGTTAGCACACCCACAGCATTTAAATGTACACTAAAAATGTTTTATGTATGTCATAATTTCGAGCTCATTAAGGACTATTTTGGACTGCAAGAAAAAATTTTCAGACCAACACCCCCTTCGAGATATTCAAAATTTTCAATGGGGTTGCTAACTAGCCACAGCATTTATGTAAATGTACACTAAAAAAGTTTTATGTATGTCATAATTTCGAGCTCATTAAGGACTATTTTGGACTGCAAGAAAAAAATTTCAGACCAACACCCCCTTCGAGATATTCAAAATTTTCAATGGGGTTGCTAACTAGCCATAGCATTTATATAAATGTACACTAAAAAAGTTTTCAGTATGTCATAATTTCGAGCTCATTAAGGACTATTTTGGACTGCAAGAAAAAAAATTCAGACCAGTCCCCCCTTCAAGACATTCAAAATTTTCAATGCTAACTAGTAATTAAGTTAGCACCCCCACAGCATTTAAATATACACTAAAAAAGTTTTATGTATGTCATAATTTCGAGCTCATTAAGGACTATTTTGGACTGCAAGAAAAAATTTCAGACCAACACCCCCTTCGAGATATTCAAAATTTTCAATGCTAACTAGTAATTAAGTTAGCACCCCCACAGCATTTAAATGTACACTAAAAAAGTTTTATGTATGTCATAATTTCGAGCTCATTAAGGACTATTTTGGACTGCAAGAAAAAATTTCAGACCAACACCCCCTTCGAGATATTCAAAATTTTCAATGGGGTTGCTAACTAGCCACAGCATTTATGTAAATGTACACTAAAAAAGTTTTATGTACGTCATAATTTCGAGCTCATTAAGGACTATTTTGGACTGCAAGAAAAAATTTTCAGACCAACACCCCCTTCGAGATATTCAAAATTTTCAATGGGGTTGCTAACTAGCCACAGCATTTATGTAAATGTACACCAAAAAAGTTTTGTGTACGTCATAATTTCGAGCTCATTAAGGACTATTTTGGACTGCAAGAAAAAAATTTCAGACCAACACCCCCTTCGAGATATTCAAAATTTTCAATGCTAACTAGTAATTAAGTTAGCACCCCCACAGCATTTAAATGTACACTAAAAATGTTTTATGTATGTCATAATTTTGAGCTCATTAAGGACTATTTTGGACTGCAAGAAAAAATTTTCAGACCAACACCCCCTTCGAGATATTCAAAATTTTCAATGGGGTTGCTAACTAGCCACAGCATTTATGTAAATGTACACTAAAAAAGTTTTATGTATGTCATAATTTCGAGCTCATTAAGGACTATTTTGGACTGCAAGAAAAAAAATTCAGACTAACCCCCCCTTCGAGATATTCAAAATTTTCAATGGGGTTGCTAACTAGCCACAGCATTTATGTAAATGTACACCAAAAAAGTTTTATGCACGTCATATTTTCGAGCTCTTTAAGGACTGTTTTGGACTGCAAGAAAAAAATTTCAGACCAACACCCCCTTCGAGATATTCAAAATTTTCAATGGGGTTGCTAACTAGCCACAGCATTTATGTAAATGTACACCAAAAAAGTTTTGTGTACGTCATAATTTCGAGCTCATTAAGGACTATTTTGGACTGCAAGAAAAAAAATTCAGACCAACACCCCCTTCGAGATATTCAAAATTTTCAATGGGGTTGCTAACTAGCCACAGCATTTATTTAAATGTACACTAAAAAAGTTTTATGTATGTCATAATTTCGAGCTCATTAAGGACTATTTTGGACTGCATGAAAAAAATTTCAGACCAACCCCCCCTTCGAGATATTCAAAATTTTCAATGGGGTTGCTAACTAGCCACAGCATTTATGTAAATGTACACCAAAAAAGTTTTATGTACGTCATAATTTCGAGCTTATTAAGGACTATTTTGGACTGCAAGAAAAAAATTTCAGACCAACACCCCCTTCGAGATATTCAAAATTTTCAATGGGGTTGCTAACTAGCCATAGCATTTATGTAAATGTACACTAAAAAAGTTTTCAGTATGTCATAATTTCGAGCTCATTAAGGACTATTTTGGACTGCAAGAAAAAAATTTCAGACCAACACCCCCTTCGAGATATTCAAAATTTTCAATGGGGTTGCTAACTAGCCACAGCATTTATGTAAATGTACACTAAAAAAGTTTTTTGTATGTCATAATTTCGAGCTCATTAAGGACTATTTTGGACTGCAAGAAAAAAAAATTCGACCAACCCGCCCTTCGAGATATTCAAAATTTTCAATGGGGGTGCTAACTAGTAATTAAGTTAGCACCCCCACGGCATTTAAATGTTCACTAAAAAAGTTTTATGTATGTCATAATTTCGAGCTCATTAAGGACTATTTTGGACTGCAAGAAAAAAAAATTAGACCAACACCCCCTTCGAGATATTCAAAATTTTCAAAGGGTTGCTAACTAGCCACAGCATTTATTTAAATGTACACTAAAAATTCAGACTAACCCCAGTCTGAATTTTTTTTCTTGCAGTCCAAAATAGTCCTTAATTAGCTCGAAATTATGACATACATAAAACTTTTTTAGTGTACATTTACATAAATGCTGTGGCTAGTTAGCAACCCCATTGAAAATTTTGAATATCTCGAAGGGGGGGTTAGTCTGAAATTTTTTTCTTGCAGTCCAAAATAGTCCTTAATTAGTTCGAAATTTTCACTGTTTTAGATTTTCATCTGCACGGTTTGCAGTTTTAATAATTTTTTGAAGTATGTTTAACATTTTGAACTAAGCAAGGGGTAGTTTTTTGGGGATGTTGCAAGTAGTAGTTGTAATAATACATTAATAATTGATTTACAGTTTATGTATGAAGAAGAGAAATTTTCGTATAAATTAGATGTTATTTTCGGGAAGTTTGGTCAAGGGGTGGCTTAAGGGATGTTTTTATTTTTGTACTTGGCAGTCTACAATTCTATGCTAGGAATTATAGTGGTGAGAATTTATTTTTTATATTTGACTTTTTCATGTTTTTTACGGGGTGGGGGGTTGTACATGGGGGGTGGGTTGATGCGGCATTTGTAGTCCTTAATGAGCTCGAAATTATGACATACATAAAACTTTTTTAGTGAACATTTAAATGCCGTGGGGGTGCTAACTTAATTACTAGTTAGCACCCCCATTAAAAATTTTGAATATCTCGAAGGGGGGGTTGGTCTGAAATTTTTTTCATGCAGTCCTAAATTGTCCTTAATTAGCTCGAAATTATCACCGTTTTAGATTTTCGTTTTTCGAAAGTGGGGGTGCCAACTTTATTTTCATGATAGACTGCGCTGTCGTAGATCGTAGCCGTGTTGCTACGTCACGCGTCGCACCACCGACCGGGGATAGACTGCGCTGTCGTAGATCGTAGCCGTGTTGCTTCGTCACGCGTTGCAGCACCGACCGGGGATAGACCGCGCTGTCGTAGATCGTAGCCGTGTTGCTACGTCACGCGTTGCAGCACCGACCGGGGATAGACCGCGCTGTCGTAGATCGTAGCCGTGTTGCTACGTCACGCGTTGCAGCACCGACCGGGGATAGACCATGCTGTCGTAGATCGTAGCCGTGTTGCTACGTCACGCGTCGCAGCACCGACCGGTGATAGACTGCGCTGGCAGACATGTGGATATATTAGTTAATGATATAGGTATCCATCTAGATTCTGATTTTTCCTTGGTGGAAGGGTAGGAGATTTTATTTTGTTATTTTAGAACAAGAAAGATCGGTTACCTACATTTTCTGGTGAAACATCATTTTGTTACTTACTGATAAAACTTAATTCAGTATAGCTACATGCGCCCCACTACCGAATTTTACGCACACGGTAATGCGGTAGTGGGGCGCGTCATTTCAGCGTGGACAAGCTATACTAAACAGTAGACATACCTAATAGTAATTATTGAGTGGACACGCAACATTGAATCACTGAAATGATCACAAATGTCCTCATACTAATACACCAGTGCAGCGTGTAGCACAACATTGTAAATACATCGGTTCACTCTCGACTCCAAAACATTAACATGTGTCCAGAAAACAGAATTGATCTAAGTCCGCCGCATTTAAATAAATAACAAGTACCAGTATAACATAGCTAGCTGCATTATAACTTGAAGTGTGCTGATAAGGCGCGCGTCTCAGGGGGCAGGCGGGCCGGTGGGGCGCGTGGCGGCAGCTTTGTACCTATTCTATTATTTCATGATCCGATAAAAAAGGAATAAAGACTCGCGACCTAAACGCAGGAATGTTGTAGATTTTTGTGTGAGACAGGCGCCGGCGCCGGCCGCATTAGTGCGGCGAGCGCGCGACAACGGTTACACATTAGCCCCTCGCGCCACACGCATGCACCGCGCTCCACCTAACTCGCACGCAGCCGCTTACCATAATTGAGCTCTACTTTCTTATGAATAGAGACCATTTCTTAGTTGGCATTTATGACATTATGATCTTTTACAATTTCTATAGCGCCGGCTGAATTTCAAGCGAAAGGACTAAACAGAATCCTCGGATCCAGTATTTTGATTTGTAATGGTAGGAGAAAAGGACGAGATTGCGTTGCCGGTGTGAGGTCGCAAGCGGAGCGCTGCCGGCCGCGTCTCACGCCCACTTATCGATCGGACAATTTAACCGATACGTGTATAAGTGTAATATATCAATTGTGGTTGTACGGCTGCTGTCCGTCCGTCCGTCGCGACTGCTAATGAATTTCGTGCGTTGATTGCGTCCCGGTGCTTGAGCGCACTCCCCCCCCCAAACGTAACTTATTGACAACTAGGTGAGCTTATAGCGCTTGCACTTTATTACGGCGGCGGCGCGGTGGCGCTGCGCGGGCGCTCCCGCTAATTAGTACAATTGTTATCCGGACACGTCATTATCTATAGTTTTTTGCACAAGACTTTGTTTTAGTTTCATTTTGCGCGCCTTCACTTCAAATCTGTCGAAGCTTTTTAGTAGGAGTGTATGTATCATTAATTCATTATTCATTAATGATCATCATGTATGAGATATGAAAATTAACACTTTCATTGCCCGAGGAGGAACAATAGACAATACTCCCACAATGTACCATTGCGCAATAAACGATTGCAGCGTGACTGTACAGGTGGTAGTAGCAGCGATGTTCACTCGTCACTTGGTATGTTATTATTATGATCTAGGTGTTTCCCATGTGTCGGTAGGTGCTATGATATGCTCCCTGTTTGTCTTTTTCCTATTAAACAGAATACACATGGAGATGGTTATCTAATAGAGAGAATAGATTAATTTATCGAGAGTAGGTATAAAGCAGCGTATGTCACGGTCGCTATTTGGATTTAAGTTTGCCCAAGATGAAGACACCTTTAACCCCGAGGAGGAAATTTACTTTTTATACCTGCTAGGTAATAAAAAGCAATTTAATTGTTTTTTTTTTAATTAATTTTTTGTTGAGGTTCCAAATTCAAATCATATTATAGACCAGCGGGTTATAATGAAATTCAGTACAATATTATGAAGCAGAATAAATTGCAATATGAGAAGCAGAATTGCATCATTCATGTCCAGGGTTCGTGTGGGTTGGCTCACACAGCTCCATTAAGTACCTAGTCACCTCCGCAAAACACATGTTTGTGCGTTCAAATCCATGATAAGCCCAAGTTGGTTTTAGTATTTTGCAAAAACATTTTTATTATAATTAATGTATTGTTTTAGTGAATAGTGTTAACATTTACAAAAAGATATTTAATGTCTAAATAGACCAGAGGTTTCGAGACCGCTTGTCGTGCATTAGATAGGATCAGGTTCAAATCCTAGGCACGAAATGTGCTTTTACGTTGATCCCACTGTCATTTGGACACGATCTGATGATGGGATTTTGGAGAAATCGAGGGAACTCTTTAAATACTATAGGTACATCTATAGCGAACTGGGTATTTTTGATGAGCAGTTGACATTAGGCTATTGTAACTTAGATAAATTACAAATCGACCCACTAAAACGTGAAAAAAAATCTTTTTACAAAAAAATACAAAGTTTTTTGTTTTAGTAATATTTATCGCTGGCTAGTTCGTCAAACTATGTATGAGTATGACGACGTTCGGTGATGTGATGGTTCGAATCCAAGTCGGAACAATGAAGTCTTGTGACGTCATGTCACAACGCGCCGCGCGGGCCGCGGCCCGCTTAGTATCAAGTCCTCCGTTAGGAGTATATAATGTTCTGTGAACTTGATCACAGCGCCATAGTATAAAGAGTTCTAGTAGGCTATCTCCGGCTCAATCCGCGATATAATTGCCTACCATACTTGCCTGTCTCAGGGTTGTCACTTTTAGCTAAATTTTAATTCAGTACCTAGAAATTGGCAAGGGCCGGGAAGTTCTATTTTTAGGGTTCCGTAGTAAACAAGGAACCTTATAGTTTCGTCATGTCCCTCTGTCTGTCTGTCTGTCTGTCCGCGGCTTAGCTCAGAGACGCTTAGTACTAGAAAGCTGTAATTTGGCATGGGTATACATATTAATCACGTCGACAAAGTGGTAAAATAAAATCATGAAAAATAAGTAGGCTTTACAAGTTAACGAGTAATAATCGACCAACTTACATTTGCGGTTGCAAAAACATGTTCTCCCATACAAAATGTATGGGAGAACATGTTTCTCAACTACAAAGGTAAGTTTGTTCTTGGGATAAATTCATCCCAACTACGGAACCCTTCATTGTGCGTGGTCCGACACGCACTTGGCCGGTTTTTACTTGTGTGTTGTCTGGGATCAGGGTTTGTGAGCTCGGTTTTCCCTAAACGATGATGTTCATAGTGTTTGTATGAATGACAAAGTTATATTTGCGGTTTATATTTTGTTACGAATGGTTACGATTCGAACTTTGCTCTATTTATCTGATTCACAATTCGTCAAATATTTGAAATTACGATTTTAGAATAGAATAATATTTATTTGCTTAAAAACATGGTTTAAAAGATGGTATAAAAACTAACTGGTATAACTGTAAGTACTTAGTTACTTTACTATACCTACAATACTGAGAAATCGGCATGACTAAACGTAAACAAAGCATTAGCGGCATATCAATTGACAGATCAAAAGTAGGTACCTAATACATTTTAGTGGGAAAGTAGGCCTGCCTACTTCGTCTGTCTGATAGATAACTAATACAACAAAAAATAAGTACTTAGGTATCTCATCATCAAGTAAAAATTATATGCTAGAATAAGTGACTTGGTTACTTTTTCTGTTCAGTAGGTAATCTGAACAGAGACAACTCTGGAATCGATGAATTATTTAGACACCCAAACGCACAGCAATAATTTTTCTTGCGATTATCACTCATTTTTCATACATTTAGCAGTGCCGAAAAGCCGCGACACGCAAACTTTGTGCGGCGTTAGCCCCGACTGGCGCACTCTAAAACAGCCGAGATTTTGCTAAGTGTGCGTGCGGCGACGCATAGATACAAGCCGCGCACACATACAAGCCGCGCGCGGTGCGTTTGTATGAAGATAGCGTACTTCCTCTCTTTATACTATGACAGCGCCAGCGGTTAATAAAATGGATGAAGGATTCGAAAAAGGGCAATCGGATAATCTACCTAAAATAGATGGATTAATGGTTACGCATTATTTATCAACAAATAGTGATTTCGTTGCCGCCGAAATGCGAGGAATAAAAATGCGAAGGTAAGTAAACTTTCCGTGCTACTACTCATGCTTAATAGTTTATCTGTTCTAAATTGTTTTATCAAAACAAAATACCCAACTAATGTCGTAATGGAAGAATGCAACTGAAATAGTAGAAGTACCTACCTACCATTAAATTTTTACGTTAAAGACAACAAATCGACGGCCCCCACGTATACTATCGAAATTACAAAAAAGCCATTTTCGTTTTATTGCACTAATAGCAAGTAGAGATAAAGATGTATGATTTTATATAAAAATTATGTACTAATTTTATACCCTCAATTGTTTTTCAATTGAACAAAATTGAAATTAGCATATTCAGTAAATAAAAAAATAAAGTTTAATAAAAAACTGTAACCCGACTACGGGAAAATAAAAATGATCTAAAAAGTACGAAACAAGCAAATATTTCAGACAGAAATCAAGACATAGGTACAAAAATGGTCAAGGTAAAGCCGTGGTCGCATGCCTGTATACCATATTGGCCAAGAACACCTAAAAAATTATAATAGCATGCGACGACGGCTTTACCTTGACCATTTTTGTACCTATGTCTTGATTTCTGTCTGAAATATTTGCTTGTTTCGTACTTTTTAGATCATTTTTATTTTCCCGTAGTCGGGTTACAGTTTTTTATTAAACTTTATTTTTTTATTTTATACTTTTCCGTTTTTACACTTGATAAACGTAAATAAGAGTAGAGTAATACAATAGTTCAATAATTAACCTATTTTAAATTCCAATAGCAGTGCATAGTGCTTTGGACGAAACCATAGAGCGATTTATTTCGACGTCAACACCATATATCGATATCGAGCTTCGAACAAATCCAAAATATAAATATTTCGTTGTACTTGTTTTTCTTCATAAGAGTGGAATTACAAATCGGTACTACTTATTAAGATTTGATTAACTGCACGTTGGTAACATCTTGCGATACTACGTAGCGCAGTCTCACTTTTGCTTGTTTTTAACGATTTAAACATATTTGTTTACTTTGAAAATATAATATTATATACATATTTGTAATGTGCTTGTCAAGACCTTTCTTTTGATACCAAACATGTTATGATCATCCCATTTTAATTTTTTTTGGAGGTTAGAAATTTACGTGTAAAGTCCACCAAATTAAATTTAGGGAAAAATTATATAGCCTATGTCACCCGGACCATTATTTCGAATCTATTGATACCTCATTCATCAAAATCGGTTTAGTAGTTTAGGCGCTACGGTGGAACACACGTAAAAACAAACATACATACATACATACATACAAACATACATTCCCTTCCCTTCCTTTTGGCTTTGCCGTAGTCGGGTAAAAAGTAACCAGCAGTAACCAAGTAAACTATCGAATGTGTAATATTAGAAAAAGTATATAATTATCAAAAACTATAGTAGACAGTATATAACGGTAAAATTTTCCACTTTAGGTACATCGGTAAATAAAATTTTCGAATTTTATGTTCGACAAAAATCTAAATCTAAACTTAGAATACTTAAAACCAACAATACAGAATACTTAACTTATTTACGTGGTGGCCGTCGAAATATGTATTATAGTTTTATAGCTATAGGTAGGTACGCATGTATATATAGGTAGGTACCGCTCTTCTTAGTAAATTTAAATGAATACATACATTGATTTATTGCTAACTAGCTTCCGCCAGCAGCTTCGCCCCCGTTTACCTCGGGAACTGTACATTTTCCCAGGATTAAAAGTAGCCTATGTGTTATTCCAGACTTTGTCCAGATCCGTTCAGTAGTTTTTGCGTGAAAGATAACAAACACACACACACTCCCACAAGGGCGGATCCAGCCTTCGAGTCAGGGGGGGGTCACATAGTCGGGGTCCAGTCAGGACAGGCTCCAATCAGTGGCTGACTAAGCTTGTCGGGGGCCCGGAGCAGCAAAAAAAAATGAGACCCCGGAGGTCTTCTCAGTTTATGTAGGAATATCTAGTAATATTTACACACACACACACACATAACACTATGCGCATTCCTTATTTATTTTTTCACTTTTTGTATTGTTAAAAAACTTTGCATGCTTTCAAAATCATCTATTGTTTATTCTCTCACACATTATGTATAGTCACTGTAAACTGGAAGAGCGGAACCACCTAATACAAGCAAATCTTTGCTTAAAAGGTGACTCCAAACTTAATAATGTAATTACATAAGTTGATGAAATAAACATTTTTATTATTTATTATTATTATTTTGCAAAAAAAATATAATGACAGCAAAAAAAAAAGTTTTCACGTGCGCGAAATTATAATCTATCTACACCATGGACCTCTCAACCGGCAGGTCTTTTTTTTAAGGGATGGACCTCCCTGAAAAAAAAGACCTGTTTTCATCTGAATACGTAATTTACGAAAAACAAGAATGTAGGGGAACAAGCAAGGTGTGCTCGAAATTTTTTGCACCTCGTCTCGGATTACTCGGTTAGGTTTCTATTGAACATCCTTACGAAAAAAGGAGTTGCTTTGTTAACTTATGCAGAAAATTTAGGGAGTTAGAAGAATACAGAATTGAAGAGCGAGCGCAGCGAACTCGAAAATTTTTGCACATCTCCTTGTGTAAGTTATTTTTTTGAAAAGTCATACTTAAATAAAAGTGCGAGCTCGAAATTTTCATCCTCAGCCTCTTAACTCTAAACTGCTTCTTACTGAATACATTACATTATTTTGACCGTGTTTGGGATATAATTAAAAAGCAGTTTTTAAGATTTGGGGGGCCACCAGTACCGGGGGGGGGGGCCGGGGCGCCTTGTCTTAACACTATTCTGGGGTATTTAATTTCTACGTCTAGTTGCTAGCTTCAGATCTACAGCTACATGAGCCATGGGCTAGGAGCATGGTTCCAATTGGTCGGTTCCTATGGAGAAAAGCCGGCGGAAAACACCATGGTCCATCATCATATTATTATAATATCTACACATAGTCTTGTGGTCTTATGATGCGTGTCGTTCGCGCATGTGTGGCAAACACAATACGTGGCAACATCATACAAAGTATTTATTTAATTAAATTTATCAATGAGATTAGAAAAAACATCTGTGGTCGACCTAGACACAGTCCAGGGGGGGGGTCATGACCCCCATGACCCCCCCCGTGGATCCGCCCTTGCACTCACAAACTTTCGCATTTATAGTATTAGTAGGAAGTAGGATAGGTACTTAGGATGTAGATGTAGTGTGTTGAACGTGACAGATGTACCTTATTTTTATTTGTATTTTTTTACTAACAAAATACGTAGGCCATTTTTTTTTTTATTGCAAATGTAGATGTTTGAACAGTTGTACAGATGCCAGCACATCAAGCTACTACAATCTGTCAAATTTATTTAATAGATTTTCAACTTTATCGCTGATGTCTAAGGTTCTAAGTTGATTGGGAAAATTTGGCAGTTTCGGGTAGCTTGATGTGCTGGCGTCTGTACTAAACCTTTTTATTTGTTTGTACTTTTTTTACTAACAAAATACGTAAGGCCATTTATTTTTATTTGAAACTTATTTCAGATCGGCAAGAGACAGCTATGGCGATGATGATTATCTTATCTTAATAATATTCTTAATATATATATATAAATATATAAATTACGTGTCACGTTGTTTGTCCGCGATGGACTCCTAAACTACTCAACCGATTTTAATCAAATTTGCACACCGTGTGCAGTTTGATCCAACTTGAAAGATAGGGTAGGTAGGGTAGGTAGGGTAGGTAGGGTAGGTAGGGTAGGTAGGGTAGGTAGGGTAGGTAGGGTAGGTAGGGTAGGTAGGGTAGGTAGGGTAGGTAGGGTAGGTAGGGTAGGTAGGGTAGGTAGGGTAGGTAGGGTAGGTAGGGTAGGTAGGGTAGGTAGGGTAGGTAGGGTAGGTAGGGTAGGTAGGGTAGGTAGGGTAGGTAGGGTAGGTAGGGTAGGTAGGGTAGGTAGGGTAGGTAGGGTAGGTAGGGTAGGTAGGGTAGGTAGGGTAGGTAGGGTAGGTAGGGTAGGTAGGGTAGGTAGGGTAGGTAGGGTAGGTAGGGTAGGTAGGGTAGGTAGGGTAGGTAGGGTAGGTAGGGTAGGTAGGGTAGGTAGGGTAGGTAGGGTAGGTAGGGTAGGTAGGGTAGGTAGGGTAGGTAGGGTAGGTAGGGTAGGTAGGGTAGGTAGGGTAGGTAGGGTAGGTAGGGTAGGTAGGGTAGGTAGGGTAGGTAGGGTAGGTAGGGTAGGTAGGGTAGGTAGGGTAGGTAGGGTAGGTAGGGTAGGTAGGGTAGGTAGGGTAGGTAGGGTAGGTAGGGTAGGTAGGGTAGGTAGGGTAGGTAGGGTAGGTAGGGTAGGTAGGGTAGGTAGGGTAGGTAGGGTAGGTAGGGTAGGTAGGGTAGGTAGGGTAGGTAGGGTAGGTAGGGTAGGTAGGGTAGGTAGGGTAGGTAGGGTAGGTAGGGTAGGTAGGGTAGGTAGGGTAGGTAGGGTAGGTAGGGTAGGTAGGCCATTAATATGGCAAAACAACGTTTACAGGGTCAGCTAGTATATATATATATACTAGCTCACCCTGCAAACGTTGTTTTGCCATATAAATGTTTGGGGTGGACCATCTTTATCACTTATTACCCTACCTACCCTGCCTACCCTGCCTACCTTGCCTACCCTGCCTACCCTGCCTACCCTGCCTACCCTGCCTACCCTGCCTACCCTGCCTACCCTGCCTACCCTGCCTACCCTGCCTACCCTGCCTACCCTGCCTACCCTGCCTACCCTGCCTACCCTGCCTACCCTGCCTACCCTGCCTACCCTGCCTACCCTACCTACCCTACCTACCCTATCTTTCAAGTTGGATCAAACTGCACACGGTGTGCAAATTTAATTAAAATCGGTTAAGTAGTTTAGGAGTCCATCGCGGACAAACAACGTGACACGTAATTTATATATATGTCGGAGAAGGGTATGTGACTTTCGTTATTATCAGCGATATTTTAACTACTGTGGGCGTAGTGTGGGTAGTGTTGGTTAATGCGCAATAGAAAAACGGTTTGCAGTTCAGATCACATTATAATTTACTATCAAATGAATCACACTAGCTAAATTACACACACTGGGTGCGACGGCGTTTATTAAAATCACCAATTAACACAATTATCACAAATTACAACTATCACAATAACCGAGCACCACGAATCGAGAACAGTTTCGCGACGTCTTGACTCCAATGCGACCAAAGGTTGAATGTCCTCCTCGCCTTGGCCATCAAACATCACGACTCTGTAGAAGCGCGCCTTTTTTAGTGTCGGTAAATCACTCTTGATGTCGCCAGTGGCGCGCTTGCGATTCGTTTTGTGTCCGTACTAATAACCGGACCCGACACGGCCATCCTGCTATGCACACGTCCTCGTGTGTTTACCTGCAACCAAAACTCAACAACAGTGCCTGTTCGACTCGGCCAATTCTGACCATTTACGGGTTCCAACTTTTGAGATAAGGAAACTTTAATCCTCAACACTTTACAAAACAATACTCCTACTTCTCAATGAACTCACAAACTTTCGACTAATTATGGCAAAAATCATCAACCAGAGCCAGGTACCATCGTTTTCCACATTAACAATCGTCTTTTCACTAAGAGCCTTAGAAACCCACACACGAGTAAACCACTTTAACGCCATGGCTGTCCAGCCGACTAGCAATCGCATTGCTCTCACACATCCAGCGCATGGATCAAAACTTCTGCATATCCATCAAGTGGATCGCCCGTGTGCATCACCCACTGACTACACACTATGGTCTTTCCAGACCCCGACCTCCGCCAGAGAAACACGCCCATCGCGCACCCACGGACTACTTGAGTTGCCTCAAGAGACACCGATTTCTACCGGGCTACGACTACGTAGTAACTACTGGTACGGTCGAACACAGCAATTGCATTGCTCTCACACATCCAGCGAATGGATCAAAACTACGGTCTTTCCAGACCCCGACCTCCGCCAGAGATACACGCCCATCGCGCACCCTGGTACGGTCGAACACAATACGGCCGTTAGAGAACCCTACTCGCGTGGTACCCATAACTTAGGTTTGCTCATCACCACAGTGATCACATCTACTTCGACTGGTACATGACCTACTGGCATCTTTCTTCACCTAACGTAAACGTGAGCTTCTGTAAAGTTTGTTTATTTAACTAACATCACATTTCTAACATCATTCTACTAACTTCAAAAAATCAAATTGTAGGCAGGGATAACAATTAAATAAGCAACATGACAATCAATCAGAGTCCAGGTACTATTGAGGATTATGTAAATTGATAATTTTAGAATTGACCCAAAGTCATTAACCAATTAACAAAGCCCCGGGTATCTCATTCGCGGTCAACAATCACATGTGCACTTCCCAAAGGAATGCCGAGTCGTCCTTGACTCTACGATCTTTGCTACAAGGCTAGACCCGACAATACCAGCCAGAGCTATCGCGTACCCCGTACACGATACTCTGGTACGGTCTCCTATACGGTCTTGGCTACCAGGCTAGACCCGACCATACCAGCCAGAGCTATCGCCCACCAAATTCCAACGGTCTAGCAAGTAGATGCCGATTTCTAACGGGCTATGACTACGATACTCTGGTACGGTCTCCGACCCAACGAATCGAGAACCCGTGCATCTCATACGAACAATTCAATTCGACTCTACTTTCACTATCCCGTCATCTTCAAAATCCTCAATAAGCCCTCGGCCCTTGTCCTTGGCCCCTGGCCCTAGGCCCTTGGCTCTCGGCCCCTGGCCCTCGGCCCTTGGCCTTCGGCCCTTTACTTCACGTCAAGCTTAATTTAACTACGCTCTTCGTTTTCCAATAACACGAAACCCCAAACTAAATTTTTGTTATATCTGCCTTTTTCTAATATTTTCTAACGCAATCTCACGGACTTCATCAACGTCCTATCGTAATAATTTAATTACTTTGCAAGTTAGTGTTGGGAAGCACATCCCAAAATCAAAACAATTAAAACACAAAAACCTCAAGTTGGTGTTCGTTAATCGTTACGCTACATAACCTTTCAACTGTCATTAACGAGACACAATAGAATTTTAATTGTTATCCACCTCAATGAGGCATCGTAACAGATGATGAGATAAGATTGGTTCTGAGCTGAATACACGTGTTTGACCAATACCAGTCAACGCAACAACGTTATTAACTCGTTTGCCACTTAATTTGGCTACACAACTCTCCTTTACTAACGAGCATTCAACACCAGAATCATTAACAAAACAATACAGCTCACCTTTTTATTTAACGTGCCTGAGGGTAGTTGTGCAACGACTTCTACTCGCCGTTCATTGCTTGCAACACGTACTCCAGCATCCGACTGGCTGCCACTGTTCGTGCACTGGCGTCCAGCTGCACCAGCGTCCAGCTGCATCGGCGCCCAGCTGCACCGGCGCCCAGCTGCACCGGCGTCCGGCTGCACCGGCGTCCGGCTGCACCGGCGTCCGGCTGCACTGGCGTCCGGTTGCACTAGCGTCCGGCTGCACCGGCGCTCAGCCGCACAGGCGCACAGGCGCACCAGCGCACAGGCGCACCGGCGCACAGGCGCACCGGCGCACAGGCGCACCCGGCGCACAGCCACACTGGCGCACAGGCGCACCAGCGCACAGGCGCACCAGAGCACAGGCGCACCAGCGCACAGGCGCATCGGAGCACAGCCGCACCGGCGCACAGCCGCACTGGCTGCCACTCGCGCATCCGCGTTTCCGGTTCCACCCCCAAATGGACACCATCTCGTGCCAGGGTCGCCAGCCGGCGCCCCGTGAGGACGCTTCACCATCGCGAAACACCACCTGAAAATGAAGCAGAGAAGAAAAGAAAAGAAGCACGAAGGGCTTTGCCGACGGCTGCGGGGCTGCTTGGCTCGATACTGAAGACGTCATAGATCTTCCTCTGCTGTCAATCGGCTTGGCTTGGCTGTCGCGCACCATGATCACGCATAAACGCTTGCATGTTTTTATTTTAATGTTCAAAAACGGTACGCCAACGGTAATTTTCAACGTTTTTATTTTGCGCCTGAACCAACACGAATCCCACTTATGATGTCGGAGAAGGGTATGTGACTTTCGTTATTATCAGCGATATTTTAACTACTGTGGGCGTAGTGTGGGTAGTGTTGGTTAATGCGCAATAGAAAAACGGTTTGCAGTTCAGATCACATTATAATTTACTATCAAATGAATCACACTAGCTAAATTACACACACTGGGTGCGACGGCGTTTATTAAAATCACCAATTAACACAATTATCACAAATTACAACTATCACAATAACCGAGCACCACGAATCGAGAACAGTTTCGCGACGTCTTGACTCCAATGCGACCAAAGGTTGAATGTCCTCCTCGCCTTGGCCATCAAACATCACGACTCTGTAGAAGCGCGCCTTTTTTAGTGTCGGTAAATCACTCTTGATGTCGCCAGTGGCGCGCTTGCGATTCGTTTTGTGTCCGTACTAATAACCGGACCCGACATATATTAAGAAAGATATGATACACAACACATGATTTCCTAGTATTTGGATTGGACATTTTTAAAAGTATTTAGGTATAATTTCGATGGCACGGGCGCGCGACCGCGAGCGGACTGAGTGAGCCAGACTGAGCGTGTTGTGCGATGACGTCACACCGTCACCGGCAGCCCACGTCGTGCGGTTACAACTTGTTTTACTTCTAAATCGGAAACTAATTGACGCATCGAAGTAATTCTTTCACTAGTATTTTTTATTTTTGTCAGAGAATATGGAGTGCTAATAATCAAAATTAGTTAACATTCTTCATTGTAGTAGTTAGACAACAGAAGATGGGTACCACTAACAGATAAAGGTATTTTCTAGCACTAACATAGTTAACTGTACTACAAAAGGGGCTAAGCAGAAATCCTTGAAATTATTTCATCAAAATGTTCAAGGTTTTTTTCTTCCAAACAATTGGAAATTGAATTGTTTTTTATAGAGAAACAATGTTTGACATTTTTTGTTTAACTGAGCATTCGTTAAAAGATTTTTTTTTCTTAGCCGTTACTGTCCCACTGCTGGGCAAAGGCCTCCCTACCCTTTTTCCACCTCTCTCTGTCTAGAGCTTCCAAGAACCAATCTTTCTTAAAGGAGTCCAGCTCATCCCGCCATCTCCGTCTGGGCCTGCCGCGATGTCGTTTGCCATTAAGCGGGACCCACTGGGTCGTAAGTTTGGCCCATTGATCGTTTGACATGCGGCAGATGTGTTCAGCCCAATTCCATTTAAGCGTGGCAGCTTTCTGAGTGACATCAGATATTTTAGTGATGGAACGGATTGTTGTATTCTTAACCCGGTCAACAAGTTTAATACCAAGAATACTCCGTTACATAGCTCTCTGGCAAACTTCGAGCGTGGACCTCTGCTGAATTGTCAAAGACCATGTTTGAGAACCATACGTGAGGATGGGAAGAATACACACGTCGATGAGTCTTCTTTTGAGGGATAGAGGAAGATCGCCCTTCATTAGATCTTTCTGAAAGATCTAATGAAAGAAAGATCGTTAAAAGATTACGAAATTTTAATTAACAGTGCAAATTATAGTGTGTATAACCGTTGTAGCAACGTTGTACAGGAAAACGGTCTTAAAAGACTGTCCTTAACTTTTTGAGAGATTTTGATCTGCATTTACAGATTGAAAAAAAAAAACTGTTAGAAAGAAAACAGGCAGTTTTCACAAATACTTTGTTTGATGCCAATCGATCCTATTTCTTATAAGGATCCAAAAACTCTACTGGACCAAATGAAGTTTGAGTATTAGAAAAGTCAAAAATCTCAAAAACTTTTAACGGAATTTTTCATAAAATTGGCGCGTTATCTTGTGTCATGTCAACAGAGCAAAAAAATAATAATATTATAATTGAAACAACTTGAGTTGCGCCATGTGAGAGTACGAGCAGTATCAGTCGGCAACGCCCGTCGCCTACCAGTTGAGGTTGAGTTGCCGGCACCTCGTGTGTGACAGGCCTTACTATCACATGGTGCTATTCAAGTTGTATGAATTTTAGTCATTTCATTATTCATTCATAAAATTTTATGAAAAATTGCGTTGGCAACGACTGAGCGACCTGCAATGTTAGTTGTGTCGCCGTTGACAACTAGTTTCCGACAAGTTGCGTCGTATGAGAACCGCCATAGAAATGTACGTGCTAACGCGATTGGTTGCATCGGCGCTGAAAACTGGTTTTATTTTGGGCACCTTGTGTGAGAATGGCCTTAAGTTCAAATGAACTAGTCCGTGTATGCAACCCTCTGACATGTAACAAACTATAAATAATTAATATAAAGCATGAATAACTTTGATTAGGTAATTCTTTCTGCTTACTGGAGAGTGCGCGCATATTGGGCACCTCAAAGAAGACGTAGTGGTTGTCTTCGACCCATTGAACAAAGCGCTCCGGTCTCTCGGCAGCGATCTTCAACGTCATGATACAGCGGTGCTCCGGCCGGTGCGACTGCAGCTGCAGCTGAGCATTCGCGACCACGCGGTGTTAAATATCGTTCAGCACGTAGAAATCCACGGGAACTTCGTGCAAGCCATAGAAAGGGTTCCTCACTAACTGAAAAAATTATTTCTCTTGAGAAGTACTTTGATTAGAGGTACCTATGCACGTCGTAGGTTCGAACTACGTCGTAGGTTCGAACCCAGACAGGCGCTTTACTTTGTGCTAATTATTTCATTACCACTGCTCTCAGAACGGTGAAGGAAAACATCGTGAGGAAACCGGCATGTCCTAGAACCGAAAATTCGAAGACATGTGATATCTACCAACTCGCACTGAGCCTGTGTGGTGGATTACGGCCCACTCCCTCTCACAGAGAGGAGGCATGTGTCCCAGCAGTGGGAACATTATAGGCTGATGATGATGATGTATGTAGTTCACTCACGTTTCCAACCTTTTCGGCTTCTAACAAATCATAAAATGCAAGCAGACTATCCGAACACAGCTTGCTTATTCTGTGTGTAATGTCGACAATTTTGGTTCTCTGCCGGATCATCTCGTTCCGGATTTGACCCCTCAGAAAGACTCCAGGCATAGCCTGTTCCATAGCTCGCTGTGCGACCTTGAATTTTAATTTTTGGTACAAAATGTTCGAAACCTTAATGATGTCCTTTGGCGGTGTGGCAACCTCGTGTCTCAAAAACTCGTCTCCATTCAAGCTGTACCCTTGACATAATAAGTGTTATCGGATTGATCTTATAAATAACTTCCTGCCAGACCTCATGTCCATTCCCAGCGACTCGTGTTTCTGCACAAAAGTACACGTATTGCCGTTTACTGCGACTTTTAGCGCCATCTACCAGCACGCTCGTGTATTAAGTGCGCCAGTGAGCGATGCCGTCCGGTGGCAGCGGCAGCGCGGCGCCTGGAACTTTATCAGAGTTGCCGCGCACTGCCACGAGGCGCAAGTGGGCTGGGCTCTATATTATGTAGATAACAATAATATTAACGAATCAATAGTTACCGAAAATTATTATAATTTTTCATTACATATCCAGTAGAGTACAGTCGGTTCCAGTACTTAATAGAATTTTAACATGGCAAGTACATTCAGTAGATTTTGTGGCAACATTATGAATGCGTATTAGTACTAGAAATATCTAATAGATAGAGCTGTAGGTATGAATACCTCTCACAATGGTGCCGATTCCCTTGTTCACAAACTAAACTAAATTTAAGTTCAGTGCATCTTTTTCTTTCTATTTCATTAAGAAAAGGACAGAAGATAAATTTTAGTTTAGTCCTGTCAAATTAATCAGCGCCTGTCAGTCTCCATACAAGTTTAGACGTGATTAAAAACTTGCCAACTAAAATTACGTCAATTTACGTCAAGCGCTGTCAGTGCATCTTTTTCTTTCTATTTCATTAAGAAAAGGACAGCAGATAAATTTTCTGTTTAGTCCTGTCAAATTAATCAGCGCCTGTTACTCTCCATACAAGTTTAGACGTGATTAAAAACTTGCCGACTAAAATTACGTCAATTTACGTCAAGCGCTGATTAATTTGACAGGACTAAACTAAAATTTATCTTCTGTCCTTTTCTTAATGAAATAGAAAGAAAAAGATGCACTGAACGTAAATTTAGTTTAGTTTGTGAACAAGGGAATCGGCACCATTGTCGAGTTTTTTCTTATAATAAATTACTTGATTCTCTGATAAATCTTTCATAATACGAATAATCTATGTTGCCCGTCTTCACTGCTGCATTTGTATACGATATAAAAACGGTCGATTGTGTTGCAAATATAAGTAGGTACATAAACTTCACTCTTTGGAGTTTGGTAGATACACAGACATTTCTCCATCTGTTTATGTCCTTTGGTGCCGATTCCCTTCTTCACAAACTAAACTAAATTTAAGTTCAGTGCATCTTTTTCTTTCTATTTCATTAAGAAAAGGACAGAAGATAAATATTAGTTTAGTCCTGTTAAATTAATCAGCGCTTGACGTAAATTGACGTAATTCTAGGCCGCATTCCGAGTTACACTAAAAGTGATAATATCGCGAATCCAACCAAATTTAATAGTCACAAAATATAAGGGTTATTGAGTATTAATTGTGACTTTGGACTTTGGTCGGATTCGCGATATTATCACTTTTGGCGTAAGTCGGAATGCGGCCTTAGTAGGCAAGTTTTTAATCACGTCTAAACTTGTATGGAGTAGTGATTGCATCTAATTTAGGAGAAATAAGTCAAAGTTTAGTCATTGTCGACTAATGTTCGACGGCTTCATATCATACTGTCCACCATCACAGGCTACAGCAGCTGCACTCGTGTCTGCCCTAGTAGTGCCGAGCGTGATGTTACGTTATGTTGCACAACAGTAGTAGCTCCGTTGGGTACATTAGATAACCTCAACCATACGCCATGCGGACTGCGGAACGCATGGTGCTGTGGTATGGTGTCTGTGGCAGAGGCTATTCCACAAGATTGTTTGATTCATTTATTTATACGAGGGTAAAAAGGCATAGAGACGGGGACACTGAAACCAAAGTAGGTAAGTATAAAAGCAAGTGGTTAGTTGCTACAAGACTGACGTTATTTCGACCTAGTTTAAGGTTTTCCAGGAGAAAGAAAGGACATCATCCAGTTTTTGGTTTTGTATTTTCGTTATTTGCCACCGACTTTCGAAATTTAAGTTATTTTTCACTTTGTAGTGGTTTTTTGGAAGCCGGTTGTTTTTTTTTGTAAAAAAGTTTTTATTTTTCGCTTTTTAGTGGGTCAATTTGTAATTTACTTATCTAAGTTACCTACCTAATTAGCCTAATGCCAACTGCTCATCACCTTTTACAAAATATTGCTTTTCCCGATGCAAGAACGTTCATCGTTGAGGAGTTCTCCTGGTACTTCACCATCAACTCTATTTCATTGCATTGCATTGTGACGAGCATAAATTGCATTGCAACCACATTAAAGTAATCGAATCGCAACCCGTGAAATACTGATTATTGAGTAGTTCCGGTGGCTATTTGTGTTCTTCATCATCAGTTCCACTTAACCAAATGGTGCTTTCCAAGAGCAACTGCACGAGTTACTATAAAAAAATACCCAAATTGCTATAGGTTTGCCTATAATATTTGAAGAGTTCCCTCGATTTCTCTGGGATGCCATCATCAGATCCTGGTTTTCTTATCATGGTACCACCCTTGAGATATCTCCTTTCCAACAAAAAAGAATCATCAAAATCGGTTCGTAAACGACGAAGTTATCCGCGAACACACATAAAAAAAAATATGTATATATTCGGTCGAATTGAGAAAACTCCTTTTTTTGAAATCGGTTAAAAGTGGGATTTATATAGATTAAACAACTGAATCATTATCGACTGGCACAACGATGATACTCTGTGATCCTGACACGGATGATGTCCTCAATAAATGCTATCACTACGTTATTTAGGAGTGATCGATGATATGTTATTGCGTAAGAATCAGACAGATAAAGGGTAAAACTAAGTTGGTAGGTACACAAACCCTTTTTATAATTAAGTTCAATCAAAACATTATCAGTCGTTGTAGGTATGTGCTTCGCTGACAAGGTGGTAAACAATTATTTATACAAGGCACTACGACAGGAAACTTAAAAAGTCTGTGAAGGTATTATAGAAAACTTTTTTCGCAAGATCCTATACCCTAATGTAAATATATAAAGACTGTTTTGTAAAAAATTGAGTCGAACCGAGAGTAGGTATATTTTGGGAAAGGAATAATAGGATGGCATTGGAGAAGAAAATAATGTAACATAATTGTGGAGGCAACAATCGTTTTTATTTGTCGCTTATTTTGTAAACTCTTATATTATAACAGTTTAAACAGTGTTATCAAAATATAAATATGTAAACCTAATTAGCCGAACAAACTGACACACACACTCGTACCCGGGCACAACAGACACACACACACACAAGCACACAGACACAACAATATATTATTATAGTAAATTCGTCGTCTGTTACATCTAAGTATTACTAGTTACATAACTATATGGTACAAGCGCTGCGTTATCTACACTCTCCACTGAATGTTCTCTTTGACATTTACTACCACCGTCACTTGACTTGCAACTACCACACTACCTACTAATAATGTACATAAAGTACTCGTACTTAATTTTAAACTTTAATAATATCGATGTGTTAAGTGGTAAATTGTATGAGTGATATGTCGCGGCATCTTTAAAATAAAGATTAACACCATTAATGTACCGCGACACATACTCAATATAATAGCCGTCCGTTCTTTACTTTTAGACAAAGTGTTCGCCGTACCTCTATGCACGAGCTAAGTTATCGAGAAACCAATCACCGAAGTTACAACCGCGCACAGTTAGCAGCCGCGTACAGGCGGGGCCAGCCGCGCCTTATCTCCATGTTCGTGATGGATGGTAACAGATCGTCTCCATAGCGCGCCTGCGGAACCAGCCGACTTCACTGCGGCACGCGGCACTACACGGTGATACTTAGGTACATAACTGCGAGGGGTGAAGACCCACGCCCACGTGGCTACCGAACCGACTCGTTAAAAAGGGTTTTTTTTTTTTCAAATTGGAGCCGAGTTGTTCTACTGAGACAGTAATTGTAAGTCAAGTGATGTGTGAGTTACGTTCCGTAGCACGTGAGGGTTGCGGTGGCCGCGTCGTGCTACCAGGCTGTGAGCACAGCAGGGGGGGCTCGGCGTGCGCGTTACGGCGGGCGGTAGTGCGGCGCGCCGCGGTCTAGCGCTGGTACCCTGCAACACAACTCGCTCGTCACGAACACGTCTCGGGGTCTCAACCAGGCTCGGAAGACTCCACTCCTTTCAACGCAACAACAAGAACATGAAGACGAAAATTATGGTATGGATTACTGCACCCAATTTTGTCCTGCCGATTTGCTCGATTTTTGATAACTAACCAGGGCTCTGATTTCACTAACAGTGGAACCAGGGTCCAGAGCAAAGCCGACTCAACTTGTAATAATTAATAACTTAACTAATTGCTACATTCTTCGTCGTTGGTTCCGCATTGTAAAGAGTTGAACCTCTATACCGGTACATTATGTATTACTAAATACTAACCAAAACCCACAAGTCACAGTAACCGGTAAATAAGTATAACACAGTTCAGTATCAATCAGTGGAAGCAGTGCACAAAATTGAGTTAACGTTACACAAACGCAAATAACAGATATCTTTGCAAAAAAGTGAACTTTGCAAATGTTAGCAAACTGTCACCAACAGTATTTACCAGTTCCTGAGCATACTACGGAGGTTGCTGACTGTACTCATGATGCGACAGAACCTGACATGGCTCACGTGTCACCAAAACAAATGAAAACAGTTAGAAACTATCCGCAGATACTAATTACTATGTTTTCCTTACATTGCGATGCACCCCATCTTAAAGATTTGGCGGAAAATAGTATAAGGCGGCAGAGTGAGGAAAGCCAATATGTGCAGTACAAGAGATCTGAGATATAGTCAAGATATAAACAATAAGACAGATCTTCGGAAGGTGAAGCTGAGAGCGGAGCGTACAATCAAGGAGCTGTGGCGAGCAAGCCGACGACGGGCAGATCTGAGGATAATGGCGAGAGGAGCAGGGGAGTGCGGGGAGCGGATGCAACGGAGCGGGAGCATACCAGCAAGGATGTCATGGACTGATAATGTCATCAAAGGAATTCAGAGAGTAGCCGAGTCATACTCCCGCGCTGTCGGGTGTAAAAAGACTGGGACGCAGTGCATGGTCAGGTTGTCTGCGTCGAGGGCTCGTCGCGTGTACTCACATCTCGGCCGAGTGGCGCGCAGCGGGCAGCAGCAGTAGTGGAGCGGACGACGCGCCCCCCGCGCCCGCGCCCCCCGCGCCCTCCACCGCCGCGTACAGCGGGGGCAGCACCTTGTGCGAGTGTGCGTCCACTGCGGACACCACACGGTTAGTCGTGACGTCACAGCTGACCGCGCGGCCACGCGGGCGCGTACTCACCCGCCAGCGGTCCGCCGCCCGGCCGCGCCACGCCGCCATGTCCGCCCCCCATGCTCTTGGGCTTGCGCTTGCGCGTCTGGATGCCGTCCTTCTTCATGCTAAGCGGCCGGTTCACCTGCGCACACGTCATCACACTCAGACGGGGGAACTCCTCGTAATCTGTCGCCGCGCGGGCCTATCATCCTTTAAACAAGCGTATCTACTCGCGAAGAGATAATTGATAAAAGATTATTTATCTCATTATGAATATTCGTGGTCGCGCGATGATAATTCTCTATCAGTCGGTAGCCCCGCGTTTTATCTTGCGAGATTAGATGAGACCCTGTGTTTTGATTTTTTATACAGACCCAATATTTGCCGAGGAGTTCCCTGATAACTGACTGCAGCGGCGATTAGATACCTGCGTGGTGTCTAATCAGCATAACCGCTATAATCGATGCACAATCACGCGATACGCTACTATCTGGTCTATCGTTGACAAGCTCCTGTGAACTCACGTTGTGCAGCTTGTAGTAGAGGCCGCACGCGTTGCAGACAGGCTCGCCGTTGTTGTTGCGGCGCCACAGCGTGGTGTTGGACGTCCGGCAGTTGGCGCACGTCACCCCGACGCGCCGATTGCCGTTCGTCGGCTGGACAGGAAGCATCAGTGATATACATATTATTGCATTTACAGGTAGCATTGTGTTAATTAGACAAACTCACTCAAACGACAATTTAATGCTTACCAATGCCTGTTGCGGCTTTGCTTTTTGTCCTTTGAGCGGTGGCCGGTTGACGCCGTTAATGCGCGTGTATAGACCACACGCGTTGCACAGGTAATGGCCGGTGCCGTCGCGGCGCCACAGCGGCGTGGTGGCGGCCGCGCAGTTCACGCACTCCTTCACCTCGCCCATGCCCGCCATACCTGCGACAACACGTACGTTAGCTCGCTTGCTACACATAACGTGTCAAGACGCAACGCTGCAGCCGCGCGTGCCACTTACTCGGGTCGAAGCCCTCGTCGATGGAAAGCAGGTTGTGCGCGGGCCAGGCCTGCGCCGGCGCCGGGTAGCCCTCCACCAGCAGCCCGCCCTCGTAGCCCGATACAGGCACGTACTCCACGCCGCCACCCTGCCCCAGGTAGTGCTCGCCGCCCACCTTGTACTGCACCGTGTTGCCGTGCGTGTACAGTGTCACCTGACGATACAACAACACATTATACACCATTTACAAACAATCCACAATTACATTGAGAAGTGTGCAAGCTGACCTGTTGTGAGTTAGGGCTGGGTGGTGTTTCGTACACCGCCTGTGACTGCGGCACCACGGAGCCGTACACTACGTGCGTGCCACGCGCCAGTGACGATGAGGAGAGCGTGGGGTCGCTGCGGTATAGTAGCTGTCCGGGGGGCGACTCATCGCCCCGCGCGCTCCCTGCGCCTCCCGCACCGCCACCTCCGCCGCCATACAAGGTCAGTAGCTCCTTGCTGCCGCCGGCGTATGCACCGTACCCTCCTCCTGCGTACTGCGGGCTCTGTCCAGCGTACGCGTATCCGCCGTGCACTGACGTCACAGGCTGCAGGCTCGCATACGTGGTCGGCCGCGGTTCCCCCTCCCCACGCGCCTCGTATTTCACTTGCTGATAAGCCACGCCCACCGCCTGCTGGTTGTTGAGCGCCGTGGTCTGGATCATCTCCAGCGAGGACGCGGCCTGCTCACCCAAAACGTATTGCCGGGTGTCGGGCGCTGCCTCGCCTCCTGCGTACTGCATCTGCTCTTTGTCCTTGTGTAGGAAAGCATCATGCGCGGCTTCATCGCCCTCGCCATCCTGCGCTACGATGACGTGGTGCGGTGCGCCGTAGCGCAGCGCCAGGCCGCGCGGGTAGGCGGCACGCGGCGGCGGTCGCGCGTACTGCGGCGGCGCGCGCTTGTCGCCAGGCGAGGGCAGCGCACGGTAGGGCTCGGGCTTGAAGGCGAGGTAGCGTGACGTCTCGGCCTCTGCCAGGCGTAACCGCTCGTCGTCGTAGTGCTGCTGCTCGCGCGCCTCCGCCTCCTCCAGTTTGGCGGCGTAGTGCTGCACCTGCAGCTGTGCCTCGTCCAGCGCCGGCGGTTCGGGCGGCTCGTCCTTAACGCTGTCGTCTGCGAGCTCGCCGGGCTCGTCCGTGGTGATGTGTCCGGCGGCGGTGATGGTGCGCACGGCGCGGCGCGACGTAATGACGGACTGCGAGTGCGCGGGGGGCGACGCCTCGCGCGGGGTGCCTGCTGCCGCCTGCTGCTGCTGCTGTTGTTGCTGCTGCTGCTGCTCGTCGCCCTCCGCGCCCCCTTCCTGCTCCTGCTCGGAGCGTGTCTCGCTCTTAACCAGCTCCAGCGCTTCCGCGCAGGGGCGCGCGTCTTGTTGCTCCATCTGCGCCACGTTCTCCATACTTCACCTGCGACCAATGATCACCATTAGCTATATGTCGTTATGTAAGGAGGATACGCGTACCTAAAAGGAAGAAAGGTGTCTCTAAGAAACTAGGGTGTTACAAAAAATCCGGCCAAGTGAGTGTCGGATCACGCACAATGAAGGGTTCCGTAGGTGGGATGAATTTATCCCAAATTCAAACTTTAACATTGTAGTTGAAAAACATGTTTTACCATACTGCTGCAAATTTAAGTTTATAGGTACACACAATTTTGAGAGATTTACCATGTTATTTTAAGACCATAGTCTTCTTACAGGTTTTCCTGTAATCTGCGAGTAAAGAACCATTCTCTCTATTTTTTTCACAATTTTAGGCTTAGTAGTTTCGGAGATAAGGGGGGAATGGTCGATTTTCATCTATTTTCTTAAATATCTTTAAATGTATTTATTTCAAAATGATAAAATAAATATATTTGAGATCCTTACAATAAGTTCTTTTATTTGATATGTCACACGGTACAGTTTGCAAAACTTTTTAAAGTGAAACTTTTATTACATCGTCTCAAACTTTTTCGTCTGTGTGTTGCAAGTCGCGTGACGGTCGGCCGCGGAGTAGGGATAAAGTGAAAGGCGCTTGTCAGAGCAGCCAAGGCCAATATGGCGGCGCCTATAGAAGTTTCACTTTTACCGTGGTTTAATAAAACTACACAATCCTTTTTTTTTAATTATCTTGTTTGCTTCCCAAACGTTAATCCCATATTCAAAATTCATTTATTCCACTTCCACGTATACTGCGGGCCCTACCAGAATACCAACGCTGCGACATTTATTTTTTAAATGTCTTAAATATGCTGAGATAGGAGCCTTTTGGCCTCGTACAGAACTTTCTGCTTTTATTTTAATTTTACTTTGTTATTTTTTATTAATGTTTTGATGAGTGTGTTTTAGTTTAATTTGTGATTTCCTGTGCGAGTCTCAATAAATACTTTTTCTTTCTATTTATTTACGTTACACGTCCGTGTTTGGGTTACACAAGTGTACCAAATTTCAACTTAATCAGTTCATTAGATTCGGAGCAAATTGGCTGTGACAGACGGAATGATAGACAGACAGACACATGAGTGATCCTATAAGGGCTCCGTTTTTTGCTTTTGAGGTACGGAACACTAAAAAGTGTGTGGTCATTTAAGGGCAGACGTCTAAGTAAACGAGAAGGCATCGTTTTTGGAGCGGAAGAGCGGCGGCGGAAGTACACGACTAATAGGGAACAAGCGCCTGCGCCAGCGCCGACTGTGGAAGTGCAGACATAATATTCTGTTTAAGTATTATACTAACAGAACACATTGCTTACACACCTAAGTAATCTCTTCTATAGTAATAATAAGCCTTTATTGAACAATCTTATAAAACACATATTTCTTATAAACTAAATTAAATATTTAACATAGACACTAGTTTTGCGAAGATTGTCTAGCTACTTAGCATAGGCCTCCCCTAAAGCTTGCCATAAAGTGCGGTCTTGTGTCTTCCCCTTCTCCATGTGGCGCCTGCTATTCTTTTTATGTCGTCTTCCCATCTCCGACGCTGTCTCCCTCTCTTCCTTTTGTGTTGTCTTGGACACCATTCGATTATATCCTTAGCCCACTTGTCCTTTTTGTTCCTCATCATGTGGTCTGTCCACCTCCACTTCAGTTTCTTGACACAATATGTCACATCCGTAATTCTTGTTTGCTTCCGGATTGTTTCAAGTTTTATTTCTTCTCGCATTATCCTTGGGGTGTCTTCCTCCTTTTCACCTTTTAGGATCATTGGTTGCTTTGCTTCAGACAGCATTTCATTATCACTGTATAGCTCTCGGTAATAGTCTGTTGCGATTTTTAATATTTCTATTCTATTTGTGTTGTTTCTTTTGGTTTTTCGGTGTAAAACGTTTTCGATCCAATCTAAACTATCTCTTAATTCTTGCCAAGCCTTTTTCGCACCACCTGTTTTTTCTATATAGTAATTGATTGTTTGTGTTCTCTATTCTACTGTAAAATAATTCAGAGTCTTTTAATCAACAATAATTTACCCACGTTCTGTAAAGTACCAACTGAGTGAAAACAATCTAACGCCATATGTGAACTTAGTAGGTACCTATACCGTTTTTTTTCATGTATATCTATACAAATACAAAATACAAAAATACAAAATGGTTTATTGCTTCAACAAGTTTACATCTAGAATATTTGTGTTTGGAGCTCCCCTGTAAGCAAGTGACGCCTGTGTTGGGGAGCCCCGCTCTTCCATAGCTAAGCAATACAAAATATGAACTAGGTATTTACAGCTAGGTATAGCTAGCTATACTAATATTTAAAGCTGAAGAGTTTGTTTGTTTGTTTGCTTGAACGCGCTAATCTCAGGAACTGCTGGTCCGATTTGAATCTTATTCTATAAAATTATTTCAATGTTAGATAGCCCATTTATCGAGGAAGGCTATATATCATCACGCTAAGACCAATAGGAGCGGAGCACCAATGAAGAATGTTTCAAAATCGGGTTTTTTTTCCTTTTGAGAGCTTTCGCTGCGTGCGCTGCGTAAACGGTTAAAGTTTCGCAAAAATCATGTATGATAGAAACATGTAGGACTTTTTTTTAGAACTTTTAAAGGGTACCCTTTAAAAGTTCTAAAAAAACTCCGCGACAGCATAATGTCTATCTTTTAAGGTTGGCTCACTATAACTTTTTGTTCTAAAATAATGCATTATTTGCGAAGGTGTTTTTATAAACATGATATTAATCTTTATCCAAATAAATACGTTATTCATCACAAGTATTTAATTTAAAACAAAATTGCCCTTTCCATCATTCGATTTCAATGAATATCTTAGGAGATATCGCAGTTTTAAAATAACATCGCAGCAAAATAATGATCAAGTACTGCGCGCGCATTTATGATGTGTAAGGCAGTCATGGGCAGTCATGATGAGGAGGGGCAGGAGCGGGTAGTCATTTAAAAAATATTTTCACCTTCTACGTAAACGAAGTCGCAGGTTAAAGTTAGCGTTAGCCCACGTTAAAGTTAGTATCTATTCCACGCGGACGAAGTCGCGGGCAGAAGCTAGTCCTTCACAATGCAATCAAAAGATAACATCGTTTCGCCTGTGAGAGTTGTGTTGAAGAGCGCAGAGCTACAGCACAACAGTGTCAGTTCATTGCTAAAGCACACCATGGAATTTCCCAAGCGAGTCTGTTGTTTGTGACTATTGATAACTTTATATTTTTACGGATTTAGATAACACAATAATCAATTACAAATTATAATTAATGAAAACCACAGTAGGTAGGTAACCTACCAACCCATCACTTAGGAACACAATTTTCCTCAAAAGCTACGTGAACTCCCGCTGTGCGAACCTCTCGATAGCAGTACATATTTGAAGCATTTAGGAAGTGTATTTTATGATAAGAACATTAATTATAATATCGAGGCATATTGCGGCGGCGGCGCGCGGCGGTGGGTAAACACGCGCGCCCCTAACATGCAGCTCCGTTTACTCTGCCTGTGCCCACACAACACTTACGTGCCATGTAAAAGCTCCGAACTAAACCACCACAACACACGATAGCAGAAGCTCAACTCCACAGGACGCACTAGTTATAATTACATAAGTGACCTAAGCTGCATATTAAGGCGTTCAGTGCAAGTGAATTGTTTTGTTTGTGACGATCATGGAACTCGTCAGCGAGTATTTCTAAACCCTGCCTTCACGCGCTTGTCAAAATTCCATTGTGAGCCAATAATTTATTTGCAAATTATACATTTACTAGCTGCGCCCCGCGGTTTCACCCACGTAAGTCTCGATTCTGTGGGAATATCGGGATAAAAGTATCCTATGTGTTAATCCAGGTTATAAACTATCTGTGTGCCAATTTCATCCAAATTGGTCCAGCCGTGAAGAAGAGACAAACATACATACACACACACACACTCACAAACTTTCGCCTTTATAATATTAGTGTGATTCAAAAGGCCGATGCTGCCAATGCTCGTTGAAACTTTTCGCGTTTTCACCATTGAAGCAAAGAGCTGTGGACCTAATGCTCGGCTCAAAGGTATAGGCACTCCTCAAATGCTCATACAGTCACATCAGTACCGACTGTTGACCTTCTATAATTCTGCTGAGTGAGTGTCGGGGTCGCGGAGTTTGGAGGCGGCACCATGTTTGCCGCAGGCCCGCGATAACGACGCACTTTTATGACTGAGCGCTGTTGTCTTCTTGGTTCAACCACCACGCACCATCACCACCACACTAGCGTTGCGTCTGCTGTGGACGATTCACAGACTATTATAATAGGTACTACCTTCTAATTTTTTTTTTGTAAGTTTTATACTAGTACAGATAAATGGCTGTTGACCAACAAGAATAATTTTAAAGATGTAAGTATCGGGATGTTTGTGGCATAATGACGCTTAATTTTCATAAACGACCTTCGAAAAACCATAGAAGGGCCGTGTGTGTTGTTTGCTGACGATATTTCGCTTCTAACTTCATGCCGGAACAATGTAGGCTTGAGCGAGGACCTAACCACTATACTAAATAAATCAATAACTTGGATGAATGACCATAACCTCGAAATTACTTTCTCTAAATCTAAAATAATTCCCTTCCACCCCCGACAAAAAACCCCACTAGACATAAATTTCACTTACAACGGAAAAACAATAGAAGTCGTTCATGAATTTACTTTACTTGGCCTGGATATAGACACAAACATTAATTGAAAATCACACATCAAAAAGATAAAATCAAAACTATCCAAATTTGCATACGCCCTTCGTGAAGTCAAAAAGACCACTAACCTTAAAACTGCACTTGTTACATATTATGCCTAGGCACATGCATGGCTCAGCTACGGCGTAATATTGTAGGGAAACAGCACAGATGCACCGACACTTTTCACATTACAAAAAAAAAATAAGAATCCTTGTAAATATAGAAGATACCGACAGTCGCAAACCTCATTTCCAAGAAAATAAAATACTTACCCTCCCTTGCCTATACATTCTAGAAATATGCAAATTTGTTCGAAATTACCAGCATTTTTACACGACAAGGGAAAACATACAGTATAAATATACATTACGCCATAAAAATAGGTTAAACTTACCAGGTTCTAAGTTAAAAATGCACTCAACAAGTACACTAGTCATGTCAATTAAAATATATAATAAATTACCAGAATTAATAAAAAATGAACAAAAATTTAATACATTTGTAAACAAATTAAAACTATTCCTAATATCTAAATGCTATTATGATATCAATGATTATATAAATGACAAATTTTAATTTACAAGTTTTATAAAATAATTACAATAACATACATACACATACATAAACTCACGCCTTCTTCCCATGGGGATAGGCAGAAACTACAGAACGCCACCTGCTACGATCCTTACATAGTCCTTTTGCCTCGTTTACGTTCATACATCTGGTCATACACGCACGCCGGTTGCGAGTACTACGCACCTGGCCTTTCTGAAGAACATCACCAATAAGGTCAGTATATGTCCAATAGGTACTAAATAAGTAACAAAATTAAAAGCCCTCTTTCTCTCTCCTACTTTTGCTGTGCCCGACAGGGTCCACAATGATCATGTTATTTTGTTAAACCTACCACCTAAGTTCACATGTGGAAGCAATAAATATATTGAGTAATGCCCGTGTCCCGGGGTATCGCTCAGCGTGAGTCCAGGGCCTCAAGTCTGCTATTACAATAGTGTCAGAATGGTCTATCATTGATTTCATAATTGTTGATTTTGACAAGTTTGGTAATCTACTAATATAATGGCGGCATTATGACTTCCCAATGGTCAGCCACTGACACTCCATTGAAAGAAATGGCACTTATTGGTAATCTCGTACATAATGACAAATGAATGACTGACTTAGGCGGTATCATTGGTCGTATTGTACGACAATGCCATTATAACACAATTTCTATTACAAGACCATTGACCGACCAATGATCGACCATTATGAATTTAGCAGATTACGAACTTTTAGCAAAATGACAATGGGATCGTGTTGTAATGACGAATTTGTAAAAATAGCAGACTTGGGCCCCTGGTTTCTGTTCTCATGAAGCACTTGAACAGTTGAGCCGTATGACCGTGTCTCGTGCGTAACGCTGATGTACACAGAGATGTACAGTGTGATTTGGGATATAAATATAGGTATTTTGTAAATCTGACAACATAACGAGTATTTGCGCATTTACGACGTTACGAAGTTGCAACACGAAGCAAAGAGACGTGGCGTTTTATTATTATTAATTTATACCTACATCAATTGCTTAATTGTTTTTTTTTGTATCAATTACATAGAATGTAGGGATAATTGGTTTCTAAACTACAAGGTTTGCCATTTATTGATACCTACTACTACTATCATGTCTAACAAAACTGATTCAAAATCTGTCTACGGTACCTAAACATATTTTATATATACCTACCTACTTCAGGTACCGTAGACAGATAATGAATCAATTTTGTATGTTAGACATGATAATATTACGTAGGGTTAACGTTAATTTGTTAAGGGTATTTTTACACCCATTAAAAGTAGCATATACCTACAGGGCTATTGGCTGCACATGACCTCTGCTACATCCCCTTAACAGATTGATTGAAATGATTGGCCAGATCTTATAATTGAAATGATCGATTCTAAGATCTGGCCACGACATAATACCAACCCACCTACTTACTTAAAACGGATGTAAAAATAACCCTAACGAAGACCAGAGTTACTTGTTCTTTCCGTTACTACTTATGATATTTTTTTTGTACTGGACCATACCTGGGAACCTTCTGGTTACGGAGATACTTATTGAAAATTACTTTCTTCCATTTTTTGAGGATTTTTTTACGAAAACTAGTTTAAAATGTTTTATCTAAACTTTAAATACTCCCATGATCCCTGTACCGTTTCATGCACCCATAAGCACAATGTTTTGTGTGCGTTACGTTGCGCACTACCGCAAAATGTGAGTTGTCAGGTTCTCACACCATAAATAATAGTCGTTTCGCAGTTATCATTTTTGTACTAAGTAAATGTAAAGAATGCGGAGTGACGGCTTCGTGAAGGGTCTTTTACACCTTGTATTTTTTAATAAAGTTTCGTTTGATTTTATTGTAGAGTTGATACCATGGAAAGTGAACTTTGGAACCTGCATTATATTATTTTAGCAGTAGGTATAGCGTCGCCTCACCTTCTGTTATCATTATTTATCTATGCCTAAACATCACTATCGAGTTCTGGTTGAAATAGTAAAAAAAAAGGATTAATAGCATCGATACAATCAAGAATAACTTTTGTGTTCAATAACATTGATTGAAAAACTCTTCAAAACAAATCAAATCAAACATGTGTTCTAATTTACTAGAAAAATTACAAAGGTAGGTACGTTAAGATCTGATAGCCTACAAGTCACTATAATTCTGCTTGCAAGCGTGCGAATTATTGTTCATCGCATGTAACATAATAATAATAAAAGTTCGACTTAGCGCACGAGATTGTTGACGTGTGGAATGTGAGCTCGGCTATCATTGTGCCGACTGTCGTAACGGCAAATGGCCTGATGGCCGAAAGCCTCGACCAACATCTCTCGAGGCTCTCGTTAGGCGGTTGGATCAAGCGCCTGATTCAGAAGGCAGTACTCCTCGATACGGCTCGCATTGTGAGGAGGTTCCTGTCTCTGCAGCCCTAACCACCGGTAGCTTGGACCCTGCTCCCGACACCGGCGGAACTCTATTTTTATATATTTTTAATATTTTTTTTATCCTTTTTAGGGTTCCGTAGTAAACAAGGAACCCTTATAGTTTCGTCATGTTCGTCTGTCTGTCTGTCTGTCCGCGGTCTAGCTCCGAGACCCTTAGTACTAGAAAGCTGTAATTTGACACAGGTATACATATTGATTACGTCGACAAAGTGGTAAAACAAAATTATGAAAAACATTTTTTTTTAGGGTACCTCCCATACACGTAAAGTGGTGATGTTTTATTTTTTATTTTTTTATCCCATAGTGTGGGGTATCATTGGAAAGGTCTTACAAAATCATTACAAGTTTGTAAAAAGCATTTTTGGATTCAGGAATCCGTTTGCAAAATATTAAACTTTAAAGTGCTCATTTTTGTTAGAGTCAAGTGTCCCCCCCTGCCAGCTAAATGGTTGGTTGTGGATGTGTGAAAAAAATTACAGCAGTAGTTTATATAACGAAATTAAAAGGAAAACTATCACAACTAAGTAGGCTTTACTAGTTATCGAGTAATAATCGACCAACTTAACTTTGCAGTTGCAAAAACATGTTTTCCCATACATTCCGTATGGGAGAACATGTTTATCAACTACAAAGTTAAGTTTGTTTTTGGGATAAATTCATCCCAACTACGGAACCCTTCATTGTGCGTGATCCGACACGCACTTGGCCGGTTTTATTTTAAGAAATATTTAAAAATGTAATCAAATAAGAATTGAAATGAATAAACGATAATAAAAATTCATATAGTGTAGTCTAAAAATTATGTAGTTTCTGCCTTCCATCAGAAAAAAGAATGAGTCTAAATACCTATTAGGTATGTGGAGTAGTGATGGTGCATATTGCGCGTCTTGTATCTATTAGGTATGTGGAGTAGTGATGGTGCATATTGCGCGTCTTGTATCTATTAGGTATGTGGAGTAGTGATGGTGCATATTGCGCGTCTTGTATCTATTAGGTATGTGGAGTAGTGATGGTGCATATTGCGCGTCTTGTATCTATTAGGTATGTGGAGTAGTGATGGTGCATATTGCGCGTCTTGTATCTATTAGGTATGTGGAGTAGTGATGGTGCATATTGCGCGTCTTGTATCTATTAGGTATGTGGAGTAGTGATGGTGCATATTGCGCGTCTTGTATCTATTAGGTATGTGGAGTAGTGATGGTGCATATTGCGCGTCTTGTATCTATTAGGTATGTGGAGTAGTGATGGTGCATATTGCGCGTCTTGTATCTATTAGGTATGTGGAGTAGTGATGCTGCATATTGCGCGTCTTGTATCTATTAGGTATGTGGAGTAGTGATGGTGCATATTGCGCGTCTTGTATCTATAGCGAGACTAATAGGGTATAGAAAATTATAATTGCATAGATTATAAAAGTGCCTACAGTAAGTACTATACATGCGATTGTAACCAACCAGTTGATCCCCAAAAAGGCTCGACTGACTGTTCACAATGGTGTGCTGGTGTCTACGCTTATGTATAGAGGTGAATGTTGGGTGTAGTAAAAGACGCATGAAAGTCAAACTTAAACTAAAACTCAAAGCATTTATTTCAATTAAACCATTTACAGGCACTTTTGAGTTGTCAAAGAGTCGGTCAGTTAGTCAGAAAGTTGAAGCTAGTTGCCTATTTCAAAACCTAGATCTCTATGGAGAAGAACAAATCAAAGGACAATCTTTTAAATACAGATATTACTACCACTGTTTGTCTCTGCATCACGCAAAGATTGACTGGTAGAAAATGCCTTTGGCATTAAGTCCGCCTCTGTACATTTCTGTGCTTGAAGTATTAAATAAATTAATAAATAATATAAAAAAATCCTGGGTACATTATTCTTGTTGCTTCTATAATTATGTGAGAACAATGTAAAAAAAAAAACAATTAAAAATATAAGATTAAAAATAAGCCCTGGCAGATAAAAGCTAGATGAACAGTTTCAACTGACGGCGCCCGGTCACGAACATGGGGACATTTTGTAGGGAACCGAATGATCCAACACATGCGCCACCATCAGCGAGACATTTAACTGAGCATGAAATACTCTCAACTGTCACGCTCTTTTAAGTCAAACATACAACATAATTACATCGGCGTGCGTGTATGACCAGATGTATGAATGTAAACGAGGCAAAAGGACTATGTAAGGATCGTAGCAGGTGGCGTTCTATAGTGTCTGCCTACCCCCATGGGAAGAAGGCGTGAGTTTATGTAAGTATGAAACAGTGTTACGCGCTGTGTGTGTCGTGTAGACACTGAGAGCTTCAGAATATCATTAAAGGTTAGCTGTCTCCGTCTGAAAACTGCAAAAATACATAATATTTATATAATTAACTTCTATCACCAGGCTTTCTTAACTTCAAGATCTTAAAAGAACTTTGATTGAACAGTCTTATTATAAGCACATCAACATCGTTCAAACTACCTAAACACTTATATTTAGAGTCATACTTTCAGTCAAATCTTTAAAACAAGATCTTTGCTGTTTGTTATCCTTCCGAATGTGACTGGGTAATACTATAAAACTTGCGCAGCTAGTCATAATTCCAATGATATCTAATTTTCCTTCAGTAGAGTTACCAAACTACTAAGTATTTTTCTTTAACTGGACGTATCATTTACTTTCATAGTACCTTCTTAAGGCTAAATCGACTGATTTTGATCAGTTTTGTTTATCAGTTGTGGGAAAGGAAAATAGAATTTAGACAAAATTATTTGTGATTTGAAAAGTCGTATTTTTTGTCTTGTACATAGCGGAAAGGAATTTTTCAAATTAATTAAAGATTCGTGGAAAATCAATAAAATTCGCAACAAGTTTTCCAAAAAATGACACGAGACTGACGTTTGATCGTTTCGTTACAAGAAACTACTTTTGATTTTGAAAATTAAAAAAATATCATTAACATAATATTGTTTTTTGCCCATCTCAAAAATGTCCAACGCACCTAAAGAAGTTTTCACTTCAAAAATAAAAGTATGTTCACAGATTAGATATTTTATTAATTAGTACTATAACCAACTATGTCTAATATTACGTTGTTGTGATTATTATGTTATTCTGATCGTTTTTTGTAAATGTTTCCTCAGGCAAATTTTAAAATGGTCTAGAAATGAATTATATTAGGCCTGATCGATTTGTGTTGATATTAAATTTGATAAATGCCTCAACGAAAAAAAAAACAAAAAAAAAACTCTTGTTTAAAACATTTTGAACTGTTTGTTTTATAAAAAAAAAAAAAAACAGTTATTTTTCCAACTCTGGTACCTACATTTCATTTGAGAATAAAGAATAATCTGTCAAGTTTCGAGTGTAAGTACCTCGTACCAGTAGGACCAGTAAGGACCAGTAGAATGTGCAGGCCGTCGGCACCGCGCCACCCGTCCGTGCGCTATTTTCACAAAATAAACAGGCTCGAAACTTTACACTTTTCAAAAATAAATTAATGCTATTTTTAGGGTTCCGTACGTCCGAATGAAAAAACAGAACCTTACTTATAGGATCACATTTAGGTGTATCTGTCTGTCCATCTGTCACAACCAATTTGCTCCAAATCTAATGGACCGAATTAATTGAAATTTGGTACCTACACGTTAATTTCTTTGACCCAAACACGGACGTGTAACGTAAATTAATTAATTTCAAATACTCATAATAAATATAATACTATTTTCATTTACTTTTGGGAGGCAAATAAGAAAATAACATAAAAACGTTTTTAAACTGTGAGAGTCTCAAATATTTTTTTAGGATATTTAAAATAAATAGTTTTAAAGTTATGTAACAAAATAGATGATAATTTACCATTTCCCCCCCTTATCTCCGAAACTACTGATCCAAAAATGATTAAAAAAAAAAACAGAAAAAAGTTCTATTCTTATTGATTACAGAAAAACTATAGAAAGTCTATGGTCTTGATATAACATAGTAAATTTCTCAATATTGTGCGTACAGACTTATATTTGCTGTTGGGATGTATGGGAGAACATGTTTTTAAACTACAATGTTAAGTTTGTTCTTGGGATAATTCATTCCAACTACGGAATTATTGTGCGTGGTCCGACACGCACTTTTCTAAGGTGTAATTCAGTAATAACACCTGCCATTGTCGTTAGAACTAGCTTCAGTATTTAGGTATTCAAAGCACTTGTATCAAGTTATGGATGCCCTATTGTAAGACTATAAATTATAGTAGGTAAGTAAAAATTAAAACGGACTTCTTTCTACTTTGAACAGCTCCCTGCAGTTAGTCTATAAGACCCAGCAGATGCTCGCTCATCTTGAGGGAAGAGTACGTTCCAGAGTGTGTTCTTACATTCTTCTATTATGTTACAATTAAGAGCTATTAGTTTTGAAAGCAAAATATATTTACGTACCAAAGCAGTTCAAAACTTTTGTTTTAAACGTCCGTCAATTGTAAATTTTTCTTTACAGAAAATACTTTCAATAACTAGGCAATTAGCGAATGTGATCGCAAAATATGGTATTCTAATATTATAGAAGCACGAGATCAGTGATCAAGTTGTCAGATAATGCACTAAAGTAAAGTAAAGCTAGTTATCACGGCTCCAGTGTTCTCACATGGGTTTAAAAGGTTTTCAGCATGTATACCTGAACTGAGTCGTGTATTAATTTTAATTGCAATCTCTGTTTGAATAGCACTCATTTCTAAAACTAATCTTCGATTCAAGTCAAGATCAATCAACACTCATCCAGGTGGTGGTGGCGTTTTAAACAGTTTATTCGATCACGTCCATGTCGTCTACAACCTTCCTGTTGCAGACGTCGATGGAAGAACAATCGATGATTGAAACAAGAAAACGTCGGCTTAACTCACGACTTCCTGGTGTTTGGGAAGTTGCCTTCGAGCTGCACAGGCTTACCAAGCTTTTGTTTAAAGTTTTACTTGGTATTTCTAACTAGTATCAACGAACTCTTTGCTCCTACGCTCCTATAATCCGCAGGAACCTCATCAAGTTATAGTCGTAAAAGAGCTTTGTCTGACAGTATACGTGGGAGTACTTGTCTCTTCACTGAGACCACCTTCCGGTCCTGTTGTGATCAATTGTCACTTGGTGTGGTTCAGTATTTCAGGAGTCATGTACACAGTAGGATGTAAAACTGTACTCACCGCACGTTGGCAGCTGATGAAGGCAAGCTAGTAGGTATCTGTGTGTGGCTTAATCCGTGAGGTGTAGCACTGGCTCGGAGTGTTCACATCACAGCACGTCGATGAGGCGCGAGTCGCGGAGTGTGTGCCGGCGCGCGCGGCACTCGCTCGGCTCGTCTGCTGCGGCCAGGTGAGAGCGCCGAGTGGGCCGGACGCCGCGCGCGTGTGCGTGCGCGCCTGTGTGTGCGGCACAAGGCGCGCACCCATTGGTCGAGCGCGCGACGCCTCGCCACACGCAAAGGGAAAACATTTCCATGTTTCAGCGCATCCGGAGCGCGCGACCCGCGAGGAGCTCCAGGCGGCGCGCGCCCGCCGGTGCTGCTGATGAGATACCTTGCTGTGGCACCAACTGCACTATCTGACTATCATGTTGATAACTTAACTAATCACAACAGATATCCAAGTATATGCTATTCATGTTTTAAACACTTATGTTAGTTGTTCAATGACATCCGATTGAGATAGTTTCAGAAATAGTAGGTAGCAGGCACTGTAGTATCTAATCATGTTGTAACTATACCTATCCCCGGCAAAAATAGCCTTTGTCTGAAACCATTACTCCGAGGAAACGTGTAAGTGAACGCTAACCAAACCGATTTGGTTGTAAGTACTTAAGTCGTGTGATTAATGTCACGCCTCATCCTTGCTAATATAGATTTAGGTCAAATATTTAGTCGTACATAGATTTTTTGTGGGAACAGTGATTATCTATTATTTGTGATAACTTTGGTCAGCTTCGTAAAATAACAAGATACAGTATATACGATATTAAGATATTATTACAAAGCTGAAGCTGCATCTGTCTTGGAACACACCTGGAAAATATTATTGAATAGAGGAAACATTTACTGTGAATGCGGTTCAAGTGGTTCGTGTTGGTAACTACACGCGTGGAGCGTCGTGCGACGTGACCTTCGCGCGGCTGCGCATGCGCATGCCGACGCCGTGCTATAATCCTCACTTATCCCCGAATTTATGTCAATATAATATAAGGTAGGTATGAAGGTGCGCTTTAAACAATCATTATTGTATTTACGATACGTATCTTAACAATAAAAAGTCGATAAGTGTCATTCGTCGCGCTATCTTATCAATTAGAGGCTTACTTGAGACATCGATCATCGGTCTAATTACCTGCGATACTGATAATCACGGGAGAGCGCCTCACGTCCTCCGGCCCGTTACCTCACACGGACACGCCACACGCCAGCGGTACGCCCGGTCCACACTCCTGCGTGCCAGCGTACACGCTGATACAAGGGATTCCAGTCTCATTAGGTTTCAAACAAACAAAATATTGAAGTTATAAAAACAACTAGTTAATGATGAATTTATTACATTGCTTCCTTAAATAAAAAATGTTATAAACTGTACCAATAATTATAATGTATTTAGCGCATGCAAAACTTGAGTGGGAATCCCGAAATGAGCTACGCATCAGATGTAAAATCATGTCACACACACACACACACCCCATTCGTCATGTTTGTGAAAGTCCTGACTTTCAAACTAAGTTGAACGTCTATGGAAGTCAAGGCTCTTACATTCGAGTACTATGGATGCAATAAAACGGCAAAAGGTGCATGCAAAACCAAAGCGAAGGCAAAAACCGGGCGAGTGCGAGTATTTAGGACTTACGCCCTGAGCGTTCCGTCTCAAAGTTGTCTCAAAGTTGTCACTCAAGTGATACAGCCTCCAATTCCGGACTGAAGGACAAACTTAACATTGCAGTTGAAAAACATGTTCTCCCATATATTCCAACTGCAAATGTAAGTTTGTAGGCACAATATTGAGAGAGTTACCATGTTATTTTAAGACCATGGCTTCTTACCTATAGGTTTCCTGTAATCTATAGGTATAGAACAATTTTCTGTTTTTATTTCGAAGATAAGGGGGGAAAGGTCAATTTTCATCAATTATCTACACTAATATTATAAGAACTCTACCTCGCTACTCCGCAGACTGCGTGGCAGCCCCAACACTATGCTACAATCTATGGCCGTCCAGCCAGACAGCTCGCTAGTGTGGGCGATTACAAACCGAACCCATTCTGTTTTAGTTATTAAGTACTAACATAGGCTGAGATACCTAATAGTTTTGTTACTAACACTCAGTCCCAGTCTATAGTGTTAGTAACAAAATAGCTTAGTCTAGATTAGTTAACGACACACACGACCAGCGACCCTAAATCTAAAGGTTTCATGAAACATCTTGATGGTCACTTGAAGCTTGTCGGAGGCTGCGAATGTGTTCAACAGCTGCGTCGCACAGAACTGATGGCAGTTGTGAGTGTGACGGAGTGTTGCCGGCTGGCCGCATCGGGTCGCACTGGGACTCCATTCCAGTAGGATGATGTCGATTCCAAATTAAAATTGCCGTGTGTTTTGATAGTATAGGCCGTATCTAGTTGCCTATTTAATACTCGCGGTAGGTACTCACAAGGTTACCTAATAATACTTCTTATCAAAACAATACATGAAGTTATTTTTGCTCGTATCTTAATCTCAACGTTAGCAAAATATTGTACCTTTAGATTAACTATTTGAGTTGGGTTAAATAATAAGAATGTGCTGGCATGAGTCCCATAAATCAAAAGATGCAAGTAAAACCGCGACAAAAACGGTAAAAAAACTGGTGACACGAAAATAAAATAAAAAAACCAAAACCCAAAATTAAACTAAACATTTGTCAAAAACTTAGCGTAAGCATATGGGGCAGTGTTACAGGTACCCCTCTAAATTACTATACAAGGACAATGTTTTGGAATCTGCAGTAGGACACCAACAAGGTGACCCTCTCGGGCCAGTCATTTTTAGCTTGGCTATCCATCCAATTATCCAGAAACTAAATTCAAAATTTTAACTTGTGGTATTTAGAAAAAGAAAGAAAGAAAAAACGTTTATTTGCGGTAAACATGACGCAAGAAAAAATATTACATTACAAAAATGATAAAAAGTTGGGGGAAGCATGCGTCACGTCACATCCACGCAAATCGGCTATCGCTCAGCATTATGCTATGACCCTGTTCAAGACAGAGCCCCAGCGCCTGTTTTCAGCGACAGCCTGCGCCGACGTAATGACGTCGACCGGTGCAGCAAACAAATATTAAGACGCTGTACCAGTACAGCGTACTTAAAGAAAAATAATTTATAAAAAATTAAAATGCGATGCAACTAAATACACAACTGATATATAACTGATGAATATAACTGAAATACTAAATAGATATAAAAGATAAAAAATAAATAGACATACTTTATTCTATGTTACGAGAATATCATCCTCAAAAAAACGTTTTACGTTTTATATAGTGAGAGATGATGGAACGCTAAGAGGTGATGTAGACACCGTTTTGAAAGACCTACAACTCCTCAAACAACAATTTAAATCCATTGGCTTGGACCTTAACCCATCAAAATGAGAAATTTTCCTTTCTGACATTACCGACAGACAATTGACCCTTGAGAAATTTAATGCAATAGCCCCAACAAATCAAAATTTAAAAAAAAATTCACTTCAGCTCCTAGGTTCCCCAATTTTAGAAGACAGTTTTTCCCTTTCATCAACGAAAAAATCAAAAACTTCAACGACGTTCCGGACAGACTCTCCAAAGATAATTTACATTCGGCATTCACCCTGATGATACTGTTGTTTTGGTCCAAATTCGATATATTTTCTACGCTCTTCCCCCTTATGGAAGCAGTCGCACCTCTTGGACAACATCCATTTTAAATGTGGCCCTGGGCGATCGAGCGTGGCTTCAAGCCACACTACCTATCCGTTTTGGTGGCCTCGGCGTCCGCAAAATTACCAGTATTAGCTAACCCGCGTTCCTGTCCTCTGTCCACAGCACTGAAAAGTTGACTGGGAAAATTTTAGCCCCTGCCTGGTTAACTCTGAAGTGTCGTGCCTGACCGATGCGGAGAACATCTGGAAAGCGACTTGCCCGAATACGGATCGGCCCGTGAACCCATTTTCCCAGAGGCAGTGGGATGAGCCGCTCTGTAGGTTGGTACGGAACAATTTTATTAATACGTCCACCAATACTGCTGAGTGTGCCCGCCTGCTGGCTGTGGGTGAGTGGGAGTCGGGCTTCTGGCTTCAGGCGCTACCGTCACCCAACATAGGCACTATGCTGGGTGATACCACCTTCCGGCTCGCTACCTGTCTGCGTCTGGACACTCCTTGTGTGGCTCCGCATCGCTGCCAATGCGGTGAAGGTGTCGACTATCTCGGACACTATGGCCTATCCTGCAGTAAGAGCGCAGGCCGGATAGCACGGCACGCCAGCATCAATGACATCATCCGTCATGCTCTTGTCTTGTCTTGTGCCAGCTATTTTAGAACCCAATGACTTGGCACGCGACGATGGGAAGAGACCAGACGGAATGACCATAATCTCTTTAACTCTTTATTTCACCAAAAGCCATCACAGTACAAGAACCAAAAACTAAGAGCATATAAGGCTTACAACTAGGTCACAATAATTTTAATTCCCCGACTCCTAAACTAGGTGTATGTGCCTGTCTTAGGAGTCAGTGACTCTCCGTAACAAACAAGACAAAGCCACAGTATAATAAAACGGGACGTTACAACAATAAGCAAATGGTGTAAAATAAAACAGGATATAATCTATGTAAATACGTGTGTATAAATAAAAACGAATAGCGTAAGCAAAATCAGCCTATAATGTTCCCAATGTTGGGACACAGGCCTTATCTCTGTGAGAGGGAGTCAGTACTAATTATTGACAATTATTTGTTCAGAAATTATTTAAAAAGTATAAAATCATTATTTTCGACCCTGTGCGTAGCAGTTCGTAGTAGCGCGTAGCACGCCTACGAACACCGTAGTCAATTGCTACGACTTGCGCCTGTTCACAATTCAACTAAAATTACTTTTTTCATGAGCTATTATCCTGTGTATCAGGCATCATATATACCTTGCAAGTATGAAAATATACCTACGCATTAATTGCTGCTAGGTACTATCAGTCCGAAAAAATATATTATCTAAATACCGAAATAGTTGCTAAATTCTGTGTGTGTTTGACAATAATTTGGTAATGTAAGCAAACAACCGCATGTAAGTGATGCGGTGACGTCACGAGCGGCTGACACACGCGCCTCATATAGGCTTCATGGTAAGCGAGTGAATCACCGCGGCCAGGCGGAACTGACGCTGCGTACGAACATCAACTACATAGTTCCGTAATTTAGGGAAACATCACACAAAGCCGTCTCGTCGTTCTGTAGCCATAAAAGTTGTGATAAACGATCTTAGACTTGAGATCGAGTCACTGTAAGTATGTATGGTGCGGCACTACACGAGTCGCCTCTCATTCACAGATAGAAACTATACATTGGATGTTGATTGTTTACAAACGGTAGATTATATAAGGCTGCTGGGTGCAACGTGCAAACTTTGACTAGAAGGTTGAAAACTATGGACTTTAAGGTAATATATCTTGCCATCCTGTATCCGAGTGAGAGACATACCTTTTCAAACGGGCCAACTAGTTTAATATGTAAAAACAACCACGAGATGATCGCCCAAAACTTAAATAGAATATTCCAATTAATTGTAATAGAATATAATATAAATATTTATGTTGTTATATATTCTCTGGTCCAGAGCTGGACCTGTTGGCTGGAAGTGCTCCTGGCTACGGCCTTCTAGGTAGGTATTAGGAACGATGACATCTTGAATGATCGACTTCCTCATGACAGGACAACTTAGTCACAAGCTAATGCTACAAGCATATCTTATTGGGCAGGGAGTGCCCCGTCGCGTCAAAAAGTATTATTTAAATTATTTTAATAAGTTTGGCGGTTATCTTCTTCCGCTATTATCCTTTCAACTGTCATTAACGAGACACAATAGAATTTTAATTGTTATCCACCTCAATGAGGCGTCGTAACAGATAATGAGTTATATGAAATGTCTTGATAAGGTCTCAGAAGCCCAGAAGCTTGGAAAAGTTAACTACGGTTATTGGTAGATGATGATCTCGCAGTCGATCTAATGGTGGCCGGACTCGGTGGACACAACACTCCGGCGCGAGGAGTAGCGCCGGCGGTGACGGCGACAGCGTTGTCTTATCAGCGCACTTGACGGAGCTGATAACAGCCGGTGTGTGTGTGCGTGTGATAGGTATGTCGCACTCCACGCTCAATGATTCAGCCACTATTGCCAGATCGCAGATATTTGTTCAATACTAAACGCAGTTGTTATTGTACAACTCACGTTAACTACTAAACTTACCGGAATCGTCCAAGTCTGTTGTCATTCGTTGACGCAACAATAAGTTGTCTAAAACAGATTTATTCCGACTGTATTTATTTTAGTGTGTTGTGGCCGACAGCTTACAATGAGCTGAAACAAAACTAAAACTCAACCAGTTGTTTCCTTTGGCGGATGTGTGTACATACCTACATAATAATACGAGCATATTATTGTCCTACTATGCACTGCAGGGCAAAGGCATCTTCTCATACAGAGAAGGCACGAGCATTGATCACCGCGCTTGTTCAGGGAGACCAATCAGACAGATCAGACTTATGTCGATTATAAGTGGCATAACTGGCGAAGTGTAGGTCTGCTTACTGTAGTCATTTAGACCTATATACCTACATACACCTAAGCTCTGCCTAACCCTTGTGAGCAAACCTGGACATACAGAAAACAGACGTGTTATACTAAAATCACGCCAGATGTTTTCCTTCACCGATGTCTCTGATCTCCAAGATAAACCAACGTGAATTGAAAAGTCACGTTGGTAATACTTGCTCGGATTTGAACCCACGACCTCGTGCATGCGAGGCGAGGCCTTAACCACTGGACCAACATGACACATACGCACACGACACAGTCATGTGCGCCGCTTTACGTGTATGTCTGTGTGACCGCGTTGTTCTTATGAACTTCGCAACGGATTTTGAGAATAAATCCCGGAAGGTATAAACTTTCCGTAAGTTAAACATAAGCACAAATAAGTGTATACCTACCTATACGTTAATATTAAACTTACTGATACTAAATAAATATCAATGTTTTGTCAAGTTGTAAAAACCGTACGTAGGGAAAGGTCGCTAATAATTTAAAATCGATTGAAATCGAGTAAGATGTACCTCAAAACAATTATAACAGCTACGCTATGATTGCCCCAAGATACAGACTAACTGTCTAGTTTGGGGCTCAGTGGTAAATAATATTTTGTAACCTAGCTATAGGTAATATTTTAAGCTACTCATATCGTCTCAACTTGGTGTTAACCTGTAAACCTGCTTACTGTATTACCTGGACAGTAAACTATTTTCTATTTCTATTTTATTTTGTATAACTTCGCTAAGCCCCTATGGATCCACAGCACCTGTGCGGCTTTGTCCGTCGCCGCTATGCTTGTGGCTGCGGCATGATATCTTGACCCGCTCCAGCTGGCTATTGTAGACAAAGCTCATGCCCAGGTGATGTGTTCTGGAAACGTGATTTCGTGAGTAGGCGCTGGAGGGCCGTCAACCGCTCAACGGATTAATCTCGCGGCATTCGCGCGGCTGTCGGAGTTGACGCGCCTTGTGATCGTGTCAGACGATGTCGATGGCGTTATCTTGTCACGACAAGCACCTGCTTATGTGTCAACTTGTTGCGAAAACATATTGAAGCATTGAACAGGATAACTTCTAAGATGACGAAAAGGCAATACAATTTCATGATTTTGTTAAACATTTCTTCTACTGGAATATTTACAGTTCATTAAACATAAATGAATGCAAGGAACCTCAGAATCGGAGGACCAATGGCAGTCTCCGTATGAGCAAACACTGTATGTACAGTATAGCAGGATCTCCCATAAATTAAAACTTGTTGTTCCTGAAAGTAATTTTTGGAGTTTACTCCTTAAGAATTGATTTTCATATAGGTAAGGCTTTCATTTTCATTTTCGGTATGGAGATTTTATGAGGAGTGAAATTTATACAAGCGTCAACTTTGTGTTTTATTCGTAAACTAGCTGCACACCGCGATTTCACCCGCATAAGTCTCAATCTCGTGGGAATATCGGGATAAAAAGTACTTTATGTCCAAATACAGGTCATAGTTTACCTATGTGCCAAATTTCATCCAAATCTCTTCAGCCGTCTTAGCGTGAAAGCGTAACAAACAAACTCACTTTAGCATTCATAATTTTAACTAGCTTTTGCCCGCGGCTTCACCCGCGTGGATGTCGGAAAATATTCCACGGGAACGTACTAGCGATACCGGGATTACATACCTAATAGCCGAGGAAAAGGTCATTGACTCCTACCGCTGCACCCGCGTTGCCGTCAAGCATAATTATTTTGTTACGCGTAATTTTGAATCTGTGATATCTTTTTAAACCATTCATTTAAATGAAATGATGTCAAGGCAAATTTAAATCTAAATTAAATGCTCAATTTAAGTAACATAGTGTATTGTATAAAGATTAATATAGTACTGGTCAAATCGAAAATAACAATAATTTTATCAAATTCTGAAAGATAAAAATGGTTATTGTGGGTCATTCTTAGAAGATAGACATATGCTCATCACCATGTTGAACTTTTTAAGATAAACAACATTGTAAAACATTAATTTTATGTAACTTTAACGATATCCGTGGCGCAAGCCAATAAAGTTCCCAGTCGGCATGATTTTTTCCGACATAAGTATTCAACAATAATCGTCCAATTTCAGCCAATTTACACAAAACTTTAATTAAACACTAAAACCTTCCACATGAATCACTCCGCTTATTGGTGAAACCCGTTTGAAAATCCGTTCAGTAGTTTTTGAGTTTATCGTGTTCAGACAGACAGACCGACAGACAGACAGTCGCGGCTGGGGACTTTGTTTTATAATATGTAAGGAAATTATTCGTAAATAACACGGTTTTTTTTTTGAAAAAATGCTTATTACATATTTCACACTTCGATCTAGATATTTCGGCCGTGCGATACACGATTACTCGTACTTTACTGAATCCAATTAAATCGCAAAGTCAAGTCTAAATTATGATCCTAGCTTTCGCCCGCCGCGGCTTCCATCTTAGGCCCTTTCCTCATTGGTCAGTACGGTACCGTTTTGGTACCGATTCTGTACCGTTTCGGTACTGCTTATGTTTCATCATTGGTCGGTAAGCACTCTGTACCGAAACGGTACCGCACGCGCGCATGCGTAACTGCTTTCATTTTCTGAATTCCAAATTCAAATTAATTATATTGGTACGAGAGTCCATGACCAAAATTTTTGCCTCATCGTTTTACGAACAAAATCTTAGAAATTCAATAGATTTGGTTATTCTGAAATTCAAAAATCTTAATTTTAGAAAATTTCCGCGTCACGTCTGACTTGACCGCATTTTAAAATATGTCAAAAAAAATACCGAACTGTTTTATAGCATTCTGTCTGATTTTCAGAATGTAGTTGAACGATAGATTTTAGATACCGAAAACACAATTTTCAGAAACCAGTAGCGACACACGTACCCAGGAGACTATAATTTGAGAAAATAAAAAATGAGGCAAAAATCAAAACCCAGCATCCCATCTGAAAAACTTGTTTTGATGTGAACATTGGCCAGTTGATGCGAATCATTTTTCAGAAGAAAATGTGAGCATCATATATTATGTGTTGAAACCATTTTGACTGTCTGAATACTGTTGGACATAATGAAAAACGTTGTCCAGAGGTAAACAAAAATTATATCAGACAAATTTAGTGTCTCACGTTACTAATCAGACAACTATTCGATAATTAGAAATTATTAATAAATCATATTGTGCCGTTTTTATATACGATTAATAAAGAGCCAAAACCACCAAAACCATCGAACTAATTTATATATTTTTTTATGAATTGGACAAAAGGAAACTGGGATAACGTTTGAAAAATACTGTTTATTGAAAAAAATTCATTGTTTTTAATCATTGTTGGACTCATCTTCGGTGTCCTGGGGCATAGGAGCGTAACAAGCACCGCGCGTTTTTCGGGCGGCTCCGAAAAGTTGTTTTGGTTTTTGGAATTATAGGTGACATTTAAAAATTCTGAAAACAGGTTTTAAGTAACCCCGGTAATTATACAAGAGATTTAAAAAAAATAACCAGGTTGCTATGAGACAGATCGGTTTATTGTTTTGACTTTTTTGAAAATGCGCTCATGCCACATTTGACATCAGACATATTGTGATGAAACCGTCTGCCTATTTTTTTTGACATAGCAGTAATGGGCTCTCCATAAAACTGTGATGTTCCTGACCTGCACTGCCCACCCAGTCGGGTTCAGAATTATCAAAACTAACCATTTTAATACGGTTTTGGCCGTAAAACGATGTAACATGGTTTTGGTCGTGGGCTCTAGTGCTATATAATTTACTAGCTTTTGCGAGCGGCTTCGCCCGCGTGCATGTCGAAAATTATCCCACGGGAACGTTCTATCTGGATAAAAAGTATCCTATGTACCCTGTATCCTCCCCCCCCATGTATCCTGTGTGTCCTGTTTGTGTGTTTATATATGTGTGTGTGCGTATTTTGTATGTGAGTTTTATACGTGTTGTCCTGTGTGTGTCCAGGTCATGGTCAACCCATGTGTCAAATTGTATCCAAATCCGTTCAGCTGTTTTAGCGTGAAAGACGAACAAACAAACAAACATAGAAACTCACTTTCGCGTTTATAATTTTATATATATATATAATACGCTCGGTAAGCTTTCGGTACGGATGCAGTAAAACGCGTGACGTCACGCGGTACCGAAACGATGTCGCACCGCAGACGTACCGACCAGTGAGGAAAGGGCCTTAGCTTACACCTTAGATACACTTTTAAGAGTAGTAGCAGAGTGGGTGAGCTCGTCTGGCATAGCTTACACGCAGCGTTACTGTATTTGATTCCGTTTTGATGGTTCTGGGTGCCAGCGACAAAACAACTAGGAACTTGCGACATTTCAGCCTTGTCTCTGTGAGGGCACCGCATCTGCGATGCGCCTGGTATAGCGGGTGCCCGTGGGCGGCGGTTATCATTTTGTCTCTGTGAGGGCACCGCATCTGCGATGCGCCTGGTATAGCGGGTGCCCGTGGGCGGCGGTTATCATTTTGTCTCTGTGAGGGCACCGCATCTGCGATGCGCCTGGTATAGCGGGTGCCCGTGGGCGGCGGTTATCATTTTGTCTCTGTGAGGGCACCGCATCTGCGATGCGCCTGGTATAGCGGGTGCCCGTGGGCGGCGGTTATCATTTTGTCTCTGTGAGGGCACCGCATCTGCGATGCGCCTGGTATAGCGGGTGCCCGTGGGCGGCGGTTATCATTTTATCTCTGTGAGGGCACCGCATCTGCGATGCGCCTGGTATAGCGGGTGCCCGTGGGCGGCGGTTATCATTTTGTCTCTGTGAGGGCACCGCATCTGCGATGCGCCTGGTATAGCGGGTGCCCGTGGGCGGCGGTTATCATTTTATCTCTGTGAGGGCACCGCATCTGCGATGCGCCTGGTATAGCGGGTGCCCGCGGGCGGCGGTTATCATTTTGTCTCTGCGAGGGCACCGCATCTGCAATGCGCCTGGTATAGCGGGTGCCCGTGGGCGGCGGTTATCATTTTGTCTCTGTGAGGGCACCGCATCTGCGATGCGCCTGGTATAGCGGGTGCCCGCGGGCGGCGGTTATCATTTTATCTCTGTGAGGGCACCGCATCTGCGATGCGCCTGGTATAGCGGGTGCCCGTGGGCGGCGGTTATCATTTTGTCTCTGTGAGGGCACCGCATCTGCGATGCGCCTGGTATAGCGGGTGCCCGCGGGCGGCGGTTATCATTTTGTCTCTGCGAGGGCACCGCATCTGCAATGCGCCTGGTATAGCGGGTGCCTGTGGGCAGCGGTCACCAGTTTTCATCAGTTAGGCCATCTGCTTGTTTACCACCTAATAAAATAAAAAATTGCTCGTCTCTTATCACAGCTGTCACGCCTGTCAATGCTGCTGATAGCGACAGATATTCTCACACGCACGCTCCCGCTAATAATTTGGAGCATTGCTCTACATTCCTCGACAACAGCCGTCTTGAGTGGATCTCATGAAGCGCCAGCCAGCGGGACTGTAGGCTGTGTCCAGCTAGCTATGAGCAAGTGACACTTAGTTATACTTCGGGGCCAACAATAGAACAGAATAGTTTTTTTTTTGTATGTAACAAACATAATAACACAATATAAAGATGGTCAAAATTAAAAGAAGGTATTTCAGTAATATAATGTGAGAATAAACAAAAATAAAAATAATGTTTTAACGTAGAAAAACAGAAAACTAAACTTACTCATGTATTTTAATTATATTATAAAGAAAGAAAGAAAATAAATTTATTTGACCCAGATTAAGGCACACAGTTTTTAAAAACAAAAAAACTTTTTACCTGGTGTCTTGTGTTATGTATTTTCGTTTTTTGCCACCGACTTCCGAAATTAAAGTTATTTTTCACTTTGTAGTGTTTTTTTTGGAGGTCGGTTGTTTTTTTTTTGTAAAAAGTTTTTATTTTTCACTTTTTAGTTGTGGTACCTACCCCACACACATTCGAATACCACTACCTGCTACCAGTGACAGAAACTTATCATATCATCTACATACTAAGTGGGAAAAAAATACGTATTTTGTAGCTAACTCAAAAACTATCAAAGCAAAGTTAATAAAATTTATATGGGACCAATTCGAGAGCACATCCTTTCAAACAAAAAAATAATTTTCAAAATCGGTCCACAATTGACGGAGAAATCGGTGGACATACATAAAAAAAAATAAAAAAAAAACATACGCGACGAACATATAACCTCCTCCTTTTTGGAAGTCGGTTAAAAAAAACAGAGAAAGCTTAAAACAGTAGGTATTGTGTGCTCCACGGCTGCGACAAATAGGCCAGTTCAGCATAAATGCCAGACAACTAGTGCCTGACGCTGGTTTTCAACTGAACTTTATGTTATGAGTACGTCTTACGGATGTGAATCAATTTTATAGTGTGTGTAAATATTTAAATAGAAAATAAATAGATATGTGTAGCAAATAATAATAATAAAATCAATATGATACAATTAAGTTAAAAAATAATTAAAGATAAGTAGGTAATTACCTACATTCTTATGCCAATAAATTTTACTTTACTATGGTGTAAGTATTTTATCTTAATTTATGGTAAATGATGTGCCTTCGTAATCATCATCATGGTCAATACTAAAAGCTAGGAATCGCTCTCTCCACTGAAGATTCAGTCTGTACCTAGGTATCATCAAGCTCGCCTTCGAATTGCTCGCGTGAAGATATGCAGGCTCTTGTGAGGGATTCATCATCTACCTAATATCATCTCTTTTAGCGATAAGACCGCCCATTGTGTCACCCAATGTAAAATTTCTAAATTAATGTCTGTAATTTTTATGGTGTACATAATAAAGAATATTCTATCTATCTATCTAATGGTTAAGTGGAAACACATCGTATTTGTTCAAGGGGAAGATCTAGGTATATTTATACGGTGGTAGTAAGTGAAGTATCAATATTCCAATAGTCGCCGCTCATTGCTTGTATCAATGCACAGTTAATTTCAAACATTTTAAACGTGTACACTTTAAAGTGGTTTTTAATTAGTAAAGTACATGTAAGAGTAGCCGGAGTAAGGAACACATACTAAATAAGCACAACCCCGTCGATCAACACCGTAACGTTGATGCGCTGCATGTGCGCGAGTGTGCGAGGGATTACGTGGTGTTGCACAACCGCGCGGCGATGTGGGGCAGTTGCTAAACTAGCGCGGCAGCACGCGTCGCCGCGTCCCGGACTGTCTCACCAGGAACGTCCTCACTCTCCAAACTGCGAACATCTCATTGTTATTAAAGCATTGTCAACATACCTATACCTACTTAGGGATCTATTCCCATAACAGGATCTTCCAAACTCGTGGTGTTCCGTGTTCCAGAGCGATAGGGTCGGCGAGTGCAGAGCCCCATGCGCCCCGAGGGGCTCGCTGGCGCTCACTGCGAGCTAATCTAATTACAAATACCGCCATGGGAGGTGATACAAGGTGTCTGTGCGCGTGTGCGTTCAGTGCATCGACCCCATTGATACTCCACTTAGTATCGCGCCTTTCTTTAGATATGCAAATTGTTATCTCGTTTATCTTAACTAGGCGCTAATGTGAGACGGGTTATCTTAAAGTTTTGATAATCGTATCTAACAGATACTGTATCAAGCTGAACAGCTGTTGTTACCACATAGTACACGCGTGCATGCGACCGGACGCGCGTTCAGCTCGCAGTCATCCGGCCGTCTAGGAGCCGTTCCTAAGCCATAGCAGCATGTATTAGCGAGTCATTAGGTAGTATTTCTAGTACTTGAATGTGGTACTTATTAACATGCAATGAGTAGGTTAATCATCCTTGCAATATCTAAGTAGGCATGGTGAATGAAGCGAGTCGACGTGAGCGACTAGCGTCGTTGTGCAAGCGAGCGGCGAGGGGCTGGGTGTGTTCGAGTGACGTGATAACGTCGGCAAACAAGCCACGAGCGCGGGCAAATATTTGTAGGGAACGTCGCCGTGTACCCCCCCCTCCAGCCCCGCACGCCCACCGCAGCCCTGCAGGGGCAGGGTGCGCCGTATCTGGAGCTGAGATACCGCGATACCATCCCCGATACCGAGTAATTATCAGATAGAAGGCCTACAGATTTGATTACGAGAGCGCGTGTCTGTCGTCGCCTCATTACAGTCGGGCCGGCGCCCGCGCAGCCTCGACGCCTGCAGGATGAGGCTCCTCCCGCGGAGTGCAGTGCGAGCTGTGCAGGTCATACTATGTCCTACACGCGCGGTAGGTAGGTAGGTGCGCTGTAATCCCCGCTCCGGATCTGATAGGCGATACATAGACGGATTATTGATGGGCGCCGCTCGACCTCATCGCGATCTTATCAGTTGTTTTTTTCGTCGAATATTTTCCGTGAAAAGCTAATAAAGAGCGGTGCTGAGGGGGGCAGCGTGAGGTGCGCGGGGAGGACGCGCACGTGACGCGATGCTCGCTGATAAGACGCCATATTGTTTCAGTGTATCGCCCCCCTGCCCCTCCCTGAACCACTCATCGCAGTCAAGTCCCTGGGCGCTGTAAACGGTTAGGTATGTCTACATGAAAGTGTTTGTGTGTGCGTTATATATTTTGTCACGTACTCCACGCGGTAGTCGAAGTAGGTGAACATCATGCCTTCTTTGTTGTAAGTACAAGTTATGAAGGACACGATAAGCGGAGGGATCACTCATACAATGGAACCCGAATCGGTTTACTGAGTGGTGACGGTGGGTTTTCATCACTGTACCTATCAAAGAATCAGGCTGCCTATATCACAGATAGGAGTAAAAAAAAGGAGTAATAAATAATAAAAGCAAGGGGCTGTTGGCAGGCAGAGGGTTTACACATCACATGACTGAGTCCAGTTTCTGAGCTCCTCACATAAATTCTCAATAGCTACTGATTCGGCAAAACCATCGACTGAGTGTTCACAATCTCAAGTGTGTAATAGGACAGATAGGTGAACTCAGGCCAAGAGCAGCTCACTAACCGAGCATAGTTGAGCGAATGAAACAAGAGAGGTGCTGTTTTAATTGACCTTTAATTCAAGGTGTAGTTCTGATCGCTTATGTAATATTTACACTGATACATGTTCACTAAGTTAACGCCTCCGTCGACGCGCACCGCGACTATAACACATCAATATTTATAACATCACATATACTACATTTATATATTAAAATAGTAACATATTTGGTGACATGCTTCAGATCTACTCGGCACCGAGCAACACTTACACCGACGGACACCACACAACGTTTTATTCAATAAAAATTATTATTATATATTACTTTCAATAACATGCAACAAAAGTCGACATTATATAAAAACATAATTACATATAACTAATTGATTTTTATAAACACTAGTATAATTATAATTCGGATTAATGCATTAGAGAGGTACCTCAGATCTATGCGTTCATAGAGCCTACAAAATGCAATCAATAATTTGTCGTGCACACGACAGCGACAAACGTTCGCGACACTCCGCGCGTTCGCTTCGTTGCGACAATGTAGCGACGCGACTACCGCTCTACTTACTAATAGCTCAGTACTTCCTACACGAACGTCACCGCGCCTGCTGCACTCTCTGTGCGGAACATACACAGTTCCTTGTGATCGAACCAGTTGCGTTGCTGATTCTTTATATTTCTGAAGACACATAGGAATGTCCAGATGTTCAGAGTGAACAGTGTGTAGTGTCACGTACAAGGAGTACACAGCGTTATAGTGCACGCTCACCTACTCGTATAAATTCGTGGAATGCTTGTTGAAGTCATGGAGTTAACGATAATATCTCTAAGGTTATTACTAATGTTAGAGAGTGCGTGCGATGCACCGACACGACGACTCGCACCGCCTCCCGTGCGGCGAGCTCGTGAGGCTACGGACACGACGGCTCGCACCGCCTCCCGCGCGGCGAGCTCGTGAGGCTACGGACACGACGGCTCGCACCGCCTCCCGCGCGGCGAGCTCGTGAGGCTACGGACACGACGGCTCGCACCGCCTCCCGCGCGGCGAGCTCGTGAGGCTACGGACACGACGGCTCGCACCGCGTCCCGCGCGGCGAGCTCGTGAGGCTACAGACACGACGGCTCGCACCGCCTCCCGCGCGGCGAGCTCGTGAGGCTACGGACACGACGGCTCGCACCGCCTCCCGCGCGGCGAGCTCGTGAGGCTACGGACACGACGGCTCGCACCGCGTCCCGCGCGGCGAGCTCGTGAGGCTACAGACACGACGGCTCGCACCGCCTCCCGCGCGGCGAGCTCGTGAGGCTACGGACACGACGGCTCGCACCGCCTCCCGCGCGGCGAGCTCGTGAGGCTACGGACACAACGGCTCGCACCGCCTCCCGCGCGGCGAGCTCGTGAGGCTACGGACACGACGGCTCGCACCGCCTCCCGCGCGGCGAGCTCGTGAGGCTACGGACACGACGGCTCACACCGCCTCCCGCGCGGCGAGCTCGTGAGGCTACGGACACGACGGCTCGCACCGCCTCCCGCGCGGCGAGCTCGTGAGGCTACGGACACGACGGCTCGCACCGCGTCCCGCGCGGCGAGCTCGTGAGGCTACAGACACGACGGCTCGCACCGCCTCCCGCGCGGCGAGCTCGTGAGGCTACGGACACGACGGCTCGCACCGCCTCCCGCGCGGCGAGCTCGTGAGGCTACGGACACGACGGCAACGCGCAGCGGGGCGGCGGTGGCGGCGCGTCCAAATGCATAGATTTATATGGAAATGTTCTCGCAGCCCGCGCAGGGACTTATATGGAACTGGCAGTCGAGGCCAGTTCCATATAAATCTATGCATTTGAACGAGCCGCCACTGCCGCCGCCCCACTGCCCGCTGACTTCGAGACCGAGGCCTTGGTCATATCTGTACGCACTTCCGCAAAACAACACTATTTTATAAAAATAAAAATGTTAGCGTTCAACATAAAATAAAATTTTGCTGTGAAACATTCAAAACAGCCTCTTTGCAGCAACTCCTCACTTTAAATATTCTATGTAAACATTAAGCTATCTCCCTAGGAATGCAAGCTTTAGGAATGGTTCAGATACAGTCTCATCGCTTATTATACATAATTATTATTTGGTAACAGTGGGAACACACGATTAAAACAGCACATTGCAGTACATACAGTAATTGGTGAATCGTACGAGATTACAATACGACCTAGAGTGCACTAGTGCGGTAAACTTGTTTTAGCATTCTATGCGGACAGCAGCGGTCTGCAGCGGGCTGCAGCCGCGGGACTCGGGCCGTGACGTCACGGCGCGAGTGGATACAGCTACCTATGTATGTACAGGGCGCGTCGCTGCGCCACGCTATTTGGTCAACTAGCAGCGCTTCGTCGGCCGCGCTTACTTCCTATGTCCTAACTAAAGTATCTAAACAACTGAGATTCTATAACATTATGACGGCGGCCGGGCCGGCTGGCTGCGCGGGCGCGGCTCAGCTGCCCATGGACACGACTGTGGGCCGCTCCAGCCGCTCGTCGGCGGCGCGCCGGTACTCGTCGTCGTACAGCGCGTGCGCGTGCGCGGCGTGCGCGTGCGGCGCGTGCGCGTGGTGCGGCGCGTGCGCGGCGTGCGCGTTGTGCGCCGGCGGCGGCTCCTCCACCTTGAGCGCGTGCTGCACGTAGTAGTTGAGCGCCAGCGGCGAGCGCGCGCCGCCCGACGCGCCCGAGCCGCTCTCCACTGCGGACACACGAGGAACTATTACTCATTGCCGCGCTGGACAGGCTGTCTCATTCGGAATCATAATTTGGTGCAAGGTAACATTGAAGCCTCGGTCTATCACTGAGCAGGCGCGCTGCGCTAGCCGGTGTGACCCGAGTACGAGTGCAGTACTCACGCAGGTTCTCGATCTTGACGCCCGATGTGACGGTGCGCTGGACGGCTGCCTTGATACTTCGCTCCGCTTTTATACTATTCTTAGGTTTTCTCTTTCTTGTCTGGAAAATGATTAACAATGTATGGTTAAAATACGGGAAACTTAGCAGCAGTTATGAGTAGCAACTATTACCTTTAACTAGACGTTCTCGAATGTTGTGGAAACGAAACCGTGTGTTTACATTACAACTTACTTCTTCGAGGAAAAGCTGTTTATTATTAAGTCTAAGAAAACAAAGATGCATGTGAAGATTTCTCACAGAGATTATCTGTACTTATAAATTTTTATCATTAGGAAGACAGTCTTCAGAAAAGTTTGCGTTTTCTGCGAGAAATAAATAATCGTGGTGAGAAATGTTCACTTGTTTCACAGAAATATCTTAGTTTCCTGGCTTGTGGGCATTACGTGTAAGCCAAATGACACAAAAAAAAAAAAAATAAGGTAAATAATTATATGCACCTCAACTGTTTTATGTATGTAAACAAAAGAGTAATATTTTGTGATAACCAGTTTGCTAATAACGGAACAACTAACGCAAATGTCAATCAATACAGTAATGCTTGTGGTCACCTCGTCTATTAGCACCAGGGACCTTTAGCTCGTAACGAAACGTTTAGTGGTCACCGCTCATTAGCAGCCACGCTATTAGCTATGGAAAAACTAGCGAAGTACGGTTAGCAAGAAGTTAGGAAGTTATAGACTCGTTCACATTGCTTGTACTGACTGTATGCATTCGTCGACATGGGCGACTAGCTTCAACTTTCTGACTAACTGACGACTCTTTGAAAATTCAAAAGTGTGTAAATGGTTAGATATAAATAAATGATGTCATACCTAGTGGAAATTTCAATAATTGTTCTCTCATTTGTATTCTTTTGTATTATATTTTATGTTATGGCGAGAAGAATGGTTCTCAAACAGAATACATATAAGTTTTAGAAATAACGTGTAAATAATTGTGAGCCGAGTGTTAGCTTTTCGATGCTTATACACTTACGTGCATAAGGACATGAACGATGTCAGGATTGACGAAAGTTTGTGTGTATGTATGTTTGTCTCTTCTTCACGCTCAAACGGCTGAACGGATTTGGATGAAATTTGGCACAAAGATAGTTTATAACCTAGATTAATACATAGAATACTTTTATCCCGATATTTCCACGGGATCGAGACTTCTGCGGGTGAAACCGCGGGCGCAGCTAGTTTAAATATAATAACCAACCATTTTTAGAGATATGGAATCTACAATACTTTTTATGTAACCAGAGGCTGAAGATTGCATGAATGGTGGTGCAGCCGAGCATGGCATAGCATGCTCAGGTGCGCGGTAGGAACAGGGTTGGCACGCACCTGTATGGAGTCCTTCTTCATGGCCAGCGGCCGGTTGATGTTGTGCAGCTTGTAGTAGAGGCCGCACGCGTTGCACACGGTCTCGCCCAGCGAGTTGCGGCGCCACAGCGACGTCGTGGTGGTCTGGCAGTTGGTGCACGACATGCCCGGCCGCTTCGTGCCCATCTGTGCCACCATCACACACTGTTACACCCACTGCTCTGTTAGCTCGTTCAACTATCTCTAATACAAGGTCCAGTAAGTCCAAAGTAAGGACCAGGGCTGGTCGAGGTTCAGTGGCATGCATGACAGAACTACAAACATTATCACGGTGATGTTAGTTATAGAAGCGATGGATGTTAGTGGGCGGGCGTTAGGTGAGGGTGGGGGGCTGGGTGAGGGGTGTGGGGCGGGGCACGTACCCCTTTCTTCTGTTTGTAGTCAGAGGGGGTGGAGGGCTGGTGCGCGGGGTGCGCGAGCGGCGCGGGCGCGGGCAGCGCGTGCGCGTGCGACGCCGCCATGCCGTTAAACAGGAAGCCCTTGTAGAAATCCGCGCCCGGCGGGGCCCCCTCCGCGGCCACTGCAACCAGAACAAACGACTGAGCGCTGAGAGCGCAAGCGAGCAGTAGGAGGACACTCGGCGGGCGCGGATCTCGGGGGCGAGGGGCGCGGGGCCGGGGGCGCGGGACGCGGGGTTAGTGAGCGAGTTGCGTACGTCGTGCGGGGGCGCGTGGGGCGCGGCGAGGCGCTGACGTACCAGCCGCCGCGGCTGCTTCAGCGGCCGGTTCATGCCGTTCATCTTGTTGTAGAGGCCGCACGCGTTGCACAGGTAGTGGCCGGTGCCGTCGCGGCGCCACAGCGGCGTGTGGATGGCGCCGCAGTTCACGCACTCGCGCCCCTCCGTGAAAAACTCCGCCATGTCGACTGCGCAACACACGCTAGTTACAAGTAGCTCACACCTGCGTCTGCCGAGCGTCCGTTAACTGCTTACATTACAAACAACGTCTGGGCAAACTCGCTTGACCAAACGCGCAAATAAATATATATCCGGTGTTCGACTTGACACCGGAAAAGAGTATATACATGAACCTACATTGTATCACATGTTCTAGTATTACCATGCTACGGCTTCACTAGAATTACTGTTCTGCTTGTGCCTACACATCTTCATACAATAAAAGTAAAACTATACCTACATATTGTGGCGAATAAGCAAATTGTTTCAACATACACAATGTATTATTATTCAATTAGTAATTTGCAGTAAACTTATCAGCAGATTTTGTGCAATCAAGCATAAGTTAGTGAAGAGAGCATAATACAACAAAGAAGCTAAACATGGTCGTGTGCGACCTTGACAGTGACAGTACAGAAGTAACTGCAGTGATTCATTGACGAAGAGATGCGCACGTGCGGCACGTCGCGGCAAGGCCGTGGCGCGGCGTGACGTCACCGCGCGACAACTGGTACAGTTGGCGGCGCGGGTCAAGTGCTAACGGGCGCGAGCGTCGACCCGGCCGCGGTCATCCGGCCACCATTGTTCCCGCGGCAACTCGCGCACTGCGGCTCATTCCCAACAAGCTCCATGTGCCTGCCTTCTTCAAGCTCCGAAGTGATAGGTCCCTTGATGTGACCTAGCAATTCGATGGTCCATTGACACCTCGTCATACAGAGCACGGCGGTGGATTCAAATAGCTATGAAACAAGTATTTTTTGATCTAACCGAGTGAAATGAAAAAAGAATCAATGGATGATTATTTTTGGGCAAACAGGAAGCGAGCCGAAGATGAGTTGTGTCACTTTTCTTGCGCCTGTGTAAGTTCAGATGCCATCCTGCTTGTGCCAAAACCACCCGACACCAAATCGTTATAACTCTAACGTTAGATTGTGCTAAGTGAGCAGGTCGAGTGCGTAGTGTTAGCTAAGGTAACGTGCGTCACGACAGAGGCTGGCGGTGAGCGCGGGTCCAGCGAGTACGTACCGAACTGCCGGCTGCAGTAGCGAGAACGTGCCGCGCCGGCGTGCGGCGGCGGCGTACGGTTTCAATGGAATCTGCGACCGTTACACATCCGCACATACACGCAACTGAGAACCTCTCAGGGCTCGTCTACAGAATACACTCATACGTTTAGAAGACATTCAATCATGTCAAATACATTTTCATTGAGTTTCTATGCTTGCGACATACGATACACTCCATCTGGTCATCTCGAGTCCCATGAGATACAACAGCACATCGTCACAGCATGTGTATGATTTAAATCAAAATGATCGAGATAACTGTTTCATCGTTATGACGTGTGGCGAGGCAGGCCACACCACGGGCGCGCAGACGGTGCAGATATTCAGTTACACGGCGCAGAACACTCGACAGAGATTTAACTGAAATGAATGGTGGCGTTTCCAATTACTCATAATAAGCATAAAAGCTGGATGTCATTAGCCGGCCGTTATTGGCGTTTGTAACGAGAGCGGGGCCATGTGCGCACACGTTCCACACCGCGTCGCCCGCTCACTCGCTCCCAGCGCTGCACACACCGCTATTATTTTAAACAAACGTATTTGCTAAATAGTATTTTGACTGTTTTATGAGTACCGATAGTTAGTCTTTCTGCTATGCCTTGAAGCCATGTTTGGTGACCCTGATCACATTTATGACCCTGCTGGTGCCCAGTGGTTAAACACTTGTCTCTCATCTACGAGGTAGTGGGTTCAAATCCGGGCAAGTGGCAAGTATACCAATGTGCCGCCCCGCTGCCCGCTGCCGCCGAGAATACGGCCTTACAGGCTGGTATTATAAGGTCCTGTTCTAACACAGATAAAACGTTTGTAAGACGTCCGTCACCAATACCTTGTGTCCTCTAGCATGTTCTCTTCAATAACGTCTAGACTAGAGCGAACTTTTAAGCTTCCTAAGTAATATGAATGCTCGTGATTCAGACAGCCCCTGCACTATCAGTGATCTCGTTAGAGCTGCTGTGCAGTGAAAGTAGCTCCTGCCTGTGACGTCACTGCTCAGCTATGCCCTAATGGTGGTAAATTAGAAGGCGCTCGTCCTGCGGCGATAAGCGCCACCTGGCGGCGCGGCGGCGCATGATAACGTGCGCATTAGTGAGTGTCCGTGAGCAAATATGCGGAGACACGGCTTTAACTTGTGTCGTATGTTTTTTGGACCTTTGTTTATAGCGATAGGCGAGCCTGCGCCCGCCGGCCGGACGCGCGCGCTGTTTGCGCGGCACGTGCCTTATCCGATACCATTTACGGAATGCGATTTTAATGCGCTTAAAAGGGAACGACTTCATTTTAAAACAAGACATGGTTTTTTTGGAGCGACCTACGCAAACAGTCCGCGCGCCGCGCCGTGTGTCGTTAGTTTTACGAGGCCGGCTCCAGCGGGACTCGGGCCAGCTTTACAATAGTAAACAATATCAATGGACACGTTATTGTTGCGAGCGATTCAGTCGCCGCGCTGCCGCCGACGAGGAAAACCGCGAGCGATACAAGCGGCCGTGTGTGCCGCTGCGGCACCACCCCGCGCTGGCGCTGGTCACACACGCACGCGGCACATTGTTTTCGTCTTTGACACGTGACATTGAGGTTCTTTTAGACATCGAAATAGCGGAAAACAGGACATTTATTCCTCTAAAAATAGTAACTTCATTAATAGTTATTATTTTAATATTCTTTCGGTTGTTGTGTCTAATATTACATTTTGACTTTATTTAATAAGCTTACTTACATAATGTTGTTAACGTTTACGACTTGTCTCACTTCAAAACGTTTCCTCGCCGACGACGATTCAGAGAAAAGATATTAATTTACTTTACGAGTCACAAAACTAAAATAAAATTAGGATTGTAGCATCGTGAAGACTGATGAAGGTTTAAGTGGGCTCCTTAAAAACAGCGCGGAGTTCACACGAGCGCTCATAAATAATGCCGGAACTGCTCGCTTATCGACTGCGCCTTTTGGGAAAAGCTTATCTGTCGGTTACTGAATAAAAAACATGGGAGTCACAGAGATGCGCCCGCGCCGGCCGAGCGCCCCGAGCGGCCCGAGCGCGACGAGCGAGCGAGGAGCGACGCGCGGGCTATCGCGACGTGACCTGCCACAAAAAACACGACCCCTCCCCGCCCCGCACCGCTTGTTGCTATCTGCTATCGGGACCATCAAATATGATATTTTTATCATCGTTTACAGGGCGCCCGACATCCACATCCAAATATTTCCATTATTATGTGATACATAATAACTCGGCTTAAGTAAACAGTCTGGTCTACATGATCTACACTCACTGATTTATGCTCGCACAAAATCCCTTGTAAGCCTATTTGCCATATAGGTACAAACTCACATTTATTTATTTCTAGGTGGTTCACTCATCGTTCAAGTAAAGTTTATTTTCAAAGTGCACATTACAGTGTAGCTACAACACGCACGCGCACTAGGTACATTGTGTGTGCTGTAGGTACCTACGTCAGTGGAACAAAGTGGACATGTTGCCATGGCCGGCAGCCGGCAGCTGTCGCGCGGCGCGCTAGTGAATCATACCGAGTGGACTTGATCAATCATTGTATTGTTTTAATCATCATGTTTTTATATTCGCCACTATAAAAACAAACAAAAACCTAACACGAATAGTATTCATAATGGTTCAAGGCACAAGACAGTCATACTTATTTGACATAGGTACCTAATGTTCTCTAAGAGTCCAAGGTACTTACTGGCAGAGAGACTGGCGGCCGCGGACATTTGTGGACGACGATTACTTTCCAAGTTCCACACCTCCTGGAAAAAGAGAGAAGAAAGTGTTGGTGAGGAGCGAGACAAGCGACGCGGAGTAGAATTACATGAGTGGAAACATCTAGCTGTACAGCTCGGCAAGCTTGCCTTCACCCGGGAGGATGTGTGAGCAATGTGAGCATCGCGCTTGCCGGTTCACAGTACACGGCAGACGCAGTTCGCGCCGACTGGCGGGTCAGTGTCGGATGGTCACAGATTAGTTCAAGAGAAGCAGCGCCTCCTTCGTTAAATAGACTGGTTAGTGCCGCTTGGCGCGTGTATGTGTGTCGCTGACCTGGTGCGAGTACGGCGGCGCGGCGAGCGCGTTGGAGCCGTACACGGTGTTGGGGCGCGAGGTGGCGCAGGCGAAGGCGCCGCCGAAGCGCGCGCTGAAGGCCGGCAGCGAGCCGCCTGCGCCCCCGCCGCCTCCCCCGTCCGCGCCTCCCTCCGCGTACTCCTCGCCCAGCACCACTCCGCCGCCGCCGTAGTTCGGGGAACCACCTGCGAGACAGCACACCAATGAGCCCCTACACTAAGTTCTGGTAAAGAGCAAGTTTCGTTTTGAATGAGGAAAAGACTGCAGGCGCAGTCCTGCGGTAGTATTAGAGTGTACCTGCGCTGGAGGTCCAGATCTGCGGCTGCGAGGTGATCTCCGCGCCGTTGCCAAAGTACGGCGAACCGGCTGCGTATGCGCAGCGCGAGTACACCGCCCCCCCGCCTCCTCCGCCGCCACTACTACAAACAAAATAATTTTATGAGTTAGACAATTACTCGGAGAAACTTCTGAAATATAAACATAATTCACGAACTGTCTCATAACATTGAGTTATGAGACACTACCTTTTATCCGGGGAATCTAAATGGGCGTCTATCAATTTTTGTATGTAAAGCGAATGATTGAACTGGTTCATAGTGTGACCATGTTCGTTAAAACCAGAAAAAAGTTCGATTACTAAACAGGCAGGTAGCAGTGGCAGCGCATGCTACAATATCTTAGGAAAGAGGATTTGTAATGAATTATCTTCAATTGGGCTCTAGGGCACTGGTGTCAGAAACACGCCTCGAGTTCACCGCCACTCAGACCGCCGCACGGGCCATACGCCCGCGCAGCAGGTGGCTGTGCACGCGAGGGCCACTCCACGCGCTCTTACCGCTATTGTCACCGCGCTCACATACAAGCTCATACACACTTAATGCCAATGACTTGGGCTCATTCCACTGACGCTTGTTATTGTTACCTACCTATCCAACGATTAAGTATTCCAAAAGAAGCAGCATTAATTTTATAACCAGCTTGTGGGAGGGAAAAGAGTTACCTACGTACTTATGACTTTGGTTTACAATTATTTTCATTTCTTCAAAGCTTAATAATCTGCATTTCCTTAGTTAAATATGAAGAAGAAAATCAGAAAACATGACTCGTAAAACGTCACATACTTAGTTACTAGGTATTCAATATTTTACGACAATTTTAATTATAAACCCTCAGGATTGCTATGGAAGTCTTGAAGCATATACACCGTGAAATTTGAATCACAGTTTTGCTAGAACAAACGTTGTTCAGACCATGGTCTACTATCATTCTACAGCAACCAATAAAAAAAAACATAGGTACTTGGTTTTTGAAAAAACACAAAAAAGACAAAGTTTAAAATTTTAAGATTATCGTTATTTCCTACAATATAGACACCACGCACGGGACACAGGATTGTCTACAGGGAAATTTACCTCCATAAACAAAAATTAGTAAGCTGTAAATCTTGACATTTTAAACTTTGTCTTTTTAAAAAACAAATTGTTTTTTTTTTTATTGGATGTTGTAGAATGGTAGTAGACCATGGTCTGAACAATGTTTGTTCTAGCAAAACTGTGATTCAAATTTCACGGTGTATTATAATGATGTTCAAGAAATATTAGTCCAGTCTGTCAGTTGTAGTTAGTATTCAGGACGCTGCTGGACCTTGGCCTAAACCCTGCTCTTGGCACCTGGGATGCATAGGTATCTTCCCCGTGTTTTTACCCGACTGCGACGAAGCCAAAAAAGGAAGGTTATGTGTTTGACCTGTATGTACGTATATTTGTCTCTACCAGGGTTGGCATAAAACAAACAAGTTGTTTTAAAACACGTATTTTAAAACAGTTTGAAATAAAACAATGTTTTTTTATTAAATGTTTAAAATCACAGTACTTACTTGTAAAATAAAGTTTTAAATAATGTTTTAAACATTTAAAAAAAAACCTGGGTTTTAAGTCGCGAATGAATGGAAATAAATTTAAAGTTATAAATTTTTAGGACTTGAAATAGCTCGAAAAGAAATTAAAAAGCCTAGATAGTTTTATACACTGTGTCGCCGGTCGAAATGAAGTAATTCCCCGCAACTATTTTGGGGATTCCTCTTATTTGAATATAGTCCATCCTACCTATGCATATCTACAAGTACTTCGTCACTTGTCGAAAAGAGGTCATTCCCCGCAATAGTTTTGGGGTCTTCCCCATATTTAAATATACTTTTAGGTAAGGTAATGGGTACATCTAAGAACGAAAATCGGAAAATTCGCAATTCTGAACGTACAGATTGTACCAGGGGTGGTTCAGTATCCGTGTTACATACCTACTTAGATTTATTACAAAAAAAAGCATGTTCTCAGATTAGATAGTTTATTAATTAGCACTAACTAACTATAACTAGTATTACGTTGTTTTTGATACTATGTTATTCAGGGGGCCTACCACCAGCCCAAAAGCAGTATTATTTTAATATTTTATTTATTTGATTTACACGGCTTAAGATACCAATTACATAAATAAATAATAAATATTACTTCAGTGGGAGAAAGAGATGGAGCTATACGTCCTGTAGAACTTCATTTCTTTCCCACACTGAAGTAGCCCCTTGGTCGTTTTTTTGTAAATGTTTCCTCAGATAAATTTTAAAATTGTCTGGAAATGAATTATATTAGGTCTGATCGATTTGTGTTGATAATAAATTTGATAAATCACTCAATGAAATAAAAAATGAAAAAAACTCTTGTTTAAAACATTTTGAACTGTTCGTTTTATAAAATAAAATAATAAATGTTTTTTTTTTCCAACCCTGGTCTTTACGTTCCTACTAAACGGCTACTACCGATTTTGATGATTATGTCGTTAGATTTGTCTTTATTGCGCGAGTATCACTGGGGATACTCGCGCAATAAAGACAAATCTAACGACACACGACGTACAAAATGTACGATTTAAAAAAAAAACTCCCTGCCCTCTTTCACTTATCGAGTGGGGTAAGTTAGGTAGGTTTTGAAAAGTGATGACAAAAATATATTCAAATTATGTGTTTAAATGTAATTTTGAATGAGAAATGATAAAAAAACTAAAAATCAGAAGAGAGAAAAAAAAAACAGTGGCACTCCGAGAGTGCCGACAGAAGTGAAAACTTGAACAATTAAAAAAAATACTTCCAAAACCTTTCAAATTCAAAATATTTTATTTCACATAAACCTACAAGGGCACTTATGAAACGTCAGAAGCTAGGTGCACGGTTCCAATTGGTAGCTTCCTATGGAGAAGAGCTGACAAGAAATTCCACGGTTACTCTTTTCAAAATAAATGGTTTCTACAATGTTTCCAAATTACAGTGTTAATAGGTATGGGAGGACAGTGTAGGCCTATCAACAAGTACCAGATACTTATGCCCGTTTTCACCGACATCCCCTAAGTTTAAAGGATCCCTTAGCATGGTTAGGGGGCTGTTAGAAGGTGGCAGGTGGTTTACCAACAGTAAGGGTTCAGTTAAAACGTTAACTTTTAATTGACCCCTCACTGTTGGTGAAACAGAAACCACCTTCTAACAGCCTCCTAACCATGCTAAGGGATCCTTTAAACTTAGGGGATGTCGGTGAAAACGGGCATTAGTGAAATAGAAAATGGTCCACAAGTCTACAGCCTACAACGTTCTCACATTCACAAAATCTAAAAGAAAAGAATCTATATAAAAGATAATCAAAATAGTAAAAATAAGGACCTATTTAAACCAAATTACATGATTGCCACTACAGCTGTAACACATCTAATTTGATTAAAAAAAATATAGAATATTGTATGTATGTAAATTGTATAATGTCAAATAATGCAAAAAATTAAGGCAATGAAGTAAGTAAAAAAAGTAAAATAAAATAATCATCGTAATTTGGCAGTAGCAGGAGCAGTTAATAGACATTTACATTGTTATGCCGTTAATGAGGTACCAGGGAAGCCACATGTGCAGAAGGAATAATTTCCAAACTTCCTTGTCTTCCTTCAACTTAGTCTTTTATCTTATAATATTCTTTCCCGGGGGAAAGAAATGTGTCGAAATTTCTTGAATCACTAAACAATATTTTACTAACATTATCGTCATACAATAATATTTTTCTTACTGGCGATATTAACATAGACATAGCGCCTTCTTCTTCCGATGCAAGAGCGGAAATTTACCTTAATCTATTAGCCTCTCACGGTATGTTGCCAGCGTACTATATCCCCACCCATTCTCAAACATGCCTTGACCACGTAATTGTCAAGGCAAAACGTTCGGTGAAATGTTTTGTTGCTCGTACGACACTAACCGACCACTATAGCGTCATTATAAGCCTTTCTCATATGAGCTCCTCACACCATCTTTCAAAAACAATAAGACGTATTCATTATCCATCCCTCGACGAAAAAATGAAAACTATTGATTTCGACAGTATTTACTCTTTAGATAGGGCTAGTGAAGCTGTATCTTTCTTCCTTAAGACTCTAACCACTTTAATGATTGCTTGTACTAAAAAGATCACTGTTCCAAGACGTAAGCGATTGATTAAGCCGTGGATTACTCCTGGACTGCTACGATGCATGCGCAATCGAGACAATCTTCATCTCAAGTCTAACAAGTATCCAAATGACGAAATGCAAAAATAACCTATACACGTTATCGTAATTTTTGTAATGACATTCTAAAAAAAGTTAAACAAGAGTATGATAAGGCTGAACTCTCTAAATGTCAGGGTAACACTAAAAAATTATGGGACACCATCAAAACAATCACCTACACTACTAAACAGAAAAATCCACCCATGGATCTAATTGATCCAAATCAGCCCAAAGACTCTGTCAATGAGATTAATCAATTCTTTGTAAGCATCGGTAGGTCTTTGGCGGGATCTATCACAGTATTTGACCCTGCCTCATACCAGATTTCTTCTCTACCGCCTTGTCTCTTCTCTTTTGTCCTTCTGCCCACTGATGGGGATGAGATCAAAATCATCATAGCATCTCTTAAAACCACTAGTGCCGTGAAGTGTGACGACGTTCCCAGTGAATTAATTAAAAGATACTGTAACTTATTATCTGACCCTATCGCGTTTATCTGCAACATCTGCCTTTCCACTGGTGAATTTCCCTCGGATCTCAAGAAATCCCTAGTTCACCCAATTCACAAGTCTGGTAGCAGGGACTGTGTCAATAACTATCGTCCAATATCCATTTTGCCTACACTATCTAAAATTCTTGAGAAAGTTATTAACAAGCAATTAACCAACTATCTAGAAACAAACAAACTTTTATCTGATAATCAATATGGTTTTCGTAAAGGCAGATCAACAAGCGATGCCGTACATCAACTTACTGATACCATAGTTTCTAGGTTGGATGGGAGAAAAAAGGTCCTTACGATTTTTCTCGACTTAGCGAAGGCTTTTGACACCGTCTCTGCGCCACGAATTCCGAGGTGTTCAAGCTTTTCCAGTAAATGGAAAAGCTTGAATACCTCGGAATTCGTGGCGAACAATTAAAATTGTTCAAAAGTTACCTGAATGGTAGAGCTCAACGTGTTGTAGTAGATGAATGGTTGAGTGATGACTGTGAAGTCAATATCGGTATTCCTCAGGGAAGTATTTTAGGGCCTACCCTCTTTTTAATTTTCATCAATGACCTCTGCCAGTTAAACCTTATTAATGGCAAGATAATAATCTTCGCGGACGTCACGGCTCTTCTTTTCTATGGAGATACTTGGGAGGAAGTGTACGACTTTGCTCAGAAGGGTTTCTCGCTAGTTATGACCTGGCTAAACAACAACTTACTCTCTCTTAATACAGGCAAGACTAAATACATAACATTTACATTAACAAACACTCACCTCACTCAAAACCCCTTATTAAATATCATGGCCCACTCATGTAACAACAGCTCTTCCTGCTCGTGCTCATGCCCAAAACTCGAAAAAGTGGACTCTATCAAGTACCTCGGTGTGACTATAGACAAAAACTTGAACTTTAATTCCCACATCGATCTGTTGTCCAAGAGGATTAGGAAGCTCATCTTCATTTTTAAAAGCCTACGACGTGTTGCAGATGCAAAAGTTCTTAAGACAGTATACTTTTCACTTTGTCAATCTGTACTAAACTATTGCATCTCTGTTTGGGGTGGGGCCCCTAAGTCATTTATGATTAAAATCGAGCGAGCACAAAGAGCAGTGCTAAAGGTGGCCCATGCTTTACCGTTTTTTTCACTCTACTTCTGAACTCTACGTTAAGTGCAAGGTTCTTACTGTTCGGCAACTATTTATCGTTCAAACAATTTTGCGTAAACATTCAACTTTGTACTACAACTCATCCTTAAACGCTCATAAACGCATTAAAACAAATGTATGTTCTACTGAACTGTGTAAAAGTAGTCTTTCGCACCGCAACTTTTGTTTCCTTGGCAGCTATTTATACAATAAAATAAACTCAACTTTAAAAATTTACCCTCTTACTAAAGCAAAGTGCAAGCAAGTTCTCACCACTTATTTTCTGAACCTTGATTACGATAGCACTGAAAGGCTCCTTATTGTTTTAAGATAAATGTGTTTTTCAGCCTGGCCTGTACACCACACTACATCACACCGCACCACACCGCACCACATCACACTACACTACATCACACTGCAACACACTGCACCACACTACACCACACCACACGATCTACACTACACCATACTTCACAGATACCAACACTTTTCAATAATAACTTTTAATTTTGTATCTTTTGTTCTTTTATTTTTTGTGTTTCTCTCTCTATAGGTAAAATAATTTGTAAATATTATCTTTATGATTTAATGATCAAACACTGTTTTGGGGGGGGGCCTGGTAATCTGTGTGACAGGTTTTCCTAGTGCAGATACCAGTCTCCCACAAAGGTTTATCAGATATTGTAATCTTTATATTTTTAAGGCGCCTTTGTGGAAGAGAAATAAATGTTTATTATTATTATTATAATATGCTTTTTTGATAAGGACACGTTTGATGTGGGTTTTGAACTTCCCATCGCTTAGTTCTATAACATACTTTGTCAACTTTTTATAAAAGCGGATACCGTTTATAAGAAATGACTTACTAGTTTTAGTTAATCTAAATTTGGGTGTCACAATTTCATGTTTACTACGTGTATTTATATTATGGAAATCGCTTCTTATTTTGAAAAGTTCTAGGTTTTTGCGAACATACAAAATACTTTCTAAGATATAAAGAGAAGGCCGAGTCATTATATCAATTTCTTTGAATTTATTTCTAAGGGACTCACGAGGACTCATTTTGAAGATCGTGCGAATTGCCCTCTTTTGTAAAATGAAAATTGAATCTACGACAGCTGCCGATCTCCACAGTAAAACGCCATAAGACATAATACTGTGTAAATAAGCAAAGTACACTAACCTAGCTGTGGCTACATCAGTTAACTGCCTTATTTTTCTTACTGCATATGCAGCTGAACTTAATCTACCTGAAAGAGCTCTAATGTGGGCACCCCATTACAATTTCGAATCTAGAGTAATTCCTAGAAACACAGTTTCCGTAATAGCATCTAGTTTCTTGCCATCAAGTTTTAAATTAAGACCTACTTGATACTTGAGGTAATGAGAACTTAAGACATTTAGTTTTGTTCGCATTATGTAAAAGATTATTAGCTGCGAACCATTTCGAAAGAATTGCCAGACTATCGTTGACATGCAAGACATCCGTATCTTTTCTATCTATTTTAAAAATAAGAGAAGTATCATCAGCGAATAGAATTACATATATCCGATATATTAACCATCATGTAAGGAAGGTCATTAATATAAAATAGAAATAGGAAAGGGACAAGAATTGATCCTTGAGGCGCACACCCATCTTAACTAGAGACCCCGGGGATGTCGCCCCGTTAACGTTTACTTTTTGTTGCCTGTTTGATACATAGGAAAAAACAAGGTCAGCAGCTTCTCCACGAATTCCGTAGTGGTGTAATTTACAGATCAGTGTTTTGTGGTCAACGCAGTCAAAAGCTTTTGAGAGGTCACAGAAAATGCAATTGCATCCTGGGAATTCTCCCAGGATTCCAGAATGTGACTGATGAGTTTCACTCCTGCGTCAATCGTCGACCTACCTTTCGTGAAACCAAACTGGTGACTTTGTAAAATTCCATTTGAATTAAAATGTGACAACATCTGGTCTAGCATTATTTTTTCATATGTTTTACTCAATGCTGGTAGCACAGATATAGGTTTATAATTTGAGGGATCACTCAATTTGAAAATTGGTACTGCTTTACTGTGTTTCATTAAACCAGGAAACGTACCGCTATCTAAACATTGATTAAATATGCCTGTTAGGACAGGAGCAATTGCCCCTGTCCTAACAGGCATATTTAATCAATTGTGTCAATGATATCTTCAAGAACCTTAACGGAAATTTCCCATAAGTCTTCAGTGTTTTTTATGTTAAAACTTTTAAATGATTTTTTTAATTATGACAATAGAAATGGGCTTGAATTCAAAACTTGAAATGTCTTTACTGAAGTGTTCTTTTAAAAGAGATTCAGCTAGTATAGATGATGAGGGGAGAGATTTTGTAACCTCTATTGAGATGTTGGTAAAGAACTTTTCTAGCGTCTCAGCAACTTTAAACTTATCTGAAATAGTTTCATTCTCAATTTTTAAAGACAGTTCATTCTGACCTCGCTGTTTTGTGTTTCCAGTTTCTTTATTAATTATCTGTCACAAAGCTTTTATTTTATTGTTAGATATACTAATTTTTTTAATTATTAATTTTGATTTAGCTTGGGCGCAGACTTGTTGAAATATCTTAGAATAGTTTCTAACATAATTATGAAGGGCTGGATCAGCGACTGCTGGTCAGTGACTTCTCGTTGTACAATTTTTACAAAATATCTCTGCTTTTTGTAATGCCAGCAGTGGCCCATTCACAAAATTTTGGTTTAGTATTGATTGTTACTTTTTTACAGGACACGCTTTATTGAATTCGTGGCATAATGTAGAAAATAATGTACCGTAGTTTATATTGGGGTCTTGTGAATCAAAACTAGCAGTTGAGAGATTGCTCAGAACATTATTATTAAACATTTTCAATTTATTTTTAGTGAGATGTGTTAATTCAATGGTTTTATCTAGGTGTAACTTTTTATCTAAATTAAATGATACAAGTTGACCAGTATGGTCAGACCTAACGCCACTAATTAAGGATGAGTCTTGTATTTTACAATTAATAAATATATTAAGCTGAAGTTGCTGTTATTCTAGTCGCTTCATTAAATATACATTTTAAATTGAACGATTTAAACAATGATATGATCTTATATTTATCGGGTGAGTTAACTAATAGATCAATATTTAGGTCACCACAAACAAAAACTAGTTTATTATCTTTAAAAAGTTTACTTAGTATTTCTTCCATATTGATTAAAAATGATGACAAATTTGAGGCTGGTGGTTTATAAACACATAAGAAAGTATGGCCTTCAACCTCTGCACATGCTACCTTACATAAGCGATCAACAGAACAAGAAGTGATATCCTTCCTTTCCTTATGTCTGAAACAACTATTACATAATATCAAGGTACCACCCCCTGTTGAGGACCTGTTGTACGCACTAGCAACTGAAAAATTATTTACATTAAACAGCATCCTATCTGGTCTTAACCAGGTTTCACAAAAGCATAAGATATCCATATGATATTTATCTATTAACAATTCCACGTCTAGGATTTTGCTAGAGAAGCGATTAATATTTTGGTGATACTGTAAAATATTCTTATCATGCTTCTCTTTTGTCGAGTCTAAAAGTAAAAATACTTGTATAGAACATTGTTCCGTAACGTATAAATAAAGAGCACAATCCCGTTTACAAAAATGAGGAGTCGCTAACGGTGTCGCGAGTTCAACTGTTTTTTCCCATCTCAATAATGCTCAACGCGCCTAAATAAGTTTCCATTAAAAAAAAAAAGCCCGCCTGCAAAAACACATAACTGAAAAGAGAATCAAAACAAGCATTTTAATCTATAGAAATTTGGTATCGCGGCGGGACACAAAAGTTACACCATATTGCAGGTCATGTCTTTAACGTTACCTCGCGCCTTGATGACCAGGCAAAAATAATTGTGATGTTTTTTGACTCCTATAATACCTAATCGCATATCATTATGGTGCTAATTTATTTATTTATTATTGTGAATTGTCTATCTACTATCTAAATTGATGCAACTTATTTGTGACAACATGCGCGATCGAGACATTACTCAAGGATACCGACGAAACGTGTGGACATTGGTCAGTGTGGGCTGTGTGGAGAACGTGACGAAGTGACGATCAACTGCGCGAGCGACGCCGACGTTGTACACATTACACGGCGCTGGTATTAAACATTTTAGCATCGTTTAAGAATACCGAGTACCGAGCGTGTAGTTGCGAAGTAGAGCGCAGTGAGGCTAATGGCTCGGAACGTCTCGGAAGTAGGTACCTATGCGTTATCGTGCGCCACGCCGCCCTCGACCCGCTTGCATTCATTATACGACGCGGGACACACTCATACCCGCTGCGCCCCACATCAGCACTTTCAGACGAACCCAAAAACTCCAAATTATACACACAATTGCATCGTATGATGTTAACTTTAATCTAATACGAGTACATGCGAGCTCCACATTTAGCCGTAGGCCGCCGCGCCTTGCTCAGAGAAAGGCCGAGTCTTGTACGCTGGAGTCTGGACCGGTGAGTCGGTGACCACCAGAGCCAACACAGACACGCCGCCGAGATAGACTAAGACGGAGCGGTGGATACGGAGCGGGACATACACGGTGTCGCCATGTATGTAGTACAAGCAACACGAGAACGCGGAAGTGGAGCGCCCGCACTCGCACGTTCACACCGCCCCGCGCCCCCGCTCCCCGTGCTGTGACGTAGTAACTTGCTAGCTTACATTATTCTATAAAGTACCTCAGCTAGTCAGCTCTTACAATAATATCCACTGACTCACGCGCGAAAGAAGACAACTGTGTATTACTTACACCAAATTCTAGATTTGTAACTACGTACATAATAAGCCTTCTTTCTGGCACCATTTTTGCCCATTGCATTCATCCATCGTCGCATTCAATTTCAGCTTAGTTTATTAACTGCTGGGACACAGCCTCCTCTCTGTGAGAGGGAGTGATAAATGATTTTATTTCTGTAAGTAGGTTTATACAAACACTTTTACACGTCAATCATATTTTAAAACTAGATGAAGTCGGCGTTTCCTATCTGACTACTCTGAGAAGAAAGGCCGAAACAAACTCAGAGGTCTCAGTCTCTTTTAAAGTCCAGACATAATCTTGGTCAAATCATGTGAAGGCCATGTGGATTGGTGTCTGAAGTGGTCTTTTAAGGAAAGCACCACACAGATTGAGAGGGCCTGTCCAGTCAGTGCACGCATTTGTCAGTTATCGTGCAGCTCAACTCAGAATTTAAGGAGCTCAACGATTCGACGAACAATACCAAAAAAAGGACATTTGGGTAGGCCACTTAAATTACTTAAACTGTCAGACCATGAACTAACTGAAAATAAAATAAAAAACTAAACTAAAAGGAACGAACTAAAAGGAATGAACCCACATAGTCTTCACATTCACAATAATTAAAATAATAAAATACTTTAAAAGTAAATATTCATGTCATTGTATAAATAAAATTCATTAATGTCAATGTGCATATAAAAACCCGGAAATAATCTTGGTCAGAGCATTTCATTTGAGAACCATGTATATTTGTGTCTGAAATGGTCTTCTGAGGAAAGAACCATACAGATTTGAGTGGACCTGTCCAGTCAGTGCACGCATTTGTCAGTAATAGTGTAGCTCAACTCAGAACTTAAAAGGAGCTCAACGATTCGACGAACAATACCAAAGAAAGGACATTTGGGTAGGCCGCATAAAGTACCTACTCAAAACTGCCCGATTATCAATAGAAGTAACTGAGAAAAAAAAAATATATATGACCCACATAGTCCTCAAATTCACAATAATTAAAATAATAATAATATTATACTTCACAAAGGAAATATTCATGTCATTGTACAATTTTTTTTTTAAATTTTGTATATAATTTTAAAGTTAGCAAAATAAACAAAGTTCCGAAAGTAAAAAAAATAATAATAATTGGAGCAGCTCAATCCCAAGCCTTTTTGTCCTCAATGGAATTTTTATCGGTATAAAAAGCTTTCTGGCACAACTTACGTTTAATCTGCGTTTAATGAATGATTTCAATTTATTAAGGCTTAGTCTTATACGTGGCTTGGAAGTTTATTATAAAAGCGTATACATTGACATCTGAACGAGCCACCTATTTTCTTGAGCCTTGTTGTAGGTACAACAAATTTGTGTTTGTTTCTAAAACCTATTTATGTTATGGATATCACAGTATTTTTTAAACAATTTTATATTTTATGGGCATATATAAAAGATTATCAAAAATATACTGAGAAGGCACAATCATTACATTAATCTCCTTAAATTTATCTCTGAGAGAGTGGCTCTGACTTAATTTATAAATTGATCGAACACATCGATCACTAATAGTGAACGATGATCGAACAGCTCTTTTCTGCAAAACAAAGATAGTCTGAATGTCGGCGGCATTTCCCCACACACAGAATACCGTACGACATTACCCTATGAAAATAGCTAAAGTACACTAAACGGGCTGTCTCTGTCAGTAAAATTACGAATTTTTCTAACAGCATATGCTGCGGAGCTTAGCTTTTTTGACAATTTATGTGGGCCGCGTACGTAATCAATGTCATGGCTTCGATTTTTTGGTTCTAGGATACGCCAGTTACCTACCTCAACCGTTTTGAAAACAGTACCTAGTGATGAAATAATTTACTTAAAGTAAAGCCTGGGTTCAGACTTAGTCGCTTTAATATTTTCTTCAACCATTTACATTCTAGCGAAGTATATTAATTTGCTGCGACATGAATTGGAGTCTGTTTTACACCTAAGCCATGTCTACCTAAAACAAGGACATTCGTTTCCTGGCCACATTTTCCTTGTTCATACACTAGTATACATCACATGCACTCATTGTGGCCCCAGACGGACATCACGATATTTCATACCTATTCTGGATTTCTTATCAGACATTCATTCTTATCTCACAACCCAATACTAATACTATATTGGCGTCTTCTTAATAATGGCGTGTAATGTAGTCGGTATGGACGGTCACAACAAGTGAGTGTTGTAGCTTGTAACCCGCATCCCGTTCCAGGCGGCCACCCCGGCGCAGGCGGGTGCGCAGCGCATTAGCGTCGTCAGCGGGCGCACGTGCTGCTCACGCCGCGTGACCGCACACGCCGCCACACGTGCTCACTGACGACGGTTCCCGAGAGCGGCCCGGTCCTGGCCGCAGTGACCAGCCATTCCGCAAGCAACACGCGGATCAGTTTACTCTTTCTGTACGCAACCCTCATACTGTGCATTATCGGCCTAATCCTGCACCGAACAGACAAGTGCCTATACAAATAACTCATTCGAGACACTTAAACCGTCACTCGACGCTCACAAAAAATGATGTGTACAAATTTGGAAATGATCCCAGGACTCTTAAAACGTGTAAAATGGCGCATTAGAAGGGACGCGCACAAAAAACTGTCTCTCTGACAAACGCAGCGAGCGCCGGCGCGCGGCGGGTCACCTGCGGCCTGCGCCGGCGCAACCACCATACGGTCCGCGTCCCACGACGTATTGATAACGGTATTGTACACTATAGGAAAACACCAACAATTCTTGTAATGGTACCTAATTATGTATAAAAAACCTGCCATTTCCTTTAAAGCGAGAATCATATATTTGGCTCGAGTAGACTTACGATTATAATGCTTCTGCTAAGTGCTAGCTTTCGTGTGTCTGTGTTGCAGCTTGCAGATCAAAGAGATTGTCACTGAGCTCAAAACATTCTTGTGAACTCAAGAATTTACATTATTGAATAATAAATACACAAAATATTAATAGTTAGACGGTTGTCGCTGACCGCTTAAAGTGGGATTTTCCTTATACTAATTGGTAACAATAAACAAACTCGAATATTAGAGGAAAACGCAAACATGCCTAACGATATTAATTATTTTCAAACAGAACAAGTCAATAATAAAACTGCCGCGCTGTGTGCCTACTGCGCAGATGTATGCGTGTGCGTCCCAACGCAAATAATCGCGATGGCTGTTTGTTGTACAGTGTACTGTACAGTAACAAAAGAGGCACGAGTGTGCAGCCACTGCAGGAGATGTTCTCACGCGGCGCCCACGCGCGGGTCACCCGACACCCTGGGACCAGCCTGGCTCACGCGTGACCTGCCGCTACCTAAAACACGGCCCACATGCCTCCCCAGGTCCTCCGAACGCCACTTGCCTCTCGCGTTCCTTAGCAATATGCAAGGTATGCTTTCTTTCGAGTTGAAAAACAGTTTGTAGAACTTCACAAACCCACACATCAAACAAAGAGACGGTGTTGTTGTCGTATCAGAACAGCCGCAACAGCTAATAATGCTATTAACGTTTTGTACACAGAGGGTTCTCGCGCTCTTCCGCCCGAGCGCGGCGATGCATGGTCCCGAGCGTGCACAAAAAACGTCGTGGAGCGCAAATAACCCAGAGTTAGTCTCAGAACGTATTTGCACAACCAATTGACTGCGTTTGGAGGGTTTGCTTGCTTTTGGTTTTTAGAGTGGTTGCCATAAATTAATCCAAGTGTGCGGATCGACAAACACCATTCGTTAGCGCGACGCGAGAGGTGAGCGGGGTGTGCGGGGTGTGCGGGGTGTGCGGGGTGTGCGGGGGGCGCGGGCTCGCTCTCACTAGGTTAAGTGTCGCGGCGCACAATGCCAGCGCGCGCGCACCGCAGGAAGTGCACGATAGCGTTACTCATTCGCAGAAACCACACAACGAAACACACGATCCAGCTCTCTCTTATATTAAAAAACATTGTGCTCTTACGTGCCGCTATTACCTTTAACTAAGTACTTAAGTGTTCATGTATATTTTCCACATTATCAAAATACCTATTTTGCGTTTTATAAACTATAAACAGATTGCAGTTTTGTTTGTAGGTGTAAACTACTTATTTACTCTCAACATCCGACACATTAAGTTCAGCGCGACTCATTACAAGCGTAACCAACAATGCATTTAATGATGTGTATCACAGAGAGAACTGTGTGCTTGTTGACGCACATTAGTGCCAGTTGCTCTAATGATGATTGAGCTTTTAGAGACGCATAACAAAGTGACAATGACTCAACGCCTCAGTAGGCAAGAATGCAATATTTCTTTTCAAACTAGGTCCACGCATGAAGTCTACTGCTTGGTCTTTAATACGTACTTAGTTCTAAAACCGAACTAAATAGGTGTGTAGGTATAAATATCAGGAAATTGTTACTGCTCCGGAAATACCTAAATTGATGGTGACCCTAATTTTTAGTTTGGGATACAAACTGTTTGTATATTGTAGGAATACCTACTATGTATTTAAAAAAATGTAAGTTTCAACGAAAACCTAAAATATAACAGTTCCACTGATCTCAAACTCAAGCAAACTGAAAGCATTTATTTCAATTAAACCATTTACAGGCATTCTTGAACTATCAAAGAGTCGGTCAGTTGGTTGGAAAGTTGAAGCAGTTGCCCATTCCAAAATATAGATCTCTATGGAGAAGAAACTACTGACAGTCCCTTGATAACGTGCATAAACGAAAACGGGTGAAAATTCACAACAATTTACTGTTATTTACTGTTTTCTTTGTGATTTAATTTCTATCTTTAGCTTTATTGCAATACAAAATTTATTTTACTTTTTTTTTGCCATTTTTTATTCTTTTGTTTAAGTACCAATTGACATTTTTGTAATCGAATTTTCTGACATTTTTTAGTTTAATTTGTTGACATTTCGACAGCCACCACGTAAAGTATCGAAACTGCAAAACCTCTACTTTACAGGAGAGCGATTCTAAGTTAAGATTTATATTTTTGTCGAACATGAAATTCGAAAATTTTATATTACCGATGTATCTAAAGTGGAAAATTTGACCGTTTTATACTGTCTACTATAGTTTTTGATAATTATTATACTTTTTCTAATATTACACATTCGATAGTTTACTTGGTTACTGCTGGTTACTTTTTTACCGAATATGCCAATTTCAATTTTGTTCAATTGAAAAATAATTGAGAGTATAAAAATTAGTACATAATTTTTATATAAAATCATACATCTTTATCTCTACTTGCTATTAATGCAATAAAACGAAAATGGCTTTTTTGTAATTTCGATAGTATACGTGGGGGCCGTCGATTTGTGCCTAATTCTGAATGTTTTTTTGAATAATATAAGTATTTTTAACAAAGAATAGTAATGTTACTTAGTGAATGGAATCCTTTTTGTTTTCTTTGTATTTTTTCTTTTTATGATTGTTTATGTATTACATTAAATAATTTTGCATGCCATGAGGCAAAATGTATCGGGACTCTCATCAAAATAACCATCATATATGTATATATACCTACATTATTGGCAAATAAATGATTTCTATTTCTATTTCCAAAAAAAAATCGATCAAATTTTGAATAAACGTTAATTTATTTTGTGTATATTTAATTTAAATAAACGAAATCGTGTGACATCAACAGGTCTAAGTTGCTGGGAATTATCTTAAATATTAATTTAAACCTTGACCATGATCGTAAGCTGTTCGAAGTGGTTACCAGTTCATGTTCTGAGCACAGCTCAACTGTTTTTAACTTGTCATGTTAAATTTAAAAAAAAAAAACGCATTTTTTTTTTCTGAAGGAGCCTTTGTTCAGAATTGAACAATACCGGTTTTAAAAACTGGTTCTGCCTGTGTATGTACTGCTGGTTCAGCAGTCAGCTTGCAGCCGCGCGGCGCGGCCATTCATCGTGCGCGTGACGTCACGCCGGACGGCCACATCCTGCTGTCCTCGACGCGGACAGAGCCGCCCCGCACCCCCCACACTGCACATACACAAGCCTCAATCTGCTGTACCAACCCATATAAATGTTTTTATGGAGAAAGTAAAACAATACTATTTTCTGTATTAGGTTCCAATTACCGCTAAACAATAGCTATCCGGTTAACTACGGCAATGTACTATGTTTATGTAGGTAGGTACCTATTATAAATATTAGCATTCAATCAATCTGCCTAGCCTTTTCCCAACTATGTTGAGGTCGGCTTCCAGTCAACATCAACAAAAGCAGCAACAAACAACAACACAAAAACAGCAGCCAACAACAACAAACAGCAGCAGCAGCAATCAGAAACTGCCAAGTATCAGGAAATGAGTATAAAATGCATTAATAGACTGCCTCACATCGTGCTCTCCTCTTGAGTGCTATCTCAACATCTCCGCGAATGAATGTCGTCAAATTTATGACATTCTGATGAGGCTCACATTTGAACAGCTGATCGTGAGTAGGGTTACCACTTAGAAATATGAAAAGTCCTGACAAAAAGCCTGTCATTTCAATAAAATTCCGGACATTTTAGTCACAAAATCAACTTTTTGTTTGATTTCGTTGATTGTTAAAGAAGATTTACATACATAAACTCACGCCTTCTTCCCATGGGTGTAGGCAGAAACTACAGAACGCCACCTGCTACGATCCTTACATAGTCCTTTTGCCTCGTTTACGTTCATACATCTGGTCATACACGCACGCCGGTTGCGAGTACTACGCACCTGGTCTTTCTGAAGAACATCACCAATAAGGTCAGTATATGTCCTAGGGCGTCTCCGCCGGCCTTTAAAGAAGATTTATAAAGTTTTAGATGAATCAGAAGTTGATAAATAATATTAAAGCCTTATTTGGTGTTACTTAACCTTTTAACTGTCATTAACGAGACACAATGGAATTTTAATTGTTATCCACCTTAATGAGGCGTCGGAACAGATGATGGGTTAAATAAGTTTTATTAGTCGTACTCTATTATATTCCATTTCTCCAGCCAAAAATCCGGACAAATTAAAGAGCCGGACAAAAGTCTAGAAGTCCGGACTAATCCAGACGGATGGTAACCCTAATCGTGAGTGAACTGTCAAGTGAGAGAGGTTCTTTGATACGAGGTTTATGAAAAACACAACATTTTAAGCGGTTGTGCAACAATTTTGTTACCTATGGTCACTATAACAATTTTATACTAATCGGACAAAATCAAATATACAAGCTTAGTTTTTGTTTATACTAAACCTCTTAAGGGGTCATCGCTGAAATCGCGAAAAAAAATCAGCTGTTCCCTACATTTATGTTCGCATATCTCGTCAAAATGTAGGGAACAGCTGAATTTTTTTTCGCGATTTCAGCGTTGGTCCCATAGTGAAAGTTGTTCATAATTATGAGTACAATGACCCCTTAAGAGGTTTAGTATAAACAAAAACTAACGTTGTATAAATCCCTCTCACCGAGAGGAGGCCTGTGTGATCTGTGTCCCAGCAGTGGAAAGATTATAGACTGATTATGCTGGACAAAATGAAAAGTACCTAGGTACTAGGACTGGTAGAGAATGCCTAAGGCATTAAGTCCGCCTTTGTACCTTTTTGTGTGTGATAAGTTTAAATAAATAAATAAATAAATACTACCTAGCTAGTCTATAAAAATAAAACCCACGTCCTGCAATACTGAACACAGCAATGTATTGATGTATTTAGGAAGTATGAACTTAAGTTATCATTATGTACCTACTTACTTTGCTCGACTCGTTTTTAGTACCTACTTACTTTTTTTTTTATTTGGGTGGGAAATTATCAAATAACTTCTCCAGCTCTGGGCGGAGCGGGAGGGCGTGTCAGACACATACTGACTAAAACCCACCCGTGTTCCTTCAGTTGCCTGTGTGTTGCCAGGGGCCACGGTATCCCTTTCGGACTTTCCCGTGATTTTAGTACTTACTTACCGTAAGTACTACTTGGCTCTCTCAACCTTTCTTAACTCTGTTTTTAAATAATTTGACTAAGCTCGAGATTCTCGTGTGCCGGCACTTCAAATTTTGATTGAGTGGTAAGATTATTAATGTACCTAGTGCCCGCCTACCCTACCAATACCTATGCAGTACATTAACCGTAATGTACGATTAAGTACCGACTTAATCGTACATCAGTGTAAGCTCATCGACAGTAAAACGAAAGATACATTAAGTATATAGTTCGCTTTGTTTTAATACCTCCCCAGTACCACGCGGCGCTACTGTGTGACTCCGACACTACGCAACTCTTTGCAGTTGTGATGAACTACGTGCGAGGTTTATTTATATATACCATCTACAACTAGCTACGTGAAGGAACTATGCGCCAGTGCGTGAAAATAAACACTGTGTTTTTATGAATCACGGCGGGGAATAAACGCACAAATTATATTAATTTATTCATAGGTATGTAAAAAGTAGGAATCTATTACTGTAGGTAAATAAATTATACACCAGACCGTTTTATTTTCTTCTGACAGGGAACCAGTAAAAAATTTCGATGCCATATTTTACGAAACGTCACCGATGCTTTACATTCATAGAAAAAAACTCGTAAAAAAATTATGCACATTTCAAGAATTAAAAATAATAAACAACAAAATAACTTTATTATTATTATGTGGAAGTGGATGTGTGTTACCAGGCTTGATGAAATCCGTAATGGGTACGTGCAAGGCAGCCTGGGAAGAGGGTAGGCTGCGATGGTATGGTCACGTGAAAAGGAGGCCGTCTGAATACGTAGGGAACTTGGCGCTACAACTTTCCATTTCCCCAGTCCAGGACCCAGAGGCAGACCCAAAACAAGGTGGAAAGCTGTAGTGCTAAAGGACATGAAAGAGTGTCAGGTATCCGAAGACGGTGTCGAAGATAGAGCGAAATGGCAGAGAAACACCAGGAAGGCAGGAAATACGTACAAAGCCAGGAAGAGAGAGAGAGATTCTTATAATATTACACTTGCAGGGTCGTACATAAGGGAAGCGCCGTCACGTGGCCGCTACTCAGCCGCTGCGCTGTGCAACGAAGTCGTAGCGCAACCGCTACGCAATTCGGTCGTAGCGCAACCGCTACGCAACGCGGTTGTAGCGCAGACGCTACGCTATGATGTCGTATGCTACGCAGCCGCTACGCAACGCGATTGCTAGCTACGCACCGCTACGGAACCCAGTTGTTACGCAACGTGGTTGTAGCACATCAATGTTTTTCATTGGATCATACAGTGGAGTATGTAGGATTTATTAAATAATTTATTTTTCACCTCAGTACCTCAAACAAGCAGGTTTTGCTGTTTAAACACAGTGAGAAAAATTCGATTTTACTGCGAGCGTGAGACAAAGTAACTTTTTAATATGTAATATGTTTTTTAAATGCCGAGAACTGTACTGGGTCTACTCACAAAATTTGAATTTCACTTTGTTCTGTCACTTTCACTTCGATACGAAAAAAGCGAGAAATAGAAACAAGTCGATCCGAAGTTCGATTTTAAAATTCCATACCTAGTAGGCCCAAACAATAAAACGTTCGGATACACACATATAACCGTAAAATTACAAATCATTTGTTAAGGTTTTATTTTTAATAATAAATAAATAAAATAATAAATAATAAAATTGTTAATTTTAATTACAAAAGGCATCTAGACACAATAATATTGGAGATCACCTTTCAAGCAAGGAATTGCTTGTGTTAGGAGACTCCGCGCTTCCACTTATCATTATCTTATGTAATTGAATGTAGACAATGTAAACATGCAGAAAAATAAAATAAATGGATAACTTAAAATTATACAAAAATGAAAGAGTGAATGATTTGCAAATTAATGAGCGTTATGCATAGAAAAAGGGCCAAGTCGCGCGTTTAGTTTACGTGTGATTATGTGTGAGTATGAGTGAGAGTGTGAAGAGTGAGGGTGTGTATTGTGTGAGTTATAGTTAGCATATTTAGTTATATATTAATATCCTGCCCAATATTAACTATAAATACGAAAGTGTATTTATTTTTATTTTTATTAGGTATTTATGTGTACCCGATTACGGCAAAGCCAAAAGGAAGGGTTATGATTTTAGCAGTCTGTGTATGTATGTATGTTTGTGTGTATGTATGTATGTATGTATGTTTGTATTTACGTGTGTTCCACCGTAGCGCCTAAACTACTGAACCGATTTTGAGGAATGAAATATCAATAGATTCGTAATAATGGTTTGGCTGACATAGGCTACACACATTTTCCCTTATAGTGGACTTTACACGTAAATTTCTTACCTCGAAAAAAATTAAACTGAGATAATCATGACATGTTTGGTATGAAAAAAAAGGTCTTGACGAGCACATTACAAATATGTATATAATAATATCATATTTTTAAAATAAATAAATATGTTTAAATTGTTTAAAACAAGCAAAAGTGAGACTGTGCTTGCTATGTACGGCGGGCGCGAGATGATAATGAAATGAAATTGTTTATTCTGTAAATAGGATATCGGAATCACTTTTACACGTCATAAAAAAAAATAAGCTAGATGAGTTCGACGTTTCCTATCTGAATAGGTACTCTGAGAAGAAAGGCCGAAACACACTCAGAGGTCGCAGTATCTTTTAAAGTCCAGACATAATCTTCGTCAGGCCATATGAGGACCATGTAGATTAGTGTTTGAAATGGTCTAATGAGGAAAAAACCACACAGTTTTGAGTGGACCTGTCCAGTCAGTGCAAGCATTTGTCAGTAATCGTGGAGCTCAACTCAGCACGAACAATACCAAAGAAAGGACATTTGGGTAGGCCGCATAAACTACTCAAACTGCCAGACCATCACTAAAACTAGCAGAGAAATAAAAACAATAATGATATCTACATAGTCCTCACATTCACAATAACTAAAATAATATAATACTTTACAAAATAATCATGTCATTTTGAATATAATTTTCAACAATGTCAATGTGTTTAGGCTATGTCACTGGCAGGCAGTGCATGTTCTGTACTAGCATGAGCTGACTGACATTGACACTAGACATTAGTGGTGGGTCGTTGTCGAATTTTTGACGGACGAAACCATTTTCCCAACGACGTAAACGGTTGCAGAAAACGGTTAAAGGACGAAGCTTATTCAACATGGAATAGAATTGCGTTTTCTTCGAGCGCAGTTTCTTAACGATTTGAAATGTATGAAATGGTTTTTTCGCATTACGAATGACAGCATTGACAAGTGTTAATAATACATTATTGACTGTATTTCATTGACAAAGAGTTCACTTTTTATTGGAAGGCCTGTTTTACGAGTGTGATAGATAGTTGAATCATTGTACCCGACTGTATTTTATTAAATGTAAATTAAAAAATCGCACCAAGAAAGGACAATGACCAAAAGTGGTACCAAAAAGTCTTGCGCATCAAGACCAAAATTTTATAGTAATTACTTTCATAATTTTTTACGATATTATAGGTACGTCGGAGATTTGTTTTTTGAACAGGGAATTTACTTTTGAGATTAAAAGTATGGATATTGTTTTACTCCCTATAACTGACGTTCCGTTTCACATGAACAGCCCCTTGTCTGTCGACTTGTCAACAAATTAGATGTTACGAAATACAAAAAAATACAAAAAAAAAACAAAATGGTTTATTGCTTCAACAAGTTTACATCTAGAATATTTGTGTTTGGAGCTCCCCTGTAAGCAAGTGACGCCTGTGTTGGGGAGCCCCGCTCTTCTATAGCTAAGCAATACAAAATATGAACTAGATATTTACAGCTAGGTATAACTTATCTTATTTGTGTGCGTGTGTGTGTGTGTGTGTGTGTGTGTGTGTGTGTGTGCGCGTGCGCGTGTTTGAGTGCATGCGTGTGTTGTGCATTTGGTGTTTATAGATATAGGTGTGGATAAGTTGTGTGATTATTACTACCTAATTAGCACATTTTACTTAATGTGTTCCAAGAGTACCTCCGTGTCGTCATAATTTAGTAATTTTATCCAGTCTGTTAAAGCTTTTTTACATTTGTAGTATTTTTTTGGGTATATGTTAATTTTACTATTAATTTTATTATAAAGAAAAGCTGATCGCTTGTTGTATTGTCTCCCCGCAAATACAGTTTTTGTATGGGGAAATGCCTTGTTTGCAAGCATAACATTTTATGACAACCGTTGGCGTCCTTCGTTTTTTAACCCTTGATTTTTGAAAGTGTCATGATCACTGTAAAAAAGAATACTTTGCCGATTCTACATTATTTAAAAAACCTAGAATATAATAGAATCTAATTGTATGATTATCATTATTTTATCTATGATTAATTGGCTATTCACAGCCAGTCTTAGAGATGTAGAATGCAATAGAATTGATTTTTGATGAATCGACTAACCAGTAATAGTTTCTTTTGTGTATTAAATAATTATATAATGTTTGCTTGAAAAACATTTCACGAATTATATGTTTTTGCTTTGATTTCTTTGATTATCAGCAACAATTAAGTAAAGTAAATACACCAAATTGATTTAGTTTGGCTTATTGCTAATTGCCACAAAATCGATTTTCATACCAAAGTCAAAGTCAAATAATTTATTTCAATTAGGCACAAAAAGGCACTTTTGAACGTCAAAAACAAAAAATAGAATTGATTCTAGTCGCCCCTTTCAAAAGGTAGTTTTCGTATGGAGAAGAATAGGCAAGAAACTCCACCGTTATTCTTTTAAAATGTTTTACAATATTTTGTATAGGTACATTAATTATATAATTATATGTGAAGACGATGCACCTGGAATAATATTACTATACCACAATAGGTAAAAATAATTGAAAATGAAGCAATGACAGAAAAAATAATAATTATGTAATGGATACATGGTGTTCAAATATTTACAAGCATTGTAAAAGTAGGTACCTATAAGATATTCCTAAAAAAATACAAGTGACACTAATTAGTCAGTGTGTGAGTGATCACAGAATGTAAAAAAATATATAATAATGTTATAATATTTAATTACACAATTAAATTAGCAACGAGTTTGATTTCGTCTAGACTCTAAATTGTCCTATGGAGCTAGACCAGCATGCTTCCAAGCATTCTTATCTAGAATATAATCCTCTAATTTGTAATATGCTTGTTTACAAAGAGTACTTTTAATGTGAGTTTTAAATTTTCTTTCAGTTAACTGTAATATATCACAAGGTATTTTGTTGTAACATTTAACACAGTACCCCATAAGAGAAGTTTGTACTTTGGATAATCTGAAAAATGGTTAATCTATTTTATCTTTATTTCTAGTATTAAAATTATGTCTATCACTTATTTTCTTAAAAAGATGCAGATTTTTCCTTACATACATAATATTTTCATAGATGAATTGGCAAGGTACCGTCATAATATTAATCTTTTTAAATAGTTCCCTGAGAGATTCGCGACGACATAGATTATAAATGGCTCTGACAGCCCTCTTTTGTAAAATAAAGATGGATTCAATGTCAGCAGCCCGACCCCATAGTAAAATGCCATATGACATAATGCTGTGGAAGTAGCTAAAATATACCAAACACGCGGTTTCTATATCTGTTAACTGTCTTATCTTTCTAACAGCATAAGCGGCCGAGCTTAACCGCCCTGCAAGAGATGTTATATGAGGTCCCCATTGTAATTTCTCGTCTAGCGTGATTCCTAGGAAAACTGTTTGATTAATAAATTCCAGTTTTTCTCCATTCAATATGATGTCACATTCGCTACTTCTAACATTCGGTAATTTAAATCTAATGCATTTGGTTTTTTTCTCATACCCTTAAGATTTTTGTTTTTCGATTACATCCCTAAATCCCGACTAGTTACTTTATAATTTGTGCATTGATTTGACAATTTTAGTTGTACTCTACTGACGTATCAAGTACCAACTATCGAGTACTGTTTTTGAGAGTTGAGAACTTGAGATTTTATTAGATAATTATTGAATTGTGCGTTGAGAAGTAGAACTTGTTTGTATTTTTTAAACTTCTTTTTCTGTGTTGTGTATTGTGCAAATATGGCGAGTCGTAGGGTCGACCGATTGACACCATCAGTCAACCGGCAAATCCAACAATGTATCAGTTGTTCATTTTTGATACCCAGAAACCAACCTACATTTTCATTAGAACAAGCGTCAATGATTAACTTGTTACAGTCATGGATAACTCTTACTCAGGTAAGCAGATTCGCTCACAGTTTTGGCAATATAAAGGTCGGACAAATCTAGAGTTTCAGTCACGCATCCTGTGGCGCGGCTATTATGTTGCAATAACTCGTAATTCTTACTAATATTAGTGGATTATGCTATTTTTAGAGCAATAATGTTCGTTCGTGTTTAACGTGTCTACCTATTTAAAATAGGTCATCAGAAGCGTCGAAAAAAATAACCTAGATTTTAGGTTATTTTCGATTTTATAAAATAACTCCAAAACCCGAGTTTTTTTTTCAAAAATGACTTTTGTAGGAGTTAATATGATCAGTGTAGTCTATAAAAAACAAAGTTTGATTTTGATGCAACATGGTACGGGATTCCATACATCCATGAGCATTCTCCTTTGAAGACTGGTTTGTGCAATGAAGACTGTTTGAAGTTGAACCCAAGACGAAAAACGGTTTCATCATCACAAAATACAAAACGGTATTTGTAAACGGTTTGTCGTCACAACGCCCACCCTTACTAGACAGCTGCCACATGTTTCGTGTTTTCCGATGCGTTTTGAGTGCTATCCCGATAATTTTTCATTCTCAACGACCACTGCTTTGTTTTTTATGGATTCTGACCCTGCCTCAAAATCAAAATCAAAATCAAAATATTTTATTTCACATAAACCTACATGGGCACTTATGAAACGTCAGAAGCTAGGTGCACGGTTCCAATTGGTCGTTTCCTATGGAGAAGAGCCGGCAAGAAACTCCACGGTTACTCTTTTAAAAATAATTGGCTATTACAATACTTTCATATAACAAGTTTCTAGGTATGGGAGGACAGTGTAGGTCTTTCAATAAGTACCAAGTACTTAACAAAATAGAAAATGGTCAACAGGTCTACAATCCACTAAGCCTACAGCGTTCTCACATTCACAAAATATGTAGAAAATAATCTATACAAAAAATAAATTAATTAATGTAAGTAAAAAAACCTATTTTAATAAAACGCAATTATATGATTGCTGTTACAACTGTAATCAGTCTGAGTAATTATCATGTCCACAAAAGTCACTAAAAAAAAAGTTGAAATTAAATCGTAGGTATATAATGTCAAATAATAGAATAATAAATATGTCAAGGACGAATGTAAAAACAAAAAAAAAAAAAGATTTAAATAAACATGGTAATTTGGGAGCAGTTAATAGACTCTTACTTATTTATGCCGTTAATGAGGTACCAGGGAAGCCACATGTGCAGAAGGAATTATTGCCAAACTTCCTTATCTTCAACATAGTCTTTAATTTTATAATATGCTTTCTTGATAAGGACACGTTTGATGTGGGTTTTGAACTTCCCATCGCTAAGTTCTGTCACAGACTTTGGCAACTTGTTATAAAAGCGGATACTGTTTATAAGAAATGACTTGCTTGTTTTAGTTAATCTAAATTTGGGTATCACAATTTCATGTCGACTACGTGTATTTATATTATGAAAATCGCTTCTTATTTTGAAAAGTCTTAAGTTTTTGCGAACATACATAATACTTTCTAAGATATAAAGCGAAGGCAAAGTCAGTATATCAATTTCTTTAAATTTGTCTCTAAGGGACTCGCGAGGGCCCATTTTATAGATCGCGCGGATTGCCCTCTTTTGTAAAATGAAAATTGAATCTACGTCAGCTGCCGATCCCCACAGCAAGACACCATAAGACATAATACTGTGGAAATAAGCAAAGTATACTAACCTAGCTGTGGCTATATCAGTCAACTGCCTTATTTTTCTTACTGCATATGCAGCTGAACTTAATCTACCTGAAAGAGTTCTAATATGAGCACCCCATTGTAATTTTGAATCTAAAGTAATTCCTAAGAATATAGTTTCCGTTATTGCATCTAGGTTTTTGCCATCAAGTTTTAGATTTAGACCTACTTGAGGTACATTTGGTAATGAGAACCTAATACATTTCGTTTTGTTCGCATTAAGTAAAAGATTATTAGCTGCGAACCATTTTGAAAGTACAGCCAGACTATCGTTAATATGTAATACATCTGTATCTTTCCTGTCTATTTTAAAAATAAGAGAAGTGTCGTCAGCAAATAGAATTATATCTGATAAGTTAGTCATCATGTAAGGAAGATCATTTATATAAACTAGAAATAAGAAAGGGCCGAGAATTGAGCCTTGAGGCACGCCCATTTTAACTAGAGACCCCGAAGACGTCGCCCCATTAACATTTACTTTTTGCTGCCTGTTTGATAGATAGGAAAGAACAAGATCAGCAGCTTGTCCACGAATTCCGTAGTGGTGTAATTTACAGATCAGTGTATTGTGGTCAACGCAGTCAAACGCTTTTGAGAGGTCACAGAAAATGCCAATTGCATCTTGGGACTTCTCCCAGGATTCCAAACTGTGACTGATGAGTTTTACTCCTGCGTCAGTCGTCGACCTACCTTTCGTGAAACCAAACTGGTGACTATGTAAAATCCCATTAGAATTAAAATGTGACAACATCTGGTCTAGCATGATTTTTTCATATATTTTACTCAATGCTGGTAGCACAGATATTGGTCTATAATTAGAGGGATCACTCTTACTACCCGATTTGAAAATTGGTACTACTTTACTATGTTTCATTAAATCAGGAAACGTACCGCTATCTAAACATTGATTAAATATGCCTGTTAGGACAGGGGCAATTGTGTCAATGATATCTTTAAGAACCTTAACGGAAATCCCCCATAAGTCTTCAGTGTTTTTTATGTTAAGACTTTTAAATGATTTTTTAATTGTGTAATGATTTTTTAATTGTGTGCCTACCTTGTACGACCCTTGCTTTCAAACTGGACACCGAAGATCGCTCACATAATTGACTTGAAATTGTTATTTTGGATTTTACCGCTGCTTTGTAGATTGGATATTGTTGAAACCGTGGATCGCTGTGTGAATTGTGGGATAGCAACTAGTCACTGCTATACACTAATATAGGTTTGAATCTATAAATTCACACCATTTTCATCTCGTTACATTCAGGCCCAAGAGTGTGTGTAATCGTTTCCGTCTGCTTCTCACATTTTTCGTCATGGGTGTCGTTTTCATAGTCATTCGCAAGGGTGCTAAAGCCGATTATGAGGTCAAAATGTAAATCCAAGATGGCGGCTGCGATAATTTTGTTTCTGTTTTAAATAATACGTGAGAAGAAACTTCGTTTCCGACAGGGGTCCCCGGACCGCACACGTTTTTTTCAAATTAATCGAATAATATTTTTTTATAATCAAATAAAGATAATGTTGAAGTAAAAATACGAAGTTTATCATGTTGAATTTTTTTTTACCTTTAGGTATACAAAATATGTTCTCGCTGCTGAGGTGAAAGTTGTATGTAGTTAGTTGTGTTAGTTGTAGTTGTTGTATGTACACACATACATATAGAAGTAAAATTATGTAACACCCAGTTAGTTGGCGAATTGTAAAGAAATAGTTATTTGTGCAACACGAGACCAAAGTTATTTGCATCTCGTGTCTTTGAATCCTTCACTCGCTATGCTCGAGATTCCATTATAGAATCTTTCGCTTAGGTACTCGGGATTCAAAATCAACACTCGCAGCGAAAACCAACTTTGGTCTCTTGTTGCACAAATAACGATTTCTTTACAATTCGCCAACTAACTGGGTGTTACGTAATTTTACTTGTATATCACTAGTTAGTTGTACCTATAAGTAGTATACAGTATGAAGAAGTTATGAATGTGATGTGTTTGCGGATGAATGGAGTAAAATTATGCGTATATATCTGGTGTTCTGTGAGAGATAGTTTGCTAGGGAGTCCACTGTTCATTGTCCATGTTAGTTTTAAATCAAATTAATGTCAAGATTGTAATTGTTTCTATGTTAATAAACGTAATTGGTGTTGTACAGTTAAATAAATAAATAAATGAAAAATCCACTGTAAATAAAATATCGTGTTACGGCAATTTTTAAACCCAATAAATAACCAAAAGTATCAATAATAATATGATACCTACATCAAAAGTATCAATAATAATATGATACCTACATCATAAAATCAAATATGAGCGTCCGTCTTGGTTCTATCACAGGTAGTCTGTGGCTATACGCTTCAACCTGAACCGATTGATCGACATGTCATTCTGAACAACACACTCCTACAGTGAGGAAGGGGTGGCACTTAAATAGTAGGCAGGCAGATACCAACCAAACCAAGTAGAAATGTAACCAGCTTTTCTACAATGGGAAAAGTTTTCTGCTTTGAACCTAACTATTATATTCATTGATGTCTTATCCGTAAGAAATAGTGCGTGTCGTGCGAACTGTGCGTGTCTTGCAAACCGCGCGTGACACGCATTCTCACCAGGCTAATCATCTGCTCTACTACTCTCTAGTCTCTATGGTCTCTCCTCAAATCTATCTTCTCTCTATGATCTACTGTCACAAGTATTGTTTACTCGTTGAACCTCTGTTGTTTCGAGATCGCTGTCGGTTATCAGTATCACATAACGTTACTAAAGCTCACAGTTGCACAAATATTATTTTAGATAATCCTTCCGATCAAGCATTAATATCATTTGTTTTTACATATTATTATTTAAGTATGTATTAGTTTGTATTTAGTATGTACATTATAGATCATTCTAAATAAAAAACCAAATGTTAACATTTAAAAGGCTTTCAGTTGCGACATTAATCTAACGTGCACTTAGCAATCAAGTTGCATCAACGTGAATATATACATAAAACAACGAGACGGCCAGGCATCGCGTTGTAATTGTAGCTAATTAAACAGTTATAAATAAATTAACAACAGTTAGCGCGACCGCAGCTCCGCGACCGCGTCCTTATCGCACCGCGCCGTGTGACGTGCCATCGCCGCACAACACACACACACGCTGTGTGCTCACCGCCATTATCATATTATTCATTTAAAATAATTTACAAGCACCGACCGGTGCGGTAATTCGCCGAGACGCATCGGACGCGCGAGCTTCCGAACTCACCGAATTTGACTTACAAACTATTGCACGTTATCGTTCAGCGAGGAGATAGCACACGTGCTGAAACCAGTCATAATTCTGAAGAATGTTGGCGTTGTTGTGCGTACACCGAATGCAGACGTGGCCGCGGTGGAAATTTTGAGCTTTTCTTTCTCCATTCATATTTTAAAGAAATTCCCAGAATAAAATTAGGTAATCAATGCTGACGCAAAATTAAATGGAATACCATGTTCTGACTTTAGTAATCGGCTCATAGCCAGACTCTGATATCAATATCATGAACAAAGAACGTAAATTGGCGATTGGGATTGACGAAACTAAAGTTAATAACGTTATGAATAATTAGGCCACGATAGATTGGTTAGCCGTCATCCATGGCAGGCTGTCTCTATGATCAGTGCCGGTCTAAATTACACCAATTACTGGCAGTTTGAACTAAACCCTGCATGAACTTTAATGGAGTGTAGAAGACATCAATGTTCGAGCAGGGATCTCACGCAGCAGCTCGTGGACTGCAAAGGGCTATCACTGTTATGCTATATGTGTAGCACGTGCTCGCAGCGGCCAGCCAGCACGTCGGAATGCTGGCTTGAGTCGCAGCGCACGTGCCGCGGACGTGCCGAAGTGCGCGACACTCTCAAGCCTTGCCTCACCGCCACTGAGCAGCAGTTAGCACTGATTGGACCAAACTATTTTATGTCAACACTCATCCATTTTGTTTAAACTGACCTAGTTGTGGCAGTTATACGAACAGCTGTTGAAGTGACCGCCAGTCATCGAAAACACATGAGAGTGGGAAAAAGAAGCTGATACACAAATAATCGGTTGAAGGAGCAAAGCTAACAAAGACGATTACGAACAACATTCATTAAATGAATAACTGATAATTATTTGTACGTAACGTTAACCGACGATAGGTTACCGCTGTGTGCCACTATAATTCCAATCGTTTGTCACAGCTGTGATCGTACCTACTGGCGATTGTCTGGTTCCAAAGACCCGACGAATCATCATACCTGCTTAATTTGTAAATTGATTGACCACGATGACTATAATACTAAACTTCACGCCTGGCACTAACATCTTGCAAAATACTACAATACCCCTCGACATCAATGTTAGAGTAAGGTCGACTAATGTAACGGAATCGGTGGCTCCTTCGATCTGATCAGACTAATTTGATTGTAATTCGATAAAATCAAAATATTTTATTTCACAAACCTACATAAGCACTTTAAACTAGGCGCACTAGGCGCACTAGGCGCATTAGGCTCACTAGGCGCGGAAAACAACCTGCAGAGACCTTTATGCGCAAGGTCGATAGTAGAGAGTTATCGTTCCGTGATAACAACTGCCCGCGCGACAACGCGGAGCTGGCAGATCAGCAACAGTTTTAAGTACATGTGGCGAGAAGATGCAGTGACCGGGATTCTGTTACCTATTCAGTTAACACAGTGACACAGTGGATTACTTTAAGACATGAGAAAATAGCCTATTACTCACAAACACATTCCTAGCCAATATAAATAGACCGCACATAGCAGGTACTGTCGAACAAGTAACAACAAGCAGCTAACTCGGAACCATAGTATCGGAACGTTCAAACAATGTTGTGAGTATAATAAAAAAACCGGCCAAGTGCGTATTGGACCACGCACAATGAAGGTTTCCGTAGTTGGGATAAATTTATCCTAAGAACAAACTTAACATTGTAGTTGAAAAACATGTCCACCCCAGACATTCCAACTGCAAATGTAAATTTGTTCGCACAATATTAAGAGATTTACCATGTTGTTTTAAGATTTATAGTCTTAATAGGTTTTCCTGTAAAATATGAGTAAAGAACCATTCTCTGTTTTTTCTGTTTTTGGTAAACTTTCTTTCATCTTTTTTCATATAATATTTATCTTTAAAAGTAGTAGCTTTATTTAAAAAAAAAAAATGAAATCTTCACAACAAGCCCTTTCTTTTGTTATGTCACACGGTACAGTTTGCAAAACTTCTATTTTTCTTTTTGCTCCCGAAAAGTGACCCCCATATTCATTTATTTACGTAACACGTCCGTGTTTGGCTCACAAAAAATCTTATGTACATATATCAATTTCAACTAAATTGGTCCAGTTGATTCGGAGCAAATTAGCTGTGACAGACGGACAGACAGACAGACATCCAGCCAGACAGACACACGAGTGATCCTATAAGGGTTCTATTTTTTCATTCGAACGTACGGAACTGTAATAAAAACGAATGAATATTTTGGTGTACATTATAAAGAGTATCTATTCCTTTCTATTCCTACGCTATTGGTTATGGAATTGCGGAAAGATGAATATTTTTACCTTTTTATCTACCAAATAGCTTGTTCGACTGGACCTTCTAAAAATATGTCATTATTTATTTTGAACTATAAATAATATGTTTTAAGTATTTGTATTTGTTCATAATAAAGAGTTTCAACAAATAAAATTTTGACTGGAAAAAGAGTATTGTCGTCGGAGAAAAGAGATTAACAAATCTTCGATTGCCCGACAACATCGTCCTACCCTGCAAGCCACAAGGTCGGGCTTGCGATGAACATGGCAAACACCAAAGTGACGACCGACAGCACCAGGTGCAACCGCGGTTGTGAAAAGACAAGGCAAGACATTGCTAGACGCACCGAGAATGCCTGGGAAGGCGATGAAAGGCCCTTTTCCACTTTGGCTAAACAGAAAACTCATTGATTTGTGATTAATTCCCTTTATATGTCGCAGCGTCGTAAAAGACCAGTGTGTGTTTGAGCAGAGGCCAAAGGTGGGCTGTTAAATGGAGTTAAAAAGAATAGGTAACTGTCTCAATACTGTGTCTGAAAACACAAATTGCTGCCATAGGCTATAAAGCTGCCAAGAACAACCGGAATAGAGTTGTTTAGTGGTCACGTCTACCCCTTGAGCTTTGGGCGAAAACTAACACACAGTTCATGATTGTGGGCTGAACTGGACTCGTCTGTGAAGGACTGGCTGTCCGACAGGCAGGCAGAAACAGAGACCTCTGCCCTGGCCAAAACTATTAACTAAACAATTAAATAAAACTTTGGCCTTTTGCAAACACAAGGCGGCGGTTTTCAGGACCGGTTACTATGAAAAGTAGGTACAGAAATTGTAAGTGAAATAAATATTTAAAAAGTAAAATTAAAGCATTCTCATTGTAATGCTTAGTGTCAAGCATTTTTGTTTTTTCATAGAAGGTACCTACGCTACACCTCCACAGAGCAGACAGTACCTACTCAACAACAGCAGGGCTATGACAGCACTGGTACTGACGGTATTCCCGTAACAGCCTTAAGGCTTAGAATGATTGACGTACCTTCGCCTGAACTACCGGGGCCATCAATAGTCCCTCAATACTTATAAATGTCACAGAAGGTAGTATATTGGGTTATTGGGTTAGCTGAACGGTTTGTGGTTGGAGTTTGTAAGAATTGAGCTAATAAAAATAGAATGCAAGCAGGCGATGTTTGACATGGCTACGTCAGGTAATGTGTAGCGCCATTAGCTGCGGTCGCGGCGTCACCAGCCCGCGCCCGCGCACTTCTCTGCACTAGGTACAACAACGGTAGGTAATAACTAGCTGTGTCAAATAGCTCTATACTAGTCTTGTCAAATGCAGACAACTCCTGGGTTAATGTTGAGAAAAATAAACATACAAAAAGAGAGGTTCAGCTCTTGCAATAATATGGTTTCATAAAGTGTGAGTACTCACCCGTCGACGTGATGGTGGTGATCGTGGGAGTAGGGTGGCGGCGCGGCGGGTGCGTACGGCTCGTAGTGGCGGAAGTCTTCGCGGCGCTCCGGCGACGGGCTGAGGTCGGGGCTGCTGCGGCGCAGGTATACGCCGTCCGTGGAGCCTGTGGTGCCCGGCGTGCCCGGCTTGAACACCTCCTCGAGGTGCGCGTAGGCCTGCATGTCGCGCGCGTGTGCCGCCGCCGGCCGCAGCTCCTGGTAGCTGCGCGAGTGGGACGGCGACAGCGCGGGGTGGGCGTAGCCGAACGGCGGCAGGCGGGGCGGGCTCTCCGCGTCGCCGCCGCTGCCCTCCGCACCGCAGTCCGCCTCGCCTTCTGCGCACACGCACACACGTTACTCGCTGCGCCACACACGCGCGCCGCAAGGCGATACGATTGGCGCTCGCCGACACCACCGCTTTATTTGTGATCATCATCCAAATAGATAGACAGAGGCGCGCGAGCCGCCGAGCGCCGCTCGTCCGCCCCGCGACGCGTACCCACTACTACATAACGATACGCTAAACAATGTGTGTAGCCCGCACTACAGCTTCTGTCTGATATTCAATCATATAACTACGTATTATGAATTGTAAGTATGTATTATCCACATTCGTTGTAAGACTTGGTCAAAAGGTACATTTTAAAATAATCATTGATTCAGTAGGTAGGTATTAATAATAATTAATAGGTACTTTGTTTACCAGAAACATAACCTATAGGTACCTAATTAAGTACAAAAACAACGTTGAAACGAATTCAAGTACTTACATGAAATGGTTAGTTAATAGCATCAACATCATTAACATTCATTTACAAAAACAAACTGTAATCAAAGTAATCACGCACGATGAAACAGTCTGGATACCTATATTAAGCATTTGTTAGTATTGTACACATTGACTGATATGGTTTATTCGTGTATACCTAGTACCTACCGAATGTCAGTGGAGCAACCCTTAGTAGTCTTCCCTAAGTCAAATTGGAATACCAAAAAAGTGAAGCAAACGTTGCTGAAACTTATTTATCTATCATTACGTACTGACCCAGACTGAGCATACAGAATGAATTGAGTATGATAGGACAGAGGTTATAGTTAGAAAGCCAGGCAATTATCGCATAGGTAACCTACCTACGTTTTATAACACTTATTAGTCCTTAAACATTAGGTACATGAAAACGTGGTAAAGGGTAGATCATATCATAATAATATGAATGTGTACTTGATTTGTATCGCTCACTGCACGCTCACCTTTCAAACAATTGTTGTTGACCTCTGCAAATAGCGCGTCCAACTCGAAGGATTCTGTCTTATGCCACACATTGGGCCATGTTTCGTGCAGCATGCTGGTGTTGTTCACTCATTCACTGTTTCAAACGTTCGGGAGCGCGACGTGACGTGTGTCCGCGTCGCGTGCTGTGCGCTGACTGGCGCCGGCGGCGGCCGCCGGGCTGCGCGCGCGCATCACCCCCGCCACGCGCCCCCACATGACCCGCCCCTTTATATTCTTTTCACTATTTTTGGGATTAGGAGTGTCTACTCCAACTGAGAGAGTCCCTACCTTATCCGTGAAATCCGATCGAAATATCTTTGTTTACTTGTAGCAGTGAATTCAGTGAACAACTAGCCGTCAAATGGCTTCTCAGAACGAGGTCCATTAATGAGGAAAATAAATATTTTTCGCGACGCGTTTTAATTAGGTACGTATAGAAAGGATCAACTAAAAACAATGAAAACGATGCTTTGGTACCCTAATTGGGGCAATAATTTTTTTTCACCCGACTGCCCTATTAGAAGGGTTGGTAAGTAATGTAAACAGTGAAATAAGTACCTAAATCTAAATATTTAAATTACTTCACAAAGTTTTAGGGATTGTTAGTGGTTTGTTCTTTTAGCGAATTAATAACAACATTCAAGAGTGTCATAATCTCATAATAGTGATGAACGAGGACGGGTTAGGTGTGCAACGTGCAGTGCTGATGCTGTGCAGACGGAAGCAGGAAAGCAGGCAGCGCGAGCAGCGCGCGTTGTGTACACCGATCAGCTGTTGGCGGCGCGGCGGGGCGCGTGGGGTGCGTGGGGCGCTATCAGCCGGAGATAAGCCGCTATCAGCACGTGCGCGCCGCCTCCGCGTCTTATCTGCACACCATCTCCCGACCTACGCTACCGGCGCAGCGGCGCACCGCCACACCGGCCCTCGCCTCTCGCACCGGCACACGCCGCGACCACCTCGGACCGGGGCCCGTCTAATCCACTGTTTACGCTTGCTCACATTTGTCCTAATCTCTCGAACGAGTCGTAAACAAGCATATCGGTTTACTAGCTACCGGCGTCGGTCGCGCCGGTAGTAGTTTTTATGAGTAGATTAAGATTCAGTGCTAGTGTTCCGTGTTACATTCATAAAGATGTCCGTCTGACACATGTGCGTGGCTACAAATCATGACAGACGTTATCGACTCCCGAGAATCTATAAATTTTATCGTATTAGCGGTAAAAGTGCTGTAAATCGCTGAGTTGCCAGTTTTTCATCATTCCAAGTATCCTCACTCGTAACTCGTAAGTCTCGTAACACATGAAACTTATAAAAAAGTGTTATGACAGATCTGTCGAGGCCCGGGCGGTTAGGGCCCGGGGGCCCAAGGTGTCGGGTGTGCGCCCCGCCGCGCGCCGCGCGCCGCCTTCGCGTAAATAAACAAGTCGTAACGAGCTATCATCGTTAACTGATTTACAGCATGCTTGTTGTCCGGACACTATTGTTGGCAAACATTATCTGCTACAAAAACAACCGCACTTAGTTAATAACGACACATGTTACAGCCTACCTGCTTAGTGGTGATGGACTGCACATTCAAGTAACTTAAAAAAAACTGCAAAAAACACAACCATTATTTCAAGAAGGTACGCTCAACAAGAGCATTGACCCCGTGTTCAGCTGTCATTAGTGCGTACGTTTACGAAGGTCAGAGCGGGGCTAAAAGGTCTGCAGGTGCCAAGGTTTACCATGCCCATCTTCAACACTAAAATTGCGCCAGCAAAATGAATAAGCAGCGTACGACGCGACGACGCCGACCCGCAATGAGAGCTCATAGCGGGTCATGCACCTAAACATTCACGGAAGTTACTATTTTTATTTTTATGCAGACCGTTATACTTGTAACATTATATTGTTTTACATTTATTACATTGTAAAATGTATCTAATCCATTTACTGTTACCAAAAACATATTTTTAAATTACCGGTAGGCACTAGCAAAAGACAGAATTGTGTGGAAAAGGAAGAAGGAGGCGTTTGCCCTGAAGTGGGACAATACAGGTTAGTTATATTAATAGATAAGATTGGATAGTCCTCCTTATGTTGCTGATTTCGGATTAGAAAGTTCAATGTTACACATTTGCGGTTAAAGCTAAGTGATGGTCATTCATGTTTAATTGATTACAGGTAAAGATACGGATTATTAATCGCCATATCTTCTTCAGCATGGAGCAGCCCACTGCTGGGCACAGGCCTCTTCGGACTTATGCTTGTCAACTTTGTAATCTTACAATCGTTTGTACTTTGACCATATTTGGCCGGAGCCTAGATCCATCAAACGAGTTCACTCGAACTTGAAGTTATGAACTTATGATAAATTATTTAATTTCTAAAAAAAAAAACATAAAAACTTTATTGTTCAAGTAAGCAAGTGTTCTGTAAGTAGGTTCTTACAAACACTTTAACACGTCAATCATATTTTTACCCGACTACGGCAAAGCGACTACGGAAGGGTTATGATTTTAGCAGTGTATGTACCTATGTATGTTTGTTTACTTTTATGTGTGTTCCACCGTAGCGCCTAAACTACTGAACTGATTTTGATGAACGATGTATCAATAGGTTTGTAATAATGGTCCGGGTGACATAAGCGATATAAATTTTCCCTAAATTTAATATGGTGGACTTTACACGTAAATTTCTAACCTCGAAAAAAATTAAAATGATATGATCATGACATGTTTGGTATCAAAAGAAAGATCTTGACGAGCACATTACAAATATGTATATAATATTATATTTTCATAGTAAATAAATATGTTTAAATTGTTAAAAACAAGCAAAAGTGAGACTGCGCTACGTAGTAGCGCAAGATGATACCAACGCGCAGTTAATCAAATCTTAATAATAATAAATAGTAAAGATTTGTAATTCCACTCTTATGAAGAAAAACAAGTACAGACGCCAGCACATCAAGCTACCCGAAACTGTAAAATTTTCCCAATCAACTTTGAACCTTATTCTTCAGCGATAAAGTTGAAAATCTATTCAATAAATTTGACAGATTGTAGTAGCTTTAAGTGCTGGCGTCTGTACAACGAAATATTTATATTTTGGATTTCTTCGAAGCTCGATAAATGGTGTTGAAATCGAAATAAATCGCGCTATGGTTTCGTCCAAAGTGCTATGCACTACTATTGGAATTTAAAATAGGTAAATTATGAAACAAGAATATATTTCAGACAGATATCAAGACAGTACAAAAAATGTTTATAAGGTAAACCCATCGTCGCATGCCATTATAATGTTGTAGGTGTTCCTAGCACTCGCATGGTATACGCCTGTATACCATGCGAGCCTATGCGACCCTATGCGACCACGGCTTTACCTTAAACATTTTTGTACCTATGCCTTGATTTCTGTCTGAAATATTTGCTTGTTTCGTACTTTTTAGATCATTTTTATTTTCCCGTAGTCCGGTTACAGTTTTTATCAAACAATTTTTTTTATTAAATTAGATGAGGTCGAAACTCAGAGGTTACAGTCTCTTATAAAGTTCAGAAATAATCTTGGTCAGATCATGTGAAGACCATGTAGATTGGTGTCTGTAATGGTCTTTTGAGGAAAGAACCACACAGTGACATATTGAGTAGATCTGTTCAGTCAGTGCACGCATTTGTCAGTAATCATGCAGCTCAACGCAGAATTTAAGGCGCTCAACGATTCGACGAACAATACCAAAGAAAGGACATTTGAGTAGGCCGCATAAATTACTCAAACTGGCAGACCATGATTAAATAAACTGAGGAAAAAATAAAAATAAACAAGAAAACACCTATTCTTGACATTCACAATAATTAAAAAAACCGGCCAAGTACGTGTCGGACCACGCACAATGAAGGGTTCCGTAGCTGGGATGAACTTATCCCAAAAACAAACTTAACTTTGCAGTTGATAAACATGTTCTCCAATACAAAATGTATGGGAAAACATGCTTTTGCAACTGCAAAGTTAAGTTGGTCGATTATTACTCGTTAATTTGTAGAGCCTACTTAGCTGTGATAGTTTTTCTTTTAATTTCGTTATATAAACTACTACTGTGATTTTTTTCACATATCCAAAACCAACCATTTAGCCAGTAGGGGGGGGACACTTGACTCTAACAAAAATTAGCACTTTAAAGCTTAATATTTCGCAAACGAATCCCTGAATCCAAAAATGGTTTTCACAAACTCATAATATTTTTAAAGGACCTTTTCAATGATACCCCTCACTATGGGGTAAAAAATAAAAAAAAATGTTTTTCATAATTTTGTTTTACCACTTTGTTGACGTAATTAATATGTATACCTATGCCAAATTACAGCTTTCTAGTACTAAGGGTCTCGGAGCTAGAGCGCGGACAGACAGACAGACAGACGGACATGACGAAACTATAAGGGTTCCTTGTTTACTACGGAACCCTAAAAACAGCTAAGTGCGTGTCGGACTACGCACAATGAAGGGTTCCGTAGTTGAGATGAATTTATTTATCCCAAGAACAAACTTAACATTGTAGTTGAAAAACATTTTTTTTAGGGTTCTCTCTTACGAGAGAACATGTTACATGTATATTCCAACTGCAAATGTAAGGTTATACCCACAATATTGAGAGATTTACCATGTTATTTTAAGACTTCTTATAGGTTTTCCTGTAATCTATGAGTAAAGAGCCATACTATGTATTTTTGCAAAATTGTAGGTCCAGTATTTTCGGAGATAAGGGTAAATTTTCATCGAATTTCTTGAATATATTTGAAAGTGTTTATTTTAAAATTATAAAAAAAAAATATTTTTAAGATCCTCGCAATAAGGTCAGGGTTAGGGTGTCAGCAAGGTGGGTTGACTTCTCCGAGTTTGTTTAACCTATTTGTTAACCAGCTGATTGGCAGGCTCAGCGGAGCTATGGTCGGGTGTTCGATAGACGGAACCATGATAAATAATATTAGTTATGCGGACGACATGGTTCTGCTGAGCCCGTCAGTGACCGCGCTAAGAAGACTTCTGGGCATTTGTGAAGCGTATGCCACGTCGCATGGACTCAAGTATAATGCTTGTAAGAGTGTCCTCATGGTATTCAAGGCGGGGAACAAAGCTCCATCAAATGTGCCACCAATTAGGATCGGGGGGTCGTCACTAGTGAGGGTGACTGAAGCAAAATACTTGGGTCACATGCTGACGGATCGCCTACAGGATGATGCAGACTTAGAGAGGGAACGGAGGGCGTTGGCAGTCCGCTGCAATATGTTGGCCCGCAGATTCGCACGATGTACTACAGATGTAAAACTGTTACTTTTCAGAGCCTTCTGTCAGTCATCATTCTACACGTGCAGTCTGTGGATCAATTTTACGCGGCGGGCTTACAATGCCCTGCGTGTTCAGTACAATGACGCTCTGAGGGCAGTGTTGAAGAAACCCAGGTATTGCAGTGCTTCCGAAATGTTTGCGGGAGCTTCCATCGATGATTTCTTCTCTATCATCAGGAAAAGAACCGCATCGATGATGAGCAGGGTCCGTGGTAGCACCAACACTGTCCCAGAACGTTAGCGTGCAAAATAAACGGTCCGTTTACGGTTTACTGGGCGAGTGTTCACTTACTCAGTAACAGGAAATAGACTGTAATATAGTACTACTACTGATCTTGATTTTTGTACTGACAAATTACTAACACTCTGTTTAGTTGTATTTTTATGTGTTCTACTAACAACCCTACTAACGTTTTATTTGTGTTAAAATGTATGGACGTATGTCTGAAATAAAGATATATAATAATAATAACCCCACCGTCGTATCTCTACGTTGACGTCGTGGTGGGGCTTGCGCGCTCCAAACTCTAGGCCTGTGCCGGTAGAGTTTACTTTGCCGGAACGGGTCTGGGATGAGGAGCCAGACCAAGAGAGATACAAAAACCCGCAGGGCAGCATGTGGCGAGCTGTTGGGCAGTAGCGACCCCACGGACCCTATCTTCCGGGAGATGTCTTGTTCCTCGCCTCTGGCTTGCCTTTATTGGCCGGCTGGAGTGAACACTGACGAGGAACGGAGCTCCCACCTCATTCTTGCCTTAATTGGATGGCTTGAGTGGAGATTCGCAAGAGCAAACGTGCTCGGAGGAAGGAAGTATTCCAGTAAGATGCTGGTAGGGATCTTGACCGTACTTCCGGGATTGTCCTGATAGCCGTGGAATACCTCTCCACTCCTCAAAAGCACCTCAGGACATGTGGCTCCCTTGTCGCTACAACACTTTGTGCTAGCGACCGTTTTCGGGGGCCCATTATTGAGTTTGCAAGTCACCCCCTGCCATTTTATCCGTGTACATATAAACATTGATCAGGCAGAGGCCATAGTCCTTCCATAGTTCCAGGTAACCAGTCCACTCTAGCCACCCAAACCCATAGTTAAATATCTTTGTTTCCATATCCTGCAATAGTCCTACACCAACCGGGGGTTGTCCTTGGGTGCCCTTGCATAGTGCGAACAGGGATAATCGTCGGTTGGTACATCATTTCATTAAAAACGTCTAAGGGGCCTCTGCGAGTTGGCTTCGGCCCCTCGTACGCCTTCCAAAGGTCCGGGACCCTAGGGTTCCTAGAAATGTCAAAGACGTAAATAATAATAATAAGCCCTTTCATCTGCATATCTGATATGTCACACGGTACTGTCAGCAAAACTTTTTTTTTTAATTTTCTTGTTTGCCCCCCAAACGTGACCCCTATATTCAAAATCCACGTACTTACGTTACACTTTCGTATTTGGGTCACTGAAATACATATGTGTAACAAATTTCAACTTAATCGGTCCATTACATTCGGAGCAAATTGGCTGTGACAGACGGACAGACAGACACACGAGTGTTCCCATAAGGGTTTTTTCCTTTTGGAGGTACGGAACCCTAAAAATATAATACTTAACAAAGTAAATATGCATGTCATTGAATATCTTATACAATATATAAAATTCTCGTGTCACAATGTTAGTTTAACCTTACTCCTCCGAAACGGCTTTACTGATTTTTACCAAATTTTATATGCATATTCAGTAGGTCTGAGAATCGGCTACTATCTATCTTTCATACCCCTAAGTTATAAGGGTTGTCCACCCCAAACAAATAATTGGCAAAACAACGTTTGCCAGGGTCAGCTAGTATATTTTATAAAATTCATTAATATCAATGTGAATCCTCATCCTCAAATGATCTGACCAAGATTATTTCCAGATTTGTATAATCTGGAAATAATCATGGTCAGATCATTTGAGGATCATGTAGATTTGTTTGAAGTGGTCTTTTGAGTTAATATTCAGAGAGCCTCGAATAAGTCCGTAGCCACTCCGGTATTGAACCTGTTGATCACCGGCTACACACACGGCTACAACCTGTTCGTTTCTTGGTTGGGGTATTATCAAATAACTTCATTCTGAGAATGTCGGTTATAATTTTTTACGGTTGGAAAGTTATAACCAATTTTTGTTTTTTTGAATCACTTCGCAAAGTGCTCAAAGAAAAAAATCATTAAAAAAACTATCAAGGCTATCAATTAACTTTTTTTCAAGACGTTGTGGGAGAGTGGGCCTTTCCTGTGGTAATACTTTTACGCAGCTAGAAAACATGACATGTGTTCAATAAGAAAAAACATTTACTGCAAAGGCTCCGGCCTGGAAAAACTTTTGAACCGTAATCATTTGCATCAGGGTTAAAAAGTTTGGAAATGACCTTGCCCATGCTCGTATTCGATTTGACCTATACTTCCAGGGACACTGTATACTTCCATAGTGAAATTGTTTATTATCATGAGTAGGTACTTTCACCTCCTGAAAGTTTAACAGTGAATTAAAAAACTTTTTACAAAAAAAAAACAACCGACTTCAAAAAAAACACTACAAAGTGAAAAATAACTTTAATTTCGGAAGTCGGTGTCTTTGATTTTGAATTTTCGTTCTTTGTCACCGACTTCCGAAATTAAAGTTATTTTTCACTTTGTAGTGTTTTTTTGAAGTCGGTTGTTTTTTTTTTTTCACTTTTTAGTTGTGATACCTACCCCACACAAATTCGAATACCACTACCTGCTATGTAAATAACAGTGACAGGAAGTTATCATAATATCATCCACATACTAAGCGAGGTAAAAATACGTATTATTGAAGCTAACTCAAAAACTACCCAAGTAAAGTTAATAAAATTTATATGGGACCACCTCTGAAGTATGATCTACCAAACAAAAAAAGAATCATCAAAATCAATTCATAATTGACGGAGTAATCGCGTAACAAACATACAAAAAAAAACAACATATAGTCGAATTTTTAAAAGTCCTTTTGGGAGTCGGTTAAAAATCTCCATAAAATGTAATGGATGGTCACCCATCCCCGGACTGAACTCGAGCTTAACCTTTGATTGACGTCTGCGGCTGATATCTTACTTATAATATCCACGAGCCCCGTGAATGACCAAATTCGAAAATAAAACCCAACTACGACAAAAACACCAACTAAAATGGTAAGTAAAACGAGACATCAATATCGATTTTATTCCGTTTTCGTATAGCCGGCGCGGCGGCACAGTTCGTTACTAAGTCACGTAATTCATACATCGTACAGATTACGAATGGCTGTTTTTGATGAAAACCAAAATGTATAGTATCATTCGATTTTTTAAATACCTACAGTTATTTTCGTAGCTAGGACTCGAATACATTGATTTTGGAAAACCGCGTCTAGTCCTACCTACTCCTGATCAGTAACCAGCTACCAGGAGAAGGTAGGATTGGTCTCCGAGTAACGCTAATGACTTGTTCGCGGAAAACCGTGGGAACAGCGCCGGCCCCACCCTGCAGTCTCTTTATATAGTGTAGGGAGGTAATACCTACGAGGACATGCCGAGCCAGAATTACGGCAAGTTAAATGGAGCTTATCTTTTAATTCTATGGAAGCTATACGCTGCTTAAAGTTGGTGACTCACCGAAATACCAATTGATTATAGAAAGAAAAAAAACTTTTGCATGGGGTTCTTAAACAGTGGAATTAAGGGTGAAGAAAGATTTTAAACCTAGGTTTAAAACAAAATTCTTAAATCCTGCGGCGCAATCGCGGGTTAGAGTTTAGCTGTCATAGCACGCCTTATAGTCGGAAGGGTACTTAAACTTATGTTGACTGTCGTATAACAGAATGTAAGGGGATTTGTAATATTTTTGAAAATTTGTCATCGACACTCTTTATAAGAAGAAGAAGGGCCTACAACAACACATAGCTTTACAAAACCTCTGTATCCGCACTACGCGATGAGTGTCAAACTGACATGAATCGCAAACAAAATGAACTGATACCGCCGGCCTCCCGCACTACGAATCGTCTCCAGCCTGGCTAGTAGCTCGGCAGTTGTACCTGCTGTACAGCTATACTATTTACTGGGTATCACCTTCATTATATTGAATGTACCTTCGCAGTTGAGAGTATGCCGTGCTCACTCACAGTCACGCTGATGGCGCATGTGTTAGATCATTCGGTTCTTCAGGTTCAGCTGAATGTTGATCCAAGTGTCACGTTCGCTTACGGGCGCCGTCAGTTGGGCCTGTTTATCTCTTTGCTGCCACGGCTTATTTTAATTAGGTAATTATATTGGCAACTAGCTTCATATTTCTGACTGACCTACTCCTTGACAATCCACAAGTGCCTGTAAATGGTTTAATCGAAACAAATGCTTCGAGTTTGAGTTGATGGCAATTTATGCTCGCCCCTTTTTACAAGGGACTTCAACACAACTGGCGTGGATCTACTTCTTACACCTCTGCCTAACCCTTCGAGGGAAACACGCGTGATGTAATGTTATTTTAAGTAATTAAAAAGTCACTTCCTAACTTAATATTATAAATACGAAAGTGAGTTTGTTTGTTAATCTGTTTATTTGTTTGTTACGATTTCACGCTAAAAGGGCTGTATGGATTTGAATTAGATTTAGCACATAGGTAGACATGACCTGGGTTAGGACATAGGATTCATTCCGATATTCCAACGGGATCGATACTTATGCGGTTGAAACCGCGGGGCGCAGATAGTAAAAAAAAAAAAACGAAAAATCTCGTTTTTTTTTAAATTTAGTTTTACCGACCGCCGCGTTGCCCCGAAACTCCGACCGAAATGTATTGGATATGCTCGTCAAGGTCTGTGGCGTTACCTATTTAGCGTCTTAGAACCCAAACGTTGGATTCGGATGTTTATAATGCAGCTCCACGTATTACGAACATCTAGAGTGTTCGAGCCAGGCCAGCGGAAAGGCCCCTATGACGAGAACACGAGTTACTAGCATTAGTGATAGTAAAGAAGAAATAGGATCGGCAGGTACCAAGTATAAGACATTGTGGCTATTGTGTGGCAGGCGGTCTGCTCGCTTGCGATAGTCTGCCACATTCCCGGGGCACTTACTCACCGGCCAGCCGGCCTGGCCCGCGGCCTGCGCGCGAGCAGTGCGCCCTCGCCTGATCGTTACACTGATGTTGTGTGCTCACAGCCGAGGGACTTATTAATACCGTTGTAATTGACGTTGTAAACTAGTTCTCGACAGAGCTCCCGTTACATATATATTTTTACACTAGCGGACGTCACGCGGTTTCACCCGCGTAGTTCCCGTTCCCGTGGGAGTACGGGGATAAAATATAGCCTATGTTACTCGCTGATAATGTCCATCCATTGCTGAAAGAATTTTTCAAATCGGTTCAGTAGTTTTTAAGTTTATTCGTTACATACAAAAATATAAAAATACAAAATCAAATTTTTCCTCTTTATAATTTTGGTATAGAAGTATAGATTTTGGCACTAATTATGTCATCAGGAGCCAAATAACATAGGAACTATAAACTAATTAGTTATTAACAAGAGTCGACTGCTTACTGCGATTAAGGCATATTAAAAAATATGTACAACCACATGGGCCGAGCAAGCACTGAATTATAAACTGGTAACATTTCAGTAGTGGGCAAGAACTGCCACACTACCGGACGAGTGGAAACATTTGAAGGAGGCATTTACCGCCTCAGGCGGTCCTTACTTAGAGGAAACAAGAAATGAAGATGTAACACACAATACTAACAAAATATAAAGTAAAGATTTTTATTTTGTTAATAGTAGGTATCTAATAGGCCTCCAGTCCGAATTTTGGCCAATCTCAGACGAGACTGGCCATCTACGCGTGAGAAATATTATAGTGCATAAGTGTGTACGCAGACAGGTGCACTCACTCTCATAGTCATACGGCAGTCTGACACGACCGGTGAGAGATCAGGCGCCGCCGCGCCGGACCAACCGAGGCACGGGGTATCACACCCCAACTTCCAAACTCCAGGCTGCTACTGAGGAATTCCTATAATGGAAAAACCTTTTTACACTGCCCGTTGGTTTCGCGGTAGCAAGCGCGATTGCTGCGAGTCCTGGGTTCAATATTACAACGCGGTAGGATGTGCTCTGTTGCATTCTCAACGCTCGGCTCGACCCCGAGAGTTGAAATTCCAGAGAACCAACTATAAAATGACGGCGCGTTAAAAAGCGTCCTTGTGAACGTGGGCTAACACGGTTGGTAAAGCGAGTCGTCCACCGCCAGCTAACCTAAGTTAGTAAGGTTGGTTTAGTTTAACTCGCCAGTTTTTCATACAAACATGTATGAAAACTGGCGAGTTAAACGTCCACCCATATGTACTAAAAACTGGCTAACTAAACTAAACTAACTTAGTTTTACCCGACTGCCCCAGAAGGAGGGTATTTTTTTAAAATAGGTTATTTGGTATGTGCTAGTAGTTTAAATTATTCCAGTTTTTAGAGTTCCGTAGTAAACAAGGAACCCTTATCGTCATGTCCGTTTGTCTGTCTGTCCGTCTGTCTGTCTGTCCGTCTGTCTGTCTGTCCGCGGTCTAGCTCCGAGACCCTTAATACTAGAAAGCTGTAATTTAGCACAGGTATACATATTAATTACGCCGACAAAGTGGTAAAACAAAATTATGAAAAAAAAAAAATTTTTACTTTACCTCTCTTACACGTAAAGTGAAATTGTTTTTTTTTTATCGCATGGTGTGGGGTATCATTGGCAAGGTCCTTTAAAAACATTGTGAGTATGTTAAAACCATTTTTGGATTCAGAGATCCATTTGCGATATATTAAACTTTAAAGTGCTAATCTTTGTTAGAGTCAAGTGTCCCCCTCCCCGCCAGCTAAATGGTTAATTTTGGATATGTGAAAAAAATCACAGCAGTAGGTTATATAACGAAATTAAAAGGAAAACTATCACAGCTAAGTAGGCTCTACAAGTTAACGGGTAATAATCGACCAACTTAACTTTACAGTTGTAAAAACATGTTTTCCCATACATTCCGTATGGTAGAACATATTTTTCAACTACAAATTTAAGTTTGTTTTTGGGATAAATTCATCCCAACTACGGAACCCTTCATTGTGCGTGGTCCGACACGCACTTGGCCGTTTTTTTCTATAAAACGTTACGGTGATATCTTGGCCGTAATAATCGAAATCTATTTACAAAAAAAAAAAAACAAAGAACTTAAAAAAAAAAAACTTTAATTTCGGAAGTCGATGTTTTTGTTTTAGTTGTGGTTGTGGCCCCTCACAAATTCAAACAACACTACCTACTATGTAAATAACAGTGTCAGGAAGTTATTATCTTTCTTCTTTCTTAATATATATCGCGGGTCTCAAACCATAGGGGCGTACATGCAAAAATGCGATTTTTCGTTTTTAATGCCATTGGATTCTACTACATGCGATACGTAATCTCTATTTTTCTTGTAATTTAATATTAATTACTTTTGGAATTAATTACAAAACATTATTTATCGTAAGCTAGACAATCTGAAATTATTTTTAGGCCATATAGCCGTATAGTAGACGTAAGAGCAATAATTATTACTTTTTGGGGCAGTTTTAACGTGCCACAAAGACGTATGCACGTACGACCTTCAATTTTATTATGATCTAAGAGAATTATGTCGGGCCATAGGGACTTATGCGCATCGATTGTCCATTTCAACATGATCCTGAAGATATTTAGTCATCACTTGCAGACGTATGTACACACATCTACACATTTTAGTATTGCTGTCTCAAGATTTCGTCAAAATGTGGACGTATAGTCATATCAAGAATACCCAACACGGTCATTCTGCAATGAGCTGCCATATGGAGTAGACGTCAATTTTAATGCTGAATTAATTATCTTTCGTGGGTATTATCGGCCATCTGTTCTGCGCGCAATATGCCTGCCCACTGCCACTTAAGTTTGGCAATTTTGCAGGCTATGTCGCTTACCTTGGTTCTCCTACAGATCTCTTCATTTCTGATTCGATCACGTAGGGAAACTCCAAGCATAGCTTTCTCCTTTGCTCTTAGGATGATTTTCAGCCTTCTATTGAGGCCCATTTTGAGCTTCGTGTTTCAGTGCCATAGGTCATTAATGGCAACACGCACTGGTCTAAGACTTTCGTCTTAAGACACTGTGGTATGTGAAACGAGAAGATATAACGCAGCTTCCCGAACGCTCCCCAGACGAGTCGGACAACGGAGTCGGAGTCGATGATTGACCTGTTTCTCGAAGATCTTCATGAGCTGGCTGTCCCTAATATACAGATCTCTTGCAAAGAACTTGAAGCTCTTGTTCCGCTCTTTATCGCGTCTTTAATACGGTCAGTATTAAAGCACCAAAAGTCGCTTTTTAAGAACTTACAGATCCGTCCATTGAGCTACCGGTAGATGCACGCAATGTTTGAAGACTGGAGGATCATCTCACGTCTCTCCTCCATGAGCTGTAAAGTAGATTCAGGGAGCTTCTTGTTTCTATTTTTACGACGGGTTTTGAAAATCTTAGATCCAACCATATGAACAATTTTCACGAACCCATCGTTATAATTGTCCATGGAGCTCCCTAAGCACTTGAAACGATTCTGAAGTTTGAGCTGAAAGCTCTCGGGGTTTTGGATTTGGATCGGTGCTGGGCGGAACGTAGACTTCATCAGTCGAGATCTTTCCAGCTTGATATTTAGATTCAATGTACTATTTGCAATTCTTACTATGCGGTGATCACTTCCGGTTTTCAGCGCATTGATGACAGAGACATTATTAAATGTTTGCTTCTTCGTTGACATAATGATGCATCTGTCTTCTTTTTCTTTAGTTGGATCATACTTTCTGAAGAAGGAGTTTCTTATAAAGAGGACTTCATTCTCCATAAAATTAGCCAGTAGGTGACCCCGGTGGTTCCGATGTCCAACTCCAAATTGACCCACTCGTAGTTCATAATTGTCTCGTTTGCCCAGTTTCGCATTGAAGTCCCCCATAACAACGGTGAAGTGAGTTTTACAGGCAAACATGGCTCTGAAAATTTTCTCATACATGGTCTCCACCTCATCGCCGGGGTGTGACGAGGTCGGTGCTAAAACTTGTATTACCTTCAACGAATATCTTGCTAATATTCTGAGTATAAAGTACGCCACCCTGGTCGACACACTTCCTATCTTCAGCACGTTGCTTACAAAGGACTTATGAATGATAAACCCGATATCACCTTGAGACTGCTGATCGCCCCTCCCGGAAATAGAGTTGGTTCCCAGATTTGAGGATTTTCGAGTCCTCCCCCTCTCTTTGGACTTCAGATAACCCAAATACCCAATCGTAACCTGCTCAATTCTTCCTCGAGTTGGGTGATCTTCTCGTCCGTCCAGAGTTTACGCGTTTTGTGTGTTGCCACGGCCAATTTTCGGTGATTGTGATAATGTATCAATTAATAATGAGCTCAATTTTGTATGTTTGTGTTTTATATCGTTTAATATAATTTTGTTCAGATTTATGATTTTTTACATTTTTATATGCATATTTTTTGTTCTTATTTTTTGTTCACACCCAAAAAAATTGTAATTACTACCATTTGTTCTTTTTTTTCTACATTGTAGAACAAAAATGATCTATACTTCCACTTAGAATTCGAACACCTCTCAGTATTAATGACAAGCCAGACAGGCGTATAAATTATTAAAATCACAGAAATAACATTAATTTTGATGGTTTCTCATTCCTAAATTGCAATATTTTAAATCACCAACTAAGTTCAATTAAATATTGGTATAATTATTAATAATTTAAAGACAAAAGTTTTACGTCCATAAATTTCAAGCATTTTTGGGGGAATTTTGATGGAGTTTTACCGTAGTTCCGTCATGCCAAATAGATGAAAGAACCAAAAACTGGTGTTATAGAGGAAATACCTTAAAATCAAGCATCCCATATGAACTAAACTGTAAATATATGGCCACATGCAAAAACACAATAAGCTGGCTCAATCACAAAAAAAGTTATTCAGTTTTTTGTCTCTCCTGAAAAGTAACGGTTTTGTGGATACGCCTCTATGGTTTGAGACCCGCGATATAAATTACGTGTCACGTTGTTTGTCCGCGATGGACTCCTAAACTACTCAACCAAAATATATATAAATTACGTGTCACGTTGTTTGTCCGCGATGGACTCCTAAACTACTCAACCAATTTTAATCAAATTTGCACACCGTATGCAGTTTGATCCAACTTAAAAGATAGGATAGGTAGGGTAGGTGGGGTAGGTGGGGTAGGTGGGGTAGGTGGGGTAGGTGGGGTAGGTGGGGTAGGTGGGGTAGGTGGGGTAGGTGGGGTAGGTGGGGTAGGTGGGGTAGGTGGGGTAGGTGGGGTAGGTGGGGTAGGTGGGGTAGGTGGGGTAGGTGGGGTAGGTGGGGTAGGTGGGGTAGGTGGGGTAGGTGGGGTAGGTGGGGTAGGTGGGGTAGGTAGGGTAGGTAGGGTAGGTAGGGTAGTAAGTGATAAAGATGGTCCACCCCAAACATTTATATGGCAAAACAACGTTTGCAGGGTCAACTAGTAAAATTATAGATATAAAATATTCTTTATGCACCATAAAAATTACAGACATAAATTTAGAAATTTTACATTGCGTGACACAATAGGCGGTCTTATCGCTAAAAGCGATTTTTTTACAGACAACCTTTGGATGGATTATACATGAGCTAAGTGGGAAAAATACGTACTTATTATTGAAGCTAACTCAAAAACTTACGAAGTTAATAAAGTTTATATAGGACCACCACAGATTTAGACCCTAAATCTGTGAGGACCACCATGCAAGCTTTCTGTGCCAAATGAATTTTCAAAATCGGTTTAAAATGGAAGAAAATATCGATGGACATACATTTAAAAAAATATACAGACAAATATAGAACCTCCTCCTTTTTGGAAGTCGGTTAAAATCGCCCACTTTGGAGTTATTATGTTACAACACATGCCCGTGACGAACACAGCGAAACTAAGGGCTCCTTGTAATCGCTACGGAGCCTCATTGTACCTGGGCAGGCTGGCACTTCCAAAAATATTAGGACGGCAGGATGCGCGTCGACTGTGACTAACAGCGCCGGAATGCAGCCCTGCGAGGGCCAGACCACTATTGCGAATTATCTGTTCTATGACTACGGCTAGCCACCAGCCACCGTACTAGTAGCTACCTACCTAATCTGTGTGGAAAGTAAACGGAGCCCTTATAGGATCACTTGTGTGTCGGTCTGTCTGTCCGTCTGTTACAGCCAATTTGCTCCGAATCTAATAGACCGATTAACCTGAAAGGAGACGGAAACGATTACATACACTCTTGGGCCTGAATGTAACGAGATGAAAATGGTGTGAATTTATAGATTCATATATACATTAGTGTATTGCAGTGACTAATTGCTATCCTACAATATTTACACAGCGATCCATAGCTTCAACAATATCCGATCCACAAAGCAGCGGTAAAATCCATTATAACAATTCCAAGTCAATCGTGTGAGCGATCTTCGGTGTCCAGTATGAAAGCAAGGGTCGTACAAGGTAGGCAGGGTCAGAATCCGTAAAAATCAAAGCAGTGATCGTTGAAAATGAAAAATGATTGCGAAAGCACTCAAAACACATCGGAAAACACGAAATAAGTGACAGCTGTCTAGTTCTAGTAGGGATGGACGTTGAGACAACGAACCGTTTTCAAAGACCGTTTTGTTATGATGAAACCGTTTTACGTCCTGAGTTCAACTTCGAACAGTCTTCATTGCACAAACCAGTCTTCGAATTACTTGGTGCGATTTTTACATCTAAGAAAATACAGTTGGGTACAATGATTCAACTATCTATCACACTCGTAAAACAGTCCTTCCAATAAAAGTGAACTCTTAAAAAGTGAACTCTTTCAAATTACCAGTTGTCAATTTTGTCGTTTGTGATGCGAAAATGGATAAGTTTCGTCTTTTAACCGTTTTCTGCAACGTTTTCGTCGTCGGGAAAACGGTTTCAGTCGCCAAAAATTGGAGAATGACCCACCAATGATGTCTAGTGTCAAATTGTCAATGTCAGTCTGCCAGTGCAGAATATGTACTGCCAGTGACATAGACAAAAAAATAAAACTGATTTTAATCGATATGAATCATTATTTTGGTTTTTAGGGTTCCGTTAAAAAACGGAACCCTTATAGATTCGTCATGTCTGTCTGTCTGTCTGTCTGTCTGTCTGTCTGTCCGTCCGTATGTCACAGCCACTTTTTTCCGAAACTATAAGAGCTATGCTATTGAAATTTGGTAAGTAGATGTATTCTGTAAACCGCATTAAGATTTTCACACAAAAATAGAAAAAAAACAAATAATTTTGGAGTTCCCCATACTTAGAACTGAAACTCAAAATTTTTTTTTTTCATCAATCCCATACATGTGGGGTATCTATGGATAGGTCTTCAAAAATGATATTGAGGTTTCTAATATCATTTTTTTCTAAACTGAATAGTTTGTGCGAGAGACACTTCCAAAGTGGTAAAATGTGTGTAAAAAAAATATATAATGTACATTACTATGTAAACTTCCACCGAAAATTAGTTTGAACGAGATCTAGCAAGTAGTTTTTTTTTAATACGTCATAAATCGTAAACTTATCGTTACTTGCTGCTACGGAACCCTTCATGGGCGAGTACGACTCGCACTTGGCCGCTTTTTCAGTAATTAATGATGTTTTATTTAAATTAAATTCACTATAATCGATTACTATAATCGATGATATCACGAAAACTATCTTTATCATATTTCTCCGCTTCCAGGCTGAGAATTGAGCTGATTTTTTATAATAAAGGATAAAAAATATGACTAATTTTTAGATCATATCTCAACTTATTACACTTGGGCCCAATATTTTGCATCTCCTTTGGTACACATATGTATTTCTGTGACCCAAACACGAACGTGTAACGCAAATAAATGAATTTTAAATATAGGGGTCACAATTGGGGGGCAAAAAAAAATAGTTTAAAATAAATATTTTTAAAGATATTTAAGAAATTCGATGAAAATTTACCATTATCTTCGAAACCACTTGACCTAAAATTTTGAATAAAATACATGTAGGTATGGCTCTTAACTCATAGATTACAGGAAAACCTATAAGAAATGTATGGTCATCAAAATAACATGGCAAATCTCTCAATATTGTGCGTACAAATTTACATTTGCAGTTGGAATGTATGGGAGAACATGTATTTCAACTACAATGTTAAGTTTGTATTTGGGATAAACTCATCCCAACTACGGAACCCTTCATTGTGCGTAGTCCGACACGTACCTAGGCGATTTACATATTTGCAGCGCAGGTGCAATACGCTTCGCCCGGAGGATACGGTGGAGCATAAGGTGGAGGTCTGCCCGGCTTGGGCAGTGAATCACCGTGTCCTCGTGGAGGCGATCGGCGGCGGTGATCTCTCGCGTCCGGCCCTGGTTCAGGCCATGGTACGGAGCGAGAGGAAATGGCAGGCCGTCACCTCCTTCTGCGTAGCGGTAATGCTCGCGAAGGAGGAGGCGGAACGCGTGAGGGAGAGGCAAATTTCGCGCCCTCACGCCCCTAAACGCCGCAGGAGGAGACGCCCGAGGCGGGAATTGCGAACCGATTTCCCGCCACCGTAGGCGCGGGCTTGCAGACGGTGAGCAATGGGTAGCTCGCCGTCCGATAAGGACCAAGCCCGGGTCGACGGCGCGTTGTGTTCCACGCGCGCCTCAAAGAGATGTCAGCAGAATTGACGGGGTCCGCTAGGGCCAATGCCTGTCGGGGCTGCGAATATGGGCCAAAAGGGAAATCGTGGCCCCCGGCAACAGGGCAATCGAAGGAACACGGGTGGGTTTTAGTCAGTAAGAGTCTGACACGCCCTCCCGCTCCGCCCAGAGCGGGAGAAGTTATTAGATAAATTCCCACTCAAAATAAAAAAGGTGCAATACGCTTCTACCTTCAAGAAAGCAACGCCACACGCTTTTGTGGGATATGGAAACTGGATAATTTTTCGTGTGATTAGTAAGTAGTATTTATAGGTAGGTAGGTAAATAGGTATTTATAACCGATTTTCGATTTACGTGATTCTCTTTCATTTGGTAGGTAGAGCAACTTTGCGGGGTGGTCCCATATTATTAACTTAGCTTGGGTAGTTTTGGAGTTAGCTTCAATAAAACGTATTTAATCCACTTTGTGTATGTTGATACTGTTATAATTTCCTGTCACTGTTATTCACATAGCAAGTACCTAATGGTACCTACTCTGATTTTTGTAGGTAAGAAGTAAATAAGACTTTTCACACGTTATTACTTATGACTAAATACGTCACGTAATGACATCATAAATCGTACAAATTACGTGAGGCTCCCTCCGGATATATAAAACCGCTGTTATTTTTCATTTGTCTGTCTGTGATGTGAGCTGATGATCTTATTCATGCCTTTTTAGTTGGCGTTTTGTCGCTGTCGGGTATTCGTTTTTCTTGCCCACATAAACATTACATCACTATGAGACCATAGTATAGATACAGTTACCTTCTAGAGCTTTGGAAATGTTTGTAGCAGACTGTCAAACATGCATGCTATGTGTTTACAATGTTACTTGCGTTACAGATGACCTCTGTTATCAATATTTCCAAAAAATTGTCTTGGTGCGTGTCTGATTCATGATAACATGAACCAGACTTTTATAGAACAATGGTAAACCAGCATGCAGAGTACGACCCATCTGTAGGTACGGTCGACGGTCGTTTGCAATATTGAGATACTCGTATAGTCGTAGCACGTAACTTGGCAAGAATCGTAGATGTGCGGAATTCGTTTTCGATTGTTTTCTTAACAGACATGTTCAAAAATAAATTATGTCTCTAACTATAGAATAATGTAATAAAAGTGTCAATTTTTAGGGTTCCGTCCGTCCGTCTGTCTGTCAGCGGCGTATCTCATGAACCGTAATAGATGGACAATCGACAGATTATTATGTACTAGCGGACGTCACGCGGTTTCACTCGCGTAGTTCCCGTTCCCGTGGGAGTACGGGGATAAAATATAGCCTGTTACTCGCTGATAATGTAGCTATCCATTGCTGAAAGAATTTTTCAAATCGGTTCAGAAGCTTTTAAGTTTATTCGTTAAGTACATATAAAAATAAATATGTTTCCTCTTTATAATATTAGTATAGATTATATTATATTATAGTATAGATATAGAAGTATAGATTTATAGTTTTTTTTCACAGATTATATATTGCTGCTATAACTACAAATCATAAACATTAAATAAAATTAAACATTTAGGGAGCATACATTAAGGTTTTGAATATGATCTACATCATTGTGTATCTACAACTCATCGATTAGAGTATAAAAGGTTATTTTTTAACCGACTTCCAAAAAGGAGGAGGTTATATGTTCGTCGCGTATGTTTGTTGTCCACCGATTTCTCCGTCAGTTGTGGACCGATTTTGAAAATTCTTTTTTTGTTTGAAAGGGTGAGCTCTCGAATTGGTCCCATATAAATTTTATTAACTTTGCTTGGATAGTTTTTGAGTTAGCTACAAAATACGTATTTTTTTCCCACTTTTTATGTAGATGATATGATAAGTTTCTGTCACTGGTAGCAGGTAGTGGTATTCGAATGTGTGTGGGGTAGGTACCACAACTAAAAAGTGAAAAATAAAAACTTTTTACAAAAAAAAACAACCGACCTCCAAAAAAAACACTACAAAGTGAAAAATAACTTTAATTTCGGAAGTCGGTGGCAAAAAACGAAAATACGAAACCCAAGACACCGACTTCCGAAATTAAAGTTATTTTTCACTTTGTAGTGTTTTTTTTGGAGGTCGGTTGTTTTTTTTTTGTAAAAAGTTTAAAGAGCTCTATAGTAACAACTAAACAAGATAGGAATTTCAAACTTCTGTATGTCATGTACCTTATTAAACTGTATACTTACTTGTATTAAAACGCCGATTCTGATGGTATTTTATTTATTTAAGGGCGATTTTCTGCAACTGCAAAAATTTCTTTGTAATTCACAGTAGGTACTTACAAATCTTACAATAGTGGAATACATATTTATCTTAGCGATTTTTTAAATTAGTGATGAAAATTATTATAAGTACTTCGTTTAGTAAGTATTTTCATTTAAAACTGAACTAAAATACCGGCCAAGTGCGAGTCGGACTCGCACACGATATAAAATAAAATAAAGTTAAAAATACAAGAAACAGGTCCCTACGTACGGAACCCTACGTGTGCGATTCCGGAAATGTACAGCTTGATGTGTAGCCGTGTGTACCTACCCACTGGTACTGGAACAAAGTTTTTGACAATTTGGAATCAGAATTGACTGTCCCTGAGATGAGATTGGGACTAGATTTTGAACATTTTCAATTATGGGAATTGGCTTTCACGCGTCACAGCTGGTTCCGTTTTTGTTACAAGTGAATGCTGAATTAAGTTGTTTCTACTTAAGCACACCAGCTAAATTAGTGATAGTAAACATAAACTGAGTGGATCTGAAAGTTCGCTGCGTCGTGCAATCCAGTGCGAACCGTAGTAGAGTAATGCCCGTTTTGACCGACAACTAAGTGACACCTAAATGAATTTCTAAATCTCTCAGCGCTAAGCTTAGCGTTGAAAATCCAACAGTGCACTTTTATTTAGGGATACATTTAAGTCTTCAACCGTAACCATTTCACATAATATTTGAAATGGTGTAGGCGGGACTACTGCGTTCGTCAGGCCGCCCCCGCGTGCGCTGCTGCGCGTGAACTCTGAGCTCCAGCGGGCTGCGCGTCGCCACCACCGGCTGGAGCTTCGTGAGACTGGCCAGTAGTTGTACGTACCTACTTACTAGTATTAACTAGAATATCATCGTTAGCATGTTTGCGCTCGCCCGATGCGGGGGGCGCGTGGGGGAGAGGGGTGGACGTTTAAATAAATGGTGATATTAATACTTTTTAAGCGCAGAGGCCGGAGGTCGGCGGTTCAGCGTTATCAGCGCAGCCCCCGCCCCGCGCTCGCGCCTCTCACCCGCTGCCAACATACAGGCGACTGTAAAAATAATTTTATGATCCACGCACAGCCGCCACACACTCCAGTGTCCACGACGTCGTGCCATGCCGGCCGCCGCCGCCGTTAAGTTGTGTGGTCGGTAAGTCATGTTAAGTTCAGAGGACCCGAACTGTTTCTCCCACAGCGAGTTTATAGGGCCCGTTATGTACATTGTACAATGTACATCGGGCGCACATACCCCTGGAGAACTCGGAGCCTCCTTGCATGTTGAGTACAGCCACTGTGTGATGTTGGCCGGTGAGAGTCAGCAGAACCCTTCGCCTTGATCAGGCAGAGGATAAACAAGGGGATTTTAAATATTGCCGAGGGATGCATTGCTTACATCAGCTGCCGTGGAAGACGATCAATATGTATGCCGTTCAATTTGTGCTTCAATGAGTCTGTCGGTTTTTGATTGGTACCTACCTACTTCCCTACTCTTCAAACTGTATGTTTTTGCAGTTCAATTTACTCTCTGCAACCACCCCTAGAATGAGCCACCATCAAAATTCAACTTTTGGGCTTCACAATAAGTTGGAAACTAAAGTTTAGATACATAAATTGAGTCATCAGCCATCACACAGCTCTACGCTAACTTACTTCCATCGAAATCATTCCATAAATAAATGTAAGGTTTGAGAAAAGGTACTGATTTCTATAGACTGAGTAAGTATTGCAAGTACCTATGGATTCGTTGACTTATAATATAACCGTAACTCATTAAACAAATTATTAGGTACTTCTACTGATAACAGAGTAGCATGTGGGCCACACTCCGCAGCCACCTATTTGCTTGGTGATGCTAAGGCTCGGAGCTTCCGAGTTGCTGTTCTTTATAAAAAATAAAAATAAAAACAAGCAGCTGAAAGTGAACGCAATTGTTTCCCGCGATAGGTACCGTTCGGCTACTCATTACACACATATTAAAGCGTGTCGAAAATGTCGCAGCTATTAGGTAAGTAGTACAAAATAGAGACGCGCACTCACGCGTAGGAAAATTTTCGTATTTTCGGTGCAGGCGCCGACAATGTGTGGTCTCGACGTCGTGTCGCACGCTCCCGTCAGCCAGCCTACACACGGCGTTGTGGCCAGCCGCGGTCACACACCACACAGCAGATACAACTTTTCTGCGACATATGACGATTATAAACGTTTTATGGTTATAGACCCATCTGACTGAGTGACGGCTGTTCCTCGGCTTTCTACGACTCGACTTGCAGCGAATCGAGAATAAGTCCGGAAGTCTCCATTCTGCACTGAGAAGCTACTAGGTACTTATCTGTTAAACTAGCTGGTTAGTTAATTTTGCGCGGGAGATCCTGGCGGCGCTGTGTGCAGACCGTTACATCGCAAATCGCGCTACATCTTATAAAGTGACAAAACGTTATCTAGGTGAGCCGACTACTTCTGATGCTGCGTCTACACTAAACACTAGTCGCATACCTAACAACAATGTGCATACCCGCAACCTGCTCCTGCTATGTATTCAATCCAACAGAATTGCGAACAAAACCTATTGTGGAGTGGTGTCATAACATATGATCGCAGTCGGTAAGTAAGTACTGCTTAGAGACAGCCGCGTTGGCCGTACTTTGATCACCACTCGGGTCGCAATTAGGGTCCCGGGTTCGAGCACCAGTCTGGATTGGTGACCACTTGATGGTAATAGATTCGCCTTCTATTATATGGGACTTAACATAATAGTTGGCGAAATGTGGGTACCTACTCTACATTATACCTCTGCCTACCCGCCCGGGGCATACGTCGTGATGTTATGTGAAGCAAGGACTAATGTGTATGAGAACAAACATAAATAAACCACAAGAGAGCGGCGTGTCGCAATCCTACATATCGATCAATCGAAATGAACGGCACGTAGCGACACGTTCGCGATTTAGAAACGTGTGTGAAGCCGAGCACCCGCCGGCGATGGGCACGTCCGTACGCACCGCACCGATATGCGCAGCATTCGTCCTTATGAAACCTTGCGCTTGCGCCGCGCCAGCTCCCGCCACTAAGGCCGCCTGTGCGCCCGCGAGCGGCGAGCGGGAGCGACGAGCGGCGCGGGATAGCGGCGCGGCCAGGGAGCTCCGGGGTCGTCGAGGGCGCCGCTTATCGCAGTCCGCGCCCCGCGCGCCCGCTCCAGCCCCCTACTCAACGATATTTACATTGACAGACACAACTCACAAACTGATATCATCACACCGATAAATTTTGTACCTACAGATTATTATTATAAGTTTTAAAATTTTGCTCGATAAACACAGCAGCTGTTACGTCATCTCACCACTGGTATTATTAGTTACAGTCTTGATGTTGTATGAAGGTTTCCTAAGTTATCTTGCTCGATTTTCCGATAAAGTCGATACTTCTGAGCTTAAAACAGAACCCGAACTGCTAAAATATCCCCTCACTCTATACACGACAATATTTCTCAGCAAACCACAAGTAAGTAGGCGTCTAATTAATCGTTTGCTGGTCTTTCGTGGGACTAAGTAGGTCCTAATAATAACCGCACCGGTCGATCAAAAGTTAAGCTATGCTTGGCAAGATCGCTCTGTGGATGGGTGACCATCCATTACATACAAAGACCGGCCGTGCCTAGGAAAGCACGCAAGCCGTCGGCGGTCCCGGCTGAAATTCGTAGTTCTTTGTCAGTCTTTACGGTTAGTATGAAACCCAAAAGACTGAAAACGAAACTATCAAGAAGTATCGTGTCACCCATTAATTGGATTGTGGAGGTCCGGTGGCTCCATGTAAATACTGGTATTTAGCTGCATCCATTATCCGAATTTAGTTGGGGAAAGGCCAGGCAGGCAGAATTATTGGTATTTCGATCCAGTGTTACTGTGGAATCAAACGCTGGATTGGAATTAACTGAATCAATTTAAATCAGCCTTTAGCGGCTGCTCTAACCAAATACAGCGCTGGACACCGAATGCAGGACTGGTCCTGCATTCAATCCAGATGCACACTTTACAATCCAGATTGAAAAGTGCTAACCAGGGTTGGAAAAAAAGTTTTTTAAAATTTTATAAGACAAACAGTTCTAAATATTTTAGAGTTTTTTTTTTGTTCTTTTTTCATCGATAGTTTTATAAAATTTATTATCAGCACAAATCGATCAGGCCTAATATAATTCATTTCTTGACAATTTTAAAATTTATATAAGGAAACGTTTACAAAAAACGATAATAATCACAACAACATCACACCATTAATATCATCATCACATCATTATTTTGACAGATATTTTTTGACGTTTTAATAATTCCTCATTTAAGTCTGACATAATTGGAGTATTGGGTAATATGTAATTGTTTCATTTTATTTTCTAGTTTAATATCATACTAATAAACTATTTAATCTGAAAATATATATTTTTTGTAATCAATCAAAGTGGGTAGGTATGTAACACACAGATACTGAACCACCCAGTACGCTCTATGCGTTTAGAATTGCGAATTCCGATTTTTGTTCTTAGATGTATCTTTTACCTAAAAGTACATTTAAATATGGGGAAGTCCCCAAAATAATGCGGGGAATTACTTCATTTCGATCGGCGATGAAGTGTATAAAACTATCTACCCTTTTTAATTTATTTTTAATTTACTTGTTGTCAAAATCAATCTGCCTAGCCTTTTCCCAACTATATTGGGGTCGGCTTCCAGTCTAACCGGATGCAGCTGAATTTACTTGTTGTACTTATTTTAAAAAAAAATCAAGTAAGTACTAAAAATTTATAACTTTTCATTTATTTCCATTCATTCGCGATTTAAAACCATGTTTTTTTCTTCATGTTTAAAACATTATTTTAAACTTGTTTTATACTGTGATTTTAAACACTTAATAAAAACATTGTTTTATTTCGAACTGTTTTAAACACTGTTTTAAATACGTGTTTTACACCAGTACCCTAATTGCGTAAGATTACTAATCCATTGCTTCATAAGTTGGAAAAAAAAATCTGCTCAACAACGTAAATAACGCAATGAATATTGTCGAACTGTCAAAATGAAACAAATTAGGCATAATTGTTTACAAAAATAAGTTACGCAATTAGGGTACTGGTGTTAACATACACTAGATTCTATGTATCAATGTAAATCAGCCTTTATTTAGAACCTCCAACAACTTTGAACAGAACAAACAATATCTACAGTTGGGCGTAGGAAATGAATCACAGAGCAACTAGGGAAAGTTGTTATAGGCCGACCGTTTAACTGAGTCCGAATTCCTGTGTGGTGTCGTGATGCGAGAGCTCAGTGATGCGGCGACTTGTGACAACTGCCACTCCTCCCGCACCGCGCAGCTTCCTCAGGAACGGACTCTGTTGAGCGGTCGGCCTATAGAGTTGCTGGGCTGCAAGTACCGGCAGCGTATGGTGTTTACCCCAGTACCCTAATTGTGTAAAACACGATCAATCACAATAATATTGTGATTGATTGTGTATTACATGTTACGATTTGTAACCGATTGCTAATCCATTGCTTCATAAGTTGCAAAAAAAATCTGCTCAAAAACGTAAATAACGCAATGAATATTGTTGAACTATCAAAATGAAACAAATTAGTCATAATCGTTTACGAAAATAAGTTACGCAATTAGTGTACTGGTAGACATAATTATAACACCAGGGACACCGCCAACACTGCGACAGAGTGATGCCTATACCAGATCCCGGTAGTAGCACGCATCAAGACTACGACACAATGAAACCTTTTATAAGTGGAGACCTGTAATAAATTGGCTTTCAGACTAATGTACTGTCCTTGATCTGTTTGTTTTAGCTGTAAGTCTCCCATGTTATTTAAATAAATAAAAACGTGTCCGGTCAAGGAACCCCCCAGCCCGTCTCATCTTTTGATGTCTTCCCTCCGGTTAACGCCCTAAGCAGAGGCTCGTACCCCACAGGGCGCGAGCGTTTACCCTAGCTTTTTAGCTTAGTTTTATGTGTGCCCTGGCTGGAGGCTTTGAGTGTAGCAGCTTAAGGCAGCCACAGGATTGACCGGTTAAATAGTCATGGTCTCAGAGACCAGCTATGAGATGCCCTACAGACAAAAAAAAATCAAGGAACCCCCGTCAGGAACAAAGTTCTTTACGCGATCCTCGCACGCACACCTACTTGTTTTAGGGAGGTACCTGGGAAATGGTGACAACAAGGTGCTGACTGCTGCGCTTGTAAGGTCGCACTGGTGAAGCTTAGCAGAGGCGAGTAGGCCGCCGCCGTGGGCAGTAGCACGTCATCCAGCGACGATGATGACGGTTGATATGATGAAAATAGGATACCTACGTCGACTAAACACTCGGCTAATCGTTTGCAGCACTCATTGAGAGTGCGTGTGAGTAGCAACAGCATCCCGAGTGTGATAGGGGGGATACCCGGACCCGGACCCGGACCCGGACCCGGACCCGGACCCGGACCCGGACCCGGACCCGGACCCGGACCCGGACCCGGACCCGGACCCGGGGGGACTGTCCGTTCTTCAAACATTGTAGGGGAGAGTGTGCATGAAAGAGCCAGTTTTAAAAAGTATTAAAAAAATCATTTTAGGCCGATTGTTTTTAAATAAAAATACTTTTCATCAATAAACAGTTAAATGGTCATGGTACTCAAATAAAAAAAAAACGATTACAATGTAAGAATGTAATATAGCCACTCAAAAAAGGGAAATCGGCTCTTTCAAAAAAACCTGTCAATGAAAGAGCTACCGTGTGCTATGAAAGAGGCACTTTGTAGAAAGAAACTAGTTATTCATCATCAATTAAAATCTCTTAATAGATTCAAAAATCGAATTAAAATTAAACATAAGTGACAAACACCGTTTTGATCAGTCTCAAATAATCATCTTACAATAATCATAATCATCAATAACACTTTCATAAACAAAAAAAAAACAACCGACCTCCAAAAAAAACACTACAAAGTGAAAAATAACTTTAATTTCGGAAGTCGGTGTCTTGGGTTTTGTATTTTCGTTTTTTGCCACCGACTTCCGAAATTAAAGTTATTTTTCACTTTGTAGTGTTTTTTTGGAGGTCGGTTGTTTTTTTTTTTGTAAAAAGTTTTTATTTTTCACTTTTTAGTTGTGGTACCTACCCCACACACATTCGAATACCACTACCTGCTACCAGTGACAGAAACTTATCATATAATCTACATAGTAAGTGGAAAAAAAAAACGTATTTTGTAGCTAACTCAAAAACTATCCAAGCAAAGTTAATAAAATTTATATGGGACCAATTCCAGAGCATACCCTTTCAAACAAAAAAAGAATTTTCAAAATCGGTCCACAATTGACGGAGAAATCAGTGGACATACATAAAAAAAAAAAAAAAAAACAAACATACGCGACGAACATATAACCTCCTCCTTTTTGGAAGTCGGTTAATGAGTCCCAAATAATGTTGAAAATCTGTTATAACAATTAAAAACATTTTTGGCATGAGAAATTTTTCACTTCTTTGTTACCATAAAACTCTGTGGTCCATCCTCCACATATTTTGCACTGGTACCATTTTTCTCGGCTCTTTCAAAACATTTTGTATTAAAAAATATAACCTCAAACTACAGCTCGTTGGTCTAGTGGTCGCAAACGCTACTGCTGAGCATGAGGTCCTGGGTTCGATTCCCGGGTCGGGCAAAGTGCTATTGGGTTTTTCTATCTGGAATTTCTCAGTAGCAGCCCGGAGTCTGAATTTGTGCCCAGTTGATGGCAATAGGCTCGCCCCCTATTACATGGGACTTAAACATAACTGGCGAAATGTGGGTGTACCTGCTACAGGGACTCCTCTGTCCAACCCTTCCGGGAAACAAGGCGTGATGTTATGTGTATGTGTTTAGAATGCCAAATGTATGCAAAACAATACAACATACCTAATACATTTTGTCAACCTATAGATGCTTTATACGTCTTGCCAAAAAAATTGTTTTTGCCCAAAAATACCTACTTACGTTTTGACTTCAACATTTTCAATGCAGTCCTACGACGCATTTGATATCCTAGAACTGTCAAATGTCTGTGGGTAACAGCTGTTTAGTGTTGATGTTTATACAGAGTGAAATTGAGTTATGGTAGGATTTTGTTAAGTGGCAGTAATCGCATCAGCTCTTTCAAAGTTTGGCTCTTTCATTCACACTCTCCCCTAAGCGTTTATATATCAACTAACATAGTTTTAAGGCACCTGCAGACTGGTACGACTTGCCACGCGACGTGACACCGGTAATTGTTCTACCGTGAAGTTTTCTTAAGCTGGGTCCGCTGCATCATGTTTTCGTGATTTATAAACATCAAACACGAACCGATTTTGTTTGTGGTTTTTGTTAAACTACGCCCCCAAATCGGTTCGTGTTTGATGTTTATAAAACACAATAACATGGCGCAGCGGACCTGGGGTTAGAAATTGTTTTATTAAAGTCGCGTCGCACTGTCGCGTTGCGCCTGTTTGCGGGAGTCTTCAAGCACCATTTCACTAACAAAATGGATTTGACTGAAATATAATTTAATTTAATTAAGGAAGCCTAACGAGAAGCAGTGGCTTTTGTGTTATCGGCTTTCGTTCATCAAAAAGGTAAAACAATTAAATTCATTCCTTTATATTGAATAACCATAAGAATTTGTACCTAGTCACTTTTTGGGGCTGATTTAGTAGGTCCGTAAGTATGTAATGTTAGCTTTTTGAAAATAGAAGGTAGGTACATTTCAGAGTATTCGGTTCAGGCGCAACAATTTTTAAACGTTATTTAAGTAAGTATCACACGGTTGAAAAAATGTGCGTGTACGCCGCGTTATCAGTTGGCACCGGAAGCACCCCACGCGGGCGCGCACCGCGCACCTCGCGCAGTCGCCGCGCAGCGCAGCGTGCCGGAAGTGACAGCACTGTGCGCTCCAGCACTTCGTTACTATTCATTACTATGGCATGGCCAGGAGCCTGATCATCTTAGCATTTCAACAGTACTTTTTGTTGCACGATATTATTGTAATAATCCGATTAAACAACGAAGGCAAAAGTACCGAAATACAACATAGTTCGTAACTGTTCTCAAACGCAGACTCATAAAACTGAAGGTGTAACGCACCGAGGTTGCTGCGCGGTACGGCGTGCAGGTGCGGCGGCAGAAAGCGGGTCAGCGGCGCTGGCGCGGTCAACACTCGCTAACAATAACAAGGAAGCAGCCTGCGCCGGCGCCGGCGGCCAGCGCGCGTGCCGTGTGCGCCTCTACTGCCGTCGCGCCGCCGCCGCGCGCACAGCTTTATCTAATCGCTGCAAGATAAACTGCTCCGACTCCCGCGAGTCTCGCGAGGCGTCGCTCCGCTCTGCTCCACTCCGCACCGCTTTGCTCCGGGCAGGATTCCTACGCGCCGCGAGGGTTTCGTGAACTGCAACTGGTGCACGCCATATAAAAATGGTGTGCAGGCGTTCAGCGATAAGAAACGGCGAGAACCAAAAGGTAGGAAGTCCGCCAGGGCGCACAGCGACTACGACCCTGCGCCCGCGCAACAAGGCAGCAATCGGCGCGCACGCCCGCGTCGCATGCACTGAGAGCTGCAGAGCCGCTGGCGTGTTCAACTTAGTGCGTACCCACGTCATAAACCTAGGCTAGATCTAAACAAAGAATTGCGATTTCATGATAACGTTGTGCAGAAAATATAGCTACAAATATATACACAAGCATTACAAGTTACATGTAGGTGATCTGATTAGCTCGTATCTATCGACTGTTCATGATTTGTAACTAGGCGAGTCCTCATCCGGAACAAACCTTCACCAGATTCAGTGGTAGAAGTGGATGCTTGTACTTGTGCTTGCAATGTACAGGTGGTGGTGTGTTCGACATCGCCCTGTGCACACAGCGAGAGCGTGACTTACTCTCGTATTATTGACGAGATCCTTTTATTTTTCCGGCCAAGTGTGAGTCGTACCTAACTCGTACCAGCACGTTTAGCGTGAGCACAATAGTAGGTAACCCCTTTCTATGCTACGCGTGCTGGAGCGACCTACCTACGTAGTGATCTAGTAGTGACTATTTACGCAGTCAGTTTTGTAAGTATAGCAAGTTTATAAGTCGTAGGTATTAAGAACTTGTACCTATCCAAAAACAAAACAAATAACTTTAGCTATTGAAAATGCAACTAGGGATATAATAGATACTTGTGTTTCGGAAGCCGGCGGCTAACAAGTTTTTAACGTTTTTTATTTTCACCCCCGGTGCTGATGATAGTTTACGCTGAATTTACCCCTCATCATCGAAATTAATCCTTTTTAGGGTTCCGTAACCCAATAGGAAAAAACGGAACCCTTATAGGATCTCTCGTGTGTCTGTCTATCTGTCCGTCTGTCACAGCCAATTTGCTTCGAATCTACTGGACCAATTTAGTTGAAATTTGATACACATATCAATTTCTGTGACCCAAATACGGACGTGTAACGTTAATAAATGAATGTTGAATTTGAAGGTAAATAAATAAATGAATGTTGAAGTTGAAGGGTTACTTTTCGGGGAAAAATTGAAAAATTTTAAAAAAAAGTTTTGCAAACTGTACCGTGTGATGTATCAATGAAAGAACTTATTGTAAGGATTTCAAATATATATTTTTTATAATTTTAAAATCAAAACCTTAAAATATATTTAAGAAAATAGATGAAAATTAACCATACCCCTCTTATATCCACAACAACAGAGCCAAACATTTTGAAAAAAATACTGAGAATGGTTCTTTACTCATAGATTACAGGAAATTCTGTAAGAAGTCTAGAGTCTTAAAATAACATGGTAGATCTCTCAATATGGTGCGTATAAACTTACATTTGCATTTGGAATGTATGGGAGAAGATGGTTTTCAACTACAATGTTACCACTAGAAATAAGGACAAACTACGAGCTCCCTTTCACCGGCTTCATAAGGTTCATAACTCATTTGTTGGGCTTGGTATAACTTTTTATAACAAGCTACCCTCTTCTTTTCTAGATTTGCCTTTTAAAGCATTTAAAACTAAAGTAAAATCCAACCTTTGTTCAAAGGCATACTATTGTATCAACGATTACTTAAATGATAAGAATAGTTGGTCGCTGTGATTAACTCAAGACAATGTTTATGTTCTTTCTCCAGAATTAGCTTACCTACTGTCAGTTTATATTAGTTTTTATTTTTAACCGACTTCCAAAAAGGAGGAGGTTATTATGTTCGTCGCGTATGTTTTTTTTTTTTGTTTTTTTTATGTATGTCCATCGATTTCTCCGTCAATTGTGGACCGATTTTGAAAATTCTTTTTTTGTTTGAAAGGGTGTGCTCTCGAATTGGTCCCATATTAATTTTATTAACTTTGCTTTGATAGTTTTTGAGTTAGCTACAAAATACGTATTTTTTTCCCACTTAGTATGTAGATATGATAAGTTTCTATCACTGGTAGCAGGTAGTGGTATTCGAATGTGTGTGGGGTAGGTACCACAACTAAAAAGTGAAAAATAAAAACTTTTTACAAAAAAAAACAACCGACCTCCAAAAAAAACACTACAAAGTGAAAAAATTTCGGAAGTCGGTGGCAAAAAACGAAAATACAAAACACAAGACACCGACTTCCGAAATTAAAGTTATTTTTCACTTTGTAGTGTTTTTTTTGGAGGTCGGTTGTTTTTCAATTTAATTTTATTGTTGATTAATCTACTCATTACAATGTTTTTGTTATGAATTGTATTGCAATTTGTGGTTAGCTAGCGACCTCGACAATTGATCATATTATTTTTTGCCTGAGCAACCAGCAGCAAGTTCGTCATGCTCCCTTAGATGTCACTGCTTGCGGTAGCGTCGGGGGTCGGGTTGCCTCCTTTCCTCAAATATGGCGAGGGGGGTAATGGCTGATCTTTGAGTTATGCTCGTGGACGGGTGCTGCTTGGTCGTCTTGCTGATCATGGTTTTGTTATTGTTAATAGTAATGAACTGTTCATTTACTCCGATGGTCCTAGTTTATCATTTATAACTGCCAATTACAGCTTTATGTAAGCGGGCACGCCCTTTATGTCTGGAGGCTTTTATATAGATATTTAGTTCTTTTTACGTTTAGTTTTTATTTTTTTTAAATATTGCTTGAGTATAGTTCTCGATGTTTTTGGCTGGTATATTGGCGTGTGCTAGCTGGCATATGGCCTATAATTTATCACTGTGCGTGGTCCGACACGAACTTGGCCGTTTTTTTTTTACTTCACATCTAATATTAAAGCGTAGCACTGCATAGTAATAAAAGCAGCCCATTATTGTCGCACTGCAAGGCAAAAGCCTCTTCTCATACAGAGTAGGTATGAGCATTGCACCCCACGCGCGCTCAAGACGGTTTGGCGATTTCAGGCTTATATTAACTAAGTAAGTCCAGATGTCGCGAGGGGCGAGGGCCAAGTAATAACAGCCAACCGGTCGATCTTGAGGCTAAGCAAGGCTTGCTGAGTTGTAGGTCGTAGGTTCAAATCCTGACAGGCGCTTTACTTTGTGTAAATTAATTCATCACCACTGCTCTCAAAACGGTGAAGGAAAACATCGTGAGGAAACCGGCATGTCCTAGAACCAAAAATTCGAAGACATGTGACATCTACCAACCCGCACTGGGTCCGCGTGGTGGATTACGGCCCACTCCCTCTCACAGAGAGGAGGCCTGTGTCCCAGCAGTGGGATCATTATAGGCTGATGATGATGATGATGATATTGATACCTACTTGTCTGAACCCACATCATCGCGCATGAGAGGCGATGCTTTAACCATTGGGCCATCACGACATCGACATTCCGTATCTCTCACACGCATCGTCATCGCATTGCAAGTCATCTCTGTTTAAACTCCGGTTATATTATTATGGTACAAAATTGATATAAAAGAAATCTACCCATAATATTATATATCAAAGTCGTGTTTCGTGTCTGTCTGTGTGACTGCGTTGGTCTTCTAAGTTTCGTGTCTGTCTGTGTGACTGCGTTGTTCTTCTAAGCAACGCAACGGATTTTGGGCGCGGTTTTCTATTTTCAACATTACCTATTTAGAGAATTCATTCCGGAAGGTTTATGTGTATAGTAAATTAATATTAAACTTAGTAATAAAAAACTCGCGATGTTTCGTCAAGTCGTAAAAATCGTGCGAAGCACTGGTTAGTACCCTATACTCAGTACTTTTCAGGAAGCACTAGTTAGTACCCTATACTCAGTACTTTTCAGGAAGCACTAGTTAGTACCCTATACTCAGTACTTTTCAGGAAGCACTAGTTAGTACCCTATACTCAGTACTTTTCAGGAAGCCACAAGAGTGGCTCGATATTAAGCGCATCATGACTGCAAAATATGACATAGATGGAACAATTACTCACGATCCTCGGAACGAAGGAGTCGATCATACAAAGAGAGGATTCCTGCTTATATCATAAATGCGAAAGTGTGTAGCGATTGCGAGCAACAGATTGGCGTGTTTTTGCGTAAGATACTTAATTTTCAACTTGGAGAGTGACATATGTAAGTAGACTATTTTATATTCGGAAAACTCTTCCACACAGGAGCGAAGCCGCGGGTAAAAGCTTCTATATTATAAACAGAAAAATCGGATGTTTTATAAACGAATCAGGACCCAAAGTCAGCTTTTAAATTAAAAACTACGAATCCAAGTTTTTATATTGATAATGAAACGTAATATTTGAGATTGTCCCCCGCGCGTATCTCCGAAGTTTGCAAAGCGAAAAGCCTGAAATAAATCTAGTTGATAGAGGTACTTACCTAAATGTAAATACTACTTGTCTACAGGAAAAATTAAACGAAGTCTCTAACTAGCACAGTTTTTTTAGTAATCAGCATAAACCCTTTACAATAGTTAACTTTAGTAGTAAAGTAAAGTAAAAATTCATTTATTATCCACACTAATCTAAACACAGTATAGGTACATAAAATAAATGGAGTGGACTGGAGCCTAAACTAGGGCAGCCCTGTACTTCAGGACTCCAGGTCTTCCTCCCGCGGCGAGTAAGTTGGTACCAATTACAAATTACAACTAGAGGTGCAGTTAATTAATAATAGTAGTAAGTATGCAAGGCAGTAAAAATATTGAAAATTGAAAAATGATTTCCTACAAAAGCACAGAAACCCCGGTGGGCGAATCCAACTCGCGCTTTGCCGGTTTTTTCTCTTATATGAAGGTAGGTAGTCGTTTTTATTATATTATGAATGTGAGGGCGCGTTGCAAGCCTCGTAGACTCTTAGACGAATGGCTCCCCGCCCAAAGACAACATTCACTTGGAGAATTTTTATCGTCTTTGAACTGAAAAATAAGCATGCAGGTAATAATCGTAATAATCTACATACCTACCTACTCTGAATTATTTTGTTTCCCGAACCAGCCCCCGCCAGACTCGCCCGCCTGCTCGCCTATCGCCTGGCGAGCTCTTGCTGGTCGGTACTGTACCGATCAGCTGTAACAGCTCTGCGTCAGACCGACTTGTTACTGTGTAGTTACACCGGCTGCCTACACACCTGCACGGTTCTCTTCCTACCGTTGCGCTCTCATTTAAGTACATACTTTAGAAGCAATCACGCTTAGGTATATTATGTTTCTTGAATGGATCAACTTTCGAATACCTATTGACGTGAACGTAAACGTAACCATTCACAAGTAGTAGTAGTGTGTAGGAATCGGGGCGGTCTGGAGTTTTGTATCTCCTTGGGGAAGAGGCGAGAGTTTATACATGTTGGTCATGTATGTAAGTTAAGTTATTTCTTAAATAATATGAATACTTAAGTATAGAAAATGGTTTCAGCAAGTTTAATATCACGAGTTGGTAATAAATATTTGCAATTGTTACCTTTTGAGTAGCGAAGTTACACTATACAGGAGGCGACAGTCGCGAGACTCGTCACCGACTACCGACACTAAAACAAATGAGCAGTGGCGAGGCACTCACCAAAGTGGTACTCGTTCTTAGTGGTGGCCATAGTGCAGTAGCAGGTGCAGGTCCGTGCCGAGCAGTCAGAGCCGGTCAGAGCGCGGCAGGCGCGCGTGGCACAGCATCACCGAGAGCGCAGGCGCGGGCGCGAGCTGAACGAGCTCAATGCGAGGTGCGCGGTGCGCGTGCGCGCGGCAGTCGATGGCGCGCGAGTCCTCAGTCCGGCGGAGAGCGCGCGCCCCGGCCCCGCCGCGCCCCGCGCCCTCGCCCCGCGCGCTTACGCAACGAAGACGTCGCGACTCTGACGCCCTGACCCCGGCCACCGCCGCGATGCTGCCTCTTCAGCGCCGGGGCCTCGCTTAGCGGTGATCTTCTCATTGAGATATTACAAAATTATTTATGCTGTCAATAATATCAATATTGTATATGCGTAAATATTCATCCTGACTACCGAACACACACACTCATACTCACAGTTCGTGGTCCAACATGCACTTGGCCGGTTTTTATGCATAGATATTATTAATTAGATATAGATATTATGCGTTAAGAAAACGGAAGATTTAGATGGCAGTTTGTCAAAATGTGTCAAAGCAAAGTTCGGCTCCAGCTTCTTTTGACCACCCCTTTTAGACATACAAAGTTGTAATTTTGCGTTCATGTTAAGGTCCCACCAACCTAAAGTCATAAACAACCTATGATCACGATCTTTGTAAGCCACAGCTTTATTAACAGAAGAATATTAACCGTCGCTGATGGCACTGCGCTCTTGTTCTACGGAAATAGTTGGGACGATGTTTTTCGTAATGCGCAGGATGGATTTCAGACTGTTTGCACATGGATGAAGAACAATGTACTTAGGCTAAATGCCACTAAAACGAAATACATAACAATTGCTCTTAGAAAAACCCTTCTTCCTCCTACGGCTGTATCTATCACTGCTCATTAATGTCACCACCTGGTGTTGACTGGCTGCGACTGTCCGTCCCTTCAACGAACGGATTCTCTAAAATACTTAGGTGTCAATATAGACCAATCCCTATCCTTCAAATCCTACCTTGGGGTTCTTGTTCCCAGACTTAACTTATATTTTCAAGACACTCAGATACATTGCTGACCGTTAAACAATCAAAATGGTATATAATGCTCTTTGCCATTCTCTTATTAAGTATTGCATAGCCTCATAGGGAGGGGCCGCAGAAACTCACATTTTAGGGGTTGCAAGAGCGCAACGGGCAATCCTCAAGGTTGGAGCTGGTCTTCCTTTTAGATGAGAATCTAAAAGGAAGACTGTACAACTTTACAAAAAATGGGATATATCCTGATAGTCAGACAGAGTTTTTAAATTAAAATTCAAAGTCATTTTATTGAAACTAGGTGAGAATTTGGAATTTTTGGAACATCAAAATTACATAAGACAGTCCCCCAAAAACGGCTACCCTTCACCACTTCCTAGTACTTTAGCTGGAAAGAAGAAGTGGCGCAACAAACTCCCCAGCAGCACAGCTTTCTGTTCAGCTAGAAAAACTTGATTCTATACAAAATAATTTACGTTACGCAACACAAAACATTGAATTAAATTATTTGCTATAATGTAAGCTAGCACGCGCCAATATACCATCAGAAACATCGAAATTTATACTCAAGCGAAAATAAAAACTAAAAACGTACCTAAAAGGAACTTGACGCCCAAAAAACTAGAACTGCTATTGTTAGTTTGAAGCACGCTGTCAGGTATTACACCGATAGAAATACACCTATTTATGCGGTTTTCCTTGACTTGTCCAGGGCCTTCGACCTTGTCCCATACGATCTTCTCTAGCAAAAGCTAGAAGAGACAGCGCTGCCGCCAGAGTTCGTATTACTCCTCAAGCACTGGTATCTGAACCAAGAGACTCAGGTGCGGAGGGCGGGAGAACTGTCAGAGCCATGCTGGCCGGAGTGCGGGGTGAGGCAGGGAGGCCTGTCCTCGCCTCTGCTCTTCGGCCTGTATGTTAATGCTCTGATTGAGCAACTCAGCAGCACGCGTGTCGGCTGCTACGTGGATGGAGTTTGTTTTAACAACATTAGCTACGCAGACGACATGGTGCTGCTGGCTCCCTCGATCGGTGCTCTCCGAAAGCTACTCAATGTCTGTGAGTCATACGCTGCGACTCATGGGTTAATTTATAATAGCAGTAAAACTGAATTCATGGTCTTCAGGTCTGGGACACCCCACTACTGTCCCTCCTCTACTAATGAAAGGTCACCCGATTAACAGGGTATATAAATTTAAATATCTGGGCCATCTGGTTGCTGATGACCTGAGGGATGATATAGATCTAGAAAGAGAGCGCAGAGCATTGTCAGTTAGGGCGAATATGCTGGCCCGCAGATTTTCTCTATGTACAGACGCAATTAAAATAACCCTTTTTAAGGCATACTGTACAGCACTGTACTTGGGAGCCCTGTGGTTCACATATACCCAAAAGGCTTACAATGCTCTGCGTATCCAATACAATAATGCATTCAGGGTATTGTTGCGATTGCCGCGCTTCTGTATTGCCTCGGCAATGTTTGCAGACGCACGCACTGACGGCTTTGACGCACTGTGGCGTAAGAAATCTGCCTCGCTACTCGGCAGGCTGCGTGGCAGTCGCAACACTATCCTGCAATCAATAGCCTCCCGGGCAGACAGCCCGCTAGTGTGGGCGCTTACAAACCGGACCCGTTCTGTTTTAGTTATTAAGTACTAACATAGGCTAAGCTTTTTTGTTACTAACACTATAGACCATTGCAGTCTGCAATAATAATAATAAATAAAAATAAAAAAAAACAGTGGCACTCCGGGAGTGCCGACAGAAATGAAAACTTGAAAACAAATCGGCACCTCGGTAATCAACGCGTTGATGTCTTCACAGTGTCGCGAAATCAATGATTTAGTCCCATTTCAAAAATGCCCAACGCACCTATAGAAGTTTTCACTTAAAAAAAAGGGCTTACAATACAGGCTTCGCTTACTTTATAGCGAATAAAAGTCACAATTTAAACGATAAATTAGAACCATCGAAGTAAAAATAAATAAACAGTTAATTATAAAATAAATAAAAAATCACAAAACCATGGTCAGCCAGACGATCAGTCACCACAAGCAGCACCCGTTCACGAGCATGACGTAAAGATCAGCCATTACCTTTACCCCCTCGCCACATTTGAGGGAAGGAGGCAACTCGACCCCCGACGCTACCGCAAGCAGTGACATCTAAGGGAGCATGACGAACTTGCTGCCGGTTGCTCAGGCAAGAGTAATATTTATAAATGATCAATTGCCGAAGTCGCTAGCTAAGGAAGGGTACGGTATGCCATTACCCCTTATTTAAAACCAGCTTTTCTTACAAATTCTATTGCTTCCTTGGTTCAAAACTATTGATTATACTGAAAAATTATTGATTCCTTTAAGGGTTCGTGCACAAAATTCACTCGACAGAGTTTAGGTAAATTCTTGCGATGCTATATTTGTGTGCACCGTTCATGCACACACGCCTAAATATCGAGCTTAATGATCGCTTAAACAGTTTTGATCCTATAGATAGAAGATAGATAGATAGAATATTCTTTCTTCTTATTTTCGTTACGTAGGTACAGATAAGAAATAAGTCTGGAATGTTTGTGTTTAGTGTGTTTATAACAATCAACATAAAAATGCTATAATTTGGTGTTAGAAAATGCATTTAGGTACATTTAGACATTTAATAACATTGATGTAAGCGTTTTACATAAATACGAGTAGTGGTGCCGTCTCTTGTACACCAAACTAAACTAACTAAACGATCACTTTATTCCTTACTTTTTTTTGGCTATGAGAAACATGAAGCTATGCTGAAAAAAAAAAATCTCTAAATTTAAAAGTAATTTTGACATAACTAAAATCGAATTTGACAAACGCGACTCCACTACCCCGTGAATTTTTTTTAGAGCCGGAGGCGCGCACTGGGGGCAGCCTCAACGTGTTTTATATGGAATTTTTCACATTGGTATAGAAAATATGAAAAATTATTACCTACATGTTGAGTTTTATGGGTTCCTTACAGGGGGTCGAAATTTTCATTATTTTTGCGATAGGACACACCATTTTCGAGATATGAGCAAAAGAACAGAAAAAGATACAGTTATAGTTTTTGCACCTGAATGAGTTATTAATTTAGTGAAAATGGCAATTTTGCTATTCTGAATTTGATTTTTCACCTAAAATTTTGATTGTCTAATTAAATTTGACTATTTTTAATCACGATTAAAAAGGTGTGGAATAAAATTAGTTGTCATGAACTAAAATTAACAATAACACCTCGACTTCAGGTGCAAATACGGTACTGTATCTTTTTTAGGGTTCCGTTAAAAAACGGAACCCTTATAGATTCGTCATGTCTGTCTGTCTGTCTGTCTGTCTGTCCGTCCGTATGTCACAGCCACTTTTTTCCGAAACTATGCTGTTGAAATTTGGTAAGTAGATGTATTCTGTGAACCGCATTAAGATTTTCACACAAAAATAGAAAAAAAACAAATAATTTTGGAGTTCCCCATACTTAGAACTGAAACTCAAAATTTTTTTTTTTCATCAATCCCATACATGTGGGGTATCTATGGATAGGTCTTCAAAAATGATATTGAGGTTTCTAATATCATTTTTTTCTAAACTTAATAGTTTGTGCGAGAGACACTTCCAAAGTGGTAAAATGTGTGTCCCCCCCCCTGTAACTTCTAAAATAAGAGAATGATAAAACTAAAAAAATATATAATGTACATTACTATGTAAACTTCCACCGAAAATTGGTTTGAACGAGATCTAGCAAGTAGTTTTTTTTTAATACGTCATAAATCGTAAACTTATCGTTACTTGCTGCTACGGAACCCTTCATGGGCGAGTACGACTCGCACTTGGCCGCTTTTTTAACCTACTTCCAAAAGGAGGAGGTTCTCAAATCAACTGTTTTTTTTTGTATGTTTGTTTCGTGATAACTCAGCCAATTATGAATTGATTTTAATGATTCTTTTTTGTTTGGTAGGTAATACTTCAGAAGTGGTCCCAATAAATTTTAATAACTTTACTTGGGTAGTTTTTGAATTAGCTTCACGTATTTTTCCCATTAGTATGTGGATGATATGTTAAGTTCCTCTCACTGTTATTTACATAGCAAGTAGTGATATTCGAATTTGTGTGGGGTAAATACCACAACTAAAAAGTGAAAAATAAAAACTTTTTACAAAAAAAACAACCGACTTCCAAAAAAAACACTACAAAGTGAAAAATAACTTTAATTTCGGAAGTCGGTGGCAAAAAACGAAAATACAAAACCAAAAACACCGACTTCCGAAATTAAAGTTATTTTTCACTTTATAGTGTTTTTTCTGGAAGTCGATAGTTTTTTTTTTTTTTTAAAGTTTGTTTCTTTTGCATATATCTCGAAAACGGTGTGTCTAATCGCAAAAATAATAAAAATTTCGACCCCCTTTTTAAAATTCCCGACACTCAACACGTAGGTAATAATTTTTCTTATTTATATTACAGCACCAAACAAAATGTGAAGTATCAATGTCAATCAGTTGTCAATTACGATTATTATTGACGTAGGGATGCGATATGACATAGATTTTTCGAAAAATCTATTTTAATAAACAAACTTGAAATACGGAATCGGTTCAATGGATCGTATTTTGAAGCCGGAAAATGAACAAACATTTTTTTTTTGTCTCTAAAGAAAATAACAAAGGCATAACAACTGACGTTGACGAGACGCTGGGACAGTTAGATCAGATGCTGCACAGCCTAAATGGAGCCTCTCGGCTAGTTTGCCTTGGCATGAATTTGGTCAAGACGACAGTCATGTACAATTCGCAGGTCTTGCCAAATGCAATCCATATCAAAGGGTCGCTTCTCGAAATTATGAAGGAGTACATCTACCTAGGGCAAGTCATCCAGCTCGGTAGGCACAACTTTTAGAAAAAAGCCGACAGCCAGCTAGGTTGCGCAGCGTTTGGAAAAATTCGTCAAGTCTTGTCGTTGCCAATCGCGCAGTGTTTAAAGACTAAGGTCTTCAACCAGTGCGTTCTGCCCGTTATGACATACGGTGTTGAAACGTGGACACTGACAGTCGGGCTAGTCCACAAATTCAAGGTTGCTCAGCGCGCAATGGAGCGGGCTATGCTCGAAGTTTCTTTGAAGAATAAGATCAGAAATGAAGTTATCATCCAGAAAAGAACCGGAGTTACCGATATAGCCTGTAGAGTAAGCAAGCTGAAGTGACAGTGGGCTGGTCATATTCGTCGAAGGACCGATGGCCGGTGGAGCAGACCAGTCCTAGGGTGGAAACCGCGTATCGGTAAACGTAGTGTGGGACGCCTCTCAGCTAGACGCGATAGGATGAGTTGATTGTAACAACTACATAATAAAAAATCGATTTTCCAAAAATCTATTGTTGGTAACCGGTTTTGAGTGTATCGATTTTTTTCAGTTAAAGTTGCCAACCCTACTTTGACAGGATTGATCAACAATCGGAAGTGTTAGATGAGGAAATAAAAGATTGAGTGTCTTGATTAAATTGGCTTTTAATTCCGGAGGTTTCATTACAAATAAGTAATAGCAATATTTTAGGTACTAAATGGGTATTTTTTTGTATTTACCACATTGCTGGGCAAACCATGGCCAAGAACGGGCGTTTGCCTTTAAATATATTTTGACACAACTAAAATCGTATTTGACAATCGCGAGTCAACGTGGTACTTGTTTGCCCTAACCCATGAATTTTTTTAAGAGCTGGGGCGCACAGGGCGGCAGCCTCGACGTGTTTTATACAGATTTTTCTGAAACGCACATTTTGTTTTATGTACGAAAAAGACAATGGAAAAGACGAAAAATTTGAAAATGCTCGCAGCTGCTATCTTGGATCTTTATTCTGACTTAAAGTAGTCTTCAGTAGCGTTAAAGAACTTCGTTCCAAAAAATACTTCACTTATTGCTACTACAGCATATCGGCGCAGGCATGTCGGTGACATGAACCCATAACTTTTTTCCCTAGCAAAAATCACTCAACGCGCTTAAAGAAGTTTTCACTTTAAAAAAAAAAACTATGAAACTTACATTCAAAATCTATCTAGTGAACCCGGCAGGCAAACGTTATCCTGCGACAACAGCGCCACCCGGGTCCAACTAAAGCTAAGAACCATCCAAGTGACACAAAAAGAATTAAAAAAGAAACACATTTAAATCAGTCAAGCCAAACGGCAGAAGAATTACGAACACACGCATACCGGTATGGTATTTATTGCCGGGCATGAAAATTTTTATGTTCTTCAAAAGCAAGCTAAGTATTTAAAATAAAATGTGGATCAAAATGTGGTAGTCGACGTACAATTTTTGGAATATGTTAACATAGGACACGTGCATGTGTATCCCCGACCCTTGCTCGATAACGAGGTGCCAGCAGTTGTTGCAGCTGAGCACGTAGCTTTAAATTCCCCGACTAATAATCATGATCAAAACTTTGATCCAGCCCGTCCCATCCTTGATGTCCTCCCTCCGGTTGACGCCCTAAGTCGAGTTTCGTACCCCACAGGGGGTGCCCTTAGCGAGCGTTCACCTAGTTTTAATTAGTATAGTTGAATAACCCCTGGCTGGAGGTTTTAAGTGTAGTATCTTAAGGCACCCACAGAAAAGCCCGGTTAAGTAGTTATGATCTCAGAGGTCAACTACGAAATGCCCTAACTATAAAAAAAGTGCGTGCGTGTGTGCGTGCTGCGACGCTATGTGATACCCGGTCGCTACTGGTACTGACGGGATGGGTTTTCCGCGCTCGTTGTTATAGTTAATTTTGCAATTTATTTACGAAATGAAGTAATTGTTTATTTATAAAATGAAATTTAGATTCTATTAAATGGTTAACTTAAGATTAATATGTACATATTTTTTAGTGTTTCTAAGTATTAGAAACAAATATTTATTTGTTTTGAAATTTTGAGAAAGTTACGTTATTTCAACATTTTTTTCTGTTATATTTTGTATGAAAGTTGAAAAAAGTGGTTCCCCTATATACAAGAAGACCATAATTTTTATTTGTTATTTATTTATTTATTGTATTAATTATGTACACACAGTAAAATACATTTAGATACAACATAATTATAATTTGAGTACAAAGGTACTGCTTATTTCTTAAGAAATTTCTTCCAGCAGATCTGCGAAAGGATAAATGACAAAGAAATGTAGACAATAGTGTGTGACAGAACAACAAGAGAAAATATGAATATGCAAAGTCTTAAAACTAAAATATTAAATATACTAAAATAAGTACATAAAGCTTAAATATATAAACATATGTAAATGTATATAGGTAAATACTCATAGTTGAGAGGAAAGGTAATGCTCTTTTACTCGATATTTGAAATGATAAACAGTTTTTAAATCACGAATGCTAGGCGGAAGTGAGTTCCACAGTCTTACAGCGTGAACAGAGAAGGAATTAGAATAGTAGCTAGTTTTATGAGGATGAGATGTAACGTAGATCCCTCGTTACATCCATCAGATGTGATTTACACGGTGCGTCACTAGGGCGAGCGTAAGAAAAACGTTCACGCAGGTAGGAAGAATAAGACGAGTTGTGTAAAAGTTGAAGAGGAGACATAAAATCCGAGTGTTCTTGCGAAGGCAGATTGGGAGCCACTTGAGTTCTTTGCGAAGGTGAGAAACATGGTCATACATTCGAAGACCGAAAACAAAGCGAATGCACAAGTTTTGCAAGCGCTCAAGCTTGTTTAATAGCTCCTCGGTAGCCCAGGCAGCAGGCGCCGGCATAATCTATAATCGGCTGAATAAGTGTTTGTGCCAGTAAAATTTTAGCCTTCAGGGGCAAGAGACTTTGAAGGCTTTTCAGCGAATGAAAGGAGAAATGTACCTTTCGACTGACCTCATTGACTTGAGTACGCCAAGAAAGGTTGGAGTCAATAATAATACCCAGATCTTTGGTGGTTTCGGTATAGTCAATGCGAACACCATCGAGATATAATGGCATCAGAGATGTAACAACAGCCGCATTCAAAGTCAAAGTCAAATCATTTATTTCAAATAGGCCCATGTATGGCACTTTTGAACGTCAAAATTTACAAAATAATAAAATTGATTCTAGTCGCCCCTTCCAAAATGTAGTTTTCGTATGGAGAAGAATGGGCAAGAAACTCCATCGTTACTCTTTTAAAATGTTATACAATTGTTTGTACAATATGTACTCGTACAGTAAACGTTCAAAAGTGCATAGGCACACTAAGAGTCGTATTGCTGTGAACACGCGGTATGATCCGTACATGTGTATGTATAAGCAGTCAGACGTCTGTGGTTTGTGTACCATACACACACACCACAGAGAACGCAGTTTTGCACTAGACACTGTCGTATCGTTGCGGTTCGCGGGCGCCGCACTATATGAAACAAAAATATATTTCCATCACTTTTGTTAGACACGGTAACACATACGCGTGACCTTGGCCAGTTTATGACATTGCTATAATTCGAAAGTAAATTATATGTGCAGGTAGCAGAAGGCGTTAAGCGTTGGTCTTACATTCTAGATGGCTAAAGTTCTAATCTCGTAAATCACAGCGCTGTTTTTGCATATATTATTATTTTTGTTTGCAATAATAACATTTTTTAAATATTGCTGCCTTTTCATTAATGTTGTTATTGCAATAAAAGGTTTAGAATATAAAATGCGTGATATCTAATCTAAATATATAAAAGCGAAAGATCACTCACTCACTCATTCATCACGAAATATCGAAAACCGCTCTACGTATGAAGATGAAACTTAGTAGGGAGATAGTTTATAGTTAATAGACGTCCCCTAAGAACGAATTTTTGGAAATTCGACCTTTAAGGGGGTGAAAAGGGGGGATATTGTTTGTATGAAAAATCTTATTTCTTGAGTTAATAAACTTGAAACTTGGCACGAATACTTCTATGTAAATTATAAAGATTGCCATTTTTATTTTTTCTAAAATACCCCCTAAAGGAGGATTGGAGGATGTCAAAGTTTGTATGGAAGAATTTTAACAAGCGGTCTGATTAACTCGAAACTCAGTTTTTATAATTGAAACTGAAAATAAATACAAACGTATATCAGGGTTTTTTTTAAAATCTACCCCTGACGGGGTGAAACGGGGTATTAATTTTTACAGTGGAGGATTTTACTGTGTGGCTTAATAAACTTGAAAATTGGTTTAAATAATTTCTAGGTCAAATAATGGTGTCTAATCGTAACCTACCTCAAAAGGAAATATACTATACTATATTTTTTTTTAGTACACCATAGCTCTCTAGATGGCGTTGCTTTGTTTAAATGCGAGCTATGGTTTCGTTACCGCTAACAATGTAAGTAGTCAATAATATTTGAAATATACGAGTTTAGTAAATCAACAGTTTGAAATTTAATTTCGTGAACAGTGCTTTTTTTTTGGTTGGTAAATTATCAAATAACTTCTCCCGCTCTGGGCCTTGCGGGAAAGCGTATCAGGCTTAAACTGACAAAAACCCACCCGTGTTCCTTCAGTTGCCTGTGTGTTTCAGACTTTCCCGCGACCCTGGTAGGCATCGGCCCTAGCGTACCATGGCCTGGACCAGGGCTGGGCGTTAGAAATCACCACCGCCGATCATCTCCACGAGGACATGGCGGTGCCCCGCCCAAGCTAGGCAGACCTCCTTCGTATGCTCCACCGTGTCCTCCAGGCGATCTACACAATGGTCACACCCGGGCGTTTCCTCCCGCCTTATCCGGAACAGGAACCTCCCGAAACAACTGTGTCCGGTGAGAATCTGCGTCAGGTGGAAGGTGAGGACGCCGTGGAGCCTCTCTACCACTCCTCAATGAGGGAACTTATCGCCACAGTTGTGGTGTGCCCATTATTGCGTTGACTTGGAAGTTTGATTTTCGTTACACTTCCAAGAGACCGTACATTTAAGTTTTTGAAATCTATTTCAACTTGATGCTTCCACGCCTTCCTGAGAAAAAGGGTCTTGACAGACAATGAAGTCATCCTTTAAGGGTTTTAATGTTTAATTTTGAACCCTAAACAGATTTAATATCAGCCTGTTACCTTTTCATGACGTAACGATTGAACGGATTTCTAGATGAAAGGCATAGGACAGGCCATGACCTGGGTAAGGACATAGGATACTCTGAATCCCGGTAGCACGTTCCTGTGGGATATTTTCCGACATCCACACGGGCGAAGCCGCGGGCAAAAGCTAGTGTGATATTAAAATTAAAAATATTTATTCGTTATATTTATTTTACTTAAGTATAGTTAACAAACTGCTACAATTATTTATTATTACTTCAGCTGAATAAGATCTAGAAACTTAGAAGTTATTTGTATTATTTTGACATATTTAAATTTTGATATGTTTTATAATCGTAAAATAATAATATTACTAACGAGTATTTCTCCCCGCCGACGTCGCCAACACCTGTACGTCGGCAGGGGAGAGGCCGGCCACCGAGGAGCTTGGGACTTAGGGGCCAACCGGCCCCGAGCCGGGTCCCCGCTGCCGGTGGTTGTGTGCAGCGCATGAGATGGACTCAGTCAATGAACGAGAACGTCATGCGCGCATATTACGGGTCTACAGAGGGAGGAACTAACCTCACTGCGTACCGTATTAGGATGCTGTCTCTGTTCCAGGAACTAGAGCCAACCGTCAACGTCTCGGCCTAACGACTGTCGGACCAGGTGCGTGTCATCCAACGCAATCATAGGTTGGACGATGCTGCACTTGATAGGCTGCGCTCAGAGGTACTGAGCAACCATATCGTCTCAACTCGGGCACAAACCGCGGCACAAGCATCAAATATTGATGCAATCCCGTCGCGGTTCAATCATGGTGTTGAAGAGGAGGATGATAGGGTTGTCACAGTAAGTAGCCAGTGTAACGACCGATTGAGGAGCGCACTGGAGGATGCGTTTCGCGAGTATAGGTACACTCCAACCGAACTTAGGCCCCGATTACCACGCCTACCCATGCACAAAAAAAATAGGGCACTGGTGTGTGCCCTGGACTCGCAGCTTACGAATTTTTTCGAGAGCAGCGAGGATCTCATTGATACACACTCGATCCTGTATTGCGCGGCTGTTGCGGCATGTCGTTTAGCTAACGTCAAGTTTCCAAACTGCGACGGAGCTACTCGACCTAAACCAGCTGTACCAGCCTGGCAACTATATTGCTTCAGGGAGGGAAATACACGACCACGAGTGATGCGCTTTGTAAGGCAGGCATTCTCGGGGACTGGAATCAGTCCTCAAGAATACATGCCTCGTGTCACAGAGCGCATCGACTTCCTGAAGCAGAAAGTTTGTGCATGGGCGAGCCGTATTCGGCGGTATAAGCGGCGGGTTGACCGATACACGCAGAATCGCATGTTCCAGAGCGATGAGAGGTGGGTATATAGAGCCTGGGAGCGACCTGAACAAAATGTGACAGATGTGTGCCGCCCGGATGATGCTGCCACGAGTGCATTTTGGCGCAGCATCTGGTCGGTGCCCATCTGTCACATTGAGGCTGGCTGGATGCAGGATGTCGAGCGAGTGTGTGAAACTATACCAGAAATGGATGCTATACTAATCACGCCATTAGACGTAGCCAGAGCAGTCCGTCCGTTACCGAATTGGAAATCACCGGGACCGGACGGACTGCACAACTTTTGGTTAAAATGGCTGAGTAGTTCGCACACTCGCCTGGCATCTCAATTTCAGTCATCCCTAGAGACTGGGTCGCTACCGCAGTTTCTAACAACAGGCGTTACTCACCTGCTCTATAAGTCAGGTAGTCCCGCGGAACCCAAGAATTATAGACCGATCACATGTTTGTCGACGGTCTATAAACTTCTTACATCCATTTTGAGAACGAAAATTAACACACACATTGACAGTAATTCAATCATGTCAGCGTCTCAAAATGGATGTAGGAATGGGTCCCGCGGTACTAAGGAGCTTCTCCTCATCGACATGGCCATAAGCCAACAGGTTCGTCGATCCCGCAAGGATCTGTCAACATGCTGGATAGACTATAAGAAGGCCTACGACTCGGTGCCACATACATGGCTCATGAGGGTGCTGGAGCTGTACAAGATAGATGCAACTCTGCGCACCTTCCTGATGTCGTGTATGGGGCAATGGAGGACGGTCCTTCGCTACCCAGGATGTCGACAGATCCAGAAGAATGACGAGCCTGTATGGATTAAACGGGGAATATTCCAGGGCGACAGTTTGAGTCCACTTTGGTTCTGCTTAGCCCTGAATCCTCTAAGCACACTGCTGGAGGATTCAGGTGTAGGCTATCGATTGAGGAGAGGTGGTCAGGTCATATCTCACCTCCTCTACATGGATGACTTGAAACTCTTTGCCCCCAACAAATTGCGACTGATGGAGCTACTGAAGGTAACTGAAACATTCAGTAACGCCATCAGGATGGAATTTGGTGTGGACAAATGTGCAGTCATGCATGTAAAGCGAGGGGAGATTATGGAATCCGAGGGAATTCAACTCTCGGACTCCATACACCTTAGATCCCTCTCCTCAACCGAAAGCTATATGTATTTGGGTATGTCGGAAGCGTTAGGCATCAACGTTGCTGACATGAAGCAATCGTTGAAGGAGCGCTTCTTTGGTCGCCTGAAAAAGGTACTAAATAGTCTTCTTTCAGGCGGAAACAAGGTGCGCGCCTTCAACGGTTGGGTCATGCCGGTTTTGATGTACTCTTTTGGCATACTCAAATGGACTCAGACCGAACTCGACGCCCTGGACAGGAGGGTCCGTACACTCCTGACCGCAAACCGGATGCATCACCCACGTTCATCGGTGATGAGACTGTACATCCCGCGGAAGTGCGGGGGTCGAGGTTTTTTAAATGCGAAGACCCTCCACAACCGCGAGGTGTGTAGCCTCAGGGAATACTTTCTTAAAGCCAATGTGGGCATGCACCGTGATGTGGTCGCAGTGGACAACGGGCTCACCCCGCTTTCCATGGCTAAAGAGAACTGGCGCAAACCTGTAGTACTTACTACAGATGACCGCAAGGAGGTATGGCAAAGCAAGGCGCTTCACGGGCGCTTCTATCGGGCTCTTCATGAGCCCGGTGTAGATTTCTTAGCGTCCGTATCCTGGCTACGTTTCGGTGACCTTTTCGGGGAAACCGAAGGTTTCGTCTGTGCAATTATGGACGAAGTTATCTTGACGAATAACTACCGGAGACATATTATGAAGGACGGTACGGTTGACGTGTGTCGGGCATGCCATCGTCCGGGTGAGTCCATCAGACATATTATCTCTGGTTGCTCGCGTCTAGCTAACGGTGAGTACTTGCACAGACATAACCAAGTGGCTAGGATTATTCACCAGCAACTTGCTTTGAAATATAAACTTGTGGACTCTGAGGTACCGTATTACAAGTATGTTCCCGACCCAGTTCTCGAAAATGACCATGTCACGTTGTACTGGGATCGGTCTATCATTACTGACAGGACTATTGTAGCAAATAAGCCTGATATAGTAGTGATAGATCGATTAGCGCGCCGCGCAATGATAGTCGATGTTACCATTCCACATGACGAGAACCTCGTGAAAGCTGAGAAAGAGAAACAAATAAAATATCTCGACTTAGCACACGAGGTTGTTGACATGTGGAATGTGAGCTCGGCTATCATTGTGCCGATTGTCGTAACGGCTAATGGCCTGATGGCCGAAAGCCTCGACCAACATCTCTCGAGGCTTTCGTTAGGCGGTTGGATCAAGCGCCTGATTCAGAAGGCAGTACTCCTCGATACGGCTCGCATTGTGAGGAGGTTCCTGTCTCTGCAGCCCTAACCACCGGTAGCTTGGACCTTGCTCCCGACACCGGCGGACCTCTATTTTTTATATTTTTAAATGTTTTTTTAATTCTTTTATTTTAAGAAATATTTAAAAATGTAACCTAATAGGAATCAAAATGAATAAACGAAATATTACTAAAATAATATTAAACATTTTCGGTCTATCTGCAAGAAATACGACAAACACCATTTGAAACGTGCTTAAAAAATTCGTTACCATAAATTCATGCAATAACGAATCTGTTGTTTATTAAGTTGGTACGGTCAATATTTTAAGGTCAAAAACGGTTTTCTAGCTAGTCTTCAGTGATGCAAGCCTTCAGAGTGCACGGCGAACGGTTCATAATGACGTGTCTTTAATAATTCAGCAAAATATCTCGTTGGTATGAAACCATTTGTTTCATATTCATTCACCATTTGACGTCGCTGCTACTCGATAATAAGCCCCTTCTTCATATCTCTTAACCCTCACAGTATTCCTCTAGAACAAATAATAACATTGTATTTATTACACATAATACCTTATTATTTATTATTCACTAGTTGAATTAAACCTCATAATGAATTTAAAACTTTAAAGGCATCTTCTGTCTCAACAATACCTCTGTTCTATCAACAATACCTTTGATTAAGATTTATGTTAATATGAAATATTTAAATGATAACACTTACACTTAGTCCGGTTTTATTAGATATTTGTGTAAAAAACATTCACTTTTACGAAGCGCAATAATATTTCGTCAATAAACACAACACCGCGCTAAATACTCGTCACCAACATTATCCACGAACCAACAAAGTTCTATTATGTGAATACTCGTAACGAACTGCATCTGTCTACCCCACAGAAATCGAAATAATTTACTTAGTTTTCTGTGGTCTACCTGCTAAACTTTAATATTTATGTGAACAAGACGAATGAAACAAAAAACGAATGATTATCGAACTAGTCACTGGTTGCAGACAAAGTGAGTGTGTACTGTGCGTGTCTATAGTATTGTAACAACTTATAGAAGAAGGTCGTAAGTCAAATCGAAGCGTCAGTCTATTGTTTTGTGAGATTGCCTATGGACTTTTAGTCGGTACCGGTAAAACTACATGGGCACTTATGAAACGTCAGAAGCTAGGGGCACGGTTTCAATTGGTTGTTTCCTATGGAGAAGAGCCGGAAAGAAACTCCACGGTTACTCTTTTAAAAATAATTGGCTTTTACAATACTTTCAAATAACAGTGTTTCTAGGTATGGGAGGACAGTGTAGGTCTATCAATAAGTACCAAGTACTTAACAAAATAGAAAATGGTCAACAGATCTACAATCTACTAAGCCTACAGCGTTCTCACTTTCACAAAATATGTAGAAAAGAATCCATACAATACAAAAGATAAATAAATTAATAAAAGTAAAAACCTATTTTAATAAAACGCAATACATGATTGCTATTACAACTGTAATCAATCTGAATAATTGTCATGTCCACAAAAGTCACTAATAAAAAGTTGTAATTAAATCGTAGGTATATAATGTCAAATAATATACTAGTAAATATGTCAAGGACGAATGTAAAAATAAATGAAAATAAAGATTTATGTAAAATAAATATAACGAATAAATATTTTTAATTTTTATTATCACATATCACGTATTTTATTATTCTAAACCCTTTATTGCAATAACAAGATTAATAAAAAGGCAGCAATATTTAAAAAATATTATTATTGCAAACAAAAATAATAATATTTGCAAAAACAGCGCTGTGATTCACGAGATTAGAACCTTAGCCATCTTGAATCTAAGACCAACGCTTAACGCCTTCTGCTATCTGCACATACAATTTACTTTCAAATTTTAGCAATGCCATACAATGGCCAAGGTCACGCGTATAATGCGTGTCTAACAATAAAGTGCGGCGCCCGCGAACCGCGACGATACGACAGTGTGTAGTGCAAAACTGCGTTCTCTGTGGTGTGTGTGCCGTACACACACCACAGAGAACGCAGTTTTGCACTACTGACTGTTTACACATACACATGTACGGACTACACCGCGTGTTCACAGCAATACGACTCTTAGCGTGCCTATGCACTTTTGAACGCTTACTGTACTTTAGATAATCTAAAAATGATTGATCTAGTTTATCTTTATTTCTAGTACTAGCTTTTGCCCGCGGCTTCGCCCGCGTGGATCTCGGAAAATATCCCACAGGAACGTGCTACCGGGATTCAGAGTATCCTATGTCCTAACCCAGGTCATGGCCTATCCTATGCCTTTCATCTAGAAATCCGTTCAGTCGTTACGTCATGAAAAGGTAACAGGCTGATATTAAATCTGTTTTAGGGTTCTGTACCAAAAATGAAACAGTAAAACCCTTAAAGGATTATCACTATCAGATTGACATTATCTGTCAAGACCCTTTTTCTCAGGAACGCATGGAAGCATCAAGTTGAAATAGATATCAAAAATTTAGATCTACGGTCTCTTCAAATTCAAATTCATTTATTCGTGTGATTTTTGGTACATTTTTACATGAGATCTTAATAATTCGAATTCGCTCCTCAAAAATCTACGTTAAAGGTGTACACACATTCACATAATAATTAGTTATTTATAATAAAGAATAATCAAAATATTAAAATAAAATAATTACAAATAAACACAAAATAACTTGAGACAGAAAAACAAGGAAGTGTAACGAAAATCAAACTTCCAAGTGAACGCAATAATGGGCACACCACAACTGTGGCGATAAGTTCCCTCATTGAGGAGTGGTAGAGAGGCTCCACGGCGTCCTCACCTTCCACCTGATGCAGGTTCTCACCGGACACGGTTGTTTCGGGAGGTTCCTGTTCAGGATAAGGCGGGAGGAAACGCCCGGGTGTCACCATTGTGTGGATCGGCCTGACTGTGGAGCATACGGTGGAGGTCTGCCCGGCTTGGGCGGAGCAACACCGTGTCCTCGTAGAGGCGATCGGCGGTGGTGATCTCTCGCGTCCGGCCCTGGTTCAGGCCATGGTACGGAGCGAGAGGAAATGGCAGGCCGTCACCTCCTTCTGCGAAGCGGTAATACTCGCGAAGGAGGAGGCGGAACGCGTGAGGGAGAGGCAAAGTTCGCGCCCTCACGCCCCTAACCGCTGCAGGAGGAGACGCCCGGGGCGGGAATTGCGAGCCGATTTCCAGCCACCGTAGGCGTGGGCTTGCGGACGGTGAGCAATGGGTAGCTCGCCGTCCGATAAGGACCAAGCCCGGGTCGACGGCGCGATGTGTTCCACGCGCGCCTCAAAAAGATGTCAGCAGAATTGACGGGGTCCGCTAGGGCCAATGCCTGCCGGGGAAAACCGATAGGGAAATCGTGGTCCCCGGCAACAGGGCAACCGAAGGAACATGGGTGGGTTTTAGTCAGTAAGAGTCTGACACACCCTCCCGCTCCGCCCAGAGCGGGAGTTATTTGATAATTTACCACGCAAAAAAAAGCACTGTTCACGCAATTAAACTCCAAACTGTTGATTTACTAAACTCGTATATTTCAAATATTATTGACTACTTACATTATTAGCGGTAACGAAAACATAGCTCGCATTTAAACAAAGCAACGCCATCTAGAGAGCTATGGTATACTAAAAAAAATATAGTATAATATATTTCCTTTTGAGGTAGGTTACGATTAGACACCATTATTTGACCTAGAGATTATTCCAAAAATCCGTTCTTAGCGGACGTCTATTAACTATAAACTACCTCCCTACCAAGTTTCATCTTCATACGTCAAGCGGTTTTCGATATTTCGTGATGAATGAGTGAGTGAGTTACATTAAAATGATGTCTACCACTTATTTTATTAAAGAGATGTGGATTTTTCCTTACATACATAATGTTTTCATAAATGAATTGGCAAGGTACTAGGGATTGCAATCCCGAAAACCGGATCCGGTATTCCAGCGGATCCGGCGTCATTAAACGTTTACCGGATCCATTACGAATGCACCGAATCCGGTAATAGTAATTTTTAGCAAAATAATCGCGCTGTTGCATGAGTTTGTACTTTAATTTAAATGCATGCGTGTGTAGTCTGCTCCAATAAAACTCACTTTTAGATACACTTATTTCTTTTATTATTTGCCTTACTTGCAACACAGTTGGTAACCGACTGACTAAAGAGCTAACGCTAACGCGCTACGCCGGCAACCAACAGGAGTGGGGACAGGATGTAGCGCGCCACCTCTTTTGATAAAACAGTATAATTAATTGACATCTTGAATACAAACTAAAACAATTCTAAAATTATTTGAAATATTCGATTTAACGTAACAACATATTTTAAAATACAGGACTTTAATAATGCATAACTTTAAATGGTAAAATCAATGTTTAACAAAATAAATGGATCGTGGTCGTCTTTTCAATAATAACTTTTAATTTTGTATCTTTTGTTCTTTTATTTTTTTTTGTGTTTCTCTCTCTATAGGTAAAATAATTTGTAAATATTATCTTTATGATTTAATGATCATACACTGTTTTTGGGGGGGGCCTGGTAATCTGTGTGACAGGTTTTCCTAGTGCAGATACCAGTCTCCCACAAAGGATTTATCAGATATTGTAATCTTTATATTTTTAAGGCGCCTTTGTGGAAGAGAAATAAATGTTTATTTATTATTATTAAACCAAAAGTAACTCCATCTAGTGGTATAAGATGACAGTCACATCCAACGTAAAAATGACTGTCATCATACCCACACAACAATAACAGATTATACTTCAAAAATGAATATTCTATCTTAATTAAACTAAATTCTAACACGTGCGAGTCGTTCGACGCTGAGCCGCCCCACGGGGGCCCCGCCCCTCCACGTGACTACGTGCTTAGTATTATTCCACTTCTCGCTCGGGTCACAAATGTGTGTTTTGTTTGTCGCTGCATGTATATTTGCTGACTACAAAGACAGTACATAAGCTGAAAGGACCTTTTCAACCGCAGGCTGTATTTTTAGCTCTATTAGAATTCGATTGGCAGATGACACAATTGATACTATTTGTTTTCTATGATCTTTTTTTAAAACCAAAAGTTATTTTTTGATACCGTATATGTACTTAAAATAATTATTTATCGTAAGTTGATTAAACCAAAGAGTTATATTTTATAATTTTAATATTAATTTATTAGAAAATAACTCGAACACTATCAGATTACTAAGTCGTTTTAGGTGTTTTGATTTGTCTAATGTTTTTATTGAACCAACCCGAGTGACAGCTTCTTCTGTCACTTGTATCGATAATATATTTTGTAATTGTGATTATTTCCATAAACAAATTGTAAATAAGTTGCCATCTGATAACAGTGGACAAACAATAACGTTTTGCACCTACATGCCTTTACAAAAAATTCAAATAAGGTTTAGGCCAATCACATGTAAAAATTTAGAGAAATGAGATAATTCTTTGGCAAGTTAATTATATGTTCAGAGTTTTAATAATACTTTTGACCCTAATGAGTTTTACGCCGAGTTCTTTTCACTATTAAACGAGCAATTTATTGACACTTTTCCACTAAAGACTAAAACTATTTACACAAAGTTCTTATTTAGTGATTGGGCCACTTCAGGTATTCGTAAAAGCAGGGAAAAACTATTTGAACTTATGGCTTAAAGCAACATATGAATAATACAAGCTTTCATCAGTATATTGCAAAATATTCTAAAACTTTTAAATGTGCAAAATAGCTAAAGCTCTTTACATTAGAAGTAAAATAAAAACTACCTGGCAAATAATAAAAAATGAAACAGGTAGGAAAAAACAGCGTAATACTGAATTAAATTTAGAGACTGCACATGGCCCCATCAACTCAGATGTAGAAATAGCTCAGGAATTTGAAAACTTTTTTACTAATGTTCCCCTTAAAACTACCGAAAATTTAAATTCATCACCCGCGCTTTCTGCCGCCTTACTTAGAAATAATGTAAAGGCATGCCCTTTAGAGTTTAGGTTTTAGCATACAAAACCCCCAGGCTGTTATAAAAGCTTTTAAAGATCTTAAAATTAAATCAACAGAAGATCTCTGGGGAATGTCTGTAAAAGTCTGTAAATCTATCATTGAAACCATTGCGCCCTACTTAGCTTTCATATTTAACACCAGTGTAGACCAAGGAGTCTTTCCGGGTCTCATGAAACTCAGTAAAGTAGTTCCTTTGTTCAAGTCCGGTGAAAGCAAGGAACCCAACAATTATAGGCTCGTGTTAATTCTGCCAGTTCTCAGTAAAGTGTTTGAAAAGTTGATGCTTAATCAAATGTTACGTCACTATAATAAAAATTCCATCTTTCATGAACAACAGTACGGTTTCACCAAAGGACGTTGTACCACTGACGCCGGTGTCACCCTAATAAAGAACATTTTTAATGCCTGGGAAGAAGCACAAGATGCCATTGAAATCTTTTGCGACTTCTCGAAGGCGTTCGATTGCGTAAACCATGAAACACTTCTGCTGAAACTAGAACACTATGGGATTAGGAATACAGCTCTTGATTTACTAAGATCATACCAGAAAGATTAAAGTTCAAGTAAACGTCGTAAACTCGTTGGTGTCTGAAATGGCAATGGGTTTTCCTCAAGGTTTGATATTGGGTCCATTCCTCTTTTTAGTTTACATTAACGATTTACCCCAATTACTGCAAAATCAACCGAAGATGGTGTTATTTGCAGATGACACATCATTGATCTTTAAAATAGACCGACGGTCACAAAATCTTGACGACGTGAATAACTCTATTCTTCAGGTCCAAGATTGGTTTACGGTAAATAATTTGGTACTAAATGAGAAAAAACCAAATGCATTAGATTTAAATTACCGAATGATAGAAGTAGCGAATGTGACATCATATTGAATTGAGAAAAACTGGAATTTATTCATCAAACAGTTTTCCTAGGAATCACGCTAGACAAGAAATTACAATGGGGACCTCATATAACATCTCTTGCGGGGTGGCTAAGCTCGGTCGCTTATGCTGTTAGAAAGATAAGACAGTTAACAGATGTGGAAACCGCGCGTTTGGTATATTTTAGCTACTTCCACAGCATTATGTCGTATGGCATTTTACTGTAGGGTCGGGCTGCTGACATTGAATCCATCTTTATTTTACAAAAGAAGGCTGTCACAGCCATTTATAATCTATGTCGTCACGAATCTCTCAGGGAACTATTTAAAAAGATTAATATTATGACAGCTGTACCTTGCCAATTCATCTATGAAAATATTATGTACAGACGCCAGCACATCAAGCTACCCGAAACTGTCAAATTTTCCCAAGCAACTTTGAACCTTACACTTCAGCGATAAAGTTGAAAATCTATTACATAAATTTGACAGATTGTAGTAGCTTGAAGTGCTGGCGTCTGTACGTAAGGAAAAATCTGCATTTTTTTAAGAAAATAAGTGATAGACGTAATTTTAATACTAGAAATAAAGATAAAATAGATCAACCATTTTTCAGATTATCCAAAGTACAAACTTCTTTTATGGGCTACTGTGTGGGGTATGTTACAACAAAATACCTTGTGATATATTACAGTTAACTGAAAGAAAATTTAAAACTCATATTAAAAGTACTTGGAAGAATGCTGGTCTAGCTCCATAGGATAATTAAGTCAGACAAAATCAAACTGGTTGCTAATTTGTGTAATTAAATATTATAACATTTATTTTACATTCTGTGATTACTTGAACTCACACACTGACTAATTAATATCACTTGTATTTTTTTTTGGAATATCGTATAGGTACCTACTTTTACAATGCTTGTATATATGTGAAAACCATGTATTCATTACATAATTATTTTTTCTGTCATTGCTTCATTTTTAATTATTTTTACCTATTGTGGTATAGTAATCTTATTCCAGGTGCATCGTCTTCACATATAATTGTATAATTAATGTATACAAAATATTGTAAAACATTTTAAAAGAGTAACGGTGGAGTTTCTTGCCCATTCTTCTCCATACGAAAACTACCTTTTGGAAGGGGCGACTAGAATCAATTCTATTTTTTGTTTTTTACGTTCAAAAGTGCCTTTTTGTGCCTAATTGAAATAAATTATTTGACTTTGACTTTTGACTTTAATACAAACTCATTATTGTAATAATTGTTAGCATTCTTAAATTATAGTTATCTCTGTAAATAGTAATGACGCAAGGTTAAATTATGTTAGATTTTAAGATAGTTAATTGATTCAGGCGTGACTTTGCGGAAATCCATTATAAAATACAATAAACGTGGATGTATTTAGTAACCTGTTCCGCTTAGCTATTTCTAAAGAGCCATAAAAAACTCCTGAAATAAATCGACACGTGTTTCACCTCTCAACGAGGCATCCTCAGGATGACGATGGACTTGTTGCGAACTCGAACACGGCGTATTGCCACACCGAGCGCTGAGTGCAGACTGAGCCTTATCGCCCGTCGAACCCACTTATATAGTGTCACCGTTATCAGTGCGACCGTTATAAGTGCGATAAGGGGCGAACAATCGCAGCAAAGGTGACCTTGGCATACTCGTATTTAATTCGTTCAACAGTGTAATGTTTCCTGTATTATTTTTGTCAATTTCTAAACTCTCTAGTACTGACATTCTGAAACCTTTATCACATGTGTGTAAAATTTGGAAAGTGTTATTATTATTTAACGAATGACCTGTATCTATTAAGTGTTGTGCAAAATGGGATTTTTCTGGATAATTATTCCTGTACGCTGCAATATGTTCCTTATATCTTGTCTGAAAATTACGACCAGTTTGACCTATGTAAATACCATTACAATCATCGCAATGTAACTTGTATACATCTGATTTTCTGTGGTTTTTTAATCGATCTTTTCCGTTACAAATCTGTCTTAGTGAATTATTTGTTTTAAAAGCTACCCTGAATCCATTTTGAAACAAAGTTTTTGAAACCCTATCACTAATTAACCCTAAGTATGTCAAACTACCTAAATATTCATGTGGTTTTGCCAGCGACGGCAACAAGAGCCGAGGAGGCTCCAGTCCCTCAGGGGACCAAAGTATGTCCAAACAGGACGTAGGACGTGGGGGCTCCAAATTCTGGGGCAAAAGGTCACGCGGGTCGGAGCGCACAGGATTGGCGGGGCAATCCTCGAGCGAGGAAAGCCTCCCGATCGCGAAACTGCCGACAGTCAGGAGAGGCCGAGGACGAGCGGTAGCGGGAGCAGCTTCCGCTTCGAGGCCAGGGCGGGGCAATCGGTGTCGAAATCGAATCGTTTTTGCGAAACTTTAACCGTAAACGCAGCGCACGCAGTGGAAGCTCTCAGAAGGAAAAATAAAACCCCCCGATTTTGAAACATTCTTCATTGGTGCTCCGCTCCTATTAGTCTTAGCGTGATGTATATAGCCTATAACCTTCCTCAATAAATGGGCTATCTAACATTTAAAAAATTGTTTAAATTGGACCAGTGGTTCCTGAGATTAGCGCGTTCAAGCAAACAAACAAATTCTTCAGCTTCAGAGAACCACGAACATAAGAAACACTGTATAATGCTTCCTATCTCATTTTTTCCCACGTTAAATCTTATGAATTTATATCTGTCTCTTTTTACTGTCGCTTTTTCGTTTCATCGACTTTCAAATCACAACGATGCTAAAGAAGTTTTCACTTCAAAAATAAACAGTTAATTACTAGTTACAATAACAAATCCATGATCAGCAAGAAATCGATGAAAGTGAGAAGGAAGCCGAGAAGGTCGTTTTCAAAAACACAGGCTTAAAACGGGAGCTAGTGGACCTTCGTCAGCAATACCTGGATGTTGTTGATGAACGGGACAAACTGCGGGTGGTCACAAATGGTTTCAACAACTGCAGTGACATATATGAGGAGGCTTTATGTAAAGTTAGGGACCTAGAAGAAGAATTAATGCATGCAAATGTACGAATTAATAAGATACAGAAACAAAAAGAAGGTACTCAGGCTAAGGAAAATAATAACTTGTATAGTGAATTATGGAACACTACTTGCAACCCGCATTTGTAAAACGAATAACATTTCACTAGTAATAAAACGTCATTTTTATATTTCTTATTCTTAGTTTAATCGTTCAACACAATCATAGATAGCACATGATCACTCAGCACAGTTTTACACTTAATATTATGAACGTCTGTACGACTTAACGGTTGGAACCCGAATGCCGTCCACAACTTCAATCTTATAATTCTGACGTTAGCAATTGAGATACTTTAATCGTAGCAAAATAATGCTAAGTACTTCCATTTGCTAACTGATGTCAAACTAACTACCATTTAATATTAATAAACGGAATTGTAATAGAATAAAATAGAGTAACTAAATAAGTTTGGTAACAGCTCGGCCATCCGTTAACCAACGAGTCCCCTCGTTATACAAAAGCAAGATTAAACGTCATTTATTTAACTTGTGATGAGAATCAGCACTTTTTTGAACGTCAAAATTACATAAGACAGTCCCCCAAAACGCCCGCCCGTCACCACTTCCTAGTGCTGTAGCTGAGAAGAAGAAGTGGCGCAACAAACTCCCCAGCAGCACAACTGTCTGTTTTGTTAAAAGAACTTGATTCTATACAATAGTATGCAAAGTAATTACTATTACGAAGCACAAACCATTAAATAAAATTATTTGCCATAATTATGGCGGCTAGCACAGGCCAATAAACTAACAAGAACATTGAAAACTACTCGGACATAACAAAACGTAAGTAAACAGAACTTAGAACGTAAGCGTGTGCCCGCTTACATGTATAAATAAATTGACTTATCCATTTAAAATTGTATGCACATATAACTTTTCCATTGGTAAGCTAACTCTGAAGAAGAACCTGAACATTGTCTTGAGTTAATCATAGCGATCAACTATTCTTATCGTTTACGTCGTCGCTAATAGAATAATATGTCTTTGAACAAAGACCAACAAATGAGTTATGAACCTTATTAAGTCTGTGAAAGGATCACGCATCTATACCGAAACGATTCTAATTACAATTAACAAATGAGTTATGAACTTTATGAAGTCCGTGAAAGGATCACAAACCTATACTGAAACGATTCTAATTACAATAAACAAATGGGTTATGAACTTTATGAAGTCCGTGAAAGGATCACAAACCTATACTGAAACGATTCTAATTACAATTAACAAATGGGTTATGAACCTTATGAAGTCCGTGAAAGGATCACGCATCTATACCGAAACGAATCTAATTACCATTAACAAATGAGCTATGAACCTTATGAAGTCCGTGAAAGGATCACAAACCTATACTGAAACGATTCTAATTACAATGTTTATGAATAATAACAATTATTGTGTAAGTACATTAGACATTAAGTAATAATATTCATAACTTAATACTAATAACAACTGATATTAAACAATCCTAGCAGAAATTAAATTCCTTATTTACCAAAGGTACATAACAAAATTATCATTATCATATGCAACATGTAAATTTCAGCAATACATGCCTCAGGACATGAGCTCGTTCGTGATGCTGATGTTCGTTACTTAGTTTTCAAGTTCTTCTTAATTGAAAACTACGAAAGCCAACTACACATCGAACCCAAACCTGTTGCCTGACTTGTACAACAACTACTGTGATTCGTTAATTACATTATTTATCCACAAATAAGTAGAAATACATGCCCCAGGATATAAGCTCGCCCGTGATGCTAACGCTCGTATGTCAACAACACGCCGAACCCAATCCCGTTACCTGGCCTGTACAACACCCAATATGACTCTCCCATCCACAAATAAGTAGAAATACATGCCCCAGGATATAAGCTCGCCCGTGATGCTAACGCTCATATGTCAACAACACGCCGAACCCAATCCCGTTACCTGGCCTGTACAACACCCAATGTGATTCTCTCATTCAAAAATAAGTAGAAATACATGCCCCAGGACATAAGCTCGCTCGTGATGCTAACGCTCATATGTCAACAACACACCAAACCCAATCCCGTTACCTGGCCTGTAAAACACCCAATGTGATTCTCTCATTCACAAATAAGTAGAAATACATGCCCCAGGACATAAGCTCGCTCGTGATGCTAACGCTCGTATGTCAACAACACGCCGAACCCAATCCCGTTACCTGGCCTGTACAACACCCAATGAGATTCTCTGATCCACAAATAAGTAGAAATACACGCCCCAGGACATAAGCTCGCCCGTGATGCTAACGCTCATATGTCAACAATACGCCGAACCCAATTCCGTTACCTGGCCTGTACAACACCCAATGTGATTCTCTTATTAACTTTATGTCTCATGAAAATCTCACGGCAGACTCATGACGGGCTCATGACGGCCTCATGACAGTCTCAGAACAGTCTCATGACAGTCTCACAACAGTCTCATGACAGTCTCACGACGGTCTCATGACAGTCTCACGACGGTCTCACGACGGTCTCACGACGGTCTCACGACAGTCTCACGACAGTCTCATGACAGTCTCACGACGGTCCCACGACAGTCTCGTGACGGTCTCGCGTCAGTCTCATGACGGCCTCACGACAGTCTACTGACAGTCACATGACAGTCTCACAACAGTCACATGACAGTCTCACAACAGTCTCATGACAGTTTCACGACGATCTCATGACAGTCTCACGATAGTCTCATGACAGTCTCACGACAGTCTACTGACAGTCTCATAACGGTCTCATGACAGTCTCATGACGGTCTCACGACAGTCTCAGGATAGTCTAATGACAGTCTCATGACGGTCCCACGACAGTCTCATGACGGTCCCACGACAATCTCATGACGGTCCCACGACAGTCTCATGACGGTCTTGCGTCAGTCTTATGACGGGCTCATGACAGTCTCACGACTGTCTAATGACAGTCTCATGACGGTCTCATGACAGTCTCACGACAGTCTCACGACAGTCTCACGACAGTCTAATGACGGCCTCACGACAGTCTTATGACAGTCTCATGACAGTCTTATGACGGGCTCATGACAGTCTCATGACTGCCTCACGACAATCTAATGACAGTCTCATGACAGTCTCATGACGGTCTCATGACAGTCTCACGACAGTGACTTGTGACTTTCGACTTGTAATTATGACTTTTAACTTATGACTTGTAACTTATGACTTATAACTTGTAACTTATGACTTGTAACTTATGACTTGTAACTTATGACTTATAACTTGTAACTTATGACTTGTAACTTATGACTTATAACTTGTAACTTATGACTTGTAACTTATGACTTGTAACTTAATAGGGCCTGATCTTCCTCAACTAATAGTCAAAATCATAATTTATTTTTTTAGCTCTGAATTCGGGTTATAAAGTGCAAGTACCATACCAAGTTATTTCTCCAAAACTATAATATTAATATCCTTTTAAAACATTTTGAACTTTGACGTCCTAAATAAAAGGCTTTTATTGATTTATGTTGGTCAACAATGCAGCGGTTTAGCAAGTAATCTAATTGATTGAAGAAATAATACTGTGGAAACTATAAATGTAAGCAAGCCCCAAACCCTTCGCCGCATCAGACGAAATAATAAAATGCTGTGAAAACTCAAAATTAGATAAATACGACAATATCATTTTAGGTATCGGTGAAAATTACACTAATCCTATGATGATCGTGATTAAATTATCGACTTCACTAAAGGAATTTAAGTGTACTACTACTAGTCTAATGGTTCTTCATGTATGTGAAAACAAGTACCTAAACACCAAAATGTTAAATGATAACAATTTGACTTATGAAGTCAAGTACTGCAACAATATCTCCAATTGCTATTTTTGAATGTATTTCACACATTTAATAATTGAATTACTTATATTTATAAAAAGTTCAGCCTTTTCATGGATTCGTAAGTTAGTTAAGTATTTTCCCACGATGAGCAAAGGATACGCTATAGGACATAGAATGACTCACGAAAACCGTGAAAGAATGCCATGTGAGTACATTTTGCTCAACACCCTGTTATAAGCACAACCAAAAACAATCTTCAACTACTCTCCCATGGTCAAAGTTACCATATTCATCTTCAATGACTCCAACAGAACACTTTATTTACAATTTAAAAGTAACTTATCGTTTTTCTTTTTTTGAGAATTTTACCATTATCAACCAGTCACTTTGTTACACCAAAATATAGCGGGACTATCTAAATCCGATAAACCAAAAATAGCTTTGTTGGACTTTGTTTCTAAACAAAACGATATATAAAGATATAATCTGCATTAGCGAAACATTTCTAAAAATGTAAAGAAAAATCTAACGTGTATGCCTATAAGTATAAGCTAACTAATTATTCCTCTAGGACCAAGCAGAGAGGAAGAATCTGTATAATGTATAAAAACTACCCAACTTGTACTAAAATAACCAGTTTTTAAAAACATTGCGTCCGAACTTACGTTCGAATGCTGTGGTATAGGATTTCCACAATATGAATGCGCATAGAATACCAAATTCGAACCCATACCTGATATTTTACTAGAAAAACTAAAGGTCATTATTGTACAAGATACATTCTAAACAAAAGATAGCTCCAATAGTGAGCGACTTAAACAATAAGACAGTCAAGACTACCTTATGTTACTGTAAAACTTCAACTTTCAAGTTAAAAAGAAACTACAGAATCAACTCTGGATAACCAAAGGTCTCAGTTTGGCACTCAATACTAAAAAGAAGCCAAGATATACCTATACAATTGTAAAGCGTCACGTCACCTAAGAATACCTGTCAGGATTCCTGGAGTCAGGTCTTGATCTGCGATCAATATCACTTGATGACAGTGTAGGACTTCAGCGATGTCTACACCGGCAGCTAAACGTCGAGGACCGTGACAGGGACCATCGCCATCGTGGTCGGCATGATCTCTGTTCCTGCTCCTCCGTTCTGCTCTACACGAGCGATGCCTTGGGCACCGCGCGGTGCACCACGGCTGCGATTCACTTGAACTACTTAGACTTCGCGATCATTCGTCACGTGCGCCGTTTTCTAGAGGATATGACCTCGAAAATATTTTTATTAGAGGGCCGATATTATTCAAAAATCAGTTTTGGGTTTATCCCACTTCTGAGATGTAAAACGAATAACATTTCACTAGTAATAAAACGTCATTTTTATATTTCTTATTCTTAGTTTTAGTCAATTGAGATACTTTAATCGTAGCAAAATAATGCTAAGTACTTCCGTTTGCTAACTGATGTCAAACTAACTACCATTTAATATTAATAAACGGAATTGTAATAGAAAATAAAAAAATAAAGTTTAATAAAAAACTGTAACCCGACTACGGGAAAATAAAAATGATCTAAAAAGTACGAAACAAGCAAATATTTCAGACAGAAATCAAGACATAGGTACAAAAATGGTCAAAGTAAAGCCGTCGTCGCATGCCATTATAATTTTGTAGGTGTTCCTGGCACCAACATGGTATACAGGCATGCGACCACGGCTTTACCTTGACCATTTTTGTACCTATGTCTTGATTTCTGTCTGAAATATTTGCTTGTTTCGTACTTTTTAGATCATTTTTATTTTCCCGTAGTCGGGTTACAGTTTTTTATTAAACTTTATTTTTTTATTTTATACTTTTCCGTTTTTACACTTGATAAACGTAAATAAGAGTAGAGTAATACAATAGTTCAGTAATTACCCTATTTTAAATTCCAATAGCAGTGCATAGTGCTTTGGACGAAACCATAGAGCGATTTATTTCGACGCAAACACCATATATCGATATCGAGCTTCGAAGAAATCCAAAATATAAATATTTCGTAGTACTTGTTTTTCTTCATAAGAGTGGAATTACAAATCGTTACTATTTATTAAGATTTGATTAACTGCACGTTGGTAACATCTTGCGATACTACGTAGCGCAGTCTCACTTTTGCTTGTTTTTAACGATTTAAACATATTTATTTACTTTGAAAATATAATATTATATACATATTTGTAATGTGCTTGTCAAGACCTTTCTTTTGATACCAAACATGTCATGATCATCCCATTTAATTTTTTTTCGAGGTTAGAAATTTACGTGTAAAGTCCACCAAATTAAATTTAGGGAAAAATTATATAGCCTATGTCACCCGGACTATTATTACGAATCTATTGATACCTCATTCATCAAAATCGGTTTAGTAGTTTAGGCGCTACGGTGGAACACACGTAAAAACAAACATACATACATACAAACATACATACATAGACTGCTAAAATCATAACCCTTCCTTTTGGCTTTGCCGTAGTCGGGTAAAAATAGAGTAACTAAATAAGTTTGGTTACACATTCCTTAATAACAATAGACCTTACTGAAGATTCGATAATGAAATATAATAATAGTAGTTATAAAGTTAGTCAAAATAAAATGAAAAACAACTTTTTAAGTACAAAAAAAAACAACCGACCTCCAAAAAAAAAACACTATAAACTGAAAAATAACTTTAATTTCGGAAGTCGGTGTCTTGGGTTTTGTATTTTCGTTTTTTGCCACCGACTTCCGAAATTAAAGTTATTTTTCAGTTTGTAGTGATACGATACACCATTTCAGCACCAGTACCTTTGGATTTATCATCTTGCACACCACAAACCTGGTACACTTTTAGCATCATTTAACAAACTATATAACTAGGCACTTAATATAATAACGTTATAGACCTTAGACTTCTTGAAGACACCTTCTGGTTACGAGGCTCATAGCCAACTGAACTAGAAGTTAAGCGATGCTCCAAACATCAAGTTTCCAATTCTGTTTCGTTAAAAAACCAGTACTTTTACGGAACTGTCAAATGAGATACTTTTAAACTTCATAATTACACTGATAAAAAATCATTTGAGGCAAATAACATACTTTTAATTTTATATTTAGTATTTAAAATCAGTAAATCTTCCTAATATTTGGAAATCATGACATTAGTGTTTCTTTTTGGAGGTCGGTTGTTTTCTTTTTTTTTTTTTGTAAAATGTTTTTATTTTTCTCTTTTTAGTTGTTCAAAATTCAAAATTCAAAAGTCATTTATTCAAACTAGGCTGAGAACCAGCACTTTTCCAACGTCAAAATTACATAAGACAGTCCCCCAAAAACGCCCACCCTTCACCACTTCCTAGTGCCTTTAGCTGGGAAGAAGAAGTGGCGCAACAAACTCCCCAGCAGCACAGCTGTCTGTTCAAGTTAGAAAAAAATAAAAATGACTCTATACAATAGTATGCAAAATTATTATGCAACACAAAACATTATTTTAATTAAGTATAAATTATTGGCCATATGTCAGCTAGCACACGCCAATATACCAACCAAAAACATCGAGAATATAGTTCTCGCAGCAGAATTAAAAAAATAAAAACTAAACGTAAAAAGAACTAAATATCTAAATAAAAGCCTCCAGGCATAAAGGGCGTGCCCGCTTACATAAAGCTGTAAATTGGAAGTTATAAATGATAAACTAGGACCATCGAGGTAAAATAAATGTACAGTTAATTACTAGTAACAATAACAAAACCATGATCAGCCATTACCCCCCTCGCCATATTTGAGGGAAGGAGGCAACCCGACTCCCGACGCTACCGCAAGCATTGACATCTAAGGGAGCATGACGAACTTGCTGCCGGTTGCTCAGGTAAAAAATAATATGAACAATTGTCGAGGTCACTAGCCAACCACAAATTGCAATACAAACTCATAACAAAAACATTGTAATGAGTAGATTATGTCAACAATAAAATAAAAATAAATTAATCGACACGTAAAAAATTTTATTAAAAAATTGACTCATAAAGTCAAATAAATTAAAAAAATTATATAAACTGTCAGTAGGTAAGTTAAATCTGGAGAAAGAACATAAACATTGTCTTGAGTTAATCACAGCGACCAACTATTCTTATCATTTAAGTAGTCGTTGATACAATAGTATGCCTTTGAACAAAGGTTGGATTTTACTTTATTTTTAAACGCATTAAAAGGCAAATCTAGCATAGAAGAGGGTAGCTTGTTATAAAAGGTTATACCAAGCCCAACAAATGAGTTATGAACCTTATGAAGCCTTATGTGGTACCTACCCCACACACATTCGAATACCACTACCTGCTACCAGTGACAGAAACTTATCATATCATCTAAATACTAAGTGGGAAAAAAATACGTATTTTGTAGCTAACTCAAAAACTATCCAAACAAAGTTAATAAAATTTATGTGGAACAAATTCGAAAGCACACCCTTTCAAACAAAAAAAGAATTTTTAAAATCGGTCCACAATTGACCGCTGATTGGTTCGCTCTCCGAACCGTATAGGTTGGACTGTGGTGTGAGACAAGGAGGTCTGACGTCTCCCAGGCTCTTCAACCTCTACGTAGATGACCTCATAGAGGGACTCAGCAACATGCGTGTCGGATGCAGTGTTGATGGAGTTAGCATTAACAACATCAGCTATGCTGATGACATGGTGCTGCTGGGTCCGTCTGCGGGGGCAATCGGAGAGTTGCTTAAGACTTGTGAAGCCTACACTGCCGCACATGGATTAACTTATAATGTCAAAAAGTGTGAGTACATGGTCTTTGAGGTTGGCGGCAAACGCCGTGAAGTGGGACCCGAGCTACTAATAAACGGGTCAGTAATTAAAAGGGTATGCTCTTTTAAATACTTAGGTCACTTTCTTTCCGCTGACCTGAAGGACCATGTCGATATAGAGAGGGAGCGCAGGGCACTCGCCGTCCGGTGCAACATGTTGACCCGTAGATTTGCTCGATGTACGGACCTAGTAAAAATCACTATTTTCAAGGCTTATTGCCAGAATCTGTACACGAGCAATCTATGGGTCAATTACACCAAAAGGTCGCTGGATGTCCTGCGCGTCCAGTACAACAATGGTTTCAGGATGTTGTTGAGACTTCCTCGCTACTGCAGCGCTTCGGATATGTTTGCGCAAGCCCGTACTGACGGTTTCCATGCGATTGTTCGCAAAAAAACTGCTTCACTACTGAGAAGAGTGAGAGACAGTCACAACAGCATCCTGAGAACTGTAGCGGAGAGCTTTAGCTCTCCAATTGTAAAACAGTTTGTGCAGAGGGTGATTGGTACTAACACTAGATAGTAAGTTATTTTTATATTATGTTACTAACACACTATGGACTCTGTTCCGAAATAAAAATAAATATATATTATATATATATTGACGGAGAAATCGGTGGACATACATAAAAAAAAAGACAAACATACGCGACGAACATATAACCTCCTCCTTTTTGGAAGTCGGTTAAAAATATGCAAAGTTAAATAAAATCATTAATAAATGCAATAAATATAGGAAACAATAAAAACACAGTTCCAATAATATTAAACTAAGGAAAGAACATGGTTTTCTTCTAAATAAATTAAATAACTATTAAATTAGAAGGCAGTAAGAACATTTATGTGTTTGACACTCAACAGTTACAGTCTTTTTTTTTTTTTTTTTTTTTGGGTGGGAAATTATCAAATAACTTCTCCCGCTCTGGGCGGAGCGGGAGGGCGTGTCAGACTCTTACTGACTAAAACCCACCCGTGTTCCTTCAGTTGCCGTGTTGCCAGGGGGCCACGATTTCCCTATCGGTTTTCTTCGAACCCCCGGCAGGCATTGGCCCTAGCGGACCCCGTCAATTCTGCTGACATCTCTTTGAGGCGCGCGTGGAACACAACGCGCCGTCGACCCGGGCTTGGTCCTTATCGGACGGCGAGCTACCCATTGCTCACCGTCCGCAAGCCCGCGCCTACGGTGGCCGGAAATCCTCTCGTGACTCCCGACGCCCAGGGCGTCTCCTGCTGCGGCGGTTAGGGGCGCGAGGGCGCGAAATTTGCCTTTCCCTCACGCGCTCCGTCTCCTCCTTCGCGAGCATTACTGCTTCGCAGAACGAGGTGACGGCCTGCCATTTCCTCTCGCTCCGTAGCATGGCCCGAATCAGGGCCGGACGCGAGAGATCACCGCCGCCGATCGCTTCCACGAGTACACGGCGATGCTCTGCCCAAGCCGGGCAGACCTCCACCGTATGCTCCACCGTGTCCTCCGGGCAACAGTTACAGTCTGAAATTCAGGTGATGATCAACGCGATGTTGTCATGGGAACGTAATTTTTGTTTTATGTCATCACGTCATCATCCCAAGTGTAGCGTTGACAAATATGAAGTATGGAGGTTACAAATGCTATGCAATAGCTTTACCGCGGCAGTCCCCGAGTGCCACACGTTTTTTTTTTTAAATTGCAGGATCACTTATTTGAACGTGTAGAATGAAATAAAACATAATAATGATAACCCCACCGTCGTATCTCTACGTTGACGTCGTGGTGGGGCTTGCGCGCTCCGAACTCTAGGCCTGTGCCGGTAGAGTTTACTTTGCCGGAACAGGTCTGGGATTAGGAGCCAGACCAAGAGAGATACAAAAACCCGCAGGGCAGCATGTGGCGAGCTGTTGGGCAGTAGCGACCCCACGGACTTTATCTCCCGGGAGAAGTCTTGTTCCTCACCTCTGGCTTGCCTTTATTGGCCGGCTGGAGTGAACACTGACGAGGAACAGAGCTCCCGCCTCATTCTTGCCTTAATTGGCCGGCTTGAGTGGAGATTCGCAAGAGCAAACGTGCTCGGAGGAAGGAAGTATTCCAGTAAGATGCTGGTAGGGATCTTGACCGTACTTCCGGGATTGTCCTGATAGCCGTGGAATACCTCTCCACTCCTCATAAGCACCTCAGGACGTGTTGCCCCCTTGTCGCTACGACACTATGTGCTAGCGACCGTTTTCGGGGGCCCATTATTGAGCGTGCAAGTCACCCCCTGCCATTTTATCCGTGTACATTTAAACATTGATCAGGCAGGGGCCGTAGTCCGTCCATAGCTCCAGGTAACCAGTTCACTTAAGCCACCCAAACCCATAGTCCAATATCTTTGTTTCCATATTCTGCAATAGTCCTACATCAACCGGGGGTTGTCCTTGGGTGCCCTTGCATAGTGCGAACAGGGATAATCGTCGGTTGGTGCCTCAATACTTAAAAATGTCTAAGGGGCCTCTGCGAGTTGGCTTCGGCCCCTCGTACGCCTTCCAAAGGTCCGGGACCCCAGGGTCCCGAGATATGTCAGACATTTAAAAATAATAATAATGAAATATGTAAATAATGAAATAAAGGAAATAATAATAATTGAGATTTACAGTCTCAGGGAATATTTCCTTCAAACTGACGTGGGTATGCACCGAGATGTGGTCGCAGTGGACAAGGGCCTCACCCCGCTCTCCTTGGCAAAAGAGAACTGGCGCAAACCTGCAGTACTTGATACTAACGATCGTAAGGAAGTATGGCAGGGCAAAGAGCTACACGGACGATTTTTCCGGGCCCTCCACGGGCCTGTTGTAGACTTTTTGGCGTCTGTATCCTGGCTACGCTTCGGTGACCTCTTCGGGGAAACCGAAGGTTTTGTCTGTGCGATTATGGATGAAGTTATCCTGACGAATAATTATCGGAAATACATTGTCAAGGACGGTACGGTTGACATCTGTCGGGCATGCCACCGCCCCGGTGAATCAATCCGACATATTATTTCCGGTTGTTCTCGTTTAGCTAACGGCGAGTACTTGCACAGACACAACCTAGTGGCTAGGATTATCCACCAGCAACTTGCCTTGCAGTACAACCTTGTGGAATCTGAAGTACCATACTACAGGTATGTGCCCGACCCAGTTCTCGAGAATGGTCATGCCACATTGTACTGGGATCGATCTATCATCACTGACATGACTATTGTAGCTAATAAGCCTGATATTGTGGTGATAGATCGACGAGAGCGCCGTGCAATGATTGTTGATATCGCCGTCCCTCATGACGAGAATCTCGTAAAAGCTGAGAAAGATAAAAAAAACAAGTATCTTGACTTAGCACACGAGGTTGTCGACATGTGGGATGTGTACTCTGCAATCATTGTACCGATAATCGTTACGGTTAATGGCCTAACAGCGAAGAGCCTCGACCAACACCTCGGGAGGCTCTCATTGCGCGGCTGGGTCAAGGGTTTGATTCAGAAAGCAGTACTCCTAGACACGGCACGCATAGTGAGGAGGTTCCTCTCTCTAGAGCCCTGACCACCGGCAGCTTGGACCTTGTTCCTGATGCCGATGGGCCACTGTTTTTTATATTTTTTATTTTTTTTAATGATTTTTATAAAAATATTTAAAAATGTATTTAATGTGTAAAAAAATTAATAAGTGGAAAAAAAAAAAATATTTCTATTTTGTACTGCGCGGCTGTAGCGGCATGTCGTGTAGCTCACGTCAAATTTGCTAATAGTTCTAGAGCTACGCGACCAAAACCAGCCGTACCAGCCTGGCAGTGCAGAATTCAGCGCCGTATTAGTGTGGCCAGAGCGCTCATCGGCAAACTAATCTGCTTCAGGGAGGGCAATACTCGCCCTAGAGTGATGCGCTTTGTGAGGCGGGCATTCTCAGGGACTGATATCAGCCCTGAGGACTATATGTCCCGTGTCACAGAGCGCATCGACTTTCTGAAGCAGAAAGTGTATGCATGGGCAAACCGTATCCGTAGGTATAAGCGGCGGGTAGAGCGATATACTCAAAATCGCACCTTCCAGAGTGATGAAAGGTGGGTTTATAGGGCTTGGGAGCGACCGGACCAAGGTGTGACTGACACGCGCCTACCGGATGATGATGCCATGGATTCTTTCTGGCGGAGTATCTGGTCGGTGCCTGTCAGTCACACCGAAGGTGACTGGACTCGGGAAGTCGAGCGAGCCTGCGATCCAATACCAGAAATGGGGGCTATTACCATCTGCCCCCAAGATGTAACACGTGCAGTTCGTCCGCCACCTAACTGGAAGTCTCCAGGACCGGACGGGCTGCACAACTTCTGGATTAAATGGTTTATGAGATCGCACGCTCGCTTGGCGGCTCAGTACCAGACTGCTTTGGAGTCTGGGTCGCTACCCCAGTTCCTAGCAACAGGAGTTACCCACCTGCTCCATTAATCTGGTAGCACCGCGGAACCCAAAAATTATAGGCCGATCACGTGTTTACCGACGGTCTATAAAGTTTTTACATCCATTTTGAGAGCTAAAATTAACAAACATATAGACACCAACTCCATCATGTCTGCCTCTCAAAATGGATGTAGGAACGGGTCCCGCGGTACTAAGGAGCTACTCCTCATTGATATGACCATTAGCCAACAGGTACGCCGTTCCCGAAAGGATCTGTCGACATGCTGGATAGATTATAAGAAGGCCTATGACTCGTTGCCACATAGATGGCTCATGAAGGTGCTGGAGTTGTATAAAGTAGATACAACTCTGCGCACTTTCCTGATGTCATGTATGAGGCAATGGAGGACGGCCCTTCGCTATCCAGGATGTCGAAATGTCCAGAGGAATAGCGAGCCGATAAGGATAGAGCGAGGCATATTTCAGGGCGACAGTTTGAGTCCGCTTTGGTTCTGCTTAGCCCTGAATCCTCTAAGCACACTGCTAGAGGATTCAGGTCTTGGCTATCGGTTGAGGAGAGGTGGTCAGGTTATATCTCACAGATCTCATACATGGATGATCTAAAACTCTTTGCCCCCAACAATTTGCAACTGATGGAGCTACTGAAAGTAACTGAAACTTTCAGTAGTGCCATCAAAATGGAATTTGGTGTGGACAAATGTGCCGTCATGCATGTAAAGCGAGGGGAGATTGTGGAATCCGTGGGAGCTCAACTCTCGGATTCCATTCCTTAGAGCCCTCTCCGCATCCGAAACCTATAAGTATTTGGGTATGTCGGAAGCGTTGGGCATCAATGTTACTGACATGAAGCAATCGTTGAAGGAGCGTTTCTTTGGCCGCCTGAAGAAAGTATTTAATAGTCTTCTATCAGGCGGAAACAAGGTGCGCGCCTTCAACGGTTGGGTCATGCCGGTTTTGATGTACTCTTTCGGCATACTCAAATGGACTCAGACCGAACTCGATGCCCTGGATAGGAGGGTCCGTACGTTGCTGACTGCATATCGAATGCATCACCCACGGTCATCGGTAATGAGACTGTATATCCCGCGAAAGTGTGGAGGTCGAGGCTTTTTAAACGCTAAAACCCTCCACAATCGCGAGATATGCAGTCTTAGGGAATATTTCCTAGAAGCCGACGTGGGGATGCATCGAGATGTGGTCGCGGTGGACAAGGGTCTTACCCCGCTCTCCTTGGCTAAAGAGAACTGGCGCAAGCCTGTAGTGCTCGACACTAACGATCGCAGGGAGGTATGGCAGAGTAAGGAGCTTCACGGACGCTGTTTCTGGGCCCGACATGGACCCGATGTAGATTTACTGGCGTCCGTGACCTGGCTACGTTTCGGTGACCTCTTCGGGGAGACCGAAGGTTTTATCTGTGCAATTATGGATGAAGTTATCATGATGAACAATTACCGGAGATTTATTGTGAAGGATGGCACGGTTGACATCTGTCGGGCATGCCACCGTCCGGGAGAATCAATCCGACACATTATCTCCGGGTGTTCTCGTCTAGCTAACGAAGAGTACTTGCATAGACACAACCTTGTAGCCAGGATTAACCATCAGCAACTTGCCCTGAAATACGGCCTTGTGGAATCGGAAGTGCCGTACTACAGGTATGTGCCCGACCCAGTTTTCGAAAACGGAAATATCACATTGTACTGGGATCGATCCATCATCACTGACAGGACTATTGTTGCCAATAAACCTGATATAGTGGTGGTGGATCGAGTAGAGCGGCGCAGAATGATTATTGACATAACAGTCCCGTGTTAGATATTTAGTTTTGAGGTTAGTACAATATTAAAATATTGTTTATTTGATACTGACATCTGTCACATTTACGAAGCTTGGAACTAATGTAGAAGTACCTAATTTGACTAGGTATTGTGTTTACCTAAACATAACACTTAACTTGTAAAATTCATTTAGTTTATATATAAATGATTACGGAATATTTAATGATACTTGTAGTATATCTTAGATTTTACATTGCTATTTTAATATAATAAGTTGTTTCAAACGATTGTCACCAACCTGTCAGTTGATGTTATTATTCTATTGAATTTTATCTAAGAATTGCGAATCGGCTTTTATTAAATTGCTTAATTACCATACAATATTTTAAAATGATTTCACTACATAAGACTTGTTGATTATTACTTGTATTAGAAGTTATTAAGCCAAAATGTATGACGATCTGTGATTTATTTAAAATGGCGGTATATGTTTAACGTAGTGACGTTTGGTAGGATATAAAAAGGATTGTAATGGCGTTATCGAGTCGGTTGCTCGGTAGATGTTCAGTTGGTTGGTTCTAGTGCCGTTGTTGTGTGGAATAGATGGACCAGGTGTCATGTAAGTTAAGTAATTTGTATTTATACAGTAATTATTGCTTATTATGATTATGTTGTTGTGTATGGTATATTATTGCCAATATTGCTATTTTTCAAGACATAGAATTAAACTGTTTTCGAGATAACGATAATTTATGGAAATATAAGAAATGTATTGATAGAATATTGTTTCCATGGAGTTTCTTGTCCTTCTTCTCCATGAAGACCTAGTTTTGCGAACGGACAATTAGCTTTCTGATTAAATACTGACAAGTCTAATTAAATAAATATCTAGCCTTGTCTTTCTGTGGTTTAATTCATAAAATCCTTTCCCTATAAACACCAATAACCATTCTGACATTCAAAGCTTGCTAATTTGGGTAATACCTATATATACATTTACAGTGCTCACCGACGCTGCACGGCTGTACGGGAACCTCGTGAAAGCCGAGAAAGACAAACAAATCAAGTATCTTGACTTGGCTCGCGAGATTGTCGACATGTGGGATGTGGACTCAGCGATCATTGTGCCGATAGTCGTATCAGCCAATGGTTTAATTGCCAAGAGCCTCGACCAACACCTAAGGAGGCTCTCGTTGGGCAGCTGGATCAAGGGCTTGATTCAGAAGGCGGTACTCCTGGACACGGCTCGCATTGTTAGGAGGTTCCTCTCTCTGGAGCCCTGACCGCCGGTAGCTTGGACCCTGTTCCCGATACCGGTGGGCTACTATTTCTTTTATATTTTTAATTTTTTTTTAAATTATTTTTTAGAAGAATGTTTAAAAATGAAAAAGTATGTTTAAAAATGAAATAAAGGAAATAATAATAATTTCTGTATTAATGTCTGTAATTTTTATGGTGTACATAATAAAGAATATTCTATCTATCTTCTATAAATCTGATTTTCGTTAAAAAAAATTGTAGTGGAGTCCCATTAAGTAATACAGGTGGAACATAACCCGGTCTACCCCCAGCCTCAAAGACCATAATCTCCGACTTATTATACATCAAATCATGTGTTTTGGCATACTGCTCACATTTGGCGACCAACTTTCTGAGACCACAGATTGACGCGCTCAGAAGCACCATATCGTCTGCAAAGCTAATATTATTTACACAAATACCATCTATATAGCAACCCACTCTAGTGCTACTGAGCTCGCCAATCCTGCCTCACCCCGCATTCCAACCTGTATGGCCTGGAAAAAGTTCCAGCCCATCGTACACTATTGATCTGGTTACCATAGGTACCATTATTTAAAAATGTTTTAAGTTCCATTGGCAACCTACCCTTATCTATCTTTCTCCACAATACGTCATAAGCAACCAGATCAATAGTCTTGAATAAGTCGAGGAAGCTAGCATAAATCGGCGTCCCACGCTGTGTACAAGAATAGAATGTGACAGTATGCTTAAGACACAACACTGCACTTTCTGTTGAAAAACCACACCGAAACCCGAATTGGTTGTCATGAACATTTACAGTTTTATTAACTTGTGTATTAAGCAGACTGTCAAACACTTTTGATATTGATATTATAGTAGCTAGAGAGATGGGCCTATTGGATGCCGAGCGACGAAATGTAAGTTTGTGCGCACAATATTGAGAGATTTACTGTGTTATTTTAAGACCATAGACTTCTTATAGGTTTTCCTGTAATCTATGAGTAAAGAGCCATACTATGTATTTTTTTCAAAATTTTTGGTCTTGTAGTTTCGGAGATAAGGGGGGGGAATGGTCAATTTTCATTGAATTTCTTAAATATCTTTAAAAAAGTTTATTTTAAAATTATATAAAAAATATATTTAAAATCTTCGCAATAAGCCCTTTCATTGTCACACGGTACTGTTAGCATAACTTTTTCTTTTAATTTTCTTGTTTGCCCCACAAAAATGACCCCTATATTCAAAATTCATTTATTTGCGTTACACATTCGTGTTTGGGTCACAAAAATACATATGTGTACCAAATTTCAAGTTAATCGGTTCATTAGATTCGGAGTAAATTGGCTGTGACAGACGGACAGACAGACAGACAGACAGACAGACGAACAGACACACGAGTGATCCCATAAGGGTTACGTTTTTTTCCTTTTGAGGTACAGAACCCTAAAAAGATGATATTACAGATAGTGTCACCGAACTATTAAAAGTTAAAGTTAAACGGAAGTTAAATAGTAAGAAAATAATTTTTTGTGATTTTCCATATTTTGAGCACTTGTCAAACAGACAAAACAACTACATCCACATTTTAATAATTACATGCATTTTTTAATTAGTCACCAGGGATGTTGCGAACCCGAGTGTCACCATTGAGTGGATCGCCCGGAGGACACGGTGGACCATACGGTGGAGGTCTGCCCGGCTTGGGCGGAGCATCACCGTGTCCTCGTGGAGGCGATCGGCGGCGGTGATCTGAGCGTCTGGCCCTGGTTCAGGCCATGGTACGGAGCGAGAGGAAATGGCAGGCCGTCACCTCCTTCTGCGAAGCGGTAATGCTCGCGAAGGAGGAGGCGGAACGCGTGAGGGAGAGGCAAATTTCGCGCCCATACGCCCCTAACCACCGCAGGAGGAGACGCCCGGGGCGGGAATTGCGAGCCGATTTCCGGCCACCGTAGGCGTGGGCTTGCGGACGGTGAGCAATGGGTAGCTCGCCGTCCGATAAGGACCAAGCCCGGGTCGACGGCGCGTTGTGTTCCACGCGCGCCTCAAAGAGATGTCAGCAGAATTGACGGGATCCGCTAGGGCCAATGCCTGCCGGGGCTGCGAATATGGGCCAAAAGGGAAATCGTGGCCCCCGGCAACAGGGCAACCGAAGGAACACGGGTGGGTTTTAGTCAGTAAGAGTCTGACCCGCCCTCCCGCTCTACCCAGAGCAGGAGAAGTTATTTGATAATTTATGAACCCAAAAAAAAAGGGATGTTGCGAATATTCGCATCCGCATCCGCAGTTAATTACTAATGTCGGCGCATCACATATGCGCGGAAAGCGCGGGGTCTCGGGGTGCCGAACCCGCTACCAACGACCGCTGCGCGCCCGCCACACCACTCAGCTCACAGACGCGCTCCACTACGGGCATTTCTTAGTACCTTATATTTCTATACGTTGCTAATGTAAATTACGGTATTACACCTATTTTAATACAGTCCACTAATCTTCTATTATAAAGTCCCGATTGAGTCCATTCAACTAATGTCACCACCGACACAAAGTAATATATGGAATTATTTTGAACCAAATATAGAGGACCATGATAAAGCTGATTGTTAAATATGCAATAAAAGCTACTCTTGCAAGGGCCAAACCACCTCTTCTTTAAAAAAACGTCTAAAGTCGATAAACCCAAAAGAATTTAATTTTTCATTCATTTACTATATTTATATAAGATCTTAAACATCCGCATCCGCGGATGTGAGCCTTTAAAAATCCGCATCCGCATTCACATCCGCAGATGTGAAAAAATCGGCATCCGCAACATCCCAGTTAGTCACCATAGCTGGTGATTACTGGGGCATCTCCATTAAACTTTTAAGTAATATAATAGACATCGTAGCCCCCTTTCTAGCTGTTACTTTTATTAAATGTGTTGATTTAGGAACTTTTCCTGACCTCATGAAGAGTAGTAAAGTCATACCATTATTTAAATCAGGTAATAAAAATGATGTTGGCAATTTCAGGCCTATTTCTATGTTACCAGCATTTAGCAAAATATTTGAAAAGTTAATACTCAAGCAGTTGCTAAGACATTTTAATTTAAATAGCCTCCTTCATAATGAACAATATGGCTTTACAAAAAGTCGTTCGACTACAGATGCGGGTGTTGCTCTACTGAAACATATATTTAATGCATGGGAGAATTCGCAAAATGTTATTGGAGTTTTCTGTGATCTCTCCAAAGCCTTTGATTGCGTGCACCATGATACGCTTTTGCGTAAACTACGTCATTACGGTGTGCAAAACGAAGCTCTAGACGTTAAAAATTCTTATTTACATAATAGGTTCCAATGTGTAGATGTTAATGGTGTAAAATCTTCCGGGCTACCAGTTCAGTTAGGTGTACCTCAAGGCTCAATACTGGGTCCATTCTTGTTCTTAGTGTATATTAATGTCTTACCATTCTATTTAAAGGGTATCTGTGAAGTTGTACTGTTTGCAGATGATACCTCTCTTATTTTTAAAGTAGACCGGAACAAACAAGATTTTGACGATGTAAACAGTGCACTCTCATTAGTTACGGATTGGTTTATGACAAATAACCTTGTTCTCAATGCCAAGAAAACGAAATGTGTAAAGTTCGCCCTACCAAATGTTAGAAATCTAGGACCCAACATCGTCTTAGATAAAGAGATGCTTGAAACTGTGAACTCGGCAGTTTTTCTGGGCATAACAGTAGATGCCAAACTTCAGTGGGGCCCACATATATCGAGCCTAGCGGGAAGGCTCAGTTCGGCCGCCTACGCTGTCAGGAAAGTAAGACAATACACTGACGTTGATACAGCTCGGTTAGTCTATTTTAGTTATTTTCATAGCGTTATGTCTTACGGTATTCTGCTGTGGGGCAAAGCTGCTGATATTCAAAATATATTTGTGCTTCAAAAACGAGCTGTTCGAGCAATTTACCAGCTAGGTGCCAGAGTTTCACTGAGAGATTTTTTCAAAGACATTGGTATCCTTACAGTGGCATCGCAATTCATCTTCGCCAACATTTTATATATTAGGCAAAATATACACTTATACACTAAAAACAGTGATTTACACAATGTTAACACTAGAAATAAGAACAAATTACGAGCTCCCTTTCACCGGCTTCATAAGGTACATAACTCATTTGTTGGGCTTGGTATAGACTTTTATAACAAGCTACCCTCTTCTTTGCTAGATTTGCCTTTTAATGCGTTTAAAACTAAAGTAAAATCCAACCTTTGTTCAAAGGCATACTATAGTATCAACGACTACTTAAATGATAAGAATAGTTGGCCGCTGTGATTAACTCAAGACAATACTTATGTTCTTTCTCCAGAATTAGTTTACCTATTGACAGTTTATTTTATTTGAATGTATAAGTCAATTTATTTTTATTTTATTTTATTGTTGACATAATCTGCTTATTACAATGTTTTTGTTATGAGTTGTATTGCAATTTTTAGTTAGCTAGTGACCTCGACAGATGATCATTTTTTTTTTGTGCCTGAGCAACCAGCCGCAAGTTCGTCATGCTCCCTTAGATGTCACCGCTTGCGGTTGCATCGGGGGTCGGGTTACCTCCTTCCCTCAAATATGGCGAGGGGGGTAATGGCTGATCTTTGCGTTATGCTCGTGAACGGGTGCTGCTTGTGGTGACTGGTCGTCTTGCTGATCATGGTTTTGTTGTTATTGTAACTAGTAACTAACTGTTTATTTAATTTACCTCGATGATCCTAGTTTATCATTTATAATAACTTCCAATTATAGCTTTAAATAGCTTTATGTAAGCGGGCACGCCCTTTATGCCTGGAGACTTTTATTTAGATACGAGTATTTAGTTCTGTTTACGTTTAGTTTTTATTTTTTATTTCTGCTTGTGTATAGTTCTCGATGTTTTTGGTTGGTATATTGGCGTGTGCTAGCTGACATATGGCGAATAATTTATCATTTAAATTATGTTTTGTGTTGCATAATGAACTTACATTATGCATTTTGCATACTTTTATATAGAATCATTTTTTCTAACTTGAACAGACAGCTGTGCTGCTGGGGAGTTTGTTGCGCCACTTCTTCTTCCTAGCTAAAGGCACTAGGAAGTGGTGAAGGGTGGGCGTTTTGGGGGACTGTCTTATGTAATTTTGACGTTCGAAAAGTGCTGATTCTCAGCCTAGTTTGAATAAATGACTTTTGAATTTTGAATTTTTAATGGAACTAAGCAGTCAATCATCAAATATATAGGAACGGCTATTTAGGTAAATTTCAGTGAAGCAATTAACGCAGCGGTTAGACGATTGCTTTGCAAACATGGGGTTGTAAGTTCGACTACGGTTTTTTGTTTCTATTTTTTTTCACATTTTGTATTACGATTTTTTTTTTTTTAGTATCTGTGTCTATACACATAATAAAATCGTGGCGAAGTTAAAAACGTACGTTGAATATTTTTGAAAGAAAGTTATTGCTACGAGGTCTGGGATCGATTATTATGCCAAAAATATAGTTTTAAGAATGTTTGTCTGTTCCAACTGTAGGGTATAGACTATCACGCTATTTGTTATGGGGTTGAGCAATATTACATTACTAGCTTCTGCCCGCGACTGCGTTCGCGTGGAAGTCGTAAGACACCACGACACCACAATATACTACAATAACAGCCACATTTTATAAAACTTCCCTGTATACTACGTTTGTAGTTTTATTCTCAGCAGTCAAAATATACAGAGAGTCAGGAATGGTGACTCGGGAGGAAGCGACATAACAGTTGTCCGTGTGAGAAGCAGCTTGTCCTGAGGTCGAGACTCGCAGCCTTCAGCATTTGGTGTCGGCCACTGTGACTTGTTGATCGCAAATACTTCTCCATATCACATGCATTGTGACGAAGATAAATTGCTTGGCAACCATAAAAATTAAAAAAAAAACAAAATTCAAAAGTCATTTATTCAAACAAGGCTAAGAATCAGCACTTTTCGAACGTCAAAATTACATAAGACAGTCCCCTAAAACGCCCACCCTTCACCATATTAAAGTAATCGAATTGCAACCCGTTAAATACCTACTTATTATTGAGAAGTTCCGTTGGCCATCTGTGTCCTTCATCATCAGTTCCGCTTTACCAAATGGTGCTTTCTGAGAGCAAATCTATGAGTTACTATAAAAATACCCAAATCGCTATAGGTGTGCCTATAATATTTGAAGAGTTCCCTCGATTTCTCCAAGATCCCATCATTAGATCCTGATCAAATGACAATGCAACCAACTAGAAAGTATAACCATTTCAATTATTTTTCAAATTCGACGCAAATATCAAATAAGTATTTGATATTTTCGCCAAAAAATCATAAATAAATAGTTGCATTACCACTTTTTTGTATCTTTTCCAATAATGAAGCAAAATAATGAAGCTTTGCAGATATGTACCTCAAAACTCCTCAAGCATGCTAAGGGTTATATTGCTATGAACTTGAGCACGATACAGTCAGTGCATGTGCATGTGCGTGTATGAGTGATGTCTCAACATTCCACAGATAACACACACTAATGAATTGTCGTCGCACAACGTGAAATAACATTATATTTCTGTTGCATTTAGAATATGCGTCAAAGTGGCGACCTGATGCTAAAATTAGCATAAAAATATCGTGTGCTGGTAGCTGTTTGGGCTAAGCAATGGATTCACGATCAGTGAGGTCTGAGTTCGAATCTCAGTAATTACAACGTGTGGCTGGTTTACTAGTTTCATAGAAAAATTATATATTTGTTTTTTTCTTATTATTTGTTTTTTTTATAAGAAGTTAAATATTAGTTATTGTATTATTGTTTAACTATTTATGTAATTTTTAATTTATCTTTTTGGTGTTAGAAGGTGGAAATAAAAAGTCGTGTTGAATGATAACACAAATGTTCATTCGTTTTATTTATTTATAAAATTAACAAACTTTTATGAGAATTGTGATGTCACATTCCTACCAAGACAAAAGAAGTTCTCTTGTTACCTACCATTCACAAGATTTTTTTTTAAATTTTCTAAGTGGGTACCCACTTACCTAGTCAATTCATAATAACATAACCAGTACACTAATTGCGTAATACAACACAATCTGTTTCGATTTTTTATGTAACGTCACAATTAATGTAATATTGAGGTAATAGCTTAAGTGTTCATTTTCTTGACGAAAAGAAGATTGAAACTAAACCTCAATTTAAGATCATTAAATAATTACAGATATGTTAATACTACTAAGTATTTAGTTACACCGTCTAATTAATAAAACCAAAACATCTAGGTATTAATATTTTGTATTACCCCCATTATTTTCATTGCAGTCAAATAGACGTTTGCGCATGGACCCTACAATATTACCACATATTTTGGTTTCTCTTAAATTTTCCCACACCTCCATGCAATGGGTTTTTAATTGTTGTATACATCTCTCATCCCGTGACTCCCACCTTTGCACCATCAAACCCCATAGATTTTCTATGGGGTTGAGGTCGGGTGATCGCGCTGGCCATGGAACAACAATTATCTCCGGGTGATTCTGAAACCACTCACGCACAGTGCTCGCCCGGTGAATAGGACAATTGTCCTGGACAAATGTCAATTGTGTCAACTCATCAGCTGGGTAAATGTTGCGCACAGTAGGTAGCATGACATCGTCTACTACTTCTACATAAGTGGAACTGTTGGCACGTGGAGGAGTAAAAGTCAGTTCTCCTGGCTCTGCTGCACTCATCCATCCCCATATATTAATCGTAATTCGACCTGACTCTGTGTTAAAAATTACGTTTTTATCACACCATTGAGTGTTATCCTTGCGCCATAAATGAAGCCTACCCTTTTGACTAGACTTAAATGTTTTTTCGTCTGAAACTATGTTAGTATTCCAGTCAAAATCTAAATAATCCCGTGCGAAATGTAATCGTTCTTGTTTATGTCTTTCTGTCAAGAAAGGCTTTTTAGCTAGTCTTCTGTGATGGAATCCTTCAGTGTGGAGGGCACGGCGAACAGTTTGCAATGAGGTGTCGAATAATTGCGCAAAGTGTCCTGTTGGTGTGAAACCATTTGTTTTATACTTGCCCACCATTATATTGTCGCTGCGCCTCGCTAATAAGCAACGGCCTTCCACTTCGCTGTCGACTAGCAAGGCTTCCCTCTTCCTCATATCTTTTAATCCAGAGACTTACAGTATTCCTCTAAAACAAAAAAAAAGTGATATTAAGCAGTTATAACAAAATACTAAAGTGACGTCATTTTATAATTTTTATAATAACATAAAATAATATTTATTTAAAATAACAATATAAGTAATATTAAAACTCTGCATTTATAAATGCAATAATAAACACTAATTATTTATCTTTTAGATCTCATGATGGATTTAAAAAATTACAGTAAAAAGAACTAATCCATATGTCACCAAATAGTCTAGGTAAATTTCAAATTAAAGTTTAAGTTACAATTCGTAAATATAATACTCACATTCAGTCCGGTTTCATCAGATATATTTTGTGTTCTATTAAGACCACTGTTATGCAGCGCAATAATAGTCGCCCTCGCCTCAGTATTAATATTTGCCTGCATTATGAGACCACACGTTACTAACCAACAACTTCAACAAATCGACAACGTTCATTCTGATCAAGTCAAATATTCATTAAACTCATATTCCACCTCACAAGTCTACTTATTTAGTTTTTTTATGATCTACCTTTCTAACTTTACGAAATGTGTGAACAAAGCGAACATAAAGAATATTATATTTCTGTCTCATTACTTCCAATTGAGTAAAAACTTACAAAAAACCTTTAATAGTACTGCATGAGATTTGAACTCACGGCTCACCGATTCACGCATCTATCTAAACGCGCTTAACCGCTAGGTCATCTTGACTCGTATTTTAACGGTGAAATTATGAACTACAATCACTTGTTGACGACAATGATGCATGTGTCTCTTGAAAATAAAAGGTCGTAAGTAAAACTAAACGTCAAGCTATTGCTTTGTGAGATTGCCTATGGACTTTTGGTCGGTACTGTACATAAACGCAAATTATGGAACTACTTAGCTGTCAAATGTAAAATTAGTAGACATGCGTCAGATATATCGAAACGTATCTAAAATCCGATTTTAGTCACAAATCGTATCGTATCGATAAGCCGAACTAGACAAACCGATTTCACAAAACTACGGCAAGAGTAGATTTGCGTAAGTATTATAACCGTTTGCGTAAAAATCTAGAAACGCCCATGTCTAAAAAATTTCTTATGAATTTACATACATACATATTTATTTTTTAATTTATTTATTTAAATCAGATACAGTGATCCATATTAATGTTAGTAGACCTACTTAAAAATTACATTAGTACTTAATCAAAGATACATGCCACAATAATAAATATTATTATAATCAAAATAAATAACTACATAGAAATTGAAATAGGTACGGTAAGCGTCAACAGTGGATAGACACGCTAAGAGTCTTATTGCTGTGAAGGTGAACACGCGCTGTAGTCCGTCATGTATGTGTAAGCAACACGGTACACACACCACAGAGAACGCAGTTTTGCACTTACACACTGTCGTATCGTCACGGTTCGCGCTGCATACGAAACAAAAATATATTTCTGTTACTTTTATTAGATACACACGCATTATGCGCGTGACCTTGGCCAGTTTAATGGCATTGCTAAAATTCGAACGAAAGTTAAATGTGTAGATAGCAGAAGGCGTTAAGCGTTGGTCTTGTGTTCAAGATGGCTAAGGTTCGAATCTCGTAAATCACAATGCTGTTTTTGCAAAAATTGATATTTTTGTTTGTAATTATAATATTTTTTAAATATTGCTGTCTTTTTATTAATGTTGTTATTACAATAAAGGGTTTAGAATAAAAATGCATGATATGTGATAAAAAAAATAAAAAAAATTTTTTCGTTATATTTATTTTACTTATATAATTAACAAACTGTTACAATTATTTATCATTACTTCAGCTGAATAAGATGTGAAATAGATGTCTAGAAACTTAGAAGCAATTGGTATTGTTTTGACATAGATTTAAATTTTGAAATGTTTTCAATTTTAAATGGATTTTTTTCACCATAAATATAAAGCTTTGATCATGGTCGAAATAATTAAGCAATAAATAAGAATATTAGACTACTCAAAATGTAAAAAAAAACTACTGACAAAATAGGTGATTTTAAGGTTAAGTATAGGCAGTTTACATTAAGTCATTATTTTTCATTTAATTTGGTTTTATTATATTGGATGGTATTGAGCTTAAGTAGGTATTCATTTTCTGTACGAAAAGAAGATTGAAACTAAACCTCAAATTTTAATCCTAAAATAATAATATTACTAAAATAGTCTTAAAGTTTTTCGTTCTATCTGCAAGAAATACGACAAACACCATATTGAAACGTGCTTAGAAAATTTGTTACCATAAATTCATGCAATAACGAATCTGTTGTTTATTAAGTTGGTATGATCAACATTTTAAAGTCAAAAACAGTTTTCTAGCTGATCTTCAGTGATGCAAGCCTTTAGAGTGCACGGCAAACGGTTCATAATGACGTGTTTAATAATTCAGCAAAATATCTCGTTGGTATGAAACCATTGGTTTCATATTCATTCACCATTTGACGTCGCTGCTACTCGATAATAAGCCCCTTCCTCATATCTCTTAATCCTCACAGTATTTCTCTAGAACAAAGAATAACATTGTATTTATTACACATAATACCTAATTATTTATTATTCACTAATCGAATTAAAACTCATAATGAATTTAAAACTTTAAAGGCATCTTCTGTCTCAACAATTCCTCTGTTCTATCAACAATACCCTTGATTAAGATTTATGTTTAGTAAAATATGAAATATTTAAATGATAACACTCACACTTAGTCCGGTTTCATTAGAACGCACTTTTACGCAGCGCTATTGATATCCCTTCAATATTTGCTTTTTAAAAATAATAACCACAACACTGCGCTAAATACTCGTCACCAACATTTTCTATGAACCAACAAAGATCTATTATGTGAATACTCGTAACGAACTGCATCTGTCTTCCCCACAGAAATCGAAATAATTTAGTTAATTTTCTGTGGTCTACCTGCTAAATTTTAATATTTATGTGAATAAGACGAATGAAACAGAAGCCGCATTCCGAGTTACGTTAAAAGTGATTATATCGCGTATCCGACTAAATTTAATAGTCACAAAATATAAGGGTTATTGAGTAATAATTGTGACTTTGGACTTTGGTCGGGTTGGCGATATTATCACTTTTAACGTAACACGGAATGCGGCCAAAAAGCGAATGGTTATCGAACTAGTCATTGGTTGCAGACAAAGTGAGTGTGTGTGTGTAATGTGCGTGCCTACAGTATTGTAACAACTTATAGAAGAAGGTCGTAAGTCAAACCGAAGCGTCAGTCTATTGCTTTGTGAGATTGCCTATGGACTTTTGGTCGGTACTGTACATACAATCAAATTGTAAAATTAATTAATAAGTTTCATAAAATCTAATTGTAAAATAAATTGATCTTTAAATTAAATCAAATCTTTTAAATAATTTACATTCTTTAAATTCATTAAAATTAAAATCCAAAAATTCATTCTGTATAAAATTACAAATATTAAAAATAATAAAAATTAAAGTCAGAATCAGTCAAACTATGTCTAGATGACTGATTTAACAAATGACCTCCAAAGCGGGGATGAGATCCTATCGGCTATTTGTCTTCAAGATTTTGATCCGGCTGCCACGCATTCTGCAGATCAGGGATACCGTTCTCTTGCGAATGATGGCATGAAAGCCATCAGTGCGAAACAGCGCGAACAGCTCCGATTAATATGCCAAGTTGGGCAATAAAAACGGTACCATTGGTAAGTAAAACGATTCGTTTTTGTCCATAGGAACCTCGCAAAACCTCGCGCACTTTTGAAGTCTACCGACTCGCCGTGGATCGGGCGCACCGCCACGCACGTGCTGAACTTAGTAAACTTAGAGATGCACTACGTAAGCAATTTAACAGAGCAAAAAACACGAGACTCCCGGACGACTGGGTGATATACAAAGAGACCCAATATACTTACAAAAACAGATCAGAACCGCCAGGAGGACGGCATGGCGAAAATTCTGTGAATCCATTGAGACAAATAATGAGGCCGCAAGGGTAAGGAAGATCCTATCAACCGATCAGGACCGAACTCTTGGCGCGCTGAAAAAACCCGATAACTCATATACACTAACTGACTATAAAACCAGTAAGGTCCTTCTCGAGACTCACTTCCCAGACTGTAAAATCCTAGAGGACAGGTCGTGGGAGGCTGAACCAGAATGGACCCCAACGGATCAAGACTGGTCAAGAGCCCGGAATATAGTAAAAGAAGACCGGATAAAGTGGGCTATCAATACCTTTCAGCCATACAAGTCGGCGGGGCTGGATGGCATCTTCCCAGCTTTGCTGCAGTGGGGGATAGATCATCTGACACCATGGCTGGTGGAGATCTATCGAGCTTGTATAGCACTTAGATGTATACCTCTCGCATGGCGCTAAGTGAAAGTCATTTTCATACCCAAACCTGGCAAGACCGATTATACACAACCCACGGCTTATAGGCCCATAAGCCTCACCTCCTTCTTACTTAAAACCCTCGAGAGACTCTGTGACAGGCACATCCGAGATGGACCTCTCCGGGTAAAACCACTTCACAAACAACAGCATGCGTATTCCACGGGCAAGTCAACAGAATCAGCGCTGCACAGCGTGGTTTCTAAAATTGAATGCGCAGTGGACCACAAATGCTTAGCACTGGCCGCCTTCATTGACATCGAGGGCGCCTTTGACAAAACCATGTTTAACAGCATAAAAATGGCCCTCGACCAACACAGCGTAGACTCGACCCTGAGTGGCTGGATCACCAACATGCTCAAATTGAGAGCTGTACAAGTCACAGTCAATGACACTACAAGGGCCATCGTTGCGAAGGGCTGCCCAAAAGGAGGCGTCCTCTCACCGCTTCTATGGAAACTGGTAGCAGACAGCCTCATCAAAACACTCAATGACAAAGGTTATTTCACTGAAGGCTACGCCGATGACATAACCATAATAATAAACGGGACCCACAAGAACACTCTATGCAATCTCATGCGTCAAGCCCTGAAAATAGTAGAGGAATGGTGCAACGAGCACCAACTCTCAGCGAACCCTACAAAAACCGAACTGATTCTCTTCACAAAAAAGAGGAAATTAACCACACTATAACTACCACGATTCTTTGAAACAACCCTAAGCATTTCAACTGAAACCAAATACCTGGGCATCTTTTTGGACAAACAATTGAACTGGGCAAAACACACGAACTATATCACTACAAAAGCCAGCATATCCTTGTGGCAGTGCAAGCGACTGCTTGGAAGGAATTTGGGTATTAGCCCCAAGGTCACCCACTGGCTATAGCCAGTGGGTGACCTTGGGGCTGGGCGGGCTCTTACCCTTGCGGGCTCTTGACCTTGGGCGTATGTAATTATCACATACGGCTCACTGGTCTGGTGGCCTAGGACAGACCTGAGCACAGCCCAAAGAGATCTCGAAAAACTGCAGCGGTTTGCTTGTGTTGCAATCACCAGCAGTATGAGAACTACACCCACTACCGCCCTACAATGCATTGATTACCGCCTTTGCACCTCATCGTGCGGGAGGAGGCGGCTCTGGCCGAATTTAGGCTCCATTTATCAAGACTCCAGGGTTAGGCACACACGTATAAAGGAAGATGCGATCAAACGACAACCAATGATGGCATCACCCTGTGACAAAACCTCGAAGTCACACCACTTTCAAAGACACTACAACATAATACTTACTGAAGAACAGTGTGACTACTCAGGCCCGAAAGAGCTGAGAGTATACACCGACGGATCAAAGACCAACTCCGGAACCGGAGTTGGAGTCTTCTCACACGACCTCAACATAAATATATCCCGCCCGCTGGGCATGTTCAACACCGTCTATCAGGCGGAGTGTGTGAACATCATACAAGCGGCCCACGCCATAGAAGCCAGGAGAGTTACGGACACTCACATACGTATACTCTCCGATAGCGCCTCAGTTCTCCAATCCTTACAGAAAAAATATATTACTTCAAAGTTAACACTAGAATGTCACAATGCACTAGAACAAGTAACGGTATCTAGCCGCAATACGGTGACACTGCAATGGATAAAGGGACACAGCGGATCGCTGGGTAACGACGCAGCTGACGAACTTGCTAGAAGAGGATCTAGCACAGCAGTCTGTGGACCCGAGCCTATCGTGCCAATTCCATTCAACCAGATACGCAGGTGGCTACAGGAGTTCACCCAAACCCAAGCGGAGAATTGGTGGACTTCGACACCGGGCTGCAGGCAGTCCAAGGAAGCAATGCTATCCTTGGATAGCAGGCTAACGAGGCGTTTATTAAGCCTTGACAGGAATGGCCTGCGCCTGATGACGGGGACCATCACGGGTCATTGCTCGCTAAACAAACACTTCCACACAATAGGCATAACGGTCAGTCCTCTGTGCAGGGCGTGCATGGAGGCTGAGGAAACCGTCGCGCACGTACTCTTCGAATGCACAGGTGTTACTAAGATTAGAACAGAAACCCTCGGGTCACCCAGATCTTTCACTGACGTTCTGAACAGACCAGGAGTTTTAATTAACTTCTGGAGGGAGGTGGGCTGGTTGGAATAACCACCAAACGGCCGCCATGGCCCACGCACAATGGTCCACCTGACGGACTAAGTGCGGAAACCAAACCCCATAACATAGAACGTGTCTGCGCTACCACGCACGTTACCCTTCCCATGGTGCGTGTCCGTGCGAGCTGATCCGCGCCGAGTCGGTATTAGTCGGTAACTTCAAACGGAGTGTATCCAAACTCGGACGCACCGGGACGCACTCGACGCACGCGTCTTCGCTACAACGCACGATACCCTTCCCACGGTGCGTCGTGCGGGCTGGTGCGCGTGCGTGCGCCATATCACGCACGCGTTGGAAGCCACCTTTAACGAATTTACCCTAATTATTTAACAAATGTATGTACATATACAAAAAATTGTAAAACATTTTAAAAGAGTAACGGTGGAGTTTCTTGCCCATTCTTCTCCATATGAAAACTAGGTACGTTTGGAAGGGGGCGACTAGAATCAATTTTATTATTTTGTAGTTTTTGACGTTCAAAAGTGTCATACATGTCATAGTTTTAGTAATAGTTAAGTTTTATTTTATGTATTCTGTTTTCTCTTTTACTCTTACGCACGTTGTCTACATCTCTTTAATTACTTTCCTATCGCAGGTATGCTGGAAGAGATTTCTATAGAAATAAGCATCACCTTTGTACGTATTTTTCTGTTCCTTTCTTCTTGTCTGTTTATATGTGTGTACATAAACTGTTAAATAAATAAAATAAATAAATAAATACATGGGCCTATTTGAAATAAATGATTTGACTTTGACTTTGACTTTGAAGGCCTTGTTTTCACCTGATAGAAAACTATTAAAAACTTTCTTTAGGCCCAAGAAGCGCTCTTTCAACGATTGCTTCATGTTAGTAACATTGATGCCCAACGCTTCCGTCAGACACAAATACTTATATAATACTAGCTTTTGCCCGCGGCTTCGCCCGCGTGGATGTCGGAAAATATCCCACAGGAACGTGCTACCGGGATTCAGAGTATCTTATGTCCTAACCCAGGTCATGGCCTATCCTATGCCTTTCATCTAGAAATCCGTTCAGCCGTTACGACATGAAAAGATAACATGCAGATAATAAATCTGTTTAGGGTTCCATACCTCAAAATGAAAATTTAAACCCTTAAAGGATGACTTCGTTGTCTGTCAAGACCCTTTTCCTCAGGAACGCGTGGAGGCATCAAGTTGAAATAGATATCAAAAACTTAGATCTACGGTCTCTTGGATCTGTAACAAAAATCAAACTTCCAAGTCAACGCAATAAAAAAATACGGCCATATAAGCCGCATATTTTGACACTCGCAAATAAACCAGTATATTTGGTAATTTCCGTTGGCCCAGCAGCATGAAGTTTGGCGAGAAGCAAGGTCAAGTAAAGAGGAAAATCTGAAAATTGGTAATTTATAGATAATTATGAACTGCAAAGTTAAGTTTGTTCTTCAATCTGGGATCAAAAATTCATAGATCGTCTCTTGAAGTAACATTTAATCTGTATTTCATTCAAATCGGTACTCTCCACTGTAAATAACATGTGAATTTTAAAATCATCTCTTACCCCTTTAGGGGATGATTTTACAAAAACGCTGAAATGTGTAATTCTTTATTTCTTAACAAAAGCATAAATTTGAATTTTCATATTCCTAACTTAAAAAATGCTGAATTTGCCATACAAATTCTCATCCCCTGTATCACCCCCTTTAGGATTATTTTTAAGACAAAAAGTACCCTATGTCCTTCTCCAAGATGCTATCTATCTCTTTACCAAATTTTATTGAAATCCGTGCAGTGGTTTAGCCGTGAAAAGGTAACATACAGACAGACACACAGACAGAGTTACTTTCGAATTTATAATATTAGTATGGATTAAGTACGGATGAATTCATGATTGACTGCTTAGCTCCATAACAGTATAGCGGGATGATAATATAATCATTTAAAAGGTTAAATCTGTAACCATCTGCTACATTCGTTCCTTATTCAGCCCAGTGAAGTATTTGAATAATTCAACTGTTGTAGTGTTACATTGTGTTCATTTAAATAATAAGTACCTCATTAAAAAGTTTGTTCATCACACAAAGGTATATTGTGATCTATCTTCTCTCATTTCCTACGAAATGTGTGGGAAGTTTTTTTGCAATTTCCGACTTTTCTCATACTCAAACCTCAGTTAGCCTGATAAGTATACTTTTTGATCTTAGTAATAAGAAATAGGATCGTCTGGTATCAAAAAAGTTTTTATGAAAATTTGCCATTATCTTGCTGACTGTACATTTTTTTCAAAATCTGTGAATGCAAATCAAAATGTTTTAAAAAGTTAAGGATAGTCTCCTAAGACTGTTTTCTTGTAGCGACAACGGTTAAGGTACCTGCCTTTATTGCCCCATTTCAAAATCCACCCTGTATATGTTATGATTGACTGCTTAGCTCCATAAAGGTACCTATAGCGTGACGATAATCTTTTAAACGGTTAAATCCGTAACTATCTGCAATATTCTAACCTTTTGGCTTGTTTTTATACAATTTGCGGTAAACTATAGAAGAATACGAACATAATGCAATATTGCCCCCGTAGCAAATAGCGTGATAATAATTTATGAAAAATCTATTGTCATTATTTGACTTATAGAAATTATTGACAAACTTTGTAATTTACACGAAGACTAAGACTAAGACTTTTTAAATGACAAATCTTTATAGGAAAAATGCTTTTGATAAATGTACGTTGCCTTTGCAATTTCGAATGTTTTAGATGACATTGACATAATGACATAGCGATTTATTTTTTATTTTTATGGTTGTTGTTAATATTGTAATTTGACATAACAGATCTTGACATTATTAGATTATCTGAATTCTTTATATAATATTTGTGATTGTTGTTAACGTTTTGGAATATTTTGACATTAAGCTTTTTGACATTACACATTTCTACATTTATATTCTTCATTGTATAATTTGTGAGAGATTTATATGTAATTCATCAATAATTTTTTTTTTTTTTTTTTTGTTGTCTCATCTGTGACAATCTATTAAATTCGATTATGGCTAATAATGATCGTAATAGCTGTATCTATATTACTATTTAATTCAAACCTAATATTTTGCATGCCGTAAGGTAAAATGTATCGGGACACTTAATAAATATTCCAACTTATATGTATACCTACATTATCAGCAAATAAATGATTTCTTTCTTTCTTTCTTTCAAAGATAAGTATTCGTGGTAAGTTTCAAATTTATTAACTCAACGAATAAGATTTTTCATACAAACAAAATCCCCTAAAATACCCTCTTAAAGGTCGAATTTCCAAAAATCCGTTCTTAGCGGACGTCTACTAACTATAAACTACCTGCCTGCCAAATTTCATCTTTATACGTCAAGCAGTTTTCGATATTTCATGATGAATGAGTGAGTGAGTGAGTGACCTTTCGCTTTTATATACCTATTTAGATTAGATAGGTTTTGGAAGTGGAGAGGGCTCTAAGGTTTACCAAATCTGAGAGTTGGGTTCCCACGGATTCCACAATCTCCCCTCGCTTTACATGCACGACCGCACATTTGTCCACACCAATTCCATCCTGATGGCGTTACTGAAAGTTTCAGTTACTGTCAGTAGCTCCATCGTGATCTTATTATTATGAGAGTAACTAGTTTTGTTTTTGTTTTTGGGGAATGGCATCTCACAGGTCAACCTAGGAGGTTGTTGGCTGCTTAACTGGATTTTCCTGTGGGTGCCTCAATAAATTAAGACCTCCAGCTAGGTCATAAAACTTATAAACTAAGCGACTATACTCTAAGGGCACCTCCTGTGGGGTAGGTACGGACCTCAGCTTAGGGCGTCGCTGGGGGAGGGCAGCAAAGGACATGTTGAATCGAAGTAATGAGAGAAACGAGAGCGGAGTGTGTTTATATGTGATCTTGATATGTTTGCGAATGAATGGAAGATGATACTGTCAGAATGTTTGAATGATTGTGTTATATCTTCTTAATATATATAAATTACGTGTCACGTTGTTTGTTCGCGATGGACTCCTAAACTACTCAACCGATTTTAATCAAATTTGCACACCGTATGCAGTTTGATCCAACTTAAAAGATAGGATAGGTAGGGTAGGTGGGGTAGGTGGGGTAGGTGGGGTAGGTGGGGTAGGTGGGGTAGGTGGGGTAGGTGGGGTAGGTGGGGTAGGTGGGGTAGGTGGGGTAGGTGGGGTAGGTGGGGTAGGTGGGGTAGGTGGGGTAGGTAGGGTAGGTAGGGTAGTCAGTGTTAAAGATGGTCCACTCCAAACATTTATATGGCAAAACAACGTTTGCAGGGTCAGCTAGTAAATTATATGTTTAAGTAGTAACTGGCTTCGGCCGTTCTATTTAAAATAAAATAAATAAATAAGTGTAGTCCCAGAGACGCGTGACGCCATCTAGGGAATACTAGCAGCAAACTGTCACGTAGCACTAAAAACTAGTAGCAGTACTCATAGCACTTAGAAGCCAGTTCTCTTGAAGCAGGTAAGTATCAATTTTATTGCGTCATAAAATTACCATTTAACATAATTATGAATGTCGAAGAAATTAAAATAATGTTGTTCTCACTGCAATGGTGGCGCCATCTATGATGCAATAATGAAATCTATGCAAATATGTCGTTCAGTGTTTTCCTCAGTATTGCAAGTTTGAAAATATTTCCAAATCTATGAAAGATAGTTAATTGATATGAAGGATATTTTCCTTTGGCAATAAGTAACATTAATTTCGTATGCTAGGGTTAACCATGAAATGTTTAAAAAAAAAATTTGGTAAGTACAGACAACCGCAGGCACATCAGTGATAACAGTGTACACTACGAAAACCACCATTACTGCTACGATATAAAGCCGGTGTCACTGACAAATTGTCACCATTCATGTATGTGGTTGACCACTTCTTGCTATATGAATAATAAAACATCATTTACAAACAAGCGAAGTGAAATACTATTTATTGAAGGTAAATCTAAAAATATCCATCCGAAGTTAATGGGATCAATTTTATTGGATTCATTCTTTTTATTAGGTATTATTTTTCTTCTAAACTAAGCAATAATAAAAATATATGAACAATCAATTAAATAATAATAAGTATAATCAAGAACGAAGTAAAGATAAAAAAATGTCTTATTTATTTATAAATGTTGTTTTCCAGGGATACAAAAAATTGTGTTAGCAGCTCAAGTGGTCGTGTAATATGACAGGTCGGTGTCGGCGTGATTAGTGTTGCTAACAGAAAATTTCCCGTCATATAACGGGAAATAAATTAGTTTAACGACTGACGGACTAAAGAACGGTTTTTGCTAAGTTCCTTTAATTTATTTCCAATAATTAATTAAATGGTCGCATTTTTAAACTACTTAACACAAACACAGTTAACACACAAATGTACAGACGCCAGCAAATCAAGCTACCCGAAACTGTGAATTTTTTTTAATCAACTTTGAACCTTATACGTCAGCGATAAAGTTGAAAATCTATTAAATAAATTTGACAGATTGTAGTAGCCTGATGTGCTGGCGTCTGTACAAGAAGATATACCTAAAACATTCGTCACATCAAGTAGGTACATTTAGCTAGTCAGACTACAGATTTAATTTATTTTTATTGTATTGCGAAACCTTTAATAATTTAACTACACAACCGAATCCGTGCGTTAGCATGTAAATTTTAACTGATCTGTGTATAATATTGTCATTTAATCAAATAAACAGCATTTTTTTAAAGTAAAAAAATAATTAATGGCTTTCTGACGGAATCTCGTAATTATTGTTGGCAGCACTGGGCGCGTCGTGCGGGAACATGACATAGATAGAGCACTTCGAGCAGTGCGGTACGCGGCCTTGCGGAGCTAGCATGGCGTCTGAGACGACGCTCGAAGACAGCGGCTGCGGCGGCGGCGAGCGCGTCACCGTGCGGCCCGCCACGCGCTTAGACATGCAGCACGTGTTCGACATGATCCAGGTGAGCAGCGCCGCGCATTCCATTGTGCAGTTACGCCACACACATCGCAATCTAAAGATCTGTCAAAACTCCTACGCAAGTACGCAAATTGTGTTTACTTTATGTCAGGTGCAGTGTTGCCATAAATTGCAAGTCGTGTCAGTCAGATTGAATAACTGTTACCTGCTAGTCCTGCTACCTAGTTTAAATGTTTGTAAACGCACCCACAATACAGGAGAAATTCCTAGTGTGGGGAAAAGTTTAAAAAAAAAAAACAAAAACATAAAAACCTATAGTCCGTGCAATCCACGAAGACGCGCCCCACTCCGCTCCGCGCCCCGTACTAGAGTTCAGCAAATAAATGATAAGAAAAATACATATGTCAAAAAGAAAAAATAAGTTTCCTACGTCAATATTTAAATAAAGTATAAAGAAAAAGAGAGAAAAAGTAATGTAATAATTAAAAGGATACAAAAAAATTATACGTGCAATGTTGAGTACCAACTACGGTCAAAAACAGTCATTGCATTTTGTCTGTCAAAAATTCCGAAATGCTGTAGTATGCTTTATTCAATAGTAAAGATTTAAGCCTTTTCTTAAATAAGTTTATGCCTAATTCTTTAATTGAACTAGGTATGTGGTTAAATATGATTGGTGCCATACAAAAAACACTTTTTTGCATCAATGCTGTATGAGACCTTTTTACGCACAAGTTATTGTACTGTGGTCGAGTTCGTTTGTGATAAAATGGTGCCGATTCCCTTGTTCACAAACTAAACTAAATTTAAGTTCAGTGCATCTTTTTCTTTCTATTTCATTAAGAAAAGGACAGAAGATAAATTTTAGTTTAGTCCTGTCAAATTCATCAGCCCTTGACGTAAATTGACGTAATTTTAGTCGGCAAGTTTTTAATCACGTCTAAACTTGTATGGAGAGTGACAGGTGATGATTAATTTGACAGGACTAAACTAAAATTTATCTTCTGTCCTTTTCTTAATGAAATAGAAAGAAAAAGATGCACTGAACTTAAATTTAGTTTAGTTTGTGAACAAAGGAATCGGCACCATTGATATTCTGGTAAACAGGTCTGGATTAGTCATAACGAATACAGCTACCTCAAAAATATATAAGCAAGGAAATGTTAATAATTTGTATTTGATAAAAAATGGCTTACAAGAATCTAAACTGTGGAGTCTGAACATTGACCTAATGCACCTTTTTTGTGCTTTAAAAACTAATTCCCTAACAAACATTTCAAAAGTTATAATTTTTTACACACACACACTCCCATACATACGTACTTTCTCGTTTTTGCGTGGGGTCATTAAAAAAGAGTAAAATGAAGAAAATTCGAATATGAAATTATAATTTTTTTTTTGTATTTTTTTTACCGTACCCCAGTGACGCTTACATCGCTTATTATTATGGTGCCGTCTAACCGAGCGGCGGCGGCCGGCGCGGCGGCGGCGTGAGCGGCGACCATGCGACATTTTTCAAATAACTTACATTTTTAAACTTTCGAATGGAATGTCCAAATTGAATAATTCAAAAAGTTATATAATGGATTTGAAGCAGACTTAAATATGAAGTCATTTATTTTGATAAGGATTAATTCCAAAGTATAAATAAAAGAGCTTTTATAGCGGTGGCATTTATATATATTTTTTTAAATGATAATTGTTAGACATATGCTGTCGCGATATTTTTTTAGATAATTATATGTTCTGCAAAGACGTAGTATATTATTTTGTTCTATAATCAATAGTTTTCGCAGCGCACGCGATGTAAGAAAGTTTTTTGATAATGTTTTCACACCATTTCATTACGTGTATGAAATTTTAAAGATATGTAGCAATGAAATACTGTTAATTTCAATCCAAATGAGTTAGTTATTTGTCAGTGTACTTGTCAGGTTTCAAACCCTGTTGCTGTCCAGCCTGAGGCAACGGAGGACCCGTCCCAGACTGAGACTTTGAATCAAGGTTTTATTCTAAACCAAGATATTTCTGATGTAGTACAAGATCTATCTCAAGTGGTACAGCCTGAGATTGGTAGTTGTCCATCTTTTAGTAGTCATGATTGTTATCATTCAGTTATGTTCTTAGATAGTATAGGAAGGGGTTTAGGTAAATTAATGAGTAACAACCTGTGTTATTCTACTCAAAATTATTGTATGCCAGGGTATACCTACAAAAGAATAATGGCATCAGTAACAGGAAATGTTTACAATCCTAAAACCAACATTACTGTATTTGTAGGTAATAGTTCTAAGGTCAAAAAAGACGAAATCACTGACTGTGTAACTGAATTGTTAAAGTAACATTGTAGTAAAATAATATTGTGTGCTTTCCCATATTTTGAAAAATTTACAAATAGACAAAACAATTATATTCATATGCTTAATAAGCATATTTTAATGCGGGAAACATTAAATTGCGTTTATTATACTTAACAAACTAATTACACGACAAACTTTTATAACATCGCGAGTGTCGCGGAGGATGTCTGTGTAGGACATAGGTACGTCCTTTCCCGTCGGTGATCGGAACTTCCATCTTTTTCCCGCGACGATGGCGTGCTTTTATAACCGTAGGAATGTAGGTACTCCTAGTAGCGCATTCCTTTTGGTGTTGTAGCCTGACGACGTGATGTCCAACATCCCCCACCCGATCAACGGACCAATAGGCGATTTTCTAAGCTAGCGAGCGATCCCGTAAGTAGGTTAAACAATAGGAGCGAGCGAGATAGAGAGCCGTACTCTTCTAAGCCGTGGTAAGGCTTTTGGAACAACTTTATTTAATTTATTTAGTTTGTTAGAGTTTTCTCGTGTTACATCCTCCCCCTCTAGCCTAACTAAGTGACCCCACAGTTTGGCTAGTCTAAATACCTACGTGGCCTACCCCGTTTACGCTTCTCCCTAACTGGAGGTTCTACCTGACCAGCGAAAGGCGTGAGGTTCGAAACGTGATATTTCCCTACGTTTCTCTCAGTCTGAATATTCTCCAGACCGTAGGTGGTTGGGCTTATTATCTTCCCTATTTTATATGGGCCGTCACGGCGTGGGATAAACTTCGCAGATTGTCCGCGTCCTGCGTCGTTCGGTCCTTGTGTCTTAAGTAAGACGAGGTCACCTACCTTATAGTCTGGTGGCGGCCTTCGTTTCTGATCAGCGTTACCTTTCTGAACAGCCTGTGCCTTCTCATGAGTGTCCCTGGCCTCATCCAGGGTTTCAGACATCTTCTTCAAATAAGGAGTAATGCTAGGCACGAAATTATCGCATTCTACGACAGCCCTCATATCTGTCGCAGAATCGGAGGGAGCTCGCAGCTCTCTCCCAAAGGTGAGATATGCCGGCGAAAACCCTGTGCTACTGGTAATCGCAGAGTTCATAGCAAACCTAATCGCAGCGAGGTGTAAGTCCCAAGTGGCATGGTCGCTACCTACAAGTATAGCCAATTGGGGTTTGAGGTCCCTGTTCTTGCGCTCTATAGGATTGGCTTCAGGATGGTAATAAGGTGTGAGTGATTGGCTGATCCCCAAAACATGACACACTTGCTGCATCACTTCGCTCTCGAACTGCACGCCATTATCACTTATGAGGCGGCGTGGTATACCATACCTGAGGAAAACCTCGTTGATCAGGGTCTGAGCACATTCGACGCTGGTGGCACTCTCTAACGGGAACAATTCTACCCAGCGTGAGCAGACATCTTCGACGATGAGTACCCACCTGTTCTTCCTAGGGGTCTCAACGAGAGGACCGAATAAGTCCACAGAAATTACCTCGAATCTCCTTGACACAGCAGGGGTTTGCAGCAGTCCTGCTGGTTTGCGGTTGTCAGCTTTGTACCTCTGGCAAGGCACACACTCCTTTATATAATTTGTAACATAGGTACGCATGCCAGGCCAGTAATACCTGGCGCGAACGCGGCTTAGCGTGCGCTCTACGCCGAAATGGCCAGCTGTCGGTGCGTCGTGAAGGTCAACCATGACTTGCCTGCGTTCGTGCTCGGGCACAACTAGGCAGCAGTCCTCGCCGTCATCGGATTCCAAGCTGTACCTGTATAGAATACCGTCGGATATGGTGTATCCGCGGTCAGACCAAGGTCTCCCCCTAGAGGGTTCGTCGGACTCCATGTCCTCAACGATCTTACATACCTCTGGGTCTAATAGCTGATTGCTGCGGATATCACTACTATTCCTCTTCGGCATATCAATGACTGTCATACATAGCTCACATTTATCCTCGTCCTGCGAGCAAACGGGTCGCGTCAGCGTGTCTGCAACGGCGTTTGATCGACCAGGTGTGTACTCTATGCTAAGGTCAAACTCTTGTAATGTTAGGGCCCACCTAGCCAGTCGACCGTTGGGCGACCGTTGACTCATCAGCCATCGCAGGGGTTGGTGGTCCGTCCTAACTATCACCTTCGCGGCCTCTACATAGCCGCGGAACTTACCTAGTGCCCACACGACAGCAAGGGCTTCTCGTTCTGTCGTGGAGTAGTTCTTCTCAGCACTGTTGAGAAGTCGACTAGCGTATTCGATAGGTCTCTCATCGTGTCCCTCCCCCTGCATAAGAACAGCCCCGAGGCAATATGCGCTACTGTCGGTGCAGAGAACGAACGGCTTCGACTCATCTGCTTGACGCAATATTGGAGCAGACACAAGAAGAGCCTTAATGCGATCGAAAGCCTCCTGTTGCTCGGCGTCCCATTGCCAAACACTCGACTTCTTCAGGAGGTTCGTGAGGGGTCTCGCTATATCCGCGTAATTATTAATGAAACGTCGGAACCAACTCGACGTTTGTAGGAAGCACTTTAAATGTTTTACGTTCTGAGGGACGTCCATTTTATCGATAGCGGCAGTCTTGTCAGGGTCCACTTGGATTCCACCTGGCATGATGACATGGCCTAGAAATTTGACAGACTCCCTCGCAAAGAAACTCTTTTCCCTATTGACCCTCAGTTTAAACATGGCCAGGCGATCGAAAACTGCTTCCAGATCAGCCAGGTGTCTCTCGAAAGGTCCTGGCGACAGCAGGATCAGATCATCAAGATATGCCAGGAGTTCCACTCCTTTCAGGTTGGAACGGAATCGATCCATCAACCTTTGAAATGTGGCTCCGGAATTCCGCAATCCCATGGGCATCCGCTTAAATCTAAAGGTACCAAGTGGTGTTGTGAACGCCGTCTTGTCTTGGTCCTCTGTGCAGACACTGACCTGATGGTAGCCTGATCGAAGGTCTAAAGTGGTCATATACTCACTGGTTTTGGCTGCGTGTAGGATGTCCTCAATTCGTGGGAGTGGGTACCGGTCCGGCTCGGTCACCGCTTTAAGCTTCCGGTAATCAATACATAGCCGTAAACTTCCGTCTTTCTTACCTACAAGTACAACGTTGGAGGCCCAAGGGGACTCGCACTCCTCAATAATGTCATCTTGCAGCAGCTTATCGAGCTCCTTCTGCAAGGCTTCCCTCCTATTCTGTGACATCCTGTATGGTGGACAAGCGATAGGTTCCTGGTGTGGACTCACCTTTATTCGGTGCGTGGCAAATTCTGTAGCCGGTCCGCTGCGCGCGAACTGTGACGCGCGGTCTTCAATAAAGACGTTAAGCGTACGCCGCTGCTCGGGGGATAACTTAGTACCTTCATCAGGACGCAACGGTACCTCCGTGGATGAGGCTTGCATGATGTTCGCATCCGATGGGCTAAGCGTGTAAGAGTACACAAAATCATAAAAGTGCCCGGGGCTATCCGAGAATGACCAGATTCCCTGAGCGACATCTATAATCATTCCGGCTCGTACCAAAAAGTCTACACCTAAAAGCGTCCTGTTATCACTGCCAGGTAACACTAACAGCTGACACATCACCTTACGATTTTCAATAATAATATCTACCTCGGCTGTCAACAGGTTTCTCCAACCTTGTGTTCCATCAGCCAGGTGTATAAAACGTTTAGTCTCACTAAACTTAACTCCAGAGTCTACCAAGACTCGGTATAACAGCGGGCTCGCGATGCTATGCGACGCGCCGGTATCTACAATCGCCACGCCGCTGCGACCCATAACATTAATATTTACCATCGGGTAGGATTCGCGTGCACTCATATTTGCTATCTGTACGCACGAAGTGCCACCCGTACTAATGTTATCATTACAACAGAAATCTAAACCTAAATGCACACTATTGAATGAAATCTTATCGTCTAGTTTCGACGATGTCGTCGCGCAAACATCACATTTCGACCTTACTACGCCCTCTTTACCACAACCGTAACATCTTAAAACCCTTTGAGTATTTTCGCTTTTCGCGCCTTTATTACTATTGTCTTTATCGCGATTACGACACTCGTCACTAACATGTCCAAATATTTTACAATGACTACAGCGCGGTCTATTCTTATTATTATGATATTATGTTGATCGCGTAAGTTTGCGGTCATTACTGATAACAGAATTTTTTACCTTATATTCATTGTATGCATCCTCTGCAATCCTCGTTTTACACATAAGGTCGTCTAAACTACGAATGGTATCACGCGGCACTCTTTTTATCACTCGCCTGTGTAACAACCCGTAACAGACGTCGATTTGTACAACTTCATCAAGCTTATACGGTAGCTTGGCTATTAACGCGCGCACTTTACACAAAAATGTCTCGGCACGTTCGTCGTCGCGTTGCTCGGCGGTGTAGATCTCACGCAGGACCTTGTAGGCGGGCTGCGCCCTGCCGTACATAGCGCGGAGGCTGGCGACCGCGTCGGACCACGTAGTCACCGATGCTTTGATGCCACGCCACCATACCGCTGCACCACCTTCCAGCAACATCGGCAATCCTCGGAGGGCATGCTCGTCTCTTACGGATGCGCACTCCTTGAATATCTCGACGGCATCCAGAAAAGCTTCCAGGACCTCAGCGTCCTGGGATGATCCGTTGAATCGTGCCGTGCACTTTACAAAGTTTGCACTCGAGCTAGAGCTAGCGGCACTTCCGCTGTTCGCGCTCGTCGATGGAGGCACCCTGACTGGGGTGGAAGTACCAAAATCACCGTTGGACGTCATCAGCGAATTTATAAGACATCTATTCGCTTCTGCTTGCGTGCGCGTGATCGTCTCGATCAGCGTGGACAGGAACTGTTCTGTGTGGAGCTGGAACGCTGCTGGTTGTTGTGTCGACACTCACAGGTTCGTCGGCGCGGTCGCGCTCGACAACGTTGGCTTCCGCTTCGGTGAACGTGCTGACGTCGTCATCCTCTTCTCGTCGTTCACGGAGCGCTTCTCCTTGACTTCTCGTTCTCGGCATCTTCACGCGTGTGATAATTACGAGTACGGTAGAATGTCCGTGCTTTTCAAACAAGGTAGATACCTACGTACAGTTCGTCACGTAAACACCGGATCACAGTTTGGGCTATCACTGGTTACGCGGCGCGCGGTTCGGGCCACAAGTATGGGCGCCAGTTTAATGCGGGAAACATTAAATTGCGTTTATTATACTTAACAAACTAATTATACGACAAACTTTTATAACATCGCGAGTGTCGCGGAGGATGTCTGTGTAGGACATAGGTACGTCCTTTCCCGTCGGTGATCGGAACTTCCATCTTTTTCCCGCGACGATGGCGTGCTTTTATAACCTTAGGAATGTAGGTACTCCTAGTAGCGCATTCCTTTTGGTGTTGTAGCCTGACGACGTGATGTCCAACATCCCCCACCCGATCAACGGACCAATAGGCGATTTTCTAAGCTAGCGAGCGATCCCGTAAGTAGGTTAAACAATAGGAGCGAGCGAGATAGAGAGCCGTACTCTTCTAAGCCGTGGTAAGGCTTTTGGAACAACTTTATTTAATTTATTTAGTTTGTTAGAGTTTTCTCGTGTTACAATATGCAATTCTTAGTTAGTCATTATAGTGACAAGTTTGTATTTTTTGACACCAACAGTTATGTGGAAACTTTTAAAATCGACTAGGGATACTGTGTATCTGCCTGTTAGTTTTAGACACATAATAGCACGGCTATTAGCTTTTTTAGGGTTCCGTAGTAAACAAGGAACCCTTATAGTTTCGTCATGTCCGTCTGTCTGTCTGTCCGCGGTCTAGCTCCGAGACCCTTAGTACTAGAAAGCTGTAATTTGACATAGGTATACATATTAATTACGCCAATAAAGTGGTAAAACAAAATTATGAAAAACATTTTTTTTAGGGTACCTCCCATACACGTAAAGTGGTGATGATTTATTTTTTATTTTTTTATCCCATAGTGTGGGGTATCATTGGAAAGGTCTTACAAAAACATTATGAGTTTGTGAAAACCATTTTTGGATTCAGGGATCCGTTTGCAAAATATTAAGCTTTAAAGTGCTAATTTTTGTTAGAGTCAAGTGTCCCCCCCCTGCCAGCTAAATGGTTGGTTTTGGATATGTGAAAAAAACTCACAGCAGTAGTTTATGTAACGAAATTCAAAGGAAAACTATCACAGCTAAGTTGGCTTTACTAGTTATCGAGTAATAATCGACCAACTTAACTTTGCAGTTGCAAAAACATGTTTTCCCATACATTCCGTATGGGAGAACATGTTTATCAACTACAAAGTTCAGTTTGTTTTTGGGATAAATTCATTACCAAGTTTTAACCGTAAATCTATGCTGCGTGGAGGTTCTCTAAACTTGATAAAAAATTGTTTAAAATCTAAGCAACGTAATGACATAGTTGGTTTATCAGTTGAACATTGTATCGAACTGTCCTGTGTTGAGCTGGATAAGCATGTTGTAGTGTGCGTATACAGACCCCCTAATTATCAGAACTTTTCTTTATTTGAGTCAATAATGGAAGATGTCCTAGCGAAACTTGCATCCAGTAACAAAGCCGCAATTATTTGTGGTGATTTTAATAGAAATATTCTGGAAAATAATTCAAATAGCAGTAGAATATTAAGCCTTTTTAAATCGTTCAATTTATCAAATGTTTTTACAGAACCAACTAGAGTAACTTTAACTTTTGCTACTTGTATCGATAATGTCTTCTGCGGTTGTGATTATTTAGATAAAGCCATCGTGAATTATTTACCGTCTGATCATAGTGGACAAACGGTAACTTTTAAATTTAGAACACCTATTCAAAAAGTGCAAATACAAATTAGACCAATAACAACTGGCAAATTAAATAGATTCAATAGTACCCTAAATAATAAGTTAAATGCTCTGGGCCCTAATATGGACGATGCAAATAAATTGTATGAGGATTTCTTTTCAATAATGCACACTGAATTCAATAAAACTTTTGAAAAGAGAACAAAAAATATTTGCCCTAATTTTATTTTTAGTGACTGGGCAACTAGAGGTATTAGGATAAGTAAGGAAAGACTGTTCGAGCTGTATGGCCTTAAGCCTTACATTAATACTGAAACTTTCAACAAGTATGTTGCTACATATTCCAAAAATTTTAGAAATACTTGCAAGATAGCTAATGCTCTGTATATTAATTAGCAACAAGATTAAATCAGCAGAAAATAAAATAAAAACAGTTTGGAAAGGTATAAATAATGAAACTAATAGGAAAAAAGTACGAAACACTGAGTACACATTGGAGACTTCACGTGGTGTCATTAGCTCTAACTTAGAAGTAGCGCAAGAATTTGTACATTTCTTTACTAATATACCATCTAAAACGACGGAAGCTTTAAATTCCTCACCCGATGTCTCAATTAATTTATTAAGAGCGAACGTGCCAGGCTGCCCGGTTGAATTTCAATTCAAACATATAAACCCTATGATAGTTATAAAAGCTTTTTGGCAAATTAAAATCAAATTGACCGAAGATCTATGGGGATTATCTATCAAAGTTTGTACATCCATAATCGAGACTATAGCACCGTACTTAGCTTTAATATTTAATTTGTGTGTGGATCAAGGAGTCTTCCCGGATTTAAAAAATACAGTAAAGTTATACCATTTTTTAAATCTGGGGACAGTAAAGACACTAACAATTATAGACCAGTATCTGTGCTGCCGGTATTCAGCAAGGTTTTCGAAAAGGTAATAATATATATATAAGACGTTTATTTTCTCTACACAAGTTATGTACTTAATGCTAGTGTTTGACAATAGTGCACGAACAAGGAGCTGCGCTCGACACGACAGCGCGCGGTGGCTGCCCGTGTGTACCAATAGGTTTACCTACGGTCGCCGGTCGGCGCGTCAATAGAAATGGATGAACCTATTACCGAACGGGAGATAACAAATGCAGGCGACTTGATGAGTGAACCGAGTATATTTTATGAGCAGGAAATGAAGGATGAGGAACAATATTTGCAGGAGTATTCACAGGAAGCGTACGAAAATTGCGAAGAGCGGAAATCAAGTAAGAGAGAGAGAGAAATAGAAGATGAGGATGGGTGGACGGAGGTTGGCAAAAACAAAAGCAAGAAATATAAAGGGGAAAAATTTGAAATTTACATTTCATCCAATAATAAGATGCCGAAACAGTTTGCACTAGCTAAAATATTTAAAAATGAGGGGATACTAAATATCGACAAGATTAAGTATATTAACCCTTACAAAATTAGAGTCGAGGTGAAAAATGAGGACAGTATGGTGTTACTGGAAAAGTCTAAGGAGATCACTGACAGAGGTTGGAGAATTCAAAAGGCTATGGAAGTTAATTTGTCGTATGGTGTAATTAGGGACGTAGACATCGATTTGACCGAGAAAGAAATGTTGGAGCGTATTGAGTGTGCGGAACCCGCACAACTTGTGTCCGCCCAGAGACTCATGCGCAGAAACTCAGAGGGTGAAGGTTGGAAGCCTAGTGAGTCTGTACGCCTTTGCTTTAAGGGCTCATTCCGTCCAACATATATTTTCGTTGATGGATTGCGTATACGAGTCGAACAGTATATATTTCCAGTAACCCAATGCTCACGTTGCTGGAAGCTTGGACATACGGTACATAGATGCCCGTCAGTTAAGGTTAGATGCCCAAAATGTACCGAGAATCACGATAATTGTGACACCACTTCATTTAAATGCACCAACTGTAATGGTCAACATATGGCTTTAGTACGATCTTGCCCGGCATACTTAAAGGAGAAGAGGTTGAGGGAGATAATGGCGGAATTTAATTGTACATACCGACGTGCGTTGACAATATATGTACCAGTTAAGGAAATCAAACCAGTTGAACGTGTCACAACAGTAACAGAATCGAAGGAATTGGCGATTACACAGGCTGAGAAGGTGTTTTTTTCGACCTGTCTACAACAGCCTCGTACAGAAGTAGTAACACAGGTGCCCAGGGTGGACAGTCATCAAGCAAGTGCTAAGAATCATAAACAAAAACAGTCTAAGAAACCTAATGAAGTTGAGATGTTGGTACAAGATGATGGGATGGATAGCCAAGAAGATTCAAATGAAGAGAAGAATAAGACGAGAGAAGTACAATTCAAGGAGCTTATAAGTAGGCTGAAGGAAATTTTGTTTTTGAAAGGAGAAACAGTTCATCAAAAGGTGCAAAGTTGTTTAAAATGCTGTGTTCAGTGGGTAATATTAGTAGTAGTAGAAAACATTTCGGACTGGCCAATGATGAAGCTAATACAGTGTGAGTCTTCATAATGTGCACATATCGAAATGAGGGAGTCTATGCTTAATTTTATCGACGGAAAAAATGGTAATTTTTTTTTTTAGTTTAAAAAAAAAAAAAAAAATTTACAAAAAATTTTTTTTTAAAAAAATTTTTTTTTGCTCTCTTTTTATTATTATCTTATTTATAAATTTTACAATTAAAAATTGAAGAAAAAAATACAGATTTTTACTAAAAAAACATGTTTATTTTCAATTGAGGGTAGTTTTTTTCTCAATTTTAATTTTATGTGGACGGCTACTTACTTTCAATCATTATGGAGTTTGTTTCATCGCGATAGCTGATTCAGTTTAAAAGTTACACAGTTTTGTTACAATTTTTTTTTAATTTCATAAAAAGTATAAAAAACAATATTTAGATTTTTTAAATATTTTTTCTGTCGTTAAAATTAAGCATAGATTTCCTCATTTCGATATGTGCACATTATGAAGACTCACACTGTATTAGATTATGTCGGTTACAATGAATAATAATCTCATAAGACTGAATATTATTCAATGGAATGCACAAAGTGTTCGCCCTAAGTCATTAGCATTAGAACAAATATTATGTCAAGAAAAAATTCACATTGCGGCACTGAGCGAAACGTGGCTGGAACCGGATAGTCAATTCAAGATAAGTGGCTATAGAATTTTCCGTAAAGATAGGCATGATTCATATGGTGGTGTAGCATTACTGGTACATAGATCTGTAGAAGCTTGTTCACATATTTTTAGGAGTAGTAATTCAGATATTGAAATAGTAATGGTCAAAATTAACAACTGTGAATTTATTGAATATGTATTCTCCGTTTATTGTGCACCTTCAGTTCGCACCAATCAATCAGATTGGGAGAATCTATTTAACAGCGTAGACAAAAAAACTGTTATTTTAGGTGATTTTAACGCTCACCATTCGAATTAGTCTTACAAAACAGACTCGCGAGGTTCTCAAATGTACGATGCTCTCTTGGAAAGTAATTATGTAATTTTAAATGACAGCAAAAGTTCCACTCGTATCAAATTAGTAAACAATCAGCTCCAAACATCTTCACCTGATGTGACACTAGCTACTTTTGACATCGCGATTAGGTTGAACTGGTCCACTACAAATGAAAGCTTGGGTAGCGATCATCTTATTATTAAGGTGGTTACACATTTGGAAGCGAATCGGGATTCCATAATTTCGCGACGTAACTATAAGAAGGCAGACTGGGTATCCTATCGAGATTTACTAGAAGATCTGTTTAAAGATTTTATATTTAGTGAGGATGACCTTCAAAAATCATATGACACATTTGTTAATTGTTTGAATATAGCAGCAGATCGTTTCATACCACATTATATAATAAACCGTAATCCAAGCAATAAGTTTTCACCTAAACCGTATTGGTACGCTTCGCTATCCAAATGTGTAGCTGAAAGGCGTCTAGCACTTGCTGAATTCCGACGTAACCCTAATCCGAATAATTTAATAAAATTGCAAGACAAAATAAGAATCTCTCAAAGATTGATCCGTCAATCTCGAGACAAATCTTGGCATGAGTTTTGTACTTCATTGGATGGTAAAACCACTCAAAGTGAAATGTGGCGCAAACTGAAGTGGCTGAAGGGCTATAATGTGCCCCGCTCCCACGTAGACAAGAAACAAGCCAGCGAACTATTAGGCAATTTAACACCTGACTATGTACTTCCTGATGACTCAGAATTTGCTCCCGATAAAACAGTTTTAGATATGTTTGTTACAAGACAAGAATTAGATACTTGCATACGCCATAAAGATACGTCGCCAGGTAGTGACAGAATATCCTATTCAATGATATACAATTTACCAAACAACGGAAAAAACATTTTATTAAAGCTATATAACTTGTTCTACGCATTAAGCTTTATTCCTATGCAGTGGCGAGATATCACTATTATTCCGATCCCGAAACCAGGTCGTGACCCTCAGTCATCCGGATCTCTGCGACCTATAGCTATGATATCGTGTATTTGCAAAACTTTTCATAGTATTTTAATCAAACGGTTGGAGTGGCACATTGAGAAAAATAACTGTTTATCTTCCCATACATCAGGTTTTAGAAAACATCATTCAACTTTAGACAATCTGTCAAGCTTGGTGTTATCAATTCAAACCGGTTTTTCTCATAATCAGATGACGATAGCTGCCTTTATGGATATCGACAATGCATACAATAACGTAGATATAAAAAGTTTAGTGTGTATTTTGCAACAGTTAGGAGTTAGTTCTTTGATGTGTAGGTATTTGTGGAATTTTTTAAAAGAAAGATATTTAAGAATGCAGGTAGATTCGGTTTCATTCTGTAGGTATACGTGCCGCGGTTTGGCTCAAGGTGACCCTTTTTCGCCTCTGCTTTTTAATTTGGCTAGTATGAAGATTTGCAATAATATCAATAATGTTTGTACTTCACAATACGCTGATGATTTTGTGTTATACATAAATTGTGATAATGTGCGGGAAGGAAGTAAACAGATACAGTTAGGTCTAAATAAATTCGTTGAGCTGCTTTCTGAAATTGGGTTAGATATTTCACCTACAAAAAGCAAAATATGTGTTTTTAAACGAGGTTTTCGGAGGGAATTGGTTGATGTAGCTATAAACGGAATGACGTTGGAAGTAGTAAATAATGTGAAATATTTGGGACTATGGTTGGACAGATCACTGCGCTGGGCGAAGCACATAAATGAATTGAGAGGTAAAAGTCTGAGACTATTAAATATTTTTAAAGCTGTGGCGGGTGCGGGTTGGGGAATTCATCCGATGGTTTTGAGACGGGTCTACATAGCTATGTTTCGGAGCAGGTTAGATTACGCTAGCGCGCTGTATGACAGTAGTTGTAAAACGCACTTGGGCAAGCTAGACAAAATACAAAACCAATGCATGCGTACTATCGGAGGATTCATTAAAAGCACCGCAATACACGTGATGGAATGCGAACTCCATCTTCAGCCACTGAGTGTTCGTAGATATTATCTTGCAGGCAAGTTCTGGTTTAGATGCAAGTCCTTTTCAGGTAATGAGATTATTAAAATCTTAGATAAGCTAAGTAATTATTGTCGTAATGTTTATTGGAGGTACAAGAAAAAACCCCTTTTAGTTTCAATTCATGAACTTTTTAAAAATACCTCGGTGTATTCAACAACACAATTAGAAATGTTTTCGTTGGACCTATGGGTTAGTGGTATAGATCTTTCTGTGGTACTGGAGCCAGATATTAAGACCATCTGTAAGCCAAAACAAAAGTATAAACCTTACGAATTACAACAGATTTGCAATGAATTTTTAATAAATACTTATTCACATTTTTATAAAATATACACAGATGGTTCGAAAAACGATGATGGTAGTAGTGGTTTGGCACTTTATGATCCTCAAACAAATAGCTCCATCCAATTGATGATTAACGCGAAAATTTCCATTATGTATACAGAGTTGATAGCCATAGCAGAGGCAATTTCTTACATTGATTCCTTTATGGTAGGGAAATATGTTATTTTGACAGATTCTAAGAGTGCTATCCAACATCTGGCTCGATGCACCTCGAATTTTCGAGGCACACCGATAGCCTATAACATTTTGGAATCGCTCCGCAAACTTAGGATTAGTAATAAAATAGTTAAAATTCAATGGGTACCTTCACATGTGGGCATAACAGGAAATGAAGAAGCCGATCGTCTGGCCAGAGAAGCTAGTTGTAATGGAATACCATTTACCTGCTTACCCTTATTCTCGGATTGCTTATACTTAGTTAGGGAAAAGTGCACAGAGATTTGGAGGGAGCATTTTGACGAGAGGTCATTATCTAAAAGCATCTGGTATAAGACCATACAGCCTTGCCTTACGCCTTCACCGTGGTTCGCAGAGTCTGGTTTGTCTAGGACAGATGTTGTGACAGCCCTAAGACTTCGGTCCGGGCACATACCGCTAAACAATTTTGCGTTCCTGATGGGTAAATCTAACACACCAAATTGTGCTGAGTGTGGCGTGGTTGAGGATGTTTACCATGTGTTGGCCGAATGTGCCCGGAACGAGGTGGAGAGGGTCAGCTTAAGGCTCAAATATGATGTGGATCTGCGGGAAATGGGCATGTGTAACTTGATTCTGGCCCGTCCTCTGTCAGAAGAGGCTAAGTCAATGTATAATTTAGTTAAATTAGCCATTAAGCGTAGATAAGTCAATCTTTGTGAGGCCTATGAGGGTGGCATGATCATGTCTGATCAAACCTTCTATAAAAAAATAAAGATTAAAAAAAAAAAAAAAAAAAAAAATAGGTTTAAATAAAAACCTGTATTACAGGTCACCAGGGCCCTCCCGCGGCTAGATGCCTGTGATATGGACCATGAGGACACAGTATACTTAACTAACGTTGAATTAAGAACATTAATAAAATAAAATTAAATTAAAATTAAAAATACAAAAAGAGTTAGTGGAAATACCAGTGTGTGTGAGTGCGTGTGAATACCAGTGCATGTGAATATCAGTGTGTGTGAGTGTGTGAGTACCTAGAGGAAGTGTAAAAAGAGATGTGAGAGGTTGCTTGAGTGAGTGTGGTGTGAGTATGGATGATGGTATGTATGTACAAGCAGCAGTGGGGATGAATAGTAGTAGAGGTAGTCTATCTGAGAGGGATCAACAAATTCTCCGTTCTCTGATAATCTAGTGTTTTCAAATACGTAGTCACTGAATTTTTACATTTGTGTTTCGTTTGAGGATATTTATTAAGGGTGCTATTTAGCTTATTGTACAGATATGGCGCAAGAAAGAAGAAGAAATTACGCGAGTGAGCAGAACTGGAAGGATGCGTCTGGCATACTCTGCCTTTTCGGCGCTTATCTTTATACAGATTCGGATCATATTGCAACATGGAGTGTTCCTTAAGCACAGTACGCAATATGAAGGTTTGCCTAACAGTGAGTAAATCCCAGTCCTTAAAAAGGTCCACGGTTGGCCATAGGTAGGGGAGACCAGCGCCAACTTTGAGAATAGCACGCTGTGCCCTCTCAACTTCAATAAGATGGGTCTTGGCGGAACCTCCCCAAGATGTAATGCAGTATTCTATTAGGGATTGGCATAAAGCATCGTAAACCATCTTAATAACCCGTCGGTCCGCTGCGTGTCTAAGGGTTTTGAAGATGTAGATTATTTTACGGAGCCGGGTTACAAGGACGTTCATATGCGGTTTGAAGGTCAGGAATTGGTCTATGATGATACCAAGGTATTTTATATGATCAGTTCTCTGGAGAACGGGACAGGAGCACAAGAAGGTGATACCAGGAATACAAGCATGACAATAAATGCTAAGATATGACTGAGGAAGTTGATTTGACCTATGGGCAAAAGTGACATATTTCGTTTTATTAACATTAAGCGTCAGAACATTCGACCGGAGCCATTCGCAAACTTTGTTAAAACCTTTTTGGGCAGTGTCAAAAACCTCCTCCCAGATCCGTCCACTAAAAAAGAGGGCAGTATCATCCGCAAAAGTAAAAACTTTGCCCTTAAGGAGCTGGAGTTGGCAGAGGCTGTTGATATATACCAAGAATAACGTTGGGCCGAGTATGCTACCCTGTGGCACACCGAATTCGATACATGCCTCATCGCTTAACCTATTGTCAATCCGGACTCTTTGCTTTCTGCCTGTAAGGTAGTCCCTCATCAATTTTAAAGGAATACCTCTTACACCAACCCCTTCCAACTTTTTGAGAAGGTGCGGGACAGAGACTGTGTCGAAGGCTTTTGCCAGATAAAGAAACACAGTCAAACATTTTTTCCTTTGGTCGACGTTTGTAATGATGGAGTGTAAGAGATCATGTAGCGCGTCATTGGTTGACTTTTTACGTCGAAAACCATATTGATTGGGTGAAATAAAATTATTGGTTTCTAGGTAGTTTGTTAGTCGACGGTTTATAAGTCGTTCCAAGATCTTGGACAGAGTTGGTAAGATGGAGATAGGGCGGTAGTTATCGACACAGTCTCTGTTCCCCCCCTTGTATATAGGTTTGATAAGAGCTAATTTAAATGCTCCTGGGAAAACACCTGTCGCCAAAGCCAATTTGCAAATGTGCGTAATAGGAGTGGTAAGAAAGTGAATGTACCTCTTTAAGATCCGGCCAGATATCTGGTCAACTCCTACAGCACACTTCTCCCTCAAATCATTGATTAGTAAACGGACTTCTTCTTCATCAGGGGGGAGCATGACAAATGAATTGAGGGGTGGTTCGGCATCATAAGATATTGGCATATTCTGCGTTAAATTGGTAGTACGCTCCGCAAGCTTTCTGCCCACGCTGACAAAGAAATTATTCACGCTATTAATATCTTCATCCTTGTTTACGGATGTTGTTATCGCCATATACATGGCTGATATCCAAATCTACCTACTACAAATCTTTTCAACTTTAGTATATTAGAATGTGGTGGTAGTAGGTATGTTTCCCATCAATCACCTTCCTTCCCATTCATTCCTGCAGCGTCTACCATAGGTCAGAGCGAGACAGCAATACAAGGCTCGAAAAAGATTGACCTCAACGGACGCCATTTTTGAAAGGAGTTTAAGTTCGTCCTAATCCGCCGCAGCGGAAGCATCTCTCCAGAGCTTTTACCGCTATTATATCTGGATTTCGTGATAAATCCAGGTTTTCGGGTCTTTATATGAAACTAGACCTATCTACTTATCAAGTTATATTGATTTTGAAGTGCTGTGTAAGAAATGGGAATCGTTTATCCGTGAAACCACGCTGGCATGCCGCGTGGTTAACCTACACATCGAGGACCTACGAAGTCCTAGCATCAGGAAGGCGACTCCAGACTTCTAGAAAGGTAAGGCGCTGCATCCTGTGTCCTTCTCTTATTCCTGTTTCTCCATACCAAAATAGCCTCATTCCAAGTCGATGTATACTGCCACATAAAGTTTATTATAGTCCACAAAACCGCCGATTCTCATAGCAAGGCTTTGAATCACCGCTCCAGGCTTTTAGAAGCCTGGAAAGAGCTGTTTAGGCAGTTCTATCCATTCTATGGTAAATTCCCCGCACCCCCTCATGTTAGCGTTTAAAGGTTTCACAGTGAGCTCAAGGCGCTAACAGATGTAATGAGACAGGAAGAAAGGTCAACTGATTTGCTTGTGCCACTTATCTTTTTAATTGCATCCCATAGCTGCTTTTTATTACCCTTTGCATTTTCGATCTCTTTTTTGTCGTGGTTTCGTTTTGCTTTTTTGATTACAGAGTTACAAAAATTTCGATAACGTTTATAGGTTAGCTTAAGAATTTCATTTTCAGGATCTCGTTTAAGTTTTTATGTAATTTATCTCTGTTTCTCATGCACCGAAGCAACCCTTTGGTGATCCACGGTTTGCTGATCCGTTGTCTTCTGGGAATTTTTATCAGACTAGAGTTATTATTTATAGCAGTAGAAAGGTACGACACAAGTAGGTCGGTAGCGATATTAGCATCCTTACTTTCAAGAATGGATTGAAAATCAGTATTCTGTATAGTGTGATCGAGAGATTCATAGTCAATTGAATACGCCGTTTTACTGCAATAATCCGGGCCAGCATCCAAATCCAAACTAAGTGCAACAGTTTCGTGATCTGTAATTGATGACTCGATCACGAAACACTTAGCGTCTAGTTTTGTTTTTAACATTATGTGGTCCAGGCACGTACGTCCGTGCGTAAGTGTAGTATGACCTGGGAGCAAACAGTGACTTGCTAAGACGTTAAGATATTCCTGCGAACGCTTGTCCGGACTGTTAGGAGCTATATCGATATTTATATCGCCGCAGAGAACAATATTTTTAAACCCACTTGATTTTGCGAGAAGAGAGTCAATCGACCTAATGAAGTTGTTAGTGTTGGCTTGACTCGGGGGAGCGGTAGATTGCGATAATACAGGTTTCAGAGTTGATTTTAAGCAGAAGACAGTTGGCGTCACTAACCTCTGGTTCTTCGACAATTACTGCGAGGTTCTTGTCATAGTAGATAACTACTCCTTCATTTTGGGTTCTATGAGAAGTCGTTGATGCGTAATTATAGTTATCGATATTAGGTATGCTACGAGCTGAAGAAAGCCAACACTCTGAGAGGACTAATATGTCCCAGGATATTTCTGATCTTTGTAGAAGGATGGTCAAATTAGGCATGTTACAATTAACGCTACGGATATTTTGAGACAAGAGATTGAGGGTGCAATTACTTTTAAATATATAGTTTTTTACATCATCTATGTCGCAAGAGATAGATTTAGCTATTTGAAGTGAATCAAGATCTGAGTGAAGAGTCTCAATACTTTGCATTGTTCAAAAAGAGAATGCAATTTGAATGTCACGCGACGTGCGTGACCTATATTTACGGAAATAATTAAAATTTAAACTCAGATCTTGTTCGTAACCAGCTATGATGATGTAGACGCGACTAGATGTAAAATAGAATGGGGCAAGTTTACTTATACCATACATATACCAAAATAAGGTTGGCTGTGATGTGTACTGGGTCAGTGGTGATAGTTGTGTGTTTGTTGAGGAGATAACATATGTGAGAGTGAGGGACTGTAATTCCAATCAGTATTATTTTTATAGTGTATGTAACCACAATTAATTCTAAATTTAAGCAAAGAGTAAAAATAATTAACACATAAAACAAAGACAGCAAAAGTGGAACATAACAAGAACAATTTAAGTAAACTAAGGGCTAAATTTAGTCACAAGGTAAGCTCGGTCAACTCTGACTCTTCCTCAACACGGAATGGTACCTGCCCCTCCTCCAACTTGACGTAAACTTTTCCGAAAGATAATGCTTAATCAAATGCTTAATCATTTTAACGCCAACCAAATCTTGCACGATCAGCAATATGGTTTCACCAAAGGACGTTGTACAACTGACGCTGGTGTCACCTTATTAAAACACATATTTACAGCGTGGGAGGAGGCCCAAGATGCCATAGGAATCTTTTGTGACCTCTCCAAGGCATTTGACTGCGTGAGTCATGAAACCTTGCTCTTGAAACTTGAGCATTACGGACTAGGTAAACTTGCACTCAGTTTAGTAAAATCTTATTTAAATGATAGACAGCAGCAGGTTCAAGTAAATGGTGTCCATTCAATCGGTTTAAAAGTAAAAACGGGCGTTCCACAAGGCTCGATATTGGGTCTTTTCCTCTTTTTAGTATATATTAATGATCTACCCCATTTATTAGAAAACCAACCACAAATGGTGTTATTTGCTGACGACACTTCCTTAATTTTTAGGGTTCCGTAGTAAACAAGGAACCCTTATAGTTTCGTCATGTCCGTCTGTCTGTCTGTCTGTCTGTCTATCTGTCTGTCTGTCTGTCCGTCCGCGGTCTAGCTCCGAGACCCTTAGTACTAGAAAGCTGTAATTTGATATAGATATACATATTAATTATGCCGACAAAGTGGTAAAACAAAATTATGAAAAACATTTTTTTTAGGGTACCTCCCATACACGTAAAGTGATGATGTTTATTTTTTTATCCCACCATGTGTGGTATCATTGGAAAGGTCTTTCAAAAACATAGTGAGTATGTTCAAACCATTTTTGAATTCAGAGATCCGTTTGCGAAATATTAAGCTTTAAGGTGAAAATTTTTGTTAGAGTTAAGTGTCCCCCCCATGCCAGCTAAATGGTTGGTTTCACATATGTGAAAAAATTCACAACAGTAGCTTATATAACGAATTTAAAAGGAAAACTATCACAGTTGAGTAGGCTTTACAAGTTAACGAGTAATAATCGACCAACTTAGATTTGCGGTTGTAAAAACATGTTCTCCCATACAGAATGTATCGGAGAACATGTTTCTCAACTACAAAGTTAAGTTTATTCTTGGGATAAATTCATTCCAACTACGGAACCCTACATTGTGCGTGGTTCGACATGCACTTGGCCGTTTTTAAGATAAATAGACGTGCATCAAATCTTGACGAAGTAAATAACGCCCTACTGTAGGTCCAAAATTGGTTCACTGCTAATAATTTAATATTAAATGGGAAAAAAACTAAATGCATGAGATTTGCTTTACCAAATGTTAAAAGTAGTGATTGTGACATAGTATTGAATAAGGAGAAACTAGAATTTGTCGATAAAACTGTTTTCTTGGGGATCACGCTCGATTCAAGGCTGCAATGGGGTCCTCATTTAACATCTCTTGCAGGACGGCTAAGTTCAGCAGCATATGCTGTGAGAAAAATCCGTCAATTTACTGATGTAGATACCGCGAGGCTAGTCTATTTCAGTTACTTTCATAGTATCATGTCTTACGGTATTTTACTATGGGGACGGGCTGTAGATATCGAGTCTATTTTTATTCTGCAGAAGAGAGTCATCAGAGCAATATATCGTCTCTCTGCAGACGCGATTCTCTAAGGGAACTGTTTAAAGATATTAACATCATGACGGTACCTTGTCAATATATCTATGAAAACATCATGTACGTAAGGAAAAATCTAAGTCTTTTCAGTAAAAGAGGTGATAGACACAATCATAGGACTAGAAATAGGGACCAATTAGTTCAACCGTGTTTCAGACTGGCTAAAGTAGACTCATCCTTCATGGGGTGCTGTTTAAAATGTTATAATAAAATACCTTCCCACATACTTCAACTGAACGAAACGAAATTTAAATCATGTATAAAACGCACACTATGCTGCCAAGCATATTAGAAGTTGGGGGATTACATTACTGATAAAAATGCTTGGCTCAGCGCTGGTCCAGCTCCACAAGGGCGCATAAACTAATTGATTAGCATTCGACAGTATTGTTGCAGCTGCTGAAGATTGTAAAACTATCTTTCCCTTGTATAAATTCAATCTCTTTGTATTTTATAATTGCATATCACATGTGTGAGCACTGTGACTATGTTGTACATTCCATAAAGCTACCATTTACTGGGTACGTCTTTCATTGACTTGAATGTGCCCTGGCGGCTGAGAGTATGTCATGCTCACTCAAATGTCTCGCTGATGGTGGTGTGTGTGTTGGATCATTAAGTTCCCTTCAAAATGGTTGAGCTAAATGGTGCTGATCCATGCGTCATGTTCGTGAACGGGCGCCGTCAGTAGGCCTACTGGTCATCTCTTAGCTGCCACGGTTTATTTTAAAATATTTAAATTATTGAATTGTAATTATATATTTTTATTACGGACGCTTTTAACGTGCACGTCTTTCTACATTGTTCTCACATGTATAAGTTCAACACGAATGATGTAACCAATATTTTGTAACAATATTTTGATTTAAAAGAGTGTCCGTGGAGTTTCTTGCCCGTTCTTCTCCATAGGTACCTACTACGCTTTAGCTTCATTTTTCTGACTGACCGACCCCTTGACAATTCAAAAGTACCTGTAATTGGTTTATTTGAAATAAATGCTTTGATCCAAACTAGGAAAAAAAAAAATTAATCATATTTATTATAATTCAAGTAGAGTGAGTATCAGGAAATTAAGGTATAAGGTAGTAATTAAACTATAATTGTAGTGAGATCAAACCTCCAATATTTGTGTTATGCTAAGTGAAATAAATGTGAGTTAACACGTCAATTAAAACTATGTTGTTTTCAAGAACTTAAATAAAATATACGTCATAATTAATATTGAGTAATGGTAAATTGTATTTCAAAAAGAGTAACTTCTGTTTCCAAAAGTCAGTTACGATGAGGATCATAAATAATTCCTGCTGAACCTGAAGAAAGTTGAGATCCATATCTATATGTATCCGAATCCGCGGATCACATTTTTTAATGATCCGGCACATCACTATTACATACCTAATAGTCCAGGAAAAGGTTATTGACTCCTACCGCTGTGCTCCAACCCTAATTATTTTGTTACGCGTAATATTGAATCTGTGACATCTTTTAAACCATTCATTTCAATGATATGTCAAGGCATAATTATTTGAATCTAAACTAAATGCCCAATTTAAATAACATATTTTATTGGATAAGGATTAATATGATACCGGTCAATATAGCTTTGAAAATAACAACGGAATTTTTATCAAATTCTGAAAGATGATAATGGCTACTGTGGGTCATCCTTAGAAGGTAGACATATGCCATCCCGGAGTTTCTTTTTGATTTTTTTAAGATCTTTAATCCTGTACAACATAAATTTGATGTATCTGTAACGGTTTACGCGGCGCATGCCAGTAAAGCTCGCAGTCGGCATGATTTTTTCCGACATCTTCGACTATAATCGTTACATTTCAGCCAATTTACACAAAACTTTAATGAATTATACACCTAAACCTTCCATAAGAATCACTCCGTCCATTGGTGAACACCGTTTGAAAATCCGTTTGGTAGTTTTTGAGTTTATCGCGTTCAGACAGACAGACAGATGCGGCGGGGGACTTATAATATGTAAGGAACGATTACGTGAGTATTGTCCATACTTCCTCACTAAAATTAAAAATGCAAAAGTATTGCGATCTCCCTCTCTCTCGCTCTGGCTCTTTGTTTGTTACCTTTTGACAACTAGAGGTATCAAAATAAAGATTTATAAAAGACTGTTCCAAGAACTCGTTTGGTATCAGTTCCCAGAAAAAGACAGTTATCGAAAGATCGAGTTTGTTGATGGTTCGATCGGTGGTACCATCGAGGTTAAAAATAATTTGAATGATGACCAAGATTTGCCACCAGCACGCTTTCTATCTCTACAAAGAATAGACACAGCTCTTTCTATACAAAGTGACGTTTCGTTTCTCCATTTTTGACATCGCACCGTAGAAATCATTCAACAGTCATTTTGTGTTTTGTTTCTAACGACCTTTGTCTAGGTCTTTTTAAAGTAGACTATTTCAGAAGAAAGTTTTCTATCCCAAACTTTCAAAATCACTAAGGTAGTGAATACAATTTGATTTTGTAATCGACATGCTAAAGACAGTAGAAAACTTTTTACTCGACGGCCACAAATTTTATACGGTTATCTACAAAATCATGATTTTACAAGAGAGCGTTTTAAAAAAAAATACGGGTGCCGATTCTCTTGTACACCGAACTAAACTATCACTAAAATTCCTTACTAAACTTTTGACCATGAGAATCTCAAAGCTATGCTGCAAAATAAATTCTCTAAATTTAAAAATAATTTTGACACATCTAAATCGAATTTGACAATCGCGACTCCACACGTGATACTAACCACGTGAATCTTTTTAGAGCCGGAGGCGCGCAAGGGGGCAGCCTCGACGTGTTTTATATGGAATTTTTCACTTTTTGTATGGAAAATAAGAAAAAAATATTACCTACATGTAGAGTGTTAGAGGTTTAAGGGGTTTATAACGGGTGTTGAAATTTTCATTATTTTTACGATTGGACACATCGGTTTCGAGATATAAGCAAAAGAAAAAAAAAAATCAGTACTGTTTTTGCATCTGATGTCGGGGTGTTGGTGTGAATTTAAAGTTCCAACCAATTTTATACCACACGTTTTTAGTCGACATTAAAAATAGTCAGATTTAGTTAGAAAATCTAAAAAAAGTCATTTATTCAAACTAGGCTGAGAATCAGCACTTTTTAAACGTCAAAATTACATAAGACAGTCCCCCAAAACGCCCACCCTACACCACTTCCTAGTGCCTTTCGCTGGGAAGAAGAAGTGGCGCAACAAACTTCTCAGCAGCATAGCTGTCTGTTCAAAATAATTTACACCACCAGTTCTCACCAGGGGACTGCAGTACAGCAGCTAAGCGTGAATGTTATGCGTGTTGCAGGAGCTGGCGGAGTACGAGGGCGTGCCGCGCGGCCCGCAGCTCTCCGTGCAAGGTAAGCTACAGGGTAATTGCGTGACACACATCAAATGGAATGTGATCGCAAAATCTTTCACTTTGACAGTTCAGCCAAGTTCATTGCGCTATTTACGTTGTTGAATAGACGAATTTTTAAACCTATGAAGCAATGGATTGGAAATATCCTTCAAAAATCTCGAATTGCGATTGAAAGTGTGTTACGCAATTAGGGTGCTGGTTTCTCTAGTTGTTATTACTTGGCCTATATTTCTCAATCTATTTATACATAACCGCGCAAAAGCCTTTCCTTAGTGCTTGTTCACGTTGGAACGCGCGGGCGCGGTGGCGAAATAGGCGCGGTAGACGTCGCGAGCTCGTGTTCACATTAACCGCCAGGCGTTCGCGCGAGTGTGACGTATTGTCAGAGGTTGTAAATATGGACCACGATCTTTTATTTTTAACCGAAAATTCATACCTAAAGTGGGAGATGCTAAAAATTAGAATTGGCGTGCACGAAATTAATAAAGAAAGAGAACGGTATGGTGAATTTCATACTTTATATGGTTTTTTGAGAGAACATCCTTCAAGATTTTTTGGATATACCAGGATGAGTGTCCACTGTTTTGATTACATACTGGATTCAATAAGGAGTGATATTTCAAAAGTGGACACAAATTTTCATAAAAGTATAAAGCCCGAAGAAAGACTGTTTGTAACTATAAGGTGAGTTTAAAAAAAAATAATTTTCATAGTAAGTAGTTAAGTAAATTATAATTTTTTATCGGGATACATATTGCAGTCATTCAAATTCAAACAAGGTTCCTCTTTATTATTTTATTTAATTAATATTATCGTTATCAATTATACAACGTTTAATTTCCATAATTAGTCGTGTTATAATCGTATGTATTATATCCATGGTGAGACTGCGTCATGCCACTATTCATTTCGTCCATAATAACTTGTGTAATATTGTTTCTAGCGCGTAGTTTTTGCATAGGAGATAATTCTTTCATGTACGGCAACAAACTTTTAAAAAATAACAGATCTTCGCAATCTTGTTCGTGTTGTTTGCTGCTTTGTGACAGTTTAAGTTGTAATAATTCCAACTTTTTCTTCTCCAGTTCCATAAATTCCTGTCTTACATCTTGTGCACATTTACGTTTGGTGCTCGTATATTGTGTACTTGAAGATGCACCAGCTATGGATTGGGGAGTTGAGGACCGCTCATCATCATCATTATTATTGCTGTTTTCATCAGTAGTTTCATCTAAATTGCCTTCATTTATTTCTGGGGTAACATCATCTTTTATGAACAGCATCATTTGAAAATATGGCCACATTGAAGTGTTTTGATCTGTTCGAGCATCACCAGAACGAGAAACCGGAATTTTCTTAAATTCTTTCATAAATTGGTCCCGAATGTTCTTCCATTTTTTCCTTAAAGCCTTTTCTGTAAAATCAGAAATATTGTTTAGTGTTGATGATTAGTGTAAATATATTTAAGTTTTACATTATAATTACATTTTTTATTATGTTTCAGATATCTCTCCACTGGATTGGCATTTCGATCTTTGGCATATAGCTTTCGTATGGGTGTTAGTACTGTGTCTGAGATTGTTTATAGTACCTGTGAAGCTATTTGGAAAAACAATTTGAATGTCCACATGCCACAGCCATCTGAAGACCAGCTTATGAATATTGCTTCAGATTTTAGGGAGATGTGGCACTTTTCTAACTGTATTGGCAGTTTGGACGGTAAACATTGTAGGGTTAAACGACCTAAAAAATCAGGATCGGCATTTTTTAACTACAAGCATTATTTCTCTATTGTTTTGCAAGCTGTGGCTGATGCGAGGAAAAGATTTTTAACTATTGAAGTGGGAGGTAGAGGAAAGCAAAGCGACGGCGGTACATTTAATGCCTCGTCCCTGAACCGGTTACTCGAAAGAGGTGCATTTAATATTCCGGAACCAAGAACATTACCTAATTCTAATATTACAGCTCCATATGTTATATTAGCCGATGAAGCTTATCCTCTTAAAGAATATATAATGCGTTCATACCCACAAAGAACATTGAATCAAGAGAGAGAAAATTTTAATAATAGATTGTCAAGAGCGAGAAAAACCGTGGAGTGTGCATTTGGAATTTTATGCAATAAATGGCGAGTTTTGTTAAAACCTATTGAAACTGATGTTAAACATGCACGCCTGATTATAAAAACTGCTTGCTTATTGCATAATATTGTAATTGATACAGATGGTTACGATTGTGATAATGAGTTCACAATTCCAACTCGACACCAAAGGCGACAAACTAGAACTGGAAGAAACAACAATCCATCAAATCGGGCTAAACAAGTTCGGAATTTATTCACGAAATATTTTTGGGAAAACAATCGTTTAATATACACGTAGTCGCCTTTGTATTATGTATCTTTTGTAGTCTTCAGGAAATAAAAAGTTTAAAATACCTACAAATATATCATATTTCCAGCATAATAATATGTATTTCATTTACTCACCCTCCATATCAGGAAACAATCCAGCAATTTCCTTCCATAGTTTATTAAGAACATTTCTGTTCATATGATGACTGTGTTTACTTTGCCAAATAGGAGTTCTAGCCTGAACAGCACTAATAAACTCTTCTGTATTGAACGACATGAAAGAAACGTGCTATCGTTTCTAGCGACAAGTTCAAACTGGTTGAACTTACCTGACGTCGCGAGTGAATCGCGCGCTCCGCCGCTAGTTCGACGTGAACACACACAAACGTCTCAGTCGTTTGATAATGCCGCGAGCGGGCCGCGCGCGTCGGTCGCTAGCTTGCCCGCTACTTAGACCGCACGTGCGTTTTGTACGTGAACACTTGGATATAAACTCAAGTGTTTGATATTTCGTGACCGCGCCCGCGCCCGCGCCCGCGCCCGCGAGTCAACGTGAACAAGCACTTAGGGATACGCTGTCTGCATGTCTGCGCCTGATCGGCGACATCACGAAGTGACTTTTAGAAGGGGTTTCTAGAATCAATTCTATTACCTATTTTGTAAATTTTGACGTTCAAAAGTATCATACATGGGCCTATTTGAAATAAAATGATTTGACTTTCACTTTGATGTCACTGTGGTGACAATACAATCATGCTGTGACTTGGGCGTCGCGCGTGTATTTGGGATTACCTACAAACAATAATATTTCAAGCTGTATATTAAATCCAGTCGAATGTAAGAATCTACAAAATGAAATATGTCTCTGATTTTGAGGATAGCATAATTTCATAGTTAATAATAGGTACTACATTGAAATCCGAGCCGACCGCCGTTTTTATATGATTCGGCAATAAACACACAGAAGGGCAGACTGGTTATATTTATTTATTTATTTACTATACAAAATACAAAAATGTTTATTTCAATATTACACGTTGTACGTACGTTATACAGTTGGTGGCGTCCCCTTTTAAGCATAGATATAGATGCCTGTGGCAGGAGGCGCCGCTCCTTTATATCTTGCTATTAGTGTAACATGTTATTAAAACAAAAGTTATTAAACAAAAGTTAAACAAAAGTTATTAAATACAACAATTACAACAATTACTTACATTTGTTTTTACAGGTGGGAACCCAATATAATTATGTTTGTGGTCTATTTTAATATTACTGCCTGACTTTTGTGTCAAAGATATCACACTTCTAGAAATAGATCATTACGCTATGAGTATTTCGTACCCTTGGCAGGTTTCCAAGGAAGGTAGCGAATAATGAATTGATGATGTCGTAGACTTGATTGAGGACGGGTTCGAGTCTCACCCGGCGTGGTTCTTCTCGCTGGTGGCGGAGTGCGGCGGCGCCGTGGTGGGGCACGCGCTATGCAGCCGCGCCTACTCGTCGTGGACGCGCCGCGCCTTCTACGTGGAGGACCTGTACGTGCGGCCGGGCGCGCGCCGCCGCGGCGTCGGCCTGCGGCTTCTGCAAGAGCTTTGCCGGGTGCGTACACATAATTTCAACAAGGTTTTTTGTAGTGAAAACTTCTTTAGGCGCGTTGGGCATTTTTGAGATGGGACTAAACCATTGATTTCGCGACACCATGACGACACCTCATTTTTGTAAACGCGATTGTGCTCTTTATTTATATTACGTTACGGATCAATGTTCTATGCAAGTATTTTTCTTCCACCAAGGCGATCTTGTTCAAGTTTTTACTTCTGTCAGCACTCCCAGAGTGCCACCACTTTTTTTTTCGTACAGAAGCAGAGTCAACGTATATGAATGCGGGTTATAATGGTCGCCACGTGTTCCAGATGGCGGTGGCCGAAGGCGTGCACCGCGTGGACTGGCATGTGCTGGAGAACAACGCGCCCGCGCTAGGCTTCTACGCACGACTGGGGGCGCGCGACCTACGCGTAACCGAGGGCCGCGCCGCCATGCGCCTCGACCGGCCACACATCGAGCAGCTTGCGCGCGATCAACTCTGACCCAACGTCTTGTATGCAAACTATCGATCCGTCATCAGATAGATTTTTATCCAAAATTAATTAAAAACTTTCCAAAAAACTTGTCATGTTAGTATTTAAAACCAGGATGGACCATTTTGTCTGCTAAGTTTATTGCGTAGTAGCGAGTGCATAGAGGAAAGTAAAGCGAGTGATAAACTTCCTGCCTTCCGCCTTCTGTCACTCCGGTGACACGATTCATTGTTATCACGCTTCTTGCCAAAAAGTTCCTACGACTTAACTAGTAGTTCTGCGAACAGTAGACCTCGCGAGCACAAACTTTTTTACAACAATTAATATTCCACTAAACTTATTTAAAACGGGATATTTACCACGTTTTTTGTTTAAAATAGGATATTTTGTTAAAAAAAAAAAAAAACATGATAAATATCCCGTTTTAAAGAACTTTAGTAAGTAGTGAAAATAACCATGTCAGTTTAAAAAAATAAATAAAGACAGTTTGGAAAATTATTAACAATAAAAAAAAAAAAAAAAAAATTATTGACACAAATACAGAACAATGAAACAAACAAGAACAAAAGACATAATACAGATTACACACTAGACACTTCCGGCGGTCTTATTAGCGATAACATCGATGTTGCTCAAGAATTTGCAACTTTCTTTACCAATATTCCAATTAAAACTACAGAAACTTTAAATTCCTCCCCCTCACTTGCGATTGATTTATTAAAAGCGAATGTTTCAGCCTGCCCTGTGGAATTTAAATTTAAACATATAAACCCTGTGGTCGTTATAAAGGCTTTTAAGCAACTTAAGATCAAAATTACAGAAGATCTGTGGGGCATGTCTACTAAAGTTTGTCAATCAATTATTGAGACAATTGCACCCTATTTAGCTTTAATATTTAATTTGTGTGTAGATCAAGGGATATTCCCGGATTTAATTAAATACAGTAAAGTTATTCCAGTTTTCAAATCCGGGGACAGCAAAGACACTAATAATTATAGGCCCGTATCAGTTTTGCTGGTTTTCAGCAAGGTGTTTGAAAAAGTAATGTTAAATCAAATGCTCAATCATTTTAATCGTAATAACATCCTACACGATCAACAGTATGGTTTCACCAAAGTCCGTTGCACAACCGACGCCGGTGTCACCTTATTGAAACACATCTTTAATGCATGGGAAGAGGCACGAGATGCAATAGGCATCTTTTGCGACCTATCCAAGGCATTTGATTGCGTGGATCACGAAACACTGCTCTTGAAACTTGAGCATTACGGTCTGGATAAACTTGCGCTGAGCTTAGTAAAATCATATTTGAATGATAGACTGCAGCAAGTTCAAATAAACGGTGTAAATTCATTGGGTTTAAAAGTCAAAGTTGGTCACTGTAGTTGTGCCGTCTCTCATGGGATATCGCAGCGGTGACCAACCGTTATTGATTTTATTGTTTTTCTTGTTTTTGTTTAGTGTCTGTGCTCACTAACATAGTCGTAAGTTCTACTAACAATCTTGTTGAGTCTTGATTACTCAAATAAAGAAAATTCTATTCTATTGTATTCTATTATTGAATGAGAATTTACAATTTTGTGTCTGTGCTGTTGACCGCTGAAAAGTTTCCTCCTCTGGAGCCAATCCTGGGTATAGCAGCCAGATCATGGTGAACTAAAGAACGGGATATGGTAATTGAATGCGTATATAAAATTGAGTGTCTCAGTTGTTGATCGCTCAGGAGTTTCCTCGTGTGGAGCCAATCCTGGATGCTGTAGCCCAGTCATGGTAGACTAGAACGGACTATCATAATTTAATGCGTCTATTCAATTCCGTGTATGTACCGTTGACTGTTGTGGAGTTTCTTCGTCTGGAGCCTATCCTGGCTGTTAAATCAGTTCATGCTTAATAAAAAAATGCATTGTCTTTGAAACTGAACCAACATGTAAAATTTCAGCTCCGTAGGATAAGAGTAAGTGGTTTTAATTCAGTTTGCAAGATTTTCTAACTAACACGCTAACAAGGCAAGTTAATATAAAGCTTGTAAAAAGAAGAAGTGTGGTTTTCGTAGAGTGCGGTACTGGGTACTGCACCAACGTTGCTGTACTTACATACAAACATCTGTCGAAATTCATGAAAACTGGGCGAGAGGTGAAATAGTGATTCCTAAATGGTGGAATACCCCAAATATCGTGAAATGGATATTCCTAAGAAAATGACGGAATTGAAATTTGTAGTCTTGCTCGATTGCAACGCTCTTTCTTCGGTAGTGATTAGACCTTTTTTTTTTTTTGGGTGGGAAATTATCAAATAACTTCTCCCGCTCTGGGCGGAGCGGGAGGGCGTGTCAGACTCTTACTGACTAAAACCCACCCGTGTTCCTTCGGTTGCCCTGTTGCCGGGGGCCACGATTTCCCGATCGGTTTTCTTCGAACCCCCGGCAGGCATTGGCCCTAGCGGACCCCGTCAATTCTGCTGACATCTCTTTGAGGCGCGCGTGGAACACAACGCGCCGTCGACCCGGGCTTGGTCCTTATCGGACGGCGAGCTACCCATTGCTCACCGTCCGCAAGCCCGCGCCTACGGTGGCCGGAAATCGGCTCGCGATTCTCGCCCCGGGCGTCTCCTCCTGTAGTGATTAGACCTTGGCTCCTTTTCTCTCGATGTCTCTGGGTCCAACCGGGAAATATGCACGAGGATGGTGAGCACTGCAGCTCAACAATCCTCGCTTGCAGGAGTGGTACGGTGTTTGTTGTGGCTGCGCCCGCGACCGGCCTTTCTTGCCCTCAACCAGCGAGTACACCCGAATAATTCACTTTTTTGAACGGACAAAAACATTAGGTGTAAGGACACAGACTGTCAAATCGTGTTGTCATTGATCGGGCCCAATCTTATCCGCACGTAACTTCGGCCGAATCTTCGGATATCGTGTTTAGGGAGTAGACCTGCGATAGTTCGTAATTTTAGCTTTCGAAAACATTTTATGGTACCAACGCACTTCTATGATTTGACGGCGATAACCTATTTTTTTTTCTATCAAAAAAGACATCGTTCAATATGTCAAATTCAAATTAAAAAATCGGCCAAGCGCGTGGGCCACGCGCAATTAAAGGTTCCATAGTTGGGATCAATTTATCAAAAAAACATGTTCTCCCATACATTCCAACTGCAAATGTAAGTTGAAATAAAATTTTAAGCGCTTGGGTCGCTATTTAGGTAGAGTGTATTAGGGTACTCGTAAATAAAACTAGACTGTACAGAAGAACGACATCGGATAGACTATATTTTATTTCCTAAAACCCCTTATTTAATACTATTCATACATTGATACTCTTAGGCACTAGCATGTTACTTAACAATAAATAGAACAATAGCGATGCGCCGCGCGGGGGGCGCGGGGCGCTGCGTTACACACGGCAGTATTCGCTGCGAAGGCATAAATAGAGGTCGCGCACCGAGTTCGGTCCTTTCCGCCGTGAGCCGTCGTCGAGTGAAGATATCCATCTGCGTGGTCTCGAAGCGTGAAGATACGGAGGGTGCTGGTGCTTCTGCTTGTTTTGCTTGCGCTTACAAACCGCTTCTTTCGAAGCGAACCGGCGAACGAGTGCGGCGTTGTGATAACGCTCGTGCCGCGTCGATTATCTTATTTCTTTATTAAGATACTGGTTACTCGTCTTTATCAAGATGATTGCTTCTCTGTTTCTTGCGGACTGTCAAAAACGTGGTAATGGTTCAGTGGTATGTGGTATATGGTAGCTGGTTCGGTGGTATATGGTAGCTGGTTCGGTGGTATGTGGTATACCGTTCTCTGGTGACTGTGTGACAGGTACTGTGTCACTACAAAATGAAATGAAATTGTTTATTCTGTAAATAGGATATCGGAATCACTTTTACAAGTAATATAAAAAAAAAAAAATAAGCTAGATGAGTTCGGCGTTTCCTATCTGACTACTCTGAGAAGAAAGGCCGAAGCAAACTCAGAGGTCGCAGTCTCTTTTAAAGTCCAGACATAATCTTGGTCAGGCCATATGAGGACCATGTAGATTAGTGTCTGAAAAGGTCTTTTGAGGAAAGAACCACACAGATTTGAGTGGACCTGTCGAGTCAGTGCAAGCATTTGTCAGTAATCGTGGAGGTCAACTTAGAACTTAAGGAGCTCAACTCGACGAGCAATACCAAAGAAAGGACATTTGGGTAGGCCGCAAAAACTACTCAAACTGCCAGACCATCACTAAAACTAGAAGAGAAATAAAAATAATATCCACATAGTCCTCACATTCACAATAGTTAAAATAATATAATACTTTACAAAGTATTCATGTCATTTTGAATATAATTTTCAACATGTCAACGTGTTTATAAAACTGGTAATGTTTTTTTTTTTGACAATCAAATAACAATTTATTTAAATTAAATGCACTATATAGAACTAACTATATACAGAAGAAAAAATAAAATAAAATATAGGAACAAATCATTGGGCATAAAAAAATTCATCCGAATCGCTGTCGGTGGGAAAGGTGCCCAAAAGGCTGGCAGCTTTGCCACATTGTATGGCAATGCTAATTCTTTGGCCTAAAAATTGGCCAACCCTTTGGTCACGTGAAGAGTCGACCAATAGCTTGGCGATGTCCCGGAATAATCGATGAGCACTCGGACTCCATGGCCCTAGTGTTTCAACCCCAAACGGTTCAAAAATATAGCTACCGGTAAGGTTGTTATATTTGCGCCGTTTGAGGTTTTCTGCACCTGCAGCAGCCGCCCCAGCACAACTCGCCGTGCTAGGAAAATGGGATGGCGCGAGGGTGTCGACACAGGTTGCGTCCCACACCAAAGGCCTACCCAACTTCCAAGGCATTATGGTCATTCCGTCTGGCCTCTTCCCATCGTCGCGTGCCAAGCCATTGGGTTCTAAAACAGCTGGCACCCCGGCGGTGACAAGAGCCCGACGGATTATGTCATTAATGCTTGCGTGTCGTGCCAACCGACCAGCGCTCTTGCTGCAGGAAAGGCCATGGTGTCCGAGGCGGTCAACTGCTTCACCGCACTGACAGCGGTGCGGAGCCCCGCAAGGAGCGCCCAAACGCAGGTTTGTAGCGAGCCGGAAAGTGGTGTCACCCAGCATAGTGCCTATGTTGGGTGACGGTAGCGCCTGAAGCCAGAGGCCCGACTCCCATTCTCCCACAGCCAGTAGGCGTGCACGCTCAGCAGTATTGGTGGACGCATTAAAGAGGTTATTCCGTTCCAACCTGCAGAGCGGCTCATCCCACTGTCTCTGGGAAGACGGGTTCTCGGGCTGCTCCGTATCCGGGCAAGCCACTTTCCAGGCGTTCATGGCATCAGTCAAATACGGCACTTCAGAGTCAACCTTAGAAGCGGTTAAGATTCTTTTGGTTAACTTGTTGGTGCTGTGGACCAAGGACAGGAACGCCGGTAAGCTTACACTAGAAATTTTGCGGACGCCGAGCCCACCAAAACGAATGGGTAGTGTGGCTTGCAGCCACGCGCGGTCGTCCAATGCCACATTTATGATTGATGTTAAGGTACTTCGAATGGTTTGGTCAATTTTGTCTAAAAGGTGTGGCTTCTTCCATAAAGGGGAAGAGCGGAGAAAATACATAAAATTTGGACCGAAACAGCAGTATCTGATGAGAGTGAATGCCGAATGTACGTTAATTTTAGAAAGTCTATCCGAAATGTCGTTGAAATGTTTAATTTTTTCGTCAACGAAAGGTGAAAAGCTGTCTTCTAAAATTGGGGAACCTAGGAGGTGCAGTGAACTTTTTTCCAAAACTTTGATATCTGGGGCTATTGAGTTGAATTTGTGTATAGTTGATTGTCTGTCGGTATTGTCACAAGGGTAAATTTCACATTTTGAGTAGTTGAGGTCGATGCCAATGGATTGGAACTGCTGCTTTAGGAATTGGAAATCTTCTAGAACAGTATCTACGTCACCTCCTAGAGTCCCATCGTCTAAATACCACACATTCAATTTTGAATTTAGTTGTTGTATTATGGGGTGAATAGCTAAGCTGAAAATGACTGGCCCGAGGGGATCACCTTGTTGGCATCCGACTGCAGATTCCAAAACGTTGTCTCTATAAAGTAATTTTGAAGGGTGCCTATAGCACTGCCACAAAAAACCATAAATTTCCGGTAACACTTTTTTTGCTTCGGCCAACAGGGTGTCCTTGTTAACGGAGTTAAAAGCGTTCTTGACGTCAACCTTGAGGACGACCTCACCTTTACCGGAGTTTAAAAAACTAGAAAGGGCATGTACGGCAGCCTCACAGCCCCCTTTGGATCCAAACCCAAGCTGTAGGGGCTGGTACTTATTTTTTAAAGATTCTCCGTATAATCTGCAGCATATTTTGGCTGCCGTACGCCTGTAGGTACACCCAACGGCAATGGGATGGATGCCGCCGTCCTTCTTGCGCAGTGCACATAAATTTGCCCCGTACAAGACATCGACGACGGCATCATTCACACTGCCGTTGAGCATCAGGTTAATTAGAGCCGCAAGCTCCTTCAAAAGTAACTCACCAGCTTCCCCGGCGCCTGAACTCAATAGGTCTTTTAAATGCTGAGGAGTCAGGCCGTCGAGGCCGCCGGTGGAGTCACTTCGGAAGGAGCTCACGGCAGCAATCAGCTGGGAGGCAGTAACGGTGAGATGTGTTGAATGCGGATCAGGAGGGAGGGGGGGTCGGGGAAGGTGAGACCATCGGCAGGCGCTGGATGTTTACTCTCCAGGGCTGAAATAGTTTCTAGAGAGTAGGGCGCCACCACATCGCTACTGAACAGTAGCCTGGCCGCTCCCCTGATGTCACCTTCACTTAGTTTGGATTCTACATGTGAACATAGGTCTCTCCGTGTAGGGTTATTGGAAACAGGTAATTTTGGATCTAAACTAAGGGTCGAATTGTTGCAATTATCTTTAATTTGGCTCGTTAAGGTTTTTTTGGTTGCCGATTTTTTTTGGACATGCAGAATCCTATAAGGGAAGGTGAGTAGTTGCTCCCAGGCACTTTGTGAGTTCTCCTGAGTTGCAAGACGGAGGCATCGCGCCAAACTCAGTGCAACGGACCGTCTCGCGCCCCGGGGAACTCTTTAAAAAACTGGGGTAGAATTTTTGAATTTTGATAACGTTTTCCACAAGCATTGATCTGGAGGTATTGATGTTGGAGATGTGGCTGGGGGGCACAGAGGTACACTATGAGGTTTGTGGATCTTACCATAGTGTATCCTCAGCCCCCTTTCGCCTTTAAAAAATCATGCCTGCGGGCAATGGGGACATCTTAACAGCTGCAAATCAAGAGATGTGGCAGGTTGACTGGCACAGTTTCCGGCGTCGCTACGGCCGGCATTGATCATAAAAAAACACTTAAACTTACCGTAAAAAAAAAAGAAATACTACCTATATACACAAACACTCACTGGAGTCACAACCACAACTAAACTAAAAACAATAAAAATAAAATTGTTCACCAATAGGTAATAGGTAATAGGTAATACGGGCTGGTATCCGCAACTCCACGTCAAAGCGCGTATTTTGCGTACGGGTGGGAAAATCTGTTATTCGATCCACCCCAGCTCCTCAAAGAAGGCCAGCAACGCCTTGGTGTCACTGACAATCTCACGTAGGGTACCTGGGTTACCGAAGTACTTGGCCCTGTATGTGGCGACCACCGGGCAGTTTAACAGCACATGGGCTGCTGTCTCGTCGTCCTCCATGCAAGCTCTGCACAGCGGACTGTCTGTGACTCCTATGACAAAGAGGTGTTTATTAAATGACCCATGGCCAGTTAGGGCAGCTGTAACTGTGCGCAGCTGCTGTTTTGTTAATCGGAGAACCTGTTTCGTGAGGCGGCCGTCGATTGTAGGGAGAGCCTCCTTAGCCTGCCTGCACTCACCGTGGTCCACCCATATTTTGTGATGTTGTTCCCTGGTTCGTTTCCTTACCAGAGAGCGTAGGTACCCGAAGGGGAGTGGCGTGATGGGTTCAGGCCCCACTGGTGCCATGCTCGACCCCCTTCTGGCAAGTTCGTCGGCTGCGTCATTGCCCCGCGAACCGCTGTGTCCCTTGATCCATTGAATGGTTATATTATTGAGGTCACCCACCTGGTTGAGGCGTTGGTGGCACTCGTATATCAGCCCAGAATCAACAGTGTGACTGTTTAGCGCTTGCAGAACAGCCATACTGTCTGAGAGTATTCTTATCGAGTGGTCCTTAACTTCCCTGGCCATGATGGCTGAAGCGGCAAGAGATATACCCATGCATTCGGCCTGGAACACTGTGTTATGGACACCCAATGGTGTGGCTATGTGTATGTTGAAGTCCTCCGAGAAGATTCCAGCACCTGTGCCACTACCTGTTTTGGATCCGTCGGTGAAGATTCGCAGCTCTGCGGGGCGCGAACCCTCGCATCTGCGGTCCTCGTGGAGTTGGATTCTGTATTTTTTATCGAAGATAAATTGTTTGGGCACCCGGTCATTTACCGCTTTCGTAATAGGGAACTCATTGTTGAGTCCCTCAAGCAGCGCGGTGTGTTGTGTGACTCTCTTACCCCAGAGATCAATTGCATTAAGACGCACCGCCGCCATTGTCGCTTCCTGCTGTATGAACAGGTGGAGTGGGGGCAGTCCCAGCATGGCTTCGATTGCTGCAGTCGGAGTAGTCCTCATGCAGCCCGTGGTTGCCACGCAGGCTAGTCTTTGCATGCGTTGTAGTTTGTTGCAAGCTGTAACCAGCTGAGTGCGGGGCCACCAAACCACGGCCCCGTACGCGATCATAGGGCGGATCACTGCTGTGTACAGCCACAGTATGATTTTGGGGGATAGGCCCCACTTCTTACCTATCATTCTCCTGCACTGCCAGAAGGTAATGCAGGCCCTGTTTAGCTTGTTGTCTACATGACTACTCCAGTTTAACTTACTGTCTAGAATGACCCCGAGGTACTTGACTTCGTTGGCCAACTGAAGTTCAGTATCGAACAGTTTGGGTAGGCGGAAAGGACCTAATGCTCGTTTTTGGGTAAACATGACTAGTTCAGTTTTAGTGGGGTTCACTGACAGTTCAAATTCCCTGCACCAACTTTCTACGATACGTAGTGCTTGCTGAGTGAGGTTACAGATCGTACCCGTCACCTTCCCCGATACAAGGATTGCGAGGTCATCTGCATACCCTATTGTGTAATAGCGGTTGGCATTGAGTTTGGTAATGAGGTCATTAATTACCAGATTCCATAGAAGGGGGGACAGAACCCCTCCCTGGGGGCAGCCTCTGGCTATCATGGCCAACTGCCGCTCACCCTCAAGGCGAACCACCCGTTTGCTTAACATGTTTGTAATCCAGTCCGTAAGTACCTGTTCTACTCCATGCCTGGAGAGGGCGCTTCTGATGCTGGAGAAGTTGGTTTTGTCGAAAGCTCCTTCGATGTCTATAAAAGTACCCAGGCAGGTGCCTTTTTGATGAATCGCATCCTCTATCTGACTGACCACTAGATGGAGAGCAGATTCGGTCGACTTACCTGAGCTGTATGCGTGTTGATTACCATGTAGCGGTATGTTTTTCAGAGCGCCATCCCTCAGCTCTCTATCACATAGCCTTTCCAGAGTTTTTAGGAGAAAGGAGGTCAGGCTGATTGGTCGGTGGGATTTGGCGTTTGTGTAGTCACCCTTACCTGGCTTAGGGATGAATATTACTTTCACTTCCCTCCATCCTTTAGGAACGTATCTAAAGGCCAGGCACGCCCTCATTAAAGGCACCAGTCTTATTGCGACAGAAGCACCCCCCCACTGTAGTAAAGCGGGGAACACTCCATCAGGACCAGCTGCCTTAAAAGGATGGAAGCTCCGGATGGCACATTGGAGTTTCTCCAACGTGATCACCCTGCGTGCGTAACTCCAGTCAGTGTCAGCTGGTGTTTGGGTTTCATCTTGCCAGTCGATTACCTGCGCGAAGACGCAACCAGGGAAGTGAGTTTCAATCAGGATGCGTCTTGTTTCCTCAGGCGACGACGTGAGTGTGTTATCAGGTTTGCGGAGGGTGGCGGGCCCAGGTGTATTCTGTTGCGCCAGTACTTTCCTTACCCTGTTTGCTTGCTGACAAGATTCAATGCTACCACAGAATTTGCGCCATCCCGAGGTGCTCCTGAATCTGATGCATTTTTTGTAGCTAGATTTGGCCGCGTAGTAGTTATCCCAGTCCTCATCCGCACATGTGTTCATGGCTCTATTCAGAGCTGTTCTTACCTTGCTGCGCTTGCGCTCCAGATCAGCGCCCCACCAGGGTTGTTTACCCGGTATGTTGCGCGGCGTGGTCTCTGGGCAGGCGGTTTTGTAGCTGTCTATGATTGATTCTGTAAGATGGCTTACTTGTGCCTCAATCTGTGTCGTGTCCGCATATGTCACCGGATCGCTTAGCATCGCTAGCTTGGAATCAAGGCTGCGTGTGTAGGTGGCACGATCCGTTTTACGCGGATAACGCCGTGGTGGTATCGATGGAACACAGACCTGAATGTCGAAGCGGATCCACCTGTGATCGGAGCAGGAGGCCTCCTTGGAGACCTGCCACCCAGTGGTGATTTCCGCCACGCCCTCTGATGCCAGAGTGAGATCTATGATTGTGCGGCTTCGCCTGGTTACGAATGTTGGTTCGGAGCCAGTGTTTAGTAGGGATAGGTTAGTCGAGAATAAGTAGTCAACCAAAGCCTTACCCCTCTCGTTTTGCGTGTCCATACCCCACAGTTGGTGGTGAGCATTGGCATCGGCCCCGACGACAACCTCAAACCCGCAGCTCTCGCAATGGTTCACGAGGCGGGCGAGTCCGTTAGGAGGCGGCGCCTCCGCTTCGGGCATATAGACCGAGGCGAAAACGATCACCATCTCTGTGGCATCGTCGCGCTGTATAAGCAGCCTAGCTGCAGAGATATCTCTGCAACAGAAGTCAGTTAAGAGCTGTGTTTTAAGGTTACCTGTGACATAGATGCACGATCTGGGATGATCATGATCTGAGGTGACTAGGAGCTTACCGCCAAGATTGGAGAGTCCTTGTATGCGACCCGCCCTAATCCACGGCTCCTGGATTAAGGCAATGGCCGTGTGTTGTACCTCCAGCCACTTGCGAAGCTGAGCCGTCGCGGTCTGACTGTGGTGGAGGTTTGCTTGGAGGACTCTACAGACCGACGAAAGGGACGCCATCACTGGTCGAACCCTCGTCGTCCCCCCCAAGTCTAAGCCCGGCAAACAGGTCGCCCTCGTCGAAACCGTCCTCCCCCGAGCCCGAAGCCGGAGACAGGATCATGTCGTCCAGCTCCCCGCCCGATGAGGGAACGACATCCACGGTGGCGGCGGCAGGGGCGGCTGACTCTGCAGTAGCAGGCTCAGCCGCGGATGCTTCCGGGTTGTGTGAAGGGGGAGTGGACTCCCCTGCTGTTGCTTGCGACAGCTGTTCCAGCGCCTCGCAGACGGTTCCCGTGGCGGGGTCCCATCCCTGTGGAACGTCGGTGAACCTACCGTTCCGACCCTGGAACTTCACGTACACCGCCCCTAATCCAATTGAGAGGCGGCGTCCGGCCTCCATCAGAGTCGGGATTTGGTCCACAGGGACACCGACCACCACGAACCACGCCGCGGCTTGTTTGTCAGCGTGCAGCAGTACCCACCTCTTGATGTCTACCCAAGAGTTTTGGTAGCTGAGAGTACGACCAATCATAGTCGACTCTCCGTAGACCCCCTGCTCGTCCGGGATCACGATGCCACACCGTGCACGCTTCTGGATCTCCGACTGGCTCATAACGACTAACGAGGTGCTAGTTGAAAGAGTCAAGCCGGAGACTGTCTTCCTTAGCCAGGCTAAGGTGTGGTCATTACCGCACCACAGTTTAAGGATACCCCCGGCGAACAGCGGCTTGGCGTTGAAAGTCGGCCCTGGGGTGTCCTGTTTGGGGGAGCAGGCCTCGAGGATGATCTGCTTCTGGATAGCAGCGAGAACCTGGTCCGACGCGTCCTTGCTGAGGATCCCCGTGCGGTCGCAGGTGATGGCGACGTCTAGGGTTGCGCTGGCAGCTTGGGCGTAGCTTCGTTGGTCGACCCTATTGGATTGATCAAGACGCGGCCGCTTATGCTCTCCCCGAGGTGTCAAGGTTTCGTTGAGAGCTCGCTTGGCCGCGGCCTGATCCTTCCAATAGGGTCGCTGTGTAGTGTCACCTTTGGGTTTCACCGGAGCGCTGGTTGGCGGTTGACTGGGCGCTGGTCGGCTTGTGCCGGCCTCTGCCTGTGACCGCTTACCGGCGGAGAAGTTTAGCTGGCCAACTGTCGGTTTAACTGTGCTAGCGACAGTGGCCTGTTTGTTGCGGGAGCCTTTGCCCGACTTCTTTAATGCTTGACGGCGCTCCTTCCTCGTCAATCTGTCCCTCTTTCTGCCCTGTTCCGGGGCAGCAATTGGACCTGAAGGGTCATTGCAAGAGCAAAGGGCTTGTTGAGTATGTTTACCCTTGCCCTTGCGTTTCTGCACGAAATGCCAGGCGCGTGAGAACACGTCCTCAGTGCAACTAGCCGTCTCCGCTTGACCGGTGACGACCGTCTGATGAGGGGAGGCTAGAGGAGCCACAGGAGGAGGAGGGTGTTTGGCTGGGAGCCCGGTACCAGTGTTACCTGGCGCCGGGGCCTGTGTAGAGAGGGTCAGACCGGCAGTGGTATTAGTCGTCGCCTTGGTCTTCGCCTGTGCGTCAGAAGGGTCGGTACTGGTCCCAATCAGCGCCGACGTCCTTTGTTTATACTGGGACTTTTTATTTTTGGTCTTGGCTGTGGTTCTCGCCACAGCTGGACCGGTGCCCGCGCTGGTACCCGCAGTGTTAGCTGCATGGCCACCAGGGGCAAGGGAAGTGCAAGCACCTCCCTTGGGAGTCTCATCGGCTTTCGCCTCCACTCCGGTGCTGTTTTTTTTAAATGGCCTTGATAAATCCATAATAAATGTTAATAAAATTCGTCTCTCTGGCTCCCACCCACCATGGAGCCCGCAACTGGGAACGTCTCACTATAAAAAAGTTCGATCGTTAGGACTACCAGAGAGATATAGGGGCGCGAGGCTGGTTTACAGTGCGACATCGGGTGCTCGATCGGGTTGGCGTTGGCCAACGAACTGATCAACCCTCACTTACACCGTCAGCATGACCTTTACCTACCGCTTTGGCCGTCCAAGGACGACCTCAGCGGACCTCACGCACCTCGCCTGTGGCCCTCTGACGGGACACTATGACCATTTCCCTACCCCTGGCTACTGGGTAGGGCCACCGTTTCACTTGAAATTCGGACCAAAGGGGGCGTGTTGCCTTACGGGCACATTACAGCCAGAGCCGCTCGGCTCAACCCCCCAGGACTCCTTCATCCCCGCTCACGGCGCTCAACTGCGCAGGTCCTAGCGCAGGTGACTGCTTACTCCTACTCGACAATCAGCTGGATTTAGTGATAGTCGAGCCCGCCCCCACCCAGTCACAGGGGGTCACGGTTAGGAGTGGAAGTTGGAAAGCGGAATAGGGAGGAGTAGGGATACGGATAGGATAGAGTGGGGAGGATTTGTGAGATTTGGGACAGGAAGGCATAAGACGGGACAGAATGAGGTTAAGGGAATTGAGGAAGGGATGCAAAGGCGCCTGGTGGTTTTAGTTACGTCTATTTCTTATGGAACTAGACCAAGAACGGGGTGGCAACCTCGGGAAGGTGCATCCGCCAGACTTGTCTTGAGGATCTACACGACTGTAGCGCTCACCCTCAAGACCCCGCCAACCCTACCCCCTCTGAAGGAGGCGGTAGGGTAGGCCTGCATCTATACTACCAAGCAAAGCAAAGCAAAGCATGTCGTTGTGCAACCGCGAAAGCATAAATCCAGACCCTCCCAACTGTTCACCAAAAAAAAAAAAACTGTCACTTATGGCACTGTCAGTTGTTGACGGCTGCGGCGCAATCGCGCTCGGGGCCTGAGGCGCTGCGCATGCAGGGCGCCGCCCTCTCGGCCGTTGCCTTGGTTATGTATCTATACTCTATTCTTATTATTATATTATAATTAATATATAAAGCTGAAGAGTTTGTTTGTTTGTTTGCTTGAACGCGCTAATCTCAGGAACTCCTGGTCCGATTTAAAAAATTCTTTCAGTGTTAGATAGCCCATTTATCAAGGAAGGCTATAGGTTATGTATCAACAACTAGTAGGAGCGGAGCACCAATGAATAATGTTTCAAAATCGGAAGTTTCTTTTTCCTTTTGAGAGCTTCCGCTGCGTGCGCTGCGTAAACGGTTTAAGTTTTTCTTCCGTAACGTAATTGGAACATTTTCACTCGGTTCATTTTTATTCGAAAATCCGGGTACTGGTAATGTTGATTTTACATAATAATTAAAATGTCTAGATTTATGGTTTTATTACAAGGCTTAGCAGAGCGAGCAGTTCAATCCCAAGCTTTTTTATCTTCTAAATAATCTGAAATTGTATAAGTACCCTTTTTTACGAAGTTTGGTTTTAATACAGATTTTAAATCGTTTAATGGGTAAGTTTCGAATGTCAATGGGGAGTTTGTTGTAAAAGCGTATACATTGACCCATGAATGAGTTGCCTACTTTGTGGAGACGTGTGCGATGTACAGCAAGGTTATGTTTATTCCTGGTATTTAAACTATGAATATCGGACATTTTCTTAAAATTTGATATATTTTTATGTACATACAATAGGTTTTCAAAAATATATTGTGAGGCTACAGTCAGAATATTTATTTCTTTGAATTTTTCTCTAAGGGAATCTCTTGGATCTAGTTTGTAAATGGCTCGAACAGCCCTTTTCTGTAGAACAAAGATAGTATTAATGTCCGCACAGGTTCCCCAGAGAAGAATCCCATATGACATAAGACTATGAAAATAACTAAAATAAACAATTCTGGCTGTATCTACGTCAGTTATCTGTCTAATTTTTTTAACAGCATAGGCGGCCGAACTTAGCCTTCCTGACAATTTTTGTGGTCTATGTGTGGGCCCCATTGTAATTTACCGTCAATAGTGATTCCAAGAAAAACTGTAGACTCAACAGGGTCCAACTCTGTTCCATTAACCTGAACATTGGTAGATAGCTGCCTGACATTTGGCATTTAAAATTTAATTAATTTAGTTTTTTTTTCGTTCAGGAGAAGATTATTTACATTAAACCAATGCACAACTTTAGAGAGTGCATCATTAACTTGTTCAAAGTTGACTAACTGACGTTTGATTTTAAAAATGAGGGAAGTATTATCTGCAAATAATACGATCTTGTGATTATCTCTTATGTGATAGGGCAAGTCATTTATATAAATTAGAAATAAAAAAGGACCAAGAATTGAACCCTGCGGGAACGCCCATGGTGACCGCAGATCCTGCAGATCTCTTGCCATTAACATCGACCCTCTGAATTCTGTTGTTAAGATAAGAAGTCAGAAGGTCAAGAGCCTTGTCCCCCATAGTGGTACAGTTTCCTGATGAGTGTATCATGATGTACGCAATCGAAGGCCTTGGACAAGTCGCAGAAAATGCCAAGAGCACCTTGCGACTCCTCCCAGGCCTCGAATATGTTCTTTAGTAATTCCACGCCCACATCTGTAGTTGAACGACCCTTTGTAAACCCAAACTATTTCAGATGAAGTAAATTATGTGCATTGAAATGTCCCAACATTTGTTTTAAAATTAATTTTTCAAAGATTTTGCTCAATGTGGGTAATATCGAAGTAGGCCGAAAATTTGTAGGATCCGTTGTGCTGCCAGATTTGAACAGTGGAATCACTTTGCTAAGTTTCATCAGATCAGGAAATACACCAGATGCAATACAAGAGTTAAAAACGATTGCTAAAAAGGGTGAAATAACATCAATTATTGAGGACACGGTATGTACTGATAATCCCCAAAGGTCAGCAGTTTTTTTTACATCAAGATTTTTAAAAGATTCTATTATGGCTTTAGCAGTAATAATTGTGAATTCAAAAACTTTGTCACATTCTGATACACATTTTTTAAGTATTGAGTAAGCAGAAGTGGAGGACGACGATGACAGAGTTTTGGTTGTTAGAATGGGAATATTAGTGAAAAAAAATTCAAACTCAGTTGCCACCTCCACGTCTGCCTTAATATCTACATCATTGATTTTTAGATGGAAGTCACGATTCCGTACTGTCGTTCTTCCCGTTTCTGAATTAATTATATTCCAAGTTGTTTTAATTTTATTTCCAGAAGATTTTATTTTATTTTTAATGTTTATGGCTTTTGCTGAGGAACAGGCTCTTTTAAAAGTTTTTGAATATTTCCTAACAAATTCTTTAAAAGTTTCATCATGGTTACATGTTTTTTCATGATACAATTCAAATAACCTCTGCCTACTTTTGTAAATACCTGGTGTTGCCCAATCACTAAATAGAACGCGGTCACAAACAGGCAATGTTTTTGAGGTGAAAACTTTATTAAACTCACAATTGATGAGGTTAAATAGTAAAGTGTAAGCTTTATCCGGGTCATCATGATAAGGCAAACCCGGTAGTTTTTCCATTAAATTATTTTTAAATTGTCCTAAGCGACTTTTATTTACAGGAACAAAACTTACAAGTTTTCTTTGAGCTCTGACTGTTTTCAGAGGGAAAGTGACTAACTGGCCACAGTGATCAGAGTCCAACTCATTTATAATTAAATAGCTGGAAGGTCTTAAGTTTGTAAAAATGTTGTCAATACAGGTAGCACCGAGCCGACTACAATAACTGCCACTAGGCAGTTATTCTAGTCGGCTCAAAGAATGTATTGTACAAATTATATGACTTTAATAAAGTTATAAATTTATTTACTACAGCAGATTTTTCCAGTATATTAATGTTGAAATCTCCACAGACTAAAACTGTTTTATTACTGTTACAAGTCTTTAATAATACTTCTTCCATACATTTCTCAAAAATATCATATGAAGCACATGGGGGCCTGTACATGCTCATTACAATGAACCGCTCAAACTCAATGCAAGCTATTTCAATAACTCACTCAACAGAGTGGCTCACAATATCCTTACGTTCTTTAAATTTCATATTGTTACGAACAATTATTAGAGAGCCACCACGTATCATATTTACTCTGCTGAATGAGCTGGCAACCTGGTGGTTGTTAAAGCTGAACATGAACTAGTGGAATTTCAACCAATGTTCAGTTACACATAGGATATCAATATTACTACAGTTCATGAACAACTCCAATTCTAATTCCTTACCTATCACACCCTGTATATTTTGATGAACAATTTTTAGAGTATTATTATTACATTTATTTAGATTACTACAATTTGATGGGTGAGATATCAAAGAAGAACTTTTTTTAACATTTTGATGATTTAAACCAGTATTTAAATTTTCTTTATTTACTAAGCAAGAGGTTTCCTCTATTGTCCTAATTTCTAATTTAAATGATAATTCATGTCATTAGTTGTTGCCAAATTATTGGCAAAATTATTTAAAACTAGCTTCTGTCCGCAACTTCGTATGCGGATCCTGTTGCTTATGCCAGCGACAACGGGGTCGTTAAAATCGAAGATCTGAAACGTCTGATGTCGAATTCTAAGAGCCCGGGGACGGGAAAACAACGGGATGCGCGAGACGATTCGAGACGTTCCAGATCTTTAATTTTTGTAAGTCAACAGGAAATGACCATCAGACTAAACAATTTTTGCTAAAACGTCATTCCTATATATGTTATAGTGTCGCTGGGCTTTGGAGTTCCACAACAGGTGTTCCAGATCTTCAAATTAATCCTCACAGCAGAAAATGCTCTTCACGTGGAATAATTTTTGCTATGGCACCGTTTTTATCTCTTATACTTTAGCTGGTGTGTTGCGGTTCTGCATCAGGTGTTCTATTTTCCAAAATAAATTATAGCCTATATGTTGCTCAGACTTAATACCTATACAACAAAAAAACTTTTCTTCCCGTAATTCCGCCGCGGATCCCAAGGGTACACTGAATTAACAATAATAACTTTTAAAAAAATCTTTATAAACTATATTTGGGGTTTTCCCTTCAGGAGCTAATTAATATACATATAAAGACCGAAAGTGCAAATAACTTTTAAAAAATTTCTTAAAAACTATATTTGGGGTTTTCCCTTCAGGAGCTAATATATAAAGACCGAAAGCGTTGCTGACCCTTGAAAAAGCAACATAAAGTTGGCCATGAGAAAAACAGCCGGTTGTCAGGTCAACACCAGCGGCTTTAAGCGTCTACCCTTGTGACTTATTTACTGTCATGGCAAAGGTAAAAATAAGGTAATTATTATTATATTCATTTATTTCGGATTTTTTTAACATACATCCATATAGTTGTTAGTAACACAGAAATGCTTATGAGAAACTAATGTTAGTAATGACAAAACAAGACACTTTAAAAACTAAATACAAAATACATAAGACTATCGGAAACTCCGATACCCGTGCGCGTGTTCACTTGACCGCGTGCAGTCGAATCCAGCGCTCAAGCATCGGAGAATCCCATCGGTCCGACAAAACACTCAAGATGCTGTTGGTACTAGCACGCATGCGCGTTAGGACGGAAGTGCAACGCTTGCGCATGACTGCAGCGAAGCTGTCTACGCGGGCCTCAGCAAACATGCCAGAGGCACTGCAATATCGCGGCAGCCCCATCAGCATCCTGAATGCATTGTTGTACTGCACTCTAAGGTCACTGTACGCCCGCTGCAAATAGTCAACCCACAGGCTACACGTGTAAAAGGACTGACAGTATGCTTTAAACAACGTTACTTTAACTTTATGTGTACACCGTGCAAACCTGCGAGCTAACATATTACATCGTACAGACAATGACCTTCGCTCTCTCTCAATGTCAGTACTGTCCTTTAGGTCATCGGTGACCCAGTGACCCAAATACTTAAATTTTGTAACTCTTTTTAAAGAGGTACCACCCAAGTGAACTTCAGGTACATGTTCATAACATTTAGTCCCCGCTTTAAAGACCATTAGTTGCGATTTCACTGAGTTGTATTTAAGGCCATGGGCCTCCGCATATAATTCACATACATTTAGAAGCTTTCTCAATGCACAGACCGAAGGGCTCAGCAGCACCATATCATCAGCGTAGCTTATATTATTAATACACACACCATCTACGTGACAACCGATACTAGTGCTACGGAGCTCCTCGATCAGTTCATTGATGTAGAAATTAAAGAGATGAGGGGAGGAAAGCCCCCCTTGCCTCACCCCGCAATCCAGCTTGTACTCATCCGAGAGTGTGCCTGCCCACCTTACATGATTTCTCTGCTTATCATACCAATGCATCAGTACAGACACAATTTCCCTGGGTACACTGGTATCCTGAAGCTTTACCCATAACTTATTGTAAGACACTAGGTCAAAGGCCTTAGATAGGTCCAAAAAACAGGAATAAACTGGAGTTTTCCTAGCTGTATAATACTGGACCGTCTGTTTTAGCGACAGAATAGCACTTTCTGTTGAGAGGCCTGGTCTAAAACCAAACTGTGCATCATTCAGTTTCAAGTGTGCCCCTAACTGTCGATTAATAAGACTGTCCAGTACCTTAGCTAAAATTGTAGCCAGAGAGATCGGCCTATAGTTAGAAACCTCTGAAGGGTCACCCGTTTTATTTTTAATAACAGGGACTACTATGGTTTGCATCAATTTCGCAGGTAAATATGAATGACTTAAACACACATTAAAAAGCAACGAAAGCACTCTTGGAAGGTGGAGTCCAGCGTACCTCAGATGCTCGATGCTGAGACTATCATGCCCTGGAGACTTTCCTCTCACCATTTTCCTTATTATGGAAGCTACTTCTGCTGCAGTAAATCTTACGCTTAACTCCAAGTCATGGGCCCCAGCATCAGGCATCGTTGGTGAAGCCGGCCCCAGAGGAGATTCTACATTAAAATAGCGGCGAAACACATTAGCTATATCACCAGAATCATGAGCCCCAGCAACGCTCACGGGAAGGCTAGGTCTAAGATTCATCTGGTTAGTCGACTTCCAAAATTTCTTAAAATCATTATTTGCGTGGTGTTCTGCAATAATATTCATTTTTATTTGTTGTTGATTATTTTGGCACCATTTCAACTTGCATTTAAAAGATCGTTTAGAATCACACATGTCATTGTAGATACCACCGGAGGACGGTTTATTGTTAGATAACCATATGTGGTAACAAAGTCGCGCCCTCTCGTGAGCGCCGTGCACATATCTATTCCAGCCCGTAACATATTTTCCCCGCCGTTTCATTCTTACATTGTAGCTACATTCTGCGGCCTCAGAAAGTACCAACACAATATTATCATACATTTTATTTATTATTAATCTATGTGTAGGATCACTACACATTTGATCGGCACAATAGGTGAATTCACTAGGAAAGTCCATGTCTTTTAACTTAGAATTACAGCAATCATGATACATACCAATCTGTTCCTTGTCACGCTCGCCCCATTTTATTTTATTTTCAAGAACCGTGCTAGACATACTAATACCACTAACCTTAGGTTTTAAAAGATTAAAATTACATTTTATTAAAATGGGTAAATGATCAGACCAGTATGTATCATATAAAACTGAGCTACTTAGTACTGAATGACACGCAGCTTCAGTCACGACACAATGATCCAACCAACGCCGGCTACTGTGCGCATCACTTACAAATGTAAATGTTTCTATTGGTAGCAACTGCATATCAATACACGACCAAGACTGATCGGCACAAAAACTTAATAATTCAGATGCAAACAACTCACCAGGGTGGGCGTTGAAATCACCTAGCAAATACACTGATTCTACATTGTGACTTTCAATTATGGCATTAATCTCACCTAAACATTCTGTAAACTCAATTAAATTGTCTCTTGAATCGGTAGGCATATAAACAGAAAATATGATTGCCGAGCTATTACTACATAATTCAATTTTTATAGCGGCCAGGCGCACACTGTCACACTTCACAACGGTAACGACTGGGAACACAGACTTTTTCCACAACAAGGCGACGCCACCGTACGGTCTACCTCGAAGTATGCCCACAGAGGTGTCGACCGCTGACGTACCCGTACATCCAAAACCGTCGTCAATATTGCTGAGGTACGTGAGGTCATGCGGCAATAGCCACGTCTCCTGCAGTGCAATGATGTCGGCAGTACCACATAACCTTCTCACACAGTCTACAGATCTCACAATATTTTTACAGTTAAAACTAATTAAGTTCACTGAATTCATTTTTAGAGCGTTATCAATGTTTACACAGCTATACATTATTGGATTGTTTGACTGGTACATTCTGTTCATTATTGTTTTTATTTACAGCATAGTTCTCAAACTTGTTTCTATTATAATAAACAAACCGCCGGAACTGTATTCCTTCCGGCCAAAGTTCATCATCAAGAAACAGTGATAACTTTGTTTGTGGTACAAAGATTTTATACGCATCGTACGATTTCTGTGTCTTCATTTTAATTTTCTTCATAGTAACGGCTATGCTAGTCTTTTGTACAATATATTCAATAATGTCGCTGTCACTCACCCCCTTGTCTACATAATTAATAAAGAGTGGAATTAGATTGTCAGCAGCTCTAAATTTAGTATTTGGTTCAGCTTTTCCTTTTGCCGCTACCAACCGATTAGCAAGTTTTTTCCTTTGTACTTGTATCCACTCTTGATTGGGTTGTTCTTGTTTCCATTCACCATTGCCGCTTAATAAGGTACCCGCGTACGTTTTTATCTTGGGACAAGCACTAGGAATCAACGGTTTATTTTGCTCCGTATACAATGTATTACTACTTAACTGTAGTGCAATCTCACTTTCGCTGACCTTGAGCAGCGGCAATTCCGATGTAGGTGTGACCGAGACACCGACATACGTTGCTGATTGGGGAGACAAGGAAGGATCGTTCGTTCGTTCACCAGACTCATATGTAACAGCTGACGCACTGCCGTTATCGTTTATGTTTGATTTTCCTTCAATGTGGGGTAGGCCAACCGGTCCACTGTCGAGACAAAAACTGTCTATTTTACAACTGCCTCCTCTTTTATGGTTAACATTTAAATCAAAGTTATTCACAATTGATGCATGTTTTAGGTTCTTCACCTCACTCTTGACTTCATTTAACTGTGCTGAAGTCACAAACGTGTCCTTTATCTCAGCCAGATCCTTCTGCAATATCAAAATATCTTTCAACAATCTCGTTACATCGACGTGATCGAAGGTGACCGGTGGTAGTTTGTGCAGATCCTTCGCCACAAATATCGGAATTTCTTCAGGATCAGCTTGCTTAAGTACAGATATTATGTCATACAGGTCACGATTAGATTTTCCGCTTCTTTTTCTTGCTATATTACGCTGTTTTGTTGTCAAAGCATCAAATAACAGATTTTTTGCACTTTCTATGTCTTCCACCAGAAACGCTGTTGAACAGATTCGAACTAAACTTTCCTCGTCCATAACTTTAATTTTGTTATGAACGAACGCCAGGACTTCATTTATCACTATATTACAGTTTTTACATTTCACTACTTTAGTGGCCATTTTGCACAACAAAACACGTCCGCTCGTTAGCGTGTCTCGCGAGACTGGACACGGTAATGGTAAGGGTCTATAGTATCCAAGAAGACCCAAAAATCTTTGAATTTCTGTTGGAGTCTTCGGAAGCGGGTATTTTTTATTGCGGATATTTTGTCAGGGTTTGGCGTCATGGAGGGTGCGATTGTCGCAACCCCGCGCTGGGCACGCCACAATCGCGGCGATAAGACCCGTCTTTGAGGAGTAGCTGGAGAGACGCCACGGCGTTCTCACCTTCCGCCTGACGCAGGTCCTCACCGGACACGGCTGCTTCGGGAGGTTCCTGTTCAGGATAAGGCGGGAGGAAACACCCGGGTGTCACCATTGTGTGGATCGGCCTGAGGACACGGTGGAGCATACGGTGGAGGTCTGCCTGGCTTGGGCGGAGCAACGCCGTGTTCTCGTAGAGGCGATCGGCGGCGGTGATCTCTCGCGTCCGGCCCTGGTTCAGGCCATGGTACGGAGCGAGAGGAAATGGCAGGCCGTCACCTCCTTCTGCGAAGCGGTAATGCTCGCGAAGGAGGAGGCGGAACGCGTGAGGGAGAGGCAAATTTCGCGCCCTCACGCCCCTAACCGCCGCAATAGAAGGAGACGCCCGGGGCGGGAATCGCGAGCCGATTTCCGGCCACCGTAGGCGCGGGCTTGCGGACGGTGAGCAATGGGTAGCTCGCTGTCCGATAAGGACCAAGCCCGGGTCGACGGCGCGTTGTGTTCCACGCGCGCCTCAAAGAGATGTCAGCAGAATTGAAGGGGTCCACTAGGGCCAATGCCTGCCGCGGGTTCGAAGAAAACCGATCGGGAAATCGTGGCCCCCGGCAACAGGGCAACCGAAGGAACACGGGTGGGTTTTAGTCAGTAAGAGTCTGACACGCCCTCCCGCTCCGCCCAGAGCGGGAGAAGTTATTTGATAATTACCCACCCAAAAAAAAAAAAAAAAAAAAGGTAGGCTGTCTCAAACTTGAGGAATTCAGATTTGTCTATTTGAATTTTAAAGTTGGACTCACGTTGTCTGATAAACACCTTTTCTAAATTGTCCATGTGTTCTTGTAATGACGTAGAAAACACTATGACGTCATCTAAATAGACTAGGCATATAGTGTTCTGTAGGTCTTTGAGAACATTATCCATTACCCACTGAAAAGTGGATGGACTATTCTTCAGATCTATGGGCATTCGTAAAAATTCAAAATGGCCATGTTCTATGGTGAATGCTGTTTTTGGAACGTCCCGCAAGGCTCATCTCTACCTGGTAAAATCCACTTGCTAAATCAAAAGTGGTAAAATAATGACAGTTGCCTAATTTGTCCAAAATATCTGCAATATTTGGTATGGGATACTTGTCATCTAAAGTTTTATCATTAATCTACTGCTAATCGCCATTTAGTCTTGCCTGAAGCGTCTGCCTTTTTAGGGACGACCCATATAGGTGAGTTCCATGCAGAATCTGATGGTCGAATAATCCCTTGATCTAGCATTTTACTAATCTGACTTGTACTTCTTGTCTATGCACGAATGGATATCGGTAGGTTTGGTATATTTAGGAATCTCATCACTAGTTTTGATTGAGTGTTTTATTATATTATTAAAGGTCAAGTTCTCGCCCTCTAAATTAAAGACGTCTGCATAACGCGCACATAATAACTCTAAGTTAGTTCGTTTCTCTTTTTTCAAATGATCGGTACGTAATCGCGATAGTACTTCGTTTGCACATTGAGGCGCTTGTGCGGTGCGCATGCACTCAGTATTATAAAGCTGCGCACACATCGGCCGATGCATAGAAAAAATAACCTCGCTACGATTGTGATTATGAATTTTTTTTGCAAGCTGAATTAAAACCACTTCCTCTTATCCTACGGAGTTGAAATTTTACATGTTGGTTCAGTTATGAAGTCAATGCATTTCTTTATGATGTATGATCTGATTCTACCCCCAGGATAGGCTTCAGACGAAGAAACTCCACAACAGTCAACGATACAGATACGGAATTTAATATACGCATTTAATTATGATAGTCCGTTCTAAAGTCTACCATGACCTGGCTACAGCATCCAGGATTGGCTCTACACGAGAAACTCCTTAGCGATCAACAACTAGACACTCAAGTTTATATACGCTTTCAATGACGATAGCCTACTCTAAATTTCACCATGATCTGGCTGCTGCACCCTGGGTTGGCTCCAGAAGAGGGAAATTCTCAGCGGTCAACAGCACAGAACCAAAATTTTATATACGTATTCAATTATGATAGCCCGTTTCAAAGATCATCATGTCCTGGCTGCTGCACCCAGGGTTGGCTCCAGAAAAAAGAACTCCTCAATAGTCAACAGTACATACCAGAAATTTAATATACGAATTTAATTAATACAGTCCGTTCTAAAGTCTAACATGACCTGGCTACTGCACCGAGAATTGGTTCCAGAAGAGGGAACTTCTCAGCAGTCAACAGCACAGAAACAAAATTTAATATCCGCATTTAATTAATACAGTCCGTTCTAAAGTCTACCATGACCTGGCTGCTGCACCTAGGGTTGGCTCCAGAAGAGTGAACTCCTTAATAGTACACAAAGAAATTTTATATAATTATGCATTTATTTATGATAGTTCGTTCTAAAGTCCACCATGACCTGGCTGCTGCACCGAAGTTTGACTCCAGACGAGGAAACTGCTCAGCGGTTAAGAGTACAGACACGAAATATTATATACGCATTCAATTAAAATAGTCCGTTCTTAATTCTAGCATGATTTTTTTAATCATGCTAGAATTAAGATTAAAAATCTCAATCAATTGTATATTGTTATTATGTCACTATGTCAAATAAAGCGTTCGAAACTTATCAATTTTATATAATAACTAGCTGACCCCGGCAAACGTTGTTTTGCCAATTATTTGTTTGGGGTGGACAACCCTTATCACTTAGGGGTGTGAAAAATAGATAGTAGCCGATTCTCAGACCTACTAAATATGCATATATCTGGTAAAAATCAGTAAAGCAGTTTCGGAGAAGTAAGCTAACTAACATTGTGACACGAGAATTTTATATATAAGATAAACTATGTTCCATAATTATGATGCATGAAATTTTGCGTTAGTAATCGTCATTTTAAATTATTTGCACGGTATTCAAATATTGCATGAAATAAGGAGGCTTTTTTTGTTTTTTATTTTGATTCTAGCATGATCTGGCTGCTGCAGCCAGGATTAGCTTCAGACAAAAGAACTCCTCAACGGTCAACAGTACAGATACGAAATATATAAGCATTCAATGATGATAGTCTGTTATAAGTTCACCATGATCTAGTTGCTGCATCCAAGGTTGGCTCCAGAAGAGGAAACTCCTTATAATAAACGCACTGTATCCACAAAAAACCGTATCCCAACCCATTTGGTCGGGGTGTCATATACTATGCGGCGTGAAATAAAACGAATGAACTTAACATTAAAATAAGTTTAAAAAATCTAAAATTCAAGCCACTTGCCCGACCAAATGGGTTAGGTTAGATTAGAAGTGTGACCAACCGCGCGCGACCCGAGCGAGGGCTACTTCCAAGTTGTTTGCTTTCGCTATTATCATATTTGGAAATCCAATAAAAGTCTATCGACTTTTTTGCGTGGTCACCCATGTTTAGCCACATCATGAAGTATTATTTATTTATTTATTTAAATGCCTTAAAACTACCATTATAGGTCTTAACCTAATGCGATAGCCAAGTCACACAAACAATACGAAAGAAAAAAAAACATAGATAATTATTTATAACATAATGTAAACAACAGTACTTTTGCGAATTCACCCCAGTAACATGTAAATATATCAATTTCGAGCTGAATACTGTTGATGGTGCGAATTGCTCGAGTCAGAGGGGTTTTAGCCAGTAAGTTGGTTCTGGCTGATGGTACGACCAGCAGTGGCGGGGGCCGTCGCCTCCACACATAACGGTCGGGTACGTATAAGTGCAACCGCTGCAGCACTTTCGGGTTGTGCACTATGCCTCGAAGCAGTTTCACTATGTACGACACCAACGCAAATTCCCGTCGCACCCCGAGTTGATTGTACCCCACCATACCCAGTACGAATAGAGTAGGGTACATCAAAGGGTAAAATGGGTATACCCCGTAAAGTTTCATGTACAGGTGGCGCACAAATTTGTTCTGGACTCGCTCCAACATCACTGAATATTTAGCCTCATGTGGAGCCCATATGACAGCACTATGTTCCAAATGACTCCTGACTAATGCGTCATATAAGTAGTCGTGCGTTTAATTGTTCATATCATCAAACATTGAATATTTTATAATCGGGCCTGCACCTTAATTGCGTAACACACGATCAGTCACAATGTGAATCATTCCATTGCTTCTGCTCAACAACGTAAATAACGCAATGAATGTTGTTGAACTGTCAAAATGAAACGGATTGTGATTGATCGTATGTCAATTAGGTTGCTGACTGCTGACCACTTCGTGATACAACCATTTCATGAAATGATCAATTCAATCAATGCAAGTGTTTTAATATAAAAAGTGTAGATACTGTGCTAGCGCACTCAAACAAATTGCAAGCAAAAAAGTTTATGCGCTTTGTTTACGAGGAAGTGCTGCCCCCTATAAGAAAAATGGGTGCGTACGTTTCTCCGCAAATTAAATAAACAAACTACCGAGTTGGTTTCTATGATGAGAGAAAAAGATAGTTAACAAATGGCATTTACCAATTTACAATGTAATATAATCTCACTTACCTTTGTTCATTTCCTTTGTTTTACTTGAACTCAAATACTCCGCAAAAAGGCGAACCAAACATACATAAAATTTAAGTAAAAATCTTTTTAAAAACAAGCTTCTAATGAACTAAAAAGTATAAAATAAAACTTACGTAAACATTGAACTTTAATTTATTCTTAAAAGCTTGAGGCTTATCTTAAAGTGTAAGAGGGACGTTTATGCCTCAAGCTTTTAAGAACATATTAAATTTTTACTGGGTGTAGCAACTAGATCATGGTGAACTTATAACGGACTATCATCATTGAATGCGTATATGAAATTTCGTGTCTGTACTCTTAACCGCTGAGCAGTTTCCTCGTCTGGAGCCAAACTTGGGTGCAGCAGCCAGGTCATGGTGGACTTTAGAACGGACTATCATAATTAAATGCGTATATAAAATTTGTTGTCTGTGCTGTTGACCGATGAGGAGATCTATCGTATGGAGTCAATCCTGAGTTAGCAGACAGGTCATAGTGTATGATTGCGTCTATTAAAATTTGTGTCCATACTGTTTGACCGTTTAGGACTTCCCTCGTTTGAAGCCAGTCCTGGGTGCAGCACTTAACCTATCATAATTGAATGCCTATATAAAATTTTGTGTCTGTGCGTTAACCGCTGAGACGTTCCCGCTTCTGGAACCAACCCTGGGCGCAGCAGCCAGATCATGGTAAACTTTAGAACGGGCTATCATAATGGAATGCGTAAATAAAATTTCGTGTAGCTGCTGTTGATCACTGAGGAGTTTCTTCATCTGGAGAACATTCTGGCTGCTGCAGCCAATTCATGGAAGACTTCAGAATAGAATGTCAACATCAATTACGTACCTATATAATATTTCGTGTCTGTAGGTACTGTTGACGGTTGAGGAGGTTCCTCGTCTGGAGCCAAATCTGGGTGCAGCAGCTAAGTCATGGTAGACTTTAGAACGGGCTATCATAATTGAATGCGTAAACAAAATTTCGTGTAGCTGCTGTTGACCACTGAAGAGTTTCCTCGTCTGGAGTAAAACCTGGCTGCTGCAGCCAGGTCATGGAAGACTTTAGAATAAACTGTCAACATTAAATACGTATATAAAATTTCGTGTCTGTACGTACTGTTGACGGTTGAGGAATTTCCTCGTCTGGAGCCAATTTTGAGTGCAGCAGCTAGGTCATGGTAGATTTTGGAACGGACTATCAACATTAAATGCGTGTATACATTTTCGTGTCTGTACTGTTGACCGTTAAAGAGTTACGTGGTCTGGAATTTATCCTGGGTGCACCAGCCAGGTCATGGTAGACATAAGAATAGACTATAATAATTGAATTCGTATATAAAATTTCGTGTCTGTACTGATGACCGTTGAAGAGTTCCCTGGTCTGGAGCCAATCCTGGGTGCAGCAGCCAGGTCATGATGAACTTTAAAATGAGCTATCATAATTGAATGCGTATATAATATTTAGTGTTTCTGCTGTTGACCGCTGAGGAGTTTCCTCGTCTGGAGCCAATCCTAGCTGCTGTAGCCAGGTCATGGTAAACTTTAGAACGGACTGTCATAATTAAATGCGCATATTAAATTTCGTGTCTGTGACGTTAACTGTCTGGAGTCAATCCTGGCTGTCAAATCAGGTCATGCATCATAAAAAATGCATTGTTTTGGAAACTGAACCAACAAAAATTTCAACTCCGTAGGATAAGACGAAGTGGTTTTAATTCAGATTGCACGATTTGCTGACTAACTAACACACCAACAAAGCAAGTTAATATAAAGCTTGTAATAATAACTAATAAATAGTACAGCACGCACGACGATCTCTCTGGTAAAGTATTTTTTTCAAACGCCAACAAATTGTCGGCATTGCGATATTCTGTTTCTTTCTCGTAATCAAGGTCATTTTTAGGCAACTGGTATTAAAACGGTAGGTAACCTGTTTCTTCTTCTTTGGTTACCCAGACAGCGGTAAACCTTAATCGTAGAGGTAACTTAAATTCTTCGATACCTGTACCGTAATTTATAAAGGTTTTCGGTCCCTGGTACGAACGACTTTCAAGTAATGAGAATACAAGTATCTGGATAATACCACCATTCTAAAAGCGACAGGTTGACGAGCGACATTGATAAATGCGACAAGTACGAGTGCAAACGCGAGAATTGGCCTCCTGGAACCACCTTCTCATCACAAAACTAGAGAATTCTAAAAGTAATTTTCAGAATTACGTTTTACAACAAGGTCACCAGATGGCGATACTGTACACCGCTAGATCGCGTTGTCGTTGTCGCTTGCCAAATAGGTCCTGTGGAAGATTTTGTGTGACTGAGTTTTGTTAGGTGTAAAGTAGCTTTAAAAGTAAAGTCTCGTGTTTAACAGATAGTAGTTGTTAGTTTTGGGTTAGTTTATTTGTTATATTATCGTCTTGCCACCGCATGCTTTTTTTAAAAAGCTTTTATTTAACTTGCAATGTATGTATGTTCGGGTGGACTCTTGCAACTCAATTTTGAAGCAGATATCTTCCTTCAACCGATTGAGCTGAAATTTTGTATACACGTTTAGTTTGGATGACAATACTCGATAAGTTAGTGACGTCATTCTAAATCTAATATGGCGGACCATCCAAGATGGCGAAATAGTTATTTCTAATGCATTTCTACAATATGGGTATCAAATGAAAGGGCTTGTTGAGAGTAACTCGAAAAATAATGTGACGTCATTCTAAATCCAATATGGCGGACCATCCAAGATGGCGGAATATTTATTTTTAATGCATTTCTACAATATGGGTATCAAATGAAAGGGTTTGTTGAGAGTAACTCGAAAAATAATGTGACGTCATTCTAAATCCAATTCTAATTCAAAAATTCTAATTCAAACGTCATTTATTGAAACTAAGCTGAGAATCAGCACTTTTCTAACGTCAAAATTACATAAGACAGACCCCAAAACGCCCACTGGTGTATAAGTTGACGCGGCTTTCGAAGGACCATACGCGGGAAAATAATTTACGTGGGGTGGAATATTAACCGACACACAGAATTGAGCTACACACAGGTATGAGTAAGAAATAGGGATGGATGGACTTACTTGGGAATCTTCTGGACGAAACACATTGACTCAAGGACAGCTCAGGCTATCCTGGTGTTCACTGATTCAACTCACTGTGGTGCACTTTTATTGGGTATTTAAATGTCACAATTGTATCGGCCTTACAAATAGAGAGCTTTTGAATTTTGATATAGTTAGGCGCGGGCGGTGTGGTGCGCGCGCGGCGCGCGGGCGGGAGCGGTGAGCGGTCACTGACAAGTGTCCAAAATTTGAGAAGTTCTCTCAAATCACAGGAGATGCGATTGGCTCTGGCTACAGCGGAGCCTCTGATTGGTGCGTGCGATGAGCGTCCGTCTCGTTCCGTTGTACGGGAATTGGGAAGGAAGGAATATAGCTCAAAACTGCGTTCGGATATTATAATAAAAAACTTATTACTAAAACTTGCGCGAGCATCCTGCCCGGTTTTGAGGATATGTAATATTCTCAAAGGAAAGAAATTATAGTAAAAACGGACAAAGAAAAACTAACTATTTTAAGCATATTAATTATTGCTAAATTTGGGTTTTAATTACGCGGTGATGATAGTTTATTAGAACATGTGTAAAATTATCATGTTTAGGTAAAAGAGCGGGATGCTGAGCTTCATAAGGAAGGTTTGCATTTGACAATCTGCCACCGATTCTAATTATATTATGCTCGCCAATGAAGAGATCGAGTTTTTTTAATTGTGAGCGAAGTTTTTTACTTTTAATTTCGTCATAAACATCTTTAAAATGAAATTGTTTAATACAATGAATTAAATAATTTTCAGCGGTAGCTAATTCACGGACAGTAATTGTCTTGTGTGACTTATCATAAGAAATAATACGTAGAAATCTTAGAATGTATACAATTATGCGCAATATTTTATTTAATGATGCAAACTTTTGTGAAAGACTATATATTAAATTGAGTTCTGATACGGTAGATACCAATGTTAGAGTTTTATTATTAAATTCAGGCAATTGTTCGTTGCATGACGAAACAAAAGGAGTGATAGGCCAGTGCAGTAGTTGGGCGCAGGAGCCACTCAGGGCCATGCCACCATAAATCGTGGTTTAGTAACTGTTCAGGTAGAAGACCTCGAGACAGACAGTCACTAGGATTTTCCTTTCCGTTAATATGATAAAAATGCTTAGGATCAAGATTTTCTTGACATTTAGCGACGCGGTTACTAACAAAAATGTTCCATTTGTGCGGTGAAGAATGAATCCATGAAAGCGTAATTATAGAATCAGAAAAGGCAAATATATTATTAATAGCGGTACGAGAGCGGTAAGTGTCATAAACTAATTTAATTAATTTAGACAAAAGAACAGCGGCACAGAGCTCTAGACGAGCTAGGGATATGATCTTAACAGGTGCAACTTTGGATTTAGCACACACCAAATTTACGTGTGTGTTACCATTTGTATCAGTGACATGTAAGTATACGACGCAGCCATATGCCTTCAAGCTGGCATCAGCAAACCCCACTATATTTTTCATACAACCCATAGTAACGGCTACATGGCGAGGTAATTTTAAAGAAGAAAGTAAAGGTAATTGCTCTTTAAATTTTTGAAAGTATAATAGAATCGGGTGGAGTTTCATCCCAATCTATATTTCATTTGCATAATTCCTTTATGAGTAATTTCGCAAATAAAACTACAGGAGCCACAAGACCGAGAACATCCCACAGACGGGCAATAGTGGAAAGTATGGAGCGTTTAGTACAATTATTATCCAAATTAGATGTAGTAAAGGTGAAACAGTCCTCGGAAGGAATCCATTTGAGTCCAAGAATCTTTAAATTATCCCCATCAGAGAAATTAATAGAAGAGCGGTTGGAATGTGGGATGGTCTCTAGTAGTTCCAAGGAATTACTTGCCCATTTAGTAAGGTCAAACTCAACGCCAATCGCTATTACACAATAGGGTATGCAGATGACCTCGCAATCCTTGTCACGGGGAAGGTGACGGGAACGATCTGCAACCTCACTCAGCAAGCACTACGTATCGTAGAAAGTTGATGCAGGGAATTCGAACTATCAGTGAACCGCACTAAAACTGAACTAGTTATGTTTACCCAGAAACGAGCATTAGGCCCTTACCGCCTACCCAAACTGTTCGATACAGAACTTCAGTTGGCCAACGAGGTCAAATACCTCGGGGTCATTCTAGACAGTAAGTTAAACTGGAGTAGTCATGTAGACAACAAGCTAAACAGGGCCTGCATCATCTTTTGGCAGTGCAGGAGAATGATAGGTAAGAAGTGGGGCCTATCCCCCAAAATTATACTGTGGCTGTACACAGCAGTGATCCGTCCCATGATCGCTTATAGGGCCGTGGTCTGGTGGTCCCGTACTCAGCTGGTTACAGCTTCTAACAAATCACTGTTTTTAGTGTATAAGTGTATATTTTGCCTAATATATAAAATGTTGGCGAAGATGAATTGCGATGCCACTGTAAGGATACCAATATCTTTGAAAAAATCTCTCAGTGAAACTCTGGCACCTAGCTGGTAAATTCCTCGAACAGCTCGTTTTTGAAGGACAAATATATTTTGAATATCAGCAACTTTGCCCCACAGCAGAATATCGTAAGACAAAACGCTATGAAAATAACTAAAAATAAACTAACCGAGCTGTATCAACGTCAGTGTATTGTCTTACTTTCCTGACAGCGTAGGCGACCGAACTGAGCCTTCCCGCTCGATACATGTATGTGGGCCCCACTGAAGTTTGGCATCTACTGTTATGCCCAGAAAAACTGCCTGCTGCAATGTGGCGGACCATCCAAAATGGCTGAATAGTTATTTTTAATGCATTTCTATAATATGTGTATCAAATGAAAGCGCTTGTTGAGAGTAACTTGAAAAATAATGTGACGTTATTTTAAATCCAATATGGCGGAACATCCAAGATGGCGGAACAGTTATTTTTTATGCACTTCTGCAATATGGGTATCAAATGAAAGGGCTTGCCGAGAATAATTAGAAAAATATTCTGAAATCACTCTTAATCCAATATAGCGGACTTTTGAAGTTTTTTATGCTTTCACAGGAAAGCATAAAAAACCCTTTCATTTTATACCCATACTATAGAGTGAATGGGTATTAAATCAAAGGGTTCGCTGAGAATAAAAATGCAGGTTAAAAAAAGATGGTGATTATAAGCTCCGTTGCTCTAATGTAAGCTTGTAAGCAAAAAAACTTTTAAAAAAAGCTTTTATTTAAATGCTCTAAAAAGAAAATAAAATTTTCTTTTAAAATTTTAACTATCAACTTATAACCTCATTATACACAATTTATATGATCATAAAAGCTTGTCGCGCGATTACACTTATAGGTACTAATGCAAACCTCGCGACAAGCTTTTATTATCATACATATAAATTGTGTATAATTGTGTGAGGTTATAAGTTGATAGTTAAAATTTTATTTTCTTCTTTTTAGAGCATTTAAATAAAAGATTTTTTTTAAAAGGTGTTTTTGCTTATAATTTTTAGTAACCTACAGTTGCAGTAGGGTTTTTTAAAAGTTGGATAGATATATTAATTATAGGATTTTAAACTGACATGGTTATTTTCACTACTAAAGTTCTTTAAAACAGGATATTTAGCAAGTTTTTTTTTAACAAAATATCCTATTTTATATAAAAAACATGGTAAGTAGGTAAATATCCCGTTTTAAATAACTTTAGTGGCATATTAATTGTTGTAAAAAAGTTTGTGCTTGCGAGGTCTACTGTTTGCAGAACTACTAGTAATATACCTCTCCGGTTTTTTACAGTAGCTAAACATTCGCTTCTGTGATAGTTAAATATAATTTGTTCCGGGATGATAACCTCTCCGTCTTGAATATTAATTGGTAACTTAACCAATTTCGTAGAACCACAACCGACTTCCAAACTACAAAGTGAAAAATAACTTTAATTTCGGAAGTCGGTGTCAAAAAACTAAAATACTGATCCAAAGACACCAACTTCCGAAATTAAAATTATTTTTCACTTTGTAGTTTGGCAGCCGAACCGGCAGCGGCGGCGGCGGTGGCGTGCGGCGCGACCCGATCGTTACCTACGCTAGTCAGCCGGTGTGTGGCGGCCGGACAGGGAGCCGGCCCGTCTGGCGCTCTGTGCGGCGGCGCATGCGCGGCGCGCCGTCCCAGCGCCGCCACCGGCCGCGGCGCACCGCACTCCGCGCCGGCCGCCTTCGCCGCCGCCCGTCCCCGCCCGTAGCCGTCGCCGCACAGAGCGCGCACTACGTTGACACGGCGATCGCTGCCTCACATACTTCCACAGCAATGTGTTCGATACGTTTAAATATTTACACACACACGTGACTTTCCTAATATTATTACGCAAAAGTGTTAAAGAATGTGTGTAAAATAATAAAACGTGCGTGTGACTGTTACCGGATTGTTTTTGCGTAAGTTTTCGTAACATCTCTACTTACTCCTATTTTGTCGCACCTAGTCATACTTTAGAAACCGTTACAACAGTATCCCTTAGCTTTGTTATTATTTCTAGATAGATTTTAAGATGCATTCGGCTATAACAAAAATAGTATTAGTAAGTTAACACAAACACAGATCTGCGAAGTCAGGACTTACGTTTATTGTGTTACACCCACCATACCAATGTACATATTTATACCTACGAACAATTCTACGAACAATTAAGTACTCATTCTGGGGGCACTGCGGGGCACAGCAATACCCCCGCCAAGTCGAGCAAACACAAACAAACAAAGGCATAGCCATACCATCCTTTTTTCGAAGCCATTCAGGACTTTTTCGACCCCCTGTAACTTCGTTGTGGATAAACCTAGAAGCCTGAATTTGTAATGACCAGGAGGGCTTAGTATAACTACTTAAGTATATTCTATGGAGATGGAAAATGTTGGGCCCAAGTGTAATAAGTTGAGATATGATCTAAAAATTTGTCATATTTTTTATCCTTGAATATCAAAAATCAGCTCAATTCTTTGTCTGGAAGCGGAGAAATATGATAAAGTTAGTTTTCGTGAGATCATCGATTAAAGTTTTCGATTACACAACTACAAAAAGAAAACCTACCCACTAGGTAGCACTAGGTAATATAATTAACTCAAAGTAATTAAATTCACTATATATACTTTTATACAATATAGTACATTTAATTTAAATAAAACATCATTAATTACTGAAAAACCAAAATAATGATTATCAATTTTATATCGATTAAAATCAGTTTTATTTTTTGTCTATGTCACTGGCAGTTTATATTCTGCACTGGCAGACTGACATTGACAATTTGACACTTGACATTAGTGGTGGGTCATTCTCGAATTTTTGGCGACCGAAACCGTTTTCCCAACGACGAAAACGGTTGCAAAAAACGGTTAAAGGACGAAACTTATCCAACAAGGAATAGAATTGCGTTTTCGTCGAGCGTAGATTCTGAAAACTATGAACGATTTGAAATGTATGAAATGGTTTTTTCGCATCACGAACGACAGCATTGACAACTGGTAATATATTACTGACTGTATTTCATTTCAAAGAGTTCACTTTTTATTGGAAGGACTGTTTTACGAGTGTGATAGATTGTACCCGACTGTATTTTCTTAGATGTAACAATCGCACCAAGTAATTCGAAGACTGGTTTGTGCAATGAAGACTGTTTGAAGTTGAACTCAGGACGTAAAACGGTTTGGTCTTTGTAAACGGTTCGTTGTCGCAACGCCCATCCCTACTAGAACTAGACAGCTGTCACTTATTTCGTGTTTCCCGATGTGTTTTGAGTGCTTTCCCAATTATTTTTCGTTTTAAACGATCACTGCTTTGATTTTTACGGATTCTGACCCTTCCTTCCACACTGGACACCGAAGATCGCTCACAAGATTGACTTGGAATAAAATTGTTATAATGGATTTTACCGCCGCTTTGTGGATTGGATATTGTTGAAACCATGGATCGCTGTGTGAATTGTGGGATAGCAACTAGTCACTGCAATACACTAATGTATATATGAATCTATAAATTCACACCATTTTCATCTCGTTACTATACAGGCCCAAGAGTGTGTGTAATCGTTTCCGTCTCCTTTCATTCAATTTGAACCTGTAGTTTAAGGCCAGGAGTCTCGGAATCGACCTATTTTTGATTCAACATTAAATAATCAAATATTCTTTGTTTTGATCTGATAAAAATACATGTTTTAGTTTAATAAACATTCTTGATTATTCTATGATTCAAAACACGATATTTATAACTTCACTCGATCATAAAAAATCGCGAAAACATGGAAGTTTTTGATCGTTTTTTAAGTCGTACTTGAAGTAGACCAAACTTTTAATCCCGAAAAAAATCTCAAAAAATAGGCAATGACGTTTAGAAGAATATTCTATAGTTACTTTTTCTCAAAACAGTTTTTTATTGTTTCTACAAGATATTATATAACAAGGCGGCCCGCGCGCTTCGCTTCATTAGCCCACCAGGCGTCTTCGAGGCAGGACCTATGTCGCTATTATTAGCTCGCTGCGTTCCCCGCCAATCGATCGAAATATACGAGAAATTATTGTTATTTTCCGTGTTTGTGTATTAGTTTTAAAAATCAGTTTGTAAATATTGTTGTAGGTTCTAGTATTAGTAATTTAACTGTAGATTTTAGTTTAAATTGTAATAATACAGTAGTATTTAAGATTAAATTATGGGGAATAAAAACAGAAAAAAGAAAAAATATTTAAGATTGAACTGCAGAAGCTTAAAAAAAAAATAAGGTAAGTTTGTGTATTATTTTTCTACGTATTTATAACTACCTACCCATAAAAGACGACGCGACACAGTCATATTGTAGTTGTATAGGTAATAAGATACCTACCTACTTGCTTTCGTCACAATACTAGCAGTAGCAGGTGCCAGGTACCATAATAGTAATATCAAACTAAATAGTTATACACATAGTTGATATTTTCGTTTTAATATCACAGTTTACAGAAATAACAGTAGCACAACTACAACAAAGATCATTTTTGCAAATAAAACTTTTTTCTTTGCAGTTCATCGATACCAAGACATAAAGGCGTATTTACAAAAAACTCGCGCGCCTACTGTATCTATAGTACAAATTATAATAATAATGCAAGGTTGTTGATGTTGTTGTAATTTCACACAAAATAGTGACTAGAGTGTATTTAGATATCTGTTAACTCCTGACTTACCGACTTACTGACTTCCTGCAGGAAATTGAATTACGCGGGTGAAATCGCGGGGCAAAGTTAGTCTAAAATAGTTTCGATGTTTTACATCTGCCAGGCGTCCCGCGATGGCTCAATTTTTATATTTCTTTTTTTATTATAATATACTACACAGGTACAGTACACCTCAAAACTCCTCAAGCATGCTAAGGATTATATTGCTATGAATTCGAGCACGATACAGTCAGTGCGTGTGCACGTGCGTATATGAGTGATGTCTCAACATTCCACAGATAACACACACTAATGAATTGTCGTCGCACAGCGTGAAATAACATTATATTTCTGTTGCATTTAGAATATACGTCATAGTAGCGACCTGATGCTAAAATTCGCATAAAAATATCATGTGGTGGTAGCTGTTTGGGTTAAGCAATGGATTCACAATCAGTGAGGTCTGAGTTCGAATCTAAGTAATTACAACGTGAGGCTGGTTTACTATGAACACGCCACAATTGCGGCGATAAGACCCCTCTTTGAGGAGTGGCTGAAAAGACGCCACGGCGTCCTCACCTTCCGCCTGACGCAGGTCTTCACCGGACACGGCTGCTTCGGGAGGTTCCTGTACAGGATAAGGCGGGAGGAAACACCCGGGTGTCACCATTGTTTGGATCGGCCTGAGGACACGGTGGAGCATACGGTGGAGGTCTGCCCGGCTTGGGCGGAGCAACGCTGTGTCCTCATAGAGGCGATCGGCGGCGGTGATCTCTCGCGTCCGGCCCTGGTTCAGGCCATGGTATGGAGCGAGAGGAAATGGCAGGCCGTCACCTCCTTCTGCGAAGCGGTAATGCTCGCAAAGGAGGAGGCGGAACGCGTGAGGGAGAGGAAAATTTCGCGCCCTCACGCCCCTAACCGTTGCAATAGAAGGAGACGCCCGGGGCGGGAATCGCGAGCCGATTTCCGGCCACCGTAGGCGCGGGCTTGTGGACGGTGAGCAATGGGTAGCTCGCCGTCCGATAAGGACCAAGCCCGGGTTGACGGCGCGTTGTGTTCCACGCGCGCTTCAAAGAGATGTCAGCAGAATTGACGGGGTCCGCTAGGGCCAATGCCTGCCGGGAGTTCGAAGAAAACCGATAGGGAAATCGTGGCCCCCGGCAACAGGGCAACCGAAGGAACACGGGTGGGTTTTAGTCAGTAAGAGTCTGACACGCCCTCCCGCTCCGCCCAGAGCGGGAGAAGTTATTTGATAATTTCACACCCAAAAAAAATTAAGAAAAAAGGCTGGTTTACAATACTCCGTTTGAAATAAGATTAGACATTTAAACAAACCTTTTTTACAGTCCGTTCAACCGATTTTGACTTCTATTGCGTAGGCATAAGGATGGCATTAAAAGCAAAAAAAGTGGTTACAAACCAACTGTTTACTGCAGCTGCCATTTGTCATGCCACCAACGCAATAGAAGTCAAAATCGGTTGAACGGACTGTAAAAAAGGTTTAGTCAAATGTCTAATCTTATTTCAAATGGAGTATAGTTTCACAGAAAAATATATTTTTATTTGTTTTTCTTATTATTCGTTTTTTTTTTATTAGAAGTTAAATATTAGTTATTGTAGTTAAACAATAATATTATTGTTTAACTATTTATGTGATTTTTAATTTATCTTTTTGGTGTTAGAAGATGGAAATAAAAAGTCGTGTTACCTAGTCAATTCATAATAACATAACCAGTACCCTAATTGCGTAATACAACACAATCACAATCTGTTTCGATTTTTTATGTAACGTCACAATTATATTAATGTAATATTGAGGTAATAGCTTAAGTGTTCATTTTCTTGACGAAAAGAAGATTGAAACTAAACCTCAATTTAAGATCATTAAATAATTACAGATATGTTAATACTATCCCCCGTGTGGTCTCCGGGCAGTAGAATAGAACCATTCCATCTCATCCCGTGGATGTCGTAAAAAGCGACTAAGGGAACAGCTGGGGCATTTTATTGTTTCCTGCTGTGTGGTAGGAACAACACACACCCAAGCTAAGGTTGCCGTGCCGAGAGCTGCATGGCTAGGGGGGAGCCTAGTCGCGAGCGTGCCTGTTGTCTGGGATCGGGCGCCCCCAGGCACTAACAAGCCTTACCTCTACATGCGGGGCTCTGTAGAGTGTTGACAGATTTTTTCCTCTGCTTTTCGTGGGAACTAAATGAGTAATTCAAATAATAATCAACTCGGAGGCGGCGGTGATGCTCGCCACACACCACGTCAGTTGTTTCCACGGGGCGAAAAGAGAGCGGCGGAATGTCGCTTAGCTACGCTGAATGTGCAGGGAGGTATAAAAGATAAGATGGATGAGGTGTGTGAGTTGGTGAAGAATAAAAGGATAGATATGTTATGTGTGAATGAGACGAAAAGAAAGGGAGTGGACATATCCAAACACGGTACTCTGACCGCAATTTGGTCCGGTGTTCAAGAGACACATAGGGCCAGTCAGGGTGTGGGGGTGGTCCTGTCCGAGCGGATGATGAAATGTGTGAAAGATTATGTTTGTGTGAGTCCCAGGATTCTATGGGTAAGAACCAAGGTGGGCCTAAACCCTATTTTTATTTTGTGCGTTTATGCACCCGATATGGGAAGCTCACCTTCGGAGCGGGACGAATTTTGGGGCAGTGTAAGGGATTTAGTGAATGGATGTAGGTCAAACGAGAAGATTGTTATGCTTGGAGACTTTAATGGTTGGGTTGGTGTGAAGAGGAATGGGTATGAAAAAGTGTTAGGTGCATTTGGGGATGAAAGAGTGAATGAGAATGGGATCAATTTGCTAGAGATATGTGTAGAGAGGAATCTGTCTGTTATGAACACTATGTTTAATCATAGAAAGGTTCACAGGTATACGTGGGAAAGGCAAGACAGTAGAAGTATGATCGACTTTGTGATTGTTGATGGAAGATTAAAGAGTAAAGTCACAGACACTAGAGTATATCGGGGTGTTAATGTAGGGACTGATCATTATCTGGTTATGTGTCGGATGGATGGTCTGTTCAGGCATTGGCGGCACCGAGTTCGAGTTCCTGTGACTGCTCTAGAAAGAATAAAAGTAGAAAGACTGCAAGAATTGAAAGTAAAAGAGGAATATAAGATGGAAGTGAAAGTGAAGACGGATAAAATATTTGATGATGCTAATGATTACAGTCTAGAAGAAGTATGGGATATAGTGAAAAGTAGTATGGTGCATGTAGCCACAAAAGTATGTGGTCTGGCGAAGAGAAAATGTGGTAGTAGAACGAATGATTCTTGGGTAGATGGTGAAGTAAAAGAGGTTGTGAGGAAGAAAAAAGAGGCCTGGCTTAATGTTTTAGCCTGTAAGGCCCAAAATAGGATGAATGGGACAACGAATGTAACAGATGATTCAGATGATTTGGAAAGAGTGAAGAAGAAATACTCCGAAATGAAAATTAAAGTGAAAGAGATGGTAAAAATTAAGAAGGATGAAAAGGAAGAAAAGTATAACAGGAAGTTCTCTGATAACTTCAGGGTCAATGTTAAGCTGTTCTGGAAACAGGTAAGATTGGCTCGCGGAGTAACAGAAACATCGAGTATGAATATTATAAGAGCAGAAGATGGATGTTTACTAAGCGAAGAATGTAAGGTCTTGGAACGTTGGAAGGGATACTTTGAAAGTTTATTTAGTTGTCAGGATAGTGTGCAAGGAGTGGGTAACTGGGCAGACGCCAGTTTTGAAGACCCAAACTCAGATGTAGATGACGAAAATGCGATAGAAATAGATGAGATTATAAGAGCGCTGAAAGGGATGAAAGTTGGGAAAGCTGCAGGGTACGACAGAGTGTCTGCTGAAATGCTGAAGGGCGGTGATGGGGTGGTAGCAAGCCTGTTGTGCCGAATCTTTAATATGTGTTGGAGATATGGCCTTGTGCCGGATGATTGGTGCAAGGCTGTAATCGTACCACTATATAAGGGAAAAGGCTCTCAGCAGGAGTGTAAAAACTACCGCGGCATTAGTCTTTTGAGCGTTGTCGGCAAACTGTATGCGAAGGTTTTGATAAATAGAGTGATAAAAGTGACAGATGAGAAAATATGGGATGTACAGGCAGGATTTAGAGAGGGAATGGGCTGTATGGATCAGATCTTCTCCCTAAGGTGCATAACCGAAAAACATCTAGCAAAGCACAAGAACGTCTATTGTGCTTTCATTGATTTGGAGAAGGCCTATGATAGTGTGTGGAGGGAAGAACTGTGGTCGACACTATCCAAGTACGGTGTGGACTGGCGCTTGGTACGGGCACTGAAATCTTTATACAAGGATTCCAGTGCTTGTGTTAGGATAAATGGGGCATACACGAACTGGTTCTGCATCTCGAGGGGTGTTAGACAGGGTTGTGTAGCGTCACCGTGGCTGTTCAACTTGTACATGGATAGTTGTCTGATAGATTTGAAAGAGGGTGAGTGCGGATTGAGGATGAATGAGTTGCCTGTCAAATGCCTTATCTACGCAGATGATCAAGTTCTACTTGCATCATCAGCAGAACAGTTGCAAGACATGGTGACTGTGATGGGTGAAGCATATAAGAGGAAAGGGATGAATATAAATGTGAATAAGACGAAGGTCATGGTGTTTGAAAGAGGAGAGGATGTATCGGTGTGTGATGTGAAAATAAATGATAAGAGTGTGGAGCAAGTAAGTGAGTTTATATATTTGGGGAGTCTGTTTACAAGGGATGGGAAGATTGATGGAGATGTGGAAAAGAGAGTAAACGCGGGAAACAAAGTGAATGGTGCTATACATGCGATTGTGACCAACCAGTCGATGTCTAAAAAGGCTCGACTGGCTGTTCACAATGGTATGCTGGTGCCCACGCTTATGTATGGTAGTGAATGTTGGGTGTGGCAAAAACAACATGAAAGTAGAATAAATGCTGTGGAAATGCGTTCCTTGCGAAGCATGTGTAGCCTGACTATGAATGATAGGCTGAGGAATGATGTGATAAGACAGCGGTGTGATTTAAAAGAAGATGTAGTGACAAAAATTGAAAAGGGTATGCTGAGATGGTTTGGGCATGTTGAGAGAATGAATGAAAGGCGACTAACAAAATGTATTTACAAGGCTGATGTAAAGGGAAAGGCCGGGCGGGGACGCCCTAGGAGGACATATACTGACCTTATTGGTGATGTTCTTCAGAAAGGCCAGGTGCGTAGTACTCGCAACCGGCGTGCGTGTATGACCAGATGTATGAACGTAAACGAGGCAAAAGGACTATGTAAGGATCGTAGCAGGTGGCGTTCTGTAGTTTCTGCCTACCCCCATGGGAAGAAGGCGTGAGTTTATGTATGTATGTATGTATGTATGTTAATACTACTAAATATTTAGTTACACCGTCTAATTATTATAACCAAAACATCTAGGTATTGTATTACCTCCATTATTTTCAATGCAGTCAAGTAGACGTTTGCGTATGGACCCTACAATTGTAGACTCTGTACTCTTACAGATAATCTAGTAATAGTTTAAATACGAAAACTAATTGTTATTCAGGTTCATGGCTTTTGAAAATAAGGTTTAGAAATAATAGGCACTTGTTCATGTACTTACATATTCTATTTCTCCAACACAATATCAAATATACCTCACAGTTAACACTAGGTATCCTGTTAAAATCACAGATCGAGCCTTAGTACTCGTATCTCGACGTCTAATGCACGACTGAGCTCGCAGCACTGGCAATACGCTGTGATTGGTTAGTCGTGCCATCTACAAACACAGTCGGTACTACATTAGTCAAAACAATAATTTTAATATTAAAACAGATTAATTTAACATATTCAATTAGCGAATAAAATACGATATAATTTACTATTGATAACACAATATTACCACATAATTCGGTTCTTCTTAAATTTTCCCACACCTCCATGCAATGGGTTTTTAATTGTTGTATACACCTCTCATCCCGTGACTCCCACCTTTGCACCATCAAACCCCATAGATTTTCTATGGGGTTGAGGTCGGGTAATCACGCTGGCCATGGAACAACAATTATCTCCGGGTGATTCTGGAACCACTCACGCACAATGCTCGCCCGATGAATAGGACAATCGTCCTGGACAAATGTCAATTGTGTCAACTCATCAGCTGGGTGAATGATGCGCACAGTAGGTAGCATGACATCGTCTAATACTTTTACATAAGTAGAACTGTTTAATCCAGGGAATTACAGTATTCCTCTAAAACAAAAAACAAAAAGTGATATTAAGCAGTTATAACAACATACTAAAGTGACGTCATTTTATAATTTTTATAATAACATAAAATAATATTTATTTAAAATAACAGTATAAGTAATATTAAAACTCTGCATTTACAAATTCAATAATAAACACTAATTATTTATCTTTTAGACCTCATGATGGATTTAAAAAATAACAATAAAAAGAACTAATCCATATGTCACCAAATAGTCTAGGTAAATTTCAAATAAAAGTTTAAGTTACAATTCGTAAATATAATACTCACATTTAAACCGGTTTCATCAGATATTTGTGTTCTATTAAGACCACTTTTATGCAGCGCAATAATAGTCGCCCTCGCCTCAATATTAGATAATATTTGCCTGCATTTTGAGATCACACGTTACTAATCAACAGTTACAACAAATCGACAACGTTCATTCCGATCAAGTCAAATATTCATTAAACTCATATTCTACCTCACAAGTCTAAACTTATTTAGTTTTTTTATGATCTACCTTTCTAACTTTACGAAATGTGTGAACAAAGCGAACATAAAGAATATTATATTTCTGTCCCATTACTTCCAATTGAGTAAAAACTTACAAAAAATCTTTAATAGTACTGCATGAGATTTGAACTCATGGCTCACCGATTCACGCATCTATCTGAACGCGTTAACCACTAGGTCATCTTGACTTGTATTTTAATGTTGAAATTATGAACTACAATCACTTGTTGACGACAATGATGCATGTGTCTCTTGAAAATAAAAGGTCGTTAGTAAAACTAAACGTCAAGCTATTGCTTTGTGAGATTGCCTATGGACTTTTGGTCGGTACTGTACCTATAAAACTTAACAATAGGGATAACCCTGCGAATGCGGCTAAAGTCGTTTTTTTATGCATTTATCTATCTTTCAGACACTCTGAAGCACCGGAAAGTACCAGTGGAGATGGAACTGGAGAACGTTATACCGCTTCTATTGCACTGGATCCTGTTGACTTGCAAATAATTGGGTGTAATGATATATATATTTTAGTATTTCTTATAAAGAATTTACTGTCCTGTGTATTATATTGTAATGAGTTTTATCCGAATTTATTTAGTCCAAATCATATAAGTAATAAATAACAAATAACTAGCTTATGTCCACGACTTCGTACACGTGGACTTATACACTTAGTTATAAAACATACCCTTTGTGATAGGTGAAAACCAAAATTACAGAATGCGCTGTAACAGTCATGAAAGAAAAAGAGATTAGGTGACAATTAAAAAAAGCAATTGTAGGTAGGTAAAAAAATAAATCATGTATCTTTACTTATACAGTTTCCCTAAAAACTAACCGAAATATTAACATAAATTCCGTAAAACAAAGTTAACTGTACCTACTATTACAAATTTATACTGTGACGCAAAAAATTTTCACAGCGGGGTCAGCGAGTTCATTTGAACTGCGCGTTCGCGCGTCTTGTCATGCGGGGAGTGAGGCAACGCTAAATGCCTACTGCGCTCGAATATCCTGACCTTAAGAACTATTGCAGGTCAAAGTTCGTTAATTTTGTCACTGACATATCACTCACCGATCATCACAAATACAGACACACGCGCTCAAAATTATGAACACAATTTGTGTTTTGCCTATAAAGCAAGGAAAAATTTAAATAAACTGCAATGTCAGTCCCGTTTTCTAGATAGGTATATGAACTGCATATTAATAAGTAACTTGGTAAACCTATATAAATAATATCTGATTACAAAGTTACTTTTGCAGTTCATGCAATTTTTCGTCACTTACACTACCCTAAACAAGATAGAAGGAAGGGAAAGAGTGGATGTAGGTAGGTATAGATACAGTAAGTCACAGACGATACAGTCTGCTTTAATATACCCATACTATACTTATGCATACGCAGCGTGTCGACGGCAAGCGATGAGATTGAGATATTGGCGATCTTATTGCGGGCTAAATAGAGTTACCTAACCTAACCTAACCTTTTTTGGATGTTCCAATAAATTTTTACAAACTGTAAGCCCATGAAGTTCTCGAACATGGTGTATGTTCGAGAATTTCATAGGCTTACAGTTTGTAAAAATTCATCCCCACTTTACGTGTAGGGAGTAGAGGATCCATAAAAAAAAAACATGATTTTATTTTACCACTGTCGGCGTAATAAATATGTTGTAAGTATACCAATGCCCAATTACAGCTTCCTAGATCTAAGCGTCTCTGAGCTAAGCTGCGGACAGACAAACGGACATGGCGAAACTGTAAGGGTTCCTTTTTGACTACGGAACCCTTTTTGTTTTTGTGGCTTGGAAATTATTAAATAACTTCTCCCGCTCTGGGTGGAGCGAGAGGGCATGTCAGACTCTTACTGACTAAAACCCACCCGTGTCCCTTCGGTTGCCCTGTTGCCGGGGGCCACGATTTCTCTTTCGGCCCATATTCGCAGCCCCGGCAGGCATTGGCCCTAGCGGACCCCGTCAATTCTGCTGACATCTCTTTGAGACGCGCGTGGAACACAACGCGCCGTCAACCCGGGCTTGGTCCTTATCGGACGGCGAGCTACCCATTGCTCACCGTCCGCAAGCCCGCGCCTACGGTGGCTGGAAATCGGCTCGTGATTCCCGCCCCGGGCGTGTCCTCCTGCGGCAGTTAGGGGCGTGAGGGCGCGAAATTTGCCTCTCCCTCACGCGTTCCGCCTCCTCCTTCGCGAGCATTACCGCTTCGCAGAAGGAGGTGACGGCCTGCCATTTCCTCTCGCTCCGTACCATGGCTTGAACAAGGGCTGGACGCGAGAGATCACCGCTGCCGATCGCCTCTACGAGGACATGGCGTTGCTCCGCCCAAGCCGGGCAGACCTCCACCGTATGCTTCACCGCATCCTCCGGGCGATCCACACAATGGTGACACCCGGGCGTTTCCTCCCGCCTTTTCCTGAAAAGGAACCTCCCGAAGCAGCCATGTCCGGTGACGACCTGCGTCAGGCGGAAGGTGAGGGTACCGTGGCGCCTCTCAAGCCACTCCTCAAAGAGGGGTCTTATCGCCGCAATTGTGGCGTGCCCATGACTACGGAACCCTAACAGCCAAAAAAATGATGAGTAAAATGTTTAGGCGAGCTATAAAAATTCACTAATAGATTTTAATTGGCAGAGGTAACGCTGCAACCTAGTTTTATGATGAGAAGAGGTGCTCTATCAATCCCTACCTAGTAGTTAAAGGGCCGATTCCACTGGTAGAAATCTAAAAGTGAGCAATTTACTGCATTTTGAGGAGCTATTCTGCTCATCACGCCGAAGATCCTTATTAGATCTACGCCAAATTTTTATGAGATCAACTTAAAGTGACTATCTTTCAAATAAAAAAAAGAGTAATCGAAATTGGATCTCATAAGGCGGAGATATCCAGTAGCCCCCTCTTTGGTCCGTTTTGGAGGAAGTACCCAAAAATCCTCGACGGCAAAAAAAAAACTAAAAAGTCGTAAAACCTGTATACCAAGTTTCGTCCAGATACACACAAACCGGAGTCTGGAGTACATACAAACTGACACACGAAAACAAATTGTGCCAGACGCACAATTTGTTGAAGCAGCGACGCTTGGCTCGCTCGGTCAATTAAAGAAATAAAGATGTCACATGTATGTACTATATTGAAACGATTATTTTAAAATGTTGTTAGATAACTAATTAGGTAACAATTTATGATAAAGTTGTTAAAGCTCCGTGCCGCCGCACCGTACGAAATCGACTGATTTTGATCAAAGAACATGGCCAGTTTTTGTATGGACGTCGGCATAGTTATTGAATTGAATGTACATCAATGATTTTTGGTATTTTATATTCGTGAATATTGACACATTAAATTGTTATAAATAAAAAACTGATAGAACTTGTTATTACAACAGACTAGACGTAAACAGTTTAATAAAACCTTTTAATCAGATCGCTGGCAATAAGTGCATAGATTATAATTTCGCTATTAACTTTGACATATTATGTCCATTGTCTTTTATTCCACCAGTGCTGCCAATCTTATTTTTGCGAAAACTCGCAAATGCTCCGCTAACATCGCCACTGACTTCCTCTAAGTCCATTAGTTTTGTTTTAATGGCGTCGGCTGTTATTTTGATTCCAGAGTGTTCTATTGCCATTATCATTGGCGAATATTTTTCGGATAATCCGGCCAAAAGCAAGGATCCGACCCACTCATTATTGATATTAAAGCCTGTTCCACTTAATTCTTGACTCGTTTCTATAATCTGCGTTACATACGATGTCATAGATGTACAATTCTCCAGGCGGATCGAGATTAAAGTTCTCAACAAGCTGATTCGCCTGGCAAATCCCGAGTCATCGAACAATTGTTTGAGCTTGTCCCATAATTCCTTTGTACTCGTGACTTCCTTGATATGTACGTATGGCGACGAATCTATCGTTAGGATCAATTTTGCTCTAGTTTTCGCATCTGCTGTGGCTTCTTCTGGCTTGGTTTCTAGGATGCAATTAGAAGTCCCTTCCAGCATAAGAAAATTCTCCGCCGCGAAAGCCCACTCTCCATAGTTCTCAGGGCCCTTCAATTTAGCACACTCACAACGTAGTTCGAATTCATTTTCACTAGCACAGTTTATTCTCAGTCTGCGTAAACTTATACAGCACTAATTTGCAAGTTTTATCTGCGAGAATTAAACGATATACTGGGCTCATAACCTCTAATAAAACGACCGAGTTGTGATTCAAAGAGAACCAAAGCATTTTATTTAATAGACATGACACAGATAATCTAGCAAAGAGTTTACAAACTATGACAACAGAGGTCACTGCTTTGTATATGAAATGATTATTTTAGATACATTTTAACAGTAAACATGACTAAGAACCTATTCTGATGCAAAAACCGTAAACGCATTCTGTCGTGTCTCGTGCGTACTACAACTGTAAAGCTACGGTCATACGTAGCACTTGTAGTAGTTCGTAGCGTTGCTACGAAATTTCCCTACTTCTGTAGACTAACCGCCGCCGCTACCCTGGCGGCAGATCTATTATAATAACTGGAACCATGCGGCAACAGAGTCATGTAAAGGTATTTCACTGAATGCCATTATAATGCAAGTAATTATAACATTATGAAAAATGGATTACTCCAACCGGAAACGCATACAATACCTACTTTAGTACTACCAAGCATGAAAAAATTAAGTTTTTTTCCCTTCCTACAGATCCTATCATGTTCGAACTCCAATTTTACCATATAATGTCCCGAAAAGTACTCATTATTTGTATTGCTTTGCAAAGCTGTGGGTCTGGGAAAGATTTTAAAACTACTTTGGGGTCATTTCCACCTTTCTTTTTTTAAAGACTGAAAATCTAGAACGAATCTTGTCGAGCAAAAGTTGTTCCAGAATTGAGTTTTTGTCACTTTGGGTGATGTTTAGACAGATATTATTAATTATTGATCGTAGACCTCATCATCATCATTGCAGCCAAAAGACGTTCACTTTTGGACATAGGCCTCCCCCAGCACCGCCACTTCGAGCGGTTCTGTGCTTTCCGCATCCAGCGGATTCTTGCGGCCTTCACATGGTCATCGGTCCACCTCGTGGGAGGTCTTCCAACCCTATGTCTTCCGGTACGCGGTCCCACTCCAGAATCTGTTCTGCGAGCAATGTGCCCTGCCCATTGCCACTTAAGTTTGGCGATTCTTCGGGCTATGTCGGTTACACCAGACTGCACCACACCACACTCTTCAATAATAACTTTTAATTTTGAATCTTGTTTTCTTCTTTTATTTTTTCTACTGTGTTCTCCTACCAAGTTTAAAAATAATTTGTTAATATTACCTTTAAGATTAATTTAATACTCACTGTTTTAGGGCACGGTAATCTGAGTGACAGGTTTTCCTATTGTAGATACCAGTCTTCCACAAAGGATTTATCAGAAATTTTAATCTTTCTATTTTTAAGACGCCTTTGTGGAAGAGAAATAAATGTTTCTTTATTAATATACATTGGTTCTCCTGCGGGTCTCTTCATTTCTGAATCGATCACGTGGGGAAACTCCAAGCATAGCCCTCTCCATTGCCCTTGATTGGAGACAGAAATCGATCATCTTTTTTAAAGTAAATTTCTTACGGGTTTTACGTTTTTTGTTTCACTCTGTGGCGACACTAACAACAAAGACGCACACTTATTGGTCGTATGAAGGTTGCACTCTTTAGGCGGGTTCCCACGGTGCGCGATATTGCGGACGCACGCGCACCGGCCCGCACGGCGCACGACCACGCACCGCGCACGAAGGGTTTTCCCACGGTGCGTGATATTGCGCACGCAAGCGCACCAGCCCACACAAACATCTGCATTTTTTGTATCGCGAGAGGCAAATTTCGCGCCCACACGCCCCTAACCGCCGCAGGAGGAGACGCCCGGGGTGGGAATTGCAAGCCGATTTCCGGCCACCGTAGGCGCGGGCTTACGGACGGTGAGCAATGGGTAGCTCGCCATCCGATAAGGACCAAGCCCGGGTCGACGGCGCGTTGTGTTCCACGCGCGCCTCAAAGAGATGTCAGCAGATTTGACGGGATCCGCTAGGGCCAATTCCTGCCGGGGCTGCGAATATGGGCCGAAAGAGAAATCGTGGCCCCCGGCAACAAGGCAACCGAAGGAACACGGGTGGGTTTTAGTCAGTAAGAGTCTGACACGCCCTCCCGCTCCACCCAGAGCAGGCGAAGTTATTTGATAATTTCGGAACCCAAAAAAAAAGGGATATTGCGAATATTCGCATCCGCATCCGCAGTTAATTACTAATGTCGGCGCATCACATATGCGCGGAAAGCGCGGGGTCTTGGGGTGCCGAACACGCTACCAACGACCGCTGCGCGCCCGCCACACCACTCAGCTCACAGACGCGCTCCACTACGGGCATTTCTTTGCACCTTATATTTCTATACGTTGCTAATGTAAATTACGGTATTACACCTATTTTAATACAGTCCACTAATCTTCTATTATAAAGTCCCGATTGAGTCCGTTCAACTAATGTCACCACCGACACAAAGTAATATATGGATTTATTTTGAACCAAATATAGAGGACCATAATAAAGCTAATTGTTAAATATGCAATAAAAGCTACTCTTGCAAGGGACAAACCACCTCGTCTTTAAAAACCGGCCAAGCGCGAGTCGTACTCGCCCATGAAGGGTTCCGTAGCAGCAAGTAACATTGAATGAAAGGTAAATTGCGGTTTACGATTTATGACGTATTAAAAAAAAACTACTTGTTAGATCTCGTTCAAACCAATTTTCGGTGGAAGTTTACATGGTAATGTACATCACATATTTTTTTTAGTTTTATCATTCTCTTATTTTAGAAGTTACAGGGGGGGGGACACACATTTTACCACTTTGGAAGTGTCTCTCGCGCAAACTATTCAGTTTAGAAAAAAATTATATTAGAAACCTCAATGTCATTTTTGAAGACCTATCCATAGATACCCCACACGTATGGGATTGATGAAAAATTTTTTTTTGAGTTTCAGTTCTAAGTATGGGGAACTCCAAAATTATTTGTTTTTTTTCTATTTTTATGTGAAAATCTTAATGCGGTTCACAGAATACATCTACTTACCAAGTTTCAACAGCGTAGCTCTTATAGTTTCGGAAAAAAGTGTCTGTGACATACGGACGGACAGACAGACAGACAGACAGACAGACAGACAGACAGACAGACATGACGAATCTATAAGGGTTCCGTTTTTTGCCATTTGGCAACGGAACCCTAAAAAATCATCTAAAGTCGATGAACCCAAAATAATTTAATTTTTCATTCATATACTATATTTATATAAGATCTTAAAAATCCGCATCCGCATTCACATCCGCAGATGTGAAAAAATCGGCATCCGCAACATACCAGTTAGTCACCATAGTGACAAGTTTATATTTTTTGACACCAACTTTTGTTGATAAGCTCAGGTCGACTAGGGATACTGTGTATCTGCCCATTAGTTTTAGACGTCAAGTAGCTAGGCTATTAGCTTTTAATATTAACCCAGACATAATTAGTATGTCGAAGTCATATAGAATTAGCACCACAATTTTAGTAATAGTACTAATGTTAAGGTGGTTAGCACAAATAGTTTAAACTAGTTTGTAAGACAACAGAAGGTACCAATAACAGTATATTAACAATAAAATTTAAGTAAAAACCTTTTTAAAAACAAGCTTTAAATGAACTAAAAAGTACAAAATAAAACTTACGTAAACATAGAACTTTAATATTTTCTTTAAAGCTTGAGGCTTATCTTAAAGTGTAAGAAAGACATTCACGCCTCAAGCTTTTAAGAAAATATTAAAGTTCTATGTTTACGTAAGTTTTATTTTGTACTTTTTAGTTCATTTAAAGCTTGTTTTTAAATAGGTTTTTACTTAAATTTTATTTTGTACTTTTTAGCATTAGAATTTGTTTAAATATCTGTTCTCACCTTCACTTGAAAAGAACAAACCCCAACACGTCGTTACATAGTCATGGTGTGAAACCAATCAATTTGCACTATCCAAGTCATGCTATAATTTAGAACGGGCTATTCAATTGAATGCGTACCTATATAAAATTAACTGTCTGTCTTTGTTGACTGTTTAGGAGTTCACTCACCTGGAACCGTCCCTGGGTGCAACACCAAAGTCATGGTTTACTTTAGAACGGGCAATCGTAATTGAATACGTATATAAAACTTCGTGTATGTACTATTATTGACCGTTGAGGAGTTCCCTAGTCTGAAGCCAATTTTGGCTGCAGCAGCCAGGTAATGGTAAACTGTAGAACTGACTGTATTAATTAAATGCTCACATTAAATTTCTTGTCTGTACTGTTGAATGTTAAGGAGTTCCCTATTCTGGAGCCAACCTTAGGTGCAGCAACCACATCATGGTGAACTTATAACGGACTATCATCATTGAATGCGTATACAAAATTTTGTATCTGTGCTGTTGACCGTTGAGGAGTTCCCTCGTCTGAAGCTAATCCTGGCTGCAGCAGCCAGATCATGCTAGAATTAAGAACGGACTATTTTAATTAAATGCGTATATAAAATTTATTGTATGAACTGTTGACTATTGAGGAGTTCCCTCTTCTGGAGCCAACCCTGGGTGCAGCAGCCAGATCACGATGATCTTTAGAACAGGATATCATCATTGAATGCGTATATAAAATGTGTCTGTGCTGTTGATTGCTGAGAAGTTTCCTCGTGTGGAGCCAATCCTAGATACTGTAGCCAGGTCATGGTAGACTTTAGAACGGACTATCATAATTAAATGCGTATATTAAATTTCGTGTCTGTACTCTTGACCGCTGAGCAGTTACCTCATCTGGATCCAATCTTACGTGCAGCTGCCAGGTCATGGTGGACTTTAGAATGGACTATCATAATTAAATGCGTATATAACATTTTTGTCGGTAGGTACTGTTGACCATTGAGGAGTTCCCTCGTCTGGAGCCAAGCTTAAGTGCAACTGCAAGGTTATGGTAGACTTTAGAACGGATTAAATGCGTGTATAAAATTTGGTGTCTGTGCTGTTAACCACTGAGAAGATCTATCGTATGGAGCCAATCCTGGGTTAGCAGACAGGTCATGGTGTATGAATTCGTCTATTAAAATTTGTGTCTATGCTGTTTGACCATTTACGACTTCCCTCGTTTGAAGCCAGTCCTGGGTGCAGCATTTAGGTTATAGTGGACTTGAGAACGGTCTATCATAATTGAAAGCCTACATAAAATTTTGTGTCTGTGCTGTTGACCGCTGAGAAATTCCCGCTTCTGGATCCAACCCAGCAGCTAGATCATGGTAAACTTTAGAACGGGCTATCATAATTGAATGCGTAAATAAAATTTGGTGTCTGTAGATATTGTTGACGGTTGAGGAGTTTCCTCGTCTAGAGCCAACTCTGGGTGCAGCAGCTAGGTCATGGTAGATTTTAGAACAAACTATCTACATTAAATGCGTGTATACATTTTCGTGTCTGTACTGTTGACCGTTGAAGAGTTACGTGGTCTGGAGCTAACTCTGGGTGCAGCAGCTAGGTCATGGTAGACATAAGAATAGACTATAATAATTGAATTCGTATATAAAATTTCGTGTCTGTACTGTTGACCGTTGAGGAGTTCCCTCTTCTGGAACCAACCCTGGGTGCAGCAGCCAGGTCACGGTGAACTTTAGAACTGGCTATCATAATTGAATGCGTTTATAAAAAAATTGTGTCTGCTGTTGACCGCTGAGTTTCCTCGTCTGGAACCAATGCTGGCTGCTACAGCTGGGTCATGGTTGACTTTAGAATGGACTATCATAATTAAATGCGTATATAAAATTTCGTGTCTGTACTGTTGACCGCTGAGGAGTTTCCTCGTCTGGAGCCAATCCTAGCTGCTGTAGCCAAGTCATGGTAGATTTTAGAACAGACTGTCATAATTAAATGCGTATATTTAATTTCGTGTCTGTTCCGTAAACTGTTGTGGAGTTCCTTCATCTGGAGGCAATCCTGGCTGTCAAATCAGGTGATGCATCATAAAAAAATGCATTGTCTTGAAAATTGAACCAACATGTAAAATTTCAACTCCGTAGGATAAGACGAAGTGGTTTTAATTCAGCTTGCAAGATTTGCTCACTAACTAACAAACTAATACACTAACAAAGCAAGTTAATACAAAGCTTGTAATAAAAAGGTATTTTTTAGCACTAACATAGTTAACTGTACAAAAGGGAGAGATCCTAAAGAATCCTAAGTAGAAATCCTTGAAATTTGTTCACCAAAATATTCAAGGTTTTTCTACCAAATAATTGGAAATTGAATTGTTTTTAGAAAAAACAATGTTTGACATTATATGTTTAAGGCGGGTTCCTACGGTGCGCGATATTGCGCACGCACACGCACCAGCCCGCACAGCGCACGACCACGCACCGCGCACGAAGGGTCTTCCGACGGTGCGCGATATTGCGCACGCAAGCGCACCAGCCCACACAAACATCTGCATTTTTTGTACCTACATTCTATGCAAATAAATAATTATTCTATCCTATTCTATTGTATTCTGACGACCACAGATAGCTACACAACACATACCATGCCTTTTCCGACGGTGTGTGTCGGTCTGTGTGGGCCTTGAGATTCGAAGCCACATTTAGCATTGTTCTGTTAGCTCTGGCGGATGCTGACTATAACTTCACATTTGTGGATTGTGGATCTTATGGTAGAATAAATAATGGCGGTGTTTGCAGAAATACAGAGATGTATAGATTTTTTTTAGAAATGTACTGTATTTTCCAGCATCAACTAATTTGCCCTTCAAGGAGGAACCACTTCCCTACGTGTTTGTGGCAGATAGTGCATTTGCTCTCACTGAAAATATGTTGAATCCGTCTCCACGCTAAGGGAACAAACGAAATAATTTTTAATTGGCAATTTCCGGATACCTCATTACGATGATTATTTTATTTTACTTTTTTTACATTCTTCCTTAACATAATCTTACTAATCTGACATTATCTACCTATAAACTATATCTATAAAAGGAAAGGGTGACTGACTGAATGACTGACTGACTGATCTATCAACGCACAGCTCAAACCACTGAACGAATTGGGCTGAAATTTGGCACATAGGTAGTTATTATGACGTAGGCATCCACTAAGAAAGGGTTTTTGGAAAATCGACTTTTAAGGGGGTGAAAAGGGGGGATTTTGTTTGTATGAAAAATCTTATTGCTTGAGTTAATAAACTTGAAACTTGGCACGAATACTGTGTCCGTATGGATTGAGGAGCCATGTCTCATATTTAAACGCGGGTACTACAAATATTTAGTAGTCAATTAGGTGATTTTGTAGGCCCGATTCTGGAATTTGTAGTAAAACACTTTAAAAGATACACGACTTTTAAGGTGGCTCCTCAATTCAGACGTCTGAATTGAGGTGCCACCTTACAACTCTAAAACTAGCCGACGGATATTTTTGAAAATTTGGTAGGATTTAGTAGTACTTATGCGTAATCTCTACAAAAAAAATGGGTTTTGTACGGCTGAATTTGAGATAGCTACAATGTTTTGATTTTTCATAAAAATCCATAAATTTCACCGCGCTGTTTCTCGGAAAGTAATTAACCAATTACAACATATTTTTAGTATAATTTAGTAGTAAATACGTTCTAATTTGTAGTATACAAATAAAACGGAAGAACTACATAATTTCGCTAATACAACACATTTTATGTGGCTCCTCAATCCTGACGGTCTACAGAAAATAATATGTACGTAGCTACTAAAGTAGTTGATCAAATCGGATAAATATAGCACCAATATTTAGTAGAAATTTCTACTAAATATTGGCGTAATCTAAAATCCTGTACATTCAGTATTTCAAAAGATATTAACAAAATAAACATTCCTTAACAATCTAGTGTGGTACGAGAGCCCACGACCAAAACCATATCACATCGTTTTAGGGCCAAAACCGTATAAAATCGTTAGTTTAGATGATTCCTGAACCCAACTCGATGAGAAGTACCGGTCAGAAACGTTTCAGTTTTACGAAAGCCTATTTCTGCTATGTCAAAAAAATAAGCAGACGGTTTCATCACAATATGCCTGATATTAAAAATGTACATAGTTTTCGTAATTTTAGTACAAAAAAGTTTGTTTTCTGACATTTTACGTGTCACATGTGGACTGAGCGCATTTTCAAATATTTAACCTATCTGTCTCATAGCAACCTGGTTCAATTATTTTAAAATCTTTTGTATAGTTACTGAATACCTGTTTTTAGAAATTTTAAATGTCATATATAACTCCAAAAACAGAAAGAAAGTTTTGGAGTCGCCGGGCTAACACGCGGTGCTTGTTACGCTTACGACACCGATGATGAGTCCGACAATGAAATAAAAAAAATATGAATTTAATTTCAATAAACAGTTATTTTCAAACGTCATCCCAGTTTTCTTTTGTCCAATTTATTTAAAAAAAAACCTTTTTCAGTTTGATAGTTTCGGGTAAGCTCTTTGTTAATCGTACGTAAAAACGTATCTTATCTATGTAAATTATAAAGTTCGCCATTTTTTGTTTTTCTAAACTACCCCCTAAAGGAGGGTTGGGGGGTGTCAAAGTTTGTATGGAAGAATTTTAACGCGCGGTCTGATTAACTCGAAACTCAGTATTTATACTTAAGATTGCAAACAAATAAAAACGTATATCAAGGTTATTTGAAAATCTACCCCTAACGGGGTGAAAAGGGGTATTCATTTTTACAGGGAAGGATTTAATTGTTTGGCTTGATTAACTTGAAAATTGGTATAAATAATCTATGTCAAATAATGGAAACGTCACAATAGACTTTTTCAAAAGTTATTATCACGCTATTTGCTATGGGGGATGAGCAATATTGCATTATGCTGTATTCTTCTATAGTTTACCGCAAACTGTAAAAAGACTATCCAAAAGGTTAGAATATTGCAGATAATTACGGATTTAACCTTTTAAAAGATTATCATCACGCCATACATTTATGGAGCTAAGTAGTCAATCATAACATATACAGGGTGGATGTTGATATGGGGCAATAAGGGCAGGGACCTTAACTGTTGTCACTATAAGAAAACGGTCTTAGGAGACTGTCTGTTCTGTTCTGTTTGTTACCTTTTCATGCCGTAACGGCTGAACAGATTTAGATGAAAGGCATACGGATAGGCCTGGGTTAGGACATATGATAAGTACTCTGAATATCGGTAGTACGTTCCTGTGGGATATTTTCCGGCCTTTACGCGTGCGTGAAAGCTAGTTTTCTATATTGTTTTTATCGAATTAGATTTGTTACAGCTGTAGTGGCAATTATGTTATTTGGTTTAAATAGGTCCTTATTTTATTATTTTGTTTATCTTTTAAATGTATTCTTTTCTTTTAGGTTTTTGTGAATGTGAGAACGTTGTAGGCTGAAGACTTGTGGACCGTTTTCTATTTTAATAAGTACCTGGTACTTGTTAATGGGCCTACACTGTCCTCTCAATCCTCTCATAACTATTAACACTGTAATTTGAAAACATTGTAGAAACCATTTATTTAAAAATATAAGCAAAAAAACCTTTTTAAAAAAGCTTTTATTTAAATGCTCTAAAAAGAAGAAAATAAAATTTTCTTTTAAAATTTTAATTATCAACTTATAACCTCATTATATACAATTTATATGATAACTAGCTTCTGCCCGCGACTTCGTCCGCGTGGAGTAGCTACTTTGGGCTAACGCTATCTTTAATCCGCGACTTCGTTTAAATAAAGGTGTTTGTTTATTTTTAAAACCTCTATAGTTACTCCACTATACAAAAAGCAAGATAAATGTCTTATGAAAAATTATAGACCTATTGCTTTGATACCTATATTTGCAAAAATATTTGAAAAAGTCATATATAAAGCACTTTATACTTACCTAGAGAAATCAAAAATTCTAGTTAATGAACAGAAAGGATTTCGGAAGAACAGAACAATTAACATGGCTATCCATGACCTGATACTCCCTATCTTATCGAATGTGGATGAAAGAAATGCTGTATGTGCTATATATATGGACCTCACAAAGGCTTTTGACTACGTAGATTATAAGATACTATTAAATAAATTAGAGAAATATGGTATAAGAGGCAACATTTTGAATCTTATTGAATCTTACTTACACAACAGAAAGCAGATTTTAGAAATAACACGAATATGCCCACGCACTGGAAACGAAAGAAAATACAGATCTAGTAGTAGGATAATTAAATACGGAGTCCCACAAGGCAGTGTGTTAGGACCTCCACTATTCTTAACTTATATAAATGATCTCCCTAGAGAAATAAAGCATCCTATGGTACTATTTGCTGACGACAGCACGGTAGTAGTAAAATGTGACGATCCTAATACATACGAAGCAGAGATAAATTTGACATTGAATAAAATAATTACTTGGCTAAATAATAATAATCTTGTCATAAATCTAGAAAAGACTAAAATAATGCATTTTTTTCAGAGGATTCCTAATGTAAACCTTGACATTAACTATTTGGGGACTAAAATAGAGTCGGCAACTATGACTAGATTCCTTGGTGTTAATATAGATAATAACTTTTCTTGGAAACCCCAAACAGACGATATTTGTTTAAAAATTAATAAATTTGCATATGCACTCTATAAACTGGCTAAAATTGTAAACCTAGAATCTCTTTTAATGGCTTACCATGGCTATGTTGCATCCACATTAAGATATGGCATAATATATTGGGGCAATTCAGTAAATAAAGAGTATGCCTTCAAAGCCCAAAAAAGATGCATCAGAGCTATGTGTGGGCTACAAAGTACTGACAGCTGTCAACCTCTATTTAAAAGCCTCAAAATCTTAACTTTACCTTCACTGTATATTTATGAAGTCAATATATTTGTTAAAACAAACATCACTCTTTATGAAATAGCTTTTAAAAGCCAATATAGGAAACTACGTGATAAAAATAAGTTAGAGCTTAAAGTACCAAATGCACGTACGGCTTTAATGAGGAAAAGCTTTTTTTGTATGGCCCAAAGGATATTTAATAAGTTACCTTGCTCAATAAAAAGTTTAAATTTAGTAAACTTCAAACGTAAATTACGTAACATACTAGTACAGAAATGTTACTACTGTCTCAGTGACTATTTTGATGACAGTTCTTTGACATAATAAATATTTGTATACTCGTAACATGACTATAAATGTATGATGACTTTCTGTGAACTCTGTCAATTTGTATTTTTTTTTTTTCTTTTCTATAACTTATTGACATTATAAGTATTTATTATTATTATTGATTTTATTACATTTCGTTAAATATTTTCAAAACTTACCTGACATAATCTATTGCATTTGATATAAAAATAAAAAATAAAAAATTGACATTGAGATTATTGATAATACTGAATTATAATAATTTAATTTACTTGGCAAAAGCCTCCCATACATGTATATTTGTACGCCAAATGGCAAAACATAGAGAACCTATAATTTAATCATTGTAACATCTTGCACACTGTTGTCACCTATGTTTACAAATAAAGAATATTGATTGATTGATTGATTGATATTGATTGATTGATTAATAATGCGTACCTAGCTATTTTAGGTACCTACATCACGCTTTGATCAGTAAGCCGACGTTCGCACGGACGTAATAAAATCGCAGCGGGATTTTATCGCGCACTGTATTTTCAACTCTCGGTGTTAAGCCGAGCGTTGAGAATCCAACGCGCTGGAACGCACTCTCGTTCCAGCTCGTTGAAAAAACACACTATTGGATTTTCAACTCTCGGCGCTAAACAGAGCGTTGAAAATCAAGAGCACGAAAAAAAGAACCAGATCTCGATAGGGCAACATATAGTTTCCCGTGCGAAAAACACTAGGCGTAAATCTATTCCTACGTGCTTAAATGTTTGCCCTTGGGCCTTATTAATTGTTACCCCAAACGATACCTTCACCGGAAATCGCGCGTAGTACTTGATCATTATTTTGCTGCGATGTTATTTTAAAACTGCGATATCTCCTAAGATATTTATTGAAATCGAATGATGTAAACGGCAATTTTGTTTTAAATTAAATACTTGTGATGAATAACGTATTTATTTGGATAAGGATTAATGTCATGTTTATAAAAACACCTTCGTAAATAACGCATTACTTTTGAACAAATTTGGTTAGCATAAAAAAGGTTAGAGTGAGCCAACCTTAAAAGATAGACATATGCTGTCGCGGACTTTTTTTTAGAACTTTTAAAGGGGAACAATTCTGTCATACATAATTTTTGCCAAACTTTAACTGTTTACGCAGCGCACGCAGCGGAAGCTCTCAAAAGGATCGGGAAATCGGGATTAATTTTTATTAATCCCGATTTTGAAACATTCTTCATTGGTGCTCCGCTCCTATTGGTCTTAGCGTGATGATATATAGCCTATAGCCTTCCTCGATAAATGGGCTATCTAACACTGAAAGAATTTTTCAAATCGGATCTGTAGTTTCTGAGATTAGCGCGTTCAAGCAAACAAACAAACAAACTCTTCAGCTTTATATATTATTCAGCTTTATATATTAGTATAGATATAGATAAAAGCTTGTCGCGAGGTTTGCGTTAGTACCTATAAATTTTAATGTAATCGCGCGACAAGCTTTTATGATCATATAAATTGTGTATAATGAGGTTATAAGTTGATAGTTAAAATTTTAAAAGAAAATTTTATTTTCTTCATTTTAGAGCATTTAAATAAAAGCTTTTTAAAAAAGGTTTTTTTGCTTATAATTTACTTTTTACTTTTTAGTTATCGCTGGCTTTTTACTATCTACTAGTAGGTAATCGAGGTCTCTACACCAAATTTCAGGTGGATTAGAGCAACGGAGCTTATAATCACCATCTTTTTTTAACCTGCATTTTTATTCTCAGCGAACTCTTTCATTTATTAATACCCATACTATAGGAAAGCATAAAAAACTTCAAAGTCCGCCATATTGGATTAAGAGTGATATCAGAATATTTTTCTATTTATTCTCGGCAAGCCCTTTCATTTGATAGGTACCCATATTGCAGAAGTGCATAAAAAATAACTATTCCGCCATCTTGGATGTTCCGCCATATTGGATTTAGAATAACGTCACATTATTTTTCGAGTTACTTTCAACAAGCCCTTTCATTTGATACCCATATTGTAGAAATGCATAAAAATAACTATTCCGCCATCTTGGATGGTCCGCCATATTGGATTTAGAATGACGTCACATTATTTTTCGAGTTACTCTCAACAAACCTTTTCACTTGATACCCATATTGTAGAAATGCATAAAAATAATTATTCCGCCATCTTGGATGGTCTGCCATATTGGATTAAGAATGACGTCACATTATTTTTCAAGTTACTCTTAACAAGCCCTTTCATTTGATACCCATATTGTAGAAATGCATTAAAAATAACTATTCTGCCATCTTGGATGGTCCGCCATATTGGATTTATAATGACGTTACATTATTTTTTGAGTTACTCTCAATAAGCCCTTTCATTTGATACCCATATTGTAGAAATGCATTAAAAATAACTATTCCGCCATCTTGGATGGTCCACCATATTGGATTTAGAATGACGTCACATTATTTTTCAAGTTACTCTCAACAAGCCCTTTCATTTGATACCCATATTGTAGAAATGCATTTAAAATAACTATTCCGCCATCTTGGATGGTCCGCCATATTGGATTTAGAATGACGTCACATAACTTATCGTGTATTGTCATCCAAACTAAACGTGTATACAAAATTTCAGCTCAATCGGTTGAAGATATCTGCTTCAAAATTGAGTTGCAAGAGTCCACCCGAACATACACACATACATTGCAAGTTAATAAATAAAAGCTTTTTCGTACCACTTGCTCAAAAAAGTGACAATGGTGCCGATTCTCTTGTACACCGAACTAAACTAACTAAATTATCACTAAAATACCTAACTTTTGACTATGAGAATCTCAAAGCTATTCTGCAAAATAAATTCACTAAATTTAAAAATTATTTTGACACATCTAAATTGAATTTGACAACCGCGACTCCACACGTGATACCTAACCACGTGAATCTTTTTAGAGCCGGAGGCGCGCAGGGGGGCCAGCCTCGACGTGTTTTATATGGATTTTTCAGTTTTTGTGTGGAAAATAAGAAAAAATATTACCTATAAGTAGAGTGTTAGGGGTTTAAGGGTTCTATGAAGGGTGTCGAAATTTTCATTATTTTTGCGATTGGACACACCGTTTTCGAGATATAAGTAAAAGAAAAAAAAAAATTCAGTACTGTTTTTTCATCTGAAGTCGAGGTGTTGGTGTGAATTTTAGTTCATGACAACCAATTTTATTCCACATGTTTTTAGTCGCGATTAAGAATAGTTATATTTAGTTAGAAAATCTAAATTTTAGGTTAAAAACGTCAAATTCAGAATAGCAAAAATGCCATTTTCACTAAACTAATATCTCAGTGCCATCTTAGTGCTGTCAAACTAAAATATCCTTTCAACTGTCATTAACGAGACACAATAGAATTTTAATTGTTATCCGCCTTAATGAGGCGTCGTAACAGATGATGGGATATAGTTAAGTTGTGTTACTTTAGTCTATTTCAGAATGGGAAATCGTCGTTTGACAGGAATAAACTAAATTTTGGTGATTTTTAGTTTAGTTTAGAGGCATTTGTGACAAGAGAATCGGCACCATTCTATGCCACAAAAAGCGAACATAACAATAGTCATTTTTAATCTGTTGAATAATAAAAAACAGGGAAAGAAAATTGTACTGAATTTCATTCATCCTCTAGGGGGAGAATGTGATTTAAATTTGGAATACTTACCGAAATTTATACTGAACTACATCTGTATTTACACCATTGAGTTTGTATATAAAGCATTACACATCTTTTTGAAAAAGGAATACGCATTTATTATGCAGTGATGATTTTTAAATAAAATTACGAAAACCGACGAGGCCGTATGAGCTTGACGCCTTTGCTTTTTCGACAAAAAATATTAGTCTAGGAATTTGCCGCGTTTTTGTTTTCTTCAAATACATAAACGTTATGTTTATTTTAATTTATTTTTATAAATAAGTTAATGTTCTAAAAATACGTTACGATGTTAAATCAAAGCGACAGTGACAGTGAATTGTTGGATTCCATCAGTGCAAATGCTGCCGCAATTATAAATAATTTGCTTCGAACAAAATCCAAGGAAAATTATTTAAAAACATAAGAAGAATTTTCAACGTGGAGAAGTGCGAAAGGCCTATTAATTTCAAAATCAGTACTTCTTGTCTATTTTGATTATTTATCCAAGACAAAGAATCCGAATACACTTTGGTGCATATACTCAAAACTGAAAGCTACAATAAGCATCAAACACAGCATTGAAATAAATAGATTCACGAAATTACTGGCTTTTTAAAAAAGAAAATCAGAAGGGCATTGCGCAAAGAAGTCTAAAATTTTTACGACTCAAAATTTCTTAATGAAGCTCCTGACGAAATTTTTCTGGCCACAAAAGTAAGTATACATGATTTAACTATGAATATTTCGTATCTTAGTAATGGTTATTATTCTATATATTTACCTGTTTTTTATCTTTGTTATAGGTGGCCTTAATTTTTGGACTCAATGGTGCTTGCCGCGGATGTGAACTTGTAAACTTAAAGGTGGAGGACGTTGAAAATCATTCCAATGAGTTCCTGCTGATTAATGTAAATGAAACTAAGACAAAGAAAAATCGGTCATTCATTGTACAAGGACAATATATTAAAATCATTCATAAATACCAAGCATTACGTCCCACCAACATGGAAAACAATAGATTTTTTATAAACTATCGGAATGGGAAATGTACTCGACAAGCCATCGGCAAAAATAAAATTAGCAATACTATGCCAAAGGAAATTGCTAAATATTTAAAACTTAAAGATTGAACTCTACACCGGTCACTGCTTTAGAAGAACTTCGACGACTTTCTTGGCGGATTCAGGGGCGGATATTACGTCAATAAAAAGACACGGTGGAGCTCTGATAGAGTAGCTGAGGGTTATATCGAAAGCTCAATGGCGAATAAAACCATATTAAGCAGTCAAATTAACAAAAATATAAAACTTAATCCATCAGAGCCACAACCATCAACTTCCGGCATCTTATCTTCGTCCGTAACTTACGATGCACCACCACCACTATCTCCGACGTATACTATCTACAATGAAACGCAAGTTCCTCAGACGCAAGAACAGAGAAATACTCAAATCAACTCATAAACAATAAATGTACCAAACAAAAATGTAACTCTCTCTATCAATAATAATTGGACCAATGTTTCGAATGTTAACTTATGCTTTTAATTGTCATTATTTTTAATAAATGCTTATCTCATATTATTTTTGTGTTAATTTTTTCGCAAATGGTACGAAAAGTATTTTCCTCGGTGATAAAGCTGTCTTAGTCTTGGGTGAACTTAAATCCCTCGCTACACTCAGGACTCGTCTTAAATCCCTCGCTTCGCTCGTGATTTAAGTTTTTAACACCCTCGCTCCGCTCGGGAGTAAACCTCGAGTCCTTCGTTACGCTCGCGATTTAAATCGTCACCCGCGACAGAAGACACTGCTTTATCCCCTTGGTTAATAATCTACTGTTAAAAAGTAACCGTGGAGTTTCTTGCCGGCTCTTCTCCATAGCTACATAGGAAGCGACCAATTGGAACCGTGCACCTAGCTTCTGACGTTTCATAAGTGCCCTTGTAGGTTTATGTGAAATAAAACATTTTGAATTCGAATTGTCGTTCGTCTCGTGTTCGGAGAATAGTCGAAAACGTTTTCGGTATTATGTCGGATATTTTTAGGGTACTTAAGAAACCATTTTTATTAGAACCACAAGTACTTATCCAATATTGTTATGAAGAATTGTTTACTGCACTACTTTCTAAAAATTCACCACGAATACTGGTACTTTTGATACTGAAAATGAAGGTGGAGTGCATCCAGGCTCATGGCCAAATGATCCTGAAGGAAATACTTCCTTGATATCTATGAAGAATGTACCAAGAAGAGCAACTTTATTGAACACACAATTTTTTTAATTTTAATATTACATAACATAACATCACGCCTTGTTTGCCCAAAGGGTTGGGAGAGGTGTCCTTGTAGCAGGTACACCCACATTTCGCCAGTTATGTTTAAGTCCCATGTAGTAGGGGACGAGCCTATTGCCATCAACCCGGGCACAAATCCAGACTCCGAAGTCCGAGCTGCTACAGAGAAATTTCAGATAGAAAAACCACTGCCCGACCCGGGAATCGAACCCAGGACCTCAGCAGTAGCGCTTGCAACCACTAGCTAGACCAACGAGGCAGTCAATTTTACGAGTAATATTCTTTTCTGAAATTGCTATTGTTTTTATAATTTTCTCAGTTTTGATGTTGTATTTCCTATGCGTGTCCCAAATAAAAAAAATTGTTCTTGCTAACTCTATTTGCTAAGACCATAAGAAATAAATTTGCAGAATATTTTCTAACAGATGGCATTTGTAGCATGGCACAATAATTTCGCTTAGCGAGCAGGATGAAAAAATACGGCCATTTATGCGATTTATTTTGACACTAGAAGATAAATCAAAACCTATAATAGGATTCTTCCCGTTAACCTAAAACCATGAAAGACAAGAAGCAAGTCACAGCACAAGTAAAGTAAAAAGTCCGAAATTGTTAATTTGTAAAGAAAAAATACGAATGATTACGAACTTATATCGATCGGCGTATATCGATGCATGGGAGAACATGTTTTTCAAGTACAAGTTTGTTTTTGGGATAAATTCATCCCAACTACGGAACTTTTCACTGTGCGTGGTTCGGCATGCACTTGGCCGGTTTTTTTTAAGTATATTCAATTTTAGCGATAATAGAAATACACAATCTGAGAGAATTTCAACTGTCTACCTATTACGGTTCATGAGATACAGCCCGCTGACAGACAAATGGACGGACGGTCAGCGGAGGCTTAGTAATAGGGTTCCGTTTGGTAACCTTCGGGTATAAATCCCGAAAAACCACGTGACGAGAGAGCTGTCAAACGAGTATGGTTATCTGAATAAACGAAAACTAAACGAAATACCTGTCACTTTAGTTGTCATGCTACGTCACAGTTGTACTTTTCAATTTAGCAGCGTTATAATTTGTTGAAGTTTATTATAGAACGGGTTTTTTGGGCTCTTACATTAGACAGTATATTATTATTATAAACCTAAAAAGAAAGTCCACAAGCAGTTACATCGACGCTGAGTATTTTATGAATGAATGATAAAAGAGGACACTATCATAAAAAACTTTTTACAAAAAAAAAAACAACGAAAAATACTACAAAGTGAAAAATAACTTAAATTTCAGAAGTCGGAGTCTTTGGTTTTGTATTTTCTTTATTTGTCACCGACTTCCGAAATTTAAGTTATTTTTCACATAGTCACAGATAATATAATACTACGTCCAATCCCACACAAAGAAATGACACCTCCCTAATTCTGGCTATTGAGCTGGCTATTTTTCTTCCTACATTTTAATAACAGATGGCAGCATCAGCGACTCACAAAATGCCAGACACTGTAGTTTCACAACGCCATCTAGGAGTTGACTTAGGGCCTGTGCACACCACGTTTTTTTTTTTATCCTACAGAAGGTCTACAGGCTGCGTCTGACTCGCGTGCGTAGTGCGTCTGTATCGCTACAAACGCGCGTCGACGGCGCTTTTAAAAAACGTGGTGTCATAGGCACTTACATACTTAAGATTCTCTACATAACACACAAGGACAAGTGTAATAACAATACAACAAAAAAAAAATATTTTGAGTTGGCGGAATAGTTTCATTTGTGTGAGTGGCAATTTTCTAGCAATTTTCACGCTGCAGCGACTGCCTCTTTAAGTGTTTTTTTAGTATTTCGATGCTTAAATCTAGATTTTCTTCTCCTCGTTACCAAATCTACTATTGCTAAAACCCTAAAACTGAAATCACGCCTTCTTCGTCCGAATTCATTTTGCCAGTAAGCCGACGTTCGCACGGACGTAATAAAATCGTGGCGAGATTTTATCGCGCACTGGTTTTTGAACTCTCGGTGTTAAGCCGAGCGTTGAAAATCCAACGCGCTAGGACGCACTCTCGTCCCAGTGTGTTGAAAAAACACATTATTGGATTTTCAACTCTCGGCGCTAAGCAGAGCGTTGAAAATCAGGTGCACGAAAAAAAATCGCCGCGATTTTATTACGTCTGTGAGAACGTCGGCTAAATGTTTTTAGAAATATCAAATAAAAACAGGCCAAGTGCGTGTCGGACCACGCACAGTGAAGGGTTCCGTAGTTGGGATGAATTTATCCCAAGAACAAACTTAACTTTGTAGTTGAAAATCATGTTCTCCCTTACGGAATGTATGGGAGAACTACATGTTTTTGCAACCGCAAATTTAAGTTGGTTGATTATTACTCGTTAACTTATAGAGCCTCTTAGCTGTTAAGTTTGTTAGTTAGCTGTGTTCTGCTTAATTTCGTTATACCTAAATACTACTGCTGTGATTTTTTTTTCACATAAACCAACTATTTTGCTGGCAGGGGGGGAGGGACACTTGACTCTAATAAAAATTATCACTTTAAAGCTTAATGGTGCGGATTATCTTGTAAACTATCTAGAATCTTAAAGCTGTTCTGTAAAAAAATATCTAAATTTAAAAATAATTTTGATACAACCAAAATCGAATTTGACAATCGCGACTCCACGTGGTACTTGTTTGCCCTACCCCGTGAATTTTTCGGGGTAGCCTCGACGTGTTTTATATGGAATTTTTCACTTTTTGTATGGAAAATGTAAAAATTATTATCAAAATGTTAAGTTTGGGTTTATGGGTGTCTTAAAAGGGTTCGAAAGTTTCATTATTTTTGCGATAGGACACCATTTTCGAGACACATTTAAGCAAAAGAACAGAAAAAAGATACAGTACTGTTTTTGCACTTGAAGTCAAAGTGTTGGTGTAAATTTATTTTAGTTCATGACAACTAATTTTATTCCTCACCTTTTTAGTCGCGATTAAAAATAGTCAAATTTTGTTAGACAATCAAAATTTCTGGTGAAAAACGTCAAAGTCAAACTAAAATAAAGTTGTGTCACTTTAGTCTATTTCAGAATGGGAAATCGTCGATTGATAGGAATAAACAAAATTTTGGTGTTTTTTAGTCTATTTTATAGGCATTTGTGACAAGAGAATCGGCACCATTAGCTACCTATCTACTTTTAAAACGTTTCGTGCATTCTTTTTAGGGTTCCGTACCCAAAGGGTAAAACAGGACCCTATTACTAAGACGCCGCTGTCCTTCCGTCTGTCACCAGGCTGTATCTCATGAACCGTGATAGTCAGATAGTTGAAATTTCACAGATGATGTATTTTTGTTGCCGCTATAACAACAAATACTAAAGAAATAATAAAATAAATAAATATTTATACAACAGACATGATTTTCTTGTGGTTTTTATAGATAATGGTACGGAACCCGTCGTGCGCGAGTCCGACTCGCACTTGGCCGGTTTTTTATAGAAAGTTTTAGAAAGGTATCAGTAAAATGAAAAAAAAAAATGAAAAAAAAAATATTCAAGTATAAAGTAAAAGTATGATTTACCTACATTAAATTACAATCGAGGAAAATTTAATTCTATCTGTAATGTAGACTAGCCTGATCTAGGTTTAAATATAATTAAGTAGGTAGGTACTTGCCAAAAACATGTTAAGTAATAGATTTCTTTCAGTTATTATATTTCTATGTAAAGAAGGTAATAGATTATAAAAAAACAATGGAACTCCGGGAGCACAGAGACAGAAGTGAAAACTTAAACAAGATCTTGGCGAAAGAAAAATACTTGTATAGAACATTGGTTCGTAACGGTATCTGAATTAAGAGCACAATCGCGTTTACAAAAAAAAACTTCCAAACCTACTTACCTACTTACTTACTTCTAAAAATACTTGCATAGAACATTGATCCGTAACGTAGTATAAATAAAGAGCATAATCGCGTATACAAAATGAGGTATCGGTAACGGTGTCGTGAGTTTAATTGTTATTCCCATCTCAAAAATGCTCAATGCGCCTGAAGAAGTTTGCAATTAAATTTTTTTTTTTTATTATCCTACTAAACGTAAAACAATGACAGATTATGTGATGACAAATTGAGTAAAACGCCATCAATTGCAAAGAGCTGTAACAAAATGATTAACTTTATTATTCTATGAGTTCGAATTGAAGTAAAAGGTTTCATTTATCTTTTTTGTTGAAAATACATGATTTATGAGTTTAAATAGATAAATCAGCATTAAAAAGGAAGTTTTAATTTTTACTAATCTTACTTATGCCAAAGTCTGTCGTTTATCGCTTTTTAGTGATTGTTAATTCCATAATTGTTACCTATGCTGCCATCTATTTTTTTTTCAAAACTAATTATAATCTGTTCGAGTTGAGACCCCATGACATTAGGTTATTATGACTTAGATAAATTACAAATCAACCCACTAAAAAGTGAAAAAGAAAACCTTTTTTCCGACTTCCGAAATTAAAGTTATCTTTTCACTTTGTAGTTGGGAAGTCAGTTGTGTTTTTTATAAAAAAGTTTTTTATTTGTGCGTCAGTTTGTAATATATCTAAGTTACAATAGCCTAATGTCAACTGCTCATCACCTTTTACAAAATATTGCTTTTCTCGATGCAGGGACGTTAATCGTTGAGGAGTTCTCCTGGTATTTCACCATCACTTATATGCATTGTGACGAAGATAAATTGCTTGGCAAACATAAAAATTAAAAAAAAATCAAAATTCAAAAGTCATTTATTCAAACTAGGCTAAGAATCAGCATTTTCGAACGTCAAAATTACATAAGACAGTCCCCCAAAACGCCCACCCTTCACCATATTAAAGTAATCAAATTGCAACCCGTGAAATACCTACTTATTATTGAGAAGTTCCGTTGGCCATCTGTGTCCTTCATCATCAGTTCCGCTTTACCAAATGGTGCTTTCTGAGAGCAAATCTACGAGTTACTATAAAAATACCCAAATCGCTATAGGTGTGCCTATAATATTTGAAGAGTTCCCTCGATTTCTCCAAGATCCCATCATCAGATCCTGATCAAATGACAATGGAACCAACTAGAAAGTATCATCATCATCAGCCTATAATGTTCCCACTGCTGGGACACAGGCCTCCTCTCGGTGAGAGGGAGTGGGCCGTAATCCACCACGCGGGCCCAGGGCGGGTTGGTAGATGTCACATGTCTTCGAATTTAACTAGAAAGTATAAACATTATTATTTATTTATTTTTTCAAATTCGACGAAAATATCAAGTACGTCAAAAAATCATAAATAAATAGTTGCATTACCACTTTTTGTATCTTTACCAATAATGAAGCAAAAACTCATGGCTTTGCAGATATGTACATATACCTACGCAAATTATGGAACTACTTAGCTGTCAAAAGTAAAATTAGTAGACATCCGTCACATAATATATCGAAACGTATCTAAAATCCGATTTTATGTTTGGATAGTTTTGATCGATGCACTTACAACTGAATTATAATATAACTAGAGACGATCGAAACTTCGAGTCGGAGGCGCCAGAGCCGTTCCAGAAATTGATTTTTAAAAACGGATTTTGAAAATGATTTCACAATCTGAAATCGAATATTTAACCGTTTGCGTAAAAATCCAAAAACACCCATGTCTAAAAAATTGCTTATGAATTTACATACATACATATTAATTTTGTAATTTATTTATTTAAATCAGATACAGTGATCCAGGAAATGAGGAAACAAAAAGTGGATATGTTAGATATGAAAGAAGATATCAAACACACGATAAATAACAACATAAACGAGAAATTTAAAATCTTATAAATAAAAAATGAACAGCTCGAGCAAAAATTAGAAAAATAAAACATCACAATAGGTAACTTCGATAGATTTGTAAGAAGGAAAAACCTACTGTTTTTCGGAGTTGAAGAACGTGATAAGAACTACCAGGACCTAGAGAAAACGGTACTAGACATCATAAATAATATTCTAAACGTCCAATGCGATAATAATTACATAGAATCCGTGAGGAGACTTGGAAAGAGGTGAGAAAGTAAGGCCCATCGTAGTTACAATGCTCACTATGGGGCTAAAAATACAAATACAGAAAAACAAGAAAAAACTAGAAACAACACCGTACTACATAAAAGAGGATTTCTCGCCAGAAGTACTAACCAAGGGTGAAACACTCCAAATTGAAGTAGAGAAAGAAAGAGAGCAAGGAAGAAAAGCGATTATAAAATACGACAAAATTATTATACTAAAATCACAAAACCAAATTGCAACACCGAAAGGACCCTTTAATAAAAACCGGCCAAGTGCGTGTCGGACCACGCACAATGAAGGGTTCCGTAGTTGGGATGAATTTATCCCAAAAACAAACTTAACTTTGTATTTGATAAACAAGTTTTTGCAACTGCAAAGTTAAGTTGGTCGATTATTACTCGATAACTAGTAAAGCCTACTTAGCTGTGATAATTTTCCTTTTAATTTCGTTATATAAACTACTGCTGTGATTTTTTTCACACACCCAAAACCAACCATTTAGCTGGCAGGGGGAGGGGGACACTTGACTCTAACAAAAATTAGCAATTTAAAGCTTAATATTTTGCAAACGGATCCCTAAATCCAAAAATGATTTTCACAAACTCATAATATTTTTGTAAAACCTTTACAATGATATCCCACACTATGGGATAAAAAAACAAAAAATAAAACATCATTACTTTACGTGTATGGGAGGTACCTTAAAAAAAATGTTTTTCATAATTTTGTTTTACCACTTTGTCGGCGTAATTAATGTGTATACCTATATCAAATTACAGCTTTCTAGTATTAATGGTCTCGGAGCTAGACCGCGGACAGACAGACAGACAGACATGACGAAACTATAAGGGTTCCTTGTTTACTACGGAACCCTAAAAAAGGAACCTATCAGAGTCACCGGAAACATTAACTTGCTCCATCCAAAATGTCAAACAAAATGTTAAACAACCCGCGAAGATAAACAGAACCAATAAAATAGACAACTTTGTTATAAAAAAATCAACGTTCACGTTCCCCGAAGCAAACTGCACCGCAACACTTAGCTCCAGTCAAAACACAAAATAGCAACCAACGCCACCCCCTCTCGATCTTCCAGTATGGCTAGTCCCCGCGGAAGTGATAGACTGCAACCCTCCCGAACAAAACCTTTTCATTTGCGCATACAATGTACGATCGCTGATCTCACCTGAGAGATTACTACTCCTTAAAGAATCCCTAGCCAACATAAAATACGACATAATAGGCCTTTCTGAAGTACGAAGAACTGGAGAAAACATTATAGAAGGCGAAGACCACATATTCTGTCACACGGGGAAACCAGGAAGACTTAATGGCGTGGGATTTCTAATAAAAAATAAATTTAAAACAAATATAGAGAACTATACTGGACTTTCGGATAGAGTTCGTGTACTCAACCTCAAATTCAAGGAAAAACAATTATCTATTATTCAAGCATATGCACCTACTCTGGATTCGACAGATCAAGATATAGAACAATTTTATAAAACACTACGAAAAGGACAAACAATTGCTGTCAATAATATTATTCTGATGGGTGACTTCAATTGCAAGATAGGACAGTAAAAATGCGGAGAAAAAACGATACTGGGACCCCATTGTTACGGAAAAAGAAACCACAGGGGAGATACTTTACTCCAATTCGCATTAGAGAACAAACTTAAAATTATTAACACAATATTCAGAAAGAAAGAAAAAAACCAGTGGACTTGGATTTCCCCCAACAAAAAGACAAAGAATCAAATCGACTTTATTTTAAGTAATAACTCAAAACAGTTTATTAACTTTGAGGTGGTGAACAACAACATGTTTCCTTCAGACCATAGACTTATTCGGGGTACCTTGAGTCTTCGAACAGAGAAAAATACTAGAAGAAACTACAGCTCTACAAACTTAAACTTACAAGATCAAACAGCACAAACTATCTACCAACATAACATAATCAAAAATGTAAAAAATCTCGCCTATGGAAACAACAACAATGTAGAGACACTATACGACACAATTGGAAACTTAATAAAATACTGCCTAAACCAAACGAAATCCGAAGAACCACAAAAACAGAACGGTGTTATTTCAATTAACACTAAAGCCTTGATAAAAAGACGTCCAGAACTTCAACATAAAAGACCGCAAAGCGTTGAAGACAAAAAAGAACTTTCACAATTATATAAGACTACGAACAAGAACCTTAATAGAGACTACCACAGACATAGAACCCAAGTGCTTGAAAAGTACCTCAGTAACAGTGGGAGCCTCAAAAAATCTTATAAACACTTAAACAAAAATAAAACTTGGATACCACAACTAAGTACGAAAAAGAAGGGTACTCAAACAAGGACAGACATTGTAAACATAGCCAGAGTTTTATAAGAACCTCTATGACATCCAAACGACACATACTTTTGGTGCTACAGAAACACCAGAGAAGACTAACAACGGGTCTAACAATAATAACGACATTGAAAATTTCACCGTAATGGAAATTATCCAAAACATAGAGAAACTGAAAACAGAAAAAAGTCCGGGGCCAGACAGTATTACCAACGAGGCTTTGAAACTTGGTAAATTCCCTCTAGCTACGCCTCTTACAGATTTATTTAATAAAATCCTAGAAGAACGGCGAGTCCCAAAGAAGATGACAGTTTCAAACATAATCCTCTTGTACAAGAAAGGAGATCCGACAGATATAGGTAACTACCGCCCTATAAGCCTGCTACCAGTAATATACAAACTTTTTGCATAGTGTTTGGAAAAACGCATAGAAGGTCAAATAGAGAAAAATCAACCAGTAGAACAAGCCAGTTTTCGCAAGGGCTTCAGCACCACCGACCATATCTACACATTGGACCAGGTCACTGAAAAATACATCGAGTTTCGACAGCCCCTATACCTTGCTTTTATAGACTACGCGAAAGCTTTTGATTCAATAGCCCACGAAAGCATATGGAAAGCCCTCAAAGACCAAGGAGTACCAAGAACTTACATAGAAATTCTGAAAAATATCTACGAACAAAGCACAAGCCGAGTAAAACTCGACCGTACTGGACCTGAGATTAAAATTCGCCGAGGAGTAAAACAAGGGGACCCTCTATCACCGAAACTTTTTATAGCAGTACTACAGCACATCATGAAAGATCTGAACTGGAATGGGAAAGGAATTAATATCAATGGAAACTACCTGAGCAACCTTCGTTTCGCAGACGACATAGTAATCTTCTCCGAAACGCCTCAGAACCTCGAAGCTATGGTAAATGAACTTAACTATGTTAGCACCAGAATAGGCCTATAACTAAACATAAGCAAAACAAAGGTATCTACAAACAGCCTTAAGTATCCCATAACAGTAAACGGATCAGTTCTTGAATACGTAGAAGACTATACATACCTGGGAAAACAAACATCTTTCAAACCCTCGAAAAACGAAGACGAAATCAGTAGACGAGTGTCCATGACATGGAATAAGTTCTGGAGTCATAAAGAAGTCCTAAAAGCACAACTGCCACTACATCTGAAAAATAAAGTTATGGACTCCTGTATACTACCATGTCTTACATACGCCTGCCAAACATGGAACTTCAACAAAAAAACCAGAAATAAAATACAAACATGCCAGCGCGCTATGGAAAGAAGCATATTAAATATCAATCTTAAAGACAAACGAAAAAACACCACCATTCGCGAGAAGACAAAAGTGATAGACGCCCTACAGCATTCGCAGAAACTGAAGTGGAAATGGGCGGGGCACGTAGCTTGCTCCGAAGACATAAAATGGAGTAAAAGAACCACCATGTGGGCAGGCCCAAAAGAAAAACGGCGACAGGGACGCCCCCGAGAAAGATGGGTCGACGAAATAGAAAAGGTAGCGGGCCAGAATTGGCCAGCAGTAGCACAGGACAGAAAAGAGTGGCAAGAAAGGGAGGAGGCCTTTACCCAAAGAGGGGTCCTTAATTAATTTCCTCAATTTTATTTATTATTTACTTTTTTTTTGTTATACTTTGTTTATTTTTTTTAAATTAAGGAATAAAAGAGGCTTTATTATTTATTATTATTACAGTGATCCATATTTATGTTAGTTTGAACACTACCTCCGCTTGACGCTACCGTGCACTTACGTACTTGTATTACCTCCGTGTTCTCTAATTCCAAAACCAAGTAAAAAGTGAATATAACAGTGACAAAACTATACAGTTATATCCTACAGTGTACGAGTGACAAACCAAGTTAAAATAGCAGTGAAATAACGACACTAAACCTGTGTGTGAGCAATTTTAATATCACAGCGAACTAAACATTTTAAAATGTGCTCATTTTTTGGACTTTGACCCCATTACTTACACAAAGGAATCACGAAGATCAGTCCTGACCGAAAAAGGTACGCAAAGTAAAGCATACACGTATTTCAACGCTGTGTGGTAGCGCGCCTCTACTGACCCAACTGGTCGGGAGTTCAAATCCGGCAGACTGGTTTTCTTTTTGCCTTTTTTATATTTTATTTTTTATTATTCTTCCAAATTATTATCTATTTAATTTTTTTTTTTTTAATTCTGCTACAAAATGAAAAGAACTCCGCCTAAGACACGTTTAAGTCATGGACAATCTCTCTCTGAACCTGACACTCCGACTGCCACTACCGAAAGAACGGAAAACACAGACGCTAATAATGTTACGTTTCGGAACAAACCTCAACGCCTTACCGATTCTCTATATAGCGAAGTAGACACCGAGCGATCCACAGCATTTTCGGCTTTCAAATCGGAGCTACTGGAGATGCTAACAACTTGGAAGTCCGAGCAAGAAAAGCTGCTCACAACATGGAAAGATGAACAAACTGCTGTTTTATCCAAGCTAGTCAAAGATATTGCCGAACTCAAACAAAAATGTCTCTCGATTGAAGAATCCAATGCCGAAATGGACCGCAGCATGACTTTCATAAACAAGACATATGAAGGTATCTCTTCTAAAGTATCGAATCTGGAGAAGGAGAAAATTGATAACGATGACAACATTAACCGTTTACAAAAGCAAATACAAGATATGAACTTCCTGTCACGGCAAGCTACTATTGAGTTGCGTAATATACCAAATAAAGAAAATGAAAAGCCTGAAGATCTCATTTCTGTAGTTTCGAGCGTTGGGAGGACTGTTGATATGAATATTCAAACATATGCTTTCCGGGATGTATATCGTATACCAGGAAAATCTGGATTATGTAGACCGATTGTTGCTGAATTTGGCTGTGTCAGTACGAGGAATGAATTCCTTACCAAGGTGAGGAAATTCAATAAAGAGCATTCGATCCATGATAAGCTGAACACACAACTGATCGGAATTCCCGGAGATCGGAAACCAATATATGTCGACGAACATTTACCTCCTGCCATAAAAAAACTATTATATGATTCCCGCCAGTTTGCTAAGGCAAGGAATTACTCCAGCTGGTATTCCAACGGAAGAATTCTCTTGAAGAAGGACCCAGCTGATAAATCCGTGGAAATTAAATCTGAAAAATGCCTTACCAGGTTATCAATATCAGTGCCAGTACCAGCACCAGGTCAACGATGACTATCATCACTTTCTCCTAAAGATATTATTCGCGTTCATGCATGCAATCAATATCATTTTGTATTTCTCTTCTATTTTTATTTTGATAATTTTTATATTTCAATGTCCATTTATGTAACACTTAAACTACAATGTACTAACATAGAACTAAATTACACACATCACAATTATATTACAAAGATACATACAACTATCCGAACACAATCACATATATACACTAGTAACTATACTCCACTGATTACAAATAAACCACTCCCTACAAATCATACATACCTCACACTGCTACTTATAAACAATTATCTACATGGACTAAAAACGGGTACAAATAATGCTAACATAATTCTTCACAGTAAATCTACTATCAGCGTTCTAAATGCGCTTAATTTGCATCATATAACAAAAAGCTATAACATAAACGTAACCGTTGAAATTTAAAACGCAAACATTCGATAATATAACAAATAACACACAAAATATCGATTTAATCTCAGTTTCGGACTCAGCGACCTGTGACCTTGACAACTGTGCTCCCCCTAATTTTAGGCCCAACATGTCACTCAAAATAATAAACCAAAATATTCGTAGTATTACTAAAAATATTACAGGCTTCTATACAATCTTAGCAAGAACAAAAATTGAATGGGATATTATAACGTTAACTGAATGTTGGCTTCCTGGAGCCCCCATGATACCTGATTTGGAAGGTTATGATTGTTTTAGTACTATTAACAATCTTACACAAAATGAGGGTGTTGTGGTCTATGTTAAAAAGGAACTTAGGGTATCTGTGGAAGAACCTACATTCGTAAATGCCAACTGCCTCCAAATTACCATCGACCAAAATACCATACTTCTAGCATTATATCGACCACCAGCCCATAAAGATATTACTAACTTCTTGAGTTCACTAAATGATGTACTGGCCAAGATCACGCGTTACAATAATATAATTATTTGTGGTGACATTAATATTAATATCAGCGAACAATGTCTTGACCCAAACAAGCACAGCTATTTAAACTTGGTGGCATCACATGGACTATTGCCTGCACACACGCTACCCACCAGACAACTATCATGCTTAGATCATTTTGTTCTAAAAACTCGGAGTCCTGCATCAACGTTTGTTGCTCATTCTGCTCTGACTGATCATGACACGGTGTTGCTGTTTCTCTCAAAGAAACTCCCCAAGGCTACTGCGAGAAAAACAATAACACTTGTTAATCGTGATCAGTTAGACAAAGACATTGGGCAAATAGACTTCAGTGAAATTTATAACACCCAAGATCCTCATCTAGCAGCAGAGACCATGGTTACTAAAATAAGACAAGCTATAGACATAAACTCGCAAACTACTAAAGTACCTAACCGCAGGAAAATTGTAAAGCCATGGATAACTCCAGGGCTTCTTCGCTGTGTCCGACACAGAGACAGTCTACATAAAAAAAGTAGAAAAACGCCTGATAATGATAATCTTAAATTAATTTTTACCCGATACAGAAACCACTGTAATAAATTATTAAATAAAATAAAAACTGAATATGAGAAAAATCAAATAACCAAAGCGGGAACAAATCCCAAGAATCTATGGACTGCAATAAATAACTTGACAAACAGAAGTAAAAAGAAAAAAGCTACATCTCACCTTTTATCACTTTCATCCTCTCCAAAAGAATCTGTAAACTCAGCCAACGATTATTTTGCTCAAATTGGCAAACAGCTTGCGGAAAAAATTGGTAGCCCTTCAAAAGCCACCAAACTACAAGTAAACGACAACGCTCACTCAATGGTTTTACTACCGACCGACGAAAAAGAAGTAGAGGAACTCCTAATGTCCCTTCGTAGTGACTGCGCACTGGGTTGGGATAAAATATCTAGTGACCTTCTTAAAAGAAACAAAGCCTTCATTGTACCCCCTCTTACATACATCTGTAACTTGGCCCTCTCAACTGGCAAATTCCCTAAAGTCTTTAAAAAATCAATTATACATCCGATCTATAAGAGTGGGGACAGAAGCACTATCAGCAACTATAGGCCTATAGCTGTCTTGCCTGCCCTCTCAAAAGTTCTAGAGCGGATAATAAATGGTAGGCTTGTTGATTACCTCGAAAAGCATAATCTTCTATGTCCAACACAGTACGGCTTTCGGTCCGGAAAATCTACGTCAGACGCGGTCCACAGCTTAACTAACTATATTGTCACCAATTTGGATCAGGGGAAAAAAGTGCTGGGTATATTCTTAGACCTTGCGAAGGCCTTTGATACGGTTTCTGTTCCGATTCTCACACAAAAAATTGAGAATTTGGGAATAAGAGGAGTTCAACTTCAGCTCTTTGAGGACTACTTAAGGGAGCGTACCCAGTGCGTTAAAATGGATGATTACACTAGTGACGAACGTACAATCTCATATGGCGTGCCCCAGGGAAGTGTGTTGGGTCCCACCTTATTCCTCATTTATATCAACGACTTGGGTTTGCTCACGCTTCCCAACGGTAGGATCATAACCTTTGCAGACGACACGGTTCTTCTCTTTAGCGCTGATACGTGGGCTGAGGTTTTTTCACATGCACAGTCGGGTTTCAATGCTGTTTCCTACTGGTTACGCAGTAACATCCTAACTCTTAACACTGACAAAACCAATTACATGACCTTCTCCCTCAAAGTTAAAAGTAACATACCGCAATCCTCAACTTCTTACACGATTATAACACACACTTGTTCTAAACCACACGAGAACCAATGTAACTGTACGCACATTCGCAATACCACACACGTTAAATATCTAGGAGTAATTATCGACAACTCGCTTAGATTCCATGAACACATAAACACACTTAAAATAAGGTTGCGTAAACTGATATATATTTTTAAAACCCTCAGACAAGTGGCTGATGACAAGGTAAAGAAATCCGTCTACTATGCCCTAGCTCAATCACTGATAACATATTGCATCTCAGTCTGGGGAGGAGCCCCGAAAACCACAATAATTGAGCTAGAGAGAAGTCAACGAGCTATACTAAAAGTCTCATTTTTTCTGCCTTACCGCTACCCCACAGAGCGACTTTACAAAGAGGCTAAAGTTTTGACAGTTCGTCAACTCTTTATCGCTAGCATCATAGTAAAGCAACACTCGTTAATCACCTATAATCCCTCAGCCTCGCTTGGTAAAAGACGGTGCAATCCAGTAGAGAACCGTCACATCCACCACTCTAAACAATTTTCGAAGCGGTTCTTTTGCCACTTAGGTGCATTTTTATACAATAAAATAAACAGGATGACACCTATAGTTAACCACCCTAGAATCTTGTGCAAAAAAAAAGTAACTGCTTTCCTCCAAAACCTAAATTATGAAGATATTGAAAAATTACTTACCTAAATGTAGCAGCGCCTGATATTGTTAATTCTTCTCGTAGTCTTATTACTAAATAGTTCTCAACAATCCATACACACTGCACACTGCTAGCTCCATACACGCACGACCAAACATACATCACACACAAGCATTCCCCCTATCTCTTACTCACATACACATACACATACTTCCACGCACAAATACTAACATGTTTAATCCCTGACTCTCTACCTAATTTTAGTGAGTCAATTACTGTATCAAAATTTACTTTAGTCACAAAATATCTCTTTTTCCTGCCATCATATTATATAGTGTTTCTCATGGTCGGTGTACAAGTACATAATAGAATAACTGTAAATGGCGGAGATCCTGGTGTCCTGAAATACAGACCTCGAGCCTAGTTTAGGCACCAGTCTCCCACAATATTAAATAACAAATACCTATGTATTTTACAACTGTGATTGCTCTATTTTCTTTGTTATATTGTGGCGAGAGAATAAACGATTTTTATTATTATTATTTATTATTATTATTAGTATACCTTCTTAAAAATTACGTTAGTACTTAATCAAAGATACATGCCACAATAATAATAATTATTATAATCATTATATATTAATATTACAATCATCATACTGGCAACCCCGTGTCAACACAACATCTCGTTTCCGTAATCTAGACACGCGGCAGCGTGTCGAGCCAAGTACTAGGCAAGACACGGCTGCAGTGTGTTATATTACACGAACCATTTGGAGCCACTTTTGACCCCTTAATAACTCAAAATCTATGTAACATAGACTCATGAAATTTGGTTTATTTATAAAAACCCCTTAGATTAACTAGAACTCCAAATTTCATAAATAAAACTCAAACGGTTATTGAGATATTAACGTATAAAAATCGGCATTTTTATCAACGACCCGTCACTAGACATCAAAAACATTTAACCCATTTCCGGGTGACCTAGAAAGTTGAAAAGAGATTTCCCGAAAGCAGGCCCATGGTATGATACTGTGTCAAAGCTTATTTATCAAAAATTATGTCGTATTTTTTTCAAGTCGTTTTATGAAAATTTATTTCTTCTAGCATTAGAGAACCTAATAAATATTTATTTTGTTGATACTTAAAGAACTACATCCGCCATTCAATCCTAACCCGAATGTTGCCAGATGACAGACTAATCCAATAAAATAATTTGTAATCGATTGAAAATATCGATACTAACCCACATGGAGTAGGTGGAGTATCCACTACACGAGTATGTTTTAAATGCTATTTATTATACTCAAATACTGTAAAATTATGATTTTACAATAAATAAAATATTATATGGTCTGAATATACTCAACAACTTAAAAGTGTTTCGAGGCAGAAATGTTATTTTATAAACTACCAGTGATCAGAGTAAGTAGATTGATTTGAGGTCAATGAACTGGCACGTATATTAGTATGGATACGCCTCCGGGATTCCGGGATTTTGAAATTATTAAGAATTTCAAATGTTGTAATGTGTAGAATAAAGAATACATCAATATGAATAAGAAATGTTCAACCCTTTTGCTGTCTGTTTAATAGTATATAGGTGATCGGACTCCAAGAAAAGGATAGATATACTATAAAACAATATAATATATTTTAAATATTTATCTATCGCATTCTATAAATTTCTAATGTAGTAGTTTAAAAATCCTTACTTTAACAATATTTGATTCAATCCCGTAAGTACCAAAATGAAATCCCGGAAAAAAGGCTTATCCATGTTATCATTTCTATGACTATTCATGATGCGAGTACGTAAAATCAATCTACCTACTCCGATCACTGATAATCACCTAATCGATTTCGTCAATCGATTACCAAAATAATTAAACCTGGTAACACTGACACCATGCATAATGTCAAACTGTCAAAAATAATCTGTCAGATCAATGGCATTGTTGGCTGTTTGTTTTACGTTGATTTGAATTTATTTTTCCGTATTTACTTTATACTTATATTACGTTACGATTTAATGCTGTCAATTTAAATTGAAGCCAGAGGAACTATTGCTTATCTTTCCATGGCCCTGGGTAAGTTTATTATGTTCTCTAAATATTTATAAACACCGTCGTATTGTATAACCTCATTGATTTTAGCAGCCTATTAGTAGAAGGCCTATGTTCAGTCAGGGGTACGTCGCGCGTCGTCAGCTGTAAATGTCTATAGTATGATGTAATTATATAGGATAAGTAAATACACTGAATTTTTTTACCTTTTTCAGGTATGACGATGACATGTGTTATTGCAAGACTTGACATTATTGATTATATTATCTACAACTCTATCCCAAGTATTACTTGCTCAGCAAAATCTAAGCATATTATGTTATGTATGTGGCATGTCAACTGCAAGTCACAGAAGTCATCAGGTTAGTGTTTTTAAAATGGCAGAATTACTATGAGTGATATAATTATTATACAAAAGTAAATAAACAACAATAAGAGTATTTTCTTACTTTCTAGGTTAGGTATACATTTGGATCGTGGCCCCCGGCAACAGGGCAACCGAAGGAACACGGGTGGGTTTTAGTCAGTAAGAGTCTGACACGCCCTCCCGCTCCGCCCAGAGCGGGAGAAGTTATTTGATAATTTCCAACCCAAAAAAAAAAAAAAAAAAAGGTATACATTTGGATAAAGTTTGTCATGCTTACTGAGAGAGGCTGCTACCAGAGATGTTTATAGGCAAGCAAGTGATGATAAAAACAGAGCCACACTAGAGTGTAAAAGATTTACCCATAATACATCAAAACAATAATCTTGCTACGCTGCTTTCATACCATGACTACGTTATGAGAATGAAGCTGAAGCCGTTTTAAATTCTATGAGAAATAAAATGTTTTTAGTATTTAGGTATTGTTGTGTTATTTGTTAAAGTAAACCTTCCTATAGAAGCACTGAAAATGCTGCTGCCAATGAGATTATTCATCTTTAATTAAGAGAGTTGGCTAAAATAATGTTTATGCCATTAAATCTTTCTTATTTAGCGCGCAAGATTATTAATTTACCTTTATAAAATTCAAGTCTGTAAATGCGATAATCGCCATTTTGATGACAGTCGAGGTCGAGGCTAAAAAACATAAAAATTGGGGATTGCGAACATCCAAACTCCACCATAAGGACAGCGACTATTACAACATTTAATTATTTGACGAATTCATCCATTTTTCAAGTTAAATAAGTAGTAGTAATGAAGTTTTTGATTTCAAAAGTCGAAGATTCGCGCCAATCGTGCGTGTTTACATTTTAACTTTTCACAATTAACACACATACACATATCTGATACGACTTTAAATGTGACAAATGTGATTAAAAATATTATAAGTAACTAGAAAATGCCCAGATCTTTACTTATTATACGAACACATGTTCAATAACACGTAATATTCATTACTACTACTCAATTTGTGTTAAAAATCGTCGATCATTGTTTTTTTTTTTAATTGTAATGATGTGCGAAAACGATTATGCCAAACGTTTTTTTTTTTTCAATTTTGATTTTGTCGATTAATTTATAATTATGTCGAATGTCTGAAATCTATACTTGAAAATTAAAATAAATTGTTTTAAGCATTAATGTTAAGCAAAAATTACAATAAACATTGTTTAAAAAAATTATTTATACTTTTCTAGTGTTTAATCGTTTTTAGGACATTCAATATAAAACGAGTCAACACATAGAACGAGGATAGATACTTACCTCATTTATTGAATTTCGCGCCGAATTGTTTCTATATATTTGAATTTAAATTCGGAACGTTGTTCAAAATTATTTTTAATTTATTGGACAATTATTTACTGTGGATTTTATTTTTGATACTTTCTGATATAGAATGCCTAGTATACATTTTTTAGGTAGGCTTAAGAAAATTTTGTTTGGGAATGATGTTAAATTAATTATATAAATTAGGTAGGTATTCCGCAAACACTTTTAAATGACGTCTATATTTTTAAATTGAAACTTTTATTACATCGTCTCAAACTTTTTCATCTGTGTGTTGCATGTCACGTGTCGGTCGGCCGCGGAGTAGGGATAAAGAGAAAGGCGATCGTCAGAGCAGCCAAGGCCAATATGGCGGTGCCTATAGTTCGCAGCAGCTGACCGTGTAAAGTTTCACTTTTACCGTGGTTTCATAAAACCAACAATCATTTTTTTTTAGTTGTATGAGTTTGATAGTATTTGTTTTTAATAGGATAATCTTACTTACATCTTAACATTTTAATTATGAGATCCAACAATACACGCTTTATTTGCATAGATTTTTTTCATCTCTCGGTTATATGTAAGTATGGAGAATGCCACCCCCACTATTATGTTTATCGTAATTTCACTACACCATTGTTTAACGGTGCAAAAAATACACCTTTTTCAAAATTTTCATCGATAGAGTGTAAATAGTCTCCATGTTAAATGACTGTATGACATCCGGACGCACGGACAGACGAACTTGACGAAATTAAGAGGTCCGTTTTTTTACGGATTTTGATTATCAAGTTTTGGCATGTATTGGCATGAAATTGATGTCTATAACAATTGATCTACAATATTATTATTATTTGGAATAGCCGCCATCTTAAAATCCAGAATGTCCATCTAATTCGATATCAGCACTATCTCCCGAAAACCATGAAAATGACAGTCATGACGACAAATTTTCAAATGGGGTTAAAAACTGCCACTTGCTCACTTCAGATGGCGCTGATCTCCAGCGTCTTATAATTTGACAGCTAACTATACATTTTTGATTCGAATGCCAAAAGTTGATGTAAATTCCTGAATTTCATGACTGAATTCAAAACACCCCGTCGAGTCAACTGATGTGTCACGTGTCAAAATCTTGGTCCCTAATGTTAGGCGGCAGTGAATTCATTTCATTCATTCTCTGATCTCGAAAAACGTTGTTACAAACGTCAGGTTGGTATGTTCAAGGTAGTTGGTAGGTTGGTACTATGCTTGAGACGTTTTTGAATTGATAGATCGTATGACTATTGTTTTAGGGACTATTGTCGTTTAATTTTTATATAAACTTACGAATAGTTAAGTCCATAGTGAGGTCAAAATGTAAATCCAAGGGGCGGCTGCAACGGCGGCGGTGATAGCTCGCGTCCGGCCCTGGTTCAGGCCATGGTACGGAGCGAGAGGAAATGGCAGGCCGTCACCTCCTTCTGCGAAGCGGTAATGCTCGCGAAGGAGGAGGCGGAACGCGTGAGGTAGAGGCAAAGTTCGCGCCCTCACGCCCCTAACCGCTGCAGGAGGAGACGCCCGGGGCGGGAATCGCGAGCCGATTTCCGGCCACCGTAGGCGCGGGCTTGCGAACGGTGAGCAATGGGTAGCTCGCCGTCCGATAAGGACCAAGCCCGGGTCGACGGCGCGTTGTGTTCCACGCGCGCCTCAAAGAGATGTCAGCAGAAATGACGGGATCCGCTAGGGCCAATGCCTGTCGGGGGTTCGCAGAAAACCGATAGGGACATCGTGGCCCCCGGCAACAGGGCAACCGAAGGAACACGGGTGGGTTTTAGTCAGTAAGAGTCTGATACGCCCTCCCGCTCCGCCCAGAGCGGGAGAAGATACTTAAAAAAAAAAAAGGGGCGGCTGTAAAAATTAAATAATTAAATCATACGTGAGAAGGAACTTTGTTCCTGACGGGGTCAAAGTCAAAGTCAAATCATTAATTTCAAATAGGCCCATGTATGGCACTTTTGAACGTCAAAAATTACAAAATAATAAAATTGATTCTATTCGCCCCTTCCAAAAGGTAGTTTTCGTATGGAGAAGAATGGGCAAGAAACTCCACCGTTACTCTTTTAAAATGTTTTACAATTGTTTGTATATGTACGTACATTTGTTAAATAATAATTATATGTGAAGACGGTGCACCTAGAATAAAATTACTATACCACAATAGGTAAAAAGAATTAAAAATGAAACAACGACAGATAATTTAATATGTGATAGATACATGGTGCTCACATATTTACAAACATTGTAAAAGTAGACGATTTTCCTTAAATTTTACAATTAATAAGTCAGTGTGTGAGGAAGTAATCACAGAATGTAAAATCAATGTCATAAAACACAAAGTAATAAATTTTACAATTAAATTAGCAAACAGTTTGATTTTGTCTTGATTCTAAATTGTCCTATGGAGCAGGACCAGCATGTTTCCAAGCACTCTTATCTTGGATATAATCCTCTAATTTGTAATATGCTTGTTTACAAAGTGTATTTTTAATATGAGTTTTAAATTTTCTTTCATTTAATTGCAAAATGTCACAAGGTATTTTGTTGTAACATTTAACACAGTACCCCATAAAAGATGTATGTACTTAAGATAATCTAAAAAATGGTTGATCTAGTTTATCTTTATTTCTAGTATTAAAATTATGTCTATCACTTATTTTATTAAAGAGATGTGGATTTTTCCTTACATACATAATATTTTCATAAATGAATTGGCAAGGTACCGTCATAATATTAATCCTTTTAAAAAGTTTCCTGAGAGATTCGCGGCGACGTAGATTATAAATGGCTCTGATAGCTCTCTTTTGCAAAATAAAGATGGATTCAATGTCAGCAGGTATTTTACTGTGGTATTTGGTATTTTACTGTGGGGTTGGGCCCAACAGTAAAATACCATACGACATAAGGCTCCCCGACTGTACACGTTTTTTTTAATAATAATACTTGCCGCGCCGGCTCAGCGATCTGACATCATTGCGGAAAATTGTAACAATTGTTACGAAAGAAATACCTACATTCTTACACAATATTGCTACGCATATTTACAAAAAGAATTTAATAGATCACGTTTGATTGACGAATAATAATAATTTCTTTACAAAAAGTAATGATATCCCATCAAAAACATAAATGTGAAAATGGGAGCCAAATTCCATAAATATGGTTGTCGACTTCGCCGACAAAAGAATTGAAATCTAAATGGGTGCCAAGTTCTGTAGATAATCCTGAAATTTATTTATAAGAACATGCAACTTTCTAAAATAAAATTAAAACACAAATTCTTGTTTTTTCTGCTATAACAATGTTTGTTATTTAAAAATATTACTTCTTAAATTTGAACAGTCGAATTATTTACACAAAGCACTTAGGATAAATTGAAGCTCAAGATTTGACTTGGCTAGTTTTTACCAGCAAGCTGAAATTTTAGAGAAAGAAGATATTTTGACCTTACAGTTACAATAAGAAACAGTAACTTGCGCATAACATAAAGAACAAATATATAAATACGCCTAGGTAGACAGTCAAAGCTGTAAACAGTTACAATAAGAAACAGTAACTTGCGCATAACATAAAGAACAAAGATATGAATATTTTACTTTATTTATTTGGCTCACCAACAATTAAGTACACCGATACAAAGATATGAGATACATGCAATAAACTTATAGACTAGTGTACAAATTTCTTACAGGTAAGCACATCATGAATTACTTATTTGATGTTGAGTGCCTACTTAAAATTAAATAATAATAATTAAATATGCCTAGGTAGACAGTCAAAGCTGTAAACTCGATAAAAAAATAGCGTCCAACTGTTAGCCGCTTAATGCACGCACACTAAAAAAGTAAAATTACAGCACAATGACGTGGCGCGAGTGTAAGACGTAGCTGTAATGCACACCAGCATAAAAAAGTTACCCTGTTTGTTTTAGTTCTTTTGCACCGTGACACTGTAGACAAATATAAAGATGATAAATTGATTAGCCAAATATAAGATAACTTGTATGTAAAAACTAGCCAAGTCAAATCTTGAGCTTCAATTTATCCTAAGTGCTTTGTGTAAATAATTCGACTGTTCAAATTTAAGAAGTAATATTTTTAAATAACAAACATTGTTATAGCAGAAAAAACAAGAATTTGTGTTTTAATTTTATTTTAGAAAGTTGCATGTTCTTATAAATAAATTTCAGGATTATCTACAGAACTTGGCACCCATTTAGATTTCAATTCTTTTGTCGGCGAAGTCGACAACCATATTTATGGAATTTGGCTCCCATTTTCACATTTATGTTTTTGATGGGATTTTAATAACTATAATTATTTTGACGCACTGCTACAAGAATTTTCCCTTGAATACTAAACTTGAAACCAGAAAATCATAAAAAATACCAATAAAGAGATTTTATTCCACCAAAATGCAATAGAATTCCATCAAAGACTACCGAAGCTGAGGTGACATGACAGATGTCACCTCCAGACAACAATAATGAACAGAAAATAAGAACACAAAGATGAAATGATGAAATGTTGACAAGATCGGCCGCACGCCTAGCACGCCCACCACCTCCGGACTCGTCGCTCAGCTCCGCCTCGCCGCCACCGGTATCCAGCCCCATTGTGGGTGCTGTGACAACACCGGCCGCGGTAGTTGCGTCGAGCTCGAGCGACGAGTATTTCTCTCCGCCCACGACGCCACCACCTGCTCGTCGACGGGGAGGACGCCGGCCGCCGGTCGGCTTAGGACCTCGAGGCCCACCGGCCTCTGATAGGCCCAGCTCCCGGCGGAAGTGTGCAGCGCATGAGATGGACACGATCCATTAACGAAAACGTCATGCGCTTATACTATGGGGCTACAGAGGGGGGAAATAATCTGACCGCGTACCGTGTTCGGATGCTCTCTCTTTTTCAGGCGCTTGAACCAGCTGTCAACGTTTCGGCACAACGACTGTCGGATCAGGTGCGAGTCATCCAGCGTAATCATATGTTGGATGACACTGTACTTGATCGCCTGCGAAATGAAATACGAAGTAGCCATGTCATCGCCCCCCCGTCGTAGAGTGTTATAGCACCATCACAGGACACTACAAATCAAGCTGACGAAAGGATTGATGACAGGGCTACAAACGTAAGTACCCATTACAATGAGGAATTGAGGAGTGCTTTGGAGGATGCGATTCAGGAATATCGATATATACGTGGTCTAAGTTCGGGCGACGAACTTAGACCACGTTTGCCTCGTTTGCCTATGCATAACAAAAATAGAGCGCTGGTGGCGGTTCTGGATTCGCAGTTGTCAAACTATTTTGATGACTGCGAAGACCTCACTGATACTCATTCAATTCTGTACTGCGCGGCTGTAGCGGCATGTCGTGTAGCTCACGTCAAATTTGCTAATGATTCTACAGCTACACGACCGAAACCAGCCGTACCAGCTTGGCAGTGCAGAATTGAGCGCCGTATTGGTGAGGCCAGAGCGCTCATCGGCAAACTAATCTGCTTCAGGGAGGGCAATACTCGCCCTAGAGTGATGCGCTTTGTGAGGCGGGCGTTCTTAGGGACTGATATTCGCCCTCAAGAATATATAGCCCGTGTCACAGAGCGCATCGACTTCCTGAAGCAGAAAGTGTATGCATGGGCGAACCGTATTCGTAGGTATAAGCGGCGAGTAGAACGATACACTCAGAATCGCACCTTCGAGAGCGATGAAAGGTGGGTTTATAGGGCTTGGGAGCGACCAAACCAAGGTGTCGCTGACACGCATCTACCGGATGATGATGCCATGTGCTCTTTCTGGCGCAGCATCTGGTCGGTGCCTGTCAGTCACACCGAAGGTGATTGGACTCGAGAAGTAGAGCGAGCCTGCGATCCAATACCAGAAATGGGGGCTATTACCATCTGCCCCCAAGATGTAGCTCGTGCAGTCCGTCCGTTGCCTAACTGGAAGTCTCCAGGGCCGGACGGGCTGCACAACTTCTGGATAAAATGGTTTGTAAGATCGCACGCTCGCTTGGCGGCTCAGTACCAGACAGCTTTGGATTCTGGGTCGGTACCCCAGTCCCTAACGACAGGAGTTACCCACCTGCTCCATAAATCTGGTAGCACCACGGAACCCAATAATTATATGCCGATCACGTGTTTACCGACAGTCTATAAAGTTCTTACATCAATTTTGAGAGCTAAAATTAACAGACATATAGTCACCAACTCCATCATGTCTGCCTCTCAAAATGGATGTAGGAACGGGTCCCGCGGTACTAAGGAGCTACTCCTCATTGATATGGCCATTAGCCAACAGGTTCGCCGTTCCCGAAAGGATCTGTCGACATGTTGGATAGATTATAAGAAGGCCTACGACTCAGTGCCACATACATGGCTCATGAGGGTGCTAGAGTTGTATAAAGTAGATACAACTCTGCGCACCTTCCTGATGTCGTATATGGGGCAATGGAGGACGGTCCTTCGCTATCCAGGATGTCGAAATATCCGGAGGAATAGCGAGCCGATAAAGATTGTGCGAGGTATATTTCAGGGCGACAGTTTGAGTCCGTTCTGGTTCTGCTTAGCCCTGAATCCTCTAAGCACACTGCTGGAGGATTCAGGTCTTGGCTAACGGTTGAGGAGAGGTGGTCAGGTTGTATCTCACCTCCTCTACATGGATGACCTAAAACTCTTTGCCCCCAACAATTTGCAACTGATGGAGCTACTGAAAATAACTGAAACTTTCAGTAGCGCCATCAGGATGGAATTTGGTGTGGACAAATGTGCGGTCATGCATGTAAAGCGAGGGGAGATTGTGGAATCCGTGGGAACCCAACTCTCGGATTCCATAAACCTTAGAGCCCTCGCCGCATCCGAAACCTATAAGTATTTGGGCATGTCGGAAGCGTTAGGCATCAATGTTACTGACATGAAGCAATCGTTGAAGGAGCGCTTTTTTGGCCGCCTGAAGAAAGTATTTAATAGTCTTCTATCAGGCGGAAACAAGGTGCGTGCTTTCAACGGTTGGGTCATGCCGGTTTTGATGTACTCTTTTGGCATACTCAAATGGACTCAGACCGAACTAGACGCCTTGGATAGGAGGGTCCGTACGCTACTGACTACATATCGAATGCATCACCCACGATCATCGGTAATGAGACTGTATATCCCGCGAAAATGTGGAGGTCGAGGCTTTTTTAACGCTAAGACACTCCACAATCGCGAGATATGCAGTCTCAGGGAATATTTCCTAGAAACCGACGTGGGGATGCATCGAGATGTGGTTGCGGTGGACAAGGGCCTTACCCCGCTCTCATTGGCTAAAGAGAACTGGCGCAAGCCTGTAGTGCTTGACACTAACGAACGCAGGGAGATATGGCAGAGTAAGGAGCTTCATGGACGCTACTTCCGGGCCCTGCATGGGCCCGATGTAGATTTACTAGCGTCCGTAGCCTGGCTGCGTTTTGGTGACCTCTTTGGGGAAACTGAAGGTTTTGTCTGTGCAATTATGGACGAAGTTATGATGACGAACAATTACCAGAGATTTATTGTAAAGGACGGCACGGTTGACATCTGTCGGGCATGCCACCGTCCGGGAGAATCAATCCGACATATTATCTCCGGGTGTTCTCGTCTAGCTAACGAAGAGTACTTGCATAGACACAACCTTGTAGCCAGGATTATCCATCAGCAACTTGCTCTGAAATACAGCCTTGTGGAATCGGAAGTGCCGTACTACAGGTATAGGCCCGACGCAGTTCTCGAAAATGGAAATATCACATTGTACTGGGATCGATCCATTATCACTGACAGGACTATTGTTGCCAATAAGCCTGATATAGTGGTGGTGGATCGAGGAGAGCGGCGCGCAATGATTATTGACATAACGGTCCCGCATGACGGGAACCTCGTGAAAGCCGAGAAAGATAAACAAATCAAGTATCTTGACTTGGCTCGCGAGGTTGTCGACATGTGGAATGTGGACTCAGCAATCATTGTGCCGATAGTCGTATCAGCCAATGGCCTAATTGCCAAGAGCCTCGACCAACACCTAAGGAGGCTCTCGTTGGGCAGCTGGATTAAGGGCTTGATTCAGAAAGCGGTACTCCTGGACACGGCTCGTATTGTTAGGAGGTTCCTTTCTCTGGAGCCCTGACCGCCGGTAGCTTGGACCCTGTTCCCGATACCGGTGGGGATACTATTTTTTATATTTTTAAATGTTTTTATATTATTTTATTCTAATATTTAAAAATATAATTTATATGTATGTCGGAGATGGTTTTTAATTACAATTGTGGGTAGTCAACAGAGTTTGGTATGATTTGTTTTTCTTATTATTAATTTATGTGATTTTTACTATCAATTATTGTCTAATAAATCAGACATAATTTATTAAGTACTTGGTGTACTCACTAATTGATTTTGGCAACTTGTTTTGATAATTGTAACCAATGGTTTTGATCAAAACAATTAATGATATGTTACTTTGATTTTTAAATGATTTACGTTGTCAATTCATTATTGTTTATTTACGACAATTATTCTTGTATTATTTGATTACTTTTTCATGCAAGTCTTATTAGATTTACCACATTTTAGTGTTTTGTATCAAGTAAACACGTGACGCACTACCGCGCGTCATCGGACAGAGTTGTCATAGTGGGATTATAAGGTGGGGGCATCGTCTTATAAAAGAGCGTGCACTCTGCAGGCGAGTCAGTCGTCAGTCGATCTTCGGATGCGAATCTATAAAGACCCCCTGCTCCCGACAAAACTGTCGGTTTACCTGGTACAGCACTGCTGTATATTCACATAGTTGTATTGGCTTGCTGATGGCGAGTAATACACTTTGTCATTGTCATTGGGTGGCTTGGCCACTATACGAACTATAAGACCTTAAAAGTCTGTTCGATTGTTACTACCTATTTACCTACTTTGTCTTGTTACTAATTACCCTTTGTGTATTGTGTTTTACCTTATTATAGTGTAACTAGTACCTACTATAATAAATACCCTGTAATTGTTTATACACTCTTGTTTATCCCAATAAAATGGGAACTCCAAACCCTGACGAAATACCTCTCGGCACTCCTGATCCTACATGTAAATAATGAAATAAAAGAATTATAATCAAAATAAATAACTACATAGAAATTGAAATAGGTACATAAAATTAAATTGTAAAATTAATTGATCTTTAAATTAATTCAAATCTTTAAAATAATTTACATTCTTTAAATTCATTAAAATTGCTTAATAATTATAACTATTTCTCGCTGCACACTCATAATTACACTCACACACACTCCCCATATACACATGGGTGTGTAGTTACATACATTCAAACACACTCTCCTACATTCTTGAGGGGTACTCCCCTCTCCTACTTTTTACTAATTAAATGTTTAGGAAAATACATCTATACCTATACTATAAGCAAGAAAAATACAAAAATAATTTATTTTATAGACACATACATGGCAACTGACACACTTCACAAACCAGTTTTTGATTATTTTATGTGATACCATATAGCTGATCACTGTCTCTTAAGATACAGGTCACCCTAGTTTGAGAGGCAGGGTTCACCCAATTCATGTACAGACCCTGTGGTCACAGCATAATTATGTAAGTAATACCTGTCTTTACTCTTATACCAGCCAGTTGTAATCCATCTTTTACCTAATTTTTAACCATAACAACAATAATGTATTCTCGTCTGTAACCTATTTGAAAATAAATAAATTTTATTATTAAATTTTATTATTATTATTAAAATTGAAATCCAAAAAGTCATTATGTATAATATTAAAAATAATAAAAAAAATAAAAGTCGAGTTTAGAATTTAGTTTAATTAAGACAGAATATTTATTTTTGAAGTATAATCTGTTAATGTTGTGTGGGTATGGTGACAGTAATTTTTACGTTGGATGTGACTGTCATCTTATACCACTAGATGGCGTTACTTTTGGTATGATTACGATCCATTTATTTTGTTAAACATTGATTTTAACATTTGAAGTTATGCATTATTAAAGTCCTGTATTTTAAAATATGTTATTACGTTAAATCGAATATTTCAATGAATTTTAGAATTGTTTTAGTTTGTATTCAAGATTTCAATTAATTATACTGTTTTATCAAACGAGGTGGCGCGCTACATCCGGTCCCCACTCCTGTTGGTTGCTGGCGTAGCGCGTTAGCTCTTGAGTCAGTCGGTTACACAGACTAAGTAGTACTCAGACGGTAATCTCCCATAGTAGAAAAATCGCTTTACGATTAGCGAGCTTTGATTGTGACGTTTAATTTTTTTTTAATTTTAACCATTTTGTTGCTCTTATTGTTATGAGACCGAGTCTTTTTGCCAACGTTTATCGAGCCCAGAATATTTTGGAAAATAGCCTTTTAAGCCTTTAACCGACTTCCAAAAAAGAGGTTCTGCTTTAATTCAACTCGAGGTAGGGTTGTGTGTAGACAGGTGTACGTATAGTACACCTGAGGTGTGTGTGTATTAGAAAAAGGAATATTAGTCATGTGATGAAAATAAAAAACATTCAATATTATTTATAATATTTTTATTTCTTAATTTTGTCTTATATTTTACAAAAGATTTCTTTTGCATTGGTGGCAAACTTTTGTTTACTAACCTAAACACATCTGTGCCCTTGTACAGATGTGTTTAGGTTAGAAAGCAAGTTATATATTTTAGTTATCTATTTAATTTAGTTATCTATTTAATTTAATTATCTTATTTATTACATTGCACCAATTAAATACTGCTAATCGACAACTTAAATCTAAAAAGCATTCCTCAACAGCATCCCTGTGTATCACACAATCCAGAAACTCAAATGAATACTTAGATCTAATTTTATTTTCTTTTATAATACCTGTTTGTTGTGGTGTGATTTCCAAGCATTCGTTGTGTGGATTGTGGGGATATTCTCTAGAACTGCACTCCGAAGGTTAAAGGATCCAGGTGATTAGGCACTGTCGGCGTTTGTTTCATTATTTTTCGTGGCCTTATTTGAAAATAAGGCCTTGAGTTTTACTAGTTGCTCACCTGAATCCTCTTCACAATTGTAACCATCAGAGTGAAAGATTATAAATCTTGTGATTATAAGTGTCTTAAAGGTGTGGCAATTTGGATCATTGTTTCTAAAATTGTACGCTTTGACTTGTCCAGAAAAGTTTTCTATTGGATCAGAGTTGAACTATCTTAGTCTCAAGATAGATATATTTTTATTCTTGAATAACTGCCACAACCTTTGATAGCTTTTCAGCGTAACTATCCAGTTTTATTTTATACAAATTTTATCCCTTGCAGTTTTTTGATAGCCTCCCTTCAATTTTACTTGTAAGAGAGGCTCCATTGACCGAATCAAATAAATCATCAAAAATAGATACCATTTCTGCCGTATTCTTTAAAGTTGGGCTGACTTGTTTGCCATCGGCATAATGAGCTGCAACAAAAAAGTAACATGCTATATAATATACTTATTTTTATGTTACACTGCTTGCAGTCGATGCGAAAACTACATTGCAGACAAAATACTTACAAAACTGAGCAGTGTATGAAAGTGTAGCTGCCACTGTTTTGCTGAAGACTCACGCAATTCTTAACCTGTAATAAAATAGACTGTTATAAGTACTCACTTTTGAACACCTTAAAATATTGATAAACAACACTATTTCCATGACTTAGTACAGCTGTATGCATGATTATTGTAATTAGACCGAACAGACTAGGTATCCCTAAACAAACATCTTCAGAAACATTCTGAATTCAAAAACAATAATTACCTTCATCTTTTTAATTTTATCTGGAATTACATGTTTATCATTCAATTTGTGTAACAATCGCATTTAAACATTAGGCAAAGAAGTGCTTCTTTGCAATTGGGCAAAATAGCCCTCAAAAGACAATACATTCAGAAATTATAAAAGTACTAGCTTCTGCCCGCGACTTTGTCCGCAAGCCTAGCCCGAGATAACCTTCTTGCAAGAATTGGGCTATCCAATGCAAATAGAATTTTTCAAATCTGACTGGTAGTTCTGGAGATTACCCCTTGCATACAAACTTACAAACAAACAAATTTTAGTGTAGATTTGTTATATTATTAAAAACCAAAAAAATATATAAAAGCAGTGACTTACCAGTTTTAGTCATTCTGTTTCTTTGTAGGTTCAAAGGTACAGTAGGTATGACCATCATGCTGCCTTTTCTTAGCATATGTGTGATCAGAAACAGCATTGTCTGTAAAGAAATATTTAAGCTTATCAACAAAACAAAATAATTAAAATACACAACTGCCCAAAATGACTAACAAGTAAAAAAGCTTCCAAGTGCAAGTCAGACTCGCACACAAAGAGTTCCGTACCACCGTACAATAAATACTTTTCGTTTTTTACATACCCCTCAATTTTTAACTTAACTTTATTTAATTTTGAATTTTTTGTTATAGAAGCCATTGTAGTACACACTGAATTTCAAGTGTCTACCTATTACGGTTCAAATGATACAGCCCTGTAACAGACAGACTGACAGAGGAGCTTTGGTAATAGGGTCCCGTTGGCACACTTTGCTTATAGAACCCTAAATAATAACTCTGTTTATGCTTTACAAAATATTTCACAATATGAGTTTTTATTGTGAACAATTATTTAATGTTGTCCCGGGTATTAAGTGCATGTAGGGCCAAAGACAACCAACTAACCTTTGTCCCACTTTCAAGACAGAGCAACATAGATGGACATAGAATCTTTTTATTTTCTTTAAAATGTATAGCTTCTGTGGGAATTTCTACAGTCGAACTAGGACGACCCACTGACCGAAAATTCAAGTTTTAAAACTCAAATAGCAACTATTTTTTTTAAATTTTGAAAGTGCATTACACAGTGCACTTTTCATTTGAGTACCTATGTGAGGAATATATGAGTCAATTTGTATTATATTACATACATAATTATCATATTATTGGGGTACTAGTCAGTGTCCATAGTTTGAAACCGAGGAGTACCGGTGCTGATTTCGGTTTCGGAAAACAGCGTGGGATAGGCGCCAACACGCAGACGAAACATTGCATTGGTCGAGATGATGAACTTTGTCCAAAGTGCTTTTAACACACATAACGCTTGCGCAGATCCTGTACCCTCATGTTTTGCAATTCTTCACAGTTTTTACACTATACGAGTTCTATCTCACGTTTGGGAAATTGAAATAATCTAACGTCCTTTCGTTTACTAGCGCAATTCACAACATAGCAAGAGTGGTTCATACTCAACGTTATAATTACACTATTACAGGTATAGAGGATAATTAAAATGTAGATTGTAGAACTTCACTCAAACTGTCATGGCGGGATATAGAATCACCACAGACTACAATAGACTTACAACAAACAAATATGGCGTCGATTGCACAGGCGACAAAGGGGAAAGGGACGAGGGGCGATTGTCACTTTGGAAGATCGAACCATAGACAAATACGTCTATTAATGCCAGGAATTTTTGTTCCAAGATTACCAGCCGTGGTCGGTTATCAACTGTTCCTTCTTCACGTCGAAACCAATTTATATGAATTTTCGCATATATGTAGATTCTTTAGACTGGTAATTTTTTAATATTTTAAATGTTTTTTAAATACATAAAATGTTAAATTTCTCTCTTTTTGACACCCTACCAGGGTCATGTACAGCTCAACACAAAAGAGTGCAAAAATGGGGACGCCACTAGCCATACATTATAAAATTTTAACTTTAAAAACCATTTTTGTGACAAAACTTAAGTCTTATTAATTTTAAATCAATCTAAGCGTTATCATGCACACTTATTGCCTGATAAAACATGGTCTAACACAACACTGACAAACATTAAAATTCCGTTTTTAGATGTTTTTACCGGACTGCACTAATTAGTTAAGATTAATGTGTACAGTGTGCAATGAATAAATAATTCTAAATGCAACCTTATTAATAATTCTATGCCTATGGGCACCGGCAAGGTTACCAAAATTGAAACAGTTCCATTTTCCCCACTTTTTGGGGAAAACGTCATTTACTTGCAACATTCCTCGTTTGCTTGTGTATGTCGGTGAACGTAATAAAAGCACACAATAATTGTATTGTTGCTTCAACTTTCAACGGAATTTTGAATGAAACTATCACTCTAAGTCTAATTACTCTAAGACCTAAATCATTATCCTATGACATGACATAAATAAAGATACATAAGTAACATCAGTGTGGTAGATATTTCGAAAATTACAATTACTCAACGACAAACGCACAAGTTATCACAGAAAGATTACAAAAATAAACAAAATGTCGCTAAAACACCGGCACAAGCGTCAGAAATTAGCAGACATTTGTATTAGGGTTACCATTTTATTGATAGTAAAACCACCAAAGGAATTCTACCACCACTCCAATGAATGTTTGCAAAATATGTGTAAATTATTACAAAATGTGATATTTGACACAGTACACAGTAGTAGTGTGTGTTTATAGTATGAAACCCTTGACTATAATAATATAATAATAATAATATTTATTGAATATAAAAACGTTTACAAAAAGTGTACATTTAGTCAATAGTAAGATTTCCCAAACAATTATAATGCCTAAAAATAAACTAAAACTAAAATATATTAATTACAAGTGCAAGTAATGATAGTTCGGAATTACAATGTTAGGTAGCGACCCGCCCGATCTAGGTTAATTCAAACCTGTGTTTCAGGCCAGTGTAGTACTGTGTTGTAAGCAAGGCAAATAATAAAATAAATAAGTGTGTTTAAAAGTGAGTTTTATTGGAGCAGACTACACAAGTGACCTCCAAAGCGGGGATGAGATCCTATCGGCTATTGTCTTCAACATTTTGATGCGGCTGCTACGCATTCTGCAGATCAGGGATACCGTTCTCTTGCGAATGATGGCATGAAAACCATCAGTGCGAAACAACGCGAACATCCCCGATTTATATGCCAAGTTGGGCAATAAAAACGCTACCATTGGTAAGCAAAACGATTCGTATTTGTTTATAGGAACCGAGCATATCTCGCGCACCTTTGAAGTCTACCGACTCGCCGTGGATCGGGCGCACCGCCACGCACGCGTCTGCGCTACCACGCACGTTACCCTTCCCATGGTGCGTGTCCGTGCGAGTTGATCCGCGCCGAGTCGGTATTAGTCGGTAACTTCAAAGGGAATGTATCCAAACTCGGACGCACCGGGACGCACCGCGACGCACGCGTCTTCGCTACCACGCACGATACCCTTTCCACGGTGCGTCGTGCGGGCTGGTGCGCGTGCGTGCGCCATTTCACGCACGTGTTAGAAAGTGCGGTGAGCACTGTAAATGTATATATAGGTATTACCCAAATTAGCAAGCTTTGAATGTCAGAATGATTACTGGTTATTTACTATGTATGAAAGTTCTGATGTATATGTTTATAGGTAAAGGATTTCATGAATTAAACGACAGAAAGACAAGGCTAGACATTTATTTAATTAGACTTGTCAGTATTTAATCAGAAAGCTAGTTGTCCGTTTGCAAAACTAGGTCTTCATGGAGAAGAAGGACAAGAAACTCCATGGAAACAGTATTACAGTATTCTATCAATACATTTCTTATATTTTGCAATATTGGAACCAACCACCATACACAGCAACATAATCATAATAAGCAATAATTACTGTATAAATACAAATTAATTAACTTACATGACACCTGGTCCATCTATTCTACACAACAACGGCACTAGAACCAACCAACTGAACATCTACCGAGCAACTGACTCGATACTGTTAGGACGTCGCGACGCCCCCGCAAGGGGGCGTGGCGAGCGGGGTCAGGGCTTCGCCCTTCGCCCGCGGTGGCCATACATTGACCCATTAAGATGGGCCCCTCGTTCTTATTTGCCTCGGACGGCTAATGGAAACGACCGCATTATCGTGAAGCAATAATGCGTCGGTGTGGTTGGTTGCTCTGAATATTTCTGTAGGCGCGCCGCGACGCCCTCATCCTCAGTGGCGCCGCTTGCTTCACGACATCCCGGCGGTCTGTCCCCGCCAGGTGAGACCCCCGGTTGCCCGGGGGAGGCCTAGCGAGAACGACCAGCGACGGGGATGCCGACTCGACGCCCTACAGGTATAATATGTAGCTTCCCCCTCTCCCCGCTTACAGATCGAGCCGTTTACGGTTTGAGGGGTAGGCAGTCGCGAATGTGTGAGCGGCTAGTGTTGTTGTGTAACACCGCTCAGTGTATGCGTGCGTCGCGACCCGCATCGCGCCCGCACGTGTTATGTATAGGTGCATGTGTAGTTATGGGTGTCTGTATATAGTTATGTGACGTGCCTATATTAACTTAGAACACGCCACACAACTGATGTATGTGTACATCTGTAGAGTGTTATTATTTCGAGTAAGCTGCGTGTAACCTGGATGCTGCTTACCCGAGGCGTCAAATCCGGTGCGATGGGGTCAGTCGTCCGCTATCAGGTCGCGGGGCAGGGCTTTCGCGTCAGGCGGTCGCGCGTGCAATGGCGCTATCTGCCTGACATGGGGCCAGGCAGAGGCGTCGGCACGCGCGAACATGGCCTTCGCGAGTCGCCTCATAAAATCATCCAGGCTCTCGATCCCGAGGTCCCGCTGGATGACATCGTTCCTCACGTAGCGAGGGGCGTCGACAATGGTCCGCAACGCGATGTTCTGTTGCGTGCGGAGCAGCTTCCGGCTCGTCTCGCTCGTGAGGGCGAACCAAGCGGGAGCGGCGTACGTCAAGACTGGGCGCACGTACATCTTGTACACGCTCAGCTTGACGCGCACCGGGATGCGGGACGAGAGCACAAGCCTGAGAAGGATGTGGGCGACCTTGCCCTGTGCGGCGACCTTGCGGACGTGGGGCCCCATCGAAAGGCGGCGGTCGATGGTCACACCCAGGTACTTAGCCTGGGGCGACCAATCGACGGTGGCACCTTGTAGTTTCAAGGGTGGTGGGAGGGGCACGCTCCTGGTGATCAGCGCCTGCGTCTTACCCACGTTAACTGATAGCCGCCATTTTGACAGCCATGCTGGCAGTGCGTCTAGCGCGCGCTGCATTTTGACCGCCGCGTACTTCGCATTTAGCGATGTGGTAATGTACGCGGCGTCGTCCGCATACAGCGCGAGCATCGCATCTGTGGTGGTGGGGATGTCGTCAGTGTAACGTGAGTAGCACGCAGGCGAAACGCAGCTACCCTACGGCACACCAGCGAGCACCGGGCGGGCACTTGATAGCGCTCCGTCGACCACCACCCTGACTGTCCTGTGGGAAAGAAAGCTAGACACCACTTTAACAACGCGACGGGGCGCGCCTGATGATGACAACTTATAAATCAGGCCCTCATGCCACACACGGTCGAAGGCCTTCTCCATGTCGAGGAATACTGCCACCGAGTATTCCTTCTTGTTTCTTGCGGCTGCGAGGTGGTACAGTACCCTCGACAGCTGGAGCGTCGTGCTGTGTTCGGGCCGGAACCCGTATTGTTCCGGCCTAGGTTCGATATGTTTCTGTAGGTGTCGCAGCAGGAGTTGCTCGAACACCTTGGAGACTGTCGGCAGTAAGGTGATGGGCCGATAGCTCTCCGGCTTCAGCGTGTTCTTTCCCGCCTTGGGCAGCATAATGACGCGCTCCTCCTTCCAGGAGTCGGGAAAGGTCCCCGTGCGCAGTATCGCCGTAAACAGGCGCGCCAGTGCCGCTACCATACGGAACGGCAAGTGGCGCAGCACTGTGTTGGTGATACCGTCCGCACCGGGGGCCTTCTTGGGTTTGGTCCTCAGGATGGCGCGTCTGACTGCGCCCGGCGAGAAAAAGATGGGGTCCTCTTCGTGAGCTATCGGCGTTGCGAAGTAGGCCTCCAAGTGTTGCTCGACTGCTGCGACATGCTCGAGGTCATCAGTCGGATTCGGTTTGAATTGACGCTCCAGGTGTTCTACGAAGACCTCCGCCCGGTCCTCCGCTACGTACTTGAGCGCCCCGTCGCTGTTTAGTAAAGGACGTACCGGGGCTGGGGTGTTCGTTAACTGTCGGCAGAGTTTGTGCACCGACGGCCAACTATCCGTCGTTGCGTCGATGCGGTCCTCCCAGCCCGCGGCAGTGTGGGCCTCTAACTCGGCCTTCACCTTTTCCGCGAGACGGTTTAGCTGGGTCTTCAGTGAAGGGCATCTCAGCTGTTGTCACTGCTTGCGTAGGCGCCTCTTCCTGGCAATCATGTCGGTAACACGTGCCGGCAGGGGCGGCATAAGCACTCTCCCCTGTGGCAGTGTCGTTGTGGCCGCTTGCAAGGCGCTTTGGATGCAAGCAGTGACGTCACCCGCCGTCTGGTCCACGTCCGCGGAGGTGACGATAGGCCGAGTAGGCATGGTGGTGTCTAGCTTCTCTCCGAAGGCTGTCCAGTCCGTGTGTCGACGTGGCGCTTGGGGCTTCAGTCGGGTCGGCATACCCGATAGGACGACGAGCACAGGTTGGTGGTCCGACTGTAACTCGTCGTCGATCACTTGTTGTGTGATCTGGCAGTGTAGCCCTCGGTAGACTACGACGTCCAGAACATCTGGCATCCAATGTGTCGGGTCCGGGTAGTGTGTCGGCGTCTCCGGCCCGGACACGCAGTACCCGAAGGCTTCCGCGTCCGCGAAGAGCCGTCTCCCCCCGGTATTCGTAGTCATTGAGTTCCACGCTGGATGCTTGCAGTTCAGATCGCCGGCAAGGAGGACCGCGTTGCCGCTAGGCGCGCTAACTAGCGCCCGCAGCTCGGCCACAACTAGTGAGGCCGCGGGCGGTTTGTAGCACGGGTAGACGTTGACGTCCTCGCCGGCAACGTGCAGCTGCACACCCAGCGCGTAAAAGCTGCTGAGGGACGGCAAGGGGAGTTCCTGATGGACGACTCTTCGCCTCACTATTACCGCCAGACCACGGTAGCGGGCGTTGTTTGCCGACCTTTCATCCTTTCTGTATGTGTGATAGCCCGGGAACCGAATCCTGTCCTCTGGTCCCAGGAGCGTCTCGCTGATCAGCGCCACGTCGACGTCCTGTTCCCGAAGGAGATGGCGGAGGGGGGCGACCTTATCCCTAAGGCCGCGAGCGTTCCAATGTAATATCCTCAACGGCCTAGCCATCACAAAGTGACAGTAAGGTAGCCAGGCCGTCGAGGATGACTGCTTCAATATCTCGGCCCTGCCTTATTGCCCTGATAAGATCCATTAATAGCTTTATCGCACAGGTTGTAAAATAATTTTTGGATTTGGTCGAAGTGTTCGACGAAACATTTGCCGAAATGTTCGCCGAAGTTTTCGTCGATGCCTTTGTCGAAGTCTTCGCCAAAGTGTTCGCCGAAGTACTCGCCGTTTGCGCGATAGTTGTTGCGCCGCCATTCGACGAAATGTGTGTTAGTTCGGTCGATTGCCGCTGCGACTTCATGTCTCTGACCGCGACAGTGGCGGCGCCGTGCGGCTTTTGGGCGAACTTTGGTGCGTCTTGTTTTTGTGATTTGTTTTGATGTTCCCTCGGTGCAACCTGCGCAATTTTGAAGGCAGGGGCGGCCGTAGGGGGGTCCTCTTGTGCTATTTGGGGGGAATTCTTCCTCTTCCTTTTCCCCCCACGTCTCTTCTTCCTCCGCCCTGAGGAGGGGGCTTGCGTCCGGCTAGTGGGCTTGTTGGCCGTCGCCATCAACGTCGTGCCTTGAGTCTCTTCTCCGGTTGCCATCTGGGCTAGTGGCCTGGCTAATTCAGCCCGGCTTCTGGCCGTGATGGCGACGGTCCCCGCTCGCTTGTTTTTGATTTCTCTCTCAAAAACTGGGCATTTCATGTTATTGGCGGGATGAGGGCCACCACAGTTTGCACAGGTGGCCGGCTCCTCCCGCGGGCGCGGGCAGTCCCTTGCCGCGTGCTCTTCACCGCATCGCACGCAAGCGAGCGGGCGGTGGCACTGGTGCGAACTATGCCTGAACCGTTGGCACCGGTGGCACTGCGCGGGCCCACGTTTCCCACGCCAAGCCTCTATTTTCACACCACACATATTCATGAAGATGGTGGTGTCGAATATCTTCCTCACGTCCGGGGTCTTCTTAAGAATCGCGTGGAATACGCAGCCGGGTCGTCCAAGTGCGCCCTTTATGTGACGCACGTACACCGGTTGGTATTTCAGCTCCCGGAGCTCCTCCTCGATCTCCTTCGGGTCCGTGTCCGCCGGTAGGCCCCTGATGGCGATCTTCATATTTTTGTCCGCTGGCAGTGAGTAGGCGAACCAGCTGACGTCGCTGTCTTTTTCCAGGCCGGTAAGGTAGCGCTGGACCAGCCTGTACTCGTCCTTGGTTTCCGGGGTGAATCTCACCCCGGTCCCGTACGGACGTGCGTTCGGAGGCCGGCCCAACTTGTCCCTTATGGCCCGGAAGTGTGCGGCCCAATTGGGCAGCGTCTCGACCACCAGCGGCGGGAACCTCATCTTCTTCTTCTTGTTGCCCGGCTTCTGCTTCGTTGGCGGGGCGGTAGTAGTGTCAGTGGTTGGGGGGAGTTTGGTACGGCTTACCCCTACAGGTGACGCGGGAGGCGTCGGTGACTGCGGTGGTGTGCGTCGACGGACCGCATCGGAGAAGGTGGGCGATTCGGGTGCGACCCGACCCCGCGGCGCGCGTTCGCGCTGTGGCCGCGGCGGGTCAAGGCAATACCGCTTCGCCTCATCCGACACGGTCTCGTCAGAGCTTCTTCTTCTTCGCTGGGGCCTGGACCCGAGTTAGTACTCAAAGTCGAGCCCCAGCGATAGCAGTGGTGAGTTGGGGATGCTCTGCACCCCGGTGACTGGTCCCGCGTTGGGCCGCTGTCCGGATCGCGGGGTCATGTCCGGGGACATATCTCCGCGACCGGAGGCGGCCGAGCCCGCAGATGCCAGCGACATGCTCGACCCCGCACGCGAGGAGCACGCCGATAGCATGGCGGGCGAGTCGTAGGCCGAGGTTCTGGGGGGCACCGGTGAGTCCGGCGCTTTCATGGTGGCTGATGCCGACCGAACGAACGACCCGGCACTGGCGCGGGCGGGTCGCTCCCGCTCAGCCATCACCGGGCCCGCCAGCACGAGGCGGGGGCCGGGAGCGGCGACGCGAGGAGCGGTCGCGCTTGTGGGCTGGCTTGATCTTGGTTGTGGCGGCGAGACGAACCGCGGCAAACTTTTGAAAGTTTTTGTAAGTTAAGTAGTCAAATTCGATAGTTCACTTCGGATTTATTATCAAAATGTACGTGGCCTTAAAACGAAACTTAATTTTTTTTACCATAATACGTCCTTACAAGATTATGACATAATTGTGCTTACGGAGACTTGGCTGAATGGTAGTGTTTACGACGCCGAATTATTTGACGACAGGTATGATATTTACAGAGGAGATCGCGAATCTAGTCGATATAGTGCGCGCAGGGATGGTGGTGGCGTCTTAATAGCGGTTTCCAGGAAGTTTAAGTCATGTCGCCTGCCACATCTGGAGAGTTCATGTGAGGACTTGTGGATCAATATTGAAACCGCCCCGCGTGGCACAAAAACACATAAATTCCGTGTCTGCGGCGTTTACTTACCCCCTCCTGTGACCTCTGATATCATGAAAGTATTCTTTAATTCTGCTCAGGGTGCTCTTGACTACGGTGATCACACTCTTATCTTGGGAGACTTTAACCTCAGTAACATACTTTGGAAAATTGATGCGCAAAACACAGGTTATGCACAACCATATCCTACTAATAATGGCGAGGTGAATAAATGTTTCCTAGATTTTATTTCTTTAAATGCTTTAGAACAGTTTAACTACTTGCCAAATGCTAAATCTAAAACATTGGATCTGGCCCTCTGTAATACTACGTTAAATAACCTTAGCCGTTGCACCTGTCAATTGATTTCAGAAGATCCCTTGCACCCATCATTTGAATTTTCTATATTTTTAATCATTAACTCAAACCATCTTCAAGCTAAGCCAACAATAAAACCAAATTTCTTTAAAGCTGACTACGATAACATAACGATAGCACTAAATTCTGTAGACTGGGAAAAAGAGTTTGAAGGTCACCCCGAAACAGACAACATGATCGATGTATTTTACAAGGTACTGCACGACGTCGTCAAACAAAATGTCCCGATGAAAACAATATTAGTCAATAAATATCCACAGTAGTATTCTCGAGATCTTATACGTCTATTGAAAGAAAAAAATAAATATCACATTAAAATTAAAAAGTATAAAAATCCTCTAGATATTGTTTCATTTGAGACACTGCGTGCAAGGTGTGGTAGATTTATGGAAGTTTGTTATAAAAACTATATTGTAAGAATGGAAGAAGCACTTGCAAAGGACCCAAAAATGTTCTGGACGTTTATTAAGAATAAAAAGAAAAACAAGAGTACTTACCCAGCAGAAATGTGTCACGAGAACAGGACAGCATCAAATAGACAAGAAATTTGTAATTTGTTTACAGAGAACTTTGCAAAAGTCTACAATACCTCGTCGACTGTAAATGCGTCAAACCACGTTGACAGCTGTCTTGTCCCGTCCGGATTCTGTAAACTAGAATTTGGCACTGAAGAAATATTACGATCGCTAAGAGCCTTGGATGAGCGTAAAGGTGCTGGAAGTGACGGCATTCCCCCCGTATTTATAAAAAGATGTGCAAAAGCACTAACTATACCTCTTAAACTTATTTTCAACAAGTCAATGACGGACGGTGTATTTCCTGAGAGGTGGAAGGAAGCTTTAGTAGTCCCTATTTTTAAATCAGGAGAAAAGCAACAAGTATCCAACTATCGACCCATCTCTATTTTAAACATATTCGGAAAAATACTAGAAAAGTTAGTAACTAAAAGCCTAAATGCACATGTTAAGCAAAGCATTACAACCCACCAACATGGTTTTATCAATTCAAGGTCAACCTCTACAAACCTTATGTGCTATGTCTCAGCCATATCTGAGTCTCTTGATAAAAGAATCCCGGTAGACACTATATACACAGACTTTAGTAAAGCATTTGATAAGGTTGACCATAATATACTTCTCAAAAAATTAAATAAATTGGGAATAGGGGGATCATTGCTTAAATGGTTCCACTCTTGCCTCGTTGGTAGGAATTCAAGAGTGGTTATCAACGGTCACCACTCTGACACCTTTCCAGCAACATCAGGAGTCCCGCAGGGCTCGCATTTAGGCCCTATCCTCTTTAACATCTTCATTAACGACATTACGTTATGTTTCAAGCACTCAAGTTTCTACCTGTTTGCTGATGACGTCAAAATCATGAGACCAATAGTGACAGACTTGGATGCCGCACTGTTACAGGCTGATCTCGATAGAATGGCAGATTGGTGTAGAGTAAACAAAATGTCACTTAATGTTTCTAAATGTCACTGTATGTAATTTTCTCGCAATAAAACAGTGCAAACCCACAATTACACATTGCACCAGCAAACACTACAAGAAGTAGACGAAGTTCGTGACCTGGGAATTGTGTTTGACAAAAAACTGAAATTTGATAGGCATATACTAAATATTACCTCAAAAGGGTTCAAGGTGCTCGGATTTGTCTTGCGTAATAGCAAAGAATTTTCTAAAGCCTCAACTAGAATTCATCTATTTAATACATTAGTTCGCCCACTCCTTGAATACAACAGCACGGTATGGAATCCACACTATGACATTTACATTAAGCGCCTGGAAAGTGTGCAAAGACGTTTTCTATACCATCTATGCTATAAAGACCATCTCGCAAAAAAAATTAGTAGCTATGACTTGAGACTACAGCACTATAAAATGTCGTCGTTGTCAGATAGAAGAAGGGTTCTAGATCTCACATTTCTACACAAACTGTTCAATGGGGTTGTTGACTGTAGCGAGCTTCTTGGAAAGCTACAGATAAGTGCACCATCTCGCTTGCCGCGTAAATGTAACTATAACCTAATTACGTTAGCTGCAATCGGAGGATTAAAAAAACCAAAAATGATTTAACTAAATTTAATTCCTAAACTAATATTTACAAACTTAAACCTATGAATGATGATTCTAGTTCGAAGTGGGAAATTAGAATGATCATCCTTACAATTTATTGAACAACCATAACTTGCGGAATCGATTGTCGTCATAGGTGCATCAGTGATTATAGAAACTAATAAGGTCAGCGCGTATGCAACATCAGCGATCTTCATCTCGTAGTAGCGCTATGTAATTAACTTCCGGAATCGATTGACGTCATAGGTGCATCAGCGATTATAGAAATTAATAAGGATGCAACATCAGCGACCTTGATATAGTAGCGCTATGTAATTACCTCTTCTATGTGCCGGGATCCAAAACAAACCTCGGACACTTCGCCGTTTTGCCAAGGCTCTGTAGACAGTATAATGAAGTATCGAAGCGTAATGAATTGGATATTACATGCAATATGTCAAAGTTCAAAAAAAATATTAAAGTCATAATATCCAAGACTTAATTACTGTTATCTTTGTCTGTTATCTTTTATGGTTATTATTATTATCAATTTTTTTAAATGTTTTTATTGTTAATTTGTTTTGTATTTAACTTTGTTTCCTTTATAATTATTTTCGAGTTTTATGTTTTGATTTATTTTATCATTATTATTATTTCACTTTGTCAAGCTTTAATGTTTTTACCTAGATTATAAGAGAATGATGTGGTCTCCCATAATTGGAAGCGCACACTCGTATTTGTCCTCGTATTTGTAATCTTGCATGTAATTGTGTAGCCTCTGTTGGAGATCCAATAAATAAATACACAAAAAAATATTATTAAAATACATGCAATTCAATTTAAATTAGGAAATAATAATTCGATAAAAAATAAAATAAATGTAAAATACCATGTAAACATAATTAAAAAACCATATGTCAAAAATCAACAGCAAGATAAAAGCAAACAATAATCAAAAAAAAAAAAATATGACTGCAATAATTATAACCCATAGATAAATAATGAGACATGTCAGTTTTAACAGAAGACTATAAATCATCTAATGAATAGAGACATCTTTTCAACAGGAATGCCTTGAGCCTTGCCTTGAATGAGCCTGTGTACAGTATGCTTTTTAACTCAAGCGGTAATTTATTAAATATTTTAACTGCCTGATACTGTGGACTATGTTTAACTATTCCAAAAGCTTGGATGATTTTGTTTCCAAAATCTTTTCTTCGCGTACTTTCCCTTACCATTCTGTCCTCGTCAGTTTCATAGTCAAAAACATATTTTTTTAAATTGTTTAACAGTACTACCACATAAAGGTTAGGTACTGTGAGAATACTAAGTTTTTTGAAAAATGGTCGACAGGTGTCTCGTTGAGAAATACGGACAATGGTTCGGATCGCTCTTTTTTGGAGAATAAAGGCCTTATGCCAGTTGTAATGGTAGCTGTTTCCCCAAAACTGTATGCTATACCTCAATTTGGACTCAATCAGTGCATAGTATACCATTTTTAATTGTATTATGGTCACTTCATCCCTAAGAGTTCTTAAGGCATAGCAAGCAGATGATATGGATGAATCAAGTGATGCTAATTCTTTCTTGCTAATTTAACAATTCATCAATATATACTCCTAAAAACTTAACTTCCCGGACAAGCTCAATTTTTACTTTATCTAGTTCAATATCCATATCATCTTTGTTACGCGCAGTAGTTTTAAATAACATAATGTTAGTTTTAGTTGTGTTTATCATCAGCATATTCGCATTAAACCAAGAATGTGAAGCCTCTAGAGTTGCATTCACCTTAACAGAGAGGTCTTGGATGTCGTTAGCTGCAACTATGGCATTTGTGTCATCTGCAAAGACTACAAGTTGTATGTCCGGAAAAAGTTTATTTATGAAATTGATTAGGTCATTAGTGAATAATATGTACAATATAGGGCCTAAAATCGATCCTTGAGGCACACCGGCTGTTATGTTTAACATAGATGATGTTTAACATGATAACATGATGATGTTTAAGATTGATCAAATTAAATATCTAAAATTATTAATCGATTCCGGAAATCCGACTATCGAAGAAAGAGTTTCTAACAGTCGGCCTTTCCTGATACATTTCCCGTCCCGGGAAAATTAATTCTTATTAAAAAAAAATGTACATGTAAGTATATTATGAACGTAATTAAAATTGTGAAAAATAAAGTTTAATAAAAAACTGTAACCCGACTACGGGAAAATAAAAATGATCTAAAAAGTACGACACAAGCAAATATTTCAGACAGAAATCAAGACATAGGTACAAAAATGGTCAAAGTAAAGCCGTGGTCGCATGCCTGTATCACGTTGGTGCCAGGAACACCTACAAAATTATAATGGCATGCGAAAGGCAAACGCATTTATACAGCCACGTAAACACAATTTGTACTAAGCAAATAGAGACTTACTTTGGTATACCAAGAATGATAAAAGAGATCCAATCAAAGAGTATTTAATAACCTCAGCACGCCGTTTCATACAACACTGCTGGAGCGTTGTAATGTTCCAAATTCAAAAAACGCGCCTGCATGGATTTGATTTTCTTTGACTGTAAATTCGATACTTCGCGTGTTCTTTATTCGAAAATAATGACAATATTTCCATGCATGTTTGAGAAAATTATTCTAATCAACTTGGTAAGCAAAGCAATAATAATTTAGTGAAACCTGCTTTTAATCATTTAAAACCGGCCAAGTGCATGTCGGACCACGCACAATGTAGGGTTCCGTAGTTGGGATGAATTTATCCCAAGAACAAACTTAACTTTGTAGTTGAAAAAAAAAATCTTTCATACAGAATGTATGGGAGAACATGTTTTTACAACCGCAAATCTAAGTTGGTCGATTATTACTCGTTAACTTGTAAAGCCTACTCAGATGTGATAGTTTTCCTTTTAAATTCGTTAGATAAGCTACTGTCGTGAATTTTTTTACATATGTGAAACCAACCATTTTGCTGGCAGGGGGGGGAGACACTTGACTCTAACAAAAATTTTCACCTTAAAGCTTAATATTTCGCAAACGGATCTCTGAATTCAAAAATAGTTTTAACACACTCACAATGTTTTTGAAAGACCTTTCCAATGATACCACACATCATGGGACAAAAAAAAAAAAAATATCACCACTTGACGTGTATGGGAGGTACCCTAAAAAAAATGATTTTCATAATTTTGTTTTACCACTTTATCGGCGTAATTAATATGTATACCTATGCCAAATTACAGCTTTCTAGTACTAAGGGTCTCGGAGCTAGACCGCGGATAGACAGACAGACAGACAGACGGACAGACGGACAGACAGACAGACAGACGGACATGACGAAACTATAAGGGTTCCTTGTTTACTACGGAACCCTAATAATCATTTAAAAAAACGGTAAATTTAATTTAATACCATTAGTAGACATAATAATTCATTTGCAACAACAAATAGGAGATAGTTATTTGGGAAGATATCTTTTAGTGGTTAAATATTTTAACCATAAAGCATAAATAACCAAGCAAGCATAAATATTTTAACCAAAAATAATATTTTTATGATTAATCTCTAAAACATCTCAAAACTGGTAAGATTTAAGAGTGCACACTAATAACAGAGGCTTATTTGAAATAGTTAAAATCATTCTGTGAATCAATACGTTAAACCGTTCTATGAGCTATTAACTATGTATCCTACTTTATTACAAACTGTCCACCGTTTGATTGCTTGTTTACACTTATAATACACGTGACCTTCTTCACCACAGTTTTAGCATTTAGCCGTATATTCGGTTGTGTTGGTGTTAATAATATCAGAACTACGTTCATTATCGATAACGCCGGCCTGTTGCACTGTTTTGTCAAAACTTTTATTAATTTGAACTTCTTTTAAGTAGACTAATAATTTATCAAGATCAGGATACTGTGCTGCTTCCGCACTTGTTCTTATTGAACAATCTTCAATCCCAAACAGTCTGCAATCAATGGCATTCTTTCCGATTAAATTACATCTATTTAATAACACCATCTTATCGTAAAAATATTCCTCTAATGAATCGCCATAACACGCTTTACAAGTAAGCATATCTGACAATAACTGAGCGTAATTCTCGTCGCTCGGAAAAGCTGAACGTAGTTTAGTTTGCCATTCAGACCAGGAAAACGTGACACTGGGAAACCCTTGATACCATTTTTGACCAAAACTCACAAGTTTCGGCAGTGCGTAATGAGTTGTTTGCCTTTCTGACCAGTTATATATTTGTGCACACTCATTTACTTTAGTTATCCACATTTCTATTGTTTGATTTCGTTTTAATGGATCGTATTCGGGAATAACATTAAAAAGCGGCCAAGTGCGAGTCGTACTCGCCCATGAAGGGTTCCGTAGCAGCAAGTAACGATAAGTTTACGATTTATGACGTATTAAAAAAAAACTACTTGCTAGATCTCGTTCAAACTAATTTTCGGTGGAAGTTTACATAGTAATGTACATTATTTATTTTTTTTAGTTTTATCGTTCTCTTATTTTAGAAGTTACAGGGGGGGGGACACACATTTTACCACTTTGGAAGTGTCTCTCGCACAAACTATTCAGTTTAGAAAAAAATGATATTAGAAACCTCAATATCATTTTTGAAGACCTATCCATAGATACCCCACACGTATGGAATTGATGAAAAAAAAAAATTTGAGTTTCAGTTCTAAGTATGGGGATATAGGGTATTCAGGTGCAGGGTGGATATTGATGGCCATAGAATAAAATTAATACACTTTCTCTGAGTACACACAATATATTCACAACACAGAAACACTAATTACAACACACAAAAATAGCTTACGCACTAAACAGAGACTAATCGAGGCGAAACAGATTAATAACTACCGAAACACAAAACTTATCCTCTGTTCCCAAATCTAGAATCTATCTAGGTCCCGTAAGGCGGAACTTCGCTAAGGGTAGTCGATTTTATTAGGCATATAGCTCTACACTTATTCGACACTACCCAATAGGAGACTGAACATTGACTGAAAACTTATACTGAATTACTGACTACTAAAACACTAAGTTATAACAAGTTAAAATGATTAGAACACTAATTTACTATTGAGAACGCCATGTTACTATTTAGATCGAAACGCGCTGACTGAACAATATGTGACACCTTAAGTAGTTTTCTACCCTAGCGCGCCCGCCCTGTGGCTAGCATACGCAGTTTATTCGAAAATCCTATCGAAGTCTAGTTCTTCAAGGTGAGGGGGTCGGTATGCGATCGGGGATTGCGGGGTACGCCAATTTTCGGGTGCGCCAGGGGAGGTGAGGGGAACGAAGGGAAAGAAATTGCGCAGTTGGTCTGCTTATGTATTACGTCCTATGTGACGCCTTTGTTCTTTCCTCAAATCGAACATCTCAACTACTTTTCTTTATGTAAAAGGTGTCTATTTATAGTAGATAGCCTAACTAAGACATTGTGTATGTCAGAACCCTTATTTATTGCCTAGATTGGCCTGTAAAACATCTTTTAGTTGGTAAATAAGGGAAATCTTTATGTCTTAGTTACTAATCGATTTACACTATTAAAACTGAGGCTATCACTATACTTATTATCTATATATTTAGCTAGGTTACTTCACAATACGGGTAATAAAAGTAGTATCATTCAAAAGACTTTAATCAACTTAACCTAGGGTGGTGTGAAGTACCTAGCAACTGATTATAATTAATCAAAAGGAGATCGCTGTGCTTCTCAACAGGGGAACTCCAAAATTATTTGTTTTTTTTCTATTTTTGTGTAAAAATCTTAATGCGGTTTACAGAATACATCTACTTACCAAATTTCAACAGCATAGCTCTTATAGTTTCGGAAAAAAGTGGCTGTGACATACGGACGGACAGACAGACAGACAGACAGACAGACAGACAGACAGACAGACAGACAGACAGACATGACGAATCTATAAGGGTTCCGTTTTTTAACGGAACCCTAAAAAACGAGAAAACATTCATTGTTTCCAGTCTTTAAAGTCTAAACGACGTCTTTTAACATTTGAGCCAATAACAATTTATCACTAACCTGGTCGGTAACGGTACTGTCACCTTGGTAAAGCCTCGTATTGTTGCGGTTGCTCCTGGCTCCGCTTTGTCTGCATCTGGTGTTGCCACAGCTGTACCTGGTACTGGTACAACTGCGCGCAGCACTACTACGGCTACGCTACGCCTCGCACCGCTCCGGCTGAGGACACGGTGGAGCATACGGTGGAGGTTTGCCCGGCTTGGGCAGAGCAACGCCGTGTCCTCATAGAGGCGATCGGCGGCGGAGATCACTCGCATCCGGCCCTGGTTCAGGCCATGGTACGGAGCGAGAGGAAATGGCAGGCCGTTACCTCCTTCTGCGAAGCGGTAATGCTCGCGAAGGAGGAGGCGGAACGCGTGAGGGAGAGGCAAAGTTCGCGCCCTCACGCCCCTAAACGCCGCAGGAGGTGACGCCCGGGGCGGGAATCGCGAGCCGATTTCCGGCCACCGTAGGCGCGGGCTTGCGGACGGTGAGCAATGGGTAGCTCGCCGTCCGATAAGGACCAGGCCCGGATCGACGGCGCGTTGTGTTCCACGCGCGCCTCAAGGAGATGTCAGCAGAATTGACGGGGTCCGCTAGGGCCAGTGCCTGCCGGTGGTTCGAAGAAAACCGATAGGGAAATCGTGGCCCCCGGCAACAGGGCAACCGAAGGAACACGGGTGGGTTTTAGTCAGTAAGAGACTGACACGCCCTCCCGCTCCACCCAGAGCGGGAGAAGTTACTTGATAATTTCCCAACCAAAAAAAAAAAAAGGGTGGTCTCTTGTATTTCGTTAACACGATGCCTGACGAATGGTTTAAGTTGAGTTGATGGTGTGGATAACCAGCTCAACACTATTGCTGAATCACACCAAAAGACGCGTCAGCTAATTGGTATGGTAAGGGAATCTTTGACCAGTAACAGTACACATTCTTGCAACCTAACTATAGAGTCCTCATATGAACATTATTCTTTTAGTATTAACTGTCTCATTCTGCCTGAGATTACCAGGTGATTGCCAGCATCCTACATAAATACCAATAACGTACCTATTCCATTAGGATTATTTTTAGCGGACCCATCTTTTAATATTCCGTCAGACATTGATATTCTGTTAGGAGCCGAACTATTTTGGGATGTTATTCAGGCCAATCATATCAATTTAGAAAAAAACCAACCGAAGTTGTGTGAAAGCAAATTGGGCTGGTTAATTTCGGGTACTGTACCTACCAGCTCGCATAGACAAACACATGTTTGTAATTTTACATTACATTAATTCATAACTGCGGTGAAATGTGGGTACACCTCTGCTAATCCTTCGGGGATTACAGGCGTTATGTTATTCATGAAACTTAAATGTAATAAAGAAATGTCTATGTTTTGTCCAGTCGTAAGAACCGCGCGAAGCAGCGACAGGTCGCTGCTAAAATCAAAATTTCATTGAGCCTGTCATAGGTACCTCGTACTCCGACACTATTCGGCAGAATATTATCGATAAGCGAATAGTGATGACATGCCTAGTTCTAAAACATATTCTACCTAGTCAAAACCTTAACTTGAGGGTTGTCGGGGACAAACTTTTTGTACTTCTTAACTATTTTTGCAAATCTTACAAATCAAAATAAAAGAGTTAAAGTAAGTTGTTATAAATAAACATGATATTATATTATGAGGTAGCAAATATAAGGTGTTATCGATCCACGTTATAAACGTAACAGGTACGCGGCGCGGTGTCGTTTGATCCGGTGCAGCCAGCCGAGCGAGGCAGTCGAGCGACCGCGCGGCGGCGGCTGCATGGCGCACGTCACGTGAGGGGGCGCCATGCGCGCGCTGTTGCCGCTGCTGGCCGCCCTCACCGCTGCTACACCCCCGTCCCCCGCGCCCCCAGCGCGCCCCCCACTCGCGATCGTGCTGCGAGCCGCCTGCGATGCGCCGCTGCGAGCTGCCTTCGATGAGGCGCGCTTGCTCAACTATGAACCGGCGCGTTTCCTCTTCGATCGCTATCGTGTGCGACTTCTGAGCTACGAAGGTGAGGAGGTGCGACGATCTTAAATTACCATAGTTCCAGCTTCATATCTCTTAACATAGATTCATTAAGACGTATTGTTCACGATCAGACACCTGCGGACCTGAATGGAGAGTGTCGGTGACGCAGCGTACCCTCGCAGCACTGAGCGACGGCGGCTCGGTGCTGAGCGCGGGCTGTCCCGGCGCGGACGTCTGCGCCACGCTGACGGCGGCGGCGCGCGTGCTGCGGCGGCTGCGGCCTGCGGCATGCGCGGTCACGGAAGCGCGCGGCGCTGCGGTGACGCAGCTGGGCGCGCGCCTGCGCTGGCGACGCGCGCTGCTGCCGCCGGCCGCACCGCGATCCGAGTGCGGCGCCGCGCTGCAGGAGGCGGCGCACGCGCTGACGGCCTCCGGCGTGGCTGTGCGCCGCGCACCTCTCTCGCCTGATGAATTTACGCGCCAACCTGACGGTTAGTCAAATTCAAGAAATTAAGACCGGTGTGAGGTAGACAGCCTTCAACCCAATATTTCTGTTTTGCAGTTGTGATCCTATGTGCCTCTCGCGGTGCCGGCGCCGCGGTGTCGGCGGGCGTGGCGCGCGGAGCGGGAGGCGCTGGGCCACCAGCGCTGCTGCTGCACGTGGAGGAGTGCCTCACCCCGCCCCGCAACGCGCTCACTTCGTCCCATACTCTGCCGAATAAAACTAACGACGCTTTCCGATTAAGCAATATCAGTTTAGTTTTAAGCAAATTGCTAAACCCGGAAATTAAAAGACAAACGTCCGATCAGCTACCGGCTGGTGATAGAAGTCGAAATTTGTCTGATAGATATGAAGTGCATCGTAAAAAAAAAAATACAAAAATAGACTCTGTTCAGTTAAAATCAAAGCGTGGTACTCACAAGGAATACCAGGATCAGGATTTGGGGTACAAATATGAAACTAAAGCTACGAAATCGGCCAATTCTGATTACCGTACCCTCAGTCAACCCGGACGCAAGCCAGCTCGTGTGGTTCGCTCTGACTTCAGAACGAACCGAATCGACTCATTTTTGCCTCAAATTGAAATTGCGTTTTTTCGACGCTTGCTGCTTCTTACTGATGAGCAGCTTTTGGAGCACTCCTACACAAATGATATAGCTATATATGACCAAATAATCGAAGCAGTCGAGATCGAGTCGAAATCTGAACGCACCCGAATGGAATTCATCGAAGTCGATTTTCATCTATATGAACGATCAAACAGGACATCTTCCACTTGGAGCCATGCAGCCGTGCTCGCGACGACTTCCTCTAGATCTCTCGACTTGTTAGACGAGCGAGAGAGCGCCGTGCGGCTAGTGAACGTGACGGTGGCGCTGGACAGCTGGAGCGCGGGCGCGGCTCACGTGCCTGCGCCGCGCGAGCCGGGCGGCGCGGCCGCGCTGTCGGCCGTGCTGGCGTGCAGCGCGCTGGCGCTAGCTACCAGCACGGCGCTGCTGCTGCGGTGGGCCGCCACGCGCCGACGCCGCCGCCGCCGCCGCCGCGACGCCGTGCTGGCGCCGCTGGACTTCACCTTCCCGGTGGACGAGCGGCGCCGCGTGGGCGAGGGCATGGAGACCATGCTCTCGTGTTGGCTGCAACAGCTACACGAGTTCGGCGGGCCCGAGCTCGAGCGCCCTGACCTGCTCAAACAGCCGCCGTGCGTCCCGCCCCGTGCGCCCTCCGCACCCTCATCCACGTGCAGCGTCAACCGTGTCGCCGTGGACCGCCGCATCCGATACAAGGTACTTTAGGTACAGCCTCCTTATCGAATGGCCTTGGTATTTTCGTTTAGTAATTGATATCGCCCGTGACGTCACGTGTGTCTCAGGGAGACGTGGTGCACGTCAAGTACTTGCCAGCGACCGCGGGACTTGAGCTGAAGCGCAAGGCCACCGACGTGTTACTGGTTATGCAGAATCTGCGCCACGAAAACTTAAATCCTTTTATTGGTAACTATACTCAATATGATTTACGTAAACTCCTTAGTAAAAATGAAGGAGACACAATAATGGTTTTTACTGGAATGTGACTAACATGTGGGTGTGCGCTGGGCAGGATGCCTGTGCGAGCTGCGGCCTGCGCTGGTGTTCGACCACTGCTGGCGCGGCTCCCTGGAGGACGTGCTGATGGCCGACGACATCAAGCTCGACTGGACGTTCCGCCTGTCGCTGCTCACGGACTTGGTGAAGGGCATGCGCTACCTGCACGCGTCGCCGCTGCGCGTGCACGGCCGCCTGTCGTCGCGCAACTGCGTGGTGGACTCGCGCTGGGTGCTGCGAGTCACGGACTACGGCCTGCCCGCGCTGTTCGGCGCGCAGAGCCTGCCGCAGCCGATCCGGACAGCCAGAGGTTCCCATACTCAAACAGGCCGTCGATACATCTTTTGAAAGACCAAGCACAGTGCGGTGCAATCGGTGTGCTCTGTGTGCTGCGATTTATTTGTAACAACTGACCCGACAGACGTTGTTCAGTCCAAACAATAATTCTCTCGAATTTTAAGATTTTCCGAGAAACTTTTCCAATTTTTCTTAATTTAAAAACCTGATTCGGATTATAACGAATATTTTAAAACAAAAAAATACCAAATCGGTCCAGCCAGGCGTTCTCGAGCGATACGCCTATCAACGAACAGCAATTTTTATCCGACTACGGCAAAGCCAAAAGGAAGGGTTATGATTTTTACCCGACTACGGCAAAGCAAAAAGGAGGGTTATTATTTTGATCGGTATGTATATATGTATGTTCATCTGTTACCTCATAACTGCTAAACTATCGATCATTATTTGACAAATGAGGTATCATTGGAAGCGTTTTGACTGTCCGCTGGTTATAGGCTATGTGACGTCACATTAAATGCAATATGGCGCCCTCTAGAGGACATAAAGTAACGAAATAAAAATTAAAATAATTGAATTGTGCCATGTTGGATATCAAATAAAAGGGATTGACTAGCACATTACAAATATGTATATATATCCTATTATCCAAGTAAATATATATGTTAAAATTGTTAAAAACAAGCAAAAGTGAGACTGTGCCACGTACGGCGCGGCTGTAAAATTAATACCTATTTTACCATAAATGCCGTGATGGTCCAGTGGTTAAAGCCTCGCCTCTCTTTCACGAGGTTGTGGATTCAAATTCGGGCAGGTACCAATGTGACTTTTCAATTCATATGTACTTTCTGAGTTTATCTTGGACATTACTAACATCGGTGAAAGAAAAAATCGTGAGGAAACCTGTACCCTAATTGCGTAATACAACACAACCACAATCTGTTTCGATTTGAAACAGATTGCTAATCCATTGCTTCATAAGTTGGAAAAAAAAATGTGCTCAACAACGTAAAAAACGCAATGAATGTAGTTGAACTGTCAAAATGAAACAAATTAGGCAAAATTGTTTACGAAAATAAGTTACACAATTAAGGTAGGTACTGGACTTATAGTTAATAAACATGTCTGAAATCGCCAACACGTCTTGTCGCGTGGTGATGAATGCTCGTGCCTTTTCTGTATGAGAAGAGGCCTTTTCCCAGCAGAGGGACTATAATAGGCTGATATTATTATACCGTATAACCCAAAAAAAAAATAAGCTCTGCAAATACTTTATCACGAAAGTATAACCCCAAAATAATTTAAATAAAAAGTAAGTTTAAAACTAAAACCCGACTGAAAGGTATGAAACAAGAAAATATTTCAGACAGAAGTCAAGACATAGGTACAAAAATTATCAAGGTAAAGCCGTGGTTGCATGCCATTATAATTTTGTTGGTGTACAAGCATGCGACTTCTGTCTGAAATATTTTCTTGTTTCATACCTTTTAGTCGGGTTTTAGTTTTTAAACTTACTTTTTATTATAGCAGTCTATGTATGTATGTTTATATGTTTGTATGTATGTATGTTTGCTTTTACGTGTGTTCCACCGTAGCGCCTAAACTGCTGAACCGATTTTAATGAATGAAGTATCAATAGATTCGTAATAATGGTCCGAGTGACATAGGCTATATAAATTTTCCCAAAATTTAATATGGTGGACTTTACACGTAAATTTCTAATCTCGAAAAAATATATAATGAGATGATCATGACATGTTTGGTATCAAAAGAAAGGTCTTGACGAGCACATTACAAATATGAATATAATGTTATACTTTCGAAGTAAATACATAAATGTTTAAATTGCTAAAAACAAGCAAAAGTGAGTGCGCTACGTAGTATCGCAAGATGATACCAACGTGCAGTTAACCAAATTTGAATAAATAGTAACGATTTGTAATTCCACTTTTATGAAGAAAAACAAGTACAACGAAATATTTATATTTTGGATTTCTTCGAAGCTCGATATCGATATACATGGGGCACCCAGAAAATTTTGCGATAGGTACTAAAAAAAAATATACCCAAAATAAAAATATTTTATTTCACATAAACCTACATGGGCACTTATGAAACGTCAGAAGCTAGGTGCACGGTTCCAATTGGTCTTTTCCTATGGAGAAGAGCCGGCAAGAAACTCCACGGTTACTCTTTTAAAAATAATTGGCTTTTACAATACTTTCATATAACAGTGTTTCTAAATATGGGAGGACAGTGTAGGTCTTTCAATAAGTACCAAGTACTTAACAAAATTGAAAATGGTCAACAGGTCTATAATCCACTAAGCCTACAGCGTTCTCACATTCACAAAATATGTAGAAAAGAATCTATACAAAAAATAAATTAATTAATATAAGTAAAAAACCTATTTTAATAAAACGCAATTATATGATTGCTATTACAACTGTAATCAATTTGAATAATTATCATGTCCACAAAAGTCACTAAAAAAAAGTTTAAATTAAATCGTAGGTATATAACGTCAAAAAATAGAATAGTAAACAAATAAAGATTTAAATAAACATGGTAAAATATTACAAATAATATTTAATTATAAATCATCGTGCGAAAATTGAATTTACAAATTTAATTTTTAGTGACACAGTTTTTGATTTTGTTCGTAAAAAATGTGAAGGGAATTTCGAATTTGGAATGTTGTGTTTTTTGTAATAAATAGTCATAGTTTTAATTGACATCAAAACTAGCCAGTGTCCCACAAACAAAAACTGTTATCCACAAAACTTTCTGAGTATGGTGTTGACGTCGAAATAAATCAATACTCAATTCTTTATTGCATTCCATATGTATTACATAGATGGTATATCAAGTAAAAGATCAATATGGACCCTGTCGGGCACAGCAAAATTAGGAGAGAGCAAGAGGGCTAAGTAGCAATTCAATATTATTATAAATTATTAGATGTGTTTAATTGGGTGTATAATTATGTATATATTGTATATTATTAGGTTTGTGTATATAGGTATAATATATTTCTTAATGGCTTGATAGGCGTAATAATAAAAACCAAATGTGTTGCTAAAATCGAAGAAACGACATTTAAAGTCTTTTATTACACCCTATTATAATATTCAAATAATAAAATATCTAACAACTAAAAGAGAATTAGGTTTTTTCATGCTATCTTGACATCTTTTGATATCTCTTACTTTTTCTGGATGACATTGACATCCGTACTGTCACTGTCATAAACTCTTTAGTAATACTATACAAACTACAATAAGAAATATTTTTTCGTTACATCTCCCCCCCTAAAGAAGAAAATGTACAACTTTTCGTTCTAAACTGCTCTTCCCCTTCTATTACAACTTCTTCATTTCAGAATGCAGGGACCGGAATAAGTTTTGTGATATGGAATAGATTTGATTCATTTTTTCTGTGTCTTGTTCCTATTTTATATATAGAGGTTGAAATTTTTTTAGAATCTCATAGGGGCCAATTTTCAATTCATCTAATTTTATCCTATTTAGTTTGTTTCCATTTTCCACGTAAACCATGTCCTCTACATTAAATTCATAGTGTTTACGATTTTTATCAACACAGCAGTCACTGTGAAGACCATCGGTATCTGCTTGCCATTTAAGAATTCTTTAAATTCTTTCGAATTGATTCCCGGGTACTGATCACAGAGAAGCATTCCAATATCCTCCGTTTCTGCTATATTCTTGACTAATTTCATGAAATCATTGGCTTTGCGTCTTTGAGGTGAGAATAAATGCATACCTAGTAAAGTGATCTACTAACAGATGTAGATATTTTTTTGTCGATCTTGAACCTCCAAAACCTCCAATTGTGTCTATAGAGATTATTTCGAAAGGCTTTGTAGCCGGACCTAGGTGAGACATCAAACCAAACCGATTTTGTCCTTTTGATTTATTTTTAATACAAATTTCACAGCTCCTACAGGTTTTCTTAACATTTTTTGTCAAATTTTTTGCAGTATAAAGTGGACTTATCATTATTTGCATTTGTCTAATTCCAATGTGGCATAGGTATTCATGTATATATTTTAGGAGTTTGATGCTAAACTCTTCTGATAGCACTATTTTTTCTTTTCCCGTCTTTTCTTAAGTATACATTGTGTTTTTCAATTACTTTAATTTTGTTATTTTGTATTTCTTCATTTTTATTTTGATCTATTATAATATCCTCTAGTTTTATCAGGTTAACAACTTTTAATTGTTCATCTCTATTGTCATCTGATTCTAATACTGGATTTCTGCTGAGACAATCTGCTTCTAAATTGTTTTTTCCTGGAGCATATTTTATTGTAAAGTCATATTGTGATAAATAATAGGTTAAATCACCTAACTCTTCATCTGTTCTAGATTTTAGATTCATATTTTCTAGTGGTTTGTGGTCTGAATAAACTGTAAATGCTTTTCCTATTAACCAGCACTGCCAATATCTTACGGCTTCTTTTATAGCTAAACATTCCAGGTATATTGCTTTCTTCTTTTTTTGAGCTTGATTCAGTTTTTTTGAGAAATAAGCAACTGGTTTCTCTTTTCCATCAGGTTGTATCTGTTTCAAAATGGCTCCAACTCCTTCTAAAGAAGCATCTGTATAAATATTTATTGGTAAATCTTGATCAAAAATTTCCAAAACTAGTTGAGAGCATAGCAGACTTTTAATCATTTCGAATGTTTTTTGGCATTCATCAGACCAAACGTGTTATTTGCAGATGACACATCATTAATCTTTAAAATAAACCGACGGTCACAAAATCTTGACGACGTGAATAGCTCTATTCTGCAAGTCCAAGATTGGTTTACGGTAAATAATCTAGTACTTAATAAAAAAAAAACAAATGCATTAGATTTAAATTACCTAATGTTAAAAGTAGCGAATGTGACATCATATTGAATGGAGAAAAACTGGAATTTATTAATCAAACGGTTTTCCTGGGAATCACGCTAGACGAGAAATTACAATGGGGACCTCATATAACATCTCTTGCGGGACGGTTAAGCTCGGCCGCTTATGCTGTTAGAAAGATAAGACAGTTAACTGATGTAGAAACCGCGCGTTTGGTCTATTTTAGCTACTTCCACAGCATTATGTCATACGGCATTTTACTGTGGCGTCGGGCTGCTGACATTAAATCCATCTTTATTTTGCAAAAGAGAGCTGTCAGAGCCATTTATAATCTACGTCGCCGCGAATCTCTCAGGGAACTTTTTAAAAGGATTAATATTATGACGGTACCTTGCCAATTCATTTATGAAAATATTATGTATGTAAGGAAAAATCCACATCTCTTTAATAAAATAAGTGATAGACATAATTTTAATACTAGAAATAAAGATAAACTAGATCAACCATTTTTCAGGTTATCTAAAGTACATACATCTTTTATGGGGTACTGTGTTAAATGTTACAACAAAATACCTTGTGACATATTGCAATTAGATAAAAGATAATTTAAAACTCATATAAAAAGTACACTTTGTAAACAAGCATATTACAAATTAGAGGATTATATCCAAGATAAGAGTGCTTGGAAACATGCTGGTCCTGCTCCATAGGACAATTTAGAATCAAGACAAAATCAAACTGTTTGCTAATTTAATTGTAAAATTTATTACTTTGTGTTTTAAGTATGACATTGATTTTACATTCTGTGAATACTTCCTTACACACTACAAAAAAACACTGACTTATTAATTGTAAAATTTTAGAAAAATCGTCTACTTTTACAATGTTTGTAAATATGTGAGAACCATGTATCTATCACAAATTAAATTAAGAATAATAAGAATAAGAATAATTTATTGGTCCATTGTTACAAAGTAAATTTCAGAAAATAATGATATAGTATGCTTATAATGTAACTAGAATATTTACCATAGTATTAAAACAGTGGTCCCCAAACTAGGCAGCGCCTGTATCTTGGGGGCCTGAGTTGCGTTAACTTAAATTTTAATTCAAAACATGTTTGCGTTAGCTTAAATTTAATTTTAGGGTGTTTGAGAATGGACAAAATAGTTAATTAAAATTAAGGGTAGCGAACTATCAAAATAAAAATAAATTGAACAAAATAAAACAATTCTAAAATATTTATATATATATATAGTGTGTGTGTGAGTGAGTGTGTGGGGTTGGGTGTGAGTGTGTGTGAGAGTGTGCGTGGTGGTGAGGTGAAAGTGTGGGTTTTGTGTAAATAAATTACTTGTACCTATATTACTAACTCACTATATCTTCAGTGTCGTTGTATGACAGGGAGAGAAGCCAACTTTTTGTCATTCTTTTAAACGAGTGAGTGTCAAGACCTGTAGTATCACAGCGCTTGCTTATTTTATTGTAGATATGAGTGTGTGAGTAAGAGGGGCATCGTCGGGCCAGAAGACTGTTTGCATTAGGGAGAGGGACATGAAAGATACGTTTTGAAAGCAGGCTTTGGTAGTCAGGTCTGTTTTTAATAGATTTGTGTGCATGCAGAGCGGCACTAAGTATGTATGTAATTATCTATCGTTGCTTCATTTTTAATTCTTTTTAGCTATTGTGTTATAGTAATTTTATTCTAAGTTCATCGTCTTCACATATAATAATTATTCAACAAATGTACGTACATATACAAACAACATTGTAAAACATTTTAAAAGAGTAACGGTGGAGTTTCTTGCCCATTCTTCTCCATACGAAAACTACCTTTTGGAAGGGGCGACTAGAATCAATTTTATTATTTTGTAATTATTGACGTTCAAAAGTGCCATACATGGGCCTATTTGAAATAAATGATTTGACTTTGACTTTGAAACGAATTGTTGATTTTTCCTTAGTAAATTATGCAATGGATCTAATATTATTGCACTTCTTGGTATATACTCATGGTAAAAAAATTTCTTTCCAAGAAATTATCTTATATTCTCTTGTGTTTTTGGAACGGGAAAATTCTTTATTGAAATCAAATTATCCTTTATGGGTCTGACCGAATTATATTATATATATTTCTGGTCTGTCCGTTACAAAAGTACATTTTGTAAATTTTAACCTGAACCCTTCTGTTTTGATGGCTTCCAGTAACTGTGTTAGATGGTTGATGTGTTCGGAATAAGTTTTAGGAAATATAAGAATGTCATCTATATAAATTACAGGAAAATCAGTAAGTTTATAGTTCCTCAATATGTTGCTTAGTATCCTCTGAAAAATTGCTGGCGAGGTCTTTAATCCGAATGGTAAGCAAGTCCATTGGTAATGTCCATCCTGTGTTACAAGTCCTGTCTTTTTTCTGTCTTCAATTCGTAAATATTGACCAAATGCATAATTTATATCGAGACTTGAAAAAAAATTACAATTTCTCGTCTTTATCATTAGGTCATCAATCAACGGAAACGGTTGGGCTTGTGGTACTACTATTTTATTCAAATCTCGGAAGTCTATGCATAATCTGGACTTTCGGTTATCCTCTTTTTTAAACGCCAATGTAACAGGTGCAGCAAATGGACTGTAGGATTCTTCTATTAATTTATTATCTAATAATTTTGCTATTTGTTCTTCTATTTCTTTTTTATCTTCAAGCGTGCATCTGTAAGGCCTCTTACTGCAATATTTGTCCACTAATAAGTATGTTCTTGCTTCATATTCATTAACAGTGCCCGCATCATATTTATGTTTCGCAAAAACAGAATCATATTTGCAAATCAGTCTATCTATTTCAGACTTTTGAAACTGGTTCAAATGATTTATTTTTATTTCAAAATTTTCTTCTTTTATATGCTCATTAAAATTTATTTTGTATTCTAGTAAAGTGTCATTGGATTTTTTATCAGTAGAAATTTCTTCCACATTATTTTCATTATTTAAACTTTGTTTACAAGTTATTTTTAAATCTTCATCTTGAATTAGTTTGAATTTTTTTATCAAGTCTAATCCTATCAGAAAATCATACTTGAAATTCTCATCATCAATTATGTAAACATTAACACTTTTTTCTAGATCAAAGATTTTAACATGCAAAGTTGTCAAACCACTTGTTTTTTTAACACCATTAATCGTTACTAAATCTGCTTCATTCAGACTGTTTCCTTTTCTTTTTACATTCAAATATTTTGAATTTATCAAAGAAACATTTGAGCCTGAATCATAAACTCCATTTATTTCTAATTTTCCATTCAGCAGTAGTTTGACATATATTAATGGTGTTACAATTAGTTTTTTTGATCAGTTTCATTTAACTCCGCTTCTATCACTGAATTGTTTATATGTTTTATGAAATTATTCTTCACTTTATCATCCTCCTTTGGTCTGAACCAACACATAGCCTCTAAATGATACCGAGTACCTTTATTTAGTTTTTCACAAATCTCACATGGATTTTTATCTTCATTTTTACCTTTAGTTCTTTGATACACATTTTTTTTGTCCGTGAAGGTCTTTTTATATACTATCTGTTCATACTTACTCACTTCATTAAATAAATCCACAGTGTCTTTTAATGTTGCCCTATCAATTTTATTGAGAATAAATTCCGGTAAACCAGCTGCAATAAGATCAATTAAAGTACCTGTGTCAATTGATTCTCTCATATCTAAAAAGAGTTTTTCTTTTCTTATAGCATAATCTAGCAATTAACCATTCTTGTATTTAAATAGTAATGCATAAGTAACTGGAATCCAGCCCTTGTTTGCAAAAGTTTCACAGAATTTATTTTTTCAAGTTGACCACTCTGAGTTCATTGTTAATTTTATAATCATTGAGCCGTACCAGTCCATACAGGACTTATCCATGAATAATCTGAGTATTTCTATTTTTTTTGTATCTGTTGTCACATCAAAACGTAAACATTTGCATTTGAAGTTTTGCTTGTAAATTTTTCAATCACAAACTGTTCTGCAATATGCTTTAAGCTCTGCCGCGGCTGTTTATATTCCTGTGAATTTTCAACTAATTTCTCTAATAATTTCTCCAATGTACCAGTTTCAGTTTGATGTGCATCAGCAAATTGTTCTTGATTTATTTCTTCCAGAAACTGATCCTCAAATTGTATATTATCATCTTCATCCATGTAAATACATCTAAGTTGTTCTGTCATTGCTATCCACACTCTTCTTACCTGGTACCTTTTCTTTAAACTATTTTTTACTTTACGATACGCATCCGTTTTTATTATTTCACCATGTAGAGAAGCTGGTTGTAGCTCTTCAGGTATTGCGTATAGTTTATTTTCAATTGTGGCTACTGTACTTATAGACAAAACATTGGATTTTCCATCACTTCCAGGCAATAGTATAAATTCAAAACGAAGTTTCGTCATCTTGAAGTAATTTTAAACAAAAATGTCGTTTTATAAGATATTTCTTAATGGCTTGATAGGCGTAATAATAAAAACCAAATGTGTTGCTAAAATCGAAGAAACGACATTTAAAGTCTTTTATTACACCCTATTATAATATTCAAATAATAAAATATTTAACAACTAAAAGATAATTAGGTTTTTTCATGCTATCTTGACATCTCTTACTTTTTCTGGATGACATTGACATCTGTACTGTCACTGTCATAAACTGTTTAGTAATGCTATACAAACTACAATAAGAAATACTTTTTCTTTACATAGGTATAGTATATTAGGGATTTTAATTTTAAATATTGCATAAGAATAATATAGGTAATTATTATTTAAATTCTTCGAAGTGTTTTCATTCATATTAAATTATGTTATTTATGTATTCATATTTATATTTGATTTCCTATATTCCTTATTCTATTATATTTCATAATGTTTGGTGTATGAGACAGGGACCGAAACCGGTACGACAAATACCGGTATTTTTCGGTTACCACCTTTATATTTTTTACAGGTATTTTTAAAGGTTACTTTAATTCTTCTATATTGAATACAACCGGTATTAATACCGATGCCGAAATAAAAAGTTACCTCTATCTTACACGTGCCGTCGACATTACTCAAAGGGCGCGCATCGCCTGTTTGTGTGTCAAAGAGTCGAGACTAGTGCGCGCCGGCGAACGCCGACCAATCACGGCCCTGGCTAGCTCATGGCGTGGCAAAGTGTTGGATTGAATATTATAAAAGCGAAAGTGAGTTTTACAAGCTTTTATTCAACTCACCGTGTTAGTTAGTTAGTTAGCAAATCTTGCAAGCTGAATTAAAACCACTTCCTCTTATCCTACGGAGTTGATACATGTTGGTTCAGTTTTGAAGACAATGCATTTCTTTATGATGTATGACCTGATTCTACCCCCAGGATAGGCTCCAGACGAAGAAACTCCACAACAGTCAACGGTACAGACACGGAATTTAATATACACATTTAATTATGATAGTCTTTTAAAGGCTACCATGACCTGGCTACAGCATCCAGGATTGGCTCCACACGAGAAACTCCTCGGCGATCAACAACTGAGACACTCAATTTTATTTACACTTTCAATTACGATAGCCTATTCTAAAGTTCACCATGATCTTGCTGCTGCACCCAGGGTTAGCTCCAGAAGAGGGAACTTCTCAGCGGTCAACAGCACAGAACCAAAATTCTATATACCCATTCAATTATGATAGCCCGTTCTAAAGGTCATCATAACCTGGCTACTGCACCCAGGGTTGGCTCCAGAAGAGGGAACTCCTCAATAGTCAACAGTACATACCAGAAATTTAATATACGATTTTAATTAATACAGTCCGTTCTAAAGTCTAACATGACCTGGCTGCTGCACCCAGGATTGGTTCTAGAAGAGGGAACTTCTAACACAGACACCAAATTTTATAAACCTATTAACTATGATAGCCCATGCTAAAAATTACCATGGTTTAGGTGCTGCAGCACCCAGGATTGGGTCCAAATGAGGGCACTCCTGAACGGTCAAGAGCATAGAGACAAAATTTTATATACGCATTTAGTTATGATAGTCTGTTCTAAAGTCCACCATGACCTGGCTGCTGCACCCAAGTTTGGCTACAGACGAGGAAACTGCTCAGCGGTTAAGAGTACAGACACGAAATATTTATACAGGGTGTCCCGTAAATAATGGATCAAACGTAACGGGTAGGTAGCTTACCTCATTTCCAACATTTAATTTGAACAGTAAAAAAAAACCGATAAGGTAACCAAGATATTTTTTTTTTTAGATTTTTACTATTTTCTGTACCAGCATTCAGTGTTTTTAATGCTGTTGCTGCAAATGCTGCAATATTTAGGTGTGATTTTTGTCAAACATTTCTGAATATATAAGATACCATTTTTTTTAATAACATTTTATTAGCCTTAGAAAAAAAATCTTGAATAGAAAAGTTTTGTTTTTACGATGAAAAGACCAGAATTGGAAAAATTCTCCTGTAAAAAAAATGTATGACACCAAAGTGTACCATTATTTTAAAAACTTGTAAAATTACTAAGGTTTGCAAATTGGTATAATACTTACGCCTAGTCTTTGTCGTTACAAAGATATTGCTATGAATCTGACAGAGGTGCCAAATTACGAAATAAAATAAAATTTGAAAAAGTGTGCACAATTCAACTATTTTCTTAAAAATGTTTAGGTATCTCAGCGTATGAAAAAAATTAGGAGGTTAAATTTAAAAAAAATACAAATAAATCGTTTATTTTGTTTTTACAGTAAATGTTCAAACTGACGTCCCCCTACGAGAATGCAAAGTCTGCACCTCCTAATAAAGGAAGCTCTTATCCGACGGACAAAATGGCTGTTGTTTATTTCTGATACAGCAGATTGGATGCGCTGACGTAATTTTTCTTCCGACGTTATTCGTTGTTTGTAAACTTTGTCTTTTAAACATCCCCAAAAAAAAAAACCTAAGGGATTTAAATCCGGAGATCGCGGAAGCCACGAAATTGGTCCTAATCGGCCGATCCATCTGTCAGGGTAAGTTTCATTGAGTTGCGCCCTTACTGCCGTCGCATAGTAAGCGGGGCAACCATCATTTTGTAACCACATTGCTTGCCGCACGTCTTCTGGAATATTTTCTAATAACGTTGGCAACTCATTCCTTAAAAAATGCAGATAGTATTCGGCGTTTAGAGTTGCTGGTAGTTCAAAGGGCCCTATTATTTGCCCATTTATTATTCCTGCCCATAAATTTATTTTAAATTGATGTTGGCTCCTGTCCTCTCGCATCAAATGTGGGTTTACCAGCTGCCAACTGTGCAAATTATGCAAATTGAGATATCCATCTCGCCGGCATGAAGACTCGTCACTCCATAAAATTTTATTAAAAAACTGTGGGTCCGCTCTTTGCGGGTAATCACGTGACGTCAGCGTTTGAACACGTTGCACGTAATATGGGTGCAACCGGTGCCTTTTTAGAACTCGATGTACCGTCGATCTTGGAAAACCTGTGCGTTGCGCTATGACGCGAATTGAGACCGACGAATCTTCCTCGATTTCTCGAATAATAATTTCGTCATTGACTTGTGACGGTCGCCCTTCACTGGCACCCCCAACTCCGGTGCCAAGAATTCTTCCCTCAAGAAGCGCGTTATGCACTCTAATGAATACGCGATAGTCGGGATGTCGATCCCGGTTCGGGTATCTTTCACGATACAATATTGCGGCCGCCCTGACATTACCTCTTGCTTCTCCGTAGATAAAATGCATTTCGGCATACTCCCGTGGCGTGTACTCGTAACGAGGCATCGTACTACTGCACACACGTACAACCTCACACAAACGATTGTTTTTGAAGTCCGTAGGATTGCCAAGTCATTCGTCCAAAACACAAACAGTTCCAAATCGTTAGGCAAAGCAAAGTCCAAATACACAGCACAAGTTTAATTTTAAGGAACACAACAGTTAGGCACAGCGGGAGCGAAAGTAGTCTGACGTACGTATCAACTCGAAGAGAGATTCGTGTCAACTAAACAAATAAAATCATGCAACAATGAAGCCCTGTATGAGTGAAGGGTGAAGGAGAAAAATACCTGCACAACACCGATTTACCAAAAATACAAAAGCGGTACTATCTATCCCTTTCACACTGAGTGAGGTGCAACTCCGCAGGTAGCGGTCCCAAATTCCCAACAGATGACGTCATCGGCTCGAAATGCTCACTATGCGACGGCAGTAAGGGCGCAACTCAATGAAACTTACCCTGACAGATGGATCGGCCGATTAGGACCAATTTTGTGGCCTTCGCGATCTCCGGATTTAAATCCCTTAGATTTTTTTTATTGGGGATGTTTAAAAGACAAAGTTTACAAACAACGAATAACGTCGGAAGAAGAATTACGTCAGCGCATCCAATCTGCTGTATCAGAAATAAACAACAGCCATTTTGTCCGTCGGATAAGAGCTTCCTTTATTAGGAGGTGCAGACTTTGCATTCTCGTAGGGGGACGTCAGTTTGAACATTTACTGTAAAAACAAAATAAACGATTTATTTGTATTTTTTTTAAATTTAACCTCCTAATTTTTTTCATACGCTGAGATACTTAAACATTTTTAAGAAAATAGTTGAATTGTGCACACTTTTTCAAATTTTATTTTATTTCGTAATTTGGCACCTCTGTCAGATTTATAGCAATATCTTTGTAACGACAAAGACTAGGCGTAAGTTATATACCAATTTGCAAACCTTAGTAATTTTACAAGTTTTTAAAATAATGGTACACTTTGGTGTCATACATTTTTTTTACAGGAGAATTTTTCCAATTCTGGTCTTTTCATCGTAAACACAAAACTTTTCAATTCAAGATTTTTTTTCTAAGGCTAATAAAATGTTATTTAAAAAAATGGTATCTTATAACATTAGTAAACTATTCAGAAATGTTTGACAAAAATCACACCTAAATATGATACCATTTGCAGCAACAGCATTAAAAACACTGAATGCTGGTACAGAAAGTAGTAAAAATCGAAAAAAAAAATATCTTGATTACCTTATCGGTTTTTTTTTTACTGTTCAAATTAGTTGTTGGAAATGAAGTAAGCTACCTACCCGTTACGTTTGATCCATTATTTACGGGACACCCTGTATATGCATTCAATTAAAATAGTCCGTTCTTAATTCTAGCATGGTTTTTTCAATCAGGCTAGAATTAAGAATAAAAAAGAAAAAAAAACAATTGTATATTGTTATTATGTCACTATGTCAAATGAAGCGTTCGAAACTTATCAATTTTATATAATAATAAACTATGTTCCATAATTATAAATACATGAAATTTTGCATTAGTAATCGTAATTTTAAATTACATACATACACATACATAAACTCACGCCTTCTTCCCATGGGGGTAGGCAGAAACTACAGAACGCCACCTGCTACGATCCTTACATAGTCCTTTTGCCTCGTTTACGTTCATACATCTGGTCATACACGCACGCCGGTTGCGAGTACTACGCAATTTTAAATTATTTACACTGTATTCAAAGATTGCATGAAATAAGGATGCTTTTTTATTTATTTGTTTATTTTAATTCTAGCATGATCTGGCTGCTGCAGCCAGGATTAGCTTCAGACGAGGGAACTCCTCAACGGTCAACAGTACAGATACGAAATTTTATATACGCATTCAGTGATGATAGTCCGTTATAAGTTCACCATGATCTAGTTGCTGCATCCAAGGTTGGCTCCAGAAGAGGAAACTCCTTATAATAAACGCACTGTATCCACAAAAAACCGTATCCTAACCCATTTGGTCGGGGTGTCATATAATATGCGGCGTGAAATGAAACGAATGAACTTAACATTAAAATAATTTTAAAAAATCTAAAATTCATGCCGCTTGTGGCACCCCGACCAAATGGGTTAGGTTAGATTAGAAGTGTGACCAACCGCGCGCGACCCGAGCGAGGGCTACTTCCAAGTTGTTTGCTTCCCTATTATCATATTTGGAAAGCCAGTAAAAGTCCATCGACTTTTTTGCGTGGTCACCCATGTTTGGCCACATTATGAAGTAGTCGTGCGTTTAATATTGTTCATATCATCAAACGTTGTAAATTTAATAATCGGGCCAGCACCTTATTTGCGTAACACACGATCAGTCACAATGTTAATCATTCCATTGCTTCTGCTCAGCAACGTAAATAACGCAATGAATGTTGTTGAACTGTCAAAATGAAACAGATTGTGATTGATTGTATGTTACACAATTAGGTTGCTGACTGCTGACCACTTCATGATACAACCATTTCATGAAATGATCAATCCAATCAGTACAAGTGTTTTAATGTAAAAAGTGTATCTTAAAGTGTAACAGGGACGTTCACGCCTCAAGCTTTTAAGAATATATTAAATTTCAATGTTTACGTAAATTTTATTTGGTACTTTTTAGTTCATTAAAAGCTTGTTTTTAAAAAGGTTTTTACTGGGGTGCAGCAACCAGATCATGGTGAACTTATAACGGACTATCATCATTGAATGCGTATATGAAATTTCGTGTCTGTACTCTTAACCGCTGAGCAGTTTCCTCATTTGGAGCCAAACTTGGATGCTGCAGCCAGGTCATGGTGGACTTTAGAACAGACTATCATAATTGAATGCGTATTAAAATTTTTATGTCGCTGCAGTTGGCCGCTGAGCAGTTTCCTCGTCTTGAGCCAATCTTGGGTGCAGCTGCAAGGTCATGGTGGACTTTAGAACGGACTATAATAATTAAATGCGTATATACAATTTGTTGTTTGTGCTGTTGACCGCTGAGGAGATCTATCGTATGGAGCCAATCCTGGGTTAGCAGACAGGTCATGGTGTATGAATGCATCTATTAAAATTTGTGTCCATGCTGTTTGATCGTTTAGGACTTCCCTCGTTTGAAGCCAGTCCTGGGTGCAGCACTTAGGTTATAGTGGACTTGAGAACGGTCTATCATAATTGAATGCGTAAATAAAATTTCGTGTAGCTGCTTTTGACCACTGAGGTGTTTCCTCGTCTGGAGTCCAACCTGGCTGCTGCAGCCACGTCATGGAAGACTTTAGAATGGACTATCAACATTAAATGCGTATATAAAGTTTCATGTCTGTAGGTACTGTTGACGGTTGAGGAGTTTCCTCGTCTGGAGTCAATTCTGGGTGCAGCAGCTAGGTCATGGTAGATTTTAGAACGGACTATCAACATTAAATGCGTGTATACATTTTCATGTCTGTACTGTTGACCGTTGAAGAGTTGCGTTGTCTGGAGCTAATCCTGGGTGCACCAGCCAGATCACGGTAGACATTAGAATAGATTATCATAATTAAATGCGCATATAAAATTTCGTGTCTGTACTGTTGACCACTGAGGAGTTTCCTACTCTGGAGCCAACTGTGGGTGCAACGGCCAGGTCATGGTAAACTTCAGAACGACTATCAACATTAAATTCGTACATAAACTTTCGTGCCTGTACTGTGGACTGTTGAAGAGTTCCCAGGTCTGGAGCCAATCCTGGGTGCAGCAGCCAGGTCATGGTGAAATTTAAAACGAGCTATCATAATTGAATGCGTATATAACATTTAGTGTCTCTGCTGTTGACCGCTGCGGAATTTCCTCGTCTGGAGCCAATCCTAGCTGCTGTAGCCAGGTCATGGTAGACTTTAGAACGGACTGTCATAATTAAATGCGCATATTAAATTTCGGGTCTGTGACGTAAACTGTTGTGGAGTTCTTTCGTCTGGTGTCAATCCTGGCTGTCAAATCAGGTCATGCATCATAAGAAAATGCAGTCTTGGAAACTGAACCAACATGTAAAATTTCAACTCCGTAGGATAAGACGAAGTGGTTTTAATAATTCATCTTGCAAGATTTGCTAACTAACACACTAACAAACCAAGTTAATATAAAAAAAAAAAGTTGTAATGTAATAAATAGTACAGCACGCACGACGATCTCCCTGGTAATGTATTTTTTCAAACGCCAACAAATTGTCGGCATTGCGATATTCTGTTTCCTTCTCGTAATCAAGGTCATTTTTGGTAACCGGTATTAAGACGGTAACCTAAATATAGGTAACCTGTTTCTTCTTTTTGGGTTACCCAGATAGCGGTATACCTTAATCGTAGAAGTGACCTAAATTCTTCAATACCTGTACCGTAATTTATACAGGTTTTCGGTCCCTGGTATGAGAGAAAGAATAATTTTATTTTGCAATCGATTTGTCATTTAAAAACTCCTTTACTGAGTAGTATGATTTGGATTCCAGAAATTGTTTCAATTTTTTAATAAATATATTTGTTTTGCTTACTTCTCTAATGTCATTTGGCAATTATTATACATTTTATAGACATAACTAAAGGGCTGGTTGAGTGCATTTTGAGACGGGATTGAGGTATGTTTATTTTGTTTTTGTTGTGTCGAAAGGTGTATTTTGTTTGTGTTTCTTCACAAGTGGTGTAAAAATCTGGATGTTTTCTGACAAATTTACATAATTCTAAGATATATAAACAGGGAAGTGTGAGTATTTTGTGTTTTCGGAAGTGTGGTTTGCAGCTATCGGTTTGTTCTATGTTGGTTATTATTCGAATTAACTTCTTTTGTAAAATGAAAATGGTTAGTGAATCTGTACTGTTACCCCGCAGCATGACCCCATAGCTGAGCCATGTCTGGGCATATGCATAGTAAGTGACAAGTGCAGTTTGCAGGTTGGTAGTTTTTTAGGGTTCCGTAGTAAAAAAGGAACCATTATAGTTTCGTCATGTCCGTCTGTCTGTCTGTCCGCGGTCTAGCTCCGATACCCTTAGTACTAGAAAGCTGTAATTTGACATAAGTATACATATTAATTACGCCAACAAAGTGGTAAAACAAAATTATGAAAAACATTTTTTTTAGGGTACCTCCCATACACGTAAAGTGGTGATGGTTTTATTTTTTATTTTTTTATCCCATAGTGTGGGGTATCATTGGAAAAGTGTTACAAAAACATTGCGAGTTTGTGAAAACCATTTTTGGATTCAGGGATCCGTTTGCAAAATATTAAGCTTTAAAGTGCTAATTTTTGTTAGAGTCAAGTGTCCCCCCCCTGCCAGCTAAATGGTTGATTTTGGATGTGTGAAAAAAATTACAGCAGTAGTTTATATAACGAAATTAAAAGGAAAACTATCACAGCTAAGTAGGCTTTACTAGTTATTTAATCTCGCGTAGGGCATATGAAAATTTGGATAGTTTTCCTCTTATTTTCTGTATATGGGATTTCCAATTTATGTGGGTATCTATTGACAAACCGAGGAGAGTAAATTCATTTACTTGTTCCAGTTTTGCATTATTAAAAATGAAATTTAGTTTTAATGGGGAGTTTTGATGGGGATGAAAAGTAATTAATTTTGTTTTGGTGAAGTTAATTTCTAGATTATGGTTATCCATCCAGTTTACAGCTGTAGAAAGAAGGGAGTTTAATTTGGTGTTTATATTGTCATCGTTCTGGTATGAGGTGAGCAGAGAGATATCGTCCGCAAATAGAACACATGGTCTGTTTATAATTTTAGGAAGATCGTTTATATAGATAAGAAACAAAAGGCAGCCTGTCACACTCCCTCGAGGAATTGACGCGTTAACTGCTTTAATGTCGGATTTTGTTTTAATTATTTCACTTGTGGTGTTATCGAAATATTTAATTTCTACTAATTGTACCCTATCTACCTATATTTAAGTATGATGCAAACCATTCATGGGCTTTTCCGCGTATTCCTATCCCGTGTAACTTGTCTAATAGTATTTTAAATTGCACCTTATCATAGGCTTTGGTCATATCGAGCAGCATACCTATGGCGTAGCTTTTATTAATAATAGCTAGAGCCTCTTGTACGTATTTGTAGACTGCTAGCGTTGTAGACCTGTTTTTGCGGAAACCGTATTGCCAGTCGTCAAGTATTTTATATTTTTCACAAAAAGATACACGGTCACACATAGCCTTCTCAAAGATTTTAGACGCAGTTGGTAACAGCGCGATAGGGCGATAGTTATTAGGGTCAGTTTTAGAATTTTTCTTATGTATGGGTTTTATCAGAGCGGTTTTAAGTTGATTGGGAAGGGTTCCCTCTTCAAACGATTGGTTAATTAATTTATAAAATGGTAGGGTTAGTTCGTCTGCACATTGCTTAAGAAGAAATGGGGGAAGTTCGTCTACTCCATAGCTCTTTTTATTTTTCAATTTTTTTATTATTTTATTTACTTCATAGGGATCGGCAGGGCTGAGAAACATGGTATTTTCTGTGGGGCACATCACCGGGGCTCCTTTTGCTGGTGAGGTTTTTTCTCCAATTGAAGCAAAGAAGTCATTGAAAATATTAGCTATTTGCTTAGGTTCAGGGATCAAGTCATCATTTTTTAAGTAATTTAATATTAATTTTTTCGTTTTTTATTGATTTATTTGTTCTTTCGTTTATTACATTCCACATAGTTTTTACTTTATTTGTTGACTTTTTTATTTTATTTATATATTGTAGTTTTTTTGCTGTCATTACTTTAGGGTTTTTTCTAAGTAATAACTGGGGGGCTTGTGGCAAAGTAATAACAGCTGCACGGGTCGATCGATCAGGTTAAGCTACGCTTGCCGCGGTTGGTCCGTGGATGGGTGACCATCTTTACATACCAAGTCCCCTCCGTGCCTCGGAAAGTACGTTAAGCCGTTGGTCCCGGTTGTCATTTGTAGATCTTTGACAGTCGTTACGGGTAGTTAGAAGCCCAAAAAGTCTGACAACCAGTCTTACCAAGGGGTATCGTGTTACCTAGTCACTAGGTTGTGGAGGTCAGATAGGCAGTCGCTCCATGTAGAATACTGGTATTCAGCTGCATCCGGTTAGACTGGAAGCCGACCCCAACATAGTTGGGAAAAGGCTAGGCAGATGATGACTTAACTTAACTTTGTAAGTATTTTAATAGCCTTTTGTTTTTGAAAGATATTTAATACCCTTAGTTAGCCAGTAGTACTTCTTATATATCGTTTTTATTTTTATTTGCTGCAGCGGAATACACACATTTTTTTTTAAATATATTATTAAACGAAATGTAGTTTTCATCTATATTTTTATTTGATTGTATTATTTCATTCCAATTTTGATTTTTTAATTCAGATTTAAATTTTTCTACATTTTGAGTACCTATTATATAATCTTTTTTTCGCGAACCAGTTTGTTTTTTCGTTGCTGTCGCTAAGTAATTTCATGTGAAAGATGGTTGCACAGTGGTCTGAGAAGCCTAATTCTTCTACGGTGGTATAAACATGTCTATGATTAAAATTTATAAAAATTAAGTCTAAGCATGTTGAGGTAGTTTGTGAGATACGTGTGGGAACTTTGATAAGTTATATGAATTTATGTTCCAACATTAGATCTAAGAACAAGTTAGTTTTTAAACAGCTGTCTAAGATATTTACATTTAAATCTCCGCCTAATATCACGTTATATCTTAAATATTTATTATTAATATAATACAACATTTCCTTTAATTGGCGAGTAAATACTTCTTCCTCTCTTCTATTCCAATAAATTGTAACTATAAGTACATTCTCATTAGGTAATTCTATTGCACATATTTCTATACAATACTCAACAGACATATTACTAATATCACAAACTTCTTTGTACTCGAAATGGTTTTGTAACAAGATACAGACTCCACCGCCTCCTCGAGTACGGCGACAGTAAGATGCTGCAATTTTGTAGCCGCTAAACTGTAAGTTACTCAATTTTTCTGGTGATAGCCAAGTCTCACATAGGCATATAGCGTTATACATTGTTTTTTCATGGATGAAGGCTTCAAGTAGATGTCGCTTGTTACAGATGCTTTGTATGTTTTGATATAAAATTTTTAATTGTTGTTCTGTGGTTTCGAAAAGTATAATTTTTAGTATTTTCGTTATTATTAGGGTGGTAATGTTGTGTGGTGAGGGGATTTTCGTCGTTTATTAGGTCGTTAGATTTGGCGCTTTTGCGGTATGTCGTCTCTCTGGTCGCCTCTTCTCTAGTTAATATCCGTTTCCCATCTATAAATAAATTGTTATTTCGTATTATTGCATACTGTTCATTTTTTCGTGCTCTTAGCATTTTCTCAAGCATCAATTTTCTTTCTTTTCGTGCATTTTCATTTAGAAATTCGGACACATGTATGCTAGTTCCTTGGAAATAGTGACTGTTCTCAACAATACCTAGCTATTTTCTTGCTTAGAAGCTCAATAACTAGGGGTCTGTTTTTGTGGTAAATCTTCCTATACGATTTGTTTCTTCTATGTATCCGTTTAGGTCTACATGCAGAATTTCATAAAACATTTCAATCAATCTGCTGTGTAGTTCGTAGTCAGACTCATTGTAGTATTCGGAGAAGCCATAGATTACTATTTTCTTGGAGTAGTTTTCAGTATCTTTATCTTTCTGGAGTTGGTGATAGGTGCTTCATATTTTTTATTTCGTTTTTCAGGGTTTAATGACCTTAAGGCTGTAAGATCTTCCCTTGTAAACCGTGTATTTTCTGGCAAATAAACAATTTGAATTTGAATATGAATTTCGTTTTCTTTGCATAGCTTTTCAAGTTTTTTGTTTATTTCTTCTATTTCATGGGTTGTTTTATCGTTTTGTTTATATAAAAAGTCGGTTTTTCCTTTAATATCATCTTTGAGCTTGGTAATTGCTTTATTTATTTCAACTTCAATTGTATTTTTTAGTTCTGATGTTATGAATTTATTATTTTCTTTTAAGCGCTGTATTATAATTTCGCTCAAATTTTCTAGTGAAAAGGTTGCTTGTGTAGCCGCGTTTACATTAATATCCGTATCTTCTTGGTGGATAGTATCACCGAGAAAGCACGCGTCTTCTGATATTGTGCTATCATTTTTGAAATTTTTAATCTTATTCGTGATTGTAATATTATTGTTGGTAGTATTTTCTAGGGGGGAATTTGACAGATTGGTTCTTTTGTAGTCTTGAGATCGAATAGGAGTGTCTATATTGCCAGTTTTCGGAGCCTTGCAGCGGCATGCCTTTTTTTTTTTGGGTGGAATGTTATCAAATAAATTCTCCCGCTCTGGGCGGAGCGGGAGGGCGTGTCAGACTCTTACTGACTAAAACCCACCCGTGTTCCTTCGGTTGCCCTGTTGCCGAGGGCCACGATGTCCTTATCGGGTTTCTTCGAACCCCCGGCAGGCATTGGCCCTAGCGGACCCCGTCAATTCTGCTGACATCTCTTTGAGGCGCGCGTGAAATACAACGCGCCGTCGACCCGGGCTTGGTCCTTATCGGACGGCGAGCTACCCTTTGCTCACCGTCCGCTAGCCCGCGCCTACGGTAGCTGGAAATCGGCTCGCGATTCCCGCCCCGGGCGTCTCCTCCTGCGGCGGTTAGGGGCGTGAGGGCGCGAAATTTGCCTCTCTCTCACGCGTTCCGCCTCCTCCTTCGCGAGCATTACCGCTTCGCAGAAGGAGGTAACGGTTTGCCATTTCCTCTCGCTCCGTACCATGGCCTGAACCAGGGCCGGACACCAGAGATCACCGCTGCCGATCGCCGCTGCGTTGCTCCGCCCAAGCCGGACAGACCTCCACTGTATGCTCCACCGTGTCCTCAGGCCGATCCATACAATGGTGACACCCGGGTGTTTCCTCCCGCCTTATCCTGAACAGGAACCTCCCGAAGCAGCCGTGTCCGGTGAGGACCTGCGTCAGGCGGAAGGTGAGGACGCCGTGGCGCCTCTCAAGCCACTCCTCAAAGAGGGGTCTTATTGCCGCAATTGTGGCGTGCCCAGCGCGGGGTTGCGACAATCGCACTCTCCATGACACCATGAGATCCCGCCGGAGCTCTGTCCGCTGTGCCACGATTTCTTGCGGCATCGGAGCTAAGCCCCGGCGTTTCGCCTCCTCGCGCCACTCCCAGATGTACGCGAGGACCTTTGCTTCCAGATCCCATGGCGTGCAGCGGCATGCCTGACATTGCCATGATTTTTTATGCTCAGCCGTCGTCGCATGCCATTATAATTTTGTAGGTGTTCCTGGCACCCGCATGGCATACAGGCATGCGACCACTTTTGGCTTTACCTTGACCATTTTTGTACCTATGTCTTGATTTCTGTCTGAAATATTTGCTTGTTTCGTACTTTTTAGATCATTTTTATTTTCCCGTAGTCCGGTTTCAGTTTTTTTATTAAACTTTATTTTTTATTATATATGTTTTATTTGCGGATAATGCAGTGGACTGCAGCATTGTCACTAAAAGTTATGTTAACGCTAAGTATTATTATATGTTGTAGTTGTTTATTATCCCTTAATAAAAAATATGAAAAATAAAAACCAGTATGAACCAACCGTTGAAAACATGGACCTTGTTACCGCCTGATAAAAGAGTATTTAACGTTTTATTCAGGCGGCCAAAAAATCGCTCCCTCAACGTTTCATATCGACAGCATTGATGCCTAATGCTTTCGACAACCAACACTACACCCAAATACTTGTAGGTTTCGGTTGAGGAGAGTGATCTAAGGGATATAGAATCCGAGAGTTGCAAAGTCAAAGTCAAAGCATTTATTTCAATTAAACCATTTATAGGCACTTTTGAATTGTCAAAGAATCTGTCAGTTAGTCAGAAAGTTGAAGCTAGTTGCCCATTCCAAAACGTAGATCTCTATGGAGAAGAACGGGCAAGTAACTCCAAGGCCACTCTTTTTATAGATATTACAAAATTCTGGGTACATTATTCTGGTTGCTTCTATATGTGAGAACAATGTACAAAAAATAATTGAAAAATATAAGATTAAAAATAAGCCCTGGCAGATAAGAGATGACCAGTCTCAACTGACGGCGCCCGTTCACGAACATGACGCGTGGATCAGCACCATCCAGCTCAACCATTTTGTAGGGAACCGAATGATCCAACACACTCGCCACCATCAGCGAGACATTTTAGTGAGCTTGACAATCTCTCAACTGACATGCTCTTTCAAGTCAACATAGGTCTTAATAACATAATAAACGGCTCCATGGTACTCACATTTACAAAAAATAAAAAAAATGCTTCTAATTTATACAAAACTATAGTTTGCAATGTATTTAAGAAATTAATAGAATTTTACTAACAAAAAGTAAGAAAATCATTATTATCTAATTGGAGCATTAAACAATTTACTTGGTAAAATAAACAAATAAACATTTAAGTTCGTAATGTCAAAAACAAAATAAAAAAAAGGGAAAGCAACTCTTCCAAATATTAAAATTTTAACTAGTGAGCCCAAGTGGCTGTGGAGCAGGACCAGCATTAAGCCAAGCATTTTTATCTACGATATAATCATCCAACTTATAATATGCTTGTCTACATAGTGTGCGTTTAATGCATGTTCTAAATTTCTTCTCATTTAGTTGAAGAATATCGAGTGGTATTTTATTATAACATTTTACACAGTACCCCATAAAAGAAGTGTGAACTTTAGACAATCTAAAACGTGGTTGATCTAATTTATTCCTATTTCTAGTGTTAAAATTATGCCTGTCACTTATCTTACTAAAAAGGTGTAGATTTTTTCGAACATACATAATGTTTTCATATATATACTGACAAGGTACCGTCATGATGTTAATTTTCTTGAACAAATCCCTTAGAGATTCGCGTCTGCGGAGGTTGACATGGCTCTGACGGCCCTCTTTTGCAGAATAAAGATAGAATCAATATCTGTAGCCCGTCCCCACAGCAAAATACCGTAAGACATGATGCTATGAAAATAACTAAAATAGACCAGTCTCGCGGTATCCACGTCTGTTAGTTGGCGGATTTTCCAAACAGCGTAAGCGGCTGAACTTAGCCGCCCTGCAAGTGATGTTAAGTGAAGTCCCCACTGTAGTTTGGAGTCAAGCGTTATCCCCAGGAAAACTGTCTTTTCGACGAATTCTAGTGTCTCCTTATTCAATACAACGTGACATTCACTACTTCTAACATTCGGTAACGCGAATCTTATGCATTTAGTTTTCTTCTCATTTAATACCAAATTATTTACAGGAAACCAATTATGGACCGTAAGCATAGCGTTATTTACGTCGTCAAGCTCCTGTGCATGTCTGTCTACTTTAAAAATCAGTGATGTGTCATCAGCAAATAACACCATTTGTGGTCGATTTTTCAGTAAATTTGGTAAATCATTTATATATACTAAAAAGAAGAATGGATCCAATATCGAGCCCTGTGGTACACCCATTTTGACTTTTAAACCCAATGAATTTACACCGTTTATTTGAACTTGCTGCAGTCTATCATTCAAATATGATTTTACTAAGCTCAGCGCAAGTTTATCCAGACCGTAATGCTCAAGTTTCAAGAGCAGTGTTTCGTGATCCACGCAATCAAATGCCTTGGATAGGTCGCAAAAGATGCCTATTGCATCTCGTGCCTCTTCCCATGCATTAAAGATGTGTTTCAATAAGGTGATACCGGCGTCGGTTGTGCAACGTCCTTTGGTGAAACCATACTGTTGATCGTGTAGGATGTTATTACGATTAAAATGATTGAGCATTTGATTTAACATTACTTTTTCAAACACCTTGCTGAAAACCGGCAAAACTGATACGGGCCTATAATTATTAGTGTCTTTGCTATCCCCGGATTTGAAAAGTGGAATAACTTTACTGTATTTCATTAAATCCGGGAATATCCCTTGATCTACACACAAATTAAATATTAAAGCTAAATAGGGTGCAATAGTCTCAATAATTGATTGACAAACTTTAGTAGACATGCCCCACAGATCTTCGGTAATTTTGATCTTAAGTTGCTTAAAAGCCTTTATAACGACCACAGGGTTTATATGTTTAAATTTAAATTCCACAGGGCAGGCTGAAACATTCGCTTTTAATAAATCAATTGCAAGTGAGGGGGAGGAATTTAAAGTTTCTGTAGTTTTAATTGGAATATTGGTAAAGAAAGTTGCAAATTCTTGAGCAACATCGATGTTATCGCTAATAAGACCGCTGGAAGTGTAAGTGCATTCCCACAGATTCCATAATCTCTCAATTTACATGCATGACTGCATATTTGTCCACACCAAATTCCATCCTGATGGCGCTACTGAACGTTTCTGTTACCTTCAGTAATTTCATCAGTCGGAAACTGTTGGGGGTAAAAAGTTTCAAGTCATCCATGTAAAGGAGGTGAGATATCACCAGACCACCTCTTCCTAACCAATAGCCTAGACCTGTATCCTCTAGCATTGTGCTTAGAGGTCAGGCGCGGTCCGAAGTTTAATGAGACTTCTTTGCTGTTTCTATAAATATTATAGTAAGATTTTATACATTTAATTTTGACTAAGTACATGTAATAAAATTAAAGATATGAGATAAATTCACATACTCAATCACATTTTTTTTAGCTTTCCTTGAAATCCAGGTAGGTATGGAAAATTAATATCAATTATAGCACGTCAAAGATGTTGTGTGTGAGACGATGTCCCTGCCGCCCTGTATACACCATGGAATAGAATAAAATATGCTTTCACAATTTTTTATACATTAAACTTAACGAAATTTCAAAAAAGATCATTTATAATTACAGAATAAACAAAAAATATTGGACAGTTCGACTCCACTCACTTTTTGTCCTAGCGGCGAACCTGGGTCGTAAAACTTTATTGCCTTTTTTGGCATTTTGTAATTCTAACTTTAAAACATGAGTGTTAGGTTGAATTTGATTGGATGTATTATATGTTGACCAGTGAGTAAGTCGTAAAAATTTATTGCTTTTTGTACATAGCTTTGTGAAAACAACTTTAAGCTTTGCGTTTAAGGTTGAATTTACATGAATGTATATTATTTCAACTAGAAATACCTAAACACAATTTAATGACAGTTTTAAGAGAACTTTTGCTTGGCATTGTGTATCTAGTTCTTTATTAGTGATCGATGCTTATATTACTCATTTTTAAAACTGTAGTACAGCCACTGGTTACCGTGGCTCAAGTACCTGCAGTTACGGGGGCAGTCATGGGGACTGTCGACAGAAGTGAAAACTTAAAACTATGAAATAACAGTATTTAAAAAAAAAACAGTTAATTGTAAGATCAAAAATGAAAATATCACAATTTGTATTGACAACAATGTGTAAAATTAATATTATTAACATTAGTCTGGTTTTTACATAAATCGGCGGCACTCCCGAGCAACAACAAGCGCAACACGTCATACTCATAGGTGCTGCTGTTAACATTAGAATCTAGCATGTCGGTGACGCGAAGACCTATGATTTTCCCCTACCAAAAATCGATCAACGCGCCTGAAGAAGTTTTGAATTCAAAAGTCAATTAAGAAAATAGTGTATCTTGGATGCAAGAGCGAGCGACGCAAACTCGGAAATTTGGGCACCCCGCTCGTACGTAAGGTTTGAAAATCTAAGGTTAAGGCCAGATTCCAAAACCTAAACTACTTACTTACTGTAAAACTGTTGAGTTTAAGCTTTTTTTCTTAGGAGTAAGTACTATTTCTGTATAATGGTCTAAAGAAAACAGAAGCTTTTCAGGGTGGAGTGCTAAAATTTTCAGGTTCGCTTCGCTCGCTCTTGCCTTCTATATTCTCTTACGCCGCTAAGACCCCAATTGACTCCGTCAAGCCCCGATGTCACCGAATCGATTACGTGAAGTCAATGTCAAATCGCGGGGCTTGACAGTTATACTTTACAAAAGTTAAAGTATCGGCGCTTTACCGTCTTAAGCTTTTCTTCATAAGTCGACAAAGCAACTAATTCCTAGTTCTTTTGGAATGATCAAAAGAAAATCTAACCTATCCGAGTTTGTGCAAAATTTTCGAGCTCGCTTCGCTCGCTCTTGCGTTCTACATTCAGTTCAAAAGAGTTCTTAGAATTGAAAATATCTAACAAATCCTAATCTATCCAAGGCTGGTTGTTTAAATTGTCAAGCTAGCTTTACTCGCTCTTCTCATAATCTACTGTTGTATTACCTACTATCTAGTGCTGCGACTGCGGCATATTTGCCCGTAACTACCCCCCGCATGTAAAAGCTGCGTCCCTGAATAGTATTAGTAATGTGGAGCTGGAGATATATGCACATATCATTCTTGATGGAAAAACCCAATAACACTTTACCCAGCAGTAGCGCTTACGACCACTAGATGAACAAAATATACCTCCCTAAAAATATTCCTCGGCACCCATGGTGACCCCTCCCAAAATCTTAGATTGCGACCGCGCCTGTTAGAGGTTTCAAGGCTAAGCAAAACCAAAGCGGACTCAAACTATCGCCCTGAAACATTCCCCACTCAGTTCTGATCGGTTCATCGAATCCCCGGATCAGTCAACATCCTGGATAGAGAAAGACCGTCCTCCACTGCCCCATACACGACATCAAGAAGGTGCGTAGAGCTGCGTCTATTTAATGCAACTCTATATAGCACCCTAATGAGCTATGTATGTGGCACTGAGTCATAGGCCTTCATGAGAAGGAAGGATTTGTTGACATGTTGAATATATTTTATAATCTATCCAAGATGTCGACAAATCCTACCGGGATCTAAGAAAATATTGGCTTAAATTGCGCTTGTGTAAAATCTAAGTGAAGGAAGAGTATGACAATATGTCTTACTGTTCAAAACCATAAGAGTCGTTTTAGTAACACAACTTTATACGAAGCGACTGGATGGTTTTGAACGAGAATAAAATGGCAACTGCATTTATCATTATCTAGTCGAATATTTTTTCACGAGAACATAATATAAGACTGTTTGTCATACTAACAAGTGGGAATTCATCATGATAATATTAGGTATATTAACACTTTATTCTCGAAATTTAAGGCATGTGTTAAATCTTTGAATACTATTGTAACATTTTGTAACTTCGTAAATAACTACAAAAATTACGAAAAAAATTGAGCAGGTGTATTAGCACCCACAAATCCCAAAAAAATAAATAACATTAAAACTAAGATAATGGCAGTTTTCATTTTATTCTCCAGATACGGCGAATTATGGACTTTGTCTGAATAAATAAATAAATAATAATAATAAGTAACTTTGTAATCACATATTATTTATTTTTGATTACAAAGTTACTTATGCAGTTCGTATATCTAGAAAACGAGACTGAAATGGCGGTATGTTTTATTTTTAACTTGCTTTCTTTTTACTTACTATTGCACTTCTTGCAATTTTCCGTCACTTACACTACCTAAATAGATATGAAAATACTCCTGAAAGAAATCGAAACGAGTTTCTCCTCTCAACGAGGCATCCTCAGGATGACGATGGACTTGTCACGAATCCGAGAACACGCCGTATTTTATAATAGATTTCCGCAAGGTCACGCCTGAATCAATTAACTATCTTAGACTTGGTTTTACATTAGATCTAACATCTTTTTGCGGTAGAAGAACTGCATTGCGAGACTTGCATTTTTTACATGTTATGTTTTTGATGGGATTTGTTATACTTTAGGAATGGGTTTCCAATAAACCCTTTCTTGGTGGATTCAACCCTAGGTTACCCAAAGATTATCTGCTCTTAAATTGGTTCATTTCCAGTAGTAAAATAATTGATTAGCTGCGCGACCATCGAACCAGTGAGAATAGTTCATTTAAGGGAAGGGAGGAACCATACTGGGACCACTTTTGTTTCTGCTGTATGCTAATGACTTAGCTAAAGTAACCTCCCACAACTGCATACTATATGCTGACGATACGACCCTCAGCATTCTAAATGATAATTATAACTTATGTGAGTACCAGACCGAAATAAACGAGACACTAAATAAAATTATCACATGGCTGAAACAAAATAATCTCCATATTAACCTTAACAAAACTAAAATGATCCAGTTCCAAACCTACAACAGTAAGCGTCCGCAATTAAAAATACAGCTTGATAATGACACAATTGAAGAGGTTGAGAGTACAAAGTTCCTAGGAATAACAATAGACAAACACTGTAACTGGAAAGCTCATATCGACGAACTTTGCACAAAGGTAAATAGGTTCGTATTCGTTTTGTACAGATTAACACGTGTGTAGTGTTGATGCGGCACTATGTGCATACCATGGCTATGTCGCATCAATTTTGCGTTATGGCATTATAATATGGGGTAATTATGGAACTTAACAGAGTGTTTCGAGCCCAAAAGGAATGTATTCGCTCAATATGTGGTGCGCACCCAATGGACAGCTGTGTCCCATTATTCAAAGAAATGAAAATATTACCCCTCCCAGCATTATATATTTTTGAAATTTGTATTTTTGTGTACCAAAATAAGCATGAATTTGTTCTGCATAATGATGTTGTATCCAGACCTAGCCGCAAAGTTCACATGCTTCGTGTACCTAGACGGAATAATAAACTATTTTCAAATAATGTATTTTGTATGGCGACCAAAATTTTTAATAAACTACCGGACTGTTTTAAAACTAAGCTTTAGTACATTTAAATGTAAATTATTCAATTACCTCTTATGTAAATACTACTACTCGATTAATGATTTTATGAATGAAAAATTGACATAAATATTAGGAAATAATTATTATCATTCTAATTATTCTCTTCTTACTATCTTTGACTTAATGAATTCTTTTTGACATATCCATAGCTGATTTATTTGACTAATTTGCAATTTGAATGTTATCCTAATTTATTTAATTCAATAAAATTCATTTGTAATCCAATAAACTAACCAAAACCCTGACAATGTATTTGTACGCCGGAAACGGCAGAATATTATGAACTATAAAAACCGTGTAACATCTCTGTAACAATATTCTCACAAATAAATGGACTATTACTATTACTATATAAGAAATAATTTTTGTACAGATCTTCTATGGACAGCTCCGGAGCTTCTGCGTGAATGTAGCGGCGACGTCCGCGGCACGCAGCCTGGCGACGTGTTCTCGTTCGCCATCATCATGCAAGAGGTGATCGTGCGCGGCGAGCCCTACTGCATGCTCGCGCTCACGCCGGACGGTAAGCGACGTGCCGGGCGCGCGGGCGCGATTTGGGCGCGGGGACTCACGCTCGCCCGCTCGTTTCAGAGATTGTGGACAAGGTATCCCGGCCGCCGCCGCTGATTCGGCCGTCCGTGTCCATGGGCGCAGCGCCGCCGGACGCCGTGAGCGTCATGCGCCAGTGCTGGAGCGAGGCGCCCGACCTACGCCCCGACTTCCACCGCCTGCACGACATCTTCCGGCACTTGCACCGCGGCAGGTGACGTGTACTCCGCGTCACGTTCTTACCGAAACTATTTCGTGCACACCATGTTGATACCTATTTCTTTTGTTTTGCAGAAAGGTCAACATAGTTGATTCAATGTTTGAAATGTTGGAGAAATATAGTAATAATCTAGAAGAGCTGATAAAGGAACGGACAGAGCAGCTCGACATGGAGAAGAAAAAAACTGAACAACTTCTCAACAGAATGCTACCCAGGTGTGTCTCTATCATCAATCAGCCGAAACACCTCCACAAGATGAATCTAAATCGAAAATAAAAAGCCTAATATAACGCAATATTTTTTCGTAACTGTGCTACGAAACTGCTACGAGAGCGCTACGACACCGTAGAGGGCATATTTTTTATGTTCGCGGTGGATTATGGCATAAAATACAAAAACAATCCAAAAGTTTGGACCTTAAAATATTTTAATGTGCATTTCATAAAAAATCTAAATTCAAAAATATTCTATTTCACATAAACCTACAAGGGCACTTATGAAACGTCAGAAGCTAAGTGCACGGTTCCAATTGGTCGCTTCCTATGGAGAAGAGCCGGCAAGAAACTCCACGGTTACTCTTTAAAAAAAAACAATCGACCTCCAAAAAAAACACTACAAAGTGAAAAATAACTTTAATTTCGGAAGTCGGTGTCTTGGGTTTTGTATTTTCGTTTTTTGCCACCGACTTCCGAAATTAAAGTTATTTTTCACTTTTTAGTTGTGGTACCTACCCCACACACATTCGAATACCACTACCTGCTACCAATGACAGAAACTTAACATATCATTTACATACTAAGTGGGAAAAAAATACGTATTTTGTAGCTAACTCAAAAACTATCCAAGCAAAGTTAATAAAATTTATATGGGACCAATTCGAGAGCACACCCTTTCAAACAAAAAAGAATTTTCAAAATCGGTCCACAATTGACGGAGAAATCGGTGGACATACATAAAAAAAAAAAAGAAAAAACAAACATACGCGACGAACATATAACCTCCTCCTTTTTGGAAGTCGGTTAAAAATAAATGGCATCTACAATGTTTTCAAATTATAGTGTTAATAGATATGAGAGGACAGTGTAGGCCTATCAACAAGTACCAGGTACTTAGTAAAATAGAAAATGGTCCACAAGTCTACAGCCTACAACGTTCTCACATTCGCAAAATCTAAAAGAAAAGAATCTATATATAAGATAAAAATAAAAATAAGGACCTATTTAAACCAAATGACATGACTGCTACTACAGCTCAGAGTATTATTTTTGCCTCGAAAAGCGGACATTCCCTTTTTAGGGTTCCGTAGTAAACAAGAAACCCTTATTTCGTCATGTCCATCTGTCTGTCTGTCTGTCTGTCCGCGGTCTAGCTCCGAGACACTTAGTACTAGAAAACTGTGATTTGGCATAGGTATATATTTTAATTACGCCGACAAAGTGGTAAAATAAAATTATGAAAAAAAATTTTTTTTAGTGTACCTCTCATACACGTAAAGTGGTGATGTTTTTTTCTTTTTTTAACCTATAGTGAGGGGTATCATTGGAAAGGTCCTTTAAAAACATTGTGAGTTTGTGAAAACCATTTTTGGATTCAGGGATCCGTTTGCGAAATATTAAGCTTTAAAGTGCTAATTTTTGTTAGAGTCAAGTGTCCCCCCTCCCCTCTGCCGGCTAAATGGTTGGTTTTGGGTGTGTGAAAAAAATCACAACAGTAGTTTATATAACGAAATTAAAAGGAAAACTATCACAGCTAAGTAAACTTTACAAGTTAACGAGTAATAATCGACCAACTTAACTTTGCAGTTGCAAAAACATGTTTTCCCATATATTCCGTATGGGAGAACATATTTTTCAACTACAAAGTTAAGTTTGTTTTTGGGATTAATTCATCCCAACTACGGAACCCTTCATTGTGCGTGGTCCGACAAGCACTTGGCCGGTTTTGTTATTAACTTATCCGATAGAACAGGTTATTTTAAAAGTAAGAGTAAAATACCAGTGTGACAATTTTACACCAAACACGAATAAAATTTATTTTTGTTTTTATAACTTTTCTAAATTAATTAATTACAAAAAAATAAAAGAAAGAAAAAGAAAGAAAACACGCATAAACAACACGCGAATACGCATTATTTTACCCTTTTCTATATTAACTACACTAAAATATTATAAAGAGGAAAGATTTGATTGTTTTTTTGTTTGTTTGTTTGCATTGAATAGGTTCCGAAACTACTTGACGGATTTGAAAAATTCTTTCACTATTGGGAAGCTACACTATCTCCGGTGAACATAGGCTATATTAAATTTTCAAAAAGTTAGGGATCCATACTAAAACTCCAATAATGTAACCCAAGGTGTGAAAAAATTACCAAAAAACTTTCTTACATCGCGTGCGCTGCTAAAACTATTGATTATAGAACAAAATAATATACTACGTCTTTGCAGAACATATCTACAAAAATATTGCAACAACATATGTCTAACTATTATAGTTATGTCACAATAAGTGTTTTTTCATTTAAAAAAATATATATAAATGCCACCGCTATAAAAGCTCTTTTATTTATACTTTGGAATTACAGCGTAACTCTGAACGCATCCTCGATGTAGTGATATTTTTGTTTACAAGTGGATAATGGATAACTACTACGAGGTTGAACTTATTTTAACATATTTGCTAATGAATTTATGATCTAACTGGCTACAAAGTCGACATGGAATCAAGGGAAGGTTTAGGTTACTCAGTGAATAAGTTTTAAAACAAAGAAATGTGTAATGTTTTGACGAAGATAGTTCGAAACAATATATTGTGGTCAGACTCAGTGATTAGTGTTTTGTTATTAATTTTGCAGTCGGGTTTCCGGGCGGCAGCTAGAGGTACTCTGATTTTTTTTTATTTTTCTGTGTTATCCGCTTCCAAAAACTCAAATGTTTCGTATGCATTCGCCATCAAACAAGAAATTAATTACACATGTACTAAAATCTATAGATACACAATTCATTCGGCAAGTTTACGTAAATGAATACATTTTACTAACTTTACATGACACGAAAATGTTTTTTCTTATTATAAATTGCAAAACAATAATATTTCCGTCGATTCCGAGGAACTTTTTTAAGATTGCTAAATTTGACATTAAAACAATCCTGCTAGTTGTCAAAAGTCACGTCGTGGTACGAATTGAATGAACTTTTAGAGGTGACGTCACCAAAATCGCTAAGAAAATACGATTGTTTCAACATTACAATAAGCTTATTTTATGGACGTCATGGTACGAAAAGTCAAAGTAAGATTATAATAATACTGCTATAAGAGCTTGTGGTAGGCCCCCTGTTTAGTTATCTGAACCGCACTTAATGTTTTGTTGTTATTGATGGACCCGCACATTAGCGCGTGACGGTGTTTTAGTTACGACTGAATTGAGTGAATATTAGTTCGATACGCGTAAACGTACTTTTGCTGTATAAGCATTATTGGCTCGTACAATGGTATAGTAATTTTATTCTAGGTGCATCGTCTTCACATATATTATAATTATTTAACTAATGTACGTACATATACAAACAATAATTGTAAAACATTTTAAAAGAGTAACGGTGGAGTTTCTTGCCCATTCTTCTCCATACGAAAACTACCTTTTAGAAGGGGCGACTAGAATCAATTTTATGATTTTGTAATTTTTGACGTTCAAAAGTGCCATACATGGGCCTATTTGAAATAAATTATTTGACTTTGACTTAATACCCGTGCGAAGCCAGGGCGGGCTGCTAGTATGTCATAAAACTATATTAACGATATTTGAAAAAAAAAAACGTGTAGCACTCGGGGAATGCCGCGGTAAAGCTATTGCATAGCATTTGTAACCTCCATACTTCCTATTTGTCAACGCTACACTTGGAATGATGACGAATAATGACATAAAACAAAAATTACGTTCCCATGACAACATGACGACGGGAAAGTAGTTCCCATGTTCTAAAACTTTTAAAAGTGTATGCAAAATAGCTAAAGCTCTTTACATTAGCAATAAAATAAAATCAGCTGATGATAAAATAAAAACTACCTGGCAAATAATAAATAATGAAACAGGTAGGAAAAAACAGCGTAATACTGAATTAAATTTAGAGACTGCACATGGCCCCATCAACTCAGATGTAGAAATAGCTCAGGAATTTGAAAACTTTTTTGCTAATGTTCCCCTTAAAACTACCGAAAACTTAAATTCATTACCCGCGCTTTCTGCCGCCTTACTTAGAAATAATGTAAAAGCATGCCCTTTAGAGTTTAGGTTTCAGCATACAAACCCCCAGGCTGTTATAAAAGCTTTTAAAGATCTTAAAATTAAATCAACAGAAGATCTATGGGGAATGTCTGTAAAAGTCTGTAAATCTATCATCGAAACCATTGTGCCCTATTTAGCTTTCATATTTAACACCAGTGTAGACCAAGGAGTCTTTCCGGATCTCATGAAACTCAGTAAAGTAGTTCATTTGTTCAAGTCCGGTGATAGTAAGGAACCCAACAATTATAGGCCCGTGTCAATTCTGCCAGTTCTCAGTATAGTGTTTGAAAAGTTGATGCTTAACCAATGTTACGTCACTTTAATAAAAATTCCATCTTTCATGAACAACAGTACGGTTTCACCAAAAGGCGTTGTACCACTGACGCCGGTGTCACCCTAATAAAGAACATTTTTAATGCCTGGGAAGAAGCACATGATGCCATTGGAATCTTTTGAGACCTCTCGAAGGCGTTCGATTGCGTAAACCATGAAACACTTCTGCTAAAACTAGAGCACTATGGGATTAGGAATACAGCTCTTGATTTACTGAGATCATACCTGAAAGATAGAAAGATTAAAGTTCAAGTGAACGGCGTAAACTCGTTGGGGTCTGAAATGGCAATGGGTGTTCCTCAAGGTCCGATATTGGGTCCATTCCTCTTTTTAGTTTACATTAACGATTTACCCCAATTACTTCAAAATCAACCGAAGATGGTGTTATTTGCAGATGACACATCATTGATCTTTAAAATAGATCGACGGTCACAAAATCTTGACGACGTGAATAACTCTATTCTTCAGGTCCAAGATTGGTTTACGGTAAATAATTTGGTACTAACTGAGAAAAAAACCAAGTGTATTAGATTTAAATTACCGAATGTTAAAAGTAGCGAATGTGACATCATATTGAATGGAGAAAAACTGGAATTTATTAATCAAACAGTTTTCCTAGGAATCACGCTGGACGAGAAATTACAATGGGGACCTCATATAACATCTCTTGCGGGGCGGCTAAGCTCGGCCGCTTATGCTGTTAGAAAGATAAGACAGTTAACAGATGTAGAAACCGCGCGTTTAGTATATTTTAGCTACTTTCACAGCCTTATGTCATATGGCATTTTACTGTGGGGTCGGGCTGCTGACATTGAATCCGTCTTTATTTTACAAAAGAGGGCTGTCAGAGCCATTTATAACCTATGTCGTCGCGAATCTCTCAGGGAACTTTTTAAAAGGATTAATATTATGACGGTACCTTGCCAATTCATTTATGAAAATATTATGTATGTAAGGAAAAATCCACATCTCTTTAATAAAATAAGTGATAGACATAATTTTAATACTAGAAATAAAAATAAACTAGATCAACCATTTTTCAGGTTATCTAAAGTACATACATCTTTTATGGGGTACTGTGTTAAATGTTACAACAAAATACCTTGTGACATATTGCAATTAAATGAAAGAAAATTTAAAACTCATATAAAAAGTACACTTTGTAAACAAGCATATTACAAATTAGAGGATTACATCCAAGATAAGAAAGCTTGGAAACATGCTGGTCCTGCTCCATAGTACAATTTAGAATCAAGACAAAATCAAACTGGTTGCTAATGTAATTGTAAAATTTATTACTTTGTGTTTTATGACATTGATTTTACATTCTGTGATTACTTCCTTACACACTGACTTATTAATTGTAAAATTTTAGGAAAATCGTCTACTTTTACAATGTTTGTAAATATGTGAGAACCATGTATCTATCACAAATTAAATTATCTATCGTTGCTTCATTTTTAATTGTTTTTACCCATTGTGGTATAGTAATTTTATTCTAGGTGCATCGTCTTCACATATAATAATTATTTAACAAATGTACGTACATGTACAAACAATATTGTAAAACATTTTAAAAGAGTAACGGTGGAGTTTCTTGCCCATTCTTCTCCATACGAAAACTACCTTTTGGAAGGGGCGACTAGAATCAATTTTATTATTTTGTAATTTTTGACGTTCGAAAGTGCCATACATGGGCCTATTTGAAATAAATGATTTGACTTTGACTTTGACTTTGACATGACAACGTCGTCATTACATGGTAGGCGGAGTGGGGGTGTTAGGTTTTATTTTCGTTACGGAATTTCTTGATTCGGTCGCCGCGCTCAAAGCCTGCGATAAAAGCTATGCAATAGCTTAAAAATACAAAAGACTACTAACTAGTACAGATGTAGAGAAATATGCTTTTTTTGTGTTTATAGATTTTGATTTGTCATGGTTGTATCTTTGCTTAGTTGGATTCAATATTTATTGTCAATCATATTTAGACGCCAACCAATCACTAAAAAAAAACCACATCCAAATCTCGAGGTATCTAGGGGTGCGTTCCGACTTACACTGTATATAATCGATTTGAGAGTGCTAACACCCGTACGATGTCCCGTGTATCGTCACAGATGACGTCATGGCATGCGCTATCTTGCGATAACACCGACCATGCCCTAAATTAATATCACTGTGAGCGCTGTCAAAAATGACAGTTGTGTTGTTTTGTTTTGAGTTGCATCTTATTTATAAACTAACGTGGCAATTTCGAAATTGTGCTTCTGGCTACAGTTGCCACCTAACCAAAGAAGAAGAAGAAATTTGTGGTGTATAACTCAAAGAAATACTGTAATCCAACCATTTTGTGCAAATTTTGGGGTTATGTTATAAGTTTTGACGATGAGCGACCACTGTTAGCAGTTTGAGTTGTTGACAGCTCTGAGCTGTCATAATCGTGATATGTAACTAGGAACGCGAAGTATCGATATGAGCGCTGTGAGCGATTAAGGCGCAGAAATACGACTTCTAATGATTTTAAATTGGACACCACATCTAAACGACTAGTCTTACTTCTTTGAAAAAAATATATGTTGTACTAGACAGTTTTCTTCGTAATTTGATATACGAATAATTCAAATTATATTTTTATAACATAGTGTAATTAATTTGTAAAGTAATGTCTAACGCGGACAAAAAAACGATAATAACGCAAAAGCTATCAGGTGTATTTTCATGAAATTTTCACCATCTAAAAGGCAATTTAATTACACAAATTTTAGTATACAGCTTTTATTTGTATTGTGTTTGATAAATCAATGTGGGTTGTTTTTCGAATAAACTTGGTGCGCGTTAAAACCGGGGCTCTTGCGGGCGACGGGCGGCAGTGCATCGCTGACCACTGTCACGGGTAGACGCTAACGCTCGGAGCAATTTTATTCGCTTTTAAATTTCATGCTATAAATGTCTGGTAAATCCAAATTATTGAAAAAGAAATGCCTTACACTGGCAAAAAATAGAAGTAAGTAACGTACCTATTTTAATCAAAGTAAAATTATCATTAATCTCTATCGAAAGTTTGAATTATTCTGAATTGTAGTAACCACACTTTTATTTAATTTAAATAATCGTGTTATTTTTGTTTTAGGACAACACCAAATAAAAATTCTCTAGTCGTAAATTCAGAGACGAGGTTTTTTTGTAATTTATTTTGTAACCATACTACATCGTTGTAGGGACAGTCCGGATTAGAGTTTCAAAAAATATTTGAATGCTATTATTGACATACAAGTTGTGAGGGTGTTCTTGGTTCGTAAGTAGTATGACCTTGACTGCGAAGATGTAATTACTAGACTGTCCCAGGAGGGTAATGTTTTTCGAGAGTATGTATGTTTGTATGTATGTACTTATGTCTATTTCTTTGGCACGCTCTGTAGCCTAAACGGCTTGATGGATTTTAACATATGAGGTGTCGTTAGGTTCGTCTTAATAGTGGAAGCGACATAGGCTATTTAATATTTATATATTGCATCTGCAAATACAAAAAAAAGAAGGGTAGTAAAAAATAACAACAAATAAAAGTTAGTAATGAGTCAATTCCAAATATACATATATCCATATTAATAAAACTAACACATAACATAAAACATAACATCACGCCTGTAATCCCCGAAGGGTTAGGCAGAGGTGTACCTATAGGACACCCACATTTCGCCAGTAAAATAAAACTAAAAAGTTTGAAATAAAACAAATTATAAAAAAAAACAAAAAACCCGACTGCAAAAACTCATAACTGAAAATAGAAAAACAAGCATTATAATCTATAGGATTTTGGTATCGCAGGCATTTGGACAAACAAAAGTTTCACCAAAATTTCAGGTTGGTTTTTGGTTTGCGCCTGCAATACCAAAATTCTATAGATTATAATATTTATAATGCTTGTTTTTCTCTTTTCAGTTATGAGTTTTTGCATTCGGGATTTTTTTTTTTTTTTTTTTTGTGTCCGTTTTGCGAACTTAGCCGACGTTCACACGGACGTAATAAAATCACGGCGGGATTTTATCGCGCACTAGATTTTCAACTCTCGGTGTTAAGCCGAGCGTTGACAACCCAACGCGCTGGGACGTACTCTCGTGTGGGCACGTGCACGAAAAAAAAGCTCCGCTATTTTCTTACGTCCGTGCGAACGTCGGCTTAAGTACATTGCGCACAACTATTTTCCTACTTTCGCCCATGCCTTTACTTTCATGCCGGTGCCTATATTTAGATACATGTCGCAGAGTGATACCGCCTAGTTTGGAAGAAAAAAGTTTGATAGTTCCATAATTTACAACAAAAGGATTCCTCTTCAGTAAATGTTATTTCAATCACTTCAGAAATGAAAAATAATTGAAATTTGTGAATTGCTTTTTTTTCTTCTTTGATTTTTTTTTGTTCTCTTTTCTATGGTTACACAGGTTGTCTACATCTCTTTTTATATACTTTCCTGTCGCAGGTATGCTGGAAGAGATTTCTTTAGAAAAAGCCACTGCTTTTTAAAGGAAAAGAAAAAATACGTACAAAGGCACTCCTTTGTTCGTATTTTTTCTTTTACTCTCTTCTTGTCTGTTCATATGTGTGTGCATAAATTTGGAAATATAAAAAAAAAATTACACAGATAAATAAAACGAAACAACCTAGGAATTATAATCAACCTAGGAGAAGTGGTGGCCCAGTAGTAACGGCCGCGACTTACGAGTTGTAGGTCGTGGGTTCGAACCCAGACAGGCGCTTTACTTTGTGTAAATTATTTCATCACCACTGCTCTCAAACGGTGAAGGAAAACATCGTGAGGAAACCGGCATGACCTAGAACCGAAAATTCGATGACATGTGACATCTACCAATCCGCACTGGGCCCGCGTGGTGGATTACGGCCCACTCCCTCTCACAGAGAGGAGGCCTGTGTCCCAGCAGTGGGAACATTGATTGATTGATGATGAACCTAGGAATTTGTACCTACACTATCTGTTGCAATAACAACAAACAACACAACAACAACAAATGATTAACGTATTATTATTACGTTAATATATTGTAAATTATGAAACCATTAAACTTTTTTGACCAATATTATATTAATCCATACCTAATAAAATATGTTATTTAAATTGGGCATTTAATTTAGATTAAAATACGCCTGACATCATATCATTTAAATGAATGGTTTAAAAGATATCACAGATTCAAAATTACGCGTTACTACATAAATAAGGTTGACGGCAACGCGAGCGCAGCGGTATTAGTCAATGACCTTTCCTCGGCTATTAGGTATGTAATCTCAGTAGTACGATCCCGTGGGATATTTTTCGACATCCACGCGGGCGAAGCCGCGGGCTAAAGCTAGTAAGGCTATAATTTATATATATATATCACGCGGGCGAAGCCGCTGGCGGAAGCTAGTGAAAAATAATTTAAGTAACCTTTCGATGGATATTGGTGCCAATTCTCTTGTCACAAATGCCTCTAAACTGGACTAAAAATCACCAAAATTTAGTTTATTCCTGTCAAACGACGATTTCCCATTCTGAAAAAGACTAAAGTGACACATCTTAACTATATTTTAGTTTGACAGCACTAAGATGGTACTGAGATATTAATTTAGTGAAAATGGCAATTTTGCTATTCTGAATTTGACGTTATTCATCTAAAATTTAGATTTTCTAACTAAATCTGACTATTTTTAATCGCGACTAAAAACGTGGGGAGTAAAATTGGTAGCCATGAACTTTAAATTAACACCAAAAACTCGACTTCAGATGCAAAAACAGTACTGATTTTATTTTTCTTTTGCTTGTATCTCGAAAACGTTGTGTCCAATCGCAAAAGTAATAAAAATTTCGACCCCCTTTATAAAACTCTTAAACCCATAACACTCTACATGTAGGTAATATTTTTTTTTATTTTCCATACAAAAAGTGAAAAATTCCATATAAAACACGTCGAGGCTGCCCCCCCTGCGTGCTCCCGGCTCTAAAAAGATTCACATGGTTAGGTATCACGTGTGGAGTCGCGATTGTCAAATTCGATTTAGATGTGTCAAAATTATTTTTTAATTTAGAGAATTTATTTTGCAGAATAGCTTTGAGATTCTCAAAGTCAAAGTCAAATCATTTATTTCAAATAGGCCCATATATGGCACTTTTGAACGTCAAAAATTACAAAATAATAAAATTGATTCTAGTCGCCCCTTCCAAAAGGTAGTTTTCGTATGGAGAAGAATGGGCAAGAAACTCCACCGTTACTCTTTTAAAATGTTTTACAATATTGTTTGTATATGTACGTACATTTGTTAAATAATTATTATATGTGAAGACGATGCACCTAGAATAAAATTACTATACCACAATGGGTAAAAACAATTAAAAATGAAGCAACGATAGATAATTTAATTTGTGATAGATACATGGTTCTCACATATTTACAAACATTGTAAAAGTAGACGATTTTCCTAAAATTTTACAAGTAATCACAGAATGTAAAATCAATGTCATAAAACACAAAGTAATAAATTTTACAATTACATTAGCAACCAGTTTGATTTTGTCTTGATTCTAAATTGTCCTATGGAGCAGGACCAGCATGTTTCCAAGCACTCTTATCTTGGATATAATCCTCTAATTTGTAATATGCTTGTTTACAAAGTGTACTTTTTATATGAGTTTTAAATTTTCTTTCATTTTGTTTGCAATATGTCACAAGGTATTTTGTTGTAACATTTAACACAGTACCCCATAAAAGATGTATGTACTTTAGATAACCTGAAAAATGGTTGATCTAGTTTATCTTTATTTCTAGTATTGAAATTATGTCTATCACTTATTTCATTAAAGAGATGTGGATTTTTCCTTACATACATAATATTTTCATAAATGAATTGGCAAGGTACCGTCATAATATTAATCCTTTTAAAAAGTTCCCTGAGAGATTCGCGACGACATAGGTTATAAATGGCTCTGACAGCCCTCTTTTGTAAAATAAAGACGGATTCAATGTCAGCAGCCCGACCCCACAGTAAAATGCC